>OX638114.1:25063400-26493400 GCA_951804975.1 Anthophora plumipes
CAAGAAATAAAAGAATTATGCTTATTTTCGCTTAGCGTTTCCTTCTTACCCCAACATTTTCTACAATTTTTGCGATAGATCGAAACACACCATACAAAATAAACATCAAGTGTGTATAAGTACAAGCATCGTATTATATAAAACTGACAAAAACACATATACTAAGAATACAATTAAAAGAAATTCAAAGGTAATTTTCCAAAAAAAATTACTTCAAAACGTAACAAAGTGTAGATACTTTTTATCATCCAGCTACAAATCCGAAGGGATGTTCAGACAGGACGGGAAATTGAAAGCTGAAATCGAAGCTCGTATGTATCCCTGCCGATCAAAGCTGGCGCACGTTTATTATCGAAAAAGCTTTTGTTCGAATCTATCATTTGGAATCGTACCAGCTGACGTTCGAAAACGACTGTCAATTAGAGAAAATGATCGAACACCTTTCTTCATCCTCCCTTTCCCCTTGGTAACCTTTACCAAGACCACTCTTTTCACCCCTCGAATGTGTGAGAACTAGGGAAGACTCTGAAGGGCAGTTCGTTCGAATCAGAGTTGCATGAATACCGAAGGCCGACGAGAGATGGAAGTATCGGTCAAGGTTAAGCAATCGATGCTGGAAATACGCGTGGTCCAAGCATTTTAGCTTGGCAACGGACCTTTGCCTCAACACTAGTTACGCCCCTGAGATATCAACGAAACAACAGACACTTTTCATCTATCAACTTTGCTTTTTTCTCGTTCTTTTCTACTTCTTCCTTCGAACAATATTCTCTCCGTAAGATTCTGTAAAGGTTCATACTGAGCAGTCTTTTCGAGAATATAAGCTCCTTAGATCGTCAAGGTAGTATCAAATAGGAAGGAAGAGGAGAGAATTCATTTCCACGGGAATTTCAGGCTACCAAGGACGTATCCCCGGCGCATGGACGCAAGAGAATATCCGGGAGCAGAGGCTCGGCCAAGGTCGAACGACGATCGACACTGAAAATCCCTCTGACCCTGCGATTATTTCACGGTGCACTTTGTAGCTAGGTGCGGAAACACCGTGGAGATGTTCGCAGAAAGTCCGACTTTCTCTCGGTACAATTAGCTTGTAGAATCGTGCCCGATCTATTAGAGATTAGCGGAAAAATTAAGGAGAGAAGTTCGTTCGAACAAGTATAATAGCCGTTGAATGGAAAGAGAGTTTTCTCGTATCAGAGAGTTTCATCTTAAAAGTCTTGGCGATACTCGCTCGTCTAAGGACGATGATCAATGATAGATGAGACGAGAAAGAATAAACTCAGACTTTCTTTCGTAGACTTAGAGAAAGGACAGAAAAATCAGCAGAAAGAGAGGGATCGAAAGTTCCTTAATTAACCCATTTTTTCCCCTAAAGTTACAATTTCGTCGAAACTATATACAACATTTAAGAAAATCTTTTTTTTACACACTAAATTTCATCGTCGATAGAAAATTATTCTGAGATCTATCAGAGGAACTATTGTACTATACATGGATATTTTTTTCACTACATTTCCATTCCTACTGTTCGTTTAATCATTTTCTAAACATTACGCAAACATCGCGGTGAATTCACGTTGGAACAGCAGAGCGAGTGTTTCGCGAAATCGCGCAATTTTTACGGTCACGCGATTCTCGTAGAATCGAAGCAAATTAGTATCCGTAAGGTTTGTTTTCCAGTCAGATAGCTTTGCTGTTGTGTGAATTAAGTTAAAATCGCTCGATATGTCCGACAAAATCGAAATTCTGCGCGAAACTCGTTCCTATCGCGGTTCCTCGATCTAACCAGCGATATGCGATCGCGAGAGATGAGAAGGAGGCTGAGATCTGGAGCAATTTTGGAAATGCGAGCGACAATGGTGACGGGAGGTGAGCAGGGAATGCGGAAACGAGGAGAGAGGTTCAGTGAAAGAGGAGACGGCGAAAAGGAACTGAAACGAAATACGAGAAATGCTGATGGAAAAAAACAGAAAGAAAGAAAGAAGGCAGAGTCAGTGGTGTAAGGGGAGAAAGAAGAGAATTTGCTAAAGGATCGAAGGAGAGTGTAGAGTGAATATAGAGAAGGGGGAGAGAAAGGGAGTTCCGTTTGTCGGTGTCGGATCGTGAGCTTTGCTCGAGTGCAGTGGAAGCTCGAGCTGAAGCACGCACGAGAGCAAATGAAGGGTGAGCACCGAGATAAAGAAGGCGAAGTATTGGCGAAACGAGTTCGTTCAAACCTGAATAAACATAGGAAAACTTATAACTACGCGATGTATCGACCAATAGATCCCTCGTTATTCTGCTTCTGTAAAATGGATCACAATCAGATCGTGAAACCTTCGTGAATACATTATCTCGTCCAAGTCTTGTTCGCGTTAAACTAAAGCGAATTGAGGAAATAAATAAAAATGTATAAATTCACAAGTATTTGTCGTTTCTTCATTTTCCAAAGTTGCAAAGGTGTGCCGAAGTCGATGATCGAAATACTCGAAGTGCAAGTTTTTCTGCCGATAAACGAATTCTGACCTATGAATACGATAGGAAATTGAAGAGATTACTTATGTACATTTAATTGAATAAACCGAGATAAGATAGCAGTGATAATGGAGGAATAATAATAACTGTGTAATCCTAATTGCAGTTCCTAACGCAACGAGTTAAATTCAATTGGGGAATTAGGTGGTGCTTTGCTAGGGGATTTCGAAGTATCTGATGAATATTCAAAACGGGAGGATCCTTGAACGAAGCTTGGCATTTTCAGGAAGCCGTGCCTCAACGACGGATGCGTCTGATCTCTGGAATTCACACGCCTGTGTGCACGCTGATTTTTCGTGCTCCCGGCATCGTGGTGAAAAAAAGAAAAAGAAAAAGAGAGATTGCACGGCAAACTAAGCCCCTCTCTAACTAGAGGAAACTACTAAAGGCTGAAACACTTTGACGAACAGGTAAATAACCATCCCTCGCCTCCTCTGTTATATATGATACCGGAGTATTAATCTCATTCTCGTTATAAAATTAAGTGGAAAAAGTAATTGGAATTCGCTAGGTAGCGTAGAGGAAGTAAAGGGAGGTAATTAAGTTAAAAATAACAGGGTTGTTTTATCAGGAAAGCTCGGCTAGAAATATATACTTTATATTCTATTAATAGCTAGAGCAAGAGTGAAGTATCTTTTCGTTTGCATCGATCTCGATATTCCTATATTACACGGGAAAAGAAGAATGTTGGAGATACGATGGGAAATGTTTCCACACTTTTGCACACGTTCTTCGAAGTCGAGTTACTCCATTTCACGTAAGAATCGTTGAAAGGACGATGGTCGTCGTCGTTTCAGACAAAATTTCCTTCCATTACTCTCTCCCTCGTCCTTCTACATTTATCAATTTCAAAATTCTCGTACGCTATCGTAGTTATTTTACCTTGCAACAGATTCAAATATCCAAGCAACGATTAATTAAGAACAATTTGAATTTTCAAGTTGAGAATGTATCACGAAGATTGGATATCACGAATCTATGGATAAATCCAGTATTTACATCGTGTAAATAAATGATAGGAATGGAATAACCGGTGTTAAAATTAACGTGTGTCTGGTCTACTTCCGTATTACAGTAACGACTTTCAGAAGTGAAACAAGAGCCGTTTCCTAGGCGGCCAAGCGTCGTTATTCCAAACGTCCCGGAAAGCTTCCAAGAACGGGAAGAACCGACGTGTTCTTTCCTACGTACTACTTCCCACAAGAGAGTGACGAATCTCCAGGTCCCTGAGAATTACAGAAAAAAAGCTCCGGGATGAGAGAACGCGATAAAAAGAACGACGGTAAAAGAAAATGGGGAAAGTGTGAGAGAAGAGTCAGACGAGGAGCGAAGAAAAGGAAGAGAAATGCAGACGGGTTTCCTGGAAAATCTCTAGAGAGGGAAAATGTAATAAAACGAATGATAATAAAAGAAAATGGGGAAAGTGCAAGAGGAAAATCAGCTGAATAGGAAAGAGAAAAGAGAGAGCTTTCCTCGAAAACTTCTGGGAGGAGAAAATGCGGTGAAAAGTATGATAGTAAAAGAAAATGGGGAAAGTACGAGAGAAGGAGTTTCTCTAGAAAAGCTCTAGAAGGGGAAATGCGAACGACGATGAAAGAAAATATGGAAAGTTCGATAGGAGTGTCAGTCGAAGAGCAAAGAAAGGAAAGAGAGAGAGAGAGATAAAGCTCCAGATGGAAAGGAAGTCAAGGGTGTTGTCAATGTATATGTGTGTGTGTATGTATATTAATTGTTACACGGGGTTACTTCCGTTCAATGACACGACGAAAGCTCGGTGAAAACCAGAGAAAACGGAACGCCCTAAAGCGTTTTCCAACGTTTCTCATTCTCGAGATGATGACCGACCACCTTCCCCTCGTCGTTCTTTCACTTCTCTACGTTTCACAGATCTTCCCACCTGAGAGATGGAAAGAAATTCAAGAATGCGTAATATACACAAGATCTACCAAGCTCTCTCTCTCTCTCTGGAAGCTCCAGCGTGAAACGCGTTACGCGAAAAAGCGATCGAAAGAGAAAGAGGAAAAGATGAGGGAAAAAACAGAAAAGAAGAAGAGCAAAGCCGGTTTGGGACAACGGTTCTTTCTCAGAGAGTGGTTCTTCGGAGCGAACGGATCGATCGAGGTCCACCTCGATGAAATCTCCTGCCAACTCGGCCAACGAATACAAAGTTCCAGATCCCGCTTCGAGCAGTCTCGCGCGATTCCTCCTCCTCCTCCTCTGTGTGTTGAATGTGGAGAACAGCCGTGAAATGTAGGCTAGCGTGTCCCACCCACGCTTTTTTCCCTCTCGCCGGAGCAGGCGGGCGGGGAGGTGCAGCGTGTGGAAAAGCTGAATGAAGAGGAACAGAGGAGGAGAGAGAGAGGGAAGGAAAACGGTGTGGTGCTTCTGGTTATTCGCGCAGCCGCGAGCATCGTGAAATTTCAAACGATCGAACGGACCACCCACGCGAAACTAACTCTCCTCTCTTCATCTCTTCTCTTCTCTTCTCTTCTCTTCGGTAACTGTGACGCTCGAGAGTGGCACACGTGATTTCCCGGGGACAGTGTCATCGATGGTTACCACTGTTCATTGTTACGATCGTCATGATTAATACCTCGACTGTTGGCGTGCACATTAGATAATTCGAGGATGGACGGGACCCACCGGTCCACGATAAATGATATTTCAGAAAGCTACTGTTTCACTACTTTCAATTATTAGATGTACAAATAAATTCTCTCCAACTGAAGTCGTATAATCAGCGGAGTCATTCGTATCGAAATATTCGCAAGCTGCTAGATAAATGACGAAAGGTTATCGACAAGAATGGAAATTACTTCGATGATCCATTTCTTTTCGTTCTCTACGAATGAAATTTTTGACTGTATTCCAAAGTCCCAAAGAATTTATTTCTACATGTAATAGGCACGTTTAAGTAGATTATACAAACGTGGTAGTTAAAGTAACATATTACTGCTTTCATCGCGTTTCCACGAATGTCGATCATTCTGCGATATGCTGTAACACTTCGATCCAAGCGTGCCGTTTCGACGAGCACGGAAAAGCGTGCAGGACGCGCGAATTTTCACCGGGTCGTTTGCCATTCAAGGACACTTTTCAGTAGGGGGAAAAAAAAAAGAGAAAGAGGAAAGTCAATAAAAGCAAAAAAAAAAAAACAAAAAGAGAAATAGAAGCCAAGAGAATACGGTTCACCGATTCTTTTGGATTTCATTCTGGACGTGCGGTAGCCGCATTGTAATCGATTCTACGCAGTGCTCTATCGCGTGAATGCGCGCGAGAGACTTTATTCTTTCCGTTACATAATTCCACGAGCAGTTTTCGGTCGCGTCCCGTCCAGACTGTGCTCTATACTCTATGTAACGCGTAGCTGAAAAAAAAAAGGAAGAAGAGAGAGAAAGAAGAAACGATAGAAGACTGTGTATCTTCAACGAGACGCGAAATAATAGTTAACGCAGCTGGTCTGTACGTTAAATGCTGTCATTGTCAAGTAACACGCGTCTCGTGGCCGGAATTTATGTTACGGAAAAGAACGAGTCCGTTTTGAAATTTCTGGTCCACCCTAAAAGCTTCGGGCCTTGGTCACTGGCTTTCCTGTCATTTTTGCTCGACTTTCGAACTGGTTTGACCGGTGGTTACGTCGCCCCGAAGTTTCGTAACTATTTCTCGACATCTCTTATCGAACAGAGATAATTCTCAGATATCATTTAATAAAAAGAAAAAGAAAACGAAAAAGGAAACCTTGCTCCGTTAGTTTCTACAAGTATTTTTCCGTCGTACAGTTTCTAACAATCGATCGACGTACACAGTTTTCCTAAACGAAGTAGCGAATTTTTCTTTGATAAGGAATATTATTAAATAATCAAACGTCGAGATCGAAATATCAATCGAATATACAGACACGGAAGAATATCTGATATGAAACGATTGATCGACTGTTAAGTATACATGTATATATGTATATACATAATACGTGAGAACGATTAAAGCGGGCGGAACACGTTCGAAGACATTACTGGTTGTAACGTGACCCCTCGTCTCGATAAAAATCAGGGTGAAGCTTCTCGTGACACGCAGGATCCCTCTATCGATGCTATCTCTGACCCTAACCGGCTCGTGCTCTTCTACCCCCTTCTGAACAAATATGTGCACGGTTATATGATCCAATGGCAACACGAGTATCGACATAATCGTTCCCGTGGATACACGCAGAAATATTCTGCGGCTCGGTCGGAGCGTTGTAATCGGGTGTTTCCTCATCACGACACATTGAACGCAGTGTCAGGTCCTCCATCGGTGACCAGAGTGTAGGCTTGGGACACACCGGACGACAGGACATTGTCCATTATCATCGGTGCCCTCGTCGCTCTTCTCTTACTCTCTTTATCCATCTATCCCATCCATCTCTCTTTCTCTCTCTTTGTATATGTGTGTATGTGTGTGTCTATCTGTTGATAAAGTGACAGGTTCACACCGTCCCCTGATTTCTTTCCTACCTCTCCATCATTGAACGTGGTCGAACATTTCTCTCTCTTTCAATTTTCGCGCCTCGTGAATCAGGACGAGAACGAATCGGCTGGCTCACTTTCTATCTACTATCGGCCAACGAGAGAATCGCGTTTCTCTTTCGACGTTTCCCACTGTCGCTTTTCTTCGTCCGGCGACGACTTTCGAGACGGTGTGTTCGACGACACCTTGAGAAAGCTCCTCGGTTCGTGTCTGTATTCGGTAGAAATTTATTAACCGATCGCTAGTCATTTGTTCTTATGCAAATGCAAATTTATCGTGTAACACGGTACCACGTGGAACAGAATTTTCGTTAAAAAGATTGGTGTCTTGGAACTGTAAAATGTTAAAAAATACTATGGTTGATTTATGAATCACGCATATAGGTTCATTCTATTCAATACTGGCTCGGTTTCTGCTATCGCGCTTATTTTTGCAGTTCTGAAAATTTTCAATCAAAACTCGTTCGAGGGGTTACTACATTATTGTTCACTTTCTTTTATTATGAGGTAATTCGTTAATTTGTGGCAGTAAGAAACCGATTAATAAGCTCCTTAAGTCGACAAATGATAAAATTAATAAGCTTCCAGTTGCTAAAGTGTTAATATGAATTTAACAAAGAAATAAAATTTTATTAATATTTTATTATATTCCCATTCGTAGGTATAACTACTTTAAAGCTTCCCACGTAGCATTCTGTTTTCTCTTTCACTTCTCTTTGTAGATAAACGAAAATTTGTGTTATTTTGTTATTATTCAGCTCAAGCTACGCCAGCTTTGCATTCTACAAGACTGGAATTTTGTTCGTTCCCTTCCGCTCCGCTGTGAAAACCTCTGTAAATTGAGGTACAAACTTCCCATAACTCGTATTATTTCCTCCACGTTTAATAACACACGATATCCCAGATACAACGCAAACCACCATGTATTTTTTTATTTAAAATTTATCTTTCCTTTATGCTTATTACAAGTATACACATGCAATAAATACGTGAATAATTCATTTCTGAAAGTAGAATTCATCTTTCCCTCAGTATCTACAGATCGAAAAACCTAATTCGTGTATTCAAGCTGCAATAAATCGAATTTTCGTTCGTTATCCCTCTTACTCGGAAGCTTCGATAGATCGAAACCTCTGCAACTCAAAAATTAAAATTCTTCCCTCGAGGTTCAACTGTATACAGTCACGGATGAATTCGATCGTCGAATTTTTCTGAATTTTGTATGCAAGCTGATTTCACTGTATCAATCTGTCCCTGGTCACTCTTTCTCCTCTCTCCCTCGCTAATTCACCTCCCAATCTCTACTCTCGATCTCTGTGGATACCACGAGACGCTCTATTTCCAGTTCTTTATTCGACGTCCAGCGGCCGATTTCGCGGAAGGTCATGGTTCAAGGTAGAAACGTCGCCAGGAGAGAGAGAGAGAGAAAGAGAGAGAAAGAGAGAGCAGCCGGCTGCCACTGACGTTAAATCCAAACGCTTATCTCGATCTGATTGCGCGCGACGCTCCCCTCTGACGAGGAATCGCGCTGTCTGCCCTTGCAATTCGTTTGTCTTAATGCACTTCCCTCCACGGGGGACACCTTGCTCTGCCTCGTATGGCTCGCCTCGAATTTCCCCTTAACGAGCCTCAGGCTTAATTAATAGGGCCACGCAAATTGCAAAACAGTCGCTAATAACGCGATGTATCTTTCAAGACAATGAGTTACGAATTTTCGAGTTAGATTAAGGAAGACGGTAAAATCTGACCTTTGCCAAAACCATAATTTAACAATGTTGCTTCGACAGATTTTTGCAAATTTTATTCGATAGAAGAGAAGTATACAAATTTACGCGCCTTTTCGAGAGAAATTAATTTTGAAAATTCTATATGGTTATCGTTACGTAATATTGACGTCAATATTAACGATCTCGTGGTTTAATTACAAGGACAATCTTCGTGTTAAATTTTTGTTGTTTCATCGTATCGTAAAATTGATGTAAAGTTCATACTTAAGCATTATATTATAAATACACGTAATAGAATATCAAGCAGTAACCTGTTTGTGATTCATTTAATATTAATTTGTTCTATTTGATAATTTGGTCCGGCCCTTGTATCGGAGATAGAATGATAATTTAGCTTCTAATACTAGAAAAGGTTGCCTGTACTACAGGGATTGTTGGTAGAGCTTGTACGTATATACACGGAGGATGGAAGAAGTCCGAGAGAAATCTCTCTTGGGTAGAAACTTCAATCGTTCTCACTGACATAGATTCAAAGGAATCGTCTCTCTTTCTCTTAATCACTTCTTCGTGTGTACGCGCGATATAATACCAGGGAAAATCGTGCATTTCCTAACTCAATTAGAAACGTATCATCTCGAGAAATTACAATGATACATTCGAATCTCGTTATCGGTATCGTGTAGAACAATGTCTAGGACTGATCGAGGTGAATCAGATCACTTTCTGTTTGTTGTTCTTTTTTTTTTTTTTTTTTTTTATTATAAATTCATATCTATCTCACTGACAACGTGTACTGACGTTAACTCTAACCCAATTTTTCTGCCTTTACCAGAAGAACAGTTACAATTTCTCACAATTTTACACCTCGGTAAATTTTGAGAAGCAAGAATTGCTAATTAACACTTTGACGTCCGCACGTGTTGTGGAAAATCTTTCATCTGTCGTTGGTATTTCGTGTGATCGTTCATATTGTAATTAGAATACATCGTATTAAAATATGAAAATTTCAATGACTTTTGCTTGATTCTGTCACCCGATTTACACGAAATCCTGAAGATACATATAAATAATTTTAAGCATTTTTATTAGTAAATAGGAATATTTTTACGAGCCACCAACGTGGTGCCACCGGTCGGCATAGTGTTAACACCGAGAAATTGACTGATAATAATACAACAGAACAGCAACAAATGAATTAAACGTGATGTGTAAAATATAGATAAATGGATATGTAAATTTCAAGTCACGTGGCGTTATGTAGAGTGAAATAACAATTCAAAAAACAATAGACAATCGAAATGCTTGTAACTATTGCGATGTGACAAGGTGTATATACAAAAGGATCAGAGTTTCAGAAAATTTCGTATCGTGGTAACGGTGCTACGCAAGTTCGCCAACTGAGAACTCGGCTGTTCTCCATTTCTGCTAGATAGTTCGATTTCCTCGAAGGTCCTTTCACCCGAAGGTCGTCCCGTACGACACGTCCACGCGAAAAAGTTTCAAGATCCCCTTCCTCTCTGTCGAATCTGACGGGAGAAATTCAACGGAAGGTCGTGCGAATCGATTAAGGCCGCCTGAAGCTTCCACCGAATGCGCTTCGGGGAGAGGCGACGAGGAAGCGGTTAATTACCAGCACAGCCACCGATTGTCGTCGATTAAACTTGTCAACCGAAAAAAAAAAAAAAAGAGGAACTTAACGTTGTCGCAGATTCGTCTTCTTCGAGCGACAAATTTACGTCTATACTTAATCCCTTGCAGTATAACAACGAGTCTCACTCGTGATGGAGATTATGATCAAGGTGTGACAAAAGAAGCATTTATACGTCTGTCAAATTTGTACTTTTGTTCTAACTTTAGTTTGAATTCAAAAGAGAAGACTTTCAAATAAAAACTGATATACAATATGTCGACTTTCTTTATTTAAAATTGTATTGGAACAGTGAACATTCGAAACTAACATACGTAGGAACTAAAAATTAAATTTTAATAAATTTAATTAAAGGTTAAATTAACCCCATTTTGAAACTGGTGTATTTTTTTTTTAAATATCTGCAGTCGGTTTCTCGAGTAGCTGGAGTTGCGATAACTTAGTCTTGATTAAGAAATTAAAAGAGAGTTTTTAAAAAATTGTTTCTGAAAACATTTCGTTTTTCAAAAGTTACATTATCACGTTTGTATTTTTAAAAATAAATCGTGCACGTTTCAAACGTAAATTTTTGTTTTATTTGAATCTGATCCTATTACAAAGTCGACCAGACTTTTTAAAGCGCATTTTTATTAAAACAACGTATCTGTACAATTAACCCCACATAGTTCCTTTAATTCACAGTCGACTTTAATTCACCTGGTTCGCGAAGTGTTAACCCCTTGACACTCATCGTGCACTTGTTTTGCCTAAGTCACGAATGACGAGTTTAATTCGTCGTTAAAATTTCGACAATACTCAACATGTAGACAACAAGACAACAAGATCTTTTTCAAATAAATCGATATTCAAAGAGTTAAAAAGAAAGAAAGAAGTACAGTATCGAGATCGTACGCATGTTTAAACCGTTTCTGCAATTTTTATTTCCTCGGTGAGAACAATACTCGGTTAAGAATTGTGTCATAGGCGAGTCTGATCGAAATCGGTGACTTTCAAACGGAATACCGAACTTGAGAAATAATAAAATCACTAAGCTAACGGGGAGAAAGGTTCTGGCAGCGGTCCAGCCAGCTTCCGGTATTCTCTCGACGTCGCGAGCGAGAGACAAGAGGGAAGACGGTCTGAAAAGTTCGAAACGGAGAACAATATACCCTGTACGTGACTCATTTTCCTCGCTGATTTCATTTCCGCGGAATGACCGTTCGATACGAACTCGTGCCAAGGGATTATGGATAAACCGGAACTGAAGGAACTTCCGAGACTAAGAGACAGGGCGACTAACTTCCCTCCACCTTTCTCCTTCCTCTTACATTCTCCTTTTTTAGACTGTGCTAATTCTGGTTCTTACAGTCTGTCGAAACGAGCCGACTAAGCGGAGGAACACGTTTCTTTTTTCTCTACGATTTTCTTCTTCTTCTTTTTGTTTTTCTTTTTCTCTTTAGTTATCCAGGAAATAGCGTACACGGCTCGAGTACAAGGTAAATTTCTGCGACACTCGGCGTGCAGGAATTAGCGCTCTGGAGGACGCGACGACGCTCATCTCTGATTTACTTTTCTCATTTAAAGTTCTAAGCAGCAAGCTGGGTGTAAAAGCTAACTTAAAGCAGAGGCTAACGGTGCAGTAAACACGTCGTCGCGAGTAATAAGGAATTCCCTTCTCTTTGAAGATTATCATTATTATAATTCCAAGATATTCCTTCCTCTAATTATACAACCATTTCACACATCAATTACACGGTACCGAGATTTCCGTCACGTTTAAATTTTCATCGATTTCCTTATCGAACTACCCGTTACAGGTTTAAAATAAATTCAACATCGTTTACCTCTCCTCCCGACAGTTTCTTCCTTTCGAATCACAGAATTACAGCTTGCAAAGATCCCCTTTTTCCTTCGCCTGTTTTTATTCTTTATTCTTACCACGGCTATTATTATTATTATTATCGTTACGTATCGCGTGATACGGTTATTCCATTAAAACAGCAAGAGGAAAAGAATGGAAGAAAAAAGAAATGAAAAATCGATCCTCCTCGTCGAGCATCCGCTTTAACTGAGAAACACTCACGTCCGGTGGACGATGCACCGACCGCGGCAATGCGAAATATGGTTTACGAACCGCGGACGGAATTTATGTCGCGTGCATCTCGCACACGTGCGGGAACGTTATATTCTGTCGGTCGGAGGAAAGTGCACACGATGTCGTACATAACGCGGGACGATGTACATAAATACACGGTAACTCTCTGGTGAAATATCGCGGCGGAATATCGACCGACAATGGACGGAAGGCAGGGACACAATCGAATCGTGTTCACTAGGGATATCGATAAACTGACCGCGACAACTACCATGGAGGAAATCTAACAGCGTTCACATTCGAACGCTTCCATTGAAGTTGTCGGCAGTAGAACGTGTTATTGCTTCGTCGATGTTCACTTTTATTCGATTATAACGATTAATTTTATTCTTATAGTCAGTACCATTAACCCTTTCGCTACGGTTGATTTCAGTGGGAACGTAGATGTTCCATTTTTAGTCGTAGAATTTGTCGAATTGTCTTCGAAAGTTTTGAAATTAATAATTCTACAATTTGTGAAAATGTAACACGAGAGTGGAGAAAGGATAAAATTCAGGGGGACAAAACGCCTATAGATACTAACAATAGTCAAAGGGTTAATACTCGAACACCATTTGAAGTAGAGTAACTTCTTTAAAATTGAACCAAACGAACTGAGTTCTCTTGAGAAGTTAGAAGGATTAGTTTACCAGATGATGTGTGAAAAAATTGTTGAAAAATTGCAATTGGGTCGGAATAGCATGATGCAGAAAGCTTTCGAAGCGGTTAAGTTCAAGTTACGTGTACCTTCAAAGTGATAAGCGCACGATTACTTTCATAAATATTGTCACATAGTGGATGCAACGAAGTTTAAGGTTCACTTAGCTGTATATCGTGAAATAACGAAGAGTTAACCTCGGAGCTACTTAATAGTTATCGTGTTATTGTCTCCGAATATGGGACTCTTGGAAGTTTCTACTATGAGACAGGTCTTCGATCTTCAGATGTACATGGTGAACAATGGGTTAAGTGTATATGGTGTTACCGGTAGATTTACAAAGTCTCCGATGCTGAAGGAATAAATTTGATATGCCCAATGTGTGGAAGAAAACGAGAAAAATCATTTTCGGGAACAAACCGATTAAATCTTGCATTAGAAACTCATGTTTTTTACTTTCTAATCTATCTATTTTCATCTTTTATTTGATTACGAAAGAACTCGATCCTTTTTACTGTTTACGAATCTTAAAATGTTAATATTCTCAGCCGAAAGTTGCGATTTTTTCTCTCAAAGAATGAGTTTTATACAGGTAGTTTGGCTAATTTCTTTCTACATTTATTCGATCGTAATATCGTCATCGTATCGATTAGAAGGAAGTTGGTCGACGTTCTAGATGCGATCATACCGTATTACAATTCTGCTCGTTTCGTTTCTTTTTCGTCGTTAATAATCGAGCTAATCGAATAACGGACAGCACACAAAGCGGTCTATTGTTAGACACACGTGGAAAAAACTGTCGTCGAATAACGCTACTATCAGCCAACTGTTGCTTTGCAACACCTGACCAGATGCCAACGCGTAGCTACAGGTACGAGGAGGAGGTTCCTTGGAATTTTATCGACACTTTTATCCTAATCCACCTTCAGCCACACGGAAACTTCTCTTAAATCCACATTTCCAAATGAAAACTTACCGAACAAACGTTAGTGGCGAGGAATTCATAAAACCGTGTTGTTCAAACGTTTCTCGTGAAATTCATCTCGTAGACACATGTACGCGGATTTTAAAAAAGAACTCGAGCTACGTTCCACTGAAAAATATGATGAAAAAGAGAGAGAGAGAGAGAGAGAGAGAGAGAGGGAAAAAAGAGATAGAAAATCAAAGTGTATATAGTTGAAAGAAAAGGGGCACGGAAAAAAGTACGATGAATAACGATACGTGGTATTTAAGTTTCCTCGAAACCAATAGGAATGACAATCGCTGGGTGAAAATTCGATCGGTCGGTCTTGACTACTTCCAAGAATATCAGAGAATTTCCGGAACGCGGTGTTCCGCAGGACGTGGGCGAGAAATACGCGGTTAACACGCACATTCGGTCTCTTTAAACCACCTACGTATATAGCAGCTGAACTATTTTTAACCAACTATTTTCTGTATGTAAAAGTAATGGCTGTCGCGTTAAAGTGGATGAACTGTAAGATGCATAGATCAAGGCACCTCGAAATACTTCGAATGAAAATCTCCAATATTCGCTTCGTTCGAGATTCTAATTCTCCTAATAATTTATGTATACCTTCTAACTTGAATCTGATCATCCCTTGTGTCTAAGATACAAGTTTGTTTTATTGTAGAGTTTAAATGTATTAATTGGTCAGGGTCATCTCTACTTCGTAGCCTTTCAATTTCCAGAAAAAAGAGGCAGATGAAAGCACCCTCGTAAGACAAAGAGAGCAATTATCGTTGGAAGTAAGATGAAGATATCACGTTTGAAAAAAGCAACGCGTGAGAAAGTGGTGGGGAAGAATGGCCATGACCGAGCGATACATTCGATCCTTGCTATATAGGCTGCAGAAGAGAACTATAGCACCGCTGAATAGTTTTCACGTCTCAATTTTACGAAAATAATCGATAGAAGATAAATTGCACGAAACACATTCGATGAAAATCGTCGAATTTTTCTTAAAAATCGGTGAAAAACGATAGCAAAGATTTTAAGATCGGTGCAAAACAAGCTTGAAGGATTTCTGTTGTAATATTTTCAGCGAGTACAAAGTTTTTTTCAGCTAATTTATACAACGTAACTGCTGCAAATTTAGCATATAAAGAACAGAAGCAATGAGAATTAGCACGTAAGCTCGGACTCTCACAAAATTCTATTGGACTTTTTACGCGATTGTACTAAATATAAGAAAAATACGAAACAGAGAACTTGAGAAGAACTGAACGACAAATTGTAAAAATTGCGAATGATATATTGCAAAAGTTGTGAAGGAATTTCAAAGTAACGTGTCCTCGACGTTTCTCATTGGACCATTCAACATTAATCCAAATATTGCAAATAAAAAAACCAAGATTTTTGCGCCTATACTTTTAAAACTCGAAAATATAGTCAGTGTATAATACACGCGTGTAAAACATGTGTAAAAATCAGAATAAATACAAATGATGCTATAAATTGTGCATCAGTTAGATATTTCATTCTAAGTAAACGTTACTTTTGCACTTTCTTCGTTACATATAATTTCTTTCTAATCTCCTACACAATATTAATAATATCAGTAATATTAGCAACACTAGTACTATTTAGAACTCATTATTTAGGACTTTGAAACTCTTGAAAAATTGTAACGGTGCTATAGTTACGTTCTACAGTGATATTAGAAGGTTTAGAATGAAACGTACTTTTCCTTCGCTTTTCTCTTCCGCCTGTCCTGTCTGTATTTCTCATCTTTCTCTCCTTCGATAACCGAGTACCGTAATTAAATTAAATAGGTGGTATTAATCCCTTGACATACAGTGACGTCTGGGAGATGTCATTCATTTCATATGCCATTGTAGACTTCGACGTCTTCGAGACGTCAATAACCAAATTCCAAATTTTGAATGAAAATGACACAAATACTATTGAAACGGTCATTAACATTATATATCATCCTGATTAAATGTTATATAGCAATGGAAATTTCAAAATAAAATGTTCTGTTTCTAAGCTTGCACATAACTGTTCAGTTGAACCAAATTAAACAGTATTTTTCGGACGCATTAAATTCCATTTTATTTATATGTCAAGGGGTTAATAAAGATTCCCTTCTCGAAGACTATTATTTTTATCCAGCGGAGTAAATAAATAGAAGAACGTCAGAAAGATTTCTCATTAGATATTCATCCAGTCTACCCTATTCCTTTTCATTTGCATTATTAACGAACGAAAGTATTATGCATTCCACGCTTACCGCTCGTCTATCATTCTCAAGTTCGTAGAAGAGCGAAATGCCAATGGTGCGACACTGGAGACAGAACGACGACGTCTACGTTGCTTGCCTTTTTTCGTATTCTACATTTATCCTCCTGAGGTATCAACCAGTGTAACATAGTATCGAATACAAAAGAATTGGAAGTTGATGAAATCTCGTTAACTAAGTTTCAGATGATCCACGTACACAAGCGAAGCTATTAATCCATGTCTACTATGTTTCATTCACGGGCAATACAGGCCACCCGTAGAATCCAAGTTTAAACGAGTTTCCGACAAGCTTCCGGAGGCCTAGGCACTTTCAACCAGCAGGGGAACTAAATAATTTAACGGAGCTGCGCACGGTGGTTGCTAGCTCTTCTTTTGTACGATGCGTAAACGTCTAATTCACCGTGTTGTAAAATGTTCTTCAACCTGGTAACGCTCGTTTCGCGATAATTGTTTATCTTCTCGTTAAATCTGAAGCGTTCTTCGGTATAACGAAGTTGAAAAACGCGCGGCAAAGGTGAATTGTGGAAAAAAAGAAAGAAAGAAACGTTTCTACGTAAGCTGTTAAGCACGAGAACGAAATTGAGGAAAAATGGAGCAAGGAAAGATCATCTGGTGGGATGATTTTTAGAGAAACTTTCGTTCTCGCGTGGAATAAACAAAATATCTAGCGATACCTGACTACGACGGAGCAATTAATCTGCCACGCGGAAAAGATTATTTTAACGAGCTGCATCCGAGTACATAGAGTACTCTGAAGTTTCATTTTATTTTAAGGATAACTTAATTAAATAATTCATCTGATTAAAAATACACTCCTAGCCCTCGGTATCCAACCACGACACACTTTATCGTACGAATATACACAGCCTGTTTGAAACCTAACGAGACTGTCCCTCTATCGATTCAAACACGTTCAAAACGCAAAAATCGTTCGTTTCATCCAAAGTACATTCCTTCGGCATCGATACAACGGTCAATATGATCAAAACAACGAACGAATAGATTTCTAGAGATCTGTTTTGGGAATCACGTTGAGTACTCTCGTCACAGGTGCGTGTATGATTGAAATATCGTTGCAAGAAGTCTTGAAAATAAGAAATAATCACAGGGAAACAAACAGGGTGACTATGGCGAATAGTCAAACGTTGGTATTTATTTTTTGGAACGATAAATTGTCACGCAAAGAGCTGGTTTCCTTTAAAAAAGGGACTAGAGTACTCAAGGCGATCCTCAAAGCAGTTCTCCAGAAAACTATTCGTCCAGTGGTTGTCCTGACGTTGCATCAATGCCAAAGAAACGCGATATTTATCAATCTGATCAGGATTTGAATTATAATATCGCGAATTTCGCAATTTTTCAACGGATATTCGCCTGTCTATCGGTAAATAAATAATTGTATAAATAATAAATCTTCGTAAAATT
Source organism: Anthophora plumipes (assembly GCA_951804975.1). NCBI lineage: Eukaryota > Metazoa > Arthropoda > Insecta > Hymenoptera > Apidae > Anthophora > Anthophora plumipes. Next base: position 25,081,235 of record OX638114.1, read on the forward strand.
GTTTCCTCTATTGTTTGATATATCCTTATGCATCTTACCAAGAAAGAAAATTATCCTTTTCGCTTTCGATGTGAAACGAATGTAAGGTGAGAAAGGTAAAAGTTCGATACGATTCTTACCTCGTCGAATGATCAACGAACGAGCCACCATCGAGCAGTCTGAGTTTCGCGAACAGCACCGCGTTCACGAATGGTACAGCAGTCAATTCTTCCAGATCCACCTCCACGGAGAATTTGTACTTCTTCTTCTTCATCATGAAGGCCATCTCACTAAGACCGAGACACTTCACTTTGATCGCGACTCGTTTACTTCTGGGTGAAATTTAACCGACTGTTCGCGGTTCTCCAGCTTATCAATTTGAAACTGCCGGTCGGAGAACGTACACGGTGCACGACACGCGCGGGCAAACCGGAAATTGTGCACTGAACGTGACCATTTAACGCGGACTTTACGACAGTAACTAGGCGACTCTATTTCTCTATTTATCTCCTTTCTTTCTTTCTCTCTTTCTTTCTCTCGCTAGACGAATCGTTCGCTAATTACTGACTATTTACCAAAATAATTATTTTTCTTCTTCCCTCTCTCTCTCTCTCTCTCTCTCTCTTTTCTACAATATCAGAAAAGGCAGTTCCAGGATCCTCCTTCTTTCTCCTCGTTGTCTCTTGTTACGAATAATTGATCATCCAAGGAATCTTTCTGTATTTTTGATTTTGCTTTGTTTCGCAGGTTCTTTTCTATTTGTTTACTTCGAAGGATTCGTCTTATGGATTAATTGATCTCGAGCGACGAAATTGAAGGTTCGAAGCCGGGACTGGGCGGATCTCGAGCGAAGTTTTACCGGCATCGCTGCTCTCTCGTGGACAGGCGCGCGTCTTCCGCGATCCTCTTTGGCAGTCGATGCTCAGAAACAACGTCGATTACTCGGGCACGCCATCCTCGTCGTCGAGACTGCAATTTAAAAATCTTCCGTTAGCGACAAAAAAAAAAACAAAAAGGAAAAGAAAGAAAAAGAGGTAAGAGAGCAACGTGGTCGTTTCGCGTACGCTATTAAACGGGCGAACATGTGTTCGAGACTTTAACGATATTGCCTGTAATGGTCCACTGACTATCTGGAAGATTTCATGGGAGGGAAAAAAAGGAAAAAGAAAAAGTTGCTCTGGGAATATGCTACCGGGTTTCTGGCTTTCTTCAGAACAGACGCCTTTGATTCTCTCGACGTTGATCTTTGCGTTTAGAATCAAACGTTAACTTTATTTTAATCTCGTCGAGAAACACGGAGCCGAAAATTTCCTACCGTTCCTCGAGAAATCTTCCTCGTTTCTTTCTCTAAACACACGATCATAAGTTTATTCTATCACTCGTCGGAATAATTTCGTAATTGTAAAAGAAAAACCGACTGAAATCAGCATGGCTCTCGACGTGTTAACTGAAGAGCAGATAAATCTGAGTTAGATCAATTCAGAGATTGTAATGGTAAACGAAGTACAAGCAGAACGTGCAAATAAATAAATTTAAATAACCCATCAAACTTCCTCGCCGTTTATTTAATCCTCTAGATCTATAAATTTGGTAAATTTACGAAAAGCTCGTCGGGATAAATGATGCAACTGGCTAACGTGAACAAACACACCTGTCTTTTTCCAATTCACCTTCTTCGAATATTCTAATCATCGATGCCAACGAAAGAGAATCTTATTTAGCGGGAATCGTATTTATCGGCAAGGTAAAAGAGTTCCAGGAACGAAAAGCGAGCAAATGCAGTGTGTCTAGCTTAGCATTCACGGGTGAACGTTCGCGAGTACGAATGTCACTGAACCTTTATCGACATTTTCAATAGGCACGTTCCCGTGCAACTTCGAAACCTATAAGCAGCACGAGCGAGAAAGAGAGGAAATTCTATCGTTGAATGGACAAGATAAGCGTATTGGTCAAACAGAACGGACCACATAGACGCAACAATGATGGAATTGTTTTGAGAATGCTAATGCTCGGCAAGCTCGGAAATGCGAGCAAAGAGATAATGAACGGCGCGCTCTGTTCCTGGAGTTTAGTTTCAGGCTGGTTAAAAGAGGCAGGTGACCAGACGAGAATGCCTCTAGATGCTACTACGTCGATGAATTATTAACAACCCTCGTCGATCACTCTTTCGTGAATCCCTCGACCATTTACGCTTCGTTCTATGCTATATAAACTACACTACGGCCGTTGGTGCTGGTGTAAAGTTGATAGTCTAATATCGTTGGGGAAACTCGTTCGCTTGCTTACACTCGGAGAGATTTAACCGTTTCAATGCCACGGAGCTTTGCAAAAAATCAATCGAATTTCTTTCGTCTTACGTTACTTCTAATTTTTAGAATTTTCTAATTTAAATTTAACTTCTGATTTTCTAATTTTAAACGAAGAAACTTTGTTTAACAGCTTCGAAGCTTACGAAAGTTTCGCGTACAGTAAAGACTCGCATGGACAAAGTTGAAACGTGCAGTTAGCTCGATTTTACAAACCGATTAGCTGATACTTTTGGGCACTGAACAAGAAGAAGCGTTGAATTTGGCAGTGAAACGGTTAAAAGATCGTTAAAGAGTCACGAGTGTTAGGAGGAGGAGGTTATCAGAAGTTGTTCACTGTTTAATTATTTTCACGTGGTACGATATGATTTATATCAGACAGGTGGGAACGTAAAGGATCCCGATCTTGTTGTTTTAATCTAGATTGTGAATAATATGGTGGAAATAGACGGTTTCTTGGAAAATATGATTAATCAGTAGTGAAGTGTTTGGTTAGATTGTAACCAGCGCGATGATTTAATTGAAATTTTTCTAGTGATCATCGGCTCTGATATTATCTCGATTCAGATTGTGTATTATTTCTAGCGGACCTCTGTGAAATTTATACGGGGGATTCGAAGGTGAAGAATTGTAGAAAATGCGCGTAATATGAGAAAATATAGGAAATATCCGAATTACAGTGTTTTTACTATATTAAAAAATAAAAATTTGCATGAAAATTCGCAGATTAATTATTGCAGTCCTCCCTTGAACAACGCAGGTTCGATTACACGCGGATCTCTCTCTCTCTCTCTCTCTCTCTCTCTCTCTCTCTCTCTCTCTCTCTCTCTCTCTCTCTCTCTTTTCTTGGAATCACGGTGATTCAATTTTCTTTAATGAGAAGAATAAATTTGAGTTTGTTTAATTCCTCACAAATTGCATACAAGATGCAGAATTGAACCACGTGACGCGACGATCCACTTCCGTTTAACACTAAGTTTACACGCTTTTCTTGTACCTGAACGGAAACCCGAATTTTTCTTCAAAGAGTCGATCTATTTAATTTGGAAACACTTTAATTGTATCCTACCAACTCGCATGTAAATTTCGATATATTTTCGTATCGTTCCATCGATAGAAATGCGCAAAGATAGGTAATTAAACAAATATCCACACGTGCATCGAAAAAATATAAATGCGTGTATCTACTTTAATTTTTATGGGGGTGTTTCCACGTGATTAGAAGGTGTCCCTAATCTCTGCATTGTTCGAGAGAGCCCTACATGTCGAAATGAAAGACGAGATTTCAAATTGATGAAAAATATAACAGCACGAGTGCAGTAAAAAATGATTAAAATGGCTACCGTGCTTCTTGATTCTACAAATTGGACCAGTTCGTCTTTGAACGTACCTACGTGCGAGTACACCGAACGAGAAACGTTGCACGCGTGTACAAGTTGAAGTGAGCAGGAATGGTAAATGAAATATCTCCGATTCGGAGGCAACAATGACGTTTACGAGAGGATAAAACTTTCTACGCAGGCTGGTGGATGCTCGTTAACGAGCAAAAAAAGAAAAAAAGAGGCGCGAGTTTAACACGATTCACCGAAACCGAGCCGAAGCTCCAGAAACGAGCAACCTTGACAACGCGCTGGATCCGCGAAGAGTGAATTTACACTAGCACGACACGAACGGGTATTAGAATATTTATAGTCGTATAAAAGTGGTGGGATTTTGATTTAGAACGATAAGATAAGAATTCGCTGTAACAAGCTTCGAATCTTCGAAATATACGAAGAGCAAAGTATCTTTTCCTTTCGCCTTATTGTCACAGTTATTATTATCATCGTCGTTCGAACAATAAATAGGAATCAACGTAAGCGAGCCGTATGATGAAAGCTTTCGATCGTTGTTCACGATGATCGATGATAAAGAACAATTTTCAACATAACTATGTGTCATCGATAACGTCCACGAAACAATTAAGTCTCTGGATCAGGTACTCTGATAATTACGAAAACTCCGCACCTACATCCGCTCGCAGCTTTGTTCCTGACAATTCATTATCCGGAATTTTGCGTGTAAAACTTTTCGACACCTTGTAAAGTTCGATCATATTCCCGACGTTTTTATCGAAAGATAGAAGAAAAGGAAGAAAGACAAGAAATCTTGATTCGTGAAAGAGAGACACGTGTGTTGTGACGATCGAGGAAGAAAAAAAAAAGGTCAAGCTGGCCCCCATAGTAACTTTGAACACAAAAAAGAGAAAAATTCGGCGTTCCGTTACAGGTAGACCACCCTGTAGATACTGTAGCTCGATCTCAGAAGGAAGACCTAACCAGTTTCGCACGAATCCCACCACCGCCTGTCCACAGATGTTTCATTATGCCATCAGATAGAATCCTTCGAAGTATATCGCAATTACGATAATGAAACATCGTTCACGGTGATCGTACAATTTCTTAAACGTACGTAACCGCTAGCCTCGCGGACACACGATCGATCAAAACGAATCATCGGCAAGCAGGCAACGGTGAAATTTCACGAATAACCTAATCCTGACATAACTCTCTACGTTGTCGAACCCACCTGTCGTACTTTCCGCGCACTTCCACGTTTATCGCATTACACATAATATATCGACGGTCAACGTAGAACTATTTTTACGCTCGCTACGGAATGGTCAATGAAAGATTTTTCAAGAGATAGCTATTCATATTCTTCACGGGATGGGAGGGGGGAAGGTGTGCACTGTTACGAATTTCGATAATTTTTACGAAGAGAGATACGAACCTGTCGTTTCGATTGTTCTGTTAGTTCTGTATAACGTTTAACGATACAGACGTTCAGGTTTCCAGCGATGTATTTTGTTTAAACAAACTGTCTGTCACGTGTCACACCGCTGCACACCTCGTTTATATAACGTACGAGAGATCGAGAACAACGGGTAACATGTTGTCTGTCGTGTATAACCTCGCAACGATACGGTTAAACGGAGAAAAAGCGCGAAACGGTACGATAATCATGTAATTCACGGAAGCGATTTTGGCTATTTTCAGGTTTACAGCGAGGAACGTGACCGGCTAGAAGCAACGCGTGAATAATCGCGATGACATTTTCGGATTGACATTGAGCTTTTCTAAAGATAAAATTATGCGAGAATAAACAAGCGTTATACCGTTTTTATCGGTTCCGTCCATACTCCTGACAGATCCAGGGGTTACGAATTTTCGGTATTTCGCGACGAACAACTCGCTAAGATACACTCTTTCCCTACACCTTATCAAATCAAGTCTATTTGCAACATGTAAAACACGATGGATCGTGTTTATCGCGTAGTTAGATCGTAGGTAGCCAGTTTTTTTCTCGATGGAAATGCAAACAACGATACCTGAAACAACTCTACCGTATTGTCACAACATTTTCTCCTCGTTTTCACGAATTCCATAACACACCTTAAGAACATGAACTGCACTAATGCAAGAACGATACGAGAGACAACGGATACGATGCCTCGGAGAAATACAAAACGATCGTCTCATAATGGCAGGTGCAGAACAATTTCCGTCTTGACTTTATAACCTCTCCTTTCATCTCGCCGTTGACGTTCCCGACAAGTGTACTCGGGCTTTATCTCGCGAATCTGTCAAGTCGCATGGCGTACGGAAACAGGAAAACCATCCTCGATGCCGACGGATCACCACGGACTGCGAGATTATCAATGATACGAAACGCCCGTACGAAAAAAGAAGCGACAGGAGAAAAAATCATCGTCAGTTCTGAATTGTACTCACTCGTCTTCGACTCGTTCCCGGTTTTATCGATACTAGCCGATCTCGCACAGTCTCACACTTTTCATGATTACAAAACTCGCCTCTCCGGGAAACCACGAAAATTACCAACGAGTCTCAACAAGGAGAACCCGACTATTTTAACAGGGAAAAAAAAACTTCCTCACATCCGACGGAACGGAGGTCGTCTGTGAACTGACGCGTCTCGACTCCAGTGCACTCTCCAACGTCGCCGCGCCACCTATCGTTTACGTTTAACAAACTGCATTCGAGCAAATGTTCTATTGGTTTTTAGGTTAATGCACGACGAGAAAGACACATTCCCTGATTGGTCCCCTCCGTCCAGCATCTAGAAGAATTTCCGCCGCGTTTCTATACAGTTCTGTAACTAGAGCCGAGTAACTTCCGTTTCTTTTATAATAACGAAAGATATTTTCTCCAATTGAAACGAGCGGTTAGAAGGAATGCTATATGCTTTCTCAATTCAAATATTACGCGATATTACAGAAATATGGGTGAAATAAACGATAACAGTATTACAGGAAACATCTTCGAAGTAGTTTAAGTATAAATCTAGTGATACACCGTTTTTATGCAGTCACTGTATCGCATGACGTGATAAATATTCTAATTTATTTCTGTATATAAATCGTTAAATTCTGTGTACGGATGTTACATGGAAATTTATCTGGATAATTAATTTGCATTCATCATAATTGTTTGAAAGAAGTATTAGAAAATAGAGAACGAACAATTAGATTAATACTATTTGTTATTTTATAATTCGTATTAGTCATTGGTTGTTTGTCATTTAAATCGTTGCTTGTCGGTTTCGTTATTTTTAATTCTTTGATATAAATGCAAGCACGTAAAAGCAGAAGTATAAGGTTAAAAATTTCGTTAAATACCTTTTCCCTAACATCCATCGATTTGCCTTGAAATCTCTTACACGGAAAGAAATCTTCGAGATTTTGAGAAATTGTACGATACGAATGCAGAATGCAGATGTAATTAAAGGAGAGATATTAATTCTAGAAACGATATGTGAAATCTATCAAATTCAGTTCGAAGTTCTTGCGCGCTCACCAGGTAGTTCATCCGTATTTCGTCGTAACAAAGTAGACTTCCGGGATCTTAGTACTCGAATGGCCGACGCCAAGGTTGTCGAATGAATGAATTTCAAAACGGAATTATACGAAACGCGTGTGAAATCATGTAAATGTTCACCCGTGTTTGGAGAAAATCGTGGAAACGTGGGTAGATCGATGCGTGAGCCGAGGAATCGGGGTGTGTCCGCGGTTTTAACGAACAATAACGCAGGAAGAGGCACCGGTGTCCCTTCGGGTTTTAGATCCAGTGAGAGGGTAATCCCTGTTCTTTGCCGGGGGTGCGAATAAGAAGTGTGCAGCTATAAAAGCGTGCGACAGCGAGACACGAGGCGCAATTAAGTCCGCCGGAGAATGCAATTCAGATGATCCGAATTACTTGCCAGTCAAATCGACATTATGAATTCGAGTTAGTGTGCATTTTAGTGATGTCGTGTCGAACTTTGTACATGCGAGGCTTGTTTTGCTTTACGATCTAGAACCAGTGAATTATTTTTCTTCGTATCCCGAATGAATCGTGCTGATAAATTATGAGGTTGACGCTCGATCGTTAGCGAGTTCATCACAAGTGGAAATTCTTCCCGTCCGCCTCGATTGTTTCCATCGAATTCATTACTTAAATGGTATTCCCAGTCTATTAACAAAGTAAAAATTAAATTGCACTCGGGGCATGTAGTGAGTAAAGTGCGATCGCTCGTGGAAAGTATATTTCTCGTTTGATTTCTTGTTATTCCATAAATAGGATGCAAATATTCTTTTTTTTTTTTATATATGTATATATATATACATACAACTATATATAGATAGATAGTTATGTATACGTGTGTATGTATATACGTATATATGAATGTGCAATTAGTTTTATCTTTAGATTTATTATGTGGTCATATGCAACATTGATTTGGCACTTACATTTTTTGTATTCTTTATTTATCATATCTACTTATTATTTATTATACGCGGAAAAATATGTAATTGTAATTTAAAGTATATGTAATTTTGCAGGAAAGTACATTCATGATATATTTTTGTGCATTATGAGTAATATTTAATTATACATGTTGTGCACTCCTCTGTTGCTCATTATGGCAAAATAATATTTTTCTTTCTGCCATGTTATAGACATAGTTATGGAGGATAGTATGAGTGTTAAATCAATGGAATCAGTGGCGACAAGTGATGAATACGAATATGAATTTGTGAATGACAGAGGTAATGGGAAACAGCAGCCAACATTAATTGAATTACCAATGTTGAAAATTGCCAATAACGGTAATTTTGAAGATCTTCAAAATAATCTTCGCGAGGTTTGTTTATATTATTATTTAGAAATGGTAAATTATTAATCTGTGTTATCTCCTTTATTGCATACTGATACTTATCTGAATGATTCATAAAAATGACAGGTATTGACAGAAGACTCAAAGATGGAAGGGAATGACTATAAAATTCTGACCAATGTGCAGCAAAGTCAATCAAAATGTAAAATAGTTGGACAGAGTAAATTTTATGATGTAAGTACTTGTATGGTTGCATCTGAGAAGCAAGATATCATGAAGCCAGAAGATTATATCGATGAAGGTATAAATTATTGTTGCTTCTATCATAAAAGGTCTGCCTTTACAAACTTCAAAATATATAATACCCATTTGTTATATTGTAGAAGTCAATTCTTTGGCCAATGTTCAACAAGAATGTACTATTTTTAATGGAGTAACATATCTGGGATCAGCAACAATAAATGCACCAAAATCAGAATGTGAAATCCAACGCAATATGAACATACTAAATGCAGAACAGTCTCTTAATTTAGGAATTAAAGTATCTGTCTCTGTGCCTAGCAGTTCTCAAGGTTCTGTTGTGTAAGTATAATTAACAAACATTGCTATAATGTGTTTCGTTTTCGTATTAAATGATGTACCATTATTTTTTTGTAACAGCTTATACGACGCCGCTACTCAGCAACCAATTGCCCATTATGAAGTACAACGAATTTTGTTTTACGCACGCGGTGAAAGTACCGGTCCATGTGCGGCATGTTTCGCTTTTACGTGGTCACACGGGGATACATTGGAATCTGCCATTTATCAGTGTCACGTTTTTCGATGTGATATACCCGAGGCAGTATGTTTAATACATTTTTTTTTTTTTTTTTTTTTTTCTAAATCATCCTAAGCTTTTATGAGAAATATACAAATGTTTTAATCCATTCTAGGTAGGACAAGTTTCTGCTTGTTTTTCCAAAGCTTTTCACAGAATACCGCGATCAATGACTAGCTCTCTAACAGGAAGTGATTTCAATGGCTTTAACATTGGAAGTGAGAAAACAAATTCTCGAGTATTTATTTTCGAAGTAACAATGGAGATAAAGGAGGAAGATGGAAAGGGTGCTTTCAGTACAGTTCCTAAGGATAGAAATTGCTTCAAACTTCGTAGCTGTGTTGCTAAACAGGTGTGCTTAAATATCCAGCAAGTTTCGAGTAAAGAAGGAGGAGTTACACTTGAAGTTGAACGATGCTTCGGAGTCCTCGTTAGTCCTGGTCGCAATGTTAAGCAAAGCGATATGCGTCTGCTCGAAATGGTAAAATTTAATTTTCAGAAGTTAAATATATCTAGCGCTGTAAGATCTTTACTATTGTAACGATAAATATTTTTTTAGCAAGTCAATGCTGGTCCACTGATACAGGATAAACAGTGTTACAACATATACGGACATTGGGATCCTGCAGATCCAGCCTTAGAAACGCTTAACGTTGAAACTCCTAGAGAAGGGAAAATTTACATGACAGTTGCTGTTGATTTGGTAATACGCGGTATTCGAGAACCCGTTAGATTCGTAATAGAAACGTTGGTTAAAGTATTTCCGCAAAATGTAAGGTTCTGGTATTTTAATAAACGCAACCTTGTTCAACAATTTTACCTGAATTCGAAAGAAGTAAGATATCCTTTAAAAAGTAAATACTTCGATTGTTAATCTTAATATCGCTAATTTTACATGTATTTATCGTCATCTTTATCTCTCTAGATAATACCTGGGGATGGATCAGAAGTTCACTATGAAGTACAAAGTATAGAAACTTCAGGAGAGTTAGACAGGAACAGATTGAACCTTGCTCTTAATTTAGCATCGTTGATTCGATCTCCTTCTTTGACTAGCATTGACACACTTACACCCAAAGAAGAAATAGATTCAGGTAGAAAAAATATTTAATTCTTATTAATTGTATTCGTGAAAAAAAAAAAAATAGTACATTGATTATTTCATTATGTTAATAGATGGAGATGAGCCAATGTTAAGTGGCACAGGTGAAGTATCAAAAGATTGTTCTGCAGATGAACTAGCTAATTGGGCCGAAGTATTAGACAGCTGGCAAGTTAACGAACAACGTCCAAAACTTCTTATAAAGCTTACGAAACAAGGTATTCCCGAAGCTTTACGCGGGGAAGTGTGGCAACGTTTGAGCAATTGTGATAATTCACAAGAAATGATGGATAGATATAGAACTTTAATTACTAAGGTAAGCGGTCATAAAAACGCGAAGAAATATATGTACTTTTCTATAATAACGATATCATGGTTGTACTTATAGGAGAGCAGTTGTGAGAGTGTTATATTAAGAGATACCAGCAGAACATTTCCTGCCCATGACTTTTTCAAAGAAACAGGTGGTTTGGGACAAGATTCTTTGTACAGAATAAGCAAAGCGTACGCGGTATACGACGAAGAAGTTGGATATTGTCAAGGACTTAGTTTCTTAGTTGCTAGTTTACTGCTTCACGTAAGTAATTGTCAAGCAGCGTTTATATTTGTAAGGATATGCTTCTATTCGTAGTAGTGATTTATTAGGGTATTTAATGACAAGAAAAAACGTTAGGTATTTCTTGTAGATGCCGGAGGAACAAGCTTTCTGTGTACTGGTTAAGTTAATGTACGATTATGGTCTGAGGGATTTGTACAAGGATAGTTTCGACAACCTCCACATGAGATTTTATCAGCTTAGTAGATTAATAGAGGTTAGTAATATATTTTATTCGATTAGAAATAAATTGTATACGGTAATTATTATTCATCTTCTAGGATCAGCTGCCAGAACTTTACAAGCATTTTTGCGAACGCGGTGTAGAAACTCACATGTTCGCCGCACAATGGTTTTTAACTCTGTTCACAGCCAGGTTTCCACTTTACCTTGTTTTCCATATCCTGGATGTGTTCCTTTTGCAAGGACTCGACACGTTATTCCAAGTCGCCCTTGCGTTGTTAATGGTAAGTGTGTATTTGCAATTGGTCATTTTTTTTTTTTTTTTTTTTTTTTTTTTATAGAACATGTTATCAGGTAAATATGTATGCCTCCTCAGTTGTGCAAGAAGGAACTACTTCAACTAGATTTTGAAAGTATATTAAAGTACTTTCGGGTGCACTTGCCCAAACGTTGCCGAAACGAAGAAGTATCGCGATACGTCATGAAGTTAGCCTGTTCGGTTACTTTGAAGAAATTGAAGAAATACGAAGCAGAATTTATGACGCTGAAAGGTAATTTCATTTTTTATGTTTGAATAATAAAATACTCATTAGTGTCCACGGACAACCATGCAGTACAACGATATTTATCTTGTATGCATGTGCAGTTTGCGTATAAGATCGTGAAAAAATGATCTTAAAAAATTCAATCTCGTTACATTGAAGCTTTACGCGTTTTTGATTTTGTTTATTATGCTGTTTAAATACTCCTTTTCTTCATTTGCTACAATAGAGCACGCGGTATGAATTAAAATTGAAATAACACACATTCTGAATTAGTTCTAATCTTTAAGAAAATTAGCAGCTATGCATTAACTATTAAATGACGGAAGATGTACATCTCGCTGACATTGGTAATGCGTCGTTGCTTTCTCTTTTAATAAGATAGATATTTTTCAAGTTTGCATAACTCAATTTCATGCTTGTACACTAAAGCTGTGTCTATCTAGTTTTGTGAAAGAATTACTTGAAAATTAGCCCTAATCAAAAATGCTCGATAGTCACAGCGTTATTTGCAATTTACGAAGTAATTTATTACACAAACTGGGTGATGGTTACACGCTCTAAAATTTTTGAGGTTATGGTGAACGATAAGAATTAGATATCGTAGAACCGTATTGAAAGAAGAGATAAATAGTTATTTGAATATTGAAAAAAAAAAAGAAATCGATCTTGACGAAATATTTTGTATGTACAGTTATATTTTTTGTATCAAGTAAATTTTATTTTTCGCCATGGTAAATCCATTCGATCTCATACAGAATTTCTTGAATATATTATTTTCGGTGGGAATGCAAGCTGTGTAAACACGAATTCAGTGTGATATTTATGGACGAGCATGAGATTTCAACCAGTTGACGAATTATAGAATATATATATATATATATATATATATATATCATCTGGAACGTCAAAGTATTGTTAACAGCATTACCGTTGCAATTACAAATAAGTCTCGAATTTTCAGGTTCGATAAATTGGCTGAAATTTCATAGCTATCGCATTAAAAGTAATACACATTTTGCAGGATTAAATCACTTTTTGGTTGTGTTATACTTAATGCTGGTATTTTTCTTTTACAAATGCTAAACGATGCGTAGATTTGTAGCATCGCGTGTTACTATAGGTAAAAAGAAAAGCACACTCTCTAAAAGTTGTACTCGAGGGTAGAGCTAACTTTGTTTTTGTTTTTGTTTTTTTTTCTGTTAAATTATTTATGTTGCAACGTTTGTAAATTTCTGCAATTTCGTGTTGTTTATATGTAAAATCTGTTTCATGCTTGTTTAGCCATACCCGCTTTGTATACTATCTTGTATATCAACTTTTATAAAGAAATTATTTATTTTTTCTGTCTGAAAATAAATCGTCTGTTTAGAATGTCGTTTTTAATTTTGTCAATTTACCTGTGTTACACCCTGCTCCTTTACACTTTCGGTTTTACTCCTTGCTTCAGTTGGAATTTGCATGCAAAATATATATAATAGTTGTGTCAAGGTGTAAACGCTTTTAGACTTTTTTTTTTTAATTTTACTAACTGCTAACTATCGAATCGACGAAATTGTATACAAAGTTGTTAAGGCTAATGAAGTCTGTTAGATGTCTAAAATTATCCTTCGAAATAATAGAGCGTATCGTCACGATTTGTCTAGGTACGATGTAATTTATTACAAGAAGAGACAAAAAACTTACAATTTATAAAAATAATAACTTCATTACCTTTCGACGAATACGTATATTTATAGTATCGAGTTTACATAAAGGTAGCAGAAAATGAGTAGAGAAAACAGTATTAGAAAAACTGTAATCTACTTCTTACAAAATGAACACGTTCGAATTTCATTTATCAGGGACATTATCTGCACGGTTTATTAACTGCAATAGATAACAAACGTATCTAGCTAACAGCTGTGCCAGCAGTTTAAAATTGGCAATGGTATGCTGTGCACAAAGAGCATGTAGTGGGACATTGGTATCTGGCCTTAGCAAGATATCGCATGTCCGCCACTTGTATTGAAGCCATTCGTTTCCAATACTCCAACTGTTGGAATCATGAGCAATATTGTAAAGGCGTTGATAAAGAGTAAGATTGTATTAACAAGCTTCAACTTGGAATATTCTAATATTTTTTCTTGCTATCAAAAATTACGAGAACGATATGTAAATATCTCTTATACAATTATGTACATGTACATATATATATATTGTATATTTTAAACAGAAATCAAGAACACGCTAATACGAAACGTTTCTTTATTTATACAGAAGCACAAGAAAATGCGGATGAATATAGCAATGAGGTGGAACAGCTACGGGGTACGGTAGTGAGGATCGAAGAAGAGAAGCAAAGATTAGAAGCTGAATTGGTTCAAGTGAAAGAGATGCTACAGCGAGAAGTAGCAAGGGCAGATACAGAAAGTCGACGAAGCACTATTATTATCGACGAATATAAACAGGTGAATATACACGAATAATTAGATCTTATTAAAACAATAAATGGGTACAATATCAATTTCAGATCTGTCAACGTCTAGAAGACGATTATAACGCAGCAAAGACAACACTCTGCGAATTGCGTGTAAGGATCAAAGGATTTTCTTATGGAATCTTAATTTTCATCTTTATTTCACAAGAATTTTTATTTCACAAACGAATTTTACCTTGCAGAATAAGGTTTCGAAATGTGAGAACTGTAGGAACTGCATCATGGATTCGTCCAATATACTGGCAGACATTGCACATCCTTTAGAGAACCGAATAGATCCTGTATTACATACGGTACAGGAAAGGATACGAGAATTGGAACTGGAATTAGCCCAAACTAAACTGGCCCATGTGGAAGCTGAATGTAGAAACCAAGTAAGTAAACTATACTTTACACATGTTCGCGTGCTTATTTTATTTATTTTTTTTTCGAATTAGGATTATAAGGCTAGTTTGTTTTATAGGATTTGACGCATCAATTGCACGCAACCGCTTCGGAACTTCAAGCGGCAAGAAATAGCTGGCCATGGCTTAGCAAGACGCTGTCAAGTATAAAAGAGGCGGCGAATAAACGAGAAGTAATGGCTCCTTCATTGATCAAGGATCTGAGACGAGACAGCGCGCCTGGAGGTGAAATGCATCACTTTATACATTCCGGTAATCGGCAGGGTCGCGATAATCTGAAAGAGGTTGTGTGATGCAGTAAGTATTCGTATCGAAGTGCGTATGTGTATGTACGTTTAAACGAGGAAGGCTATTTTGAAGTAGAAGAACAGTCTTAAATGTAATATATACATATACTCTACACGCATATTAAAACGAGGTTACTTTGACCAGGCGAAATGTTGGAAGAAGAATTCGCACGTTACGAGAAAGAGAGATATTTCAGACACATATATTCGAATACACGATGTACGTCCATGATTACATGTAGTATTCTATATAATTGGTCTGTTATCGATATACACTTGGTATATTTTTCCGTCTGGTTCCTCACGTGCACTGTTCTCATCGCGTGCTTTTAGCGAGGATATAGCTTTGTATCCTGCAATTATTGATATTGATCCTGAGATATTCTTTGTTGATGTTTGTTAATTTTTTTAGTATACTCATTTTTACCTGAATTCGGCTTGTAAGTTGTTCCGATATTATTTGAAATCTACTTTCGATGCTTTGCCAAGAGATTTCACGCGAAAAGTTTGGAAAAAAATCTTCTATTAGGGCAAAACGGTTAAGTGATAGGGGCACATACGGAGATGCAAAAAAAAAAAAAATATTACAATAGATGTTAGCGATAAGTTCACTACGTTTTGTATGAAACTAGTCTAAGATGTGGACAAAAATAGAAGTGCTATAGAATTTACTGTACATAAATGGTACTCTCAGGCAACTAACAAACGTAACAGACTGCAGAAATTAGAGATTCCATGTTTAAAAAGAAATGAAAAAACGGATTATGTGAAGCGAAACACATATCTGCAGCTTTATTTACTTTTTTCTACCGATTTATTATGGCGACATTCCAAAATCACACGTGTACGTTTCGTTGTTCTTCTTTTTTTCTTTTTTAAACATCTTACTTTAGCCGATACATCGACAATATTTTGATGAGCAAATATTTAATGACACTAATTATCATATGCGCTTTCACAGCTAACTTTAAACAGCGTCCAACGACGTTAAGCTCGTGAAACAGCAACACCATTTCTTATTGTTTAATGTTTTTTTTTTTTTATGTCATCTTGTTATCCCACGGTCGGTGTTCTTAATAACCGTGAATGACACTGCGACGTTTTGTACGTACATTAATAACTGGACGACATAACATAAACGTAAAGCTACGATACAAAATACTTCCTTGGTTTACCTTGTTATATTTTCTCTTCTTTTGAGAGTTTAATTATATGTAAGCCTGCGATCGGTAAATCACACGTACATGTGTAACGCTTGAAAGCATATTTAATTGCCATTTTGTGCTTCGTTTTTGACAGAGTCTATACAGGTTAGACCTAAGGCCATAAATTATGTTAAGGCACTACTTGAAGTTAGAATTTAATCAGATGTCGAATAAACTCTTCTGTTCCGCGAACAATGAGGAAAAGAAAAGAAAAAAAGAAACGAATAATAAATATTCACGAATGTTTTAAAGGGTATTTTAGATTGTAAATCTAGCTTCGTAATTAGTGCCATTCGTTTGACAGAACTATCGATTAATTTATTTTATGCTGATCGTAACTGCGACTTTATCAGTTTCTAGTATCAGCAATTGATAAATATCGTGCCATTATCTTGCATCGTAAAGTTTACGGAAGAGATTGGTAACGATTATTTTTTTACTTCCTTTTGTTCTCTCTTTTTTTCTCCTTTCGTCGAATCGATAATGTAATTTAATTTGATTTTTGTTAAAAGTGATATTCACTAAGTAATATATACACGATCGAGAGCGAAGTTTATGATCACTATAGAAAAAACTCATACAATAGCTAACAATAATCTATGCATCTTATATGAGACAAAAGATATACTTTCTGTAAATAATAAAACGAAACAAAACAAAAAAAAAAAATATATACAAAGATAAGCTACTAACAAGTCATGTAAAGAATTAGGATTATGCATATGTATCACTGTACACCTTGTAATGTCATTCCACTATTACTGAAATAAAGAAAGATATCATATCTGTTTATTTCATAAGGGTGTTTTGTGGCATTAACGAAACTGTGGTTTTCAAACGAGACAAGAGTATATATTCGTAGGATATGTGTTTTTATTTGAGTCAAATGGAAACGGAAATATATGTATATATACGGTTTCGATCTTAGACAGATTTCAACGCATAACACGAAACGTCATTATAAAATAACGGAGTACTTTATTAAATAGGTGAAAATAGACAAAAAACATAACACATCGATAAACTTTTCTGAACCATACATAAGTAAAATAGCGCATCGTTAATCCTATTCACGTACTTAATAAACGACATGATGAGAAAGTCTTGAAAATCGTAAGAAAATATATATCTTTTTTTTAGGTTCGACGTCTTAATGAAAGATTCCGGTCTAGCACTTTCAAAAAATCGATTTTCTTTTCTTTGATCTTTCATTTCTTCGATGTGTGTACTTTAATGGGTAGTTAAAAGGAGATTTTTGAATTTAAAAAATTTGCAGAATGCATTGGGAATTGTTGCTGGCCCGCAGATCGAAGAATATTTTTCGAACACCCTGTCAATGCTTGAATAAAAAAAAAAAAAAAAAGAAAAAGAAGAAAATTATATAACCTTTTTATATTTTCAAAAGATAAATGATAAGATCCTGCAAACCGTGGATTATTATCCTGTATGAACAAACAATTCTGAAAAATCACCTTTTTCTGCACTCCCAGACCGGAACCTCACCTTAATGCTTCGAGTGGTAACAAGTAAATCTTATTAATAGTATACAATCGCGTACAAATACATTGGTACTGAAACACTGTCTCATGCTTTGCTAAGAGAACGCTAATTCCCCAATAGGCGAGATACAAAAACGAGCTTTTCACGATTCTGTATTTGCGCGATCATACAAAGTTAATGAGAAAAGTGTAAACAAAAAAAAAATTTCACTCTTCGTATGAAACTGAAACGTAACCTCTTTCTGAACAAATTCACCAAATGGTTTTCTATGCATCTTATAATGTTTCAGAGTAAGTCGAAACATTTGTCGGAAATTTGCATCCATAATTCAGTGTAAAAAAAAAGAAAAAAAAAGAAAGAGGAAAAAAAAATGAAGTAGCAAATATATCCTTGAAGAATAGTTACCTTCAAAGTTCAGATTTTGCAAACATATTGGAGGACGATATGTGAAGTCTTCTAAGATTATTATTTCAACAGTATCACGTGCCACATGCAGCCCACTGTTCACTTCCGCTATCGCTGTTTTCATCGTTCTCGACGTTATTCATCAACGGGTTCTCATTTACATTATCTCCGATCTCGTTGTTTTCTAAATCGCTATTCTCCTCAGAACTACTGTCGAAACCTTCGTCGTGTTCCATGTTCACGTACCTTGCATCATCATCTGCTCGTATAAAAAGATCGTACAGGCAATTACTTCCTACCTATTTTGTAACTTCGATCATAAACGGACAATTACCTGCCTCTCCGTTTGGAAACCTGAGCTCCCTATGGTCTTGCATGTGTATTTCAACGTCTATAGGGTCAGCAATATTAAGTATTCTCAACAACCATATAGGAAAATCATTCTCTACAACGTAAATATCATTCTCATTCTCAAGGTCATTCTCAAGTACGTCAATCAGCGGCTGCAAGTCTTCTATGTCGTTTAATTCCGCGGCCTCCATGTTGTTACCTTCGCCGTCTCTGTTATTGTTCGCAAGATCACCATTTTCAACCGCGATCACCTCGAGAAGTCTCGGTGCTTCCGCTACACTCGGTGATTCAGAATCAGATATATGATCTTGCGCTATACTCGATAGATCGTATTCTGGGGTCATGTCCTGAACGGAAGCAGAGTTTGGATATCCAGAATCCATTACTTCCGGTGAATAGCTGTTCGGTGGTGTTTCCACAGTTTCCGGTGAAGAAGGTTTCAATTCGATATTCTCAACTACCGCTACAACACTCGAATCGGTACTTTTACACATCGATTCACGATTCTCTACGTTATAATCTAACTGTTTCTCACTTTTTAATACTGATGCGAATTGAACGTCCTTTGTATCCTCGAAATCTAGGCTAGATACAACGGATACATTTTCTAAGCTACTGTCTTTGGTACGATTACGAGACGATTCGGTGCTATGTACATTTTTAGCGCTTGCTAAATCATGAGCATTATATAATTCAGATTTCAGATCGGTCCTCGACATTGATTCAATTGTTAACGGTTGATCAGTTAAAGGGATTTTTGTATCACAATCTACTGCTTCTTTGTCATCTGCTTTTAACGTAGCAACTTCTGTTTCTTCTGTAGGAGAACTTAACCATTTGTCTTTATTAATTGTCGTAGGACGAGCTTGTAACGTTTCGTAATTTTTCATGCTATCGTCGCTACTTAAAGAATTTGTTGCGGGACATTCTTCTATCCTCTTTTTATCGTCGTTTAACGTGGAACTTAGTGTCGACGTATCGCTACTTGTAAGCGTATCTTCCTTAAAATTACTCGTCCATTCTTTCATTGCGCTTAAATCAACAGTTGTCGCAGTGGATATGTTCACGTCGTTAATATTTTGCAAAAACGCCTTACTACTTTCCGACGAAGTATTATCGCTAAAGGTTGTTATTTCGGATTGTTCTGTTATATTCGACGAGTTGCTGCTGTTCCTCTGCTCTTTATAGTCGAGAGACCTGCGATTTTTACCTATAACACCTACTTTAGTCTCGATCTTTGGCGAACTTGTAAACTGCGGTTGACTTTGTATTAGAGCGCTATTAGTTAAACATATGTTACTATCTGACTGTAATTGATCTCGTAATTGAAAATCATTTTTCGAGACACTACTATCCTGTTGAACACTTTGCATTCGATCTTGATTAAAACAACTTGTACTTTCATTTATATTGCTAGTTATATTTTGAACATCAGAGTCCGCAATGTACGATTTATTTATATATATAGTATGTAAATGATCGCAATCGCTAAGATTATTTGTTTTTCTGCATTCGTCAATATCTGCGTCTGCAGGTGTGTTTGCCGATACGTATTCCTGTTCGATCGAACTGTCCAACATCCAATGACTGCTCATGCTTTGATTACACATACTATCGTTTCCGAAATGATGGTCCATTTTAACAGCTTGTAAAAGATATGGTTCAGGTGAGGTGGATGCACGTGAAACGGAGATGAACCTCGGAAAGCTTAATGTCTCGTTCAATTTGTCTGCGGTGTTTAGCATGTTGTTGTCTGTTGCGCACAGTGTTGTATCGAAAAACGAGCTTTCCTTCGTATCTGTTAATTCTATGTTAAAAGAAGCATCGGATAATTGTGTCGATTCGTTCAAATATGACAAAACACTGTCCTGAATCGAATCGTCAAGATCATTCGCATTCGGTATTGACTGTAAATTTTCCTTACTGTTAATTTCAGAGTACCCTTCTAAACTTTCGTTACGCTTTGTCGTTTCTGATACGTTATCGAATAAAACATTCTCTTCGTCAAAGAGATAAGTATTGTCTTGAACAGTAGTAGTAGTTGTTTGGGGGATAATAATACTTTGTTCTTCATCCCAATTCTGATTGTCCCAATTCTCCAAAGATTCCTGTTCCGAAAATCTACTGGAATGCGTCGGTGTTCCAGGTTCTCTACTCCAGTCATCTTCGTCTGTGGCGAAATTGTCGTAATACCAAACGGTATTTTCGTCCACACCGGTGTCGGAAAATGTCGAATACTCTGTTACCAATACGACCGGGCCAGATTCTCGATTTTCAACTGTCCAGCCGGCTTCCTCTAAGATAGTTTGTAATACATCTATAGAAACGTGAAACGATCTTAACATGTCCAATATTTTCTTTAACGGCACTTCTTCCTGCATATCGCAATTTTTATACGACAACTGTCTAATGTAAAATGTCGCATCGTCGAGAATCTTCTCTTCGTCCGAACGATTATCCACTCGAAATGGATATTCGTGTCTAACTACAGTTTGAAATAAACCTTCGACGCCATACTTATTAACATCTTTATCGCTGACGCGATGGAATACCGCCATTTGCGTGCAACATCCTAAGTGCTCTGTACCTTCTGGACCTTTGCAAATCCCGTCAAATGTCACCGTATAATCCGGATATCTCAGTGTGATATTTTCAGCCCTGTTAATGAAAAATGACGCGTTATAAAGGTAGATGTATTTTTATTAAAAGAAAAATTGTACATCTGTACCAATCTTGAAACTGCTGTCTAGTCCATTCGAATTTATGATCAGGATGCCTAAATCCAGAAAAATTTGGGAACAAGATATTGAATTCTGCATTCGGTGTAGTAATTATTGCCACTTTCGGTTTGATATATCCAAAAATATTGTACGGAAGATCTGTCAAGGTATCTGGATACAAATGCTCGATCCTGAAGTGTAAATATATTTGTTGTAGCTTCTACAGGATAGTAACATTTGCACTTTAGCTTTCTGCAGTTTGAAAACTAAAGCTAGTAAAATAAAGATCTATTTGAAACAACAACCCACAATTCTATGCAAATCACAGCATCCGTATTCTCTAATTTCTTATCATTATGACAGACACTACCCTCGCATATTTCAACTACAAGTGGTATTGTCCTTGTGTGTAAATATTCGGAAATTAGTGGAGCACTCTTGTCTTTGTAAGATTCTAAAAGGGTTCTATCTGTATCCACGCATAATATCTCTTCCACACCCTCTGTATTCTTTAGGTATACCAAGAAATTAAGTTCTGCACATCCAAAATCAACAATCTAAAAACACCAAACAGATAATAGTCAGTTCATTATGTAATACTTTAACAATAAACGAAGTAACTACATTATATAATTTGCAAATTAACGGTTTTAGAATATTTGTAACGAAAGAATTCGCATTCTATTTATCAAGCAACAACGCTTATAACCAACGGAACACGAGTGGAGCATTTCCAGGAACAAAGCTGCGCGGCAACTAAAACGAAGATAAAAGAATGCCTAATACCTTGCGTAATTTCCCATGGTAATTCGTACTACTGAGTACATCTGCTACGGCAACGTATCTTTGTACGTACGCCGGCGGGAAAAATTTCACGTCATGTTTCTCGAGATCCTGAGGTGCCTCCGGATCACGGAAATTATAATCCCTCTCAGAAATCTTGAATTGTTTCTCCTCGATAACGGTATCATCGTTTAAGGCTCTCCGATTGTTTGTTCGATAATTTTGATACACGAACTTGCCGAAAAGATAGAGCATGTGAAATAGTACAATGATCATGTCAATAACGGAAAATAAGTCGCGACTTTTTATTACGATCAAATTTTACCAACACATCCCGGCTTACATCCAGTTGTGCGTAGTAGCGGCCATGTTGTTTTGTTTTGAAGGCGGCCCCTGTGTTACATAGGATTGGTGGGAACATTTTAAAACATACCAATACCAAAATGGCACTGCGAAACTTACTGTACCCTCGGTCGATATTACCGTTTCGCGAACGGTGCAAACACGCGTTTCTTATCGTTTGAAATAAAAAAATATAAACTGAGAAATAGACGAGGATATAACGTATAAAGTATAAAAAAAAAGATAATGACAGATAGGAATTCAGCAATTTTCATCGGATTGAAAAATCGAGTGAAAGAGGGCAATAATTTACACAACAAGTTGGTATTATAATTTATTTGAGATTTAATAATAATTAAAATAATAATGCGATAATATTGGTAGCAGTCTACTAATTTTCTAAGAAAGCGACGGTATACACGTTACATCGTTTACATAAATTAAAATAACAGTCGACTTTCTTTATGTACCGTTTTGTGTAGCATCTGTCCACGTGTGTACAGTTGAACGTCTGCAAACCGCCGTGGCTGTAGCTTCTATCACGGTTCGCACACATTATTCAGATTTTCTCCTTTCTCATTCTCTTCGTCAAGTAGTAGACTCAAGTATACTTTTTTTTATACGGTATTTCATATATATATATATTTATATTTATATATATATAAGTATATGTATTTATAAGCGCGCAAATATATTATGCACGAGATCTCTCGATGGCTGTTATGCAGCCTACAGGAACATAAAACTTGATTCTCTATCGTTAAAATTTATTATTTCACGTGAACGCCGGCTGTCTACATGATAAATCTTGCAGAGATTCGAGGAGCCTTAAACGTTTAAAATATTACACATTATGGATTTCATCTCGTGTCTATTATTTACAAAAAGAATTGTCCGTAGATTTTTTCTTTTTTTTTCTTTTTATCTTTTTTAATAGAATATTGTTCTCTTTCTTTTTCATCAAAAGTTCGGATTGTCGATAAGTTCTCTTGTACCCTTGTTCCGTTTGACAGACGACGCGTCGAGGTTATATAAATTCGCTATGAACGGAACGCGAAATAGAAAAAACGCTTTTCGTTTTACCTTTAAAATTAACGCAGGTACCGGGCAACAGTATGTGTTTCTCTCCTTCTTCTTACTTCGTTTAGAACGAGATAGAAAAATCAAAACCGACCGGCGCAGTACGCGGTGGCCCAATAAATAAGGTGTCGAGATTCCTTTCGTATCGTTGGTACGGCGTAAAGAACGATCGAAAAATATGCTACAGAGTAATACGCGTGTATTACGAATGTTTTCTTAAAGTTCGACAAAAAATAACACGTGCTGCATTACATACTTGCGAATGCATCACGTATACATGTACGTATATAGTGATTATCTCAAGTTGATTGGGAAATAGACAATCTTGAAGATTATCTAGAGGAATTCTGTCACTAGGCCAATCGAAACAATCGTGGTAATAGAATATAGTCAGTGTGAAAATAATGGGTGCTTTAAGCACCCGACCGTTTTTTGTTTTGTTTCTTCTTTCTTTTCACCATACATGTATATATATATACGTATTTCTTTAAATATACAGGAATACTTTTCCATGATGATTTTACAGTGAAAGCATCGCTACGAATTACATCTCTTCTCCCTTATAATCTAAGGTACGTATTCGTTCTTTCCATCGGCCTAGCGACAGAATCGGTGAGCGAATTCGCGCAACGAAATCTTAATTAGAAAAGTGAAGAGAGTGGCACATTCTTCGGTATTGAATAAACTGTATAATATCCATTGAACGTTATTAAGGAAGAAGATTATCTCTCGATAAGACACTCGAAAATATCAAGTTTTGCATTTTATGCATTGAAAACTTTCCCTTCTTTTCTTTTTATAATGAAATTCTGTATGCAGGTGCACAAAGGTGTACGCATGTGTAATTTGTGTGTGTGTGTGTGTATTAGGCAGAGGAAAACGTGACGCGACATAGCTGTGTATATGTATATCGACGATACTTGATCAATTTCTCTCGAGGTGCTTAAAAAATTGAGCTCAGGCCTGTTCGATAATGTGATCGAGCGTGTGTTACGGTCCTTTCCCTCCGAATAAAACGATTAACACGTTCCAGATTAAATCGTCGCGTCGATCAACCGATAGCACGATGGTCGTAATTGACGAAAGGGATTCGTTTTTAAGGTTAGAACGTCGCCGGTGCCATCGTCGTTTGAACGTGGCGGATTTTGCGAACGCGGTGCCGCGGATTTTCGCAGGAAAAGAAGAAAACAAGAAAGATTCGCTCGGTTATACGTGTGTATATTCCTGTATCCGGTCGAAAAGAGAGAGAAAGGGAGAGAAAGAGAGAGAAAAAGAAGAGTTTTGCATACGATATATAATCGTACAAAGATGCACAGATTGTACGCCATAGAATTTGGCAACGCGGTTTTTCGGACAACACAAATTATTTACGCTTTATATAGGTTAGGGAAGGATACAAAGGAGAGGGTGGGGGAGAACATCTTTCGCCATGATTAGCCTCGTTTTTATACGAGTAACAATTTTCTCGATTATCTTGCCTCCCCCAATCGACCTTTATACATATATATATATGTATATATATATGTCGTCTCGCAATCGGGACGATAATTATCACTAGATAACGTGGTCGTATTACAATAAAATCATTTATATATATCACAAGTGTTTGAAAATCTTTCACGCATAAACGCGGTGTACCCGCGATGATGCGTTCATAGGTTCCTAATTAATTCTCGAAACACTACAGTAAATATCACATGGAGCGATGAGAATTTCAATTAAATTACAACCACGGCGATCAAAATTGATCGCGATCGCCGTTTGCGAGAATTTCTATATACTTTCAAGAGGTACACGGGTTCAGGCGTAAGATTGATCCAACGATATAGCAATTTTGTTCCCCTTCTCGACCCAATTCCGCAGCCGACCCCTTAATTCTTCCAGGCTCTTCGACTTCGCCTTGTTTATCCTCTTGTATTTTACGTCTTTTGGCTTCGTTACTGATCGGTGATTGCTCATTACCCTGTTGTACGTGACCTGAAAAATAGTTGGATTCACCACTGAAAACGATCCACTATTTCTGGACTAGAAAAATTGATTAAACTATCACTTTAACCCTTTGAGCTCCGAGTAATTTCTTATAACTCCAACATATTTTTGCAACGAAACTTTGCAAAATCGAAAGCTTCGTTTGGGAAAAAAGAGACACTTTCACAAATTTATTTTTTACTTTTATTTAGTTTATCAATCTGCTGTATATCAATATAGATAAAATTTGAACGGAGTTGTGCTTCGTATTTTAAACGCCAGTGGAGTGTAAAGGGTTAAAAATGCTACAACGATGTGAAGAAAATTAATTTGTCGATATTTGGAAGATATCAGGCGAAGAATTTAGCAGGTTATTAGCGAGGAATAAATGTACTCTGCATAGTCAGTACTATATTATCTCAGTTAAATCTCTCTATTAAGAAATTCAAGCAGAAGAGGCTCTTTGAACGGGGTGATCAGATTGTCTGATTAATCAGTCTAAGAGGATTCGGTTAAAAGAGAAAGGCAGTGGAAATTTTTCACTTGCAATTAAACTCCAAAGAATTTCTTAGAGGCACGGTTGTTTATTCTTCATCGATAGATTGAGAATCCTGTCGAATTTCGAAGCGAAGGAATAAAAAATTCTTGACGATCGTTGAATTTTCCAAGTATCGAACGGGGATGATATTTCCAAATCTTTCACCCTTTCCTGGGAAAGGTTCCTTCGAAATCGTTTTGCCTGATCCATATATTCTTAAAATAGAATTACTTCGAAATTCCCGCCAAATTCTTTCCTCCTTTCATTCCTCTAAAATGAACAGAGTTTTCAACTCTCTCGTATCCACTGTCGTATGATTAGTTTGCTCAGAGCTTAATTTTAATGAAGCTAAAGTGCAAAAAAATATGATTCCAAAAGAATCTCCAAAGTAAAAGCAGAAAAAAAGAGTGAAAATAAAAATTCCAAGGATATAGATAAAAACCTCCATCTTCCGAAAAGCTTGAAAAAGGAACAAAAAGGAGGAAATATCTAATCCCTTCAATTTCTATCCTCCGAACTTCCGCATCGATAAACGGAGAAATGAAAGGTTCAAAGGAGGCGGGGTGGGCTTAGCTGCGTATGCAAATAGGAAGGCAACGGTGAAAGAAGAAGGGTTTAAGGAAACTCTAGTGGTGCAGGGACATTCAATTTCGTCCTTACTTGCGCTTGCTGACTTTCGTCCCGGGGTCTCTCGCTCGGTGGTGAATCCGCTTCTTGAGCGAGTCTCTCGAAGCTGCCATATAAATCCTGAAGCCTGCCCTTTCCGTTCCCTAAGTTCTTTGCTCGTCTGTCCTCGCACTCGGAGTTCTCTGTCGATTCGGACGGATCCTGATTGTTCTCGCTGTCTCCGTCTTCCTCTACCGAATAAACCGTCTCTAGGATCTCTGGCCGCCTGAGGAAACCGTTGCATCGTCGCATCGAGGAGTACTTGCTTGATGGTTCGACCGCGTCCGACACTGATCGGATCACCGTCACGTCGGTGATGTTCGAACGGAATCTGAAAACGTGTCGACACCTTTCAGCTGCGATTCACCGCGCGAAATATTTCAAACTTCGAGCCGGCTCTGCATGTGTGCTGTCTTTAACGATAACAACTACGAACGCTGGGATTTTTTAAAGTATTTTACCGGGTCTGAATAGACCCGAGCAATACGAACACAGCGTTTCTTTCATATTTTTGAAAAGCTGATAAATGGAACGTGTGTCGGGTATTAGAACTGATGCATAGCTTATCCCACGCGAGCGGGAAAATAAAAACTTTACATTATCAATCCTTATCAGACGTATATGTCACCTTCTACGTGACAATACGCTTTTTATCATAGCGGACGTTTATCACCTGTTACGTGACGCGGCACACTTTACCGTATTGGACGTACGTCACTTAGAGAGTGCTTAAAAAAATATCGTACACTGATAAGAAACAAGTAAATGAACAATCTTAAATTGCAATTGGAAATGTTAATATGTTTTTGTTCGTTTCAATAATGTGACTAAAATATCTTCGATTAGAGTTGAAAACCCGTACGAACATATTGGACAATCTAACGTGTATACGAAATGTTAGCTGAATCTTTCGATGAAATGAAATTACTGTACTTTAATTAATAATCAGGCAAAGAACACGATCTAACACATACGAAATAGTAGCTGAAATGCTTCGATGAAATAAAGTTACTGCTACTTTAATTAATGTCTGTCGTTAATTAAAGTAATATAAACAGGCAAAGAGCACGGAGTTCGTGTTGCGGTAATGAAAACTTTGCAGGTAAAGGAAGATAAGAAGGCGTACCTAGGTGGCGCGAGATCGTCAGCCGCTTCTTCGAGAACGACGGCGCTGTCGCTGTCGCCAAGGCTGTCCAATCTATCGAGAGCATCGCAGGGTGGCGAATCCCTCGTACCCGTGCTCCTTTCCGCCAATCTGCTTTGCAATTGTCGAATAACCCTCTGCTGTCTGAGAATAATAGACTCACGTTGCGCTAGACTAGCCTCGATCTCTTTCTGCTTCCTACAGAGCCTCGATTCGAAGAGGAGCAGCTGCGAGGACAACGTTCGTAGCTGTTCAGCTTTTTCCCTCGTCAACCGTGCCACCAGATCCTCCTGAAATAATTACATTACACGCTGAGTGACTTTAACAAATTTATACGGCAGCCTGTGTTGTTGCGTGCCTTCTACGCTGACGTGAAACGGCAATGTTTGCACCGGTCTATATTGACGTTAAATTAATCAGCAATTTATATCAGCCTGGGAACTTTGCATATAATTCCTATCCAGTAATCATCGAACGACGATTAATCACGCTGGCTCATTATGAATGAACCGGAGAATACAAATTACTCGATCGAGTGGATCCTTTAGCGAGAGAGCTCTGTCGCTGGAAACGTTGGAGGAAAAGAGGAAGTGTAATCCGAGGCGTGTAATCGTAGAGAATCATTTCGAAGAGGTGAAACTTTTCGATGAAAATGAAAGAGAAGAGTTGAAGACTTGCGTTGTCGTTGGAGGGAAGACGATGGGAAAATTTTGCGCGATGGTAAGTGTAGAGGTAGTTAGTCAGCACACGGTAATTAGTCGAAAGATGGTATCAAGAGGAAGCTGCGAGGGTACACAACTGCACCTCCGACCTAACTGTAATGCATTTTCGATCTGACCGTAATTTGGAATTAATTAGAAAGCCCTCGAGGGTTTGCGTAGACCGCATTTACTGCCTCTGCTGCGGTGGCGCGCTGCTTTATTGCGTCTGTATCTCTTTCGGTTCAATTAAGCACACGCATACCGAGCACGGTTCTCCATTCAACTTAACGTGTTCACTGTCTACGCCTAAAATCCATCTATCATTTACTTCTGTGCATCTTACATATTTTTCTCTGCGTTTTTCCTTGTACATACTTCGTTCGACGCAACAGTATCTTCATTTACAGTTCATTAAGTACAGAACGTTCAACATGTTCATTGCCAAGCGTATCTCGATACACTTTACACTCGCGACCACTTTGATCGCGTTACATCGAAACGAATAACGGAATACTCAATCGGAGAACAGTAGAATCTCTATAAAACTAGAATTTTATTCATTCCCTTCCGCTCCAGCTGTAAATCGAGAAATAAACTTCCTATAACTCCAATTATTTCCTCCACGTTTGATCACCCAGATAAAACGCAAACTTCTACTTATTAGGTATAGAAATAAATTCGTTCCAATTTCTAGGTACAAGAAAAGTTCATTTAAAAGGGATGAAAAACAGATCAATCGTAGAAATAAGTTTCACTGTTGTTAACGATCTTTCATCATTTTCTTGATAGTTTGCAAATACCACTGCGAATATTTGCAATTGTATGGCTGCACTGATTATGTGAATCGATCGAAGAGAATTTATTTCTACACCTAATATTTTTTATTTAAAACTTATCCTTGCTTTATTATTACATGTGTACATTATGTGTATTGGTATACGTATGCAAAGAGTATAATTGACTTTTGAATCTTGAATTTGTCTTTCCTCGAATATCTACGAAACGAGGAATCTTTGTAACTCGAAAATTTCAAAATCTTCCCTCGAGATTCTACTGCATTTAATTGCGACAAAGTATATTTTATTCGCCTTTTTACTTATTCATCTTGCAAATGTAAGTAATTACTTGTTCCATCGTTGAAACATTTATCGCGCGACGGTCACCGGTGGCCATAATGGCGGCGAACGTGTTAAACTACATCTCGCATGATGTTTAATGCATTTTTCACCAGCAAACACTTGCTCTGTTTCATCGTGATTAAAAACAAAGGCGACGAACAAACTGCAATCACTGTTCCTCTTCCAGATAATGATCTTACGGCTTGGAAGTGGAACTTCTCTCTTCGTGCACGATCCATTTTTCACTCGGCTGTACGACACAGTTAAGAAAGGACCATATTTCCAAGCGAATTCCGTACTCTCCTCTTTCTTTCTCTCTTTCCGGTGATAACTTCTACACTTTGCCCGTGTTACCAACGTGCTGGACATCCGTTGAATTATAAACGTCCAACGGTATTGTCGATTTTCCAATTCGTGCAGTGGTCTGATGTAGTTGAAATCGGTTCGACGACGATATTATCGCAGTTAGCGACTATTTTCTACACGTCTGACGATAACGCTACGATCTTTCATTTTTGATCTTCTAATAACAATTTTTAATTGTTAAACAGTGCACATTTTATCTCAACGTATTTTGTAATCAGCGATGATGTTCAAAATTCATCAATCGTCAATGTTCATTCAACTTTTACAATTAGGAACATATTTTATTCATTATCAAAAATGATTACGATTATGTTAATGTTCCACCACTTCTCAACCCTTTACACTCGAGGGCTTCGCTACGGAGACAATGCAAATAATTTTCAGTTTTTAACATAAGGACAAAAACAAAATGTAATAATTTTATAATTTCTTGTTTTTTTATATATCATAACATTTGTATTCATAAACAATTAAAAAAATAATAGCATACAACGATGACATTTCTTTTAATGCGTATATCATTAACTTACATGTCAATATGATCTTTTCACTAAAATTGCTTCGAGTTGCTGGTAATATGAATGAAAAAAAACTTCGAGTGCAAAGGGTTAAAACATGGAAACTTGCAGTATTCATAAATTCCCCGTGGATAAACGTTCGTTCGTTCGAGAATGAAAGAGACTCGAAGTGAAATCTAATTTCTTTGTTGTGTTTTTTTTTCTTTTCTAGATAACGATGAGATCAAGTTTTCGAGTACTCGAGGTTCTTGAAATCTGGCTCCGTTTGTGGATGAACTGTACGAAGATCTTCCATCTCGTTCGCCTCGTCTTTGCGAAAAGAAACGGGTCCATTACCTCGGAGTATTGTCTCGCGTAAATGGCGCTTCGTGAAATGGCCACGCGACACCGCCATTGTGGATTTTCGCACGGCGCTAACCCGTGATCCTTCCTCGCGCTTGGTAAAACCTGGAACGGCCCTTTTCAACTTCAATCAGACAGCCAACTCCGAGTTTCTCGTTTTCTTTAACGGTCGCGGTGATAATCACGCGAACTTTCAGAGAACAAAGGAACGCTTTCTACCAGATTCACGTAGTCTCCTCGGGCAGCGTTTATCTTCTTGTCGCGGTTCGATTGAGAAGCTTGAGAAAGCGTGAAGGAAGCGTAAGTAAGGTAAACAAAATACCGATTTCAAGATAGGCGAGATAAACGTTATTCCAGGGTATATATACATATATTGTACCGTGTAACGTTAATCGAGAAATTTCCTCGGTGCCTCGTGGAGCACGCGAAAAGGTCGTTGCGTTTAATAACGGATCATTATGTCGTAATTAAACGCTTCTTCTCGACGTTTATTAAAATGCCACCGGCACGTGAATGTCGCGTGCCGGTTGTTAGTAACTTTACGAATTATCGACTGTAGAATTACGCCTTTTCTCAAGTCTTCTACGGTTTGCCACTTAATCTCTGGCGTTAAAACATCGTTTTGAGAAATGTGTCAACTGGTGTGAGAGTCTCCAAGTTGACGTTTCAAGGCGAGATGAGTAGTAACACGAAGCAAAGGAACTTCTAATTGCGTCTACAACGTGTCTCGTTGAGTGTCCGTCGTTTTTCATATTCTCCCAACGACATGTCTAAGAGTCTAACTATTCCTCGTCGCGTCTACAATTGAAACAAAAGAGACAAGAAACGCGGGGTCAGAATTTTCATCCTGACGTTTTCTAGGGCCACGGTTTTCTCGTCGCATTAATATTAAACAGGTAGCTTCCGTGTTCTGACATTAACAAGGGCTCTCCGAGTTCTGTCGATCCGTAGAGGTAAGTTTCCACAGACCAGAACGGACGAAAAGTGAACCCAATTTGTCTGGGTTTTACCCTTCAACCCGAGACGTCGACTTTTTTTCTTTTCTTTTTTTTTTTTTTTAAGAAATCGTCTTGGTTGGGTATCTATTCTTTCTCCGCGAAACACCGAGTGCCATTCGCAAAGATTCGCCGTTTAGTTTCATCCGCAATTTGTTCCGCTCGAAACCACGGCTGGCACAGTTTGCTTCTACGCTTCGTTTTGCTCGTTCCATGGTGGAATGTCAACAGCTAGATCGACGAATTAATTGGCGGATGTGGGGAAAACGAGCACGTCCGCTAATCAATGTGTTCGTGGCTACGTTTTCCCTTTCAAACGGGTTTTTAATCTGTTCGTTCCCAGGTGGAATCGTGTTTCCTAGCGAGTCCTCGTTATTTCTCGCGGTGTCTTTAATCACCGACCGGGAAAGAAGTCGATCGAACGCTAATATCGTAATATTAATCATACAACATATTATATAATAATAATAGAACGTTGATATATTCTATAATATCCTCAGAAATGTTCAGGACAATGGATAGAAAATGTTACTTGCACCAGACGCACTCTGAGTGCGAAGTAAACTCTGAACAGTCGTTACAAAATTACCGAACCGGAAGTCTGCCACTGTAACAAGTTGCCTCTCTTCCTAGAGACAGAGTTTAGAGTAAAATTATCTAACAGCTTCCGTACGAAGATAATAGTTGCTCTAATACTTGTGAATACCCAGTGTATATGGCACAGATGGACATAAATTTGTTTCTTCCGTACGTAGATACGTCCAAGTATAAGAGGACAGAGTTTTCTATTCAAAGTGTCATTTCTACGAGAAAAAGGGAGAAAAGCCACGTTGCATCTTGCGTAGAAGCAAGTTGCCAACGCAAGCTGAAGCATGGTAAAAAGTTATGCAGCGTCGACCTATCGACTGCATTCTACAGATCTATATAGAAAAGAGGCTACTCGAAGCAACCAGGAGAATTAGTTGACCATTCTTCGACTTTCGTTCAGAATCCAGTCTACCATGCTCCCGGGATATTCTTTCCTTTTACCATTCTCATCTCGTACGCCACATGCACGGAAGAAAAGAGTCTTCCACGAAAAAACCACTTTATGGTTTCTACGTTCTCCAATTTCCAATTTTTCTCTCTCTCCTCTTTATCCCTTCTACCAGGAATCCCGGCACTTTTAGTTCTGGCTACAATTTTCGCCACGGTGATATATAACGCCCCCTTTCTCCCTCTCTTCCGGCAAGATCGTTCGCGATTATTCGCCGGTGAATTTCGAAGGAGGGCTGTTTTTTTTTTTTTTGGCGAATGCACCGACGTTGTAGATTGTCCCTAGTCACGCAAAGTCCCTGGCGAAATAGTCGAGCGTCACGAGACCTGTCTACCTTGTCCCGGAAGCGACTACGGATTCCTCTTCAAACTTTTACCGGATTTAATCAACTAGCAGTCGACTGGTAATTACAGATACGTCTTCGTTTCCTTTTCTTGTAAAAAGAATCCACGGAGAAATGGTAATTCTACCAACCGCCTGATAATCCATCTTTCTATCGGCGAGTCTTTTCCAAATACGTTAAGCTGTTGTTGAAAAATCTATCACGAAACAACAGAGTAGAATAATTATCGTTGGGAGGGGATATTTCTTGGCTGAATAATTGTAATACTGTACGTTGCCAAATTGAAAGTACGGAATGCAGATAAAGTGTGTCGATAAACAATGCGCTACTTCTTGGCAATGATTCATTCGTGAAAATCATTCTTTAGCTCTTGTTTTCGTGTTCTGGGAAGGAGGAGAGATGGAAACGGTAGGGGAAAGCTGGGAAATTCCGGAAACTTTTATTCCTTGAAATGAAAACCGCGGAACTTAACTCTGCATGGTACTCTTATTTAGTTATCAATGTAAACATGAAAAGTAACTGAATTTTTCATTAGTTTAACAGCTTTGCAGTCAAATGACACTTTCTCGCTTTAACTTTTCAGTACAATTCCTTTCCCAGTTATTCTAATGCAAACTACACACTTCAACCTATTAACGAACGTAAGAAACTAACAAATATGTAAGTTGATCAAATTTTATAGTATTTCTTGCCCATGCAGGTTGCTCTGTTTTCCTCTAATTTAATATCGGATGGTTCTATCTTTAAAATCCGGCATTTCTTCGCTCGTGATAAGAAAGTTACCCAAATATCTTTTAGAATGTAAGATAAAATTGATTGCAACTTCGTATCACGATGGGAGAAGAGTAAAATTTAATTACTAACTATTCGACAATAAAACGAAATGAGATTTACGCTTGATATTTGTTAAAATGAATTTTCATTTAACCTGCAATTTCAGCGTCCTCCGCCAAGCAAGCATCTGATGAGCCTGTGCCCTCTGCCTCGCGCGTAGCGCAGCTATGACCGTTTTAGCTTCCTCCAGAGACGTCACTTCCATTTCGTTCCCATCCTTAGCAAGATCGTTTCCTCTCGCCTCGGTAATGGCTGCCAATGGGCAGCTGTCCATCGATGTTTCGTCGAAGCTGCAACCAGAAATCGGTTCGACGTCTTTATTTTTAGTACGACCAGGGAAGAAATTAGATAGCGAATGTCGATCATTCGAAATGACACGGTGGAAGTGGAGTTCGGTATCCTGTCGCGTAGAACGATTTAGAATAAAACGAGGGAACTGCCTTTGAACTGGACAAGTTTACTGGAAGGATAAGAGTTGGGTAGTTTGTCACGAAGCCTGGCTTATGAAAGCTGCTCGTATGAAATGCCAAGCAAAAACTCCTATACCCTCGATATAATGCTTTCTCTATGGTATAATCGGCCCCCTGGACAATTGACGTTTTATATTGACCACGAAATTGCATTTCTGCCACGAGACAAATATCGTATTCCTCCTCTCTCTCTCTCTTTTCCTCTTCTTCATAATTTCATATTTCATTTCGTACACGAACGTAAGCTGCCCTTATTCAACTCGCATTCGAATTCTTCTTAATGGAGCTCTAACTCGGATGTTGTTTCGTCTAACTCGAACGGGGAAAATTCGTGACAACGAGAAAATGTTCAGAGAGAAAACAAGAAGCAGACTATTCTTTATTTTTTTCTACCAGAATTTTTTTGCGAGATATATTTGCATTGTTGAGTTATTGTAGTTCATAAAAGAACGAATTCAACGGGATATTAATATTAGTTAGAATATTTGTCCCTTTGTATCACTACTTTCCTCTCCGACTGTTCTCTCTGTGTCACGAAAGGCAGAAAGATGTTTTGCCTTTTTGAATTAGGCGAAATATCCTGTATTGTGTTGTGAATATTTCATTCTCAACGTTTTCGACGCACGTAAAACGGATCGATATATTGTACATATATTGTCAATACAATATCGCGAATATTACTGAACATCCGCGGAACAGATTGACGTATTGTCAATATTTCGAATACCGACGAGAATTTGACGAGAAATTTTTTGACTCGACATATTTCAAGGAAAAATATTAGAATCGCAATGGGAATCGGACACCTCTGAGCATCGGTATCTGCACAAATTTTGCACCCTATGGAACAAGCCCTTCGTATGTTTCCTCGTTGGGCTTCTGCAATATTGACAATATATATTTGATTAGTCGATGATCCCTCAATTATGAGAATTGAAATATTGACAATACGTATATTGTTTGAACGCCCCATAACTCTTTCGCTACGATAATCTCTGCCAAGAAACAGTTACATAGAACAGCTGCACGAGACGTTAGCAACAGTTTCGCCCACTTGTACAGGTTGCTTCATTTACAGTGGACACTTAAATGCTACTGAAATAAATCCTCGAGAGTTAAGCAAAAATATCTAATAATATGCTCCGAGGATGAAAAAGTATTTAGTATGCAATGAATATTTGATTGTCGAACAACCATAGTCATCAATAGGATACAGGATGACTGGTAGTCGTTGATAGGAGTGAAAGATTTAAGAGTTCAACTGTAAACTTCTCTCTCTCTCTCTCTCTCTCTGGTAGAAAAATTCTGTAACAAAGAGATCTACGAAGTAGTACCGTTGGCATGCAAGTAACTTCAACCTGCAGATTCTTAAACGCGTCTATGCAAAGTATCTCTCTTTCGACTGAACGTCGAGGAGTCGTAGAATCCTCCTGGATTCTCGTTGAAAAGCGAACTCCCTCAGAAACGGACACTTCCCTGGCATTTCTCGAGTTAAACGAGAACGAGGCTGCTCGTTCGAAAGCGAATCCGCTTCGGCTCGAGACTCGTTTTATCCGCGGCGTGGTTCCGCACGGTCGTCCAGAGTGAAACTTAATAAGAACCGCAAGGATCCACAGCGCGACCGATCGAGCAACCACACGCTTTCGTAGCAAACCGAGCGTATTGAATATCTAGAAACGAATCGAACGAAACTTCCGCGGCTCTCTCGTTTCCAACCGCGGCATCAAGTCGCCTCGTAAATTCGCCATCAACCAGATTCCAAGATATACAGGCGTTTCAACCCTTCGCCTATTCCTCCTCTCTCTCTCTCTCTCTAGCAAGTGATTTACAAGCAACTTTGTTCTCCGCCATTACGAGAGAGTATTAATCCTCGTAGGAAACGCTGCAACGTACATCGAGGGAAGATTTAAAACGCGTGCAGTTTTCATAGAGGTGAAAAATAACGATGGCGATCTATCATCCACCATCGTTCGTTCTGGAACCATGGTGAATTTAAATCCGTCTGGTGTAATTTTTAATTTCACTCCCTCTCTACTCTCCTACATCTCGACAATGAAACACACACACACACTCAAAACTGTTGTTATTATCGTTTTATTCAATGCTCGAGCCAATATCCAACCGATATTAAACGAATCCAGGTACACAAGTGGGAGAGGAACTGCAATGGATTGCGATTGACCCGTGTAAAATTTCTTCTTTCTCTCTCTCTCTCTCTCTCTCCTCTCTCTGTGTCTGACAAACACGACATATTAAAAGCGGGGTAAATTTAAATGAAGCGTATCAAATACATCGCGAACTGACCGAGCATGTTTCTACGATTTTATTCGACTATTCATAACAGAGATTTATGCCACGGCGAGAGTATGGAACGATTCGCGGAGAGGAGTCGCGTCGCATAGGTGTATATAATCGATAAAACGAGCCAGGCGAAATTTTGCTGCTCGTGGCAGGGGGTTGGGATACATTATAGTAACGTTTCATTTACAATTTTAGACGCGATTTGCATAACACACCGGTCTGCCAGGTATTTGTGGGAAACGTTGCTTTTTGCACACGCGAGCTGCTACCGGTATACTTGATTTGCTAATTCAGTTGGAATAAATTATGCATGAGTCATCGGGTGTGAGTCAGTTCACATTGATGTGTCCTTTACATTCGTGACAATCGATCTCACGGAACGTGTATTTTACACCCGTGGCACAGGTGTCACGGCTTTAAGAAAAATGAACTGCCCCGTTGAACGAACGCTTGCTTAGTTGTTCAACTTCCTTCTAACTCTTTCTCTTTCTATCTATCTATCTGTCTCTCTCGTTGCAAAGGTGTATATACGTGTATTTACTGGTTAGTTGCTTAGCAATATCGAAAATCGATCTGCGGGTAGAGACTAACCGAAGATGCAGCAGTTGTGTAGGGATAATTTTCTCGCGAATAATCGCGTGCAAACGTACAATTTACTAGAGATGTCGGTAAACGTAACATTTAACTCGCTTAATCGATACAAATGTCGAGGGGAATACAAATTCCACCCGGAAGAGGTGTGTATCTCACCTGATCGACAATTCACACAATTCCACGGCAAATATTGAAACTTAATTAGTATACTTAGTAAATCGAGAAACTAATCGTTGGAAGATACTCTCTCATTCTCCCCGTTAAAGCTGCCAGCATTTCAAGAATTACAGGAATAATCTCGAACGCTGATCGTTCTCAAATTCAATATTAATATCAGTTGGAAATCTCGATAACCCCTTGGTCTTTCAATCCGATAAATTCTACTTCCATTATTAGAATTATTCCTTCGAATGTTAGTTTCAACAATCTTTCTCCTCGATTAATTTCGAAAATTTCTTTTTCTTTTCTCTACACTTCGGAAATAAGCACGGTAATGTAGCAGCTGCTGTTGGACACGGTTCACCAAGCGATCATTAAAACAGACCAACGATCAAACAATGCAGTTTCTCAGCTTGCCACCATTATTTCCAAGCTCGAAACTGTCACCGTTGCTGGGGAGTGTGTATCGCATGAATTTCTGCCGACACCGTGTCGGTTTACGAGCTCAACAGACCTCCGGTTACGAGTACTGGAAATCGTTCTCAATTATCGCTGACAATGCGGACATACGGTTCTTGGTTCCGACCACGCGAAAAAGGGGTTGATGTATATATATATATATACAGGGTGTTTCCGGAAACGTGGGTGAAACTTTGGGGATAGATTCAACACGCTAAAATACATAAGAAAAAAAGTTCATATGAACATGTGTCTGATACAGCATTGCTTCCGAATTATAGTCATTTTCATAGGGTATCCTAAAGTGTAAGTAATTTAAGCATTGATAATATTGTAAAATTATTAATAATTAATAATTTCACTGTAATACTTTAGAATGCCCTGATTTAAGAACTTATAGGGGAGAGAATTTTTCATAGGGTATCCTAAAGTGTAATTTAATTATCAATAGTACTGTAAAATTTCTATTAATGAACAATTTTAATGTAATACTTTAGAATACTATACCTGTAAGTATAGAAATTCGTTAATTATAGCTAATATCCTAAAGCATAAGTAATTGAATTACCAATAGTGCTGTACTACTACTATTAATTAACAATTTCAATATAGTGCTTTCTAATAAAACATTAAATGCATGTTTGCCACATCAACGTTTGGGTAATCTGGCATTTTCAATGTAACTTATCACTCAAATTATCGTGAAATGTGTTAGCAAATTTCCATACGTGCTATTATCACCAAGAACATGTATTAAACTGATTGAAATGTAGGCTACACGCTCGTTTTATTTGAAAAAAAAGTAATCTTTGTCTTCTGGAACTGCGTTCAATAGTATTTACATAGCAGAGAAGATCGTGCATGAGATAAAAAGCGTTACATGTAAATAATTAAAGGTAGCAGTCAACACAGGCATAAGAATTAGTGGAAGACAAAAATGGGCATATGTTCATATGAATTTTTTTTTTTCTTATTTTAGCGTACTGAATCTATTCCTGAAATTATGCTCACATTTTAGGAAACACCCTGTATAGAACACGCAACGCCCTCGTAGTATATAGACAATTACCTCGGAACCTGCACGCACCTTTCCAGCTGCGAATCGTATAGAAACCGCCTTTGGGAATTACGCTCAGCTGGCGTGAACCCTGGCGAAACCGTACAGGGCTTAAGTCACTGTCAACTAGGATCTTGATAATGACCAGCTGATACACGACAACAGTTCCCTTATTCTCCTTTTTTTATTCTCCACTTTCTTAGGGGTTTAAGTAATTTTTCTTGGGTGCGTTCTTCTTTTTGTGCGTACAAGCAGACACGCTTGGGGTTGCTGAAAGAAGCGCGCGCGGCTTTTTGTTGTCCGCTGTATGGTAATTGCAAGAGTAGGTTTATTTCTGTAATAGTACACTGGGGGGTTGAGAAAATTGTGGGATGACTCTCGTGTAATAAAGCGTGCACTACCCCTTAACGCACTTCCTTTCATAAAGTATTTATATAATGGGAGAGGATACTTTTGCTGAACCCACATTTTCCTCTTTCCGGAACTTTGAAAAGTATTCACCTTTTTATTCATTTTTTTATTGTTCTTTTATATATGTTTTATAGTCTATATTTCTCTTATTTCTCTAAACTGTTTATTATAGTTTCTGAAGAGTTCAAACATCTGGAGTTTTTTTCGAGAACTGTGTTTTAGCTGTTCTTTATTCTGTAAATTTTGTTCGACAAATTTAGAAGGGCTGATTACTACTTTCAGAAATATTCTTGAATTCACTGACTTTTTAATTCTACTTTTTATTACAAGTACTGCAGTTGGAATATCTCTATAATATGGAGATAGAGAAAATTTTGCAGAAGCTATATGTAGTAAATACTACTATTATAGAATAATAATGGGCGTTTGGGAAAGAGTACTGGAAAAATTTGAAATAATGTCTAGACTTTTTTTTTCATGCTCGAACTTTGGCCAGAAGCCCAAATTTTTATCGAAGAAGTACAACCCCTTGAAAAGCACCCTTAGAAATTTGTAGAATTAATATAATTCCAAGCGAAAAATTGGAAAAGCCCTAAAAACGAGATTCGAACCCAGGTCTTTGCTATTAAAGGTCACACACTGTAACCACTTCGCCAAGAGCTCACTCGTACTTGCCCTTCTTCATATAGGTACTTAACTAGAACAAGTACACCTAATCTATAAATCATTCTTTCTTCCTACTAATAAATTCTTATACTTCCATTACAAAACTATTTAAAACAATAATTCTACCAATCTTTTCAATTCTGAAAATGATTAAAAATGGCTTGTATTTTAATGCTCAGTATTTTAATCCCTTTTTGTCAGAATTTAAATATAAGTATCAGTATTTTAATCCTTTTTCGTCAGTGTTTAAATACGAAGGATCAGCATTTAAATAATTCGGTCAGTATCCTTTGGTCAGTAATTATACTAAATCGTCAATATTTAAATAAATTATGTACTAATCATTTTTTTATTTACATACTGATCGTTTAATACTTTTATACTGACATTTCTGGTAATAAAATACTAACTGAAAATAGTTTTAAATACTGACCATTTAATTTGTTGCCATTAAAAATTTCCCAAGTAGAGATACTCTCCGTTGATCAACGTAAAAGTGTTATATGTTTGTTATCAAAAGGAAAGATCTCTTCCAGCGGAGTGTCAATCGATCAAGCTACTTTGCGGAACGAGAATGGTCGGTAAAACATTATCGTTGCGCACGAATACTCGCGGAGGAGGAGGATGATGGCTGGAATAATTTAATACACGATCGTTCGATTTTCCCCAGGATGGAGAGGTTCGTAGGTTGGCACGATACATCACCGGATATCTGCCGATAACATGGCCGAAGTTGTGCTGCGGCAAAGGGAAAATATATTAGAATGACAGGTGGTAGATATAAAGGTGTACGTCGAATAGATGTTTCGCAAACTGCAGTTAGCTTCAGGTCGTTGTCTTGACCCGTCAATTTCTTTTTTAACACTTTACCTATCGGCTTATTCTATCCAATACTGGCTCAGCTTTTGCTGTCGCGCTTATTCTTACAGCTCTGTAAATTTTCAATCAAAACTCGTTCGAGAGCTTACTATATATCGTTCACTTTTTCTTATTATATGGTAATTCATTAATTTGTGGCAGTAAGAAACCGATTAATAAATCGCCTAGCTCGATAAACATTGGCAGCAAAAAGCCGATTAACCCCTTGTCCTATAACGAGTTATAATCGTGACCTAATCAGTTTCTGATTAAGATTCGAGAAAAATAGTTATATTAGTAAGAAACGTTAATTTTAATTTTAAACTTCCTTATAATTTATAACACTGAGCATTGACAATTGTAATTAATTTATAATACATCAGCATTTCTTACGTAAAATTGTATTAAAACAGTAAGAAGCTGACGCTTAGAGGTATAGTTAGTAAAAGAAATCGTAGGCTAAGGGGTTAATAGGTTTCCGGTTGATAAAGCGTTAACCGGTGGACCACCATAACGTTCAACGTGTTAATGCACGCGATAGAAGCTGGAAATTTGAAAAAAGGCAACGAAAAGCTAGCAACAACGAGGAACAAAAATCGATTGAAACGTGAATACGCGTAAAAACTCGAGGGGAAACAACAACAGAGTTCATCGAGCGAGAAGGAATACTAAATTCGACGAGAAATATATTCCCGTTTACCAGCCCGACGTTCTGCCGTTAACGTTACTTCCGGCGAACGAGTGAACAAGAAATCCCGCGGTATTAAAGACGGTTGAGCATGTCCGGAAATTATGTTTCGTCCTAGGTACGCAAATATTATAATTTTCATTGCTGCCTGGGGCAGAGACAACGGTTGGAAATATAATTTCTCAGAGGACAGGTCCCGTCCGACGTGGTTTGAAAATAATCACTCGCCTCTTTGACAAATCGTGCTATCCAAGTTTTTTCGACCCCGAGACCTGCATAATTCCCTTCCAGTAATGAAATTTGCGTTACGATAAATGTAGATTTTCGTGGAAAATGTTTTATTCCGGACGTTTAACTGCAATCGCACACGCGAGAGCGAGGAAGTTTGACAAATGAAGAACAGCGGAAAGGAAAAGTTGGAACGCGAAACTGTCGTTAAACTCTTAACCCCTTAACCTATGATTTCTTTTCCTGACTATACATCTAAGCATCAGTTACTTATTCTTTTAACGCCATTTTACATACGAAACACGAATGTATTATAGATTGATTACAATTGATAATCCTCGGTTCTTTAAATTAAAAGGAAAGTTAGAATTAAAATTAACGTTTGTTGCTAATATAACTCTTTTTCTTGGATTTCAGCCAGAATTTGTGTCACGAGTCTGACTCGTTGTTATAGGGTAAGGGGTTAATTATCGTAATTTACGAGCGTTTCGATATTGGAGTTACTAAAGTACGCGTACGCGAAGTATACCGATTGTCGGTTAATTAAAATTAATCGATCCGGTTACTGCAGCACCGAGAATTATCAAGAAGTGGCGCACAAATCGCTATTTCTCCAGGACAAAATAGAATATGACGAGAATTACCAAGGAAACCATGCAGGAACGAATAGAAAAATAAATTATAGAATCCTGCCGGTGTGCCTTGAGTTCTGTATAATTTCCGCGGAACGAGTGATAACACTGGCCCCACCGGCTGCGATATCATGTTCTATAACCGCATTGTTTACCATCCGCGTGGGGA
This sequence comes from Anthophora plumipes, assembly GCA_951804975.1. Lineage (NCBI taxonomy): Eukaryota > Metazoa > Arthropoda > Insecta > Hymenoptera > Apidae > Anthophora > Anthophora plumipes. Next base: position 25,123,735 of record OX638114.1, read on the forward strand.
TTTTTTAATTTCCTCCCTTACACGAATGGTAAATTAGTCTGTCGCGTGTTGTACACCGTGAAAAATACTCGAGGTAGATGTTGTTATCGCTGGCAGTCTTAATTCATTAAAAGTTGGATCGATTCTGAAAGTCTGCAAAGAGTTCCAGAAGAAGTTGAACATTTTCTAACCGATTAATGTATTTTAAACGTTTCAGTTTTGTAACGGGCGAAGATAAATTAACTCGTCGTTCGTAAGAAACGAAAAAAGAATCCTCTTTTCGTATTTTTAGCAAGATGATTTTTCACGAAACTGACATAGCTACCAAAAGAATGTGGAATTTCTTTTACACACATCTTTCCTCGATTTTTCTGAGAAAAAGGTCTTCCGGTTAACAGATTAAGCGTAACAGTAAATTGCTCATTCAACGAACAGTCGAATTACAGAGTGAATTACTTGGACGCACGTTAAAACAGGTAAATCGTTCATCCAGGTGTGAATCTTGTTCGAACTTCTTCCAAGATGGTGGCCGGCCTTCGGTTAGAAGCTGTGCGAATCTCTCTTCTAGAACTCGACGAAAATCATAACTTTTAATAACCACGACGAATCGATGATTTAATAACGTCGACGAATCGAGGACACAGCCGCGCGAGAAAACCTCTTGGCTTCGCTATTTTATTACTATTACTATCACCACCACGGTCAGATTAAGAAGTTCTCTCGTTCACGAAGAAAAATTGCCGGAACAAACGTAACCGATGTATCGATCTGATCGGATAAACGTTTCTCGAGGATATATCAACGCGAGAGAAACGCAAGATCTTCTAAGGGAACAGTTTTATGCAAACGGTAATATTTAAATGCTACAGAATTTCCGGATGTTGAACGAATGGTATATACGTGATCTTGTCTCGTCGGTTACGGATCTTGAATGGATTACATCGAATCGAACGATTTTCTATTATTTCGTACGCTTGCTGCCTGGAAATACTCGGTATCTATAAGTTATTCTTACGAATGCTCGTAAAAAAAGCCATGCACCCAACTACGATTCCGATTATCCTGACGACAGAGGTTGGTGGCGATTTCCTCCAGACAAAACGATGTCCTACTAGCCAATTTACTTTTCTCGATTGGCCTCGTTTCTCCTCGTCGTTTTTAGAAAACTTCGATCATTCGACCATCTTTCTGGTTCATCCAGCAGCACGGTGGATGGACAATTCTGTGTTAGCTGCCCTTTCTTTCGATTTTTCGACGAGTTTTGGACCGCGGCCAGAAGATGTTGCTGGAATGTCCTGTTCGTGGTGTTGGACGCGACGGGGACTCGTTTTGGATACATCTCTTTAGAGAGAGAGGGGGGAAGAGGGGAAAATTCAGAGAGAGAGGCGGGGAGAGAGAGAGAATGAGAAGAGAGTGAAAGCGTGAGAGGGAGAGAATTAGAAGAGAGTGAAAGCGTAAGACAGACACACAGAGAGAGAGGCGGGGAGAGAGAGAGAGAGAGAGAGAAAGAGAGAGAGAGAGAATGAGAGAGAGAGAGAATGAGAAGAGAGTGAAAGCGTGAGAGGGAGAGAATAAGAAGACAGTGAAAGCGTAAGACAGACACACAGAGAGAGAGAGAGGGGGAGAGAGCGCTTGGACAATCATTAGCGAATTTCCTTGGCCGCTTGACACCCGAGCCTGCCTAGCCTCCGATGGCTAATTTTCATTCTCCACGTGACAGCGCTTCTACGAGCTCGCCTTCGATTTTCGATCAAACAACGCCCGCTAGACGAACAAAAGCCAATAACATTCCAACGCGACACCAGTTTTCACGGCGCCATGAAAAATGTTGATCGGTTCCCTGCGAAACGTTGCTGCTCCCTTCTCTGCACATCGTCAACGAGGAAGCAAAGAATCTGTCGCATTTTGCGAGAATTTATTCGACTTTTCGCCTCTTTTTAGAAGAATTTCCTCCGGAAATTCAACGAGACGAAGTTCCGTATATTTTTGCGCGAAGTATTCGTCGAATGCGTGTATCAGAAGATCGATTACACCGTGAATTTCCCGAATCAATTTGTCAAATTAAGGGAAGCGCACCGTGAATGGTATTGTTATGGATTATTAAAGGGAGAATTGTATAGACATCGACGAAGAGTATTTTTCATCGTAATTCTGTATGCTTCCGCGAATATTTGGCGTGCATGAAAGTGTCGGTCATTGTTTGCGGCAAATTTTTAAAATTATTCTCTCTAGCCAACCGTGTTAATTATAATTTAATCATCACCGATAGCCATTGATACGAAATAACGAACTACTAGCATAGAAAATTAGTTTTATGCCATCTACGTGTACGTGTGTTTCCGGTAAATTCCACATTGCTCAGATTTTTTCCTTTTCTTTCGTTGTAACGAGTACGAGTTGCCTTCGTCGATGCACGGGATGAAAATATGGCGGTGGGAAAATACTTGGAGGGCGATCTATCAATTACACCGTGAATATTTGCGAACACGGAAAATCAATAACGTTCAATCAACGCGCATGTAGCTCGAATTTTCACGAAGCTTTTGATACTCAGCCGCCATTAAATTAATAACCCTCGATGTACAGAGAATATTTCGTTAAAATATATCAACAACAGAGGAACAAACAAGAAAATAAGAAATTAGGAAGTGTATCGATAAAGAAGGAAAAGGTAAGAATTCTTTGTTCGAAACGTTTTAAAAAAGTCGAAACGAAACGAGAGAGGATGTGTATTTAAAGAGTTGTGGAGACTTCTGCTCGATTTAAGGCGCCACTTTTCGCAGCTTTTCCTCCAGCTTCCTTCCTTTAACCACCCCCACGACCTCGTTGGAAAATATTTACTTCGTTTATTCAACTTTTTCCCCTTTTTTCTCTCTCATCGACGACGCCCAGTCGAGACTCCTCTCTAGCTGCCTTCAGTTTCTTCAGACGTTGAATTTCTCTCGTTAATCGTGCACCTTTCAACCCGAAAAGGCAAACGCGAAGCTTTTCTTCGCCATTTACGAGGGTTCCTTTTATGTAAAAGGAAAATGCAGCTATCTTTACGCAGCCTGTGTTTTCGTCCTTTTATCCTTTTATCAAGATCTTGTCAGGACAGAATTTATACGGGGAAAAACCGAGATATTACGTAGCTACGTAACGTACGTGTCGCAGATGATTCACGGAAGACGTTAAGAGACCGTGGTAAGATTCACCAGGGAGAACACAGCGGGGAATCGAGATCATTTCTTTGGAAATCGATTATCCTCGGCGCCGTAAAGCCACGACACGGTAAACACCGAGAGTCAGTGGCCCTAACGGAACCGCGAGCTCCTTCGGACGAGTCTCCTCTTTTCCTGGACACTGCGACTCGCATTCGCGGTGGTCCTATGTCACGACCGAGAAAACTTATTAACTTTCCAATCATTTACTTCAACCTCCGTTCTTTCCTTCCTATTTTCTTCTATAAAACTCTGCGTGAAAGCTCGATAGAATAAACAATACGGGAGAAAAAAGAACAAATCGATTGGTGGTACGAATAGAGAAACGTTCAATTTCTCCATTCGAGTTCGCAAAGTGTAAACGAGACCGTTGAAGAAAAATTCGGAAATTCAATTCCTTCATCTCTGTCAAACGAACGAACCAATTTCCCAAGCGTTGCTGTTCGAAGCACAGAATTCAACAACCTGTAGGAAACAGAGAACGTCCGCTAAATACTTTCCCACTGGGACGTATTTTTCTTTCTCTCTCATCTCTGTGTTCTCCTCTTCGCAGGCAATAATTTTACATGGAGAAGGTCCCGAAGATTAATGGAAGCGGCGGCGGATGTAAAACAAGCGGCTCGAGGCGGAAGCATTCCTCTCTCGCGGCATCGCGGTACAGGATTTCGCAATTACCCTTGTTGGTCGAACGCGGCGTAATACGTCGCGGATAAAGGAGCCGAGGCGGGTGCAAACCGGTAGTGTGTCTTCCTTTCGCGCCACCACTCGACAACACCGTTTTCACCGCGTTGACAAATCGATAGAGAAGCGAGAGTACGAGGATTACCTTTGGTCGGGTTTGCCACGTAGTTCCATCGCGGAGGGCAGATCCGGAGGAGAACTGGCGCATCCTGCGCGAACGAAAAAGGAGAATGACGCGTCGCCTGCGAATTTCTTCTCCCGTAAGCTTCGTTCCCGCGGTGACATATTCGCCGGGAACTCGAAAGAGATTCGAAAGATCAAGGTAAACGCAAAGACAGACACCGTGTGACTGTATGTGCTTTTTTCATATTTTTTTTTTGGTCTTTTTCTTTTTCTCTAAAGGAGGACGAATTCTTTCTCTTCTCTCCCTCCCTTCCGCTCTTCCTCTTTGTTTCTCTTCTTTGTCACGAAGTAGAGGTAAAACACAACGAGGGAGGAGAAACACAAAGGGTAGAAAGGAGCAATTATCCCGGTTCGGAGAGAGAGAGAAAGCTCATTTTGCGGGCAAAGCAGACAGTTAATGCGATCGCGGTATTGTGGTAGCGGTGACGAGAAGCAAGGATTCGCGATGACCGAGGTGAATGAAAACCGTCGCGCGTGAACTATTGTTCTATGAAGGATATCGAAGTGGAGTGACGGAGATACGAGTACGAAAGGTATTCCGTGCCATGCGTGGTTCAACTATTACGGAACCCCTTCTGTTTATGCTGCGACTCACTCGAAGAAAAGGTGAGAGAAAACACAAAGCGTGAAAAAAAAAAAAAAAAAAAAAAGAACAGAACAGAACAAACGAACAAAAAAGAAACAAAGAAACGAAGCGTAAAGTGGAGGATGTCACTGGTTCCCGAGACGGTCCGAGATTTCGTCGGCTTCGTGCTAATGGGATTTTGTACTACGGCCGGTTATTCTCTCTCGGTCCGCATCTTTTGTGATTATTTTTTTATTCCTCGATTATTCGATTGCTCTTCGGCTAATAGACTGGTTTCGGCGGCTTCAGTCCCGTTCCATACGTAACTCTGATACGGCCTGACCGCTCACCCCTGTTCCCAGCCTGTTTGCAAATATACTCCAGCTCCGTACGCTGGATCACGAGCATGCAGGCAAGCGTGGATCGTTCCCTCGATCCCCGCTGATCTGTCAAAGGGATACTCATCTGCTCGATGCTGCTAGCCTGCTCCTCTTCTTTCCTCCACCGATCCTCGCTTCCATCCTTCGACGATGCTCTCTCGATACCCGGATCATCGTAACAGAGGATGTAACAGTTGCGTAAAACCGTATTTCGAAACACAACTGTATCTCTATCAAACCAGTAATTTGTCAAATTCTTGCTTTCATCTCTCGATGAGGGATGACGTATATTGAATTGCACGATCACAGAGAGGGATGTAATAGTTACTATCCAATCATCGATAGAGAGTACAGTTATCGAAAGTCTGAGAAGTCTCGATGAATTCGAACGAGAAACATCGGAATTCACCGAGTAGTCTTGGGTTCTTTTCGATCAATTGATTATCGATGAGCCTATTTACAAACATCCCTCTCGCCTGGTCTGTAGGATTCTGTTATCCTAGTTCTCTTGCTTCCTTGATCCTTTGATAAAATCCTCCTGGGATTCCACCGTTGTATAATACGTTGTATGATCACTGGCGTACAGTCTTGTAAGAGTAGCTTTTTACTAGGATCTCGCGATTCATAAGTAAAAAGCACCGGAACACATCTGTTTACATCCTCTTGTTCATCTCTCAAGAAGATCCCACTTGATCCCACGTTAATCGTAACAAAGAATACACTGATTTTCATATATCACTGATATAACACACTGTGCGATCCCTCGATGCTAAGATCAAAGAAGCCGAGTGTCCCAATGCACTCTGGTCGTGGGATCGACTGATGATGGTGGTAACCCGTTCGCCGCGCACAGTCGAGTTTCAAATTCGCGTTGGCGTTTTCGCGTGGCGAGTAGAGCGAGCAAAGCTTGGCGAGTCGCGCAGACGCTACGCGGCGGAGTAAAGTCCTGTCCGAGGGACAGGCGGCGGCCGATTAACCAAACGGTGGGAGGAAGCAGAGAGAGAGAGAGAGAGAGTACGAGCGGAACGGAATCGCGAACGTAGCCATGGATGCGATGCGACGCGGCAACTGACGCTGCGCCGGCCAGTATTCGCGCAGCTCGGTGCACCCTGCTGCACATGCTTCGAAAGAGCCACGTGTCGTCCTGCCAAGTGTTTCTGCGCCGTGGAAATCAACATACCTAACTACTGTGTTATACCACCGCGATCTTCTCGCGTAATCAACCAGACGGATAGACAGATTTGAGCAAACGCGCAACATTCCTTGCATGGTTAACCCTCCGCGAACCAAGCGAATAATAGTCACACGCTGAAATATGTGCAGCTCATTTTACGCTGACCATTATACATCTACGAATACGACATTTGAATAAAAATGCACTTTAACTAGTTGTCGTACGAAGTTTTAGTTCGTACGTATGGTAGTCTCGAATTTTCACTGTTACAATAGAATTTTAAATAGAGAAAGTCGAGATGTTACGTATCAATTTTTATTTGAAAGACCTCTATCTTGTATTCGAACTAAAGGTAGAACAAATATACAAATTTGATAGACGTATGAATACCTTTTCTGCCACACTTTCATCATAATCTACAGCACCAGCGAGACTCGTTATACGGCAAGTAAAATAAAACAAACATTTATGTTGGAAAAGTGTATGATTTTATAACAAACGTAATAATATCATTTATTTATGCCTGTGTTTCGAGTCTTGCGGTATTTATTGCTTGGACACACAGAGCACTTTTCAGCTATTTTACCTCGTTTCGGAGGTGTTTCTCGAGGAGTTTCTCCAAGATGTTCATGAAGCCGTCTACTTAAATCTCTGATTATGTTTCCTGTTTGTTACGTGATAGTCCTAATTTTTTAATCAAGATTAAGTTATCGCGGCACAAAACAAGGTCGCAACTTCAGTTATTCAAAACACCAGACCGATTGCAGATATTTCGAAAAAAAAAAAAATGCAGTAGTTTCAGTATCGACAGGGTTAATTTAACGCCACATGGTTCGCGGAAGGTTAACGCTACTCCCGTGGAACTTTAGTTTGTTACAGAGAAATAACGAGCCCAAGCTGCTTCACCTCGCGTAGATAATTAGGAAAAGTTGCGGAGATATGTTTCGAGGTAACTTTTTCTATAGGCAAGATAATGCAGTTAGCTTTGGTTCTTCGACGGTGTTCTGATAATTGCTATTCCAGCTAATCAAGATTCGCGAACTTCGCCAACTTATTCAGATAGTTATTGATTTTTCTTCCAAGGTGGAAGTTTCGATTCGCTGTTATCCCTTCTTTCTTTCTTTCTTTTCCCTCCTGTTATTCTTTTCTTCCTCCTTTACCTTCAACGCGACGACTACCGTTTTAAATTGCCGCACGCAGCTCGGCGAAGTTGATAAACGGGAAAGAGGATTCGGCAGGTTAGGTTGGTATCCAGTGAACAGGGAAATTAAACGTAACTCGGTGCAACGAGTGAGTAGAACCTGAGCAAATTTCAATGGAATTTCGCGAGTTGAGGATTTCGATGCCCCACTAATTGACCATTTGCTTCGACTAAACGAAGCTCTGCAGTTGGCTAACTACGATACTTGGGAGCTGTGTTACAGGGTCGAAAATCGTAGCTATGGTGAATAAATTGCGTGGCCAAGCATGGGTATCGGGCGAATCTAACAGGTACAATCAAGACGACGCCATTAACCCGTGTAATTGGTGTCCATTGTATTACGTGTGAGCGATAATTCGTCGTGATTTAGAATATAGGGGGACGCTTAGCAATTACTGAACATCTAGATTCATCCAGAATCTAATCTGATCAACTTGAGCAATAATTCAACTACGATATGAATATCTGTAATATTTTCGAACAGATGAACACCGATGCGGAGATTTTTCACGAGAGAAGTACGATCACCTGAATAAACCGTAGAAAACACAGGGTAATTAAAAGCAAGCAGAACCGTATCCTTCTCTTTGCGGAACGCCACAAATAATTACGATTCTCCGGTGTTAATCGTCAGACCACGACGCCATAATTCTCCGAGGTCAGCTCAGCTAACAGACTCGCGGATCGCCGCGGGATTTTCACGCGGTGAATTTGTTTCCACAATTGGCGATATTAATCGTTCCCATGGCATCATCCTAATTACCAGACCGGACTGTCGTCGGAATTAGCGGACGACGCCGGGGATAAATCGTAGCACGCGCGTCCAATCCTCGATCCGGTATCGCCGTCACGTCCGGAACCGTCGACTTTCGCATGAATAAATCGCGCTAGGTGCGTTTCAAGCGAATCCCGTAGAGAGCTGTCTGTAATTCGGCAGCTAAATAGTGAAAATAAAGGAGTTCTTGATCGATATTCCTTAAAATCTCCGAAATCTCTGTTACACCAAAATGGTGGAAAATCTGAGACTGCATTTTCTAACAGTGACTTCAGTTTCAAAGTGTAGATATGTATGAATTTATCAATAAATATGTACACTGTACCAGTAATTTTGCAACTGAAAAGTGAATATGAAGGAAAATTGATTCCCTTGATAGATATTCCTTCAAACACATCGTATCAGAATGGTGGAAAAAGTGAACATGTACTTTCCAGCAGTGAATTCAATTTCTGATTGAAAATGAATTATTTCCAAGTGTAGGTATGTAAGAATTTATGAATAAATCTGCACACTGTACACGTAATTCGACAGGTGAATAGTGAATATGAAGGAAAATCGATTTCCTTGATAAAAATTCCTTCAAACACGTACCAAAATGGTGGAAAAAGTGAAAATGTACTTCCTCATAGTGACTATAATTTGTTTATTGAAAATAAATTATTTCCAAGTGTAGGTATGGAAGAATTTATGAATAAATCTGTACACTGTACAAGTAACTCGACAGGTGAACAGAGAAAATGGAGGAAACTCCATTTCCTCGACAAATATATTTCTTACATCCTCGAAATCTCTGTACACGGTACCAAAATGGTAGAAAAGATAGAATTGTACTTCCCAACAGTCCGTGAAATTTTTTCCTGAAGCTAAATAATCCTCTTGCTTAAGTATGCAAGAATTTGCGAATAAATATGTACAAGTCCATCGATTAAAATTTTAATAGGATTCGTTAAACGTGTACATAGAAGGGTTCGTCGTCCTCGAAGGGGTTAATGGCGGCTGCGTAGAACCTCAGAGCCCATCTACCTGCTCGTAATTTTGTGAAACACCTGAGGAACAATGGACGATAAAGGCATCGTCGCAGCGAGTCGATACACCGTTGCATAGAAACGCTAAGGTAACTCGTTATCATCTCGAACTTGCTCCAGTCAGACTTTGAAACTTTCAGCCGTTCTTCGTGCACACTTGCCGCGTATAGTTTCTTTGTGTCTGTGTGTGTGTGTGTGTGTGTGTACCTTATAGTATCTTTGTATCTAGCTTTGCACGAACAAAGCGAGACGTTTCGAAGCACGATTACCAAGGGATCAACCGCTTTAACGTCTAACCGGTTGAGACGAAAGAATTACTACGACCGAAAAGTTTCCTCTACGAACGCATTGATGTGTATTATACATTTGATAGGTCGAATGGGAAACCTGATATTCCATTACACTTTCCTGTTTTGCTTCCATTTATCTACGGAATATTTCATTTCGACGAGACTTAATGGATCTCTCCGACGAGGTGAAAGAAACACGGCACACTCTCTAGTTCAATTACCATGTCTGTCGATTTTTCCACAACCTGGAGAGCCGAAGTTCATCCACGGACATTGAAATTTCCAATCTGTACGATATTAATACTGGCCACCGTCGCTCGATCGACGAATTAGAGGATGTTCCGCAATTAAATTTCTCGCGGCGCGCTATGCAATTTCACGTACACGACTCTACACAGCTCGCGATGATGAATGGAGGGGAAATCGTGCAAACGTTCGTCGAGGGAAAAACCGCGACAGTTACTGAACGTAACGCACAGCACGTTAATTTGAAAAAAACAAAATTAAATAGATAAATAAAAACGTTTTCGTCGACGACAGGGAAAATTACGAATCTACCACCTCGCGGAATTTCGATTCAACCGATGGGAAAAATAGCGAACGAGAACGTTTCACGCAGCCTTCGGGAATTATGTTGGAACAAGGTTTACGATATGGACGCCGAGCAGCCGCTATTTCTGAAGATCGTTACCGTCTGGAGCGTTAAAGTTACTTTATGACTGACAGATGAGTCAAGGGGCTAAAAATTGTGCTGCGCCTCCTACAGTTTCAATCGCCACGAACGCTTTGTTGGTGCAAAGATTAGGATTATTAAATTACGTCTCCCTCTTAGTCATTTTTACGTAAATTTCCGAACAGCAGGAAATAGGCAAATTTTTCAGAAAGACGTTCGTTAAAGAATTTGAATGTAACGACGAAACGTTACTACCTCGAAAGCTTTAAAAATTTGGTACAGTTAGTCGAGAAGATGTTAGATTACATCTAAATAATCGTATAGCTTGTTTTCTGCAAAGGCGTGTTTATACATCCATGCACTCTAACCGGAAGGAAGAATTTTCCAACTCGGCAGCCAAGGTAGAAAATATCGTCAAACGGGTAGAGAGCGCGACGAGGAGGAATTTCGGTTACTTTGCCTCGGACAAAATGGAAGAGAATCTCTGGAGCTTCTTTTACGAAGACGGAAGATGAGCTGTACGCAGCTTCGTCGGTGAATTTTTTATAAAACAGCGGAATCGCCGAGCGTACGTGTACTGTTGCGACTAGAGCGTGGCGTAAAAAGAACGCGAGCCACGGACGTGACGTCAATTTCAATCGGGACACGAGCAACAACTACGTGCTCCGCCTTTTTCTCTTCCTCGATGGTGTTCACCACGGCCACTGTACGTCGGTACAGCTCGGAGAAGAGGTGTGAACTGAAGAAGGAAAGGAAATTGAACGGGGCAGCTGCGTTTCTATGGCAAACTCGCCGCGATAAGATTACGAACGACTATATGGTTTGCCTGGACGTGACGAACGAGAACAGGGGAAAATGGAAGGTCGTTGCAAATGATCTTCGAATTTTTTTTATCAAAATCTCTCTCTCTTTCTCACTTTCTCCCTCTTTGCAATACCAACGAGAACGTTTCGAACGAGGTTCTTTCCAGAAGAATAGATTTATTTTTCCTCGTTCAAACGGTCATTTCGAATTCACTTTTACAGAAAAGATGGAAACGAACACGAAGAACCGTATGATTTGTCGGAGAATACGAAACCTGTAGGGAAATCCTCTGAGTTGATAGAACGAGTTAACCGTCCAAGGGATCGTTTTTCCTGTTCATACGCGAAAGAAAGGGGGCTCGTTATGCAGTCGATAGAACTGCGATGCGTTTTCATGCGAATAACCGATGCACTCCCGCGCCGTGTGAATATTTCACGAGAGAAAATGTCCGTTTCACCTGTTCACCGGTGACCGCAAACTTTAATCGAAGCTATAGAAACTGTTCCCCGTTGATTTATCGCTTGTCAATCGAACCAAATATTTACACACAAAAAAAAAAAAAAAAGAATAGAAAACAACAGAAACAAAAAATGTTTCATATTCAAACGTTTCGCGCTACATGGGCACATTTTTTCCAAACTTCTCGTTTCTCCGTTCGATTCAACCCCTTTGTATACGCCGCGAGAAAAGTTCCTCTCTATAATCCAAGCACGAAACAAATTTCGAATTCGAAACTCGACGATGCTCTCCACTTAAACGTTCCCGCGGCACGCACACACTCGTCGTTGCTTCCTCTAACTATTCCTGTAACCAACTTACATTTCTCGTTTGCTAAATTTAACGAATGATACTTCAGAGAAAATATTCTACCGGGTTCACCTCCCTCTCTCTCTCTCTGATCTCGGGATTTCTCGTTTCCTTTTTTCGCTTTTACAATCGCGTCGTAGACGAAACAAACGAACGCAGGGTGGTCTGAAAGGAGTAAACACGCGGGAACCCGGTTCCGTGGACGCTCGCCGCGCGACTGCGAATATTCGCCGATGTGTGGTGCACCTTCCTCGAATTTGCAAGCCCGAGCAAACGGCCACCGTAGTGGCTGCAGCTGCCTGAGTAACTTTCTCCGCGAACGCCTGCATGGCCACCCCTTCCAAATCAACGATCCTCCGCGATAACAATAACAATGGCAATACGTTCTCGTTCCAACCAGTGGAGCGAATTCCTTCGAAAACTCCCGCCTTTCGTACGAACCTCGTTTTATGTGGAGAACAAAGCAACGGGTGTAGCTGACGATCCTCGAAGCCATACTGATTATTCGCTACGATTCTACATACACTCATCCTTCCATTTACGCGGATTGGTCGTTCCGCGTTGATTATTTTTAAGCGGATAAAAAGTTACAGAAACATTCAACACTTTCGCTACGGTAGACTTCGGTAGAAAGGTAGATGTTCACCTTTCTTTCGTAGAATAATTCTCAAAATTTGTAAAAATGTAAGGTTCGTTTTGTTAAATTAAAATGGAAGTCTGCAATAAATAAAACTCAGGCGGAAAAGGCGGCGGTAAACGAGTACCGAGACAAAGTTCCAAAACGCCCATAAGCGTAAAATAATGAACCTCGAGAAACCAAAATAAATATTCGGTATTAGAATCTGTACTGTAATTCAAATGCACCGCCGAAACTTAAATCCTAGAACAAGGGGTTAAAAAAAAAAAAAAACAAAAAAGGTCTGAGTTATGTAATTGGTATATACGTTGAAGTAAGAATTTGCGTCTCTGTGATATGTAATAAATTCGACGAAAGTTTATAGAAAATCTGCACCTATCTGACATCGTAAAATAAGATCGCGTATAAAAAGTACCGAGTATCTGGTTTAATTATTCGACGCCTGTAGCTTATGGTGTAGATAATATGGTTCGATAATAGCGCGGAGGAAAAATTTTAGGGATCCAAAGAGAGTCGAATCCGCGACACATTTGGACTAACACGACTTTGCGTGTATTTTTCCTTGCTGTACTTTTCCAAAATCAGCGTAAAGTCTCAATCCTCCAATAGGATGGTTCGACGTGGAAGAATTTTACTGTAAAGTCTGTTGCAACTCCTTTGTACTGTCTCTGTATTTCTCTGAGAGACACAAAACCCCAGGAATCTTTTCTAGTACTCCTCCTTTACTCGTCTCGACGTCTGCCTCACTTAGGTACGTGACATAATTGTAAGAGCCGAGGAAAAATTTGAGGGTCCAAGAGGGAATTCGAACAGGCAAGCCGGGAGACTCTAGCGTTCATACTTAAGGCGGTTTTTTAATTTCCTCGCTCTTATTAATCCTTTGATGAACGTAAGTCTCCGATCCCACGTAATCTGTTTATCTAGCTTTCAACAAACGCTTCAATCTTCCTTTATCATTCGAGAGTTAATAACAGAATTATCCTCCACCTTTCGAATTGTATATTTCGCAAAGTTTTCGTCATCAATTCGTAAATCTTTAAAGCCTGACTGATGACACGCAGAGGAAAATATTATTTATCCTGAATAACGAGAGCGATAAGTTGCAGGTTTAAGATTTCGGATTGGCGAGCAACGTGCTAAATTACAGTTCGTACTTTCCGGTCAAACTGAAGATTTCTCTACCAGAGAAATCAGAAAGATTGGCTTCTGAATATCGAGGGCTGATTGGATTGCCGGATCAAGGCTAGAACTTTTGTCCAGCGAGGCAAGCTGTCCTATAAATAGAAGTAGATCATCGACAGATGCTTCTTTCCCAGATTACATCTCTTCCAGCTTCGTTGAAAGATTCGTCGATGTAACAAACGCGATGGATGTGATATAAGACAGACGAAAAGTTGAAAATGACGTTCAGATAATTAGAAATCTCCGACACACTGTTAATTCTGCGACAGCAGGTATTTAGCAGGCGATAACGAGTCGTTGACACAGATTAAAACTCATCTAACCAAGAGCAAGCGTATTCATATACTCTGTCAAGCATCGGATTTTCATCCACCAAACAGAATTATTCTATTCACATCGCAACCAATGCATCACGGTCTACCATTCACCAGCAAGTCTTCCATGCTAGGAGCATATTTTTCATTTCCTTTTTCCCCTGTCAATGCGGTGAAAAGGGGCACGTTCCGTGCGGATGTGTACACTGACAATACGACTCGTTCTCTGGAAATATGTGCCTCGAAGTAACTGAAGCTTCCCTCGGTTGGGGAAGAAGGAAAGGGTTGAAAATCTCCTCGAAGCATTTTCTCGTTCAAAAGATATCCAATGATGATAAAAATGGTAATAATAACAACGACAATTCATACATTGTATCTATCCAAACTTTCTCCTTACGTAAACTTCGAAGCGGAACCGACAATTAACAGATAGATCAACAATTCTACAAGTGAAGAGAACAGAGTATCTGAGAGTCTGTTCTATCGTTGAATCTCTCCACGCCTCGCCTCTGTATTCTCCAGACATATACATACATACATAGTCGCGTCTAGCAATTATACGCTCGGCTCGCGTGAGCAGGATCATTAGTGGCGTCTAAATCCAGAAATTAGTGCTCTCTCGTGGGATCGTTCCCCTTTAAATCGGGAGAAAAATCGTCTCGATTGGAAGGAACGCGTTATCACGTACGTGGAATGCCGGGATTAAATTTCTACGCCTGTATCATTCGGCGAAACGGAAGCCACTTCCGTTTAAAGCACGTCCACGCCCTCCATTTTCATTTCCGTGGACTCGTGGCGAGCGTTTATCAAACTGTATCCGTGAGCTCTGGCTCTTTCTTTTCTCGACCTTTTCTCTTGCACGTTGAATTGTTTAAACTGCCCTTCGTTCGTCGATTATAGCACCAGCTTGATGATTTTCGTCGGTTAAGGCTATCGAGCTATTTTTACGTCGGAACAGAAACGGAGGAAAATTGAAGGTTGCACGAAGGAAGAGGGAATTAGTCGACAGATGTTCAGCGGAGGCACGAAACTCGCAAAAACTGTTTCTTCAATTCGTACGTCTGACTTCTCGATGTTTTGCAGATGTAACAGGCTTCGTTTGCATCCCAAATGTTAGCCAATCCTCGTAACGTAACACAAGGGAAAGGAAGTTTAAATTCTTCTCCGTGAGAAGATTCATCTTCTCACGTCAGAAACATCTGACAGATTTCGTTAATCCTCGGAGACACGTGTCAACTGATAAACGCGCGAATTTCGAATCGCCAGCTTCAATCGAGGTATCCCAATCGCAATTCGTGGAATGTCGATCACAAGTGATATACGCGGATGCGTGCACGTACCAAACTGCCAGCTAATCGATAACCTCACACTGCTCGTACACGATATTATGCAAATCGTTTTATTTAGATCGATGCAGGTGCAGGTTTTCGATTACACGTTGCCCGTGGCGCGGTGTTTTTTAGAATAACGAGAGCATCGAGATTACGCATTAATCCACTCGTGATTTAAACGGGACGGAATTTACCTCTGTGTCGATTACCGGATTCAATTCAACGCAAAGCAAGAGGAATGGAATTTTTATTGTCCAATTCGTCCGTCTAATTTATAGACCATGCTGTAGGACGAAGTTTGTGAGAAAAATAAGTTTGTTCATTTATGCTAGATACTTTGCTTCAAACGTACGTATAAACTGTTACACGATTTTCAATCGATCTATGGGCCGAATTTTTCTTTTAAATCCAAGAAATTGAGGAAACGAAAAATCAGCAATTATAAACGTATATATGCAAATGAAAACAAATTTTTCCGGTTAAACAATTTTATTGCAATATGTGACTTTCAGGTAACAATGGCTTATAATGTTTGCACTTCTGTGTAAAATGTCGATAAATTAAAATGTGACCTGAAAGTTACACGGGCCCATAGAGGGTTAAGTAGAAGAAGGTTGCGAGATATTTGATTTGAAAACCTGCTCAAATATCACTAACAATACAAGAATTAGTGTTCTACCCAGAAAAACTTCAGGCAGCATGAATATTTACACGTGTAAAAAAATAAATATATTATTTTCGTTGTTGTTTCTCTGTTTTTCTCATTTGAAAACATGCGTATAAATGATATTTTCAAATACGAAATATTCGAGCAATGAAAATTGTGACTTTGTCGGTTGAAAAGAGAAAGTTGATGGTATTAGATTTTTACGAATTTTTTGTTAGGATTGTTTGTGAGAATATACAATATATACCTTTTCATAATTTATATCGTGTTTCTTTTAAGTATTTTTTCACATTCGTGCTTTTTTCCCGTGATAATCCTGTATAGAACGTATAATCCGCGTAAATCAAGGGACAAGTGTACGTGGCTTAGGTGGTTCGAGAGTACAGAGGAAGTATTTCGCGACGAGCGACCATAGTCGTTCACAGCAACGATAGGGTTAACATGGCTGTTATCTCCCTAACAACGATAATAATACGAGCGATAAGTTCCTTTTTTCAAGAAAATCAGAGTTATATCATCCTGTAGAACGACGGACATTAGAGAGAAATATTCCAGCTACGAAGAACATCAAGCGACACTTAATTACCACCCGCCAACCACGATTATCGTCAGCGCAGGATCCACCCTTTTGCGTAACGTCTCTCGTAAACCGTCCATTTTATTTTTCCCTCCGACGCCGTTTGCCTTATCTGTCGTTTCCCGCCGTCCTACGAATTGCCGGACAATCTGAAATTATTTCCCGAACAACGATCCCCCGAAACTGAAAGATCAGAGGCAGACAGAGCGCAGAGATTTCAGCGCCCTCGTAAATTGACGCTCGGAAACGGTGCGTCCCATTTCTCTGCGTCGATGATCCATACCGAGATCGTATATCCTCTGAAAAATCGAGCTGGAGGAACGTGAAATGTCCTCGAATTCAAGGAAAAACGCTGCGGAAAGCAACGTGGCTCTTCGAGCAGTAATTTCAAAGAGACGCCAGCCGTGTTCCCGAAGGGAAAAGGGAACTTGGACATTGCCACGTCTGCTAAGGGATATTTCGACGTTGCGTTTCTGTGTGCGTCGTCGCTCGACACGGGTGAAATTGCGAGTGAACGTGCATATCGCACGATAGGAGAGGGAATAAGGAATTATTCAGATCTATTGACGTCTCAGAGACGTCGGAGTACGTGTCCCTGAGCTACAAGAGAATCGACGTTTGTCGCGAGTATTAGCTCTGGGATTTTCCCGCAGGAACAAGGCTCCTAACCCTACGATGCATAGAGATGCAAAGCAGAATTACCGAGTAATCAATGGAACGTTTAATCACACGGAAGGATCGAATCGTTGATGAGTGGAGAGAAGAATGGTGAAACAATGGAAAATGAACAATCGAATGGATAAATTGTTACGGTAGAAGAAGAGGGACGAAGAATATCGAGCAAGGTAAATTCAGGACAAACGTTACACCTGTAATATCTTCTAATCGGAGAAGGGGAATTTTACATTTCGCTTAGACGTCTGGAAAAACGAATTAGCGTCAGCTCGATTGTCGCTGCAAATCTTTAGTCTGTGAAACTTTCAAATAATATCGTAAAATGTTATGTATGTAGTCATTATAAGTGTACCAGAGAGAGGACAAAGCAAGCACGCGTTTTATTGCTTAACACTTTGCCTTATAACAACAGAGACACCCTAGTTATGCAAATTATGGTGAAAGTACGACTAAAAAATCGTAGGGCAAAAGATTAATTAGTAAAAAAAATATATTTTTCAGACACATTAATATTCCTAATGTATTTTTTATTTATTCGTAGCATTATTAAACCAACCTACCAGTTATCTTAACTTTCTGTTGATTTTACGTAAAACAAAATTTCGAACTGTTTCTACTTTTCGTCCCGTACGAGTGTATTACTTCAATAAAACAAATAAATCGTGGTAATTGGTACTCTCCTGAAGTTACCCTGCAGATGTGATTCGTAGAAAATATTAAAGAACAGCGTAGACAGTATAATTTCTCGTCAGGTTACGCGGAAATGAAAGAAAGAAGGGAGAAAAAGAGATTCCGCAATTATCAATATCTATTAAAAGGCACTCGAGTAACTCCACTCGCACGTTATTTCATTATTGGTCACGCTTGATTCCGGCAATTTGTTTCAGCAACTCGACATTCAGGATTCTCGGCCAGCGGCAAAGTGGCCGATCGATGTCCAATGCTGTAACTCAACCTCGATTACTCGATCGAGCATCAGGTCAAACCGGCTGACTGATGAGGATGTCGACGTTCGATCGCCTTCCGTTCGCCGTTTTACTCGGTTAAACGAATAGTAATCCTACGATCATCTAGCTACGTTATCAATCAACCCCTTCGTGACCCACGGAAATGATTGGAAACTTCATCCCGATACCGAGAATTTCAACGGAGATCCTCTAATAATATTTCGAACAGCGATTTCGAGTAAACGAACGACGGGGTGACTATTTGTAGAGAATATACTCGAGATAAGATATAAGAAACGAATCGAACGAACGAATGGGCAAAATACTTATCTCGAGGTTCGGTCATCCAGCGAAAATAGAAAGATATCTGGGAAACTTGAATGAATTCATCGCTCCGTTACGCAATGCTTCGAGTATGTATAAATAGAATGATCTATAAGGTATGCTCGGCTGACGATATCAAAAGTTCAAAGAATTCGTGCATTCAAAAGGGAAGAATCTAGATGCACTTTGAAAGTGTCCCTATTGAGCAAACGCTGGAAACATGTCCGCCATCGATGTCGATAATTCAATTGCACATTGTAACGGGCTTGCTAAACCCTCGATATTTTCAGGAAGCTTCATTCGTAAATTGAACTTGAACATCCTGTGCATTCCCTGTATACGAGAGTATATCGAACTTGTATTGCACGTCAATCTGGCCACAAACTGCCTGAAAGCTCTCCCATTTAAAGTGCCTTTCCCCATACGAAGACACCGATGGAAAAACAGCGTGGAAGCCGATAGGAATACGTGTGGCAGGAAAGGTCGACGAATTGAATTCATCGCGCAGGAAAACAGAAACGAGCAGCGAACGCGATAGAAAGGGATCTACAGAGAGAGTTTTGCAGGAAAACGCAAATCCTTTGTTAAAATATTTCCGTGATTAGTAAGGTAAAAGGGATGAACGTTTCTCTACGCTATGCAGGGATTCGTGAGAGCGCGAATGAACCAGCACGTCTGGAATTAACGTAGCTAACCTTTCTTTTTTTCATGGGGGGGAAAAAAGATAATTGTTCACTGGTGAAAGCAACGTTTTCAGTATTTTTATCTGAATATTTTCAAGCTACGGTTACCGTGTTAAGAGAAAATATTGTATAAATAAAAGACACGGTAGATGTTTTCGACGTTCCTGGATAATACCAATGGAAAAGCATGATTCGCGAGCCACGATGAATTGAACCAATAGAGAACGAAGAGGGCGGGATTGGACGAACATCGAGGCACAATTACAACGCGTCTGCGTGCATTCACAGCCGGGCAAAATATGGTAATAACATCGATATCGATAATGTATCGTTGAGAAACGCGAAACAATGGAATTAATGCGAACGTCGAATTACAAACCGGCCAGATTTTAATTCGCGACCGTGCGAACGGTGCTTAGGGGTGAAATAAATAGAAGGGCGAGGGTGGAGCTTTTCATCGGCAAATTAAAACACTCGTAGCGTATATCTGACGTTCTTTCCGTGGGAAAAAGCGAAATGATGAAAAAGGGATGTGCCATTTTCCTGGCGACTATCGATTAATCGTGTTTTTCCATCCTCTTTGTTCAACGGAAATACGAGAGTGTAGCAGCGTACAGGAAACGGACGCGTGGATATTAATTAATGGAGTACATTATATCGCGTAATTAATATTTGGTCGTACGAGTACACGTATCGGGGATCCGTTCATTTTGCTGGATCGCGTTTGTCGACGTGAAATAAGTGCGATTCGAGCATATGGTATCCGTTTACGTATATTTACACTGAACGTCAACCTCTCCGTAGCGAGAATGAAGACATATTTGCGTAGCTGGATTACTTTGAAAGTACTCGAATCTCTTCTATAATTAACAGCTCTATTCTTGCAATCTGGCTATCTTATTTTTCCATGTTCATAAATTCGACGATGGGATTAACTTGAATCGGAAGCTTTTTTCCGAAATTGGACACGAGAAAATAATGTAGAAATTCTCGGATTTAACCTGCATAGAGTAGCGTGTGGGTACTGATAGCAGCGAGGCGGTAATATTTTTCAGCGTAAGCCACGCAGAGCATATTCCGCTGCTAATGTAATTCACACCCCGGCAAAGCGGCTGCGAACCTCACGGTTTCATCATGGACAACGCGGTTTGTAAATTCCCGTCGCTATTTCGCTTAGACGGTGTACTGAATAAAACGTCCACGGTTTCCGCACTGCTACAGAGAGAGGGAGAGAGAGAGAGCGCTAGAAAGAGAGAAAGAAAGAGAGAGAGCTAAAGGGAGAGCTAGAGAGATAGAGATAGAAAGAGAGAGAGAGAGAGTCGAAGACAGGGAGAGTCAAAGAGAGAGGGAATCAAAAGAGGGAGAGAGAGAGAGCTAAAGGGAGAGCTAGAGAGATAGAGATAGAAAGAGAGAGAGAGAGTCGAAGACAGGGAGAGTCAAAGAGAGAGGGAATCAAAGACAGAGAGAGTTGAAGACAGAGAAAGTCGTAGAGAAAGAGCGTCAAAGAGAGAGAGAGAGAGAGGGAGAGAGCATTACGTCGTCGAGACCAAACCCCCAATTTTAGAGGGGCCTATGCACACCCGTTGAATTTCCGGAGCGCTTGGGATTTTAAGCACCAGTCTCTCGTAAACTGTTTCTCTTCCTCCCCACCTCCTTTCCGCGTCGCTATTTTTCCCCTCTCTTTTTTTATCACACCTCTTTTTTACTTTTAATCCACTCGGCTATTTTTACGTTTGAAGGGAAGGGTACCGCTCTTCATGTTACGGATCGAATGACCCGCGGCAATAAACGGAATAAAGGGATAGCTGCTTATATTTTTCACGCTGCAGCTACCGTTGCAGCGCGTATAACTTTTCGTTTCACGGTTCGCGGAAAAATTCTTTCCGCCTCGTATACGGGCGGTTCCATTATCAGTCGCGGAATTTCAGAGGAGCAAGAAAGGAAAAAAAAAAACAACGAGAGGGAACAGAAAACGTTATTAAAATACTGGAATAAAAGTTCGCCCATTTGTACGTCTTCCACGAAGTAGAACCTGACTTTATCGTTGCGCCCAGGGTTGAAATTTCGTTTAAGAGGTAAAGAAATGTAAATAAAAAAAAAAAGGATAACAAAATTTTATTTTCTCGTTAAGTCAACAGATAAATTTATATATTTCCAAGTAGAATAGGAGAAAATAGAGGATGCGTCTAATAAAAGAGTAAATGTAGAGGAGATGGATATAAGGGTAAGAGGGGCTGAATGTTTCGTTGCACCGACGACTACCGCCATCTGCGTAGAAAGCGCGAAAGGCAGGTGGTACCGACGCCAGGCGTCGTCGTCGGTCTATCTGTTCGCTTCACGGCCACCACGATGTCGACGACACACTGCTACACCGGAAGGGAACCACTGAACGTATCAACGTTTCCGGACGTACACGCTCCTCGTAGCTTCCTGTCTGTTATGCGCGCCAAATTGCACAGCGGAAAAAGCGAATCCGATGCGACCCTACATCCAATTCACTGTATTTTTACCGCGTTATTAACTACAATTAAATTTCTACTTCTATCCATTCTAAACGATCTGTCGCGAACAATGCAATTTCTTTCGAAAAAGGAAGGCAAATTGCAAAATTCTTTTCGTTTTCTCTTCACCCACTGTGCTGTGTTTAATAAACGTTTCGAGTAAAAATGGCAGCCTGATCTTACAGTCGTTAGTTGCCTTTTACCTTTCTAAGAGCAGTTTTCGTTCTTACTAAAGAGTCTCTTTGTATTTCTCTGTGCCGTCTCGAAAGATGGAAAATCAGGAAATGACTTTTAAAATAGGCAACAGTGCTCAAAGTTCAAATAGTTCGATTAAGTTCAGATACAGAGATTTTAAAGCCAGTCATCCGGAGAGATAAAACCAGCAAAACAACGAAAAGAACCTTTCAGATAACACTTTGCTTGGAGCGTCCTTTTCTTCTAACCCTTTGTCGACTTTGTAAAAAATCGTAGAGTCAAAGATCCTTGCATAGGTACTTACACCTGTAGATCAAGATATCCAAGGGGTCTTTGTCGTGGACCAAAACTCACCTGTAACAAAAAGCAGACGCACCTTGTTATCGTAAAGCGGTAACAAAGGCGGCGAACGAACGATTCAAGAAGGGGAGCGAAACAAACGTTGGGATCAAATGAACCGGCGAAACGAGTTCAGCAGACGTTATTACGGGATCACCCAAACGTTCTCCCCCTTTCTCTCTCTCTCTCTCTCTCTCTCTCTCTCTCTCTCTCTCTCCCTCTTTCAAGCAACAACGTAGAAACGACGGGATAAAAATCGTTCAACGAGTTTCTCGGATCAAGATCCGCGGAGCAGGAGGCCGTGGAATGACCCTGACACGCTTCTAGATCTCATCTAACTCGTGTCAGCCGCGTGTTTCTCGCTGACCAAAGTCGTTTGCATGCCTGGCCATAAACAACTTCTGCTCCTTTTCTTAATTACACTCCGTCAGACTGTGTTTCCAGTCTCTTGATATCGTTTCGCGACTCCATCTTCCACGAACAAATCCTTGCTTCTTTTTCTTTTTTCTTTTCTTTCCTCTCCCCCCCTGGGTTGATCTACTTGTCATAGGCAGGGTAGGTTGGAAGAAACGAGGTCGTTCTTGGCTAACCGAGAGGACTAGGAGAGATTGACGCGTCCAGATCGAGAGAGCGCGTCATCGTCGCGCCATATTGGCGAACGTTTCAGCGATCCAATTAAATCGAGGGACAGGTTAACGAGACACACGTGTAAAACGGCTACTTGCACGAGAATCACGGTTACTTTCAATTATGTCACGAATCTGAATCGATCCTCGATAAAGATCGGTGCTGAATCCTTGAAGGAGGAAATCGTTTTACCCGTTTTATTATCTCGTTTTCAACATCATCGCGATCCTTAAAGCGTGCAACTTCGAGTGCATTCACGACTGTGCAACGGACGATCTTTTCTGTTCGCGTAAAACCGTTAGGGAAAGTTATTCGACGAGAGAGCGTCGGTGTGAAAACATCCGAGACGTATTTTTCATCTTTCCAACGATCAAAGTTTTCGGATAACGCGAGACCCGTGGTAAATCGATGGTTAATCGATCAGAGGTTGAAAAGCCGCGTCGCGTCGTTCATCATTGTTCCCAGACGGAAAGTTACGAGGTGATGAATGTCGTCTCGCGCGTTAATCTTCCCCAGGAACCGCCTCAAAGAGAGTTTATTATCAACGGCCGTAACGCGTCGTCTCGCGACATTAGACACGTCCAAGGTAATTCACCGATTCCAAACAACGCCGGTTATGCAATCCGTGTTACCATTTCCCCTATGCACGGTGCACTGTCTCGTCCACGTAACAAACGACGCACGTCGCGATTAATCATTCCCTGCCCGTTTTATTTTACAGCCTAACGACACCTCGCGAATGAAGATTTATGAATGACCACCTCCTTCTCGCACCGATGTCTCACCAACACCTCCCGAAGGGGGAAAAGACGTTGTTGATCGAGCTCTAGGGCAATTAGCCCTCGAGTGCTTCCACTGGGAACGAAAGGAGTCTTTTGAGAATCCTGTCTCATTGCTAGACAAATAGGCCAGACTCGACGATCTTTCTGGGAGAGATCTTCTGGCATTAATTTGATTTTCCAAATAAATTGATCTAACAATCGGTAGATGTGTACCTTTATGACAAATTCGAGGAGGAGAGCTACTCCAAGATCGGAGGATACTTAATTTGATTAATTAAGCTTATTGGAGTGAGCGCTTCTACTTGAAATAACTTCCAAGAAGACCTGTTATCAACCCGAACTTATGGGAAATTTCAAATTCTACGAAACTTTCGGGAGGAGTTCGAGGAATCGTGGCTTAAAATTTCATCACGTCAGATTCAATGGAGAAGTAGAAAGAATAGCGAAGAGAATAGTTTGGGACATTTGTCTTTCGAGTGAAATATAGAAAGAAGCTAAAAGATCTTTTAATTTTTCGAAAATTCAATCGTACGTTACGCTTGAAAGAACAACTGTTTCAAGTTGCTCGTGATTGTAAATGTTGCTGTAAAATAAAAAGATCGTCATTGTGGATAGATATTTCATTTTTGGGATATTCGCAATGTCCCTTTCGTCCTATCTCTCCTCTATTTCGTTAAAAAAGGAGAAAAAATGCACAGAGTTCGGATTATAAAGGCTAGTGGAGCGTGCTGGGAAGCCCACATTCTCTCTGGCTCTCTGGCCTCGACAATGCGCCGCAGAAATAAACCGGGAATCGAACGATACCGCGTTCCAATAACCTGACACGTGAAAACTCCCGGCGTAGAATATCGAGGTGGCGCATTCGGGCTAAACAACGACGAGACAAGGGCGTTCTTTGTCGGATCGATCGTGGAAAAGCGGTTCAGATTCGCCGTTTTCCCTCTATGTTCCCTGGGAAATTGAAACCGCGGTCCGATACCACGGAAACGCGGAGGTGAACTTTCGACACAACAGCGAAGGCCTCTTAATTTCCTTCGTTCCGCTCTGACTTCGATTTCTTCCTAATTATCCTGACTGCCTTCTATGCAAACGATCCCCGCGATTTTATCGCGTTTCCACGTTTCGCGTCGTTGTTTCTAAGCTTTGCGTGAACTCTAGACACCTCGGTGTTCTTTTAACTCGAACTCGTTTGATATTTAACCTATCTGCATCCTCCAGCTATTGTCGCTTATCACCGATCGCGAAATAATTTCCTAGCGACGACTGTCACTTATCGCCAAACGTGAAAAAGTCTGCAAACTTTTTGTGAATAATACGTAATAAAACTTGGAGCTTTTAGTTGATTATCGAAGTCAGAGCAGAACGAAGGAAAGATCATTTTTAATGAAAAGAGATGTCTTCGTTCAATGATCGTTTTGTATTAACTTACTAAAAATCGTACGAACTTTCTAGCCAACACAATAATTCGATCACCCACTATTTCGTAAATCGTGGAATTTATAAAAGAGATGTACACAATTTTCGTTGACAATCGTGCATGATTGTGTAACCACGTTAAAAATTCACACAGATCAAATTCGTTCTCGCGATCAGAGAGGCTTCGTTTATCTCGATCCAAGTTCGAAGTCAGCGTCATCTTATCGTCGTAAAACGAATCTGTTGATACTGTGACGGTGTACAGGTGTTTGAAAAATCTCCGCCTCTTTTTTCCTTCTTCTTCTTTTTTTCTCAAGCAAAGTTTCACCGATACAGTTTCACGAATAATCTCGAGGCAAGCGTGGTTACGTAACGAGAAAATAATAACAGCCTCGCGACGCCAGATCGAGATCAACGTAGCGGCCATTTCCAGGCTCAACTTTGTTATCCGGTTACACGTGCATTCCAATAATCTTACATAACGTCGGAGGGGATTACTGAGTCGTATTCAGAACGTGGAAAACGTCTATCACTACGACACATCAGCCAGAAATATCAGAAGAGGCCACCTAGTTTCCTGAACGTTTCATTTTCTATTCGTCCATTCTATCCGGCTGACACCTACGCCGACGTGAAGTCCACGGTGAATTTTAATTACACCTTTCACACGGCGTAAATTGAACTGTCGCTCTCCATTCGATAACGCTATTGTTCTACAACGGTGTTTGCGTCGAATAGAGTGGTTAATCCGTGATGAGGCTGCAACTGTTATTATTCGATCAAACAATCGCCGTTAATTCCGCCACGGTAACGATCTGCAGTTCGATTTGTATATCTCCCAGATGATCCTCCTTGTTATTCGGCAGAAATTCGTAAGCAAATATCCACTGGAGAGCGACAATTTGCTAGAACTGAGCACGATTACCGTTTTCAAACCGAGGTTCGCCTCGTTATTGTCACGAAACGTGGAACGATCAATATGTAGCTTCAGGTACAGGTGTTGATAAAGTTTCGCGAAGTTGTTGGGATGAGAAACTTTGCAAGTTAAACACAATAAAAATCGAGTCACAGAGAGTTAATATAGAATTGAGTAATCCTATTCCATTAAACCAGATAAAAACACAAATTCAATTGCAGCACGAGTTCGTTCTGAAATTTCTCTCGTATCATTTTCCTACGAAATGTCGTAATTTTAAGAGGCAACGAAAAAGTCTACAGAAAAATGACATTCTAAACGTTACGACCAGTTTACAGTGGAAACGAAGCGTTAGAAGGTACGAGAAAGAGGACTACGAGAGAGAGAGAGAGAGAGAAAGAGAGATCCGGTGAAATTGGAATTTACGTGAGACTTTTACTCTGAAGAATCAACGGAGAAATTCATAATTTTCGGTTAAACTCGTCGTTTGTTTAATTGCACGATTACACGCATTCGCTGAAAGATATAAACTTTCTCTGTATTTTTTAATCAATTTAATCTCGCAAACTTCTCGCGAAGATACCTTCCTTCCTAGCCGCGATATATTAGAGAATTTCCAAGAGGGTCGTAAATTCTCTAGCTAATCGGTTGCTGTCTCGCTAGAATCGGCGAAGAACGAGGCGAGGAAGATGATCCTCTTAGCGAGAGCGCACGCGGAAATAGATGCACGTTCCTTGGTACCAATACGAAGGCAAAAGAGTGCCATAGCCGGCGGCTAGGCCGTTTCCCGACCTTGCCAAGCGGGATTCCTTAGACGCGAAGAACTTGGCCATTTTTATCGCTCGTTTCCTCTATCCTCCTTTTTTGCCCCGCTTTTTGCCCACCTCCGATCTAGTCTTCTGGTCGCGAGGAGCCTCGCCACGCTTCGCGTATAATTTATTCCAGACTGGAAATATCGCGGCCAACGTCGCGTTCCCTGCCACGTTTAATCGCGCTACTCTAACCCTCGTTAAGGAAATTCATTTTCACCTATACCTTCCTCCTTCGCGACTTTCTTCCTCTTCCTTTTGCTTTTCCTCGCTGTTACAGATACGTTTTACCTACGGAGAGAACATTTCCGATGAAATTATTAGAAATCGGAGAGGACAATTAATCCTTTCCTCGGCTTTTCGTACGACTTGTTCTTGCTGGAGCCTCGTAAGTACGGTTTATGACACGAGTACAGTTAGTTTGTAATTTCCAAGTGTCTTTTTACTATTTGTATGCGTCGAAGTTCAGTTTGCCGAGAGGAGGCACGTTGTTTCGTTGCTTTTTAAAGAATTTTTGTGACTTATCGAGCTCGATAACTTAAGACATGTTACAAAGCACGAGTTTCTGGAGGATGGAACCTTTTCTAACGGAAAACTCGACGGAAATTGAGTGCTGTTTGCACCTAACTGTCCTCAAACCCTTCCAAGAAAAAGCACGCTTAGGACGAACTTAGTGGAAGGGCTTGACGACATTTTTGGACACGTTGACGACAAAAATTTGTCACAGAACAAGGTTACAGGTAGAATAAATTTTGAATTCTACTCCTAAATACTTGAATGGTCCTCCGTGTAAATTTTAATCAGCAAATCAGGCTCGAAAGTTAACTAATCGCGAGCTTAATGGTTATTCTGACGATTACAGTACGAGTGGTTCTCGATGAGATCAAATCTGAATGAATAAATGATCGAAACCCTTCATTGTAACAATTTCAACGGTACACGAGTTGAATTCCTCTTCTCTGCGGGAGCAAGAACGATCTTCGATTTCCATAAATCCTCGATGATTCTCTGTATGCAAATAGAACCATGCCGTGGCACGGTAGCTCTAAGATCGAGAAGTTCGACAAAAGTATCCACGCGACAATTCTCCGAGAAGCGTTTTTCCTTCGGCGATCGTCTTTCCGGTTCGTTCGTTTCCCACGAAATTTCTTTCAGAATCGAAGAGAGAACGGTGAAACGCTTCCAGACGAGATTCCTCCGTGGATAGCGGCCATGAGGAGAAATAGACCGGGAACGAGACGAGAGTTTCTTGACACGATCCGCCTTCTTGTCTCGCTGCATCGGCCACCGGTTTTTTCTCCGCGATTCTCTCCACCAGGGATTCGATTTCGCGGCTAGCTTGGTTTCCCTCGTACCGTGTCCTTCGACGCTTTTATCGATTCGGAGGATGAGGAGCGTCGCTGTTCGACGTGTACTTTCGAAATTTACTCGTACGCTCTTGCACCAAGTCGAAAAATTATATTCCACAGTCACCTCGATAGAAAACGATCGCATTCGTTCAACTTTTGCATTCGACATCGCAAGGGAATTTCGATAAAAATTCCAATCTTTCAAAATTACATCGTTCTTCCAAATTTCACGAATCTTCCCCCTCTCGTCGACAATCTTGCACGTTAATGTTAAAACACGATTCGCACGTGTTGTAACGGCCATCACATTCGGCGTAGATAAAACCTGTCCCTCCACAGAGGGCAAGGTTCTAATCGGATTTCGCAACAATCGCATTTCGTGGAAGCCTCGCACAGTCCCATCGAATTCACCGAATCAGCTAATTGGACTAACATATGGTGGATTAACGTTGCCTACGAATTTTCGAGGCCATCATATCAGGACTGTCAGGAGTGTGTATTCGTTCGGTGAGATAGTTTGCGCTGGTTTTTCCACGAATGGCCACCGCGAGCTCAATTTGTTGCCATAAATAACGTAGAAATTCACGAGGGAGGGAAGGTGTACCAGGAGGAGCGGATTGGTACCAGTCCTCTCTCTCTCTCTCTCTCTCTGGACCTAGTCGCGGTTTCAGCTCACGAGCACGGAGCAAAACCGCTGTGCTCGATCGTCCAAGTAATCTGTTGGAAGCGTGTCGTACGCTCGATTTCCCTTTCAGATCGGCGCGATCGTATATCTCCCGAGCCGCCCGCGTGATTAGAATCGTAAAATCGACGTGTATCGCCGGCGGACGGCCTCAGGTTCGCTTTATGGACGCTCGTTTTACGCGCACCCGCCCCACCCAGCGCACCTTTACGTGCGTGCCTGCTCGCTCCCTAGAGTTACCGGTTCTCTCTCGATTTCTACCATCCAATACGGCCCCGTTATTTCATCATGGATTTAGATAGGCGAGAAACGAGACGTTTCTTAATGCTGTCCACCAAGGACGCTTCTCTCTCTCTCTCTTTCTGTTCTCTTTTGCTCTCTCTTCGTTGTGATGATGGATGTTCGAGTGGTTCGAACGTCTACCGAACGTCTGCGCTCTTCTCAGAGTCCGGGTCACGATGTAGCGAGGTCCAAATTGAACTCTCGAAACGCTGTACCGATTAACGTCGCGACAATTTTCATTCTCAACGATTCGGAAAATGACTATTTAGAATATTAGAAGTTTCTGTATCTGAAGAACCAGTGTATCGTATATGTATATACATTGACAGTGGACTAGCAATTTTTGTTTTATGGTCCTCATTAAGGTTTATAGGCACTTGAGTGTTCTTATTTCTATCAATTTGTTTGCTTCGATATTTGAAATTGGGTAACTTCTATTTTCCCATTTTCGTCGTTCTCCTTCGAATTTCGAACTTTGAGATTAAGAGAAGAGAACTCTACACGTGTCCTTCGTTGATCACGAAACGAGAGCGAAAAAAAAGCGAGAGAAAGAAAAAGAAAAAGGTATGGTAGCATTTGCGGAAAAGCTACCGCACGCAAACTTCCGACCTCCATCCATCCGCTCTCTAGTTGTTTGAAAAGCACTCCACTCACCGATATTACGCGGCCGTGGCCCGTTCCACGGAAATGCCTCGCACGTTTCGAGGAGTATACGCGGCTCGTTCTCCACGGGTCACCAGCCGGTTGACAAGCCGTTATTCGTATAATGGACAGACGAAAACAGGCAGAAAACGAGCATGATAAAATCCTTGCAACCGTACCTCGATCCAACCGTTGAATCACAAGTAGTCCTCTACCATTCCACGGGAATAGTCATCACGGGGACTCTGGGTCAAGCTGACGATGATCGTGTCGCGGAAAAATTCCCCGGCTGTCGATAAATATTTATGAAGAGAGAAGGTGTTTCGAGCTGTGTTATTTACGAGAGATCTTTCATATGTAATGGACTGTTGCGTTCTATCGTGAGGAAAATCAAAGAGGCAGAATAAACAACCTCTCTTTCATCGATATCTTTCTATCAGCGAGATTTTCAAAGACGTTGTTACCATCAACCTTGTGTAATCGTCGAATGAGATGTTCGCGAAATCAGTTCGAACAGCAGCCGTGTTATTTCATTATTCGGAAATTCAAGCCACGGATCAGCCACTCTGGGAGCGTGGCTATTTATATAAAACCAGATCCAGGCACAATAGCAACTTTCTACTCCTACACAAGGCACGGTGGGGCACGTTGCACGCGTACGTTAGCCGCTCGCTGGACCGTGGCGATGCTCGAGATGCCTCGCGCGAAGTTACGTCAAATTTCTCCATGCCAATTTCAATTCGACGCCTCTTCAACCCTCTTACCTATATCTACCATCTTTCAACCCATTTTACAAATTGAATACGAAAGTTTACGTGACGTTTAAGCAGCAGAATTGGAAAAAGAAGAAGGTGGGACAGTTTGGTAATTATTTCAATCACTCTGTCGAATCTTTCTGGTAGAATCGCCACTCTAACTTTCAAATTGGAACTAAAACTTCTTAATCGCTGCGAGCTTACATTCCTGACTTCTGAAAGTTCCGAGGAGCTTCAAGTTTTTCGGAGTTTACACAAGTTCCGCGAGGAAACTGCCTTCACCTTCGTTGATACCAACGACGATGTTGTTTCGAGAGGATTGCTAACTTCTTATACCTGCACGAACTTATTGTCAGTCACTCTTCCGACAAATAGGTGTATATTCATTTTTCCTAACTTCCCTCTCAGGTATTCGACACACGGAACACCTTGAATAGCTTCATCGACGTGTTTCCTCCGCGTTCTATTCAAGTACATACTTTCGTCATCCTGAATCCTAGCACTTATCGATCCGCCCATCCGTTGCACTGCAGCCACGCTATCTCGTTTTGCAAAGAGACGTATTGTGTAATTCATCGCGTCTGAGGGGAGGATTTTCGAGAAACAGATCCTCCAATTTAATACTCTATTCTCTGCGCGATAGATCTTGTCAGAAGGTACATAAACCAACGAGTTTCCCTTTTTGTGATAAAACCGGGGGAACACGGTACTCCCCACAAAGGACGGCTCTTCCTGCGTGGTCTGGTGCATTAAAGCGCAAACAACATGGCGTCTAACAAACGAACAGCTCTGTGACGCGATGTTCTTTCGTGAATTCTCTGGATTTTCTTCGCTACAGAGCTCGGGGATAAAGTTGATTGTTCTCGTAAAAATGTCCAGACAGATACGGATGGTTCGGGTAAATCGAGCGAGCTGGGAAATGGTGAACACCTACTTGGAATCGGGGTAGACGACGCGTTGAAATAAAGAGCGAGTGGGAGAGGAGAGGTCTGATGGAAAAACGTGACGCCGAGATGGGCATAAATTTAACGCAAGAGCGAGGGCGGTAACTTCTACGCGTAAAAGCAACGCGAGCGTTTCTCGTAGACCTTCTTACACGGTCTCTGTTATCAGACGTTTCGACGGAAACGAATACCCGGAACGTAGTGACGTGGAAGTTCCGGTGCATGTAAATGACGATCCTTCGAGGTGGATCTGTAGATTTTTCTCTTAAATTCAATCCTACGAGGCGGGATCGAAGCGTAACGAGGAAAATATAAAGGGACCTGTTGGCACAGGGTGCAAAGTCTCTGGTCTAACGGTCTGGAAATCGTGTGCTTCGATTCTCGTTAAACTTCCAGGCCCGATAGGTCATAAAACAGCGCCAGTCCTAAAGCTTGCTCTTACAAATTTATTTAAATTCTCTCTTCAAATAAATACGTCGAATTTCAGTCGATAAAACTGCCAAGACTTTGTGAAAAATGGCACCGAATTAGTTTACATACCTAATATTTACAGATAGTGTCCCATAACTGGTGGTAATTTTCATTCAAAAGATATCTTACTCCTTTATTGTATAATATATGACAATTTTTCACATTGATTTTCACATGAAAAGAAAGTTTCAAACGAACAAGCTTTATTGTACATTTTCCACTCAGTTTTGCACACAGAATCAATCTCCTATTCTACGATTTGCACCCTGCATATCGTAGATAAACTAGAGACAGGCGTGTTGGTAAATTTTCCAATATACCTTCGCGAAAACAAAAAAATATCCAGCGATCCTGGGATCACCCTGGGCGAGAAGAAAATGGACGGGCTAAGAGAAGGTATTAAGGTAAAATTACGCGTAGCCCTGGCCAGGCCACGAAGACACGCGATTTTTAGCCGAAGGGCTAAACGAAGGGGGAAGATCCTGCGTGAGAATGTCCGCGGGCCGATCGATCGATCCATCGACCAAGGCGATCCTCCGTGTCTCGCTCGCTTGCATCATGTACCGGTCCATGGGAGAAAAAAGCCGACGAGCCTCGGCTATCTACAGAAACGCGTCTCCATCGTGATGTAATAATGAAAGACGAGAGGATACCATCGACACGGTGGTTAAAGAAGAGGTGAATGGGCCAGCGGATAAATCCGTGGGCGTTTCTGTTACTAATTTCTAACGTGTATTCGAGAGAAACTGCTGGTTTCTTTATAACCATTCGTGTATTCAAGGTTACTACGTCGATTTTCATTGTAACGTCATTTGCCTGATACTTTGTACACACGCGGAGTATTCAAGCATACACCTGTGTTTTCTCTTACTTTCAGGTTTGCAATTTGCGTATTCGAGTGTTTCCAACGGTGTTTCCCGATACGTAAGTGGTCTGTTATCAAAGATTACAATGAACGTCGATTTATCACGAATATTTCGCCAAAAACATGTTCAAATTTCCACTTAAAAAAAGAAAAATCCCTAAATAGGTCAAAATTGGTTAAAAATGGACATAGCCAATTTTGAAATTACTAGTTAATCGTGTTCCGAATGCTTAATCAAAATAGAAAAAAATGTGTATTTATAAATTTCCACTGCAGTTTCGATAATTCGCGAATTTTCACCGCACCGGAATTACGAATGAAACGAAAATAAAGAGTCTCCTCGAAACTGTCTACTAACGTTTCTTAACCCACCGAACAGGCTACAAAGTAGTCCATGTACTCGTTAATACTCTTACAATCGAACGAACGAAGCTCAGCCTTGTTCAAGTTAAACGAGCACACGTTACTCATTCGTACACGAGGCTGTATCGCTCATTATTGCTTGGACGCATTAAGGATCCGCGTTGGTTACCGATATCCCACTCTCCTACCTGTGTATGTAGGTGTAAGAGTCCGTATCGCGGTGGTCCTGCTTGGAGCTCGACGTTCAGGCAATTTGAATTTAATACAGTCAAGCGATTTTAACGCACGCCCGGCAGAGAGGCGTTTTACGTTTATTATCCGTACCCGGTGATCGAAATTATGCCTGGTTCCGTTTCGTCGATGCTTGCTAAATACCGTCATTAACGAGTGTAGGCCGTGCTCTCCGGTAATCTCTTCGTTATTAACAGGGTTAAAATCGAGAGAGAGAGAGAGAGAGAGAGGAAAAAGAAGAAAAAAGAGATTTTCCAATCTTCAAGCGTGATTATTCGGTCCTAATTATTCGAAGATGAATGGAAAGAATTTACGTTATAGTTATTAAGCAGTCAGTTAGTGTGAACCGTTGAAATTTCGATCTTTACATTCTCAAATCTCTCTTCTCCTTTTCTTCTCTCCAAGACATTTCCATCGAAACAGGTGACGATGATCTACAAGTGAACTTTTCTAGTTTCTTTTTCACGCCTATCTTCGCCACTTTGTTTATTCTCCATTTCTAACGAGTTTTACGTTCACCTTGTGTTTCATTTAAAACTTTCTATTATTCGGTGGATCGGATAAGAATTTTTTTTTTTGGAGTAAACGTAGATGATCTAACGTTGAGAGATTTAAGATAGTTCGCTTGAAGGTTGGTTAACGAGGATTATCGAGCGAGAAAAAGTCCGAGGATCGTTGTTATATATCCTGTATCATCCGTGTCTCTTCGTTTCACGTTTACCAGAGACCCAGTTTCATTTTTATCCATCGGCATCGACAACTTCCATGCTTGCAGCTGTTCGACCGCATTCGTCGCGACGGGATTTACCGTAACAGCCGACCCAGAAGGTCGACTCTCTGTTCAGAAGCCTCACATTTCCTCATAATTGCACCAATCATTTGGAAGTAGCTGAATCTCGATCAGAAATCAGTCTGGAATAATCGTGATCACTTGGTGGTTCGGTAGAAAACTTCAAAATTCCACTCGTTACGTTAAAAAAAATATATATATAGAAATTGACATAAGAGTAAACGATGCTCATTCTCTCCCATTTTATCCCTTTTTTACATTAAAATCCTTGATAAAATTGCGATGGCTATTCCATAGAAATGAATAGCAATTAAAGTAACTAGCCGGCACTTAAATCTCGAAATATTGTAACAGCCTCCATCTCGATCGCTCGAAAACCTTCTTACGATGGAATTAAGGTGAATTATATCGAAGTCTGAGCAATTTGAAGAAAAGTTTAAACAAACTTAACGACAGATCGATCGTTAATAAAACTGGCAATAAATCAGTGGGTTTTATCAAAAGTAGGGAGGAGAGAAAACGAGATTTTTCACGATATCGTTTATCTGTTCGCGAAACAAACATATCGCGTAACAGACAGGCAACTCGAATCGCTCGAGCGTTGATAGCTTTAATCAAAAGGTAATCGATCAGTTGTTATCAACGGTGTATTCATCAATCAGTGACTAATCGACCGTCCGTTCTTCATTATCTCTCCTATTAGCGAGATTAATCGTGGCTCGATTAGACCTCTAAACTGTATTAACGAACCTTCCTCTCCTAGATGACTAAAAACATCCTCAACGAGACCTAATGGCACAGGGCACGACATTAAACTCGGGATTCATAGCCGAGGATCTTTTAATCCTACACTGGAGAAACGAACTCTCTTCGTTCACGGCCGTTTCGTTTTCATTCAACGCTTCTTATTTCCTCCCAGTCGCGTTGTTCTCTCCGTTAGGTTTTTTTGCGCTCGCTGGAAAATTAGCAGCGAGAGCTGGATGACGGCACCGAAGCAATTAGAGCCGAGTTCCGAGGGATATTCTCTCGAAAAACGTCCACTTCCTCTCGCGGAAAGTTCAATCTTTCGTTTTACCGTGCGATCGGTATAGGCAGATAATTAAACACTAGATGAAAAGGGATTTTTCCTTCTTCGTGTCTTAATAATAAAATTAACGAAAGATTGAGAGTCTCTTTTTTTTATTTCTCGGTGAAACTTTCAGGACAGTTGTTGCAAAGCTAATATATTGCACTCTCGCTCTCTTTTCGAGCTATCTTCGCCTAGAATCGTCCTAAAATTCGGGAACTGTTTTAAAGTCCAAGAATGGTGTCACAACGTGAATACCGGATATTGTCGTTCCTTTATACTCGAGGAATAGACTTTATACGGTGTCTTGGGTTCCCGTCGCGTACCTCGGACGCGCCACAGGACATTTCGAAATAAATATAAAAGCGGACAGTTGAAATAATCGGCTGCAGAAGGCTCGTTCCGTTTCCCGATGGCAAGAGGAGCGTGGCCACAGAAAACAACGCCGGTTCTGTGCCAGTTTCGCGTTCGCTGATTGTGCGTTTCGCGCAATTAAAATTGCGACCACTTGGCAGCATTCAACGCTCCAGTTCGCCCATCCTCTTGTAACAAGAAGAAAGCCTCAGATGTGTATATATATATATATTTTTCCATTCTACTTTGCATTCTCAATCCTTGGCATTTTTTGTTTAACGGTACCGGATTATAAAGACCTTTAAAATTTCGATTGTTTCGAGTTTTAGTTGAGCTGCCGTGTGTAACGTAGATTCAGACATTCGAGTGTCAAAAAGTACGCGAGGATGTTTGACGATTTATCGCGTTTCCCTTCTGTAGATTAATTAAAACGTTAGCTGGCAATGTGCGGCACTCGAGTACCTTTACCCTTCTGTAAATGGAAACTCGTTCCGGAGGTTTAATTTTCACCCAGAGCACACTTTGTTTCCGGTTTGGTAACCGACTGAGTATGTATAATTGCCGCTACACGCTAGACAGCTGTACACACCCCGTCTTCCACTAATTCTCTCTGTTTTTCGCCGTTGGTTACGGAACGTTAACCCCTTTCGTTCCAAAAATTACTTTACACACGCTCCCTTCCATTCTTCTCTAAATAACAATTGCTTTTTTGGCTACGATTCAACTGAACGCACTTAAGGAGAACGTAAATACAGGCGAACTCTCGGCGAATCGAAAAACGGAACGAACAATACAGCGACTCCCATTAATATTCACACACCCTATAAAACGGAATAACTTTTTTTAAATTGAACCCAACGAATTGTGTTCTCGTGAGAAGTTAGAAGGATTGATTTACTAAACGACGCGTACAGTTTCGAAAACATTTCAATTAGTTCAAACTACGAAGGAGATAATAACGATCGTATTTTACAACTTCTTTATCTGTACTCGTAATGAAAATTTGAAAAGTCAAGTTTGTAGATTTATTTCAATTATATACATGCTGAGAAATTTCATTGGAATCGGTTAACTCAGCTAC
The DNA here is from genome assembly GCA_951804975.1 of Anthophora plumipes. Classification (NCBI taxonomy): domain Eukaryota; kingdom Metazoa; phylum Arthropoda; class Insecta; order Hymenoptera; family Apidae; genus Anthophora; species Anthophora plumipes. The sequence continues at coordinate 25,160,272 of OX638114.1, forward strand.
GAACGATTGAAAATGATAAGAATCGAAATCTTTCGCGACTTTTCATATATAATTGCGATAAATCTTTCAACATCTGTCCCTTATTCCTGTATCAACCGATTTCGATGAAATTTTCAGCATATATACAACGAATACAAATCTATAAAATATATTTTCCAATTTTTCGTTACTAGTTCAGATAAAAGAGGTGTAAAAAGAGAACTCTATCTATGTTCTCTGGAATTCCGACTGATTACGATTTTTCCAAAATGTTTTCTACACGTTATCTAATACACTAATCCTTCTAAGTTCTCACGAGGACTCAGTTCTTTCGTAAAAGTTTGTTTGTTTGAAAAAGTGTCCGAATATTTATGGGAGTTGTTGTATTTGCGAATCGATATCCGTTTCAGCTCAGAAACAACGTGCAACACTGTTTCGAGTTCGAGTTAAATATTCCAGTCGTGATACGTATCGTCCTCCTCCGCATCAACCATAACAGGTTAGAGTCGTCGGAAATTACGAAATATATCGTAAAATCACGATTTCATATCGAACTCGCAAGAGAACAACGAAAAAAAAAAAAAAAAAAAAATGTAGAGAGACCTAAAAGGAGATCTTAGCAATCTTAACGACATAAACGATCTTAACACTTTATCGACCGGAAGCTTATTAATCGGCTTTTTGTTGCCAACGTTTATCAACTCAAGGAGCTTATTAATCGGTTTCTTATTGTCACAAATTAATTAATTACCCTATAATAAGAGAAAGTGAACGATATATAGTAAGCCCTCTCACGAGTTTTGATTGAAAATTTTCAAAGCTGTAAAAATAAGCGCGATAGCGACTATTGAATCGAATGAGCCGGTCGGTAAAGTGTTAAATAATTTTTTCGAAATTTTCTAGATAAGAGAAATAGTATATATTCAACGTTTCCTAATTGGTAAGCTGAACGAGTAGTTTTTCTAAGGTTAACCTTTATTACTAACGAATGGTCGAAAAATATTCAATTTACTCAAACAATCACGAAGTACAAACTATTTTGAAATTTTCATCACGATAAATTATCAATGTCCATGTTACAATGTAGAAACTCTTGTGATTGAATTGGTTTTTCATTAGGGTGGGGTTTGCGTCGCCTCTCTTCCGCTCTTAAACTCTAACAATGTTTAACAGCCACCGTAAATTTCAGCCACGGTGAACTTCGGTAAAATTAAGGCCAGCGATTCAATTATACTCGTTTCGCGGACGTTTTACGTCTACTCTTATTGTAACGATAACTCTATCTCCGCGCGTTCGCCCTACAGCTAACAAGGAGAACGAACGAGCTCGTATCTATTTTACATAGTCACGTGACGAACCATGTAATTGGTGTCGTTTCCCAAAAAAGGAAAAATTGCGTGCATGTTTTCCACGTAATTACCCAGCTGTACAGTTTACGTAACGGTCGTTAATATCGATAATAACTGGTTAAAGGGTCAGCTGTCGATAACAGAACTATCGCTTGCTTCGTTTCGCACGATCTTGCTCGATGACAAAATTAATCAACGTGGCGTTTAGAAATTAGACTGGGGAATTGCTGTCGAGGTACGTGATACGTCATAGAGCGAAACTGAAACTGAGTAAATGTCGATATTCTTGGAATTATTGCCTATACTCGGACATTTTAACTCTGAACTCTTTCTGGGGCAAAAGTTCTGCACAATCCATCGACGGTGAACCGTTTTACGGTAGAAGAGGAATTTGTATGAGTCTAGAAATTGCGAAAAGAAATGTTCTACTACTTTTACGACTATATTGTTCAATAGCTTGCACGAATACAGAAATTTCTTAGTTAAATTAACCCTTTCGCTGCGATAGAAAGGTAGATGTTCAATGTTCACTCGTGAAATTTAACGAAATGTCTTTGAAAATTTAACAATGAATAATTTTCGAATTTTGTAAAAATGTAATTTACACCCGCAGGTTCTATTGTTACCAAAATATGCGTACAATAGAATATTTCTCTGGGTGAACTCCATTGAAAAGATCGATGAAGTAATATTTAGTATTATAATATTCTCTGTACTTCCAGAATAAGCAATTATGTTGTAAGTTGTTAGACGGTAATACGGGAAGGTTTCGCGGAAACAAATGTAACGTTAATTAACTCGTTAGCCGTGAAGCGAGAGGAAAACTCGAAAAGCGTGGAGACCACGGTTCTCCTTGGTAGCCCACGCGAAGGAAAAATCGTAGGTGTGTAATCATTCTCAAAGCGGACAATAAACCGTCGTCTCATGATGGTTCTGACGTCAGTAATTAAATTACCCAGCTGCCACGGCGCCCAGTTTCACGTAGCCAAAGACAATAAGCCGGAGAGGAGACACCGTTGTCCCGGTTTCCAAGACTATTCCACTTCCGTCCTCAAATCGGTTATCCTCCTCCTCCTCCTCCTCTCACCTTTCCTTTTTTCCCCTTTATTTTCCTCCGTTCTTCCAACTTTCGATCGTTGTACAAGAGTTCTTCAATCACTCTCTGAATTTTCGGAAGTTTATTATGAAAATGATATGAATTTATTCCATCGACTAGACAGGGATAAGATCGTCGACCTATACCGAAGCATTATGATTTCATAAATATTTATAGAAATCGGTTGAACGCCCACGCGGATGTGGACCAACAACCTTAACCCACTGACACTTTCTCCCTGCTGGCTGTTTTCGTGAGGCCACGGTAGAAATTCGAGTTGGCCGAGGAGGCTGCCAATAGCTATCCTCTCCTCTGTAAATTTCTTTCGCTCTGCCTTCTATTACTCTGAACCTTGCTTCCCTTCCTTCTTTGTGTCTTTCGAATCGGCTCGTATAAAATGCACCGCAGTTCTACCGTTCGTTTCTCGTCCGTCGAAAACCATAAAATCCTCGGCAACGATCATCTCGTCCTCGAGGAAGAGGAAGAAGCATCGAGGTCGAGATACTTAATTCGAGTACAATGAAGAAAGAAAAAAACGAAGGAAAAGAAATGAATCGATTCAATCGGTGGCATTCGAAACAGGCAACTTTCACACGCAACTGGACGTTGTCCTTTCTTTCACTTGCAACAACAGAAGAGAAAACGGAAAAAGGCAAAGGGATCGTTTAATAGCAGCCTCAGCCGTATCGTCGATGAGTTTCGAAAACAATGACTCTTGAAACTCCACTACATTGACGCGATCGCGCTTCTCTTCCGGCAGAGTTTTTGCCTCTGGCTCGAATCTCTGGATGGTTCCCTTTTCGGAATTTAAAACGGCTGATGAAGAGAAAAAAGCACGCGGACAAAAGATATCTCTCGATTGTCTTTCGCCAGCCGTTCGTTTGTTGCAAGTGGAATTATCGTATCCGTCGATATCCTACTCTTTACGTTCTTCACTCGAAATCGTCCATGGTTGGCTGGTAGGCACGAAAAGTCGTGAGAATGCGGCTTTTCGTCGAGACAGAGAGAACCACGTCGGGGCAAGAAACCCGATGGACTGGTTCTTCCGTATGTTTTTATCCCTCGCCGCATCTCTTTCACGGTAGAGGCGGTCGGTCTGTTTGCTCGAATTTTAATAGGACCTCCCCCTTTGTCCCTCTTACTTCTCTTGTTCTCTGGTAGACACCTAGCAAGGGACTGGTTCGGTATACCTTTCGTCTACCCCGAGGACCTCACGCGTCTCTGAGAAACGTTTATGCGCCGGGAACATCTTCATCGCATGACACGACTGCAGATAAGTGGTGCACCGGTGCTCGAGCTTTGCTCTTCTTCTTCTCGAATTATTCTACAGAGGCTACCTTTATCTCCTCATCCTCCTCCTTCTTGTTTCACCATTCAAGCTGGAAAACTGTTTCGCTGCTTTATGAATTTATGGATACAATTTGGCAACTCTCTACTGGGAGATCTGTATTGGCTTCTACTATACACTGGGATATATATTAGTAGCATCAATGAAAATATACTATAGAAATAGTTTCTCCTCCGTCAGAGGGAGAATTTATTTCCTCTTTGCTTTGACCACTGGGAAACAGTCACGAAAATCCCACCAGTGATAAAGAGAGAACTACGTTGCAGGGTTTCGAGGCAATTAGGCGTGTTCCGGGTTTCGAGAGTGCCGAAAACTTCCAGGAGATCATTTCATACACTGAGCCCGCTTTCTGATGGCAGAAGTTCACCGAGTTGACGTCCATGTTACGTGCGACGAAAGGCAAGATCGCGTGGGGAACAAGCGATCGTAAAACTGCTCCGTAAGTCCGGAAGTTTCGCAAGCTGGGTTGTCTTGTCAGAAGGAACGCTTCTGAATACTCGTTTATCGAGACCTCGAGTATAAATTAGAGATACATTTAAATTCCCAATATTGCTCGGGATAAACTTATCTTGCTGTTTTAATTTTTTATCTCTATGCGAAACGTTAAGATGAGAATTTTTCATCAGGTTTGTCTAATAAAGATAGGTTATTCGCGGGTTGAAGAATGAAATATGAAAAACGACAGATCCATTCGAATGGTTGGCAACGCGTTAAATTACGAAAGAAGGCAGAGGCATCAAGATGCACAGGTTGCCGTGTATACGTGATTGCAATTCCGCGGCGTATAAATACATAGAAGCCACGAGGCTCTTCCACCTGCTTGCAAGGAGGTCGACCGCACAATGGGCTGGAGAAACCCTCGAAAAGGGGCCGAATAAAATCCCGCCACTCGGGTAGGACGTATTAGCGCGGCCGTACAATCCCTGTCAGATAAATAGAAGGAAACCGGAACGCGAGAAACTGGCTAACAACCAGCGATCCTATCGGATTCGTGGAAACCGATAAATTGGAAGAAAGTCCGAATAGAAATAATACGTGGGTTGTTACTTTTACAAAGGGACATTATCTGATCGTTTTATTATGCAATACTTCAATTGCATTTAATCGTAATTCCTTGCACTCGACCTAATTCTACACAGTTGCACGTGATACTGTCTCGACGATATCTCCACTTAAAGATTGCGTCAGAGATTGACTCGTCCAGCTTGGTATTGCCGTAAGATTCTTCCTTGAATCGCGAGGAGAGGAAGAATCCTTCGAGAATCTATTGTGGGTTCGTCGCTTCTCAGACCACACACCAATCGTAAGCGTGTAATATTGTGTTGAACAAGATTTATTCGTCTTTACAGAGTAAAAGCTGGTATATGGTTAGTTTAACTCGAGTACTGAGTCTCCTCAGTCGCTGTTCTGAACTACCTGTTTTTACCTTTTTTCGGGGCGCGGACCGTGAAGAGTGCCCTTTCAATATATGCATCAGGTAACTAATATTAATTCTGCTTGCACCCTATTGGTGCGTGCTAATGTTATTTACTATTGGCGCGGGCTTAGGTATAACTTAGTCTTTATTGGCGCGCACTAGTTCTACGCTACACTATCAACGTTTATACTCGCCATTTGTAAGGCTTCCACGAACGTCTCGAGTATCCAGGAAGTAAGCTGGTTCCGGTTCAGACGTTCGGATGGAAAAATTGGAGAAGAAGGAAACGGAAGAGCAGAGATAGAGAGAAAGCAAGAGAAAGAGAGGAGAACGAACGGATGTCCGAGGAGGCGGCGTTTCCTGTTTGGAATCGAGTTGAAGCGGGGGCAGCCAGAGATACACGCTGCTCGAGGATGAGAAACGAGAGGCGAGCAAACGTTATTACGTATCGAGTGGCCACGGGGCAGAAGGTACATCGGGAAGAAGGCGAAGCATGTTTACCGGTCCTGGTACGCTCGTATAAAGTAGCACCTCGTTCAAACCTCGAGGCAATAAAAATCCACTATACCTTCTAGTAACGTATGATCTCTCTCTGTTGAATCAATTTTATACGCCTAACTATCGATTCCGCTCGACGATTCTAGCGAAATTTTATTCCTAGACTTTTGACAAATTTATCTTTCGCTCCTTTTATCTCTCTAGCAGCCACACGATATGCATCGAGGTCGTAAAAATCATCAGAAGCCAAAGTAAACATGCTTCAGGTGGCGGAACAACCAAATTGACAGAAATAAGAGCGCTCAAGAATCTGAAGCCTTACTCAGCACCGTAAGAAAGAATTTTCAGTCCACAGTTCGCGTGCTAGCAGATTCCATTTTGTTTTTACAAATAAGAATCACGTCGACTGAGACACATGACGAAGTAAAACCTACAGTCTACCGTTTTAAATGCAAGCCTCGTTTCGCTGAAAAAGCTGGGTTAAGGTTGCATTCAAAGTTAAAAGATGGATACTAAACGAATTCCAGTGATTTTCTTCCAGGAATTAAACCTGACGAGATCGTTTAAATTTAAATCATTTTTTAATAAAACGAAGTTTCCAACGTGTGTTTAAAAAATTTGTTCCTCAGCAGAAGTGTGTTAAATCTGACGGAGGTTTAACTTGATTATAAATAAAATTTAATTGTGACCGTGTTATTGTGGCTTTTATTTACGAATCCGGCATTTTACGATACTGATACTGATACAGGAGGAAACTGCTGATATTTCAAATAGTAATTACTATTACTATACGCCCGCACTTGCAATTAGGCAAGCGTAATTCGCATGGAAAATTTGCAAATACTCTGCCATATGATTCTTTCCCACACCCTTTCCCTCTCTCTCTCTCTCTCTCCTCGTTTAAATTTTCCCCGGCAATTTCATTCAACTGGATCATGGAAATAATTTCCAGCCGATTGGCCAGCGGAATGCAAACGAAGCGCACGGCGACGTTTCTCGATCGATTCGAGCGTTGAAAACGCCACCAGATTTAGCCGAGGCGAGGGTTGGCTAACGGGACACACCTGCCGATGATATGCAACGGCGCAACACCGTCGGCGATACAATTTTTTGCTCCAATAATCGCTCGCTCGAGATTAATTCGCCGCCATTTACAATTCAAAATCGCCTATCCAGGCTGCCAGTGCTCCGCCTAACGACCCGTGAAATTTCACCATCGAAGATCGGATGACACTCGTCGCGCTCGACTTTCTAGATCCCTTTTTTTCTCTCTCTCCTCTCACTCTATATAATAGCGGTCTCGAAAGTGGAGAGAGAACCGGAACGTACAAGTAGCGACCATTTGCTACGAACGATTAAAATTCCGCTTCCGTTTCGTTCTATCCTTTATTAGAAGAGACGGAAACGCGCTACGCATTGTCTCTCGTTTTCTCAGATTTCCGGAGACAATTTCTTTGTTACGTCTCGATCTATCCAAGTAGATGGAAACTTGTACGTCAAAATCATCCATTTCGAAACGAAGAAACTACAGGTCTTCGTAATCGAAATACAAAGACGAAGAATTTCCCGTTGGAAAATAATCCAAGATGAAACAGTTACGAAAAACCTCGAACGTTGCATAACGAGAAGACAATTCCGACGCATCCATATAACGACACGGTCTAGAATAATTGATTCGAAGCAGGCAGTACGCGTCGAAACGATTTAGTATGCAGATGCGTCGCGCGGCCATTACGATTACGTCCACAGCTCAGAGAAGAAAACCTGTTCCCGGATCTGTTCCGGGACGGGTTTCCGTTTCCCGGCTTGTTAAGGCGACACCGTCCCGTAACCAGAAAAGTGCATAAGCCTGTTGCGGCCTCCCCAGCTCTCCTTCTTATCCCTTTCTCGTTTATTCACCGTCGTCTTCCGTCTTCCACCTCTTCGAACCTCTTCCTCTACCTCCCTTCACAACCAACTAATTCTTTCTCTTTCTCCGCGTTATCTGCCGTTTCCCCGGCAAGTCTTTCTTCTTCTCGTGTCGCGACTTTTAAGCTCGTTTTACCGCTACAGATAATGCAGCTCCATTACCGAACCACGGTGCACTTCATTTCCCCGAAACCTACTTTCCACGAGGTCGTCCTCCGCCTGTTTCGTCGGTATTATCGTATTCCCTTTGAGAAAAAGGATTCCGCCTTTGAAATGTTCACTCGGCGAAAATCTGGTGAGATCGTTACGTAAATCAGCTGTTAATTTTTCAACCGATGCCAACATTCTATAGACAGAGATTAACATAAGCTCTGGTTATTTATAAAGATTAAACTCATCGATAAGTAAACGTTCGGAGAATAATTAAACCGTTCTCCCTATCCTGAGTCTCTTCCTAAATTAAACAACGAATTATTCAGCCGCTATGTTCCGCTCGCTTCCACGATAGTTAAATCGTTCAAGCTTAATTCAACGATTTCATTAGCGAGCCACCGACGGCGCTTAGACAAATTAGCCAATGAAAAAGACGTGGAACGTTCTACCGGTGTAATCTCTGGGTAATTTAACGTACGTCTCGTCGTTCGGTAGAGGACAAAGATTGAAATTGAACGAAACTAAACGGGGACGTCGTTTTCGCGGTGATGTTATAAACCGAGCAAGAAATAAGGTAAAGAAACACGAAGAGTAAGCTGAGTGGACGTTGTTGCTCTGAGCGAGTGTGGTCGTATCGTGCGATCGAACGCTCACAAAGCCTCGACAATGAATTACAATCCCCTGGTAACGCGTAATACTGAGAAATAACGCGGGGGTCAGCTCGTAGGCCGGTCGTAAATAATAATAGAGTTAATGTTGCGTCCAAGCTTGCTCTTGGATGATTTATCAAACCTTGTATGTACATACTACGGTGTGTAAGTGTGGTTTGCCACACGATAAACGCGCGTTTCCTCGAGTCCTCGTCGTCGGACTGGACGAAAGTGAGGAACGAAATGAGACGACGCGATTTTCTTTTTGTTTTGTTTTAATGGAGAAACAACGATCGCGTACGGCGAGACATCGGTTCGAAGATATATCACCGTTATCCTTGGCGAAAGACAGCGGAGACGCAATTAGATCCTGTTCAGAACCGCGTCTTAAATTTTGCATCCGCCTCGGGACGGGATCAGTGGGTCAAGGCTGGCGAACACCGTTTATTCGCACTCTCTGCCCGATATCATTTACTCTCGAATCGCACTCCTGCGAGTCGAGGTCGAGGTCGAGGTCGACGGTGGTTACGATACCTGGACACACGTTGTAACGCACACATGCACAAATGCACGTGAGGGAGGAAAAAGGTGAAAAGTTCGTGCTATAAAAAATGATCACGATCGAAGGTATGTACAGGGTGTTTCATGAGAAAAGTAGGTTTTCGATGAAAAAAAGTTTGTGTGAACTTCTGTCCTTGTTTCACGATTCCAGCCACTTATGCGTTTCGATAAACCATGAGAGCTTGTATAGAAAATGCACGTTTCCCATTTCATCGTTATTCGCTTAATTACATCCTTCCAATTTTGAACAGAGAGTAAACGGAAAATGATTAGATACTTCTGAATCGACAGAACGTAGGTGAAATAAAATACAGAGCATTCTTCGTAAATAGAAACCGAGGACGACCATTTCGAGCGACCTGCTGCGAACATAAGCTCTCGCGGATTATATTAAAACACAAAAATGGCTGGAACTTTGAAACGAGATGAAATAGGGCACAAGTTCGTATCAACTGTTTCCACTGTCTTCTGTCCACTCTCGAAATGGACCTCATCACATCGTGAAACACCCTGTATACACTTGTTTTTTTTCTCGTCGGTTGATTTTTAAATGAAACGTAAGCGTTGAAAAGGAACTGACTGTACATAGGATATAGGAGAAACATCAAAGTGAGCGCTGGTTTCACTTGTTCGAAAAGCTGTACGCTGCCGAGAAATGTACGAGAAAGAGAGAGAAGGTGTGTAAATGGAAAGAGGAGAAAATGAATGCAGATTCGAGGCAAAAGACCGCACGTTTTGCAGTCGCGAGTTGCGGCGGCGGTGGTTGCGGAGATCGCGGTTCGTTCTCTCCCACAGCAAGGAGAGTGGGTGTTCGAGAGGCAGGAAAAGTGAAAGCCGCGGCGCGTAACGATCTAAACTATATCTTGTTTTAGAGATACGAAGGTGGTAGTGGGGTAAGGAGACAGAGACAGGGAGAGCATTGGGTGGTAATGTGTGAGAGAGAAAAATGAAGAGGGAGAAGGAGACAGAGAGGGAGCGATCTGCACTCTTGAACTATCGGGATCGAATGTAGACCACGGGGTGTCGCAACTGTCTGTCTCCTTCACCGCCTCCTACACCTCTTTCTTCCACGTCTCTGAAGATTTGCCTATCGCGAGGCGTCTCTGCTTTACTCGTTCTTCTCGGAGTATTGTTTATTCGAACGATTATGGAACAATTCCAGAAATTTCAGAGGAAAAAGAGAGATTTTGGTGAATTTGTCGAAAAGTGTACTTCTGAACGAATTTTCGTTACAGGCTTGGATGAAAAATTGTAAAAAGCAGGGCTTACTAATTTTCTTACAACATTTCTTCAAACATTTTGTTACACGTTATCTAGTGTAACAAATTAATCCTTCAACTTTCCTCAAAAAAAAAAACAAAAAAAAAGAATTCAAATCCTTTAGTTCAAATTAAAAAAGAAAAGTTATTCTATTTTAAAAAGTAACTATATGTGTTACTCGGAATAATAATGGAGTATCTCCATTTGTATTAAAAACAAGACGATGTCACATACAATCTCAGGATTATCTTACAGTACTACTATAATAACGTAGCATCTCTATTGGCTCTATGACACAATAGGCTAATGGTGGAATACAGGAATAATTAAAAGAAATTCGTAACTCAGGCCTTCAGATTTTACCGAGAACGCGAAGGATGTTGAAAATTGTGGGTAGACCTAATTTTTTTGGCGAGGGATTGTACTAAAACCCAACCCAACTTGAAAACCAAGGCTGAGAGGCGAGATATTTTTGCGCGTACCTCGGAAACTAAAACTGACTGACGGTTATATGTACAGGAAAAAGTTGTTCGGAATATAAAATTTCACAACATACATCAAAATCGTCGAAATCAGAGAAACATCGAGATATTTTTGAACACTCGATCTTTCGTGTTCACCTTGTCCATTCCTCTTTTCCATATAACGTTACAATCTGTGAAAAATTCCAACGACATTCCACCCTGAAACAATAACTTCTCATCTTTATTCGCCAATCTGAACGGCAATCTGAATCGCGAAACTAATCAGGAACACACACAGCCCGTTCAAGTCGCAACGTTGCTCACGAGCAGCCTACTTTACACAGCCACGGACGCTCTGTTCTCCGAGAAACAGCGAATAATAGCCGAGGAACTGGTTGCATAACCAGCGCTCCATAATTCTGCAGTCCCAAGCCTAGAGAAGGAAACGAGCACGCAAACAAATAAACTGAAATCGTTCGTTCCTCGTCGAATTTTTCATTCTCCCACTTTGGAACCTCGTAAAAACGAACCTGAAAAAACAAAGAGAGAAAAAAGAAAAGTAAATTATTCCTCGACGCCGAAAAAAGGAGCAGGTGATTTGCACGCGAAGCCCTTTCGACCGTCTTAATGAAAGGTTTGCGCCTGTCGGTGGCCGCCAGTCGGACACGCACGTGCGCGTAACAAAGGGGATTCACACGGTCCGATTACGGGGCTGCTGCTGCTGCCTTCCGGAACTCAAGTTCCAGCGTGGACGTTGACTTTCTCAACCTCTACCTCGCTTAAATACTCGCTCGTTCGAGCAAATCAATCCATATTCCAGATAGGAAAATCCGTGAAAGGTCCCCGCCTATTAAGAACCTCCGTGTGAAAGTCAGAGCAACGACACGCGAACATCAGCGGAGGTCTAAACGTTCCGACGATATCATCTATCCAGCTGGGAGGGATTTATCGAGAGCTATAAGAGAGACGAACAAACGACGAACCGACACTTTGGTCTACGGGTGAAAGTTGTATTCGAGGGACGCGAACCATAGTAGGAGGAAACAAAAGCGGTGAATAAAAGTGACTGAAGATAAGAAACGGAACGGTGGTGGAAGGATAAAAAGAGAGTTCTCTTCTCTTCACTTGATCTCCTTTGTACAAACGTATCGCGATCGTAATTAAACCAACGTTCTCTTTTCACGGGTTGTCTACTATCGACGAAGTTTCATACGCTTGGTAAATTAACGTATTGTTCGTCTACAGGTGTGAAAGGTGTATATGAAAGTGGGATTACGTATAAAATTTCGTAGCTATCGATTCTCTCGAATCCAAACGTTTTCAAAGCGTAACAGTTGAAGCAAAAAGGCGGGTAATTTCTGATCAGGTAGAAGGGTAGACACAGAGAGGGGCAAGCGGAACAACACCGCGAAAGATAGAATCGCGAACGTTGCGTTGTTAAACGCTATCAAGCTTATCCAGTTTATCTCCCGTGGCAGGAGCCAGCGCACGCGAGCACGCGCCGCGCGGCTAAACGGACAAGATAATATAAAGGGAAAGAGATTTAACGCGGTGTCTGGTGTGCTCGAGTAACGCAGGAACCGATCGAACACGAGTCCCACCGGTTATTTATGACCGTTTGGCAACGGCGAATCTACGCGTCGGTCAATTGAGACCTCGAGAGACTCCTATCTATTTGCTGGTTAAGCGAGAACCAACAAAATTGACAATATAACCACTCGATATAACGAGGTTTAAATAGTATACTCGATTATCATCGGAAGGAACGAATGTACAGAGTAGATACATATATACTATGCATACCTTGCAATTATCACGTCTGTTACTTTCATTAGCGATTCGAAAGCGGTTCGAGTAACACGCGGCTGGTGATCTCGAGCACTCGTGCTTTTCCCTCTCTATCGTTAGACGACTTTACTACGGTAGGAATGGGACGAAGTAGAGGAAATAGAAGGAGGATAGAACGGAGAACTATTATCGGCGATGTAGAACAGTGATCGATGGCTCATCTTCCTGGTAGAACAAAAACGAGTGTTTCAAGGTTTATTAAGGAGTCGTTGGATAGCTATCGGCTCGCTAATTGGACGACGAAACGTCAGGATAAGTATAACCGATCGTTCGTCACTGGCCACCTAGCCCCTTTTCTCTCTACGCCTTCTTCGATTATTCATCGTAATTAACCACGATTAATAACCGATCCACCCGACGTATCTTCTACGCTGTTACGCAGCACATACTCCAAGCTACTTTATCGAACGTGTTCGCAGCTGTAATTGCTGGAAAAAGGTATATTCCGAAGGCGGCTCGTTCAGAAAGTCTCGGTTAACGATGGCTTATTGAGGGTGGTCGACGAGATATTTCTATTAATACTTTAACCCTTTCAACCCTGCTGGAACACGCATCCATTGTGCAACAATATGTGCCAAATACTATCTTATATTGTTTTTTAATTTTATTCTTATTTTTATTTTGGTAGAAAGGCAACGATTAAAATCTCACCTTTTACACATACACAATTGAACAATTCTTCGAAACTTGTTATCACACCCTTTCAATTTATAGAACGATACGATTGTTTTACTTAAAAATATTTTCATTATGTTTTTAATGCCTACGCTTACTCGGGAAAGTTATTAAAATTAATTTTGTTAATTCTATCCGTAACTTGATACAATCGATTTCTGGAAGAAAATGAAATAAAAATTTACATGGAAGGAAAGTTGAGTGGAAAATAGCAGCAACGTGTTCCTCTGGAGTACCGGAAGGGGAATTTCTTTTCCAACGGATAGTAAGTAACGAAACACAAAAGTATCACACCCTTCGGAGGCTACGCGACGTGCACGGTTAATTGAAAATGAAAAATTCACCAGGCTACGAATTTTTCATAAAGAGCAACACCTCTTCCGTAGGTAGGTTCGCAGAGAGCCAAGCGACAAGCGACTCACAAAGAGTCGCAGCAATTTCAACGTTCACTCGACTCTATTAAAATTCCTCGCTACGCGAGGTGAATATTTCCAACTTGAAATTAAGCGATTACGTCCTTCGGACGGCTGACAGGCTTGCGAGAAATGGAAGACGCTCTCCTTTCCCCCTTTTTATCGTTTCATAAAGCCACGTAGGCATCGTCGAGGAACGTTCGATACATTTTAATTCGAAGCCTCTTTCCCGAAAAAACATCGAAACACGTAACCACCATCATCCACTACGAATGCCCGTTGAATACTATAATTTATACCTCTCTCTCTCTCTCTCTCTCTCTCTCTCTCTCTCTCTCTCTCTCTCTCTCTCGGAAACACGAAAGTTTCTTTCTTTTTGTTTCTTTCATCGAACTAAAAGAAAAGAAAAAGGGACAAAACAGTTCGAATCACTTCTGGAATTGAAATTCCCTCTTAGAGACGTCTCTCGTAAATTTCGTATCTCCCGAGAGGAAAGATCACAACTCGGTTCTCGTAATTTACGAGAACGAGTGAAAATGAATCGAAGCCAGGCAACAGTCGCGTCAGCCATTCGAACGTTCGTTTTTCCTTTCATTCCTCGCATAGGCGAACAAGAGACGCGAATCCGCCTTAATCCGTGCTCTCGATTCGCGTTCACGCTCCTGTGTCGCCTGTAGTTTCAACGTCGAAGAAACGGCAATGAACCGCAACAGGAAAAGACGGAGGAAGCTAAGTAAGGGAAAAGGATCGTTGGATAATCCACGTAAAAGTAAGAGAGAGAGAGAGAGAGAGAGAGAGAGAGAAGAGGGAAGGGGATGGAAGCGGTAAAAAGAGAAAGAAACGAGCATAGATCACGTATGAGGCAGATTGTGGGGTACTGGCCAATCATGGAATCAGGTACACGTGCAGTACCAGACGGTGTACCGTAGAATACGTCTTATTATAGAACCCATGGGGTTCCAGCGGCCGTTTCATGGACGAGAAGCGAGGATCAGCCGAACGAGGATAGAAATGGAATGAAAAAGAACAAGAGGGAACAACGGAGAGGAGAAACGAGTATATTGCAAGGGTGTGTCTGCCGACCTACGAGGTCAACATTGTTACCATCATTATTGGTACAGACTTGGACGTTGCTTCTTTCTCTCTTTCCCTTCGGCTGTCCACTTTTCCTCTTCTTTCTTTCAATGTGTTTCTTTCTCACTACCACCATCACGTCCCCTTCTTATTGAGCTTAGACTTTTCCAAACATTCTCTACATAGTAAAACGCCATAGAACGTTGCTTCTACGGGGTATCGTAGCTTCGCGGAGGTGAAGAGAGGCGAAAGAAGAGACGAAGAAAGGGAGAAAGGGAGAAAGGGGGAGGTAATAAATTTTCCAGGTCCTTCGTAGCCGTCCCTATATTTTCTTTATCCATCGCGAAACCGATACACACCGTGTACACACGGTACACAATGATACTGGAAAAAGCGTGGGATGATATATCCACGCTGCCGTGCAATTAATTATTCTCCTTTTTTTTTTTTTTCCCCCCTATACCGCGCCGGGATTAACACCGCTATCTACGCGTTACTATCTAATTGGTGAACGCAACGGAAACGTAAGCGGGGGTTGTGGTATGGTTATATTCTCGAGTGTGCAAATATACGTGACTTTTGTCATTCGTTTCTAACTTGCATACGATACACGCAAACGTATAATTGTGTAACTTTTGCTGCGACACTGATGTAACTAACGAATCATCGATTTGGTTAAAACGTTTGCTGTTGCAAAAATGGCACACATTATCGCGGCCTGTACACGCTTAGTAAGACTGTAAAATAAAACAATCTTACTAACTCGGGAGCCTTGTTTTAAAAATGCAAAGTGCAGAGACTTTAACTGAAGGAATAAATAAGAAGGAAAAGTTCCTGGGTCTGAAAGAATTCATCGATCGCTGCGCGAGTATTACAAAGCTCTTCAGTTTCTCCAAAAAAAAAAAAATGCATAAATCAACGCATACTTATGATACACAATGATATTCTACGAAGCTCTCTGTCCACTATCTTTCTTTCGTTGATAAAAAAAAAAGAAAGGTTCGTCGAATCGCAAGATAAATGGTAACAGATCTCCACCGATCTGTATCTTTTTCACAGAGCGATGTTAATTCTCCTCTGGTTCACGAGGCCGGATCATTTACCTTCCGTTCACCGTCTAAGAAAACATCGCGAAGAGCAGAGCAACGCCTGTGCGTCGTTAAAAGATTTTTCACATCGAAAGATCGGTCGCCGGGTTGCGAAGCGCGTCTCGCGAGCTTGCAATTTATCGTCCGCGCGGCAAATACATAATCTATCACGGCAGATAAGCCCGGATTAGTTCCCTTAAGCCTTATCCGGCCCTCGTATCTCGTTGGTGCGCGGTGTTCAACATTCTTCGCTGCCGCCAACAGCCCTTCTTCCTCTCCTTCTCGTTTCCTCCCTCTCTCTCTCTGATTCTTTCTTTCCTTATTTCTTTACCCTTTACATAATCCTCTCTTCGTGTAATCAGACGGAAAATAAACCGTGTACACCAACCGACTGGCAACTCACCGGTGAATATAATATTCAACGGTCGCGTGAAACATTCGGCGAGAAAGAAACTCGTGAGGAGGTTTCGAAAGAATTTTTTCGTCGAAGCTTGTAACGCCTCTGTTCAATGGCTCTCGTACGCCAGATACGTGGGAGTACGATTAATTAGTTAATTAATTAACGCGAGAAAGACGAAGAGAGAAAACGGTGCACAATCTCTGGAGAAGTTGCACGGGGAAATAATGATGTAAAGCGAATGAAAATTGAACACGCAAGTTTCTCGCTGTTTCTTTGCTTGCACGTAGCATTCTATCATTTGGAATCAAATTCGGAGAACATTTTATACGAAATGGAACTCGTAACGAATAGAAGGAAAGGTAAATAAACTAGCCTTCCCCTACGGTCAATACCGTTTCATGGTTGACTAATGGTTTTTCCCAGTTTTTCCTGCTTTTTTTCACGTGGCCAGCGTTTACTCTCGAAAACCACGGGACACCGGCGTGGTAACAGCATTTACTGCTTTTTTCCTTTCGAATGCTTTATAAAAAGAACGAAAATAACCTGGCTATATACTGTACATACAAACTCGTGCAAATTTTTGTTCATTCGTGCAATTTGCTTAGGAGTCTGGGCAATTTGTTTTTTTTAAATGTCATTCTACAGTCACTGTAATTTAAATAGAATAAAATCTCGGTGACTTGAAAAGTTTCGAAAGTCTAGAATTACGTTCATTTCCAGAAACCTTTGGAAATCTAAATATGTCATTTACTTTTTATTTAAAATTTATCTTCCCTTTATATTTATTTGTATAGATGCACGTATGCGATAAATATACATTTATAACTGAATTTTGAAAGATGAATTTATCTTTCATCCAGTATTTATAAATCGAAACACCTAATTTACGCATAAAGTCTTCGAAAGTCGAATTTTCGCTCGTTTAAACTCTCTTCCCCGAAAACTTCGATTAGTCGAAGTTTAAGTAACTCGAGAATTTCGATACTTTCTCCCTCGAGATTCGCATTACCGAAATTCCACCGTACATTCATAAATGCTAATCTCTCGCGTTACTTTTGTGGAATTTTAAAAATGCGCGATTAGAGACGACTAAGTTTTGCGCCGAAATTTCTGACCGGAAGTGAGCAATTAATTTAAACGGGTTGCAAACGAAAGGATGCAGAGATTCTAGAGCCGTAGCCTGCAATCTGGCTAAACAAGCTCGAGGCTAGTGGACTGCGTGCAACAACAGGCACGTTTAATACGCTAAACAATTTACACGGTATTATGCGAGGCTCGTTGCATGCATTGCACTCAACGAAACGTAATTATCTCCTCTGCATCGGCTACTTCCTCCGGGGTACGAAAAATCTGGAGCGCGCGTTGATTATGCATTGAATAACATCACCGCACTCGAGACTGTACACGCGTTACGATAAACCGCACGTCGAAACTTCGCGATGCGAGATTTATGAGAAATTCGTATCGAACAAGTGATCCTGATACGTGTGGTACCGCGAACGAGTTACTATTGAAAAGAAAATGGGAAAATATATTAGAGTATAAACGTGGATATTCAAGATGAACGCTTCGATTACTTAATTCGTCACTTAATTGTCACGTGTGCGTCTATCAAAGCGTATTTTATGTAATACAGGAAATGTTTTTAACTCTTCAACGTGTGTCTGACGAGTATACTCGTCGTATGAAAAAATCGACTATCTTCTGTTACGAAAATTTCAATTTTTTTCAAGATTGAAATTCTTGTACACAGTGAGAAATGTATTTCTTTTGTTGGAATAAAGAAATTCGCAATAATTTGCATTTTTATGGAAATATTATATTCGTCGCAGTGGAAATAACATTGCACGAAATTGTGTCGCATCCTATTTTCAAAAGTATCATACTCCTAGGACAGAGTCAATTTTTTATCTCTATTTTTTGCTTCTACATGTGAATTTTTCCTGATATATTTAAATAGGGACGTTTTTAAACTGCATCGATAACATTTCTTATATCGATGAATGTTTTTCAACAATATAATTACTGGATTTTTAAATACTCTAACTAGTAGTATTTGCCATTTCGTTATAATTATTTTTAAACCCGGGAATCAATTTCTTTTATTCACTCATTTCCTCTATTTTCCGCAATTTCAGAGCTTCTGATATCCCTCGAGCACTTTACTGAATAATTAGATTTCATTGTCACATAATTCGTACAGCAATTCGAACCGAGATATTCGCAATGGGTTCTGGCAAGCTACCAGAAAAATTGCAAAAGATCCACGATGATAATAGAAATTATTTCAAAGCTCGATACTTTCGTTCTTTTAAATAAAATCGGTATTCATTTACCTAGCGTAAATATTGCCACGTACGACTAATCTAAGCAGAGAAGGGGTTAAACACGTGGTGAAAACACGTGCAGCAGATATGTCAGTGTAAAAGGTCAGGCGAGTGAAAATGAAGGAAAATAGGAAGAATCTCTGGCATGGAGCGAAAACTGGCGAACCGCAGAAGGGTAATGGTGGTGGTGGTGGTGGTGGGTGGTTGGTGGTTGCTGCGCCATGAACTTCACTGGCTATATCGATTGTGTGTGCACCCGTGGAGCCAACCCCAGGCGCCTTCTGGTCTGTCGCCCTTGACTCTCGGTCTTTCCAGACACGGCGACAGCTTAAAAAGTATATATACACATTTTCTCCCGCATCCAGACTAAAGAAGAAACACACAAAGACGACAAAGAAAAAGAAGAGTCACGTGGAAGATAAACGAGGAGAAGGTAAATCGTCGAGAGCAAGGATAAAGAAGAAAAGATCAGATACGATCACAGGAATGAGAAAATCTACAACGGTGACGGTGTGTAAACGCGATCAGCCGCGCGTACGATAATACAGAAGAACGCTGTTGCTTTACGAAATTCTGGAAACTCGTTTATCGCCGCTAATAGACACACCGTGGTTTTCGTGTGCCTGCTCGATTTACCTGGCTTTTTGCAACGATATCCTGAACAGTAGGATCGTAAAGCCATGTTTTCCTCCATCGAGAGCAAAAAACAGCTGATTATGTTTCGTGTAGTAGCGACGAATTTGAAATCAGGAAGGGATAATTCCGATGAAAATGTAACTCAACGTTAAAACACGAGAATCGCGTGATTTCTACGAGTAGAAAGTCGTTTGAATTGCGATCACTTCGAAAGATAGTACGTATTTGTACAATAGTTCGAACAGAAACTGCTTCAAATAGGTTCAGATTAGTGAAAAGAGTACCGAAGCGATTGAAAGTTGAAAACTTCGGGATATCGTTGAAGTTGAAATAGAATTGAAAACGATTCGAGGTCTCGGATCAAGTCCTCCTCTGAAAAGCGAATCGAAAAGAAGGAATTTGGCAATAACGGTGTTATTCCTAGCGTGGTCCATGCACGCATCGAGTGTCTCGGTAATTGGTTCGTCGATAATTGCTCGTGACGCTAGACTATTCAAACGATCTGACCATTGTGTCCATCAGCCGCCTCATCCAGGTCATCGATTGCACGCCTACTTTACCGTGACTGGAATAATTAAGCTAAACGCGTCGCTATCGTAAACATGATCGAAGACGTTCGTTTCCTGCTCTAGTATGTTTGTCATTTGACAGTCGATCAACCTCATCTGCGTCGAGTAATAAAGAATTATCGTGGCTACGATAAGGTCGATGCTTGTCGTTTCGTTTTTCTCTACGTTGCACAAGAAAATGAACTGCTCGAAAGAAGGATAATCTCGAAACAAAATGTTTCGATGCAGATCTCGATGACCTGGTTTCCGTAACCACGATCTTCTCCCTTCGTCATTGCGAAATAATATCGAGAGTCTGCAACAGAGGCGTGTCGAGAGGGACTTCAGCATCTCGAGTGGCATACCACGGGATTATAATGGATGCTCGAACGAGAACAGCCTTTCCCGAGGTTAATTAGTTCGTTAATCAAAGAGTCGACGCGCGTATCGCGTTATTATGCGTGACACTTTCCGAGTTATTTCGAATTCGCGGCACGAGATAATAAAGGCGCCTCTCTCGCTGCTTACCACTTTCCTCCCGCCACGTTCTTGATTTCACCGTTTCTCCATTCGAGAATTAAATCCACCTTCTCGCGACAGAGGACCCCGAGCATTCTCACCGATGAAATTTACTCTCGCTTGAAATTAACTACGCGCTGTAACCTTGGTACGCTATGACAAAAATTAACATGTATCGATCCTGATGCGTCTCTTTGACCAAGTGAACTGCGCTACATTGCTGGAAATAGGTCACACGCGTATGCTATCTACGTATTTTTCTCCGACAATAGATATTAAATCGCAGAATCGTCGATTTCGTTGCCAAGAAGGTTTGAGAAGTTTGTCCGAATTTTATTATCGAGATGTAGAAAAATATACGATGACCATCTTGCATCGATCGAGGTTTCTGTGGTACAGGAGGCGGATATTTTGACGCAGTTTGCAGCACAGAGCCAGGGAAAAGGGGCAGATCGTCATAACCGTGGTCGTAATTCAAAGCTAGCAACGCGAGGAACGACAGATACGATCAAGCCGTCGTTGAAACGAGCCCGGATGGGAAATGAAGACGAGTAAAATGGACACGCTAACATAAATCCCACGGAATCCTTCTCGCGATCCTCGGTATCAAAGACCACCGTGTCTTTTCGGAAGAAAAAGAAAAAAAACAAAAAATACCACTCTAGGAACGTATCTTCCGACTGGAACGAGAATGTTACGGTGGAAAACGAGGAACGAACACGTATCGAATGACCACATACTCATAATCCATACGAGCCCTTAACGCGGACGTGTGTTAAAGCTCGTAAAAGCCAGTCCGAAATTTGCGATAGATTATTTTACACGCGCGGAAGGTGAAGATAATCTGCCGTTTTACGATGTTGCATAAGTGCTCGTTGCATTTTCCGGGAATAAACTCTCCCTACCGATACCTCGTACAATTGTAGGTAACGAATTGCACCTTTCGGGAAGAAGAAGGAAAAAGTGAAAGAAGACAGAATTCTCTTCCGCCTCCAGGTAGAACGTAATCCTTGACGAATTCCTCGGAAACGATCTACGATTCTAGCTGAATGTGGCACGAGCACGAGGAATCTACCGCGCGTTGGTCGTGCATGATATCGTAAACGTCTCGTTACCATGGCCAGAAAAATCCCGATGAAAAGCAACACGAGCGTAACGAATCGCGTCGTTCCCCGCCGGCTAGCCGACGTTTTATCTCTCTCCGGTTACCCCCAGGACGACGATTTCGTCGCCACTCTCGTATATCAGAGTCAGGCTTCGTGTGGGAGCGTCTAGCCGCGAAGATAAGTAATGCACAGTTTGCTCGGTGTCGGAGAGTTACGGAGAGCCAGGACACCTCCGGTGTACACATACGACAGAAAGAAAGAAAGAAAGAAAAGGAGAGAGGGAGAGAGAGAGAGAGAGGCGAAGAAAAAGAAGCGTCAGGGGAACTGGTAGAATGAGAAAGAAAGAGAAAGAGTATTGAAAAGGACGTCAGACAGGACTCTCTCTCGAGGGAGAGAGCGAGGGCTTCGAACCGTGGCCTGCCGGACCGAGCTATATAAGTCCTGAACGACCTTGCTGCTTTTTCAATGCAAGGACGACGTTCACTCGGGTAGGATAAAAGAGGAAGAGGGAAATCGAGAGAAGAGACGGAGAGGCCTGTGTTTCAGGAGACCTTCGACGATCGCCACGAACGTTCCTATTGAACCGTGGCTACGGGATGATCAACCTATGGCTGCCCTTTGCTCCTTGACACCGGATGTAGATGGACTAAGTGCATAGATTCCTCTTGCTTTTTACCTGGTTAGATCGATTCATTAACCTCTTCACGCTCACGTTTCTTCTCGGCTTAACGTGCAAAACGTCATCGATCCTCTTTCTCTTTTCAATTATTTCTTAGGTGTACAGAAATATGCTTCTTATTATTCGTAATATCGTAACTTGCGTTCTTGCCACGATAAAAAGGATAATGCAATGTGGAAAGTGAACGAAAAGATTATTTTAATGTCCAATTAGTTGCGCACGTGTGAGACAGTGTTAAAGGGTTTAAAAAGTTTACGCTGTGGAGGTCCGCGGATTTAGGACAGCCTTTGTCAAAGGGTAACTTTTATTCGAGTTACTTCGGGTAACTGAGTAACCAGAAAAGGGGATGATAAATTAAGTTAGCTTAATAGAAAAAAAAAAAAAAAGAAAAAATGGAACAGATTCGAGTCCTTCATCGAGGATAATAGAATCGTGTCTTTAGCGAAACGCCCGAAGGTGTATTTAATTGGAAAAAGGGTAATAGAGGATCGTAAAGCATCGCAGAGATGCAAGCAACAGGGATCCATGGATTTCCGAAATACACGCGAGCCGCTGCAAACGGAATATTCTATCCGCGCGCGATCAGCCAACAGGATTTACTATGCCTTTGGTCAGGTTACATGCCGCGGGGTTAGAGCTCGGCGAGAAGGGTACAGCTCATTAAGCGTACGCGTCGCGTATCCTGACGTAGAAGGAAGCAACGGCTGCTTTACGGTTTATTTTCCTCGGCTAATAGATTTTCAGGGAACATTTCCTTTCCTATCGAAACGCTGTTCTCGTCCTGCGAGAAATATTCAATTACGAACAAGTCGTTTCTCTCTATTTGGATGACTTTAGTACTCAGAAGGATGTGCTTATCGGATCTTTTCTCTTTTCTTTTTCTTTGCTTTTTACGCGATCATATGTCAGAGGATCTAGAATAATACACGAGAGATCTTCGAACGAGAGAAAGGTAAAGGGGAAGAGAGAATCGACAGTTTTCGATGCAGCAGACTTTGCATACCGCGAGTCCTTGTGTACACAGCCACTCGTCCTGTCTGAAAAAGTTCCTTTTCCACCGCGAAATCGGACACGAGGTAACCTTACGTGGAAAGGGCGAGGTTCGTTTGAAGAGTCACCACGTCCTGGCCGAGCGTGTAACGAGGGGAATTCTCGCTTGTTAAAAGTAATACGATAAATCACGGTATTACTCGATCAAAGCTTCAACAACCAACAAAAGAGCTACTCGAAATTTACGCGTCGCGTTACCAGGTAAAAGGAGCTTTCACAGCAAACAGCCTCTTATGTCTCAGGATTAGGGGACAATCTCGGTGGATTAATCTCGAACGGATTACCTGGAAACTTGGTCCGATCTGTCGACCCAATTCACAAGTCGAACCTATAATCCGTGTGCACGCGCTATCAAAAGAACTAACGATGTACAGAATGGACAGAAGCTAAATCCTTCGTGCATTGCGGAATACGGAAAAGTTCCAAAGAGAGACCTTACGGTTTCATTCTTTTTTTCAACGTTAGGAAGAACGTTCTCATCCGTGAAACGCCGAGTCAACCCATCGCGATTCGACGTTGACTCAGTTTACCGTATGCAGGTTTTCTTTGTTTCGAGCGAAGTGTTGTTGGGAAATATGCAGAAAGTTTTTGTGCCCTGTGAGTGTGCTTCGCAACGTCAGATATTGAGAACCTTGAAAAATGGCCAGGAACTATACATATCCAGTTGGAAATGATCCTTGATACAAATGAATTCTGACGATTTCAACACGATAAACGAAGAACGAAGATAGACATGGAAACAATCAATTATTTTTCTCTCGATGTACTAGACGTACCACGCGTGACATTCCATTTATCACGAACAATTCGAAAATGTTTCCCTGCTCGGTAAATCGCGATCCTTTTCTATCACTTGATCAGACCGATCGAATCGGATTTCTGGCATAATTAATGGAAAAGTACGATCGTCCTCTATTTTCACTTATGTTCTTTCCGTTGGAGCACGTCGCGACAGTGGTATATCAGCATTAGAGGTGGAACACGTTCTCGAGGACTTGGCATTTGCCGAGGAAAAGGTGAACGTATGAAATCGGCCGCGAGGAGAGACCGATTCCCGACCAATCGGGACCTTCGTGCCGTGTGAGGAGGGGCGATCGAAGGTGAGGACGATTAATCCTCCCGCGCGCGCTCGCCACCGCGCGATTATTTCGTAAGGCGAAGGACGATAAAGGTCGACTTCGACTGCATTCGCAATCGCCTGCACTCCGGCTTGCTCTTACACGTTTAGTCGTTCATGGAGAAGCGTACCTACGTTGGTAACGTTTCGTTCACTCCGAGTACATGTTTGTTTTAAAGTAATTGCAACGTTGGAAATGGTTTGCACATTGGAAATTGGCTATAAATACTTTTTATCCTCGAACAGTTTCTTCGAATTGATCGGAGAGGTGTTCATTTCGATCGTAATGTTCCTTTCGTTTAACAAAGTATAGAGCGAGAAGGTGATTGCTACAGTAAAACCTCTAACTTATCGAAATTTTCAAGTCGAAGAAGCTTGAATACACGAGCTAGGTTTCTCAATCTATAAATATTCGAAGAAAGACATATTCAACTTTCAGAAGTTAACTATTAAACGAACAGGAAGAATATAGTCCGAAGAAGAAATAAACAGCAGTTTTATTGCGAGTTGCAGGAAGCTTGTATTTCGAATTACAGAGGTTCTTGATCGGAGTTACAGAAGTTACAGAAGTTATAAAAGTTCGAGTTACCGAGAGTCTATTGTAACAACAAGAAGGACAAGGAAGAAAACGGTTTCACAAGGATCTGAATTCGAAGTGAAACTCTTCTTATTTGCTCACGATGACAATTGCTGCGAGAAAGCGCAACAATTAGCTGCTATTTTCAGATCAATGCTCTCCACGTTCTTTCACTATCCAGGATCGAACAACAACGCACACCGACTTTTACTTTCCGCCTCTGCCGCTCTGTCGAGTCTCCTCTCGTTACACTCGATCGAGCCTCCCTCCTCTCTGTTAATTGTTTTCTAGAAAGACTCGATCTTGGAGGTCTCTCTCTCTCTCTCTCTCTTGAGGATCTTATATCTACAGCGAACAATAATCAGGAATACACAGAATTCGATCCTCGTCAACTTTTCCACGCGACTGTACACACCAGCGATCATGACGGAATTCCTACTTTCTATACGATAGATCCATCAAAAGACGAAGATCTGGATGATCTGGCGGAAATCTTGTTACGTGTACGATTTCACATGACACTCGGAAAAGATTATGGCACAAGGTATACCAGTTTCTCCACGAACGAGGCATAGTAAACTCGTTTCGATCCTTCTCGCCTCTTTATCCGACTTCTGCTCGTTTGTTGCCATCTACATTTACCTTCTTTCTTACGATAGCCGCATCTTCTACAACCTATAGCGATTGTTTTCCAAGTTTCTACAGCTGGATTCATGGCTGCGACGTTTATTTCGACATCACGCGCTAAAATCTCCTTCTTCTACCCCTGAAAAGCTACTTCTTTCTTCATCCGTAGAGTATACGCACACGCGGTGCTTTTTACTCTCGTCCCTCTGACAGCCGTCTGCCATTTTATGGAATTTCTTGTTTGAGTTGAACCGCCGAGCGAGGCAAACAGACAGTAATCGTTTTACGATTCTCGCAAATGAGTTCTCCAAAGTCGCAGGGAGCCCCCTGCCGTGACTGTCCCTTATTTTCTCCCCGTCTTCCCACCTTCTTCTACCTTCCTTTCACTCTTCCTTATACTCTACTCTAACCTGATTTTTTCCCTCCCCGTTCCTTTATTCCAGAACACGGAATTCTGTCATTTTCACAACACCGCTTCTCCCTCTCTTTGCTCTTGGTAATTTTTCCTCATCACGCGACGCAAGAAACTCGATTGCATCAGGATTCGAATAAACGTTCAAGACGGTATATCGTTTACCAAGAAAGGAAGGAGAAGTGAGATCTAATCCAGGTGAAGGTGAGAAGTTAAAATCACATCTCCGCCTTGCCTTTTCGTTTATTAGTCCGGAGAGTATTAATAATCCCCGCTCGATGATAGTCATCCTGTGCAGGTATTCACCAGGCTCGCTCCATAGTCTATCCCAACGAAGAGAAGATTTTTCTCTTGTCCGACACTGGCATGTCCGTTCGAGCCTGCCAATCGTGACTTCCTCCGCGTCATCCTTCGTTTCTTCGGCATCCGTCGCGGTGTCTGCTGGTCTCCTCTTCTCCTTCCTCTCTTCCCCTTAGACGATCCCGTCTATTTGCGGAGGCCGGTTTCTTCCTTTCCTTCTTCTCTTTTCCGTCATCCTGACATAACTTACCGATGCCCCGCCATTATCGTAACTCACGGGCCCTCGCGATCTCCCCTCTCATACTCTTGCTCTTTCCCATCACCTCTTCTTTGCCACGGCTACTGCCAGTCGATCTCGTCGTACCCTCTCTCAACACTCCCCTCTGACTTTACCGTCTATTTTAGAGATATTCTCCCCCTCTTTCCTGGTTAGCTTCTTCCTCTGTTTACTTGGCAAAAGGCTCTGGCGACTTTGTGCGATTTACGAATCGAGACTGTCAAAGGACAGGATGTTCCCGAAGAGGATTCTCGAGGCTTTACCGAACGACCCGACCTTTCATAGAATTTTAGCGAACATGTGCGAGGCAAACGAGCATTTTAAAGTCATCTGTTCGACAGACGACACGTCCTTTGTTCGCGTATGCTCGCGTAGATGCTTGGTTTTAACGCTTTCGAACTCTCGAGAGACTTACGCGAAGGTTAAGCCTGAGTTTGTAGGATCGAACGTTCGATAAACGCATTTTACCCTATTTAATACGGTTGAATATTTTTACCGATCTTCTCCTAGCTGATCTCTTGTTTACTCCGAGTATTAGAAGCTTTCCCTTTGACCGACATACGCACCTTTCCACAATTTTCCTTTTTCCCAACCTTTTTTATTTTTTCCTCCTAGCTGGTCGTCTCATCATCATCTCCGTTAAAAAGCTTGTTAGCTCGTTGCTAAAAAAAAGATGCGATCGCGCTCCTCGTACGTGCGAGTTTTTCCAGCTGCCCTAGCTTTTCCCATCTTATCCGCGCAGCTTTCACTCTCGCGTAGAGAAACGAGTCAAGTGCGTCGCGGATCGATAGCAGACGCGACAACAAGGTCGCGTGAATCTTCTCTTTACGACGATCGATCATCCACCTACGATCGATTTTCCACGCGCGATTTTCACGTGTACATTAGCAAGGATAGAAAGCTCGTATACGATCGCTTTCTACCGGTTGGATTTATTCATGAAAGGTAAACGGGAGCACGAGAGAGACTTCGTAAAATTTGCACGACCAGGGGACCTTGGATCGACGCGTTTACGACGCCGTTCGCCATGACGCCATATTGTTTCATTCCATTCTCCAAGGAGTTAACGTTCAGGGAAATCTTGCACGCGCTAAATAACGCGTCTATCGATATAGATATCGTAGCGTACAATTGATGATAATTTAAAAAAAAAGAAAAATGGAAAAAAAAAGAAAAAGAAAGAACGCTATTTTTTTCCACTGGAATTTGTTTCTAATCGTCGTACGTCGGAAATATCACTAGGAAACTTGTAAGTATTATTTCTCCTGTTTGCCTGACGCATGCAGCGTAGAAATACCCTCCGCAGAGGGTCACAGAAGGTTACAGCTTGGCGCATTCGTCGCTGAGGGTGCGACTCTTACGTTACGCTTGATTTTCTCGCGTTACACGGCTTCCAGCTCGATCGACGGACACTGCACAGTCATCTACGATGATCCATCGATTCCCTCGTCGCATGCACGCTAAGCCTATCTCCTCTACACTCGAGGCATCGAGAAATCTTTCCTTATTCCCTGCCGCGATCATTTTTCAATTACTTCGAAAGGAAAGAAAAAGAAAAAAAGAGAAAGAAACATCGAGGATGCCTTGTGATATAATGGATGTAACAAAGTTTGCAGAAAACTGAAGATGTTTCGATCGATAACGATTAAAGTTCTAATTCCGCCAAGTAGTACGATAGATAGCTGTTTGATCAAGTTGGGAGTAGTAGTAATGAGCGTGAACGACCTCTGAATAGATTAGAGAGGCTGCCCGAGTCTAATCTCGAGGGTTAATCTCCGATAATATGCAGCTTACGCGGTTAGGAATTTATAATCGAGAGGGTTAGGATAGGTCGGTAATAAACAACGGGTTCTAGAGGTTCCGCGTGAATCAGATTATTCTTCCTCCGGCTTTGACTTTGACGACTAGTCAAACTGTGTGTCCAAGGGAATTGTGTGCTCGCGCGTAAGTGGCTGGCTCGAACGATATGTGCATTCGATTTCCATATAAACGCGGGCTCGCTGGAAATGGATTTCATAAAAGGAGGTACGGGAAGCTACAATGGACGCCATAAAGGAGGCTACCAAGCAATAACCGCTGACCGACGATATTGCTTCGTTTTCTTCCGCTCGTCGAGGCCGCTGACGTCTATCCAACGACTATTATTCGACGAAAAATCTCTACCTTGATCTGATGGTCGAAAGACAGAAAAGAGAGAAAAAGTGAGAGGATTCGATTGAAAAATTTATTCGTGATATTTATCAATATTGAAAGATTTGAAACTTTGATTGCTAAAAATCAGAGATGATCGTTCGATCATATAATGTACTATTTATCTACGGTGGAAAAAGTAAAGGAGGCCAGAGACGAGAGACGGCGGGAAGCCATAGAGAGAAGAAGAGAAATAAGAAAGAAAGAAAGAAGTGGCCCCTCTCTACGGTCATGGACGTCGACGAGCAATTAAAAGCAATTCCTCTTGGCAGTATATCACTCCTGCGTGCACTACCGCCGCGGCTCCCCATTAAAATCGACCTTCGACTCCACCCGCCAGCAACAACGGGATCTCCTGTTGTTCCTGTTGTTTTCGAGAGGATCGTGAGTACACCGTGCGAGATAGGTATATACCGTGAGCCGTGTATCAAGAGGAAAACGCGTCGGTTCCAAAGTACCATCGTGTAATGCCGTTATTCCATTAGTAAACGAGGATCACGATGGTGTAGATGAAAAGTGAGGCTAATCTACTCTTATAAGAAGAAGTGTATATGTACATACGTAACGAGTCTACGTCAAATCATGGTGTTTAGATTCGTTCGTTGTTGATCACGTTCACGTATATACGATTGCGCGAGGTTTTCTTTTTCAAACAAATCCTCGAAACTTTCACGAACGACTGTACATTATCCAACTGTACGGTGTTTAGACGCGACAAATTGGTTAGCAGAGAACACGAGCATGAATTCTATCCAGTTAAGCAACATACGCTATCTCGACCATGTGTGTGCACGATTCTCTCGCGCATTATAAAACTCACCCCTCATTTGAATACAGCCATAAATACAGGGGTTGGATCGTGATTTCACGGGCTCGTAGCCATGTGACGAATAAACGTAAATCGACCACGAATCTACCCAAGAGAGGATTCCGGCAAATGAGAGAAGAAAGAGGAAGAGGTTTATACGAGAAGACGAAGGAACACGTGGGAGAAAACCTACGTAGATATTTAAATTGTAGATGATCCCTACACGTTTAGCGAAACTACGCGGCCCTCGAGAGTATCTGCTTGCCTTCGGGGGGTCTTCGTTTCTTCTACCTTCACAATCTACCAGCCCGAGGGACGTCGATCACGCGGTCACGCCAGGAAAACGTGAAAACGAGGAAGGAACTAACTTCGAAGCCTTCCATCTTTCTAAAGTCATTCGAAACGAGTTCTTATCGCGGGAAAGATGAAAACGCGAGAGAAGACTGCAACGTCTACACGATAGGATCTTGCTTTGTCTGTTCTTCGGCTGTATTTCTCGCGGAAGATAAATACTGTGCTGGATGGAATTGAAAATCGAGGGTAGAGTTTTCTTGGTGTCCACTGTTCTACGTGTTCTCACTGCAAAACTGTTTTTATTCCAACGGGGGAAAGGATTAGCGTTCGATCTCTTGTCTCGCGATGAATTTGAAATATCAGTTACGCGCACTCACAAATTCGGACGATACGGGAAATTTTTTTAGCGAGTTAGGAGGTATCGATACTGCCTGTAAAATTTCGATGAAAAGTTTCCATGATGCAAAAAATGCGATTGATATCGGCGGTTCGATCGAGAAACGAGTGTCTCCCAAAGATAAGCGACGTGGTTAGAGCTGATACAATGAAACACACAGAGATGAAAGGGACAACACACCGACTTCAATTTATAGGAACGGTTTTCCCGCGTTGGAAACGGAATTTTCCATCGAGTTTCTATGTCCGTTTCTCTACACAAGTAAACTTCGTTCTCTAACACATCGTGGTCGCTTTTGTTGCCTCTTGGACGAGAGAACAGGAAGAATGTAAGTCGATATTGGAAAACAAATCTGGCAGCCGTATTTTCTCGATAAGAACGGCAAACGTATTTCCTCTCTTTCTCTCTCTCTCTCTCTCTTTTTGTTATTCTCTGTCATTCTATGCAAGCAAAGATTTTTAAACGTTGCCATTGGGAAAATGTTCGCGGGATAAAAGAAATCCTTCTTTCTCCTGTATCTTTCACCGTTGGGAACATTCGACGAATACTTTTTCCACATTTATTGTAAAGCAAACCGAAGAGCTTTCACTCTCTTTCTCTCTCTTGGAAGTTTTATATTTTTTTTTCCAACGGTGTTCCAATGCGTTTACGGAACAACTCCTCGAGACAACTCCGCCCGCCAAGTGAAACCTGAAAAGTGCGCCAGCCAGCTTCACTTTCGAGTCGAATCGATCGATACGTCGACATTTCGCCTAGCCAAGTTCCCCTTTCTCCTTTCCTGTCCCTCTCTGTGTCTTTGTAGTCTTCGCGACGGTTCAAAGGAAATAAACGCGGACGTGTCGAGAATAATGAAGCAACGCGATTAACAAACTGCCTATGTTACAAAAGAAAAGCCGTGTTCCTTTCGAAAACTTCACCAATCGAATCTCGATGGAACTTGAACGAAAAGAGGGAGACTTGATTACGCCTGAAAACCATTGTCCCATCGATTGGCCTCGTTGTGTCCGGTGAAAAAGAGAAGAAAAGAGAGAAAAATGGTGAACGATGACAGTTCTGAATTGCTGTCAAACGAACGTCCACGATATAACTGACACGATTCGGTGGAATAGAGAACGAAAGAAGGGGGGAGGGGGGGGGGGGGTTAATACCGTAATCGAAAAAGAGGATAAAACGCGAGGCTGCACGCAGCACACCAACTGTAACGGAACAAAACGCTTTTCAGGAAATCGCGTTACGCCGAAGACATATTTTTCACACGCATCGATGCGCCCTGGAAATGCCGTTTTCCATGCTGACCATCTCGTTCCGTTTCGATCGTTTCACATGTTCCGTGTATGTACAATTTTTCACGATACACGTATTTATAACGTGAACAGAAGAAATAGAATAACGTGATGTAACTCTGTCCTGCGATTCCTCAATTCTCGTTCGATTTTCTACGGAATTTATCACCTATCCGATACGCTGAAAAGCACACGGCCGATTACCTCGTTTTATTCGAAACGAGTAAACACATTGCATAGGAGAGCTCTCAACCGAGCCGGATATCTCGTAAATTCGACAAGTTACGCTTTCTCAAATCGAGTTACGCAATCGAGAAACCGTTGATAATCCCCCTGGCCTGATTAGCTCGTTTTCCAAGGTAGAGCAAAAAGATCAGAAGAGAGGTGAGGGGCTATTTAAGCTGAGAATTGGTTTGGTTCTCACGGATGTTAACCTTTCCGCGTTGATCTCTACGAAGGTAACCAAACGCGAAAACACGAAATCGTGGAAGTAGAAGAGGAGAGAGAAGAGCGGCGCCAACGAGACCAGGGGAAATCAATGAACGCGCAAGACCACTCGACCCTGAAATTAATCGATTCAATATCGGGATATCGCTGACTGTCGATCGACTTCCGAGAGAGCCTGGCGAAACGAAAGAAGGAAAGCAACACTGAACGGATTGATAAAAGGAGAGAGAAGAGAGAGAGAGAGAGAGAGAGAGAGGAAACTTTAAAGGCCATTCGAGGCGAAGAGAGTCAAGTAGCCGCAGGTGGTAAACCAATCAGCTGCGAGCGCATCGCGCGTACATTTATGCTGCACTTATGCCACGGCCTAATGCATCTATGGCATAAAATACTCGAGTATTTGCAGTCCAACGATTGCATCGTTACCTCTGCCACCTCTCTACCACCACCGATTTATTCTCCCTCGTTTTCCTTCGTTTTATTCCTGCCACGTAAGTCTCTGGTCTAGCGGTTAGAATGAAATTCAGACGGATCAAGAATCGATTCTACCCGTTCTCCGCTGCTTGACCCCGCTTGATCGCTCGCGCGGGTTACACGGTTGCCATCTTGCCTGATTATTAATCGTCGAGGAATACGATGACCGTTCGTCTCGTACAATTTACTCTCACAAATTGTCTACCGTTCCCTCTTTGACAGGAAAGAAAGATCAAATAAAAAGAACCTTTGATATTTTCGAGCTGATTTAATTTCCAACGAAGAAAGTTCCTTTCATCCTCTTTCTTTTCTCAAGATCGAGCAAGTCGTATTTTCGATGAAATTTTCGCGGTCCGTGAAAGCAACCGTGACAGAGCCGGGTCCTCTGCATTTTTACGGCGCACCCACGGACGCGTAAACGTCAAATTCGAATAAAATGGAACGTCGCTGGTCGTAAAGTACGCGTATTCGATACGTGTCCCATGATCGAGCCTCGCTTCTCGGCCGTTTTAACGAGCGACGTTTCGTAATTTCGTGGATCGTTAAAATGGGCGCGAGCACCGTTTCGGGGCCGATCGTTAAGCGTGCTGGACACCGCTAAACGCGGCCTTAACGTCGTGGAAACGGCTAATAGAAATGAGAAAGAACGAAGACGGTCGAGGAACGTTCGTAAAATCGACCACGATCTCGTGCCTGCCCGAGAAACCGTTTCCTTTTACCTATAGACTAGGTACAGTTCTTTCAAAAAGAACCACCTTTTCTACCCTCGATCTTTTGTAAAGAGTGCTCAACGTGTAACGCCTATTTTTCACGGTTTGATTTGATTAACAACCTCGGACTGATTTAATCCAATCGTTACCGTTAATTGTATCAAGTACGTAAGGCTAATAATTCGTTTATGGAATTAAACGTTTAATTAATCAGAGTATCTAGTTTTTCGAGTGAACGAACACGTCTTCTGATGGTTTAATCGATCTAACAGATGTTGCTCTATCTCTGATAGACAGATAAAAGAGTGTAATTAAAATTTTAATCGAAATAACGTACGTCATCATTTTCGGGAAAAAAGGAGAACGTTTCGAAATGAAATATCAGATACATTTTGTAAGTTGAATGGAACGAAACATGTGTTATCGATAAACTACTAATTAAGAGGTGCAAAATTGCACAGAATACACGTAATATGAAAAAATATAACATCTGCTAGATGAAATAAAAGAATTTTCTACCAAAGATCTACTCTTTTTATTATATTCTCAAAGATATGAATTTGCATAAACATCTGCAGTCTAGCAACCACCTTTCACGTTCGAAACTTTATGCTGCACTTTAAATATTATAATTACTTTTCTGTGAAACTTTGAATATTGCTTTTCTGTAAAGCTTTAAACATTATAATTAGTTTTCTGTAATTATTCTGACTTGTAACTCTTTTGCCCGTTCACCGGTGATGTACGAACTGCTTGTGAACGAAAAATAATAAGAAAAGTTCAACTGTATTTCTTAGACATTATCTGAAGAATGTTTATCGATGAAGAAGAGAAAGGATTTAGGAAGACGAAGCTAGAAATTTTGTAACGTCCTGTACAACGTCAGTCTGCGGGTCGAATGAAAAGGTGAGGAGGAGGAGACGGAAGGAGCAAAAAGAGAATCCCTGAGAACAAGCCTCGCACGATTGATCTCGCCGAAACGCGACTACTCCAAACCCAGGCTTCCCCTAATCGTCTCCTATGGCAATGAGTCTAGCCTAAAAGAAAAAGCTCCTAGTGATCCATGCAGAACCGTTCCCCCATTTTATAATCGACCAGTAATTACTACTCGCTCGAAACCTTCCAAAACTTCCAACCGTCTCGCGCGTTCTCCCATTCGAATCTCGAAATTAAATCTCCGAGAATTTAAAAATTCGAATATTCAAATATTCAAAATTCCAATATTCAAATGTTCGAATATTCAAACATTCAAATATTCAAAAATTCGAATATTCAAAATTCCAATATTCAAAATTCCAATATTCGAATATTCAATATTCAAAAATTCGGATATTCAAATATTCAAAAATTCGGATATTCGAAGATTTAAATATTTGAATTTTCGACAATTTTGAAGTCGAACGGAAACGGTTACTTACTTCGCTCGATTTGGTCCAGCGGATAAAGCTCGGCGGATATCGAGGTCGCGTGACGAGTTCTGATACGGATATACCTAATTTCCGGCACGCACAAGGATCCCCTACGATTTCAAGAGAGTCGCACGAAGTCGCAAATGTGTCAGACAGTGGCGCGTATTATTTTTCACACACACATCGGGTAGACCGATTGCGGGAAGCTGTAGCTGGCTGAGTTTAGCGACGCGTGATTCCCAATGACGTACCAACCATTGTCGATTGAATTTAGATTACTCTCTTCGATTCGTCACTTTTATTTTTGGCTTACCCATTACCTGAGAGTAAGCTTTGATTTTCCTTTTTTTCTTATAATTCGAAGATTGATCAAAGAGTGTAATGTTAATTAAAGTGTAAGAGGAAACGAGGAACAACGTTTGATAGCCGAGAGTACCTACGGGCCGCGCGAAAATCAATTGAAACTGATTGACGTCATCGCGAAATTTCACGGTTTCCACGTGCGCCGCGCGTTATCCTACCCACACAGTTATTCAGAGGAACGACGGTTGAATATCGTCCAAATTGCACCCCGAAAGAAATTCCCCGCGACCTTTCAAACGTTCACCAGCAGTTGAAAATTTCAACGACTTCCGCTTTTCAACGTTTGCTCGACGAACAAGAAGAACGGAGCGATAATAGCTGTCGCAAATGGAGTAACGCTGTACACGCGCAACATGGAAATAAAATTAACACTGAGTTTAAGTTTTCTTTAAATTATAAAATCTGTTATTGAAAATATTCATTTATTCTTTACTTTTTGATAATACCTAACCATTTCCTACGATGCACCATCCTCTAAAGAACCAAAGTACGAAGAAATTAATGGTATAAAATAGTACACATTATCGCGTAAATAAAACAGGACTCTGTTTCAAAAATATCAATAAAATACGATCAGTTACGAAGTGTGTAAAGAATATCAAAAATTTTTTGGGCAAAAGTACCGAATCGATAATACAACAGTGTTTATATATTTTCATTGCACGTTCAGCTCCCAAACAAATGACCTAATGGATTCAGTATAGGCTGAGCTACGAGAATATGATATAACCCTATTGATACCTACCTTTCACAATAGGATATACTCAATATCTTACGTTGATCCTTTCTGTATAACGACAGCAGTAAGAAACCCTAATGAAAAATCTATTCACGTAAGCATACGCGCGTGATGTGAATTTTCGGCGAAGATACGAAATCGTACGAACGCTGGTTTCCGAATCGGTCAAAAAACAGATGATGGAATAAGAAAGAAAGAAATAAGAAAAAATTGACGCCGTGTAAATATTAAAGAAACACCTCTCGGAAAATGGAAAAATTATCGATAGGAAAGCAATTCGAATCTAACCCAATGGTTAAAATCCTGAGCGATCTTACAGCCACGTAACTTTCGTCGAGTGTGTCAAGGTTGATGTCGAAACGTGACAGCGCAAGTAATGCACACACGGATGCGCATAAGCGTCTCACGAATTCGTTTAAACGTTCGAACATCAGGCCGATCCTGAGACAACAGGATGGCAAGACGTCCTGCGAGAATTTCAGCGAGGATATCGTTGGATCGCCGCTCGTCGTGGATCACTGAAGCCGCACAGGCTACGAAAAAGGAGAAACAGGAAGTCCTGGCGGCGCTTTCGCATCGAAACGGTTATTTCACGACGACGTAATTTCGCGGCTTGACTTTTTCTGTCGCGTCTGATGCCTTCCTAAACCGGTAACCCACGTGTAATCTCATTAGCCGACTTTCTGAAGATCTTTTGTACGCAGAACCTTCTAGGCACCTCGATAACGAACATTTCATCTTTCTTCTTTCATTTGTTGTACACCACATCTATTGGTTTTAGTTACTCGAGCTTTCCCCTTCTTAAACAGCAAACATTCCATCTCATCCTTTGGCCTATTACTCATCCTCGAACCTCGACCTCCTTGTCTCATCCTTTGCCGATCCCTGGGCCCAAAGTTACATTTACTTCCCTAGCCAACTGAAATTATATCCCACACACTGTTTCTCCCGGAAAAATATATTTTGCTTGGCAATCTTTGAATGAGAAACATTGGAGGATTTTGGAGAAATAATCAATCGCGAGACACCTAAGTTTCGTTAGTTCTGAGTGAAAATATTAACCCTTATTAATTCTGTTTTTTACTTTTGAAACAGAAAAGAAAAAAACATGATGCGTGCTTATGAATTCATATATTTTTATTTATTTTCTCAACTTGCTTCGTTTCAATATGAGTAAGATTTGTATTAAGTAATGTTTCATGTTACAAATCTCGCCATAGCGGAGCCTATGGAGTGCAAAGGGTTAAATATTACAAGTCGAGCGTTAGGAAAGAAATTCTAGAGAATAAAACACATTTTTCTTCTTCTATTGTTTTAATATTAACAGAGAAACGTTCATACGTGAAAAGTGAACAGCGGTCCAATGAAAACCGCTGGAATCTCGCCGGTAATTAGTGGAACGCGATCCTTTAACGAACCGTTTCCTAATCAGACGTATCCCATTAGCGCGATATCGAGTTTACCTATTAAATTATGAAGCTATTCTGACCGCGGTGAACAATGTGATACAATTGCCGATTCAATTGTAATCGAAGTCACGGTTCAAGGATTCTTTAATATCAATTTAGTAAGACTAATTAAGACAAACGGACACGAAAGCTTCTTATCCGGGAGCAATTATCGCGGAGTCTTTCGAATGAATACGTGTGCCGTGGTAAGATCGATACGAAGGCGAGGATTACTGGAAAGTTTCAGGGAACAATGCGACGATTCTCTGAGGCAGGAGACAGAGGGAACGGAAGCCCCAGGCGGTAAGTCATTACGTAAAAGTTGCACGCCAGTTCCTATTGTCAATAAGATGTATCAAAGCGATACGGGCTGGCCCAGTTACGCCTTCGTTCTTGAGTTACGTTTAATGGGGCAGTTTCGATATCTTTACGATATAAAAGAGCTCAAGAAGAAAATATCTATTTTAATAACTGTACAATATAATAAAGAAAACGAAAAAAAAAAAAAAAAAAACAAGAAATCCATGGAATTTTATCTCCTATTTTAGCAGAGATTTATTATCAAAGACAGTTCAATCTTCTTCTCACGTTACAGAGTATTCCCTTGAATCGGAGAAAGAATTTTCGTCGCTCCGATTGCCACCACGACGTGATCTGCAATCAACGCTGGTGTGCCACTCTTTTATTCGCGTTCGACCGTTTTTCCAGCCGGTTTTCCACTCGACGAAGCATCCAATCCCCCCGTCGCATTGTTCCTTGTTCATCGACGCCCGCGACACCAAAGAGAAACAATTCTTGACCTGCCGTTTAACAGCCAGAATCCTCGGTTTACCCTTTTCCCCTTTCGAATTTCCCTTACGCTCGACTTACTCTGATGTTCTCGATACCGATAAATCAACTGGAAGCAATCCCTCTTTCTCTCTCTCTCTCTCTCTGAAACTACAGCATTTTCACTCTGCCTGTTATTGTTGTTCCTCTCCAAAGAGACGGAAGAGTAAACAAATTACGACGATGAATATGGAAATTTTCCAAATCTTTCACGAAAACGTACAGATTTTTCCAAACGATCAAGTCTGACGGAGTTCAGAGGATGATTACAAATGCCTTGAAGATAGGAAATGTTTCGAGACAGAATTTGCACGGACAATCTCGCAGTAAGGTACGTGATTTCTCTGCCAACAGGTTCCCTTTGCACGGCGAGGTGAATCACTCGTGACTCAGACACAAATTCATTCGCGAACCGAGCCCCCTTACGAGAAGGCTCGTGTTTTTCGTGCCGCGACTCGTGAAACAATGCTATCGCACGCTGTTATCCGTACTTTTATCCATTCAGTAACGAAACAGGTAGATACCGTTTCAATGTTGAATATCAAGCCGGCGCAATTTTCATTTTACACTCAACCCTTTACCTTGTAACAACGAGTCGGACTCGTTGCTCGAGATTTTTAACCCGTTAGCGTATGCACACGCGCAATTTTCCAAGTCATTATCACCAGAGCGTATATATACGCGCAATTTTCCCGGTTATTATCACCAGAGCGTATATATTCGCGCGTTCACATTGTGAATGAATATAATGAATAAATGTGCGTAACAATTTCTTCGAGACTCCTCTCATTTTGCAAAGAACACAGATTAAATAAGAAGAATTTATTTTCATTCTTCAAAACTCACTGAAATATTCGTATATACTTTATGAAATAAGTGTATTCAGGTTTTATTAACAAAATATTTAGCGACAAACGCGTATTTTTTATCCTTTTTTCTGCTAAGACCCTGTACATCGATAGATTTGACTCTCGAGAGAAACTCGCGATAGTTTTACTCCGAAACGGACACGTACTCAAAAGATTAAGCTACTCGGCTTCACACCTTGACCAACCTCTCCTTTCGTTTCAGAGTTTCAAACGAAATTCTACTCTATCTTTTCTGACGGCTAATAAAGCCGTATTATAACTACAACAAAGGCTACAAAGACTAGAATGTCAGAGAGTCAAGAATGATCAGGATGCAAATTCAAGCTCGAACACACGTGAATATCAGGATCAACGCCTGCAGTCTCGAAGATTTACGTTAAACACGCACAATAGCCAAGTAATTACGAACGGAACGAGGGCATAATGCGAGAGCGGAACGGCGTTACCAGTCACGCTGAGTTTCAGCCGCTTTAAGCCCGACAGAATGGACGACTGTGATCGTTACGCGTTTGCCAGAAGAACAAACTCGCGCGATTCGACCGGTCGTTGAAAAGTCGGTGAAGTCTGCGGCAATCGTTTCCCAGAACCTATTCCGTAATACCTTTAAAAACGGAGTAAAGTAGCTTAAACGTAACTCTTCTTCTCCACACCTATCTCACGTGACTCTTTCTCTCTCTCTCTCTCTCTCTCTCCGTGTCCTGTAATTTCCGTTACAAACTGTTAGCGGGATTTTCTTTTAAATCTATCGCCACCGTCGTCGTCGTCGTCGTCGTCGTTGTCGTTGCGGTAACGGCACGTCCGTAGTAAAATATGATACACAGCTAGTCCGTTCGAAGTAACGCGCAATAACTTACGCACAGTTATGACCCTTAACTCTGTTTCATCGTGCCACGTGAAAATAGGCAGATTAATGAGATTTCGCTGAGACCGCTTCCACGTCGTTGGGATGGATTAACGGGCTTAAGACAACGGTCTCTGCGATTTCCCGTAGCTATTTCTTTAACAAAGAAAAAAGAAACACCTCCGAACCGGAAAATAAAGCGTTCTCTATTGAGTTCAATTAAAAAACTGTTAACCGGTAACTCGAATTCCTTTCAAATCTTTGAAAAGGAAGTCATACTTCGATCTCACGTTCCTCTCGAACGTCCTACTGGAACAAATTCTTATCGATGATTGCGATATTACAGAACAGTGGTAATTGTATTACGATTTCTTAATCGACATTGAGAAATTTCTTCGGGAACGACACGGAACACCTACATACACGACTGGCGTACGGAATGAAATTAAACAGGGTGTTCTCTACGTGGAAAAATGTGCAACGAGAGATTCGATCAATTGAGAGTTAACGAAGGAAGAAGAAACTTGCCGCTGGTATTTCTGCTGGCATGCTCGGGAAAAGAAAAAGACAGAGAGAGAGAAAAAGAGAGAAAGAGAGAGGTGGTGGCGGAGGAGAGAGAGAAATCCGCTTTCTGCAATTAATCGCATCAAGGACGACTTTCCCAGGCACCGAAGAGATGTCGAGGGAAAATTCATCGAATCGAGCCGAGTCGAACTCGAGAGGCACAATGGCCGGTTGATCTCCTTAATTGAAATACTTCAATTAGAGCTTCGTTTGTAAGAGGGGCGAGGATCGAAGGGGGAGGGATGGAAAACTGTAATAACGGTGGAAAGGATCGAAGAAGTCGTGTCACGAGCTACGGTCGCCGCTTCTTTTTCGCGAAACGGGAAAAAAAGAAAGTGTGTTCCCAGGCGTCGTGCAACAGATTCTACAATACCTGAAATTCTCCCGCGTTCATTAGCGGCAAATGTTTCATTTTTACCGCCTAATTTGATATACAGGGTGTTCAGGGGTTTAGTGTTGAAACTTTATCACTGTCTTTCACAGATAAAAATAAAACTAAAATATTACGCAGTATGGAGTCTATAAATACTTCGTTAAAAAGTTGTAAAAAAATTACGAAACGCAACAAATATCTACGTCAACGCGTTTTCCTGTTTAAATTTAATACAGGATAAAGCAGTACCGAACTTCATATTGATAAAAGGGGACGATACTTATTTTTGTTAGAACTTTTCAATGAACCATTTATGGACATTTTCCTGCCTTATATTTTAGTCTTTTTTCTACGCTGGAAAACGTATATTTGAACATTAAACGCCTAGACACAGTAGTTACATACGGGTATAATTGAATGATAAAAAATGAGAACGGAAAAACTGAAGTAGGTAGATTATGCATTAAAAGAGGAAATGTGCATTTTAAATTTAACACGTCTCCTCGAAGTTTACATGGAGGCTCGTGGTGTATATGCAAGTGGATGCTCGCCGATCCAACGATCGGCCCGCTCTGTATTCTCATCCGACATTTTTCCCGCTTTCTATTCCCTTTTTCGGGGAGAGCTCCACTTTCGGATCGTTTGCGATAAGCGGCCACTCTTTCGTA
Source organism: Anthophora plumipes (assembly GCA_951804975.1). Classification (NCBI taxonomy): domain Eukaryota; kingdom Metazoa; phylum Arthropoda; class Insecta; order Hymenoptera; family Apidae; genus Anthophora; species Anthophora plumipes. The sequence continues at coordinate 25,201,330 of OX638114.1, forward strand.
TGCAAACACTTCGTCGCGATACTGTTATTGTTTCTAAACCGATACGTCACACCTATGAATAGTCTGAGGAATTTAATCTTTCATCGGAGAAACGTTTCCGAAGAGGATGAAACGTGATGAAGAATAGTCGATACGATAATTTAAAAAAATACTAACTTCGACGATCGTGAAAATTCTACCGTTTAAATTCCATCTCCAAATAAAGACGTTACTGTTATCATTTTTTTTTTAATTCGAACGAAAGAGGATCCGAAACAGCAGGACCTCTATCTGTGCAGAAGGTGGCAGCTTCCGAATTAGCATTTCAATTTGTCCGCGCAGGTGTTCCGCAGGAGGCAGTCGTGACACCGACTCGACGTCGATCGACGAGCCCCGGCCAAATCGTCAGCCCGTGAATACCTGACATTTTCGATGCAAAGTATTCGTGCAACACACCTAACCAACATTTACATAGCTGCCCGTATCCTCGTGTCCTATCTTATCTGTCTCCCGAAACCGATAAACGAACGCTACTTTTCGATCGAACGCGCGAATCGATTATTCAATGAACTCATTCCACGTCGTCCACCATAAAATCGTAAGTTTCCGGCGAATTTCTTAGAATTTATGATAACTGCACGATCGTTCGGTGAATTAACGAACACGTACGTAACTGCTCCCTGATTCTAACTAGGCTACCTATTAATTTATCAATGGTTCGATGTGTACGTGCCTTAGCGAACAGATGGTGGAGTTAATCCTGTGATTAAACGCGACATGCAGCGCATTCGACGCCATGGCGAAGAAGAAGCGTGACGTTCTTCCCAAACGATCGCATTAATCATTTGTCGAGACACGTCTTTTTACGGAGGTTCGAAAAGACAAATGTACATCTGATCGAAATTCAGATATATATCGTTGGGTTTTTACTAATGGTTCCTTGGGAAAATTTGACCTGGCATTATTCCCTTGACGTGGCAAGACCGAACGAAGGAGGAGCAAGGAAAAACCGTGTCGAGACGTTACCAAATGACGCAAATATTAACGCTAACCTCTGCCACCTACAGACATTCTTCACAAATGAGCTGTCTTATTTGTGAAAGACGCTGCACCCGATGAGAAACGGGAATAACAATCTAAAACCGTACTCTTTCCTATCACCTAGCATGATTTCATCTGTAATACGTTTCGTAACGAGGTTTCCCTCGTTTTTGTTACGGTGAACATGTCCGCCATGACATATGTATGCGCGGGAAATTGACAAAAAAAAAAATTGACAGAGATTCTGTGTTACGAGAGATTGTCTTAGGGCACTTGTATCCGCTGTAAAGTGCACATGCCGTAAATTTTCGTCACGTTCCCTCGTTAAACGAACCTAAGTCTTTATTGCAAACATCGAATACGTACTGTTATCGTTAATCATAGCAGGGGATATAAAGCGTAACTAGATACACGGTGGTCCTACTCCAGAAACTTTCACAGCGAACTCACCTCAGTGCGCGTTGTGTGGTCTTCATTTCTGGCTAGTTCTCCGCGAATTCCTCGAAGCGACCCTCAGCGTTGATCCATCGATTCCCTTCGGCGTTTCAGGCACACGGCACCGGTACCAGGATTGAAAAAATGTGGGGAAACACACAAGCACAAGCAACCACACGCGAGAAAGAGAAGCACTGATTTCTTTCTATTGCGTTTACTTTCGACTTTTACGACCCCTATATATCGATTAACCTAACCACCTCACCGAATTACCGATAAATCTCGAGTAAACCCCAACCTGTCACCGATCGGTAACACAGATGCAACCGAAACTAATATAGTAAAAAACACAATGGTTCGAACACTTTGAACGATTTCTCGAAATGTAACAATGGCCGGTCGATATCTTCCGCTTCTGATCAACTGTTGCTCGCTTCCGGTTACAAATAGTAAAGTCAAGATCGTAGGAAGGTAATTGGTAACGATAAAAAGAAGCTAACTGTCAGAGCATACGGTCAACACTTCCATCGAGTACACCGTTGGTAAGAGGCACGAATTAGATTAGTGGGACTCGCGACCGAGACGCTTGGAGGTTAGGTCGAGTCCGGAGAGAGGCACATAACCTCTCTTTCACCAACCTGGTAATCCTGGGGCACTGGCGTCTACAACGAGCTCTTCTAGAACGTCGTACAATCCAACTTTCTCGATCATTTTATTTTCGCGACATGTACCGCGAGATTCGGTACGCTCGAACACCGTTTGGCATGGCAGCAGGATGTTTCACGTTTACACGTGTTGCTGTGTTGGAGTTATTTACTAAACGCTGACATTTACGCATATAAGAATCGTTTCGGTACCAGTCCAAATGTTGACACCGATGGTATTCCGTGACGTGTAGTCAAACGTGAGCATCACGTTCATGTAGCGGGGTGAAATGCGTTCTGTGTTCGAACTTACTCTGTTGCAAATCTTTCTTTTTGTTTTTCTTTCCTCTTGCTTACTTTCGTACACGCTCCGTGAAACAATAAATTTCTCTTCGTTCTTGCCTCTTTTGTAAATCACGCGTTCAATTCACAATAATATTACGTCCTATAAATTTGTTCCTCTCGTAAACTTCGTATCTGGAATCTTCGACTACCACACACGTTCAGTACAAAAGCGTGCCACTTAACAAATGACCGATGTGTCCTTTCGACTGGCAGGACTGGTTTATGCAATAAACACGCAGCGAGTCGCGTCCACGCGAAATGAGTTCTCACTGTACCGATACGTTAAGAGAAATATTCAAAGGGAAAATCATGTGACCGTCGGTAATGTACTTCAACACAGAGATACGTTCACAGTTCGAAAAGTCGAAAAACTCGGGATCACGCGGCAGGTGCAAAAGGTGCCGGTTTACACGAGAAGCGAGCGGCAACCTCCACTCTTCGCCAGGTCCCAACCAAGAGGTCCACCGTACGAGGACTGGTTTCACGAGACTCCCCGTGCTCGACCGGCCAGACTACTTCGGACACGATAAAAGGAGAGGGAAACACACAGAAAGAGAGTGTTCGGCGGAGTGACGGCGGTGGTGGGAGGGAACGGGGAGCGTGTGGAGAGTGGACTCGTGGAGTGTGGGTCCCGTTCTTCGGAGAGAGGCTTATTCCAGCGAGCGCGAGGAAGTACTGTTACTTAGACAGAGCCTTCAGGGCCCACAACGTGCTGCAAAACGCGATGCAGACCAGGATGCGGTGCATATAATCCCGGCAGCCGTGTGCTAGTAAAAAAAAAAAAACAAGTCCGCTATGACGCGGTACGCGACTTCCCTGATATTCTCTTTTTCACGTATATATGTAACAAAAGCGGAGATGTGTACCAAAGTCTCTCGTGTCGCCAGTTGAAAATCGATTCGCCTCGTATCTTTTCCTTTTCGACAGTCGTTCAAGGATGCATTTCGAGGAAACGTTTTAAAGCCTACCAGACGTACTTGATCGTTTCCCTACCGAGTTGATATCACAGCGGCGATTACCGTTGACAAAGCCGGTACACTATCGATGTTTCGATAGCAAAATTGACTTTGTCACCAAGTTTCGTAAATCGATACTATCGATCGAACGATTCCAAAGTTTGTGATCGATAGTTGCACCGCGAGTGATTTGAATGTTGATGAAAATTCGATATTCGTGGAATAAAGAGAGACGCGTTCTTTTCTTTTTCTTTTTTTTTTTACAACAGGCGAAACTTTCACGGGTCACGCGAAGCTAGGATGCACATTGCGTATGATATATCGTTAGAGAATATGTACGCGTGCGTGGACACGCACCAACGAATCGCGTGTCCTCGTCCACCTTCTGTTTACTCCTATACACGTAAAATATCCGCAAGACAGCGATCTAATCTCACGCGGGCAGCTGTCGCACCAAAACCCTGCACGTTCCAATAAAAATTCATGTCGAACACAGTGCGTTGTTTTTTATATCCTTCTCCCCCTTTTCCTTCTTCCGTCAATGTAGGTGGTAAATTAGAAAAGATATGCTCACCGCTCGGTAGTCGCGGCTCGACTGGACGATTGGCCGCCTCCGCGCTATTACCCGCCGTACTCACGCCCGTATCAACTGAGCCGGCGCCCTCCCGTGTACTACTACCCAAGGTGCACCTATTGCCACGTACCTGCACGTGCTCGCGTGTAGCTGTTACAATCCTCCATGTGTGCGTGTCATATGCAGCCACATACATGTCGTCGGTGCATACGTACACGAGTGTAGCCGGGTGTAACCGGTTTCACCGATTTTTTCCCGAAAAGCACTCGCGACGGTTTGTAAAATTGTTTGCCCTTTGTCTTTTCTTGGTATGCGCGTAAACTCCTAGAAACCATATTTTAAAACTTTTCTAAGAAAATCACGATGGTGACACGAACTGAGTTATTAAGATATTAAAATACAAAATTATTAAATCCAACGAATACGATAAAATGTTTGGATAAATTTGGAATGTTTCGAAAATAAATTGTATAATTGGGAGGACGTGTAGCAGAGTCGGGAAATTATTATCAAAGAGTAGACAACTCTCTAGGGATAAAGCTACCTGTTGTTCAATACGCGCTGCATAACAGGAATGAATTTTTCAAAATTCCAAACGCATAATCGTCATGCACTGGATAATGTAAGGTGACACCAAGGCAGTCCAGTACAGAATCGAGATACGTCACCACCCAGCATCATTCTGATCAGGCTCAATCGAACGTGCGTAGTTTCCTGTCTTCTATTCTGCCAAACTTCATTTTATTTATGTACAAAAAAAAAAAAAGAAATGGTAATTTCTGTGTATCTACCGATACGTGGAAAAAGGTTTGCGAGAATTGTTCGTACCTATTAAACTCTCCCATTTCACTTTCCTTAAGATGTTTTTCTCATGGAGTTTCAATTAATCACAGCACGAATTGAATAGCTTTGTAGCGAGAATGTTAATTACACAGAATTATACGATTCACCGACTTGATTGAATCCAGGCTTAACTTTCTCTATAGGTGCCTTAATTAATCTTACAATTAGTCGGACGCGCGCGGTTCTAAATTTTCTCGACGACATATTTTTTGCTAACCTCTAAAAGATAGGTGCCGCTTTCTTTTCATTCCAGAAGGTTAGAATAGGTTAGACGATAAAATAATTTCACCTCGATTATATTGCTATTATATTTTCGTTGAGAGGTCTAATAATTTACGATTCACATCTGCATGTAACAGTTCAGAAATAAAATGAAAGAGCTCAGAGAGAGAAAAAAAAAAGAAGGTTTGATCTCTGTTAATCCGATAAGATAGAATAATGAAATTGCATTTAAGCGCCATAAATCCCTGTCGTGCCCTACGCGTTGCATGATCCTTTGAAGGTGTAATATCAATGCGACGAAGCCTAGGGAGGCAATCTTTTGAATCGCTGCTTAATAAATTGAGTCATTAGGAGCACGAGGCAGCATACATAGCGAAAGTAATCCTTACCACTGAACAGGACGACCGCTGTACAACTTTTAACAATAAAACCAAACGTCCGGCGTGTTTTTGCGCTGCGTAACATGATGTACGAGTATATGTATAGCATAAACGATACACTTCTTCTATAGACTTCACTCTACGGGGACTCTGCGAACTGAAATACTCCGAAACTTTTGATGCTAGATTATAACTTGTAAGACAGCGTGTTTTACTTCCAATCTTTCTACCTTAGACCGTGAATTTGCATTTGTCCGATCGGACGCTAGGTTAATTTATTTGTAAAATTCGAACGAGAGTAATGGTTGACGTAAGTAGCAATTCTATACGCGATTCAACAGTCGAAAAAACAGAATCCGCACACATCGATTGGCTAAAGAAATGTCGCCATAGAACGGACAAGATGAAAGGTGCTACCATCTGAAGGTTGTTCCATGCAACTAGTTGGTTGCAACCTTCTCGACAGAAGTGCATGCAAGCTATCAAAAAGAATACATGTATATATATACATACCCACGTATATTTACATAAATTCACGATTACGCCTCATATTGCAATTTGTCCATATAAAATATCTTATATAAAAACAATTAGAAAAAATTGTAAACGATAAAACTATTTGCACTTGTGTATAACTTAACAGTACGTTATCTTTTTTTTTTTTTTTAAATATACACTTCCGAGAAACTCGTATCGATTGTAGTTATAGAATCCTTTCATGACATATTCAAATGTAAATGTTGAGCAGTGGCGATAATTTGACGTTTCTGCAACTCCATCTTTTGTTCTTTCAATTTTAGAAATCTTTTCTGAACTTCCAACTCGCTCTGTCGGAGGGCCATCTTTTCTTTATGCCTTTTTTCTCGATTTTTCTCCGCAACCGCGAAATGCTTCGTCATTTCGTCGAAGAATTTGTCGAAAAGCACCGTCAGACTTTCCTTCTGATCTGGCATTTCGCTTTTGTTGTTTGAAGATAAGTTAGACTTAGATGCCGCGAGAGGGTCCTCCGGTTGCTGATTATCGATAGTGTTGTTCTGTTCTTCGCATGAAGGTTTCGGTAAAATGAACATGTATTTTGCAGAACCAGCTGGTGGTGGAAAATCACATTCCTCCAGATACATGTGTTTCCTTTTCTCGTTGAAAATTTCGTCCAATGCCCTTTTGTGCTCCCACTGTCCATAATGCCTCATTCTACCGGGCTTTTTCAATCGTTCTCGAAACACCAGATTCTTATACTTTCGTTCAAGAACTCGCCACTTGTTTTCACACTTTTGCGGACTGAAGTAAAATCCGTATTTTTGCATCTCGAGGGAAATCATCTCGAACATCTCCCGTAAACTTCGAAGTTGCGTCGACTGTCCTACCATCGCATGATACTTCTTATATTGGCTGATAAGACAGGTGGTAGCTTTGCTGGTCCATAAATTCAAGGCACCGACATCGGCACTGGAAGGAATTGCGTTGTTATTTTCGAAACCGGAAAAACCATTTTCATGCTCCTCTTCGACGAAACCCTGCAGCGTCGGTTCCACCTTGATTTCCATCTGTGCATCGAGGTTATCCCCTTTTTAAGAATACATTTGCATGTCAAAGTGATTGAAACATGTTTTAGACGAACGGGCAGCAACAGCTAAATGGAATGCTTGGTGTAGTGCGAGATTTGTGTTTATCGACAATGTAAAAAGTTGAAAAACGAATAGAACTATGTTAGACTGTTTGAATTTCCCGCGTAAAATGGTTCGACACTTGATAAGGCGCTGAAAGCGTGTCTACGCCTGTACGACTTTTGAAATGTACAATACGAGCGCCAGACGTTCGAAGCAGTGCAGAATTCACAATGAATACAGCGTGATAATGCGACATAACCTTGTCTGAGAACTACTTTTCTTACCTTTCTGCTCTGTAATATCGGCCATATTAGCGTGATCTCGTAACGTAACCTCCGTTCCACTCTCTGAGAGAAGTCCGGCACGAGTGCCAATATCGGTCGTAGTACCGTCTTGCAGGGGGCCGAAAAACCAATGGAAACTAGTTCGAAACCGGTTTCAGACTGGAACTGGTTCCGTACACGTCGAGAATCGGCGGCGGCCATATTACCTCGTACTCCACGAACACTAAAGACACGTTCGGTCTCTTAGCCAATGGAACACGTACGTCATACAGGTTTCGAACACATTCGAAGATGGGTAAATGGTTAAATACACGAAATTTCACGATACGAATTTTTTTCACGTGGAAATTTCAAGGTAGGAATAGCTGCTTTTCGATAAAGTTACCATTCAGCAGAATCTTCCTTGCATAACGATTAACAAAACTGACTGCGTGCACCGAAGCATGATTTATGCGAATATCGAGGATAAAGAACCGTTGCACAACTGACGGACTACTTAATACGTAAAAGTTACAAAAACCAAAAGAATTTATAACGAAGCTTTCGTATGAAAAAAAAAAAAAAGGAATCCTTAAAACCGCATTCCAGATTTTCCGATAACACGAATTCATTGCATTACTTGTTAGATCATGCTAAACAGTTGCATAAGTTGCGTGCGTTCCATTTAATAATTTGTAGGCATTTCTATGATTCGACGAAACGTATATTACACCGTGAATTTTTCACATTATTAAAGTACCTGAAACACCGCGTTTTTTCCATCACTTTTCACAATACGTGCATGATACGTTTCGCGTCATAATTCATGATTAACTTGAATTTCCCATACAATTAAGACGCGTACACTCGTGTCTGTATGTGCACGTTTATAAACTCGTAATTATACTACAGTTTAACAACCTCAAACGTACGAAAAATTATACCTTCGCGAAATCGAACCTTTCGCCATTTTTCTCGATAATTATCGATGATTTTCCTTCGATATTATCGAGCGTCCCGATCGATGTACATACGTATGTATATTCGAGAACGAGCTATCATCGATGGTAACATATTTACTCGATCTCTGAAAGGCATTGATCTCGATATAAAGGCTACTCGATAATTGACTTTCCTTATAAGAAGAGTGGAAAGGTGTAACGTTTGAAGCTACGCTTTAATCGATCGATTCTTTCGCAATAATCCTTAACAATTTATCGCAGCGTGTATCGCGTTTTCACAACCTAAAATTAATCGATCGGAAAGGTAAGTAGATTTATCAAAGATACTTTGATTTCTCATGGTAAACATCGACGTTACCATGAATCTTCGCACGCTCTGATAGCAGTGCCGACACCGGAAGTGAACTATTTCGCGAAGCAGCCAGGGCTATATAATACCGTGCGTATGAAACACCAGTCTACGGTGTAACGAGATAATAACACCTACACAAGAGTTTCGCGTAAACCGTGCAACGAACAAACATTCCGAGCGGGACTCGCGCCCGTCACGGAACAGGAGGAAACGAGCCGAGTGCTCGGGATTCCTCGTTTTAGGTCATCGTTCGTTCCGATTCTCAGATCCGTCCTGTTTTTCTCATACTCATTATTATCGTTCACCGGATGCTCTTCCCCCTCGATTTAAACGTGCTCAACACATGTCACGTTTTTTTTCACTAGCTTCCGTTTAACGATAAGGGGTACAAGGACAGAGTAAATTGTACTCCAACATATAATTGAAACGTTAGAACAAATATCACGATCGCTACGAAAATCGGTTTCAATGTGAATGTAAAATGAAACCGACTGTAGGTAACCAACCCCATCTCCTTTTGTATTTCCCGCCCCCTGGAAAGCAGGTTCAAATACTTCCCTATAACGCCAAGCACGATTTTGACGGTATTCCATAGGAGCGGCGTTTCGCTCGGTCGAGAATGTGACGTCAGGGTGGTGGATCGAGCAGTTGCAAAAGAAAACGGGGCTGAAAGAAGAAGGGTGAAGGAAAGGCAAGCGAGTGAGCGAGAGAAAGAGAAAGAAAGAGAAGAGAGGGAGAGAGAGAGAGAGAGAGAGAGACAGAGAGATTGGACGGGATCTTGCGTATAGCAAGAGGGGGCTGGTGCATAGAGGTGACGGGAGAGAGAGGCGAAATTCTCGGCAGGGGCAGGAGTGGAGTGTGAGCGAACGAGCGAGGACGGCCGCGCTCGCCTTTCGTCGGCGTTTCGTGTGGGTGCGTGAGTGCGTGCGTGAGTGCGTGCTCACTCGGGGCAGGTACTTTCGATTTCCAGGGATTGGCGAGCCTTCGCCGGGTACGACGCTGCACCAGGAAGCGGACATGATTGTTACGATGGAATGAAATAGTACGTGCACGGTACGTCGGGTTCGTTGTTCACTCCTCTCGGTTTCTGTGCGCGGTGTACATGTGTGAATGCGTGTGCTTGTCTTTCACGAACAGGTGCCTTCGATTTCTTTCGCGTATCCTCCCGTTAAACTCGATCTGAACCACGAAAAGTCCTATACCACGATACGTGTTTGATCACGAGAAAATAACCGTGTATTTCGTTACCTACGCCCTATTCCTCAGTGACAAGTGTCCATCGAATAAGATATTCCAGTAAAATTAACGAAAAAATGATTTGAATAATTCAGAGAGAAACGAAACGTGTCTTCTGTCAACCTCGTGTGCGCGCGCGACCGTGCATATGTGTCAGAGACATCGATTTTCCAGCGAACGTTCGCAGCTGCTCGTGGCATTCGACGCTGGAATAATTGGTACGAGCAGCATGAGAACGAAGCGTGTTATCTAAACCGAAAAGGTGTAAGTACATATTTTGACAGTGATAAAAGTCGGTAGGAGGCGGGAGGGGAACTGGTCGAGTAGGATCGGGCGCGCGTTTGCGAACGCGCCCATCGCGCGTCCAACATGGCTACCGCCAGCAACACGACGACAAGCGCCGGCGAAACGAGCGGCAGTAACGTACCTCAGTGGAAAAGGGACTTGATTCAGCGACGTAGACAACAAAGCAAGGTACTCGTGAGTAACGGAGCCAGTGTGAAGTTATGCTCGGCAGTAATTGGCTCAGCAACGGGTACGAACGCAACGGGTGGGTCGCAAGAAACCGTCGACCCGGCCGGTAGCCAAGAGCAATGTGTAACCGGCAATTCGAGAACGCGGCGGACAAGCAGCAGCGGTGAGGACAGTGTGATTGCGGTGAATAGCTCGAGTGCGAACAGTGGTAGTGGTGGAAGCGCCATAGCTGGTGTCGTTGTATCTTCTTCGCCGTTTTTCTCGAGGGGACCGGCGTGTGGCGCCATCGTCAGCGGCGGAATCGCTGCGGCTACCGACGTCGGCTCGGCAGTCGCGTGCAACATGCGTCTCGAGGCGGATCTCTCGTTCTGCTCCGACTCGGAGGATGTTGCGAACGGTATGGTGAGCAAGACGGACATGGAACGGAAATCGGAACACGGCGATGGCTCAGAGAACGAGGATTCGAGACAGGACGTTAAGGGAACGGATTTGTTAACCAGTTGCGACGAGCATCGTGCCTGCAGAACGAACAACGTTCTCGCGGAATTATCGAAAACGAAATTTGGTAAAGTCGAGTCGGAAATGGCGCGCAACAGGGCACTTAGCGACGAAGGGGAAAGCGATAGTTCGGAGGAGCTGCAGTACGGGCCAGGAATTGTGAACAAATTGAAGAGCAAATATCTTAATCTCACTCTTAGGGAAATGAACAAGAGTCGTGTTACGGTGCAACGTTTTCGACGCGCGGCTAGCCTGGAGGATCTGTTGGATTGTGACGACGAGCCTGGGGAGAAGAACGTGAGAAAATACGCGAAAAGGACGACTGCTGGTGTTACGGCGAAAACAGACAGGTATAGAAATGCATCTCGCGGTAACGAATCGATGAAACGGGCACGTAGCGTCGAGACTTTAATGAGGTACAATGGTACGGACGAAGTTGGCAGTACTCATGGTGTATCCGGACGTGTGGCAACAAATGGTTTGAAACAGGAACCGGTGAATGATCATATTATCCTGATAGATAGGACCACGGTGAAGATAGAAAGTCGTTTGGGAGAGCTGGATAGGCCAAAAGCGGTAAACAAACCGAAGAGAATCAAACCGTTGCTGGCGGAGACGGAAAGACCGCCTCCGGATCTAGTCAAGACCACCATGAGGATCTTCGAGGGGTCTGCGAAAAAGCTGAAGCCAAAAGGCGAGGTTGCTGCAAAGGTGGCCACGTTCAAGACTATCAACGACACGTTTAAAGCTCAAGCACAGAAGAAGGTAGCGCCAAAGCCGCCGATTCAACCTAAACCATTCGTAAATGGCAATTCCAGGGCACCGGGTTCTCCAAAGAAAATCGTACTGCCACAGAAACCAACGGCCGAGCTGATCGAGACGCAGGAGGGCCAGGAGGAATACCACATAGACGGGGTAATCACTGATCCCATAGTGCAGTCGGTGTCGTCGGTGGTCAGCAAGTTCCAGCAAATTGAAAAATCACATTCCCCTTCTCCATCGCCCGAACCATCCTTCAAATTGAAATTCTCTCCGGCGGCCAGTCCTGAGCCCCAATTAAGTAAATTAAAATCTTCCTTGGAGATCAGCGTTAAGTCGCCACCCGTAACGCCTATTCTTTCCCCCAGAATTTCCTCACCCAGGCTGCAGAGCCCTTCGTCACCGATGAAGGACATGCTACGGCAGACCTCGCCACGGGTTCACAGCCCTCCGTCCCCGATGAAGGATCTGCCCAGACAGAATTCCAGTCCCGTCCACAAACCTCCGCCGAGTCCCAGCAGGGAGCTGTTCAGACAAATATCTGTGCCCGAATCTGGTAAACCTCCACGATCGCAGACTGAGGAGAGTATCATCAGCGTGGAGCATCCCAGGCAGCAACAACAACAACAGCAACCTGCAGAGAGGATACAGAGTCCCACGGAACGAGAGATACCCGAGGAAAGCAAATTACCAACAGATAATGTTCTACCCAGCGATGATGAGCTTGCCGAGGAGGTCGACGCGCCGAAAACGATCTCTAAAGCTGCATTGGAGAATATTGCAAGAACAGGTGTTACGATGCAGTTCAGCTTCAACGATAAACCGACCGTAAACAAAAGTTATCTGCCTGGATTCAAGCAAAATGGTCAGAAAGTTATGGAAGAGTTGCAAGTGGATACTCGAAGCGAGTCGAAGACCTTGTCAACGGAACCTAGGAGCAAATCGTTTTTGCCCGCAGCTCCTGTGAACGTTGTGAACGTAGTGACGGATCAGGAAGCGGTATCCAGACTACAGGAGAGGCTAGAACCGGATAACAAGTGCGAGAGGAAGAGCGAGGACAGTAAAGAGGAATCAGATGTAAAGCCAATCGTCGAGAGCAAGCCTATCGGTGCTATCTGCAGTCTAGGCTTAATTAAGTCTTCGACGACCACATCCTATCCGCAGGGGAACGAATCGAAGACAATAAGATGTCAGAAGACAGAGTCCCCGCCTCAGAAGCAGATAGGAATAATAAGACCTCTTGTGTCTACGAAGACACAGAATCCTCAACAGAATCTGAGCAACAGGGAGTTGGAGAAAAATCTAATCAATCGAGTGAAGAGCATAGAACAGCCTACCAAAGTGGTGGTTAGCTTGAAGAGTGCCGATGAGATTCAACCTGCGAAAAAGACCAGCTCGGCGGGTGCTGGCCTTTGGGAAACGAAGCCTTGGAACCAGCAGAACAACACCATGGTGTTCAATTTCAGTAACCGGAAGGACGTGCCCGATTACATCGAGAACGACGGTCTGATCATTAAGAAGAAACGAGAGAAACCGAAGGTGAGTCATCGCTCTTATCGAAATCGGCGTTTTCTAAACTGGGTGAATTTCCTCTTATCACAAAACTAGAGACCGAACAATATGCCCAATGGTACAACAATAACAAATTTAATCTTTCAGCAGGTATGTACTTCCTCGAAAGTACTATCTTCTCAGTTTAATCTTGCGTAAGCAGACGATAAAATACGAAAAATATTCTATGTTCAAAAAAAAAGAAAAAAAACAAACCTGAATGTAATGCAACCGAACAGTCCGTGATTAGATTGCAAGAAGTATGATGCGATTGAATGGTAACCTGTCACGGACGACTTTCTTTTCGTACGTGTATGATCGAAGGCATTTCACTTTCCTTAATATATTGCATATAGCATCCGGACAAAAGCGTCGCCGGGGCGTACGTGCTCCCGTAGCGCGGGCATGGCGCGCCGTCGTGTATGCAGAATTTCAAATGACGTCTGGGCATTCGTGGCACGCGGTCACATTTAAACGCCGCGGCGTGTACCCGGACATTTATTTGTTTTCCATTCCAGCCTCAAGTGGCAGTCAGAATGTCGCTTGTTCAACTCGCTGTAAACTTGTTTCACAGCTGATGCCGTGTCGAAACGGTAACACAACCCCTAGATACCAAATGCCTGCTCGTGTTGTTTGATTGTAATCCAACACCTGGCTTAAACGATTCCTCCGTTGAAGCGCCGAATTTTCGATTCGTCACAGGAAAAAAAATAACTAGAGAAAAATGAAGATCGCGATCGGTAAATTGAAGGTAGCGAGGCTGACTTTCTCGTATTAGATAATTCTAAGAAGCACGATCGCTCGATCGAATTGCAGCGTTCCTCTCCGGTACCATAATTTGCCAACGATTGATTGGCGTGATAATCAATTTTTCGCTCGTCCATCATCGTTGCTGAACTTCATCGTCAAACAAGATCCTTGCTGCTTTATCTAATGGTCGTAACGGGGTTTCCACGAATCGACCGCTCGAAAGGAAAGAACAGTGGCTCTGTCTCGATATAAAGGAGGACCGTTTAACGAACCGGAAACTGGAGCGTGCATCGAGATCGTGTACATCCTCGAATTGCACGGAACACCGTGTGTATGTGTATGCTCACAGAGTGCCTCTTTGAGCGTTTTACCTCGATCTAGGCAACGGCACTCCTCGTGACACTTTTCTATCTCGTGTTCGATCGAGACACGATCGTCCTTCGATCTCGACTGAAAGGCGCGTTCCTTCGCGTACCGTGTACAGTCGATGAAAGAAACAATCACGTCGAAGTTTACATTCCTTGGCCTTTTGATTCAGATCCAATCGAAAAATGTGTAAAAAGAACTCTCTATATGAATCGATGGTGTTACTTAATACTTTAATTTACGATCTCGCTATATTTCTTCCATCGACTGTACATATACATCTTGCAATCGGCAAGCTGCTTTCGTAGGTTCATTTTGTGAAAATTTTCGCACGAATTAAGATTCGTTTTCAGTGACCTGCAGGAAGCTGTAATACCAGAACCGTTTGAAGAAGCCCTAGTTCAACCCCGAGACAATTAGATTAGCCTAAAGACGAAACCAGTGATGAAATCAGCCGCATTAACACCTACGCGATCCCCAGTTTTACGTTCGTTATACGTCATTGCAGCACACCTTTACGGATGATTTTTCTCGCCGTGATCGGTATACGGTTACCCGTGTACGTTTACCTTTAGCAGTCAGCCTCGGGTAAAGATAAAATTTCGCGCAACCTGCGTAATTCGATTGATGACATGTCGCGGGTATCGTATTCCTTGTCTCGTAACGTTAACCTCGGCTTATGCGTGTGTACGCGTGTTTCGAAGTTGTTCTCTGGCTACTTATAACCTTCTCCTCGAAGGTAATTAAAGGGAAATTAAACAGCTTTAGATCGGACGATAACGAAGTTGCCGTACGGACGTCCACGGTTACTCGCGTTACGAAATTCAATAAAATCGGTGCCATTGAATTACCCTAATCGATTGAAACTAACGTTGTTCAAGTGTTTCGCGTAGGATGGTATAGTTTGTGGAAAAGAAACTCGGAAAGACACAGAGGAGAATGGATAAAATGTTTTGATAGTCAACGAGACGCGGGAAGATCGTATCGTGTGCAACACTCTGTCGCGTTAATTAACCTTCGACGACCTCGTAATAATTACGCAATCCGGAGCGTTGCACCCGGAGAACGCGCTGTACACGTCACGACTGATTATCACTAGCTTTGTAGTTCAACGTAATAATCGGTTTTAATTGATCTATACATAGTGGTATATATTTACATACACTTATGTATATTATATAGGCGACTGTGATTGTAACAAGGTAAAAGACTGCCTTCAACTTGTGATACACTCGCGGAATTAGGTCGTGGAACGATTCTCTACACAGAACACTGTTTTCTCGTTTGTTTTTCTTTCTTTTATCTACGAATCTGGGAGAACGAGGGAAAATGTGACTGGTCCGTCGAATGTCCGATCGAATCGCGAACTCAGATAAAGAACAGTTCGAAGATGCATATCGGTGCACGTCGAGCGTTCATTTTACCTCGGTCATCGGCGTCTTTCCAAGAAGGAGACGTAATGGGAATAGAATTGTAGAAGCGTATGGGAGATAATTGAAAAAGGAGGAAAAGAGGAAAACGAAATAGAATTCCAGAGACTACCCCCGTGGAATTCGTCGAGGTAGCCGACTGAAACGGCGCGCGTTTCGTAATACAGCCGGAAAGAAATTAATTGCAGGACGAAGCGTTACCAGCTTCGTATTACGTCGAAAGTGTATATATACACACGTGCTTCTATTTCATACGTAACTCGAGTATTAAATTACTTTAGCTCAAAGAAAGAGCAAAAAGAGAGAGATAGAGAGAGAGAGAGAGAGAGAGAAAATCGCGATAATTTACGCGTTTGATAAAAAGGAAAAAAAAAATGTCCGCTAATAAACGCGATAACAATCGTATCTTCCGTCGAGGGAAACAAGATACGCTTATAAATATTTTCAATTTACAAGCGTAAGAGGAAGCGGTGCGTTCTGAATCCGCTAACGGTAAAAATCTTTCACAATCTTCCGAAAGTTTATCCCCCCTGGTGAAAGCAGAAATTACGTGGCATCTCTCTTTCTCCATGTATTAATTGTGCCGCAGCTTACGTCGGGGAATAAAGAATTCCGCGAATCCGCTGTTACATTCGCGAGCCACGTGAAAATCGTCGAAACTTACGTTCGCCGGGATAATTGTTCAGGAACGTTAACCCGTAATGTAAACTCGTTTCTGCCAGGACTAGTTAGTCTCGTTTCCTTCACGGTTATTATTATTACGTTACAATGGCTGCTCGATATCTGCGCTTTGTCGCGGTAAACGTGCGATTAGCAGGCATTCGTCGTACTCATACAAGGACGTAAAAACCGGAAGGGAAGCATAACCGATGGTTATGCGTTATTACGTAAGCGTTAAACGTGTTTCTTCGCTTTCTGTATTATTACTGTTATCACAGGCCACTCTGTGCACTGAGTTCCTGACAGACTGATGTAACACCGGATATGTAACTGTCAGAAAGGAAAATCGAGCGTAGCTTTCCTATCTTTTACATGATAAAACATGTTTCCAATTCTATCATCGTGAAACTCTTAGTTAAATGCTATATTTTACACGGTTTAATGAAAATTGAGAAAAAATTCATGTATATACTAAATACGTTTCGTACAAGCGTAATTGAAGAAAAGGTCTTTTCAACGAATGCAGTAACACGTTTCATGGGTAATCGAGGCTTGATATATTCGTCAGGGTATGTCGAATCAGCGTGTCTAACAGTTATCGTTAGTCGTGGAAAGATAAACACGCGACGAGCTTAAACCTTGTATAAATACATAAGTATGTTCTCCTCAGACGACTAGTCAGCCTGTTTAGGGTATACCACGATGAGTCAGTTGCCTGTTTATCGATTGGTAATTAAGAACAAACAGGACAGTTCTTCGATATTGGATATCGTCCATGCGTCACACACTTTTCTATCAACGTTGTATATTTTTTCAAGCTTCCTTCGCGATAAGATATTTCTAGCGCTTCTAGCCGAAGCTTCGAGTATTTTGCAAGCACACACACTCTCTCTGTCTCTCTCTTTCTCTCTCCAGAGAAAGGAAACCCAGATAGGTCCATGTATCGTTCGAAGAACCACTGTTCCCTCGTTTCGTCAGCAGCTTTACCGTATTGCATACACGGTAATCGAGTTTGCTCCTGGAGAAGGTATCCTTGACCTTCTTTCTTTCGTCAACTATTTTCCATATTTGCCTCTCGTCTTTCCACCTCCGGAAAATCAAGATTTTCCACCTGTCGAGGTTTGTTTTCCTCCTTTTCTTTTTTTTTTTTTTTTTTTTGTATTTTTATCGGATAATCGTGTACGACTTATAAATAGAGATATCGAAATGTGTTATCACGATGGTTGTTAATCGAGCCCGATAATTTAGCGGTACCAGGGTCTTGGACTCTGGTAAAACTCGGCAGACTCAGTTTATCTCGAGGCGATGGAGATGTCTCGTTCTATCAGACGGTAAGAAACGAATTCTCAGTTCTCCTCGATTGGCTCGCGGTCACGGGAGGTCGTCTTGGTCACCGCGAGAAATTGCCAAGCAGAAGTTAGAGATAGCCGATCAGGCTGAGAACAAGCTTAGTGGCCGGTGACATTCCATAAGACGCCATGGGAATTCTCGTATATGGCCGTCCTAGTGCGACGATGTTAGAGAAGCTGCTGCCTCTAAGGTCCGTTATCGTGTTTCAGACTCGCTCCTTAAGCCAACCATCTAAGGAGCATTGCGCTCCTAACGATCATGTCGCAACTGAATCGACCGCTACGATTTTTGGTATGTAGGCCGCGTGACAATAGCTTCTCCTTTCTTCGCGTTACCCTCTTCTCTTCCATTCTCCACGTCGAACAATGCATTCTTCCATAACGAACGCCGAGAGATCTGGCGCTATTGAAAATTCGATCGGTGTATTGTACACCAAATTTGGTAATTCTACTTCGAATCAAGGATTCCATCGATCCGTCATTCCATCGACGTGGTCTGTAATTTTCGACACGTGCTCTTCACACGTTCCGAACGCTTTCCAGAACGTGTAGAGAACCGGTTCGGTTAAGAGACGATCGATGCACAGTGTTCACTTCGAGAATCACTCGGTTTATCATTTTCGTTGATCCCGATGATCGGTAATAATTACCCGCAGAAACGTTGTTGTTACCTACACGAACCGATACTAAAACCGTTAAACGAACTCGTAACTTCGATAATCTCAATAAGGATGTGCGGGCTTTTTCGCGAGGAGAGTGACTCTAACAGCGAATGGAAGAGCCTCTCGTGACTTATTAGAAGTCCATTTGCGAAATTAATCTCCCAGAGTGCAAGGTTTTGAACGCGATCACCGGAGGATTAACGAGGCGACGTTAATGAACTTTTCTCTAGTTGCTGGTAGAGCTTGAATTGACCAGCTGGTACATTCCTTAACCCCATTACCGTTTCACGTTTTTATCTTGGCGACACGCGGCAGTAAATAAGCCAGGTTGCTAAGAGTACAAGCCAGCTTCGTATGGATCGAAGAAATTTATCGGCTGTCCGTTTCGTGTACAAATTCGAAGTCGTGAATATCAATTCGTTGAACTGTATCCGCTGTATTATTTATTCGAGCACATTTAATCGATCATTGATAGAAAAAGAGCTTTACGAAATGTATCGTTCTCGTTCTCTATTTCAATGCAGTTTAGAAAATGAATTCTTTCGTATTGCCCGTCTGCGACCTAACGGTAGAATTTTTCTGCTCTTCGCGATACTTTATCTCTTATTCTTCCTGTAAAATACCGAATGCGTGACCTCGTTTGATCTTGACCAGGTTGATCACAGAGAAAACTCGATTGGCTACGCAACCGAACAGCTGGTCGTAGGTCGAATTTGCATTTGCATGCGCGGCTCGAGTACTCCCGATCCTTTCTACTTCAACTGCATAATAGATCCAGTTTTTACCAGAAATATCTTTTCCCCATATCGGAGTAAAGCTGTTAGCCTTTCGAAAAATTCGATTCGCGATCTACTCGACGTTCTGTCGATAATACAAACCGGTGGGCGATTAAAATTATATTCTTAGGCAGCGCCATCGCTTCTCAGAGACTTTAATGCCTCTTCGCCACCATTCGAGGCAGGGAAACTTAGAAATTGCTGAACTGGGACGTATAAATATTGAAACTTCGAAGTTTGAATTTGAATACTAGTGAATTTGAGTATTTTAAATTTAGAATATTTCGAATTTACAAAGTCTCGGCGGTGTCAGAATACGGCTGCCTTGAAATATTACGCGTCGTCGTCGGCGAAAAATGGCGGAGTTGCAATTTTTCAGACAGCTACGAAACCGTGGCTGATTCATACGATTTAGCGGTGACTAAACGCGGCAAATAAATTCGCCGAGTCCGCGAATAGACTCAGAACAAAACAGGGGCGTGGTCTCCTCTGGTCTCTTGCATAATTTCTCTGTCCACGTCCCACGGGACTCTGAGCTTGTTCAAATTGATGGTTCTTGAGGAAAACGACGTCGAGGGTAGAACAAAAGGGAGAAAGTTTCCGCTTTGAGGTACTCGTATCGAAGATAAAATCAGTTTCGCGGCTGCCTAGAGCTTATTGTCCCGAGTCTGGAGTTTTCGCGAGGGCGTCTCGGTGGATATTCGCGAAAGAAGATGTTTCTTTTCGGGGACAATCGTGCGATTCCGGTCAGAAATTGGAACGAGCCCACGCTCGTAATCAGTATCGTTGAATCTCTTCTACGTAGAAGTTGCGAACTTTGTGAAACGTGCATCCGGTCGCACGTGTCATCGCGAATGACGACATATCGACGATTATCATTGGCGACTTTCCACGCAAGAGAGTATCGCTTTCTTTTTTTTCTCTCTCTCTCTCTCTCTCCCTTTCTCTTTTTACTGCAATTTATTATCTTTGTGCAAATTAAAAGAATCGACGAGTCGAAGAATTTTTCTTTCAAGAAATCTCGAAGTAACCGGAGAAAGATCGGCTGATTTTTCCACGGAGACGCCTGCGTGAAATCCGTATCGAAGAATTTGCATGTCGTATCGCGATAACTCTCTGGTCTAACGAAGTCATTGCTAATAAGTAATGCTTAAGCAAAGAGAAGGCAAATAAACGACGGAATAATCTCTACGAAATGAACGTGCTTTTAATCGTTCCCGTGTAATCTCGCAGAAGGTTATAATTTCATATGTAGATTGTTATATTGTTACGAGGCAGATTGCTAAACTCGTTATTTAGAGACCACGAGCGTGTAACGAGTGGCAGACAGGCTGACCGTCGGGAAAAAACGAGCTTGTTAAACAGCCAGAGACGATTCGTGAAAAGATGTTTGTACCATACACCGGAACGATTGCATCTTTTCTTTCATTTTCCTTTCCTTTATAACGATCCTATCACACTCGCGGCGTTTCTTTTGATATTCATTTCACCCGCTGATTGTATATTATTTCTAGAGCTAGAATTAAAACCTTTGAAATCGAGAAAAGACTCGCGACGCGCCATGTTAGCTTTACAACCCACCCTCGACATCCGGTCTCTGCCTTTTCGACTCGGCTCACGTTTAGGTTGAAGAGAGGAAAGGGCAATGCGGGCTCACACCTTCGTGAACGCAGGTGTATTCATTCGCATGCAATCGTTACCGGTTGACTGTCGTGGACTGTTCGAGGGTTCAAGGACCAAGCAAGAAGAGTTGATATACCCCCGGTACCTACGCTTGGAATAATGGAAAGAAACGTCCTGGGAATTTCTCATGAAGTCAAGGACCTCGTCCTTAAGTTCAATGCCATTCCTTTCTTCGCCTATCTTCACGTTTGTCGCTTCCCTTAAATCGTATCGTACCTTATCCTCTTGCAATCGTTACAAAACACTTTCTAATGGTATTAAACGATCCTTGCAGGATTATCTTACGCGATAAGATCATTCTCGTACCGTTAATACGTTCGTTGTACACGATATTTTAAATTCGATTAGGTCACCGGTACACATTTTTTCATCCGGTAGAAAGAACGAGGTATAAATCGTTTGTTTGACCTGTCGGCATCACTGTAGCTCGTAAATTCGAGGTGTTACCGGTGTTATATACCTCTATACACAGAATCAAGCATGGCCGGTGCTATCGTTGCCTCTATTTACGACACTGTACACAGCCGAGTTAATTTCAAGTTGTCGAAGCTAATCCGCCTACCTGCGTTCAACGCGTTACGCGAGATTACGCACGGTAAATGCACGCATTTTTTTTTTCTTTTTTCTCACGATGGATTATCGCGTGGAATCGCTTGCATAATGTACAACCGCCGTAACAAAAGAGATACCAGACCACGTAGCCTGGTGAAAAATAAAAATATCGAATTACTTTCTTCTCACGCCGCCCCTTCTGTGGAATCTCCAAAATGTAGGAACGATAGCGTAGAACGTGTCGCAGATCCACAATGAAAAATGTCCCTTTATCTTCCCAAACTCTGATCGATATCTTCTCGTTTCAGTGCATCCGTGGCACGTTATATTCAAATCCAGATATTGCGTTACGCGGCCCCGATCTCTGCTCGTCCGTAATGCGGCTTCGCGTTATGATCCGTGACCGCATTTTTCCTTAGATCACTCCGTTCACAACTCGAATTCTCTTCCCGGGAGAGAGAGAGAGGATGACAGAGAGGAAAGGAGAGAGAGAAAATGGCAGTAGTCGAAAGAATCACTTTCGAGAAACCTTGGCGGTGAGGAGGAGGACAACGGCGACGCCGGAAGTGGACCGGAAATCGGGCGATCGTTCGATTTCACGTGCGATTATTCACCGCCAGGAGAGAAATTGCCACGGTGCGAGTTTTTTTGTCGCTGAGTGCATCATTTCAATTTATCGAGCACATCGATCGTGCTCTGTCAGCCGTCGGGATTTTTGCCACGCGTTCAATGCATTCGATCGAACAGTTTTATCGCTCGAGATACCAATTGAACTTGTAATTCTAGATGTAATATCGATAAAGAACGAATGCATACGAGAGTATCGGTAGAACTCGAAGGACAGCTTTTCCCAGGTGCGTGTCAGAGATGTACGTTCGTGACGCGCTTCTTTTTTTTTCTTTTTTCTTCCTTTCTTTCACTCCGTTTCCAAATCGACAGGATGTCCATTCACGAAATAATTGAAAGGCGGCGGATGTCGATGAATAACGCTTGGTCGACACGCGTGTCTATCCTTCCTTCGTGTCGCATTCGACATTGATTGCGAGAGAGAATCCGAGAGGAATCGTATCGAGAAAGCTGCAGAGGACGCGATTATCTCGAATCGTGCGTGAAGATCTTGATATACTCTCGATACACATAGAAGAATCTCTATTTCAGAGAATAGTTGATGTTGTTTCTCTCACTCTCTCGGCTCTTACCATGCAAATTACATCGTGGCGAGCACGTGGGCGCGTTTCACGCGCGAATATACACGTGAAATCCTCTTTGGTCGTAAGAAGCTCTCTAGGGAGTCTGCTTTGAACAGGTTTCGCGTCAACGAACGTGAAAGGTATTCGTGGAAAATCGATGCTTATAACGGGGGAGGAATTTTTATTCCCTGTATCAAATAATAATGATGATGATGATGATGATGATGATGATGATGATGATGATAATAATTGAGAGGAGAGGAATGTTGTACGATCGTGAGTTTCTTTGGAACTCGGTCGACGAGACTCGAAAGTCACCTCGCCGGATTCCACAAGTAACGTGTTCCGATTTCGAGAGCTGACTTCTTCTTTTTCTTTTTCGTGGGTCCACAGGTCGGTGATGGTGGCATCATAGTGTTGGATGCCACTTTGGACGCGTCGACGACTGATGACGGCGAATGGGAACTGGCTGGTGGTCCACCCTCGCCTTGCGACGTGTCCTTCTTCAACGACAATGTTCTTATCAATGGACGCAGCAATCTCTCGAAGACACCACGCAATCACAAGGTAAATCGATCATTTTTAAACGATAAATAACTTAGGTACACGACAAGTTCGTATTTTCCATTGACGGAAAATGCATCAAGAATTCAAGAACACTGTGTGAAAATACCCTTTCCTTTGAAACAGTGGAAAAAAAAATCACGGTGAGCAAAAAACTTGGGGACTAAAGCAGGGAAAAAAATTAATCGATCCTTATCTACTGTTCGATAAGAAGGAAAATCTGTGAAAGGTCGACGCGAAACATTATCACTCTCCTGTTAATAGGTGTTTTCACCTAAAGATAAGGTACGAGTTAACATCTCTCACGATCACCTTATCTAATCTAATCAGGCTGCAGCTCTACGGTTGGGATCGCGCAGCAGGGGCTCATTTAAGTCGAAAAGCAAGCGACGTAACGCTTTAACCAAGGCCCTAGCCTCGTCGTGGGAATGCGCTTTCCCTCGTGAAAGAGATTGTAAAATATTCAAGGGCGAGCTGCAGCCAACCTTTCAGCTTCTTCTCCCTCCCGTTCGAGTCCTTTCATACCCAATTTTCGGTACACTTTTTATCCTTCGAATGAAAGGAAGCGTCTTGAAACGACGTTATCCCTCTTCGTTTGAACGTCGAGTATACATCGCCATGGTTTACGAAGGATCTGGATCCAAGGGTGCAAGAGATCACGTTAACCCTTTAACACTTTAATCCTACAGGACACCGTGACTACATAAAATAACAGAAAATGATAGAATATACATAAAACATATTATACCAAATTCTATCGATGGAAATAAAAAAAACAAATACAATTGTTGCACCTTCCTATATCTATTTTAACACATTTTACGTCAGCTCCGCGTTGCTGCGAAATTTTCAGCCTATCGGTTCTGATGGATGTTTGATTTTACGTTTAACACGTTAAACACCACAGTGATTTTCGTCGATTTCTCCGTTCAGCGGTTCAGTTTCGAAAATTTCGCAGTGTTACCATAAATTAAAAATTCTTTTTAAATATACGATTACCTATTTTATTTCGAGTGTCCATTCCTCGCAAACCTCTAGCGAGTTAACCCCTTGCCCTATAACAACGAGTCAGACTCGTGACACAGATTCTGGCTCACATTTGACAAAAACAGTTATATTAATAAACAAACATTAATTTTAATTCTAACTTTCCTTTTAATTTATAAAACCGAGGATTGTCAATTGTAATTAATCTCTAATACATTAGCGTTTCTTATGTAAAATGGTACTAAAACAATAAGTAGCTGATGGTTAAACGTATAAAGAAAAAGAAATCATAGGTTAAGGGGTTAAAATACGTTTTAACCCTTTGACTGCCATGCCGAAATCACATGTTTCGCTGATGACGCCACGGTAGTATTTTTACTATTCAAAGCATATAATGGCTTTTAAATTTTTTATTGATGTTCTAATAAAAATTTTTAATTGTTCAATGGGGCACTTTTTATTTCAAAGTATCTTATATTTATCGCTTATATTCAAAATGCATTAACTGTTAATTTTCATTCAATTTTTACAATTGTAAAAAGTTCAAGCGTTCCGGTCACCAATGACCACCATGGCGTCACAGGAGAAACCATGGCCGGTCATATATGACCAACGTGGCAGTCAAAGTGTTAATAGACTATTGATGAGGTATTAACATTTTGCAGCCTAGCATTCGTTCGTTAGTTCACTGTTGTTTCGTATCGTTCAAATGACAAGTCTACATACTTGCACGATAGGTGGTGACAACCGTGCATCACCGTGATAAGCTATCTGTGTATACACTGATTCGTCGTGTAGTTGTGCCAAGTCACGTTTGTCCTCCGTGCAATTAACGTTTCGCGAACTAAACGTTTCCGTTTCACCGGTGTCATCCCTCCAATCACCGTGTTCGACGTTCCTCCAGACAAAGTTATTCGAGGTTTCGTTCGCTTCGCGATGATATCTTTCCAAGAATACTTGAGATTTTTATATCGAAGAAGGTTCAACGAACCAAGCTCGGTTGTACGTTCCGACGAAAACTCGCGGTATTAACGAGTTTCGGTAGAACAGGTATCCCCGATGCCCGGCAGGCTTGTTTTTACCATAGCTCGAAAGCGGATTAAAGGATATCTCTCTTTTCGAACTATAGATAATCGTTCTAAATAATTAATGTGCTATAACATTGTATACCGGCGCGTCATTAAGTTTCACGGTTCGACTTCTCCCGGCGAGACGTCGTTACAGATCAAACGACGTTCTTTGAAACAATCTTGAACGACCGATGTCACCTTTTGGTACGTTAATTGAGCGTGACCGTGTCATTTTTATCGATCGGTAAAAGAACTCGAAGGAAATAGATTCGTTTAACAGACGTTCGTGTTTGTAAAACACTTTCTCGGGTTCGAAAATGGTAACGGAACGTCTATAAATTTAAAGCAACGTCTCCCAACCTCTTTTGAATCATGCTCCATCTCAACGCATCGAAAATTTCGATTAATCTTTTAGCATAAGAGTGAATCAAGTTCTTAGAAAGTACAGTAGAACACAGTTAGTCGAATTTTCGCGCTTTATCCCTCGTTAAACTCTCTCGTTTGGAAACTTCGATAGGTCGAACAATTTTAACTCTTTCTTAGAGATTCAACTGTCCCACTGAAGTCTTAGAATACTGCGTTATGTCTGTAGATAGAGTAAAAGGATGAAAATTCACGGATCGAAAGCAAACGAGGAGAACGACGAGTATAACGTTCGAGAAGCTGCTCCGGTCTCGATAATTATCCTCGTTTAAAAGATCGAAAACGTTTCGTCGGAGCGACTTTCTCACGGGCTACGAGCTTACGCGGATCCCCGTGACGAGACTCACCTGTTACCGGTTGCGATCTGCAAAGTAAAAGTAGCCGCGGCGACGCACGAACCGGCAACGATTTTCGTAGCCAGCTCGTCGGAGGAGTTAATCTACCGTGCTTCATGGGAACGCGGCAAAACACGCGCGATTCCGTTCTGCACTTAAACGGAGAAACGATATCTTTCTCTGGGCAAGAGGGAAAAACTGCCGTGGCGCACGCGTCACTTCCGGGTTCGACGGAAATTTTCACTGATTTATGCAAGCCGCCATTGCGGCGTCTAAGAGTCAAAGGTGAAACGACCACGATTTTTCTTTCGTTTCTTCTTTACTTTATTGCTTAACCCCCTTGCGGTATAACAACGAGTCGCACTCGTGGCGCAAATTATGCTTGAGGTGTGACAAGAGAAGTATTCGTTAAGTTGTCCGGAAAATTTTAAGTAAATAAATTTCATATTTCGAAGCACTGTGTTTATTTTATTCTGCGAGATATGCGCCGTTCAGTTCTCTAACGTTTCATCGTCTTTTCCAACAATTTGAAAAGTTCATTTTGCCGAAAACTTCGTTTCTTTATCGAAATTTCCAACTTTTAATTTTTTTTTTTTCTGATAGCCTATCATCTGTTTGAGTATTACATACTTCGTTTATCGTTTCACCGGTATTTTTCCCTTTTCGGTAAAAGAAAAATGTTAAATTTCGGAAGCGTACCTTATTCTTTTCCACCTTCGAGATAGTATGACTCAGAGAAGAAACTAATTCGTGGTAACGAATAGACTTTCAAAAGACACGTGAAAAAATAATCTGTCAGAATATATGCGAATTTCATGTTTTCGTTAACTTTTTTCGAAAATCGGTACGAATTTTCCGGACAGCCTAATCTATCAAATTTGTATTTGTATTCTACTTTCAGTTTGAACTTAAGACTGAGGCTTTCTAAATAAAAATTGACGTATAATATCTTATTCGTCAGACTAAAAATTCGTACGGCAAGGAATTAACGAGTAACTCTTCGAGTATTCTTCAGAAGAATGTTTGAAATAGACGGAATATCTTCTTATCGGTTGAAGTTAAATTGCCAGGAATTAATCCATTTGCATTATACGAAAGAATAAAGAACACGCCTCCATCGCCAGATTTTTTTATTACATTTAATTAAAAATATTTCAAACAGTATTACAATGAATTCTTTTCCCCTCTTGTTTAATTAAAATATATATTCACCGTGTATGTACATCCTGCGTTAATTACTTCGTGATAAGAATCCAACACTTCGTAGTAAAAGGAAAAGGGAAGAAAAAGAAATACCAAACGTAAGATGAAAGAAGCTTGAAAGAAATCGTTACGTACTATTCGCTCCTAACGTGAATGCACGTATATGTACGCTAATGATGCAAATGGGTTAACGAGCTAATCGAAGGAGAGGTAATGGGTGTGATTTTCTGGAAATTGCGTGTTGCGCAAGTATAACGCAAACCTTCGAATCGATCCAAGTCAATAATGACGCATCTATTCCGGATTTATCCGTGAACGGATAATTCGATTTCACAAAGCTCTTTCTCTTTCCCTATTTGAAACTCGTTGTTTGTTTCAATTTCGTTGTCCAATTAGCTTTGGTGCACCGGCTCCTAACCTTTAATAACGCGTTACATAAGGCGATATATGAAAAATCAAAACCGGTAAAAGGAGGAGAATTTGCATATTCGAAAGTTCTTCAGACGCGGTGAAACAAGGGGGGATAATAATTCCTGGTGAAAACGACGTTAGAGGATATTTTTGGTCGTAAAAGCGGTGCTCGTCACGCTTATTGTCCCCATTGGCTATCGATCTTTCGTACCGTCTCGAGAAAACCGATATCTCCACCTGGAATCGATTGTTCGCCGATGCGTCGTATTTTCTTCGGATTTACTCTGAGGTCCGGCAACCGTATCGGATCGATAGAAACGGCTGGCTCAGCTATTATACGACTTGGAATTCCATGGGCCGTGAGTTATCGTCGAATAATCCACGTCGTTATAGAAAATGCGGCCGTTGTTCTTTGCTCGCCGAGGCGTTAGTCGATTCTTCGAACGATTCATCTTACTAATTCACAATCCCTCTCGACCATGATACACGATGGAGTTGCTTCAAGTTCTAGGTCTAGACTTCAGATTCGATCTTCCACCTATGTAATTAAAAATCACTTAAACAGTTTTAATAACCTTCTCGTTGGTGTAAATGTTCGCGGGTTACTACGAACGACGATGGATTAACGTCTACAATCTTAGTGTGACATTGTTGCGTAGAAAATGGCGGCGACCGGAATACCGATCGATTGCGTTTTGTCTTTATGAATTAGAATCGCGTCGATTGTCACGGGTAAAAAGTGAAAGCTGCAGTCTGCTGTTTGAAATGCAAGACTTGCTCCGGTGAAAAAGCTAAGCTAATCGAGCTCAAGTGATTTTCATTCGCGAATTTCTAACAAATCACGTAACGTACATTTAAGTTAATTTAACGACAATTTGGACTGCAAACGGGGAGTTCAAAGATGTAAAATTACATAAAATGCAATTTGATTGGGTGAAATAATTTTCTACCAAAGTTCTACTACTTTCTGGCTGCATTTAAACAAATATGAATTTGCATAAAAATCCATCCGTCTGGTTGTATCGTACGCTTCGAGTCGTAAGGCTTCACAGTTAGCTCGGCTTAAATACCATTACCTTAAAACGAGCGAATGACCGAAAGCAAAGCTGCGTATGCGCGCACCTAACCCATAAAAGTAAGTATCGCGTAAAGTTTATCTTCGCGACGCGGAAAGCGTTTCCGCGGCCGAGCAGAAGCCGCGTGTGCTGGGTTAGAATATCTTCGTCTACGCTATATTTTAATTTTATCGAACGTAAAGGAATTCTAACGGTGAAAAATTGCACCGTGTAGAAGCACCGTGCCAGTTCTTAAGATGTCGCGTTGCTCAACCCGTTTGCATCCCGCGTTGGAAAAAGTGCGAAAACTTGCCTAATACTGCCAGTGTTGCTTAACGCGTTTCGAACATTTTTTTTTTTTTTTTACGTGGACGAATTCTCGCGTGTAACGATCGTTTCGTCACTGGAAATCGAACCAAATACTCCAGAACACCGGTGTTCTCTCTCTTTTTTCTCCATTTTCCCACCAAACGTGTCCGAAATAATTCGAAGAACGTAGATTCTTTATGGGAAGTTCGACGAAAATGGCCGAGACCGAACTGCGAAGCGAGAGGAAATCGATCTGACGATTATTCCGATTCGACGTGTCGTGAAGAATCACGAAAAAGAGAGAAAAAGGGGGATTTCGCGATGGGAAATTATCATCCGCCGGTCACAGCTGCGGATAATTCGTTCTTTACGATCCACTTTGCTCCGCTGGCGACTATCGTGCGATTTCACCTCGCAAACAATCGGTTTTATTGGCGATACCGGTCTCCTACGGAGTTGCTGGACAATAAACTTCAGGTGGCTTGACTTGACGTACGCGTAGCAAAGCTCCCGATAGGGAAATGGAGGAAACAAAGAGAAGAAGGCTCGTGCGAAATTCCCTGACCCTGTTCCTAGTCGAATATTTCAGCAACCTGGAAATTTCTCTCCTGAAATCGAAGACGCGCGAACAATAACGCAACGTACTCCGCGGGAATCGGATTTCCTTCTTCCTGTAATACGGTGAAACGTAAACATCGTAGAAGTGGGATGCGTAAGATTTAACGCGCGTACACTGTCGTTCATAAGTACTTATCCATCCACATATTTCTTTTTCTTTCATTTTTTTTGCTCCCTCAAATTTATTCGAGAAACAAGTACGAACATTTTCTACAAAGAGACTGTTTCTCTTTGTCACGAGAAAATAGAAATGCGCAGAGCAAAGTTACCTAGAATAAAGAACAACGACAGAGTTGTCAGGTGAGTGAACAAATATTTGAGCAACAGTGTACACAAACGTAACACGTCCATGATCTATAATGTTGTTGACAATGGGTATTGTCGAGTGCTAGATTAAACTTAATGCAACGTCTAACCTTAAGAAGTAATTGCATCGCTAAAATGTTGAATTTATTCCGAGAATGAACGTACGGAGTAGAGAAGCGACGTCGAATTAGACGAACGAAAAAGACATGTCAGATAAAACTTCTTCGAATTATCGTAAGCAAACGTTATCGATCAATTTTAGGAACAAGTTAATACATTTTCAAGAAAGGATATCGGTTTCGATCGGATTGATCCACGAGTCGTTAATTAGCCGATCGTTGAATGGGGACGTCGAAGCTCGGTTTCTAATCGACTGGCAAAACGGTTCCGCGATCGTCGCTCACGGTCCTTTTATTAATAGCGATCGGTGAAAGGTAATGAGCGGTGTGAAGCCATTACGAGTAGACGTTACGCGTGTAACATCTGATAATGCGAATAATCGCGACGCGTGTACTCGGTCGCGCTTCAAGGCTGCGGTCTTTGTATCTCGCGACATCGGCCATTCGGCCGCCTATCGATCTTTCGTTTGAAATCCTCTTACTTGCACGTGTAATTATTGGCAAATTCAATCGGACAAGTCGATATTCTCTTGTTTTTTCCCTCTCTTTCTATATTCCCTCTGTATTGAAACTCGTGAATTGATTAGTTTCTTTTACGAATTATTCAGAAGTGTTTGAATCTCGTTGGAAATTTCGCTGATAACACCTCTTATCAGAAAGACTATCTGAACCGTCAGTTTGCAGACATATGGTATACAGAAGCGGCTCGTCGAAGGAGCTAATAAAACGTGTGTTTCCTCCGGGCAAACAGGAGAAACAAAGGTCGTGCAATTATAAACGACGAATTCTTAGAAGACGATAAATGATAACGAAGCAACGAAGTACAACAGAAACATATTGCATAATTATCTCGCGATATCAGTGAGCAAACGTTGTACGCGATAATTACGAGGCGCCGTAACCTAACACTTCGACACGCTGAATCGACCAAACTGGAATTCGCTACGCGACGTTCGATTTGTTGACAATCGTCAGCGATTCTATCGTCCCCGTTTATCGTCCTTGACTGGAAATAGGTCGTCTCTGAAATTTTGCCGAACAGACTGTTACGCCAATCGTTTCGAACGAATTTCAAATGCTCCAATTGCCATTTACCAAGAGTGCACATTCTCTTTCAGTCAAGGTTACTCTTTATTCATCCGATCTGACGTTCCAAATCGTACGATTCCACAATTTCGAGTTCAAGGACTTCGTTGTACTCGAAATGCAACATTTCGAATTCCACGTAAAAATAGATACTTGGCTATTGTTGCGAAATTTCGCAGGTTTCGCGAGATCTTGATGGTCGTCGACCTCAGGGTGCCATCACCTCCCGCAACAATTGCGAAGTCGTTCCATTCCTAGAGAAAATTGCCCGACTGGTAATTCTTACTCAGCCGCGATTCTAACACGGTTGCAGGCGTCTCGACGCGGTCGTCGCGTTGTCGGTTGAAAAAGAAAAACTCGGAAAGTCAATGGTATTAAACTCGTAACGGCAGAATCATGGCGAGGATTCTTTCCTATCTTCGCATGGTAGATCGTTACTCCGGATCGAAATAGAAAAAGAATCGATTTGAAATTCTAATCTAAACTCGTCGGCGGAAAAGTCTGGCGGTTAATTGCGTTCACGGGCCGTTAGTATCTTATCAAAAGGTAAGCACCACGGTGCGTTTCATCTGTTGCGTTCGCCTTGGTTAACTTCGAGGAAAAAAAACATTTTTTTTCGTTCGTTGAATAGGTGATCTTTTTTTTCCTCTCTCAAAGCCACAGATAGAATGTTTAATTCCCTCAGGTGGAACTACCGCGTTTCTTTGTCCGGGTATTGCAGTTACAATTAGGATCGTTTCGAAGGTCGTTTGAAGGTGTTAGAACGTGAAGGATCTTGAATCGAGAAGAAAAGAAGGGAATCACGTAAGGTGAAAGAATTTTCCAACAGAAGAGACAGACAACGCGAACGTTTTTCTAAGCGACGCCAAGTCGAATGGAGTCTTTCTCTACACCGATAAATTCTAGCCGTGTTGGCTCGTAAATACCGCAGTCGCTTTGTAAGCTCTTCTCAAGGAATGTATCCTACGTGCATCGCTATTGAATAGGTCGTTCGGCCCGTATGCAAATGAAGAAATAATGTAAACACTCGTGGACGCTGGGCAATTTGCTTCTAACCTGTGTATGCCTGCTGCGATAACGGTATTCAAAAGCGATCCTTCCGATCGACACCAGATGATCCTATAATCTTCGAAAGAAAAAAGGAAAAAAGAAGAAGAAGAAGAAAAAAAACACTCGATTTAATCGACGATCGTAGATAACGTTAATCACGGAAATGAAATCGTTCCGATGCAAACGCTTCCTCGTTCCTGGGAGTTCATCGTTGACGTCGAACGATTCCAACGTTCAAAGTCATCGATGAGGAATCTCTTGGAACATCTCCAAAGCGACGATAGGTATTCCAAACACGTTAAATCACTCGAAACAGCTCGTAACCTCTCCTCGGTTTTCGTCAAAAGTTCAAATTCCCCGGAGAGATGAAGTCGAGGTAAATTATTCTTCGGTTCAACAGTGTTCGAAATCGCGTTAGCTTACCAGCCGTTTGATCTCGTCAGCTCAGAGAGGAGATTACAGGTTTTACCGGACATAACGGATGCTCTCGCGTCTAGTTTTTCCCTGGTGGAACAAGCTTTACGCGTCCATTTGACGCGGGTGTTCACAAGTGGGGACCGTGAAACGTGGGGTGTCGCGACGATAAATTCCTCTGACGCTTTTACGGGTTATAGTATCTACGACAGAGAGTGCGGGGACCAACGCGATACTTCGACGCAGAGAAAAAGCTTCTGCGTTTGCAAGTTTCTCCTCTCCATTTCCCCCCTCGTGCTTCGGTGGATCCGTGTTTAACTTTATGTCCCCTCGCGCTCGCGAATTATCCTCGAACGATCGGCTGTTGCTCGGATAAAACGTTCCTGCACCCGTGAACCAGCCTCTGAGTAATATATAGCGCGTCGTTATGTCTTCGAGTTTCCTCAAAGTTGTTTCCCATGTTACTTGTTAAACGATTCAGTGTTGGTGTTGGAATTTCGGAAAAAGGAACAGGGGCGACTCGACGACCGCATTCTGAAGGCGTTACGAAGCGGCGCATGTGGCGCGTAAAAATGTATAGCCGGTGGAAGAAATACGGCGGGGTGTCGTAAATTACAGCATTACGTAGACGGTGTCGATTGGTGCAGCAAAGGAACGTGTTAATTTTAAAGTGAAGCTATCACGAGTTCCTCTCGAGAGTCGAATTTATCGATGCGCGAAGTATCGAGAGTTCTAACGGAGAGTTAAACACGCAACTTGAGAGTACTCTCGCGAGCAACTATCGTAAAAAATGAAAAATACGTAACGTAATGCTCGGAGCGTGTAAACTTCTACGCCTGATCGATTTTACGACCTCGCTGTATTTCTTCCATCGACTATACCTCGCGTAATACGTAAATGTCCGTTCTGCTTCCTCTTTCTATTGTCTGCCACGATAAACGGTTTCCTTTCTCGCGGTCGCGATAACAGCCTCATTGTGTCCTCTTCGAAGATCCTATTTGTAAGTAACGACCTATCTTGGTGACAATATCCACCGTTTTTCTCGTGAGTAAATTCCATTCGAAGATTCCACGAGAGTTTTACCAGTTGGGGGGGATTAAAAACATTTGCTCGGTTCATTGGTCGAGAGAAAGAGAAGCCTGCGGCGCGAACACAATCTCGAAACGAAACGGAGGTTTTTTTTTTTTTTTTTTTTATCGATCGTAAAGATGCAAAGCAGAACTGAACGACGTCGTTATCGAGAGTTCTGCTTATCTTCCCTCTTAACGAGAGGAGTTGCTCGATCTGTTCGCGGAATCTTATCCAAATGATGGCCCCATGGATGATCTCTCCAAACTAGCATTATTATGTCGACTTTATTATGCAATGAATTTACAGGAACACAGATGGCACGAGGAGGAAACGAAAGGAGAGAAAGAGCAAAATTAATAATAATCCTTCGTAGGCAGTTTGGGTCATCGACGACCTAAGAGATTCAAATGAATATTAATTAGCAAAGACTTCGACTTCGATAGAAATTTTTTTAGATTTCTCACAAGTCTAGAACTGTGAAAAAAATCAGACTCGAATGTAAAAGAGTTAGATTGCCTATGAAGGGCGAGAAAATATGTTATAATTAGGGATAAGTACGTACTTAGATTGTAATAAGAAATTTTTAGATGCGCATCGTACAATTTCATAGGTGCTCGTTGTTACGATATAGATAATTGTCACTTAAAAACGTTTAAAAGCGTATAGGATCTAGGCAGGTTTTCTGAATTTTTGCTCGTAAACGTGTTGGTTAACGAGTACTCACAAAATACTCACGGTGGATTTTATGGTCGAGAAAGCAACGGCGAGCAAACGTGCGCGCGCGCGTGCTCGCTCGTTCGCTCGCGACACAAAAGGTTTTACTCTCTTTTGAGGGTAGTTCGGTTCACCGTTTTCTTCCTGAAAATCAATATACCGAGCGACCAATGAGCGCCAGCGTCGATGGTCCCCCGTGCGTCTCTGTTCGGGGAACGATTTGACACTCGTCGCACGCTAAACACGCTCTTACTCGAAACTTTCCATCTTGATATTTGCCTTTGGCCAACGTTGCGCTGATTCCGTTTATCGAAAGTGCCGTTTTCGCGCCAAGAAGAAAGCCATTTCTCCCTGATATGTATTTCCTTTTACCATGTACACGTGCACGGTTTGCAGACTCGGTTGCACTCGTTGGCCACCTGGAATCTCTATTATTCCACCGAAAGAAACGTTATTACAGGAAGAGAAAAAAAAAAAAAATGTACACTTGAAAATGATTCCTCCAGTTCTAACCCGATATTTTCCTCCGTTCGAAACGGTGAGCGCTTATTAGTGGCTCCTTTACAAAGTCGATAAGTTGTTAAGACTGGCTCGAAACAAGTGACTATACAATGCAACTTCTTGTGCCCGCTGTCGATGACCCGAAACGGATGGTGGCTCGTAATTAACCAGTACCATTAATTAACTAGGAAGTTCTGAACGTGGCTGACCTTGATCCGTGCTCCTTTCGAATAGTTCGTGGCCGAAGAATCGATTGCAAATTCGGTCGTAAAGCTCACAAAGGATAACCGATCGTTCCGTCATTGGATAATCTACGCGGAAGGAAAAATGATCCACGCTTATAGCCACGTGTGCGTTGGCAATTTATTCGAAACCTTCCACCATTGTCACGCTTCTCCAGAACGAAAATACTGATTGAGATTTATGAAACAGGAAGTCTAGAGGTGGCACCGTGGATAAATAACCCTAGCCATTTCTTTCTGCAACGATCCTGCGTACATAGTTGTTCCATAGCTTTGGAAACTTGCAAATACACGTGTAGTTAAGCAACGAGTGGTCGACCTCTACTCGAAATAATCACTGGTACTGTTACCAGCATGGCAAGACCAAAGAGCAAAGATTTATTTGCTCCAGCGAACTAATCGCGCCCACCATTCTCGCCATCTCCTGAATTCGCGATTAGAGTTGACGTAGATAT
Organism: Anthophora plumipes; assembly: GCA_951804975.1. Taxonomy (NCBI): domain Eukaryota; kingdom Metazoa; phylum Arthropoda; class Insecta; order Hymenoptera; family Apidae; genus Anthophora; species Anthophora plumipes. The sequence goes on from OX638114.1 coordinate 25,236,802, forward strand.
ATTTCAAACTAAATAATGTTCCACGTTTCTTTCTTAAATCGCCTAGAAAATATTCAACCACACCGGTAGAGAATTCTTTAGCGGAGCAATTGACGAGAGGATACAAACGCGTTTCTTACGATCGAAAATATCGGGTCTCACCGATGGTTCTCTAATAAGAGACGAACACGAACGAACAGCAAACTCTCTAGGAAAAGAATCGCTTTCTCTTTTGATCACGTTCTTCAGCAAGAAGCGGACAAGAAGGCGATGTCCTCGCTTCCCAGTCGAAAAAGCATCGAGTGTGACGGGTTACTGTTATTCCAGGCTGCATGCCGTTGTTTGTTCTTCCCGTGTCTTATTTGTACCTGCCTTTACACACATCTGCACACGTACACATTTAACACGATACAACAAAAGACATGTGTGGCTCTTTTCGTCGTGTGATCGTCTGGTTTCACAATGGTCGCGTGCTTCGAACGTATTTAGCCGTTACCGAAGCCCTTTGTCACGTTAAATGGTTCAATTTATCTCGTTTCCGTTAGACACGAAGCTTTTAAGCTCTCTTTCTATTAAAATTGCCATTTGTCGATTAAAATTTACGACGATTGTTTCAGCATCGAATACAATTCGACGACACGGCTACACGTACCTTCGAATATCCAAGCGAAGCGTCGATGCTGGAGGGTGAGAGCAGCGTGGATGGCGAAACTTCCGGTTCCGACGAGCAATCAGCTCCGATCAGCGGCATAACGTCCTCGACCAATTCGACGACCAACATGCCCTCCCTTCTCGGTAATTTTTACTCGTTCTTCCTTCGCTACTACAAGCCTATCTCGTATATTCTTTTCTTTTTTTTTCTTATTTTTTTTTTTCTTTGCTGTTTTTACTCAGGAATTGTAATCCCTTTAATCATGTATACTCGTTACGTATCCTCGTTCAGATCTAAACCAGTCACGTTATTTTGAATCTTTTGCAGAGGCAACGTTCACGTACCACGCCATATCTCCTATGAACAGCTGCAAAGAATTGCACCTACTTTTAAACGTGAACCCAGTGAAAGAGTCGCTAGCATGAATAAGTCCCATAGTTTTCTAAATAAATGCTTCACTTTCCCTACATCTCTTTTTTTTTCCACTCCTTAAACAAACTGTCCTGTCCGTTACGTTTCGTTCAATGACTTTTCACGCCTCTGTTAGTACTCGTTCCCATTTTTTCTTTTTTCTTCTTTTTTTTTTTAATGTGTTTCGTTGCTCGCTGTTTGCCTCGTGTATACACCTCGTTTCACCTCTCGAGTTCGCTTTGAACAGTGCAACGTGCTGAAAGCTAGTGCTTGTTCCCCGCAGGTGGTGGTGGCCTAGCCAGTTACACTCCTAGCAAAGTGGATCTGACGTCGGAAGGGTTCGAGCTAGGCGTGACCAGGGCTGTGTCCTCAACTCCTTTGGTTACATCGATCTCCACGGCGAGCACCAACTCCGAGCAAATGGAGCACGAAGAGATGGACTACCTGAAACCAGCTCAAGACGCTGGTGCATGGGGCTCCGAGACAACTGGCGATCTTCTCTATTGATGTGATCGAAGAGAAACCAGCAGGGAAGATGTGTCGAAGAAGCTCAAAGCTACTCCCGGAGGAGAGCAAGGAATCCCAAGTTCCACCTACTCAAAAGACTAATCGCAAAGTATTTTTTTGTTTCCTTTTTTCGTAGGCACGAAAGAATGAACCTTTTCTATATGGAAGCGACAAAGCGGTCGTATTATATACCGAAAGAAGAAAGAGAAGCGTTTTAGTAGTATCTTGAAGAAACGCTATGGAACGAGGGGCGGCGACCAGCGTGACGATTGCTCACCGTATGAATAAGCATGGAGAAACTGCTACATTTTTTTTTCCTTTTTTTTTTTTTTTTTTTTATTTCTCCCTAAGAAGTATACATCACGCGACGCGTTCACGATCGGATACACGCCTTAACATAGATAGATCACGGACGATACTTCGTTCGGGATGAAAAATGAATCAAAAGGGAGAACGAAGAGAGAACGTGGAACCGGTTCGCTCGCGAACGCGTCGAGAGAGAGAGAGAGAATGAAGCAAACTTTTCTTAGATAATTAAGAGATTAAGAAAAAGGATAAACAGTATCATTCCAACTATATGCATTTACTTTGTATTACTACGATAACGAAAGTGAACAAACTTTTGTCCTAAGTAACTGAAAAAAGAAAAAAAGAACAACTGCCAAGGATACGTCAGTGCTTTTCTTTTCTTTTTCTCTTTTTTTTCTTTTTTTGTTTGTTTTTTTTTTTTTTTTTTGATAGCACTTTTTACACGGAGAACCCGGTGATCGGTGAATCCTATTAGAACGGACAGATAAAGAGAACTAAAAAGTAAAAAAAGAAAAAAAGAAGAAAAAGAGCATATCACGATTTTGGAACAATTTTACAACAAACGGAGAGAAGTCGACGATGGAACTCAACATTTTTCTAACCTTTTTGAGATTACTTTAAAATGCTGAACCGTTTAATGTTCAAGCTGTTGTCAGTCGAAGGACGGAATTTTATGGAAGATTTGAAGGAAAAAGGAAAAAGGAAAAAAGTGGGAAAACAGGAAAATTCGATCGGGAGAAAAAAGAATTGCAAAACGTTCGAGTTTAGATTTATAAAAGTTTTTTGCCAAAGTAGAATGTAAGTCTACTCGATATACTTAATATAATATGTACAATAAGCGAAGGTTTTGGTCCAGCAATGACACAACAATTGTAAATTCCGGGAAATTTGTTATTTATACTAAAAAGGTACACTAAATCGTACTGATATCTCTTACAGATGCTCAAGGTTCGTTCACATTTCGATGTAGATATATATATACATACATATATATTTACAGTATTCTTTAGTTGAGTTTGTTTCGTTTATTTTTGTTTCTTACATTTGGACAAGGACCAAACAAAAGAAGAAAAAAAAAAAGAACAGAGAAATATTAATAATTACCAGATTATTGTTTCGATACGGAAAAATTACTGGGCAGATATATACGATTTGTTTACGATGAATGTTATAATTTTAAGGCGAATCAAATTTTGTACATACTAAATTATTGTCGATCTCAAAGTTTCTCCGGATTTATGCGAGAACACGAAACAATTCGATTGCTTTGAGATCGATCGTACGTGTACTTTTGTTTCTTTTTGTTGTCCGTTATATTTGTTCGAAGTGGTAAATAACACGAACGTTCATGAAAAAGAAAAAAAAAAAAGAGAGAATTCGAGATACTGTGTTTTGAGTCGCGTAAATGTTCGAGGTATGATTGCGGCAGTATAGTTAACTTTTCGATTAGGATTTATATCGCGTGATCGCGGACTGATTCAAGGGGTAAACGTGCGATACGATGTTGATGATAATAATTAACGATAAAGGATGCATTTATATACACCGAAGCAACAATTATTGTGTTCCAATTTTCCGTCGTTGTATTTTAGACGCTGCTATTCCGAATGAATATGGTCAAGCGTGTATCTCACCGATAAACACGGATCGCTTCTCATTTGATTCCACGTTATCGTTCGATCGATGCTTGATGGGTCTGTGTCACAGCGTTGCATTTTACACTGTGATATTTTTGTTACTTTCCCCTAATAACGACATATATAATTGCTTCCCGAATATTTTAAGGAAACAGTGTACCGTGTGTCGACCGCTCAGTTTGTAATTTCCATAGTAACGGAGTAAACGAGATTACCGATGGGAACGAAACATTCCAAAATTTCAATCAGTTGCCAATTTTTTTTTCCTTTTTTTTTCTTTTCCACCTGGTCGATTTCGATCGCTTTTTTTTTCATGCGTATTATCTTGTCAACGTGTGTAATCTCGCTGCTCCGCTCGAGGGAACTCCGTATTATTTCTGTAAATTATCACTGTACAGTATGGAAAGGCATCGTCGTTTCAAGTAAAAAGATTCTAAGGAGAAGAAAATAGTATTACTCTAAGATTATTCTTCTTACTCTTCATCTTATGATTATTCTCATTATTCTTATTATTGTTATTATTATCCAAAAGCTTGAATCCACAATTACCTTATTGAGTATACTTACAGTTAGAGAGTATTGTGTGATGTATCTGTCTGTGTGTTATTAAGATATTCAAAGTAATAAAATGAAACAATTATGCCCGAATTATTATATCGTCAAGCCTATCTTTTCGCGTGTCTCGTCAGACTCCCGATTAACAAGTAGGATATGTATTATCAAAACTATTCTTATTTATTTAAATAAATATATACAGTTTATTGAACAAATAAATCATATCTCAGTCAATGCATGGTCCAGACAAAACACACAATTGCACATCCTTAAAACCTAGAGTCTGTGTTATTTGTATATCGATGTGTAATATTCCTCTTCCAGGTCGTATAAATCGGCAGCCATGTCGTCCCGTAGAGAGGCCAATTTTTGATCGCATTCCGCTTGTTTCGTACGGAATAATTTACTATTTTGCGCTATAGCGTCGTTCACAGACGGGAAATCGTTCAATATCAAATACTGTTTTATATCGGACACAAGTTTCATCAGAGATTCTCCCGCGCGAACTATGTTGGCTGCCCTGACGTGCATTTCATACGTATCTTGTTCACATTGTGTCATCCGAGATAATTGCGAATCACTCTCACCCTTTGCTAGCTTTATTATTTCTATAAAATAATAAAACAACAGTTTGAAAACGAGACGAACTCGAAATATTTATAGGTTAATTTCGACACGTCGTCGATTATTTCCAGAAAAACCAGACGTTCAACTTCGATACGTCTCGCAATGAACAGTATCACTGTATTTCCTAACGCAGTATCACTTTTTCATTGAAAAACGTTGAATTTTACATGACTGCACACGACGAAAAATGTGAGGTTAGGAAATCGTACCTTCGAAGTTCTCCAACATAGACTTCACATCCTCCTTTAATCTGGTCGTGTACGATTTCAATAAAGCCTCTTTGCTCTGCGGCAACGCTCTTTGTGCTGCCATTATTGAAACAGCAACGATCAGCAACGTTTTTCCCAAAAAACGTACTCGACACAACACGAAATCGCGAACAGTTTAAACCGCTTCATCATGGAATCACAACAGTACCATCAGCTGATGCGATTTTATCGACAGATCACGCTGCACGCGTTCACGAACCAATTTCAAAATCTCGCGTAATCATTTGAATAAAGAGGATCGATCGATCACGCCTAATATAACACGAGAAATCCCGAAATTCGATCTCGCTGCAAGGCTGACGTGTGTAAACGTAAAACATCGAGGTCGAATTGCTCGTATATTGATTTTCATGGTAGAAACCTAGAACAGAGCCACCCCCATCCCCACTACGATCCTTTCATGTGTCAGAATAAAATCAATAGAAAGCTCGCGCGAACGCTTGCTCTTCGGTAAATCCATTTACACGCGAAATTTGACGGGGTGCCACGCGAGGAGGAGCGTCAAGGCTCGGTCTAACGCGATGGAGAACGCGTGGACGCAATTTTAACGCAATCATCCCACTCTCTTTCCATCGAACACACGTATTATCCACTCGAGTGTTGTCGTATGTGAAATTCTAAACGAAGCTGATACGATTTATTTAGGAATTAGCGATTCTCAGCGATCAACGACGATGGCTGTGATTTGCATAAGGAAAGTGAGATTTTCTATGATCCGCTGGTGGGGTGTGTCGTAGGGTTCAAGTGAAGAATAGGAAATTTAAAGCCAGTTTTACGTAGGTAGATGAATTTACTTAGGTAAGTAGCTCGTACAGCGCGATGTTAGAGTTTCTGATAATTTTAATATCGACGGGCGGGATTGTCGGGAGTTCGTCGTCTTCCAACGACGGCGACAATGTGTTGCACATTGGTGGTATATTTCCGATAGGTGGTGAAGGTGGATGGCAGGGTGGTCAGGTGAGAAATAATACCTTTTCTTCTTTTTTCTTCTTTTTTCTTCTTTTCTTTTTAAACGCGTTTAAAACCTCCCATTAATTCGCGTACTTCGTTAACGTGTTTAACAGGCTTGCATGCCAGCGGTGAATTTGGCATTGGACGATGTTAATCGCGAGAAGAATTTGCTACCTGGATTCACGCTAAAGCTTCACTCGAATGACAGCGAGGTACAAAGAAATCTTGCTATTACTGCGGAACAACGTAGGCGTAACACTAATTAATTAATTACGTGTATCTTCTTAGTGCGAGCCTGGTCTTGGTGCCTCGGTGATGTACAAATTATTATACTACGACCCACAGAAATTAATGTTGTTAGCTGGATGTAGTACGGTGTGTACAACTGTCGCCGAGGCAGCGAAGATGTGGAACCTCGTAGTGGTGAGTATCGATAAAGATTTTTCATTTATAAGGAGAATCAAAATAACGAACAACGATTTTCTATAACTTTTAGTTATGTTACGGTGCATCGTCCCCCGCGTTATCCGATCGAGATCGATTCCCGACGCTTTTCAGGACACACCCATCGGCCACGGTGCACAATCCCACGAGGATCAAGTTGTTGCAAAAGTTTGGTTGGTCCCGCGTGGCGATCTTGCAGCAAGCCGAAGAAGTGTTCATATCTGTAGGCTTGCGTTCTTCGTTAAACTATATAAATCCCATCGATTGAAACATTCACGAATGAAATAATATCTCTTCTATTACATTGTGTAGACTGTAGAAGATTTAGAAGCACGCTGCAAGGAGGCAGGAATAGAAATAGTCACTCGTCAGAGCTTCCTATCAGATCCATCGGACGCTGTGAGAAACCTACGCCGGCAGGATGCAAGGATCATCGTCGGTCTCTTCTACGTAGTGGCTGCGAGAAGAGTTCTCTGCGAATTGTACCATCAGAATCTCTATGGAAAGAGTTACGTGTGGTTCTTCATCGGCTGGTACGAGGATAACTGGTTCGAGGTGAATCTGGACAAAGAGGGAATCACCTGTACGAAGGAACAGATGAGACTCGCGGCTGAGGGGCATCTCACAACAGAGGCTCTCATGTGGAATCAAAATAACGACACGACAATTAGTGGAATGACTTCTGAAGACTTCAGGCTGAGATTGAACAAACTGTTGAAGGAAGGTGGTTACGATATCGATAATAATCGATATCCCGAAGGATATCAGGAGGCGCCTCTAGCTTACGACGCTGTTTGGTCGGTAGCTTTAGGTACGCAAATCAAATTGTTCAACACAACGTGTATCAAAATTGAACCTTTCTCACATATATTTCTCCATCAATCGCAGCTTTCAACAAAACAATGGAGAAGCTGAGCAAACAGGGAAAGAGCCTGAAGAACTTCACGTACAAGAACAAGGAGATAGCAGGCGAGATTTACTCGGCGATTAATTCCACGCAGTTCCTCGGAGTATCTGTACGTGGCGAGCAAGTAGAAATAGAACAGAAAGACTATATTTCGAGTGAACGATCTTTAATCGATCCTACATGTGTCCATATATATCTGTGTGCTATAGGGATACGTTGCATTTAGTTCGCAAGGTGATAGAATCGCATTGACCCAAATCGAGCAGGTGATCGATGGGAAGTACGTAAAGTTAGGCTACTACGATACGCAAAGCGACAATTTGACATGGAGGAATATGGAACGATGGATCGGTGGGAAGATACCACAGGACAGGACCATTGTCCGAACTGTTTTGAGAACGGTCTCGTTGACCCTGTTCATCACCATGGGAAATATATCGTCTGTTGGGATTGTGATAGCAATCGGCCTGATTATTTTCAACATTTGGAACAGGCATAGAAGGTACCCTCGTCCTATTCACATTCTCCCGCCATCTGTTTGAACAATTCTAGTATCAACACCGATTATCTATTTTCTTTCAGAGTTATAATGTCGTCACATCCTGTATGCAATACTATAATGCTAGTAGGAGTCATAGCTTGTTTCGTGTCGGTATTTCTATTAGGTATCGATGGTAGATTCGTTGCCCCGTGGGAATATCCAGCGATCTGCCAAGCCAGAGCATGGATGTTGTCCACGGGTTTCACTCTCGCGTTTGGCGCGATGTTTAGCAAAGTGTGGCGGGTCCACAGGTTAACGACTAAAACGAAAGCCGACCAGGCGAAGGTAAGCGAGAAAATCGAACGCTGTTACATACACGTGTATTACACGTAGAGGCTAGAGTTCACTGAAAATCGTTCTAGATATATACTCACACACCGTAATCACGTACGATCTAATATTTTTCTAGTCTATCACGCAGTCCCCGCCCTGCATGGTTTGCAGCTCCTGCTCGTATGACCCTCAACTTTAAACGTATTCTCGATTCTTTTTAGTTATTCATGGCTAAACAAAAAGTTTCGTCCATACAGAAGAAAATTCAACCGTGGAAGCTGTATACGATGGTAAGCGGATTACTCGCGGTGGATATCGTTCTGTTAATATCCTGGCAAGTGTTGGATCCCTTGCAAAGGAAAATAGAAACCTTCCCGCTGGAAGCACCACCTTTCGGTGATGACGACGCGAGAATTAGACCTGAATTGGAACACTGCGAGAGCATCCACAACAGCATCTGGCTTGGTAAATTCATCGTACGAATGATTCTTTCGTACAACGACAAACGAACGATAAAAATCTGCGTCCTTTCCTTCAGGTTTGATTTATAGCTACAAAGGAATCATCCTAGTGTTCGGATTATTTCTGGCGTATGAGACAAGGAGTATCAAAGTGAAACAGATCAACGATTCCAGATACGTCGGGATGTCGATATACAACGTGGTTGTCCTCTGTTTGATCACAGCTCCGGTAACAATGGTGATCGCTAGCCAACAAGACGCCAGATTCGCTTTCGTGGCCCTCGCCATTATTTTCTGTTGCTTCTTGAGCATGGCGTTGATCTTTGTGCCTAAAGTGATCGAAGTGATCAGGCATCCGAAGGACAAAGCTGAATCAAAGTACAATCCAGATGTGGGGATGTCGAAAGAGGACGAGGAGAAGTATCAGAAGCTTCTCCGTGAGAACGACGAGCTTCAAAAGCTTATCGCTGCGGTAAGAAAAACATCGACAATGTTCGATGTACGATTGTCTATGTTTATCGATCGTCACAGAGATATTACATCGTTTTTGCAGAAAGAGGAGAAGATCAAAGTACTGAAGCTGATGTTGGCCGAACGAGACGCGCTGAAAGGTGGCACCGGAAACGTCCCGAAGGACTCGTTAATAGTCGCAGATTTTGTGACTGGCGAGGGGACTTCCGACAGCGCAATCGGTGGGGGTATTTCTGTTTATACACAATCATCTCGAGCTTCTGCTTCTGAATTTGAGTTTTCAGGATCGTACTTGTAGATGAACTCTCGTTTCTCCGGAGTGCGGGTTAATCGTAACGAATTTAAGAAACTGGGACCTAAACGGACTAAAGGGAAGCGTTAATCGCTTCGTTCTGACGTTTTATCTTTATCGAGACTTTCCTTAGGGATTGTCGAGTCACGCGATGCACATTTTCTATCTTACTCGTACATTTCCGTTTATATCGCACACATTCGGTCGGACATTTTGTCGCAGTTTCGGATAGAACTCAGGAAGATTCTGGGAAATTCTGGAATCGTTTGCTCGAGGCAACGTTTCTTTCTATAATACATGTTCGTAGTATTACGTACGATGTGCTTATGTACTCGGTGTCTTAAACGTATAAATGTTGAATGTACGTGTTATATACCGAAGTCGCGTAAAGAAAAAAAAGGAAAAGAAGAAAGGAAAAACACTAAATGTGTGCATACGCGTACAGAAACTCGTTAAAAGAAAAAGAAAACTATAAATGTGATTACAAGTAGAAAGTTTATCGATGTAAAAGCAAAAATCCATCGACGCGGGCAACGCGCCGTATCAATGGACGAGAAAATTGTTGGCCTACTATCGTCGCGCGACGATACTGTTTACAACGACCTTTTCTTTTCTGTTACCTCGAGGGACAGAGAGAAAGAGAGAGCACAGTTGCAGATCTTACCGTATTAGCGAGGTTTTAATTGTTACACGACATTTGTACAGAAAAAGGTTTTATCGATTACGTAACACGGACCAAAACACTTCGTAATATATTTCGCCGTTGACATTTCGAATACTTTACGCGAAAAGAAAAAAAAAAAAGAAGGTTAAAACGTGGAATTGTCGCGTTTCATTGTTGCAAACTGTTCGCGCGGTGATGCATGGATTTACACGGGTCCAAAAGAGATAAAAAAGAGAAAAGAAGAAGAAGAAACAGTGGAATCAATGAAAACGAATTACATGTTCCACACGAGGTACAAAAGCATCCCTTTAAATATCGAGTATCGTATGATTTGAACCGTGTATTTACACGCTTATAGCGACACAGCGCAGAACGCACGCGTTGAAAGTTTCGTTGTTCGCCTGAGGCCTAAACATTTTTTATATAATATACCGTTCACGCATGATTTCCAGCAATTGCAGTTAAATCTCGTTAGACAATAACCTGGTCGTTTCCGATATTGAAAAATGAAAAGAGAAAAAAAAAAAGAAGCGTGATTTATTGTGAACCTCATGAAGTCTGCTCCCAAATTGTACGGAACGTTGCACGGCACGCGAAAATTTGCGGTGATTGGCAGGTGGGTGATGATCACGGGCAACAAATTATACGTACACACGGACACGTAAAGGAAAAAGAACAAAAGAGGAAAAAGAAAAAAGAAAGCAAAGAAAAAGAAAAAGCAGTGAACGTGCTAACGAGATTTAAAGGCTTGAAATGTTGCGCCATTCATAAATAATTTGGGAGTCTTGATGAGGTGGATCGACGACGTACTTACCACGGCCAGTTAAACGTTTAATCTTTCAGATTATACATACTCTCTCCGCGGTTGATATTCGTTCACGGGGAAAGAAAAATCACTCGAGTGTTCAACATGGATTATCAATTATTTATGAATGGACGAAAAAAAAGAAAAAAAAAAAAGAAAAAGATCACTATACGCTTATTCCGCATGTTATCTGAAGGATTATCGTTTTTCCATTCTTCTTTCTAGAAACGGACCAGGTTGGCTGAACGACAAGAGTCCCCATGCGTCGCGTCGATTAGGACGGCGAAAGCAATACGAGCAAACGTGCGAACGAGCTGAAAGCTCACGAGGCAAAGCTCTCTGTATATCTCTTTCTCTTCTAAAACTAGAATTAAATGTTACACGCGTAAATTTCCTCCCCTAAAAACCTCCCCATCATGGATCCGTATGTTTATTATTTTGAAAACGGCGAAGAACCGGGGAGAAATCGCGTTTGTAACGGCACCGAGTCAATTTTTGTCGTTGCATCGCCGAGAGTATAGGTGTGTACGTACTTACAGAGTACGTTGCCACGCGTAGCGTAAATCTAAACACAGGAGATTATTTTAATCGGGTGTTTCCCCAAATGGGACACAGTAGCATCCATCTCCCTCTTTACAAAGTCATTCGAAGATAATATACGAACTCGTTGAAAGATATTTACAAAAAGAGAAACCCAAACAAAAAAAGAAAAAAAAAAAGAAGAATAAAAAGTGTTTATAAATGTTGTGCAATTCAATTGACGTAACGACAATTCGAGATATACCAAAGATATAATATCTGTGACTTATTTTAGTGGAATGCCAAAGTTTAACTTAAAAAAAAAAAAAAAGAAGAAAATATAAGAAAAGTAACGTATATGTTGAACAGATCGAGATTAGGTTCCGCGAACTGTTTTACATTATCGAAGGAGAGAAGGTATAATGTGATTTGACTGCAATTCAGATTTTAATCAGTATACAAGACGACTTATGTGTATAACGTAGATTGGATAAGCCACAGAAGCACAAGTTTTTTCTTATGTGCATTTCAATTTCGCCACTCTACGTATACATGATGTTTAGAAGAGATTTTACGAACGTTTCCGCTGAATCGTTTACTAGTGTTATCATCGTCGCGCTCATCAACGTATTTTTTACTGTACTTCTTCGATCGACTGTCGCGCGAACAAGCGCTTGATTAAAAATATTATTATACGATATACGTATATACATATAGTCTTATCGAACTGTTACCAGAAAGTATCATATATGTATATGTACGTTAGAATATGGAGATATATTTATTTTTAAGTTTTTAAATTATAAAATTCATTGAAAATTCACACATTGGTATCTGTCATTAATAACCCTGCGCTTATCAGAAGCGCGTTCTCTCTCTCGAATCGATCGATCGATCGTTCGTGGAACTTTGTTGTCTTATAATTTCACATTCCATTCCAACGTTGAACAAATTAAACGTATCGAATTAAAAAAGAAAACAATTTACTTAATTTTATAAAAAAAAGAAAAAACTTTCTAACCGAACTTTGAGATATTAAATAACGACACGTGTAATACTCTAAAAATATACGTATATTTAATACATCATAGATCCATACGGCGATTATGAAAAATATGTAGTACAAATGAAATACAATTGTATTAAAGAGAAAAAAAAAAGAAAGAAATGAAATAAACTTAGTTGTAATTTACGAGTAAAATTCTGGCGTGCTTTGTGACTATTTGAAAATGCGATCACGTGGCAGGCGGCCGGCGCAGAAGCGAAAATTCACGTCTGTCGCGCATGTCATTGCCGCCATGTTCGTTACACTGTCGTTTATACGAAATTGTAAGGCGCGCGCGGTAAATCGTGGCTTGGTCGTGCGTCAAATTTAGTTTAATTTGAGAAATGTCATTCGGTACGGGATTCGGAGTGGCAACTTCGACACCCGCTCCTGCATTTAGCTTTGGTGCCACTGCCTCTACTACGGCGACACAGGTGAAACCAGGTGAGTTCGTTATTTTTTAGGTTAAGTCACATTTCTGACTTTCTCCGTTACATGTGACTTCCTCGAATGTATTTTTAACAAAGCTACATTCCGCATTTACCGTTTTCCCAAAAAATCCATTGTACGTTTCGTATTTAAAAAAAACATTACCTTTACAGATATTTTCGAAATGCGTGTTTTTGAAGAATGCTTCAATTTTTCATATATTGTTTTCTTTTTTTTGTCATGATACCTGCTTGCGATATAATTCATGCTGTATTACATTATTGTGCCGTATATTTTAGCATCTTCAAAGCAATATTTTGCTCAGTTTCTTAGAGAGCTAATACTTGACTTATTTGTGCTGCATGAAATTTTATTCAGCAGTGGCTGGCTCATACCGGTGCATCCTGGATCACACTCTGTGTCACTTTTATCAAAGAAACCAGTTTTCCTCTTTGATTTAGCTATAAGACATGCAGTAATGCAGCACAGTAACAGTATTATCAAAAGTGCAGTTATCAAAGCGATTAAAACTGAGGAATGATGGGAAGATTCATTGTTATATTCAGTTGCTTCTGTTGTTGCAGCCACAGCATGTGCCAGTGATGATGTTTCATGCATTCTGAATAATTGTGTAGGTAGATTTGCATTAGTATCCTCTAAATAATACATTTCACTTGGTATTTTGCCTAATGTTGTTATCATCACTTCTGTTGCCACATCCTTTGTTAAGAATTAATAAAACATGTTGATGATTAACAATAAAATAATCCATATATTTAATATGGTACTGATAAATTGTCAAATATACCCCAATTGCCATATCTGTAGTACCAAACTCGTGCAGCACTTCTGTAACAGTGTCAGGAAATGGATCCGCATGCCTAAGTACAACCTTTCTACCAGACATTGTGGCTATCTTTAAAAATCTACGAGCAAGCTTCTCCCTATTGTCCTCCTATCAAGTTTTACCATATACTTTAATCTTTCACATTTATGCCTTAAAAATCATCTTACCTGATTTTGTTGACTGATATAAGACATGATTCAAAACCTTCTTTTACTCTATAATTATATGTAATTCAAAATATATATGGTAAATTTTTTTTTTTAAGAACAATTGCCCTACGTTTTCGATGCGTTCAAACCGTTTCCGACGCGCGTGATTAAAATGCACGGACGAGTAAGACGCAAATTATTCTCGCGATCGCGCGCTAGACATTTCTGTCATGTAGTGATTTTTCTATTCGAACCAGTTTCAAGCGGATAAAAACAAAATATAATTCTCACATACGACAATTACGAAACTTCACGCTGTCCGCTCGTTATCTCGTAACCCACGCATTTTTTATAACACACACTTGTTATGTATTGTATGCATATTTATGTATTGTCAAAAAAAAATGTAAAATAAAAAATAAAAAATTAGAAAAAACCCTTATTAATTATTCCTCGAGTACGTGAATTGTGCTATTAAACTTCATCATTTGGAACGTACTATCACAGCAGGATTTGGAACACCGTCCTTTGGATTTGGCATACCAGCCACCTCAGCGCCAAGTCTCTTCGGCTCTTCTACAACTCCGGCAACCGGAGGTTTCGGAACTAACACTGGCTTTGGAGCACCAGCAGTCACTGGTTTCGGGAACACTTCAACAAGTGGTTTCGGTTCGGCGCCCGCTTTTGGTGCCACTTCGACCACTGGATTTGGAACCACTCCAGCTTTCGGCAGTACACCTGCTCCAGCAAGCACAGGATTTGGAACAACATCTACTTTCGGAAGTACACCGGCCGCGACAACTGGCTTCGGTGGATTTGGAACACCCACAACCACATCTTCCTTAGGTTTCGGTGGATTCAATGCATTTGGAACTGCGACAACCACATCAGCACCTTCCTTTTTCGGAGGATTCGGCACTACAAATACAACTCCCAGCTTTGGTACATCCACAGGTTTCGTTGCTTTCGGAACAAAACCGACAACCACAACCACAACCACTGGGTTTGGTGGTTTTGGTACAGGTTTGTTATCATCCTACCTAAGTCTGTACTCATTTGGCGTATTTTTTACTGATTTAAAGGTTTGTCTGCAGGTACAGGATTTACAGGTTTTGGAACTGGGTTAACCCAGCCCCAACAACAGTTTCAACAACAACAGCAGCAGCAACAGCAACAATTACAACAACAGACTGTTAATACTATATCAGAAGCATTATACAATGCCGTGTTCAATTGTCAATTGTACAACGACGAGCGCGATAATATTATCGCGAGATGGAATCTCATCCAAGCTTTATGGGGAACGGGAAAAGCTTACTATTCCATGAACGCACCGGCGATTGAGCTCAATCAAGAGAATCCATTATGTAGATTTAAAGCCATCGGGTATAGCCGTATGCCCGAAGCTGATAATAACGATGGACTAGTCGTTCTTTGTTTTAATAAGAAAAAAAAAGATGTTAAAGAGGGTGAAGCGCAGTTGATCGCTTTTATGAATAATATTTTGGGGAACAAGCCTAATTTAACACTGACAATAGATAACATTAAGTCGACCGGAGAAGATAAGAGTCAAGTGACAATTTTCGTCACAGAAAAGGGGATTACTGGCGCTCCAAGGAAGATACCCGCAACCGAATTGGTTGCGTATTTGTCGCAGCCAATGCAGAAGCAACAGTTGGTACAAACTGGGGTAGAAGGTGTGTTACCATTAGTTAAGTTGGACCCTGAACGGCTTAAAGAATATTTAGAAAATCCACCTTGCTCGATCGATCCACGATTGTGGAAACAGGCTCAATTAGATAATCCTAATCCAGAGCTCTATATACCTGTGCCAATGATAGGCTTCCAACAGGTGAAGCACAGATTAAAGTGCCAAGAGGAAGAAACAACGAGACATAGGAATTTCTTAGATATGGCGGCCGAGGAGATACAAAGATTACAGAGGCAACATACCGCGATACAAGCTAGATTAAAGGAACATCGAAGGACGTTATTGGAGCTTCAGCATAGGGTACTTCAGGTACGTGTAAATTATTTTTAATTGTAATAATCTTTTCACGCTTATGATGACACTTTTTATTTAAGGTATTGGTACGTCAAGAGATTACTCGTAAAGTAGGGTTATCGTTGCAACCAGAGGAGGAAGTTTTAACGCGTAGGTTCGAAGCCATGCATTCCCAGATCAGTGCTCCAACTCAATTTAAAGGTAGAATTAGCGAAATGCTGTCTCAATTGAGAATGAGAAATCATGTAGATACGCAAAATCAGGAGAGGTACGCGATGGATCCTATAGCGCAGGATGATATAAAAGCGGTACGTAATCGGAACGTTGAAAGATATTTCGAAAGGTTGAAAAGTATATTATTCATTTTTTATTTATTTTCTTTCTAGTATCTTACAATGGAACAACAAGGCATGGCACAGCTTATAGCAACGATAAATTCCGATTTAGAAAGTTTGAAAGTGATCAAAGATGGCATGTCTGAACTTTTGATAAGTCATAATATATCGTGAGAAAATTCTATTTAGTAACATGAAATTGTCCGCATATTTTCGTCGTAATAACAATTGCGATATGGTTATTATCATCGTCGATAATAAGGTTGCAAGAATCTGAACGTGAAATCAACACAAACAGAGATATTTTGCACCTTCGAAAATTGCCACCATATTTATTTTGAATCTACAATACTTCACAAAGTGTTCGCAAAACCTATTCGTTCCGAAAACTAAGATTGCCAATTACGATAACTTTTCACGTGTTAGATACATGGATAGCCATCATGAAAAAACTCGTTGCCTGATGTTTGAAAAGAAGTTTTTACACGAAAGTGAACGCGTCGACTATATTATATTCTTTCACCGATGTTATCAAAAATGTGTTTATATTTCTGACATCGAAGGAGATGAAAAATAAAAAAATAAAAAAATAAAAAAAAAGGAGCTTGTTATACGTGATGGGAGAAAAAAAAAGAATAAACATTTTTTACATAAATAATGTGCTTTTATTGAATAGGTTTGAATGTTGTTAAACACGCTCCTTTCATTCCAGAAACGCACGACTTTTCTCCATACATCGAACTGTTTTGGTTACCTTACACATAATATCTTTATATACATATTATACATAAATGTTTGACATAACATACCGGGTCACATTCTTTCAAACACGTTATCATACAGAGGTTCCTCGATCGTAAGGTGTCACCTGGGGGTTCTTTTTTCTTGGGAACACCGCGAATGAAACTTTGTGGGTTTATAGAGTGATCTAAGACAACAATAACGGTATACTTCATTTGTGCCTAATCGCCCTTTACGGGTGTGAAAACTAACCTCAAAGTCAAATCGACACTCCCACTTGTTCGCGTCTATCTTTTAAAGTACAAGAGATAGAAAAAGAATGTGTCAGATAAAAGTTTAATGGCACAGAGAGCGCTATAAACTTACATTAAGAAAAAAAAGTTCTACAAAAAAATTTTTTTGCGTTATTTTTAAAAATGTTTGCATTTTTGTGGTAACTATAAATATTACGTGTTTTATTCTGAATTCAACCACGTATACTAATTTTACTATGCACTACCGGCTTATATAGATACGGTTCGCGGTGTTCCCTTGTTAGTAAAACATGTACAAACCTATACGCGTATTTTGCCCAATCTAACCTGCCTGTTTTGATGTTTTTGTTAAATGTATGCGTCTACAGGTATCATAAATCGGATCACCTGTGACTCTAACAAGGAAAGTTCGCGAACAGTCCGGCTTCGATTTTGATGAAACTTTGTACACTTATAAAGCAGCCAAAAATAATCGACACGTTTTTTTTTTTAGCTGCGGTAACTCGAGTTTAAGGGGTGAAACCACCCCTTGAAGTTTTGGCTCGAAACGGCTATCTCGAAAACGTAAAGACATACGAAAAAATTATTAATGGGCGAAGTTAATGGTTTCTCATGTACAGTAACATGGTGTTAAAAAATTTAACAAAATACAGTTTTGTTTATAACAAAAAAAAAATTGATTAACTTAATTTTTCATTTTATTGAAATTTTCATAATGACATAAAATGACGATCATTTTATTCCAAATCCATTAGTGTATAACATTTCAAAATTGCCTCTTACAGTTTTGCAGATTTTGATTCTTTACATCTTGCGCGCACATCCACTATGGTAGTAGCCGTTCTAACTTTCATTTTAACGAAGCATTGTAGGCTTGCACTAAATTATACAGTAACAAGTAACAACTAATATCCATATACTAATGGATTTGGAATAAAATGCTCGTCATTTTTTGTCGTTATGAAAATTTCAATAAAATGAAAAATTAAGTTAATCAATTTTTTTTTGTTATAAACAAACTGCATTTTGTTAAATTTTTTAACACCATGTTATGAGAAACCATTAACCTCGCCCATTAACAATTTTTTCCTATGTCTTTACGTTTTCGAGATAGCCGTTTCGAGCCAAAACTTCAAGGGGTGATTTCACCCCTTAAACTCGAGTTACCGCAGCTAAAAAAAAATACGTGTCGATTATTTTTGGCTGTTTTATAAGTGTACAAAGTTTCATCAAAATCGAAGCCGAACCGTTCGCGAACTTTTCTTGTAAGTCTCTAAGGGAATCGTTAACGAATTAAGATTGAGCAAATCTTTCTTCGATCTGTTTTTTCTACTTTGACGGACATTATAACGTACTACAATATATTTGGCTTCACAGTCTAACGAAAACAGACAGCTTTGAACATCAGCCTTTTTCGTTCTCACCGGTAGATAGAAATTATCAGCTACTACATCCCGCGTCTTACCTTCTCGATCAATTTTCAAGTAACAAAATCAACCTCAAACGTTCTGATGCTCCCTTACTCAATCCCGGAAGATCTACTGGCACGAATTCGGAAGCAATGACCGGCCATGGCCCGAGAAAAAAATATTTACGTAACTTTCGAACGCTCAAGGTCGCCCTGAGCCGATAACAACGATCGATTGAGCGTTATCACGTGAGACTATTTTTAGATTAAAATAATATAGATTGTAAAAAAAAAAAAAAAAAACACTGTACTAATCAGGAAGGCACTTTAACCACAGGACGACCTTGAGAACGTTTAACATCGGCCACGGCCGGTAGTCTGAGGTGAAACTCAAAATATATATTCCCAACTTACGAATGGAACGTAGATCTGAAAAATTCTGAGCGTTCCAACGATAAACGACCAACTCTACCAGCAAGCTAGCTCCAATTAGAATCCCTTGAAAATCTCCTTACTTATTAATCGTAAGATCCAATGGAAGATCCTGCTCCATTTCAACGCAATTCTCATTCTTAACTCGAAGATCTTGCCCGCAGGTGTTGTTCGTGTCGACGATGTTGCCCCACATGTTCTGCAATCCGTATTGAAGATCCACCGTGCCCAGCAGGTGTCTGAAGAGAGGATTTTGCGCCTTGAGGATCAAATCCGAAAGGATCTTCGTCTTCTCGAGAATATTATCGTTACTGTGGACGCAACACTTGTGACGGCAACAGCAATCGGTGGTATCCTTACAGATTTCTTCCTTAGTAGGTGTTTGCTCAATCTCCATCTTCAAATCCTCCGCTCGTTTTATCACAGAATTTCTCACCGGATCGCAGATCATGGCATTCTCCTTTTTACAAGGTGTACTGTTGATGATCGACTCGATGTTCCTATAATCGACCGTGCTCACTTTGCTCGGACACTCGATTGGTTCTTCGGTTTTGATGGGCGTCGATTGCATCCCGATACGAGGTAACGTATCAGGGACATGGTGCGGACTGGTCTGTGGCGATTGAACCGATGGACTTTCCTTGATAATTGGAGCATTAGAAACGTACATAGGATTCACTTGAATTCTATCCGGTATTATATAGCTGTCGTCGTAAATCCTCGGATAGATCTTCACCTCTTGCTCGTACGGTTTTCTCGTAGGTGTAATCTGTTCCGGTTCTTTGCGTTGCTCTTGCAGATTGTACATGTTGTTCCACTCGACGAAGCTCCTTTGCTCCTCGAAGCTGTTGCTAACTTTCGGACTCGATCCGGATATACTACTCTCGATACTGCTGTCCTTTTTATCCGAGGTTTCGGATGGTGTACCGCTGCTGCTCTGTTTTTCCGGCGAGGTAGCAGGATCGAACCTTGCTTTCTCATGAGAGCTGTTCTCCTCGAAGCTCTTCTCCTGAACCTTGTCGTTGTTGTTCACGTAGTGTCTATAGGTTTTTACATGTTTGCGCAGGGACGATGGATCGGTGTACCTTTTCGGGCAGCCAGGTACCTTGCAGCAGTAAGGTTTGTCCACAGCATGGGTTCTGGTGTGTTTGAACCTGTCCGAGGAGTTGGAATAGGCCTTGTTGCAACCTTCCACAGGGCAAACGTACGGCCGTTCGCCTGTGTGCGAACGCGCGTGAATTTTGAGGTTCTCTGCTCTGCTGAAACTCTTGTCACATTGGAAGCAATGATGCGGTTTCTCGTTCGTATGCGTTCTGACATGGACCAGCATCTTATATCTGGAAAACGAAGAGTAAGGGGAGAGAGAAGAGAGTTTGAATAAATGTTTCGTGAATTGGAATAAACGAGAAAGAAACGAAAGATCATTTTTTTACCTAGCGTTAAATCCACGTTCACCTCTGGCGCATCCCTCCCAGCCACAGTAAAATAGTCCACGTGGACCAGGCGCAGCGTGAAGTCGGGCAACGTGTCCTGCCAGTTGTTCCAAGGACGTGAACCATCGACCACAATTCTGCCATCTGCAAATTGAAACGGGACACCGCGTTTAGCCTTTGCCCCCGAATGTAATTTCAATTCAGTCCGAGTTGGTCGCGTCGTTCGGCAAACGGTGTGTAACGTTCGTACCGTACGAGAATAACCGCGAAACATTTAAGGGTATTGATCTTTGATCGCTCGATCGTTCCTATCAATCGTACCGTTCATAAGATGATTATCGTTTAAACCCGGTATCTTGCGAATCTTATCCGCGCTCTTTCCCCGTCAATCGATCTATTTATAATACTTATTTTACCTATCGCCTTGGTTTATACCGAGAAATTCTAAATATAAACGACACGCGCGAGACGGTACACCGTCTCTAAACGGTCTCTTGCATTTTAATCGATCAATCGCCACTATTCCCCCATTTCTAATTCACACGGAAAGATTCTCAAGTTCGTCGAGGGTCAAAATCATCGATCGTTCGTGTAAAAGGGGGGGAAAAAAGAAAAAAAGAAAAGAAAAATGGTAACCTGTCTGTTGCTTATTTTTCAAGGCCACTGGCAGACCAGCGTGCAGTCACGTGAATCCAGATCAACGTACAAATATAGTCTAGAACGTGACACGGCCCGTTCAAGTGAAATATCGGCGCGCGATTTACGTCAAGAACGTCCGTTCAACCGACCAATTGATACCAATTCCGTCCATTGTGCAATTGCCGTCGCTTGACATCAGTTTATCTAAACTCACGGTCTTCGATACTACATTCCAGTTAGTGAGAAATGTTCGTGTGTAAAGGTTGCGGAGGATCAAAGGGGTAAAAACAGTATGGATCTCTTTTTGCGCACTTTCGTCCGAATCGTTCAACGGTTGTATTCCATTGTAAATGTATAAAACGTATCGTCAAGTTCGTACTTCCTTGTTTTACGTGATTTCAACAGGGCAATCGAGCAGCTTATCGAAATTCGAGGAAAACGTGGGGACTTGTTGCGTGACGTATGCAATCGTTGCGAACGATAACGAGCCAACAGGCATTTCCCGAGTGCACGAGGCAACCACATGCGAACCGCGAGCACGTAACCAATTTCCCGTCGCGATAAAACGATCGTATCTACGGCAAGACGAAACGTTGCAATGGCAAGAACGACCGAAATCTCCTTGGCGTAATAGAGCGTGAACGAAACCCGCGAATGCGACGTCCTCTGGTAATCGCGCATCGTCACTCACGGGGTTATCAAGATCTGACTTTTTCTTCCGGAACGGTAAACACTTCGTCGCGGCGAAGGAGCTTCGATCTTTTACCATCCTGTGTGTGTGTTTGTTTTTTTTTTTTTTTTTTTTTTAATATGCTTATTGCCATTTCTAATTCTTCTTACTCTCTCTAACTATCTCCCTCTCTCTCTCTCTCTCTCTTTCCCCGTTTCAATTCTCGAGAAGCGAGGAAAATGAGAAAGGTCGATCGTGACGCGAGGATTCACCCCTTGATTGATCCCTACGAACTCGCTGAACTTTGATCGAAATAAGAAAACGGAGACTTGCGGGGCATGATCCACGAGAGATAGATACGCCGATCGAGAACTTTATTATACAGGAACTTAATACGCGATCTAAGGAGGGAAGAGAGAGCGACGGATACGGGAAACTGGTTACAACTGGTATAAGACGCGTGCTGCGAGCGCGCGCCGCTGATAAATTAGCGTCTCTTAAGGGAGACGGCGCGCAACTGCGAACCTCGCGAAACGTGTTCTCAATGGACGCGCGTTCCGGTTGATGATCCATGGAAAAAATATAGATAAAACAACGGAAACTGAGGAGAAGAGTTGGAGGATGGGAGGGAGAAGGGAGGAGGACGAGATAGGTTGTGATTAAACTGTTCATTTTCTGATAAGGAGATGCAGAACTAAAGATAAACGTCGATGAGAGTCGCGATCGACGAAACAAATCCACGCTTAATTTAGATAACGTCTCGACGCCGTTCTGTGTCGTGGTTGAACACGCGATAGAAGATACGTAGTTAGAATACATTTGTATAATTTAACTCGGAAATCGATCGATACGTTCGAACTTGTTTGCCAACACACTCGTTCGATCATAATGATAAGCGTAACGATACAAATGCTAGAAGAAACATTGATCAGTATGTCGATAATTCGAATACGATAAAGAAAATTTACCTGCACTTCAGTTGAGCATTTTCTCCGCGACGAATAGAGCCAAGTTCCAAGCTAGAACTCGAAGCATCCGAGTCACTGTGAGTAGGACTCGGAGGACCACCGTTCGCCAAGACGTTTGGAGAAACCCCTAGACCAGGCAACGTGGCCGACGGGGATGTTCCCAGTTCCTCCTCGACCGGCATCCTTCGCGGCCAAACCGGAAGGTCCAGCGGTGATTGGTGATGCAGGCTAAGACTCCCGTAGTAGCTGGAGTTCGGGCTGGTCGAATAACCGGAAATCGGACTGTAAAAACCCGGCACTGCTCCTAGCAGGGTGCCCGGGTAACGAGCGGCGCCGTACGGACCAACGTGGCTTGGCATTCTACCCGGCACGTAAACGATCATCTTTATTTCTCTTACTTTTCCTCTCTCCTTTCTTTCTTATTTAAATACAGCTCGGTAATTCGACCGAAAGACGTGCAAATGAATATAGCCTGGGTTTATTACTGGCTGGTTTTAATTAGTCAGTTTATATACACGTGTATATATATATATATATATATATATATATATAGATCTATATGTATATTTCTCTACCCAGATGGAATAAAATACTCTGACGATTCAGAGGTGTTCTCCTTGACGAAGAAGGGATTTACAAGCGGATCGAGAAGGTTGAAAAGGAACGCATGCGTGTCCTCCACGATAAATCAGTTGTGTATAAAACAATTCTATTCTTTTCTTATTTTCTATTGGATGTAGTATGGTAATTTCATAGGGTGTTATAATTTGTGTTATTTGGCTACGATCCTCGAACCCTTCGCGATTCTCGAACACCTTCGAAAAGCTCGTCTTACTAACGAATTTCGAAGGCGAGAGCAGCGGCACCTCGATTCCGTGAAATTTTCCCTAGTAAAGGAAACGATCGGTGCATCGATGAATCGCGACCAAGACTTTCCAGGTCTTGCTATGGTCCCGTGGACCTATCTTTCCTTCCTGTTGGTTCTTTCCTTGAGCACCGTAGCAACGACAAGTCGAGCCCGGCACAGTACGCTCACATACACACTCTCCCAGTAGCGCGCACCCTTTTATCACACTTAGTCCGAGTCCGTATCGTCAGATGTACTTGAACCGGTTCGACTTGAGTATACGGTAGCTCAGGAATTGCTTGCTGTACTCGATCGAGAACATAACTAGGCTGGGTCGCGACAGATTCATCGAACGCGGGCACAATTTCCTCGTGGTGCAGGCCGTCGCTATAATCGGCTGCGATTCCACGCGGCGACACCCCCGATTTTATTTAAAATCCGATCACAATTCAGATCACCCTTCACAAAACAACTTCCGTCTCACACAGAATATACTATTATCCTATAGTATATCCACTCGACTATTCCTATTCTATTACTACTCGACGATCTTCTCGGGAGATTTTGCAGATGCTAGAACAACGCCACCTCCATCTTTCCTCTCTTCCTTTATCTCGTCCTTTGATCTATACGCTACTACTATCTCTCGCTCTTTCTTTTTCTCTCCCTGCTTCGTTTTGTTTTATCTTCCAGCTGAGATCTCTCGAGCTGCGTGTGACGTGTCGATGATCGGTGGTTACCCCCAGGGACGTCGATGAATCGCGTATCTCGGTGGTCGACTACTGACCCAGCCGCGTATCTCGACGGAGGAAATTGAGAGAGCCAGCGATGACGAGGCGCGAGAATCGAAAGATGATAGGAGGAGGAAGAAGCCTGTCGCGAAAACACTGCAACGAACATCGAACTAATGTCAAGAGGAGCCACCAACGGCTTTATATATAGCGACGCTATCGTCGACCGTACCCACTCCTCATCCCCGCATCACTAATACACCCAACTTGATAACGGCTGCCCGTAATCGTCTCGCTCTTCGTCGACGTCTCCTCCGCTGCCACCGCCGCCGCGTGCGGATGCGTCACTGAAGAGCAGACAAGCTGGACGAGCTACGGATGTATGTACCGATCTCTGCCAAGCTAGAGAACGATGTATCATGCGAAAATGTTTCGAACACGGGGAAGAAACTGTACGTCAGTCTATATCAGCAGGCAACGCGAGCTCGAGAGAGTAATTCGTTCGATAAACGAAAGTATATACGTGAACGTTTATAAAGTGCAATTGAGAACTGTAAAACGATCGATCATTCGACTGTCAATAGCTTATCGCGCAAGAAAGAAACACCTACGAGTATAAATGTAACTTTCGTTCCGATACAATCTCCTTTCGTGTACAAAGGGATAATTATATTCACGACTTTGCTCCCCTCGCTTTTCCAGGCGCCACGTATCAGCTTCGAAAATCACGAACCCAAACAAAAGAAGCTCGACGTTTTCCCTCTCCTATCTGTTCATCGGTGATTACGCCCATCGGTCGATACGTCACCTCGATTGCTCAAGCTAAGGCTCCAAGGCGCCACGTTTTAGCGCCAGTTGCGAAATATGGGCCGACCTATAGCTTCCTCGTCGAAGCACGAAGATGGCTCCTGATCCAAGAGAGAGAGAGAGAGAGAGAGAGAGAGAGAGAACAAAGAGGCTAAGATCCAGACAGATAGGATCATCGAGGAACACCCCCCAGGAGGGCGTCGTGACGCGTCGAATTTCGGATGCTTCAGGCTTGCAACGCATTCGTCGATCCTTTTACAGATCCCCCTTCTCGCGGATAGACATGGCTGAACGGACGAGAACAAAGTCCCGCGTATCTTCGAGAAGCCAGTACACGTTATCGCGGTCGCATTAGCGTGTTGGCGCGAATGGAGGCTCGCGAGCTGAGTCAACAGAGGAGATCTACGCGGTTAATTCCTTCTCGAAGACGATGCTTTACCAAGGAGCACGCGGTCCCTCCGTGGGTGGGCCCCTCACGCTCCCGTTTCGAACCGTTCATGGATCAAGGTCTTCGCGATCGCGTCAGGAACCATATGTCTTACGTATTTATCTTGACAATATCGAACGATAGATTAAACTCGTGATCGTCTGTGATATCCGTTGACGATAATCGGTCTCTCGAGCTTTAGAGGAAACGAATCGGGGAAAAAGGATGGAAAGATTGTGAAAGAGATATCGTCCCACGTGTTTGTATCTATCGTGAAACGTGCAAAACAAAATCGAGATCCGGCTCTGGTGATATAACGATGACGATAACGAGTTGAATACGCTATAGGAGATAGATAGGAAGAGTTTAGAGTGATCCAAACTTGCAGGATCCGTTCTATCTATATAGTTGACGGTATATGAAAAACGTGAGAGAAACGATCGATCAAACGTGACAAGATATTCGTGACAGTTGACGATGGATCCATCTTTGACGTATGTTTTCAACCACATATAGAGAAAGAGTGCAAGTATATGTATACGGCCCCTTCCACGAAGTAAGCGGTAGAGACGGCGAGGTGCGCTATCGTGAACGTCTAACGTCGTCACCTCCTGGGCTATCTTAATGAAGGAAAAATTTCAAATTACGCAATTGATCTCCCGTGACGAGCCACACCAATCGCTAGCGTTGTCGGTTTCGCGTTATCGAACGAATATACAGGAACGAAGCTAATCAGGTTTGATGAGAACGGTAGTAGCAGCTGCACGAAAATTGGATCTCTCTGGGTGCATTCGGAACGATCAGTTCGCGCCTGATCCAGCAATTTTGCTGCTCTGGCTCAGCCTTGAATTTATATTCAGACCCTCTGGCGTTTGATCAGCTCCAGCAACCTTGCGTGTGAATAAAACGATCAATGAATCGTCTCTTTGATCGTCGATCGAAGAGTATCGATAAATCGATCCCACCAATTTCTTCTCAGAGTGAAACGGTACGTCCGTTTTTCTTTTTCTTTCTTTCTTTTTTGTTTGCTGTAACGTCCGCGGCGTCGTCAAACATATCTATTTCTGTACAAATTCCACATGAAAATAACGATTAACGATAGTGTGTCAAGGTTACGATTACGAGAATCAACTGTCGCTTTTGCTTTCGTGCGAGGCAAACAAGCGTTGCTCAAGGAACGTTTCTCTGCCTAGAGAGGAAGTCGATGCTTCCTCCAGACGTAACAGATGCGCCGCCAACTGACTGTAAACGTTCGGATAAATGGGCCATTCTCTGTGAAATGAAATATCGAATACGGGGACCTTTAGCTTTTCTCCGGCGAGAGGCGAGCTACGATGAACAAAAACCGTGGAAACTCTGGACCGTGATTCGTGTCCCTCTAACGGAAGATGAATACGCACGGCAAAGCCGTGAGAAATTTTCTAGAGACAATCTTCCGTCGATTAAACCAGAAAGAGAGTTAGCCTCCTCTCGGTGGTTTTATCAAGTATAAAGAGGTTTGGACTTTCGCATGAAGATATTCTCAGTGATCGAAGAAACGAAAGGCTTCTCAAGGAGGCTAATTATCGACGCGAGACGATCGACGTTTCGCCGTCGGGGTGCTAATCGAACGGCAATCTAATCTCGCAGGCGAGTCAGAATTCGTTCGGCTAGTGCGCGACGGTAAACAAGCCACGACTGAAATCAAGATACACCTGTTGCTATCAGTGTCAGTGGTTCTCAATCGATCGATGATAAAAAAGAATTTCATTCCTTCAGATTCCTACTTTCTTTTCTTTTCTCTTTAACCTTTGGCGTCACCTTCTCCGCAGAGGTTATTATTCTTTCGCGCTTTATCGAATGGTATATATGGGAAAGACAACATAAAAGTGGACAGTAATTATTTCCGGTAACGTAATTTTCCCTATTTTCCGAAAAAAAAAAAAGAGCGCGTAGATTTTCGTGGAACGATAACTCGAAAGGTGAAGCGGAGGTTAACGTAAACGACGAGGAGTACGTGTTTGCGAGAAAAGAATAAAAAATAAAAAAAAGATCTACGTGAGACGCGGCACATTTTACCAGCTATCTTCGATAAGATGATCGAGGGGGGCCTCTCGTCTACATTGACCGTGGCGAGAGATACGAATAAAACGTAAGGTTACTCGTGTCGATCGACGAAATACTTCTCGCTGTTGTATCTCGATAGATTGCACGCGCTTGGCTGGTGTGCGACGAGAAAATTATTTTTTCCCTCCTTCCGAGAATCACGCGTTCCTCCTATTCCACGAATTATCCTCGTACGACTTTCGTTAGTGAGCGTTACGCAAGCGGCCATATTGTGAACGTGGACGACCGGAACGACTCTAGCCGAGGAAAAAGATTAAAGAACGATCAAAGAGGCATTAGAGGGGGTCGGCATAATAAGAGGACGAAGAATGGTGTGTGTCCTGGTGGCGACGCGGCAGATGCCAGACGGAAGATAGTCATTAGACGGAAAAGAATCGAAGATTTCCCGGGGAACACGGCTATTGTCTCCGAACCTTAACTCGAAGATGATCAACCTCCGGTTCCATGCTCCTCCCCACATCTGCGGTGTCCTCCACCGATCGTATCGAAGATACGAGATTTTTCTCAAGTTTCTTCGACCGCTTGGACCAACTTTTCCGATAAGTCACTTTTTCTTTTTCTTTTTCTCTTCGAAGGACGTTTGAAAAATTCTCAATTCGATCGTAACGTCAACGTTTACTCCTTATTTATTTATTTATTTTTTTTACTTCTATTAAGACACTACTGTATCGTTACGAATTCGAGTAATTCTCGATATTTGATTTCTCGGTAGATGCAAAAGTAGACTAGAGTACCCCCAGCGGGTTCTCGCGCGAGGATATTAATGAGTATGATACCAAACAGCTTTCTCTCCTCCCTTTCTCCAGATGGGTTCCCTCCCACCCTGGTCTCGCATGACACCCCACGGACCGAACTGCCGGCGTCGGCGCGCTTTGATCTCGTGGAACGCGGCGAACAGGTAGAAGAGACCGAGAAAAGGAGGGGAATGGATGAAAAGGTTGAAGAAGAGAGACGAACAGCCGGAGACGGAGATTCCACGAGGACCAATGAGATCCGGACCCGGCTCTAAACTCGAGAAAATATGTTCGGAGTTTTTAGATTGAGATCCGCCAGAGATAGCCCTTTCCCCTTCGTCTCTCTCTCTCTCTCTCTCCCTCTCTCTCTCGTCTTCTCTGCTCACCTTCTTGTTGCGTCTTACCGTGGTCCATGGAGAACGCCGAAAGAGGTTTTCGGCTCCTCCTCCGCCACCCCGTCCGCATGTCTGATCTTTCATTTAGATTTGATTTCGGTATTCCACCGACCAAGTATCCTCGAGAAGTTTCCAAGAGGCAACGGGAGAATCGTTTTCGGTAGCTCCCCGGACGTAGCCCGGTCTTTTATTTATTAATGGACGGTTCGGGAGGAGGCGGTGGCGGCCAAAAGCCTCATGACAAATTACACCTTTCCTCGAGTATCCACCGGATCCCCTTTTAGATCATCCAGGGAGGATTTGTTCCTCGAGGGATCGATTTTCTCAATTCTTACGTATTCGAAAAATTCGAAGCTTCCGAACGTGTATATAGTACACGTCACAAACTGATAGATATCTGGAAAACGAATCGTGGAGACGTTGTAGTTCTAACTTGACGTATCTCAATTTTGTTCGGATAAGTTTCGAAGGAAAAGAAGAGGTTGGTTCACGGACCTCCAAGCAAGAATTTACACGGCAGCCGTGTGTGTTTGCAGGAACGTTTCACTGGCGCATATATAGATCGCGTGGCGCTTTGCGTGTGGCTGCACCGCTAACAGAAATACCCTGTGTGAACAGAAGAGGGTGCAGGGAGGAATTGGTACGGGTACTCTAGCCGCGCAGCGGGGGTTGAAATTCCCGCGGTTCGCGCGCGGTACCGCGTCCTCTAACGTAGACGTCCTCGGCGCACATTTTTATTCGATCGCGCTGTTGGGGGCCCCGCCAGTCCGTGGTTCTGCTCTTTTTTCCACCGCCTGCCACACACCGGCGAGCGATACGCGCGCCTCTACGAGCCTCGAGTGCCGTGAGAGACGGAAGACCGACTCCTGTCTTTCGCGGCAGAGGCCACGCCGATGAATTCCGTGAAACCCCCGCGGTTACCTTCGATGACCCTCCACGCTACTTCGATCCCCGTTCGATCGATCTTTGCTCGACTACTTTCGCCTATAATTGTTCTTCCTAAGCCGACGTTTCCCGTACTCTTTCCCACAACACTCACGAGAACTGACCAATCTCGGATTGTTAATCCATCGGCATTCAAACCACTCTCTTTCTCTGTTCATTCATGGAACTGAAGAGTGTAGATTTCGTCTAACTTATTAAGCAATTTCCGGGCCGTATGAAACCGTCAAGGATACTCGTTCGAGATCTGAATGCCGCGAAACACCAGGAGAACTTTTCTCAGAGCGCGAAAGAGGGAAGTAGGCGTTCCCTAGGGGCCCCAGGTAGCCGAACCAATTAGAATAATTGTCCTCCGTCTTCCCTTTCTTAAGGTCACTAGCACGGAAACCTCGAAATCACGACTCTCCGAGTAGTGACTCTACTCTTTCTCTCTCTCTCTCTCTCGTAGTCGTCGCGTCGATTTGGTGACCTTGCAGGGTAACACGAGAGGATGCTGGGGATGAACGTCGTATCCTTCGGTGATTTATCACGTTTCAGGATGGAATATTAATATCGTTATGGCGTGCGCCTCCGGTCCTTTTCCAGGCATCACGAGCGTCTTAAGGTCGCGTACAATCGTGCGCAGAGGAACGTGTATATACCTGTGCGCACACGTCACGATCACGATGCACGCACACAAACGTTCCGATAGGTATTACGAACGGGACAGAGGATGGCTACCGGTCACAGCAGGAGAGCACGCCGGGGGTCCTCTACTACTCTCCGCCGCGGCTGACTCGAACCTTGCTACCGAGAAAGAAGCAAGCTTTCGTTTCTCTTTTCTCTCCTTCTTCTCCTTTTACCATCTTCTTACTCTTCTTCTTCGCCTTCGCCTTCGTCTTCTTCTTCTTCTTCCTCTGCTACTTGGTCGCCGAGATCCCGCTTCTTCCAGTTCCTCCTGTTCACTTCCAGACGAAGGCGCTACCGTCTGCGCTGATTCGTCGAGCCCGCGCGGTCACGTGACCGGTTTATAAGGCACACGGCGCTGGTCACCGCGCCACTCGCCAACTGCGCTTCCTTTCGATAGCTGCATTATGATGTTTCTTTCCTTCTTTTTTTTTTCCTCTTTCTCTCTTTGTGTTTTCATTATAATTTCCTTCGTCATCGGTTCACCTCCATACCCCGAATGCGCTGTTCAATTTGTTTCCTGCTTTAGAAATCCAAGTTTAGACGTTTGTTTAACAGTTGGAGCCTCTCGAAAGCTGTTATCAACGTTATCAGCTTTTCGATTCACCGGGAAGATGCTTTCGAATCCGCACCCAACGAAGATGCGTCGCAAATGCGATATCAGGATCTATTCGTATCTATCTTATCGCTTTCACCAAACACAACAAAGAACGAACGTGTAACATGCCGGCTAGCTCGACTGGAAAGATAACGCGATTTTATTGTTCTGGAACGATGTCTTAACAATCGACGTGAGACAAGAGCGCAGGCTTGTATAGGTACCGATTACAGAACCGTGCAAGGTTCTAGCCAATTGAACAACGATCGATGTAAACAGATCGATCGATCGAACGGCGATCAGATGCGTTGAACTTTACTTCTTCTCTTCTATCGCCGATAACGAAGAAAGTAAAAATGATTTCGCCTCGGTCGTTCGTTTCTTCGATCAATTTAAACGCACTCTCCTTTCGAGCTTCTCGGAAATTCTCGTTGACCTTTCCAGATCTGAGGTTATTACGAGATCGCGAGAAATCGTGAGCCGATACGGCAGCGTGACGATGCTCTAAGAGTATCGCGCAAAGGTAACGTTCGACCGTTAGACATTCTCACGCGCGATATCTCTTTCCTCTTCTTGCGTTAAATATCACGCGTGAACCGAATCGCATTATCAACGAAGCGAGAAGGCATTTCGTCGAGCTCGTTCTCGTGAAGAATTTCCGATCGTGCAACGCTAATCATTGCTATCACCGAGCATTCCACGTAGAAACGTTTACGTCAGTAGAGTAACATTACGGAAAAAACAAACTTCTCGGAATAACATATAAAACAACCACTTGTTACAGATAATACCGTAGAAAATAGTGCACATATCTACCTGCCCTATCCATTGGCAACGTGTCAAGAATAGAAGAAGAAGAAGATCGACGCCTCGAAGCATTCTACGTATATAACTACAAAGTTGCCCATCCAGAGGAGAGCAGAGGCGAGCAAGGATCGTTTACGATCGTACAGGACGGAGAAGGGAAGAGCAGAGCAGGCGGACGATGCAGGAAGAGGAGGAGAAGGAGAAAGAAGAAGAAGAACCAGAAGAGGAAGAAGAATATGAAGAAGAAGATGAAGAAGAAGAGGCCCCGCGGCGGGAGGTTTTAATCTTCAATTCCGAAAATCAACGTAATGTATTCCTCCCCGAGGGGCCCAGCCTGTTCTCAGCTTAGAACCGGTGCGCGGAGGACATAGGAGGGAGTCGAGCAGTAACCTGTAATTTCAACGCGAGCGGACTAAGTCGTCGGTAATATGGGAACCCAGAGAGCTGGTATAACGGCTCATTTCCATAATTCGTTCTTTAAGCATCATTTTTAATAGGCCCCTGGCGCCGAGTCGAGCGAGGGCTCATCTCCTCTCCCTATGGTATACTCGACGGACCAGACCCCCGTCGAGACTACACGGTGTCACTTAAACTTCCGTTGCCCTTTATCGTGACCCCGGTGACGTCTTCATCGCGAGAGTGTCTCTCTCAGCCTCTGGATCGTCTTAGTGCTAACCCGTCACTAGGAAGTTGTAAAGCTTCTCTAGCCTCGTAACGACGCGATCGTTTAACGGTTCGCGCGGATGATTTCACCGGTGATAGCTCGTCGTTTAGCTTATCGGTATGTTTAGACGTTTAAACGTTATCCTTCCTCGACGAAGAGTCATTCGACGTATACGAAGAATTACACGAAATGAGATTTTTGACCTTTTCACCGATGAAGACGAATTCACACGTCCGTTGTTCTGTCATCGATAGCGTCGTCGACGATGAGTATCGATCGATCATCGTTGCGACACGACAAATCGATGACAACTACCGTCACGAAAATCTACGTGAAAGTCACGTGTCTCGTGGAAATTTACGAGCAAACCGAGGAGGAAAAATAAGGCGAATGGTTAATGGACGGATGAACGTCGTCCGACGAAATAGAAAAATACTCGGGGAAAGGGAGGTGGGGAGTTTTAACCAAAAATACTGATACTCGAAAATATTTTTTCTGTCGTGAACGTCGTTGGACGATCCAGGGGAGTGTCCCCCCAGTGTTCTACCTTGTCCGAGAGAACCTGACGGGACCCCTTGGATGGTTCACGAGGTCAAAAATAAACAGGCCGACAGAGCGGGGCTTTGCTTTCCTCAAACATGTTTCGTGGCCTGTTCAGGAACCATTCGAACCGCCCCTTCGCACGTTTCTCGATTTCTGGAAAGAATGCGAGTACACGCGGTGCCCGATAGGAAGGAAAATATTTACCAACTTTCCCCTGTTTGTCCAACGTCTCGCTGCAGAAATTCCAGCCTGCCGTCTGAACCGTTCCATCAACTTTTCCGCGAACGCGCGAGACCCGAAATGAAAGGCTACACAAACCGTCGAACCTACGAACCGTAGGTCCGGAATTAAAAGGAGCGATGTACATTTCTTACGATCCGAAATATTTCCACGAATTGGTCCTTCGATCGAGGATACTGGACTCGAGGGTAGGATGTTTGCGGATCTCCCGAAGGGTCTTTAATCTCGACCGTTGCAACCCGCCCACAGGATCGAACGATTAATCACGAATTTCACACCTCGATTCTGGCGGAAGGGAAGAAAAGGCAGACGATGTCGCGGTTGCATAGAAGGATTCTTCTTCTTCTTTCTACCGTGGACCTACGGAGTCTCGAGAAAACCTATAGAACACCACAGCGTGCCAGCAGCGTGGAGGGGAAACGTTCGAGCGTGGAACAGCCGTGGAAGTTCGGTGTCGGTGAAACGAATCGCTAAACTGGGCTGCATTGACAAATGATTCGAACGGTTCGTGGCTACGAAACCGGAGGACCTCCCACATCGAGCACTGCACACGCTTAGCCTGGAGCTTTCGTGGTTCCTCCCTTTCCTCCTTATCCCCCTTTCTTCCTCTTTTCTTTCCTTTCCGCCGTTCAAGGACGCGTTCCCGGATGACACGATCCTCGTTGGATTAAAAATAGCCAGTTGGGACCCATGCTCGGGCTATTTTCACCTTGTCTCATCGGAGGATACGTGGCAGTCTCTCGATTCATTAGACAACTGGGAGATTTATTAGGACGTAGGTGTGTAAGGTTGGATGGGAATCGGTAAATTTCTGTCGCTAGGAGACACGAAAGTCGGGAGCACCAGGCTAGCAGATGCATAAATTCGCGCGACACGTTTGGTGGGAGCTTGTGGTGGCCTGTGGCCAGTTGGTGCTTAGGGGTCCATTGGAACGCTCCACCGGTTTTGCAGTGGAATCCTTTGATTCAAACTGATTTTCGATCCCCGAAACTCCTTTAGAGCAGAGAGACTACTCCTCTTCGTAGAAGAGGGATCAGGAAAAAATATAATCAACTTTGGCCATCGTCGATTCGAACGTGTTCTCTGATATGTATCTATTGTAATACATAAACTTGCAGGTACTACGAAACGGGTGCAATTTCAGGTGACAGAGAACAGCAGCGAAGGGTAGAGCAGAAAGGAGGAGCTAGAAGGATTGAACGCGAACATCGCGAACCACCATAGGGGGTCGGTGTAGCGAGTAGGACACTCCTCTTACAAGGTACTGCGGGGGGCTGTTATAAGTGCATAAGCGCATAGCGACCTGACCGAACTGCTCGATCCTTATGGCGGTTCACGTGGGACGAGCGGACGCGACGCAAAACACCGTGGCATACCACACACAACGCGACACCTCGGCTCCGAGTTGACCGAGGACTCCACGAGGACCACACACGAAGGATCGCCCTTCCCTCTCTCTCTCTCTCTGTCTCTTTCTCCCTTTCTCTCTCTCTCTCTCTCTCTCTCTCTCTCTCTCTCGCTTTCTCTTTGTCCACTGGCACACGGCCTTCCTCCTTCCACGCGAAACTAAAAATAAAAAAAAAAGATAAACCCCACTGGACCCCGAACGCGTGAGAAGGACGCGCGAGCGAACGTGAGAGCGAGCTAGCTTGCTAGCCGTGGCTGGCTGAAAACCAAGAGGAGTCAGTTAACCACCTTGCCATTAAACGCGGCCGGGAAGTAGCCGTAAAGCTACGATCCGCGAGTCTTGTTACGAAATCAACGGTCGTGACATTGATAATCCGCGGAAGGAGATGCAATTTTTCAACGAATTTCAAACCTTCGCTTGTGAGAACTGTGGATTCTTTTTTTCTTTTTTAAACACAGTAACATGTGTCTTTGGAGAAGTTGCATTGATCGAAAAAGCCGGGGGAGTTTTAATTACAGGATGGTGAAGTGAGAAATACAGCAAGTGAACGGATTAAAGAGCTTCCTTTAGATTTCACCGATTCACTGTGGGATCAACCGTTCGAGACGACTTCCTCAACAGATGGTACACGTATCTCTCGAGGTCGAAACCTCCAGTTCACTTTTTTATCGCACAGGATCACGGTAGATACACCGGGTGTACTTCACGACCCCTGAGTGCGAAGGTTTGACGTGGAAAGTTTCCTCTGAAAGCGCGACACGATTCCTAATGCCTCGATGTTGGCAAAATAGAGTCGATGGGTGGTAGAAGTCTGAGCTAACGCGAGTAAAGATCGTGGAGACACGAACCGGAGACTCTCCGTGGAGATTTATACGGGTTGAAAAGGTCGCTTGGCTGGCAGAGGCTTTCCTAGCGGGGGGTTTCCCGCATTGTTACTAATTGCGCGTCTTCGCGGTGAAAAACGCTGCCCCGGTGGTCCATTATAGTCTGTCGAGACTATCGAGGGGTTCGAACCGTCCGTCAACTACGCTAAATAACTACCACCTACGAGAAGAGGAACCACCAGCCACGAAGGTCACCTCGTAAACACTCGACAAAGGAGCTTTCCCCTCTCTTTCTTTCTCTTCTATGACCAGCATGGAATTCATTTTTGCGGGACAGCAGAGGCTGAGGAACGGTCCCTCTTGACGAGCAACGAAAACACCTCATTGTTCGGTTTACGGCGTGTTTTGGCACTTTTATGAACTACGCCGGAAATATGTTTACCACAGACCGTAGCCTGTCCTTCTTCAAATCTGTATAACCTAACTCCTTCGGGGAGGACATTTTGCTTAAGAACTTTCCGTCCCTGCTTACAAACACGGTATTTCATTGACAAAATTTACTCGAACTACGCTTGAATGCCACGGGAAATGATTGTAAACGAAGAGGTTATTAATAGGACGCGATCGCGAGTACGACGAAAAGACAAACACTCCCCGAGTATACTATACACACCATGTGCATCGTTTTCAGGGCAATCTACCGCGTTCACGAACACAGGAAGAAGCAAAAAAAGAAAGGAAAGGTCAGGCGTTCTCTGATCGAACACGATTCATTGTTCGATTCGCGTTTCAGGTTGGCCCACGACCTGGGGCCGTCACGAAGGCCACCGCGGCGCATCGAGGTTGAATTTAAGTACGATCAACGCAGACGAGCTGCAAAAAACAACGTTCAATGCAGGATGCGTCGCGCGTAATCAGAGTTTCGAATCGGTAGCGAGTTTTATTAACGAGCCGTGATTCGGAATGAACGTAGGGAGCAGAAGACCAACAAAAAGGAGCATCCTCCGACTGGGAACAATACAAAACAGAAGTAGGTGAGACATTTTAATTAGAATGTCATACCTTCTGCACAGAGCTGGAACAAATATCAACGAAAGAAATGGGCCTATTTTTCCTCCTAGTCAAATGATCGCGTTTAGAAATCAGATCGTGTAACATCGCGTGAAGAAGATACGTCGAGATTGCGTGGCATAGAGGAATAGCGAACGATTCAACGAACTTCAAAGCAATCTCAAAGGTACCCGTGGTAGATCTTCAAACGTATCATTCTCCATGTGCCGTCAAAAGCTCTAAGATGACGGTGTTTCGAGCATCAAAGTTCCCATCTTTCCCCCATACCGCTAATATTCTTCCTAGCTCGGCGAGTATCGTACGTACAGAGTGCTAATAATTTTCTACATTCGTATCCACGACAAACGCCGTCACGTTCCCGGTGAATTTTTCGATGGGGAAAAAAAACAAGAGAAATAAGGTATGTATACGCGTAGGCAGCAGCTTCGCTATTAAAGAGAGAAGAGACTCGAGCGAACAGACTCGGTTCGGTGACAAAAGAAACCGTTAAAGCATCGTCACTCTACTCACGGAGTCGAGCAACACCGGTTAGCCAGAAGTCGGTGGATTCCCACGTGGGACGCGCGTCGAAGGATGCGGGCCGAAAATATGCAAATTTATATTCGTATCCCGGGACACGATTCCTCATCCTGCCTGACTGGCTGCCCCCGGTTTACTTATCTCTCCCTCTCTTCCACTACCCAGTCATTACCATACGTGACCATAAATGAAACCTGTCTCCTCTATTCGCCCCGGTAACAATGGAACAATCACGGTGAAACACAAAAGGGTCTCCTCCCGTCCTCTACGTGGACATACATATGCATCTTCTTCGGGGGGGCAAACTTTCCTTCGATTCCCTTTTTTCTCTCCACGTGCCCCGTTATCCTTCTTCGTTTACGTTTCAAGCAACGGTCCTGCGACAGGATACCGGTTCCTCCTGTATCCCGGACCGGGACGATTCGTCCTGCGAGCGGGACACGTGAAGTGTCCTTTTGTCTAGCCTCTAGGAGATTAGGACCCGTGAAACTGACTCCGGAAAGGACAGATCCTAACGGTCGCGCTAGCCTAACTTTCTAGATGATCGTCTTATTCTATATACCTATATTCCTTTTTTTCTTCTTCTTCCTCATCCCCATCAACGGTCAAGGGACGATACCGACCAGTCGGAGGATCGAAAAGTACGTTGAAACGATGCTTCATGATGGGTGTCATCTGGAGGAAAGACTTTCTTCGGTGGTTCTGGAAGGACTACGTTTAACGGACGTTGTAGAAGAAGTATCATTAGGAAACTGGATGGACTTGATAAATTTCCAGCTGACCAGAAATGCGCTGGAATACTTTTTCTTCTACGGTTCCTTTTTTATTCGGAATCATTAAACGATAGAAATCGTTTTACAAGTGAACTATTTCAATTTCTATTCGAAGTCTACTCTCTCACGGTGAATATTCTGTTTGCTCTACGGTACGCAGGTGTCGAACCTGAGGAATTCTTAGCCAGGCTTCCGGTGCACGCGGAAAAAAGTACGTTAGAAGAGAGGTAAACCGTTTCCCCGCCTCCTTCGTTCATCTTTCCCCGATCTCGATCCACCCAGAGAATCTGAATGCTCGTCGGGCCACCCTAGACTCCCACACTTTTCACCAGGCTGCACCGATTTTTACGCAATCCCATTGAACATCCCTTCTGCGGGTCATATATTGTTGCATCGATGCACCGAATCGAGCCCAGGATCCCTTCACTTTCTACCTGACCTGAGATAATCCCATCCTGGGAGCATGGGGGCATTATCCCCTGGGATACCCCCCCATGGACTCGAAAATACCCTTACTATAGGGGTTTCACGGTGAGCTGTCTTCTCTTCACGGCATCGTCGCCCGATTTTTCTCTTTTATCCCCGGTCCTTCTGCAAGCCTCATTGTCACGAATCTCGCCGCGGTGACGACGTTTGTCACCCCCTATTTTTGTCGCGGCAACATAGTACAGTACGGGAAAGAGAGATCGTTCACCGCTTTGAATTCGGGAAAATAGGGTACTCGGTATATAGGTTCGAACGTCGCACAACGTAGCCAACCGTTTCGAATTATCGAAGAAACGACCGTGTTCGGAGCAACTTTAAAAAGACGCTAATGTATTTAGTTATAGCAAAAGAGGGGAAAAAACATAGTGTATTGAAAATGGTCCACGGTAGAACGTATTTCAGACGACTAATACACGCAAAGCGAGATTCTGGATCGCGATCAAAGACGTGGGCGCCGCGACCCGTATGTCTTTGGTCCGCGTGGGTCTTTCCATCTTTGGTCTCGGTCGTTTCTTTCGTTATCTCGAAAAGGTAGGGGCGTGCTCCTTGTCAATCTTCATTAATTAAGGCAAGGACAAGATCAGGCTTAGGACTTGTTCCCTTGCCCTTTAAAATCTAATCTTAGATCAGGCTATAGCCCCTTCGTCTTTCGATTCTCAAACCATTTTGTTCCCTTTTTCTTTTCTTTTTTTTTTTTCTTTCTTCAGACGTATCGAACAATCGAGTGTCTCTTCAAGGACTCAGATAACGAGAAACCTTATACTATTTAGTTTGCCGTAATCGTTTAGATAAACGTGATTTCTGTTGGTTTTATCAGTGAGAAATAAACGAGTTCGAGGAATCCGTTGAAAGAATTGGACAGTTATCGTAGGAACAACATATTTTCCATTGGATACGGTTCCGAGAAATTGCTCGTCTTTCCGTAGCCGGATGGAAGGCGAGCAGGTATTATAATTTGCACGTCTCCGCTCGATTTTTGCGAGTTCCGTAAACATTTTACCGACGACCCGTTCTTCGGACCTTTCTCACACGTCCGCGGGAGTTTAGGAAACTGGTTTGAAAGGTCCTTCGTGGCTGTCGTTTCGTAGAACCTACGAGAGATCGATAGCTTCCCCCGAAAATCCGATCGCGATAAACCCGTGGATCATTTTCGGAATGCCGACCGTCGAAGAAAAAGGGGATCGAAAACGACAGCCACGAAATCTTTGATCCGAACTCGAGCTGAGAAACTTGGAAGCTATTTCACACGTGGATGCTGCTATTGTTACCCTCTCTTTTTCCTTTAAAGAACACATCTAACCCACGAGATTACCACGAATAGTTACAATCTGAACAGTGTATAAGGAAGATTACTTAAAAGGTTATCGCCACACGTGCGTAAAGAAATTTATCAACGTGTTCAAGATTCTGAAAGATCGAACTGTCAACTTAACGGAAGATAGCAAACCAGAAATATCATCAGCTATCGTTCAGCTACGTTGTCCATTGAATGCTCCATTTAAAAAAAAAAAAAAAGAAAAAAAAGAAGAAGAAAAAGAAAAAAAAAACACCTGACAATCGAACAAACGCAAACTATTCGAAATGATTGTGCAACGTCTTACCATCGACACGCAACTATATCTCTCGGCTCATCGTAATAAGGAAAAGAAATGAAAGGTGTCGAAGGCGAAATGCGCAGTATTTACAGAAGGCGTAATGTAGCAGCATCTCTCTCGTCGCTCATCTCCAACCTTCGCGGTAATATTTACAGGTTAGAGACTCGCGATCGAAAAAGTTCCGTCAGCTTGAGCCGCGCGACCTCGAGTCATCGGTAAAGAAAGACCGCGTAAACAAGCAGCGAGAAACAAGGTAGAAAATGATCGAAACTCACCAATGACGAGTCGAGCCGGTCCTCCGGTATCCTCTTTGACACATTTGATTCGCCCGATGTGAGAAACGTCGTGAAACAATCCTCGAAGAAACGCGCGCGTGTGTGTGCGTGTCCGGTGTCGATCGACGAAAACGGAAGCCACTGGACACGGTATCAAAACAATTTTCTATGCGGCACGCTGCATATCCGGCCAAGTAGTCAAACTCCACGATTTGAAAGAGGTTCCTCTGGACACCACGTGCTCGTGTTCCACGTCCAGATACGCGTTCGAGTGGTTGAATCGTGGAGGATCGAGGCGAGCCAGTCGCCTTCGCGTGTTCTTCAACTTTTTCACGAGACTCTCTCTCTCTCTTTCTCTCTCTCTCTCTCTCTCTCTCTCTCTCTCTCTCTGGTAACGGCAATTTCACGCTCTCGTCGAAGACACGTGCACGTACGAGCAGTAGGAGAGGAGCACACGGCCAACGTCCAATGGAAGAGAATAAAAAGGACTACGATGACGGCAACGACGACTACGAGACGATGACAAGAGGTGGAAAGAGAAGGAGACGTAACAGGGAGGAAGAGCAAAAGGTGGAGGAGGTGGAGGAGGAAGAAGAAATAGAAGAAGAAGTAGAGGGAAAAGGAGGAAGAAGAAGAAGAAGAAGAAGAAGAAGAAGAGAAACGCAACGAGTGAGTCACGGAAAGTCGAAGTCTGAATCGAACCGCCAGTTTCCAAGGATGCTCGGTTCGAACTGAGAGCACCAAGAGGTTCCTCGCGAGTCCCTGCCTCGGGTGTGGGTTTTCGGTTCGTTTTTCCCTTTTTTTCCCTCCATCTCTGTCTTCCTCCGCTTCCCTATCTCTCTCTCTACGTGGGTTCTCGCAGTCTACCATTCTCTCCCTCTCTCTCTCTCTCTCTGTCTCTCTACCGATCTCTCGTCTCTGTTCTTCCTGTTAACGTTATCCTTGTCCCTCTCGAGCACTCTCTCGTCAGGGCCGACGATGGTGCGGTGTTTGTGGGCCCCCAGGGCCCCTGGGAGGCGGTCGCCGTGGCGTCTAGAGTGGGGAGACCCCTAACCTAACTTAACCCGGACCAAACAGCCCCCACCACCTCACACCCTCAACCCTTATCCCCTCCATTCGCCTCTTTCCCACTCCCTCCTTCTGCTTCTCTCTCTCTCTCTCTCTCTCTCGCTCTCTCCCTCTCGTTTACTCTTGCTTTTCTCTATATACATACATATACGTCTTCCTCTTTCTTTCTCCGGTTGCCTTAGATCCCAACGAAGGAACCGAGGCGTTTCTACGTGTGTCGCGTGTACCGATCGCGATCGTGTCTCGGTTTGCCGATGCGCGATGCAGCTGCGACAGGAATATACCTCTCTCGATCGTCGTTTTTCCTCGTTCCTCCTATAACCACCGTCCTTCTCGCGCATACGCCACGATGAATCATTTATTAGACGAGCAATTTTTCGTGACCTGGATGCGTCGCGGCGGCGACCACGGTAATTACGTGCAATTAATAGAAACGCGTCATTAAAATGCAGTGGTTGCGGAAACGCGAATCGTTCTCCGTGATCACCGACACGTCCCTTCTCAACCTCGACAAAGACGACCACGAGCTCCTGGCTAAAGGATCGATAAGCTTCGACGAATACCTATTTACATGAAAATTCCGGACTCGCTGTCGCGGACCTACCGCGGCGTGATCGTCGATCGAACGACGTGGATCTTCCTTACCGAAACGTCAAAGAGACGCTTCTCCGTTCGTTTCACCGTTCCACCAGAAGGGAACATCGCGAGCGTCGACTTTAATTCGGGCCAGTCGATCGGCGAAAAACAACCGGGCATTGTCCAAGGGGACGAAGACGTGGAGGAAAGGAGGATGAGGTGGACTCGCGGAGAAAGAGTTATTGCGGTTGCGTTCTTTTTCGAACGCGGTAGTAATATATTCGTACGGGAGCTCGGGTCGCGCGGAGGCTCACACATACATTTATACAGGAGTACGTCTCTGCCTCCAGAAGAGGCGGCGGCTGTGGCAGATAGAGAGAGAGAGAAAGGAAGGAAAGAGGAATAAGAAGGCTCGAAGGGACTCCCACAGGGCAACCCACACACGCGGACGAGGTTTAGCGAACGAGCGAGCAAAGGGACATCGGCTTCTCGCGTTCGAACGCATCCGCGTGTGTATGGTAGAAGAGGAGGGAGCCGCGCGGATCGCGCGGATCGCGCGCACGCGGTGCGTAACGGAATCCTCGAGAATTTTATTCTGCCGCGAGAGTGACGGATGAGCGTTGCATAGGACTTTGTATGCGCGAGGGAGATTTTTCTTTCGAAGGGGTACGCCCCCACGGACGTCGATTCGGTCGAATGGGAATTTCAATGAACTTCTATACCACTTGCTTCTGAAACGAAGGTTGATCGAATGGGGGAACAGGCGAACAGGTTGCAACGAGGTGAACGAACCACATACCGTATGCCATCGTGTATTTGACGTTGAAATAAAGAATTAGGAAAATCTTTGAAGTGATACTTTTTCTTTTAGCGACACTTTCGCTCAAGATTTTAGTTCCACGTAATGCAGGGAGACGCGACGGAGCAGAAGAGAATCATCCTAATATACCCCGGGGAAGTCGTAGGCAGACCTGCCCCCTGCTTCGAATGCGTTTCACTGCTCGCAGTGCGTGTAACGTGTGCGTGTGTACGTGCGTGCGTGCGTGCGTGCACACGCCTGTCCGACTCGCCTCTGCGTGCATTCACGCTGCAGATCGCGCGAGCTTCCGAAGATC
Organism: Anthophora plumipes; assembly: GCA_951804975.1. Classification (NCBI taxonomy): domain Eukaryota; kingdom Metazoa; phylum Arthropoda; class Insecta; order Hymenoptera; family Apidae; genus Anthophora; species Anthophora plumipes. The sequence continues at coordinate 25,279,648 of OX638114.1, forward strand.
TAAGGTAGCCTGAAAGATTTGCTGCGCGAGTTTAAATTTAAATTGACTTTAATTTGCTGCGCAGAAAATCACGTTCGTCATCGACTTCTCCTTCTCGGTCTTCCATCTTCTCCCTTTAAGAAGATCCACGGCTTCGAAATCGATCAGACGAACCCTCTCCTTCTTTTTCTCCCTTTCGCTTTTTTCCTTTCTTTTTCTTTTCGTATGGAATTCGTCGTCATTTCTCTTTCGTTCTCGAAGAAAGTATATACAGGCGATCCAACATGCTAGATCGTCCGGTTGATTCACGCGATCGATAATGTACCGTTAACTTCTCCGATGCACGCTCGTCGACGGTCGATCGTGTGTATTTGTTCATTTTAATCCGATCCACACGCTTCAGATCGATTCACCTTCCACGGGCAAGCATCTCTTTTTATAAGGCAGCGCATTTGTCATTCGCGAGGCAACGACGATCGCGACACGGAGATTTATTCCGGCTGGAGACTGCTTTCACGGCGCGCCGCATCCCGCATCCTCGCTGACAAAATCGAAATTTATCTCCCGACGTTTCGCGTCGAACTGCCCTGTAAATTACCCTCCTGCCTTCGACCACACCTTAGACGCAACTTTTTCTTTCATTTCATCGAATACTTACGCCATGTTACAACGTTCAAATTGTAACGTTACATTCTCACCGGTGTGCTCTTTAAGATTTTACACGTTGAACATCGGGTTAGGTCATAGTGGCGCCAAGGTAGCCGAGTATTTGACAACACACAGTTGGTGTGAGGTCAGTCATTTCCTTCCCGTTCTTAGACGCGATTCCCATGATAGCGCGTAACGTCAGGCGGCGTTGCTGAAATTTCGAAAGACCTACCGCAGCAAATCGGGTTAATTACGCGTGCTGTGGCGTGCCAACGATCGGTGAATGAGCGGACACGAGCATGGTGGTCCCAATTAGGTCAGCCGGGATGCCGAAAAAGGGCTCGCGTTACCGTCCTTTGGGACTATCGCCATTCCATTCGACTATTACCTCTTGCCGCTGATTTTACGGATTTTCCAGCCCTCTGGGCTCTGTCCTTAACCCCGAGAACCTCGGAAAATTTCCAGAATAACAGAGGAAAACGCGGAGAAACTAGCTGATCGGAAAGATGAAATTATCAAACTAATATCTGAGAGCATGATGGAACTCGAGAAGAACAAACTGTGCTATTGCGTGGGACAGGACCAGCCGCGGAGGCTGCGAGCTCTGCTGGGGGCGGCTTCTTGCTTCATCTTCCTCTCGCGCACCCTTTTTTTGTGCTCGTTCTTCATTCCTTCCCCCTTTCTCTCTCTCTCTCTCTCTCTCTCTCTCTCTCTCTCTCTGTTGCTCAAACTACTTTACCTCGAATAAGGCAACGAAAGCACGCACGGGACTCTCGAAACGCCCATAAAATGATTGATTTAAGAAGCCGGGACGCGTTTGCACCGGCTCTGGATGCCTGGAGCTAACACAAAAGCAGCTTCTTCTCGGGGTTATCGCGTCGCATTTTTTTCCACGCAGCTGCCCGATTAATATTTTATCGCGCATCGATCGAAACCCTTTTTCCCTCCGTTTCGATTCTCTGTTTCCCGACGTTGTTCGTCCCGTCGTTAATTCTAAATATTTTTATCAAACAGAAAAAGGAAAAAGGAAAGAAACGATCCTTTCCTCCGTCGTACGAACGAGACGGTGGTTAAAGAATCATTGTTACGACGGTAGATACGAAGTAATAATAGCGGGGGATTAGAGAAAGGAACTCAGCTCGAGCGAAGCGTAGTCTGGCGTGGGACAAGACGAGGGCCACGGAGGCTGCATGCTCTGCTGGGGGCGGCACGCTCATCTCTTTCCTCTCCTCGAGATCCTCTTAGCTCTTTTCCCTCTCTCCCTCTCTCACGGATATTCTTCCTCTCTTGGTCTGTTGCGGAGCGGCTGTCGGCTGTTCCCTCTCTCGTGAGCGGCTTTCTCGTGATCCTCTTGGACGTTCACTCCAGGCCCCAGGATTCACGGTGCCTCTAGGAAACGGGTCTCCTCCTGGTGTGCGTGCGTGTCCAGGAGGAGGGAGCAACAGGTGGACGTTCGCGTACGTGAACCGAATAATAGGGGCAGCAACTTGTGCGCCTCCAGACGATTTATCGATCGAAGTCGCCCTCTACGTTTCGAACCGATGACGACCGTGAGATGCGTTTATCACCTACGGATCACTTTAGAATCGCTACTCGTTCTCCTGGTTAATTTCGTCTGGCGAAATCAGTATGTTTCGAAGAGCTTTATATTGCTCCCTCCGCGCGCACGTAACGTCGTTCATCGATATTGTGTACCCACGTCTAGGATCAGCCGCGATAAAGCCTCGGAAAGCGTGCATCTGCGGTGGCCGTGTTGCTCCCGATACAAAGAGCAGCGCCGCTTTATCTTAATTATTGCTACTCCCTCAACCGAGCAGGGAGCTCGTTTAATTCGAGCAGTTAACGGCGTACGCATCGCGCAAATAAATTACGATAAAGAGAAACGGGTCGATCGTTCGTTATACACGGCCAGGCGGTACCTTCTTTTCCGTCCTCCACCTCGTTTCACCGTGGCACCGCGATATCATCGAAGCGTTGCCTCCTGTCACGCTTGTCCAATTTAATTATACACCACGAGCCGGTTAAATTGTGTCACTGGACTCATCGTAGATCGATAAAGCACGATAGGCAACAGACGAAGTTACAATTTTCAATATCTATATATCTGACAAGTGTTCGTTTGAAATGGTATCAAGGAAACCGTGGTACAATGTGTATATATATATATATACGTATTTACGCTGTTACTCGACACCTTTCTCTTACCGTTATTCCTTCCTGTTTTCTTTTTCCCTTTCTTTCTTCCTTTCTTTCTGAATAGCTTCCCTGTTTCTCGCGTGGGTGCACGGGAACACGCGGATACCGCGAGCCGTATCCTTTTCGAGCTCCTATTCGAAACTGGCTGATCCTGAATAGGGATCCCAAGGGCGCCTACGTAATCCTGGCCGCCATTGTAGACACGCCAACCAGTTTCCCCGGTGAGGCTCCTTTTCACGCTCTTTCCATCGACTTGTCACGAGGCTGCATGCGTGCATGCGCTATCCTGCTGCACCTTGGCGTCGTCAAATTTTATGGAGCGGCTGTGCAAGCGTTCTGCGGTCTCGCGTCTTTTTCTGCGAAACGACTCCTTAGATTCTAACGCTTCGAACATACCCCGCCCCTTCCGGTCTACCTTTGCGATACCTATACGTGCTTCGAGAAAATTCTCGCTATTATCCGGCAAAGTTATCCTCAGCTATCGTGACGAAGCGTACTTAATAAAAATCGTTTAAAAGCTTTCTTTCCGATGCCCACGATGTGCTTCCGTTATCGAATAAAGTTTTCAGTTCCAGGGTCAAGGAAACGCGAGATGATGTAACAAGTTCCATCCGTGTGATCGTTCTCTTTTATTCTCTTTTTATTCGCTCGATTTCTCTCGCGCGGGCGGCACAGCGCCGTTTCATTAATAAGACGGCAAGAGTTTATCTGACATCTACCACGACGAATAATTACGCGCGGCAGAACGCCGAATTTTCTGCGCCACGTAGAACGTTCCCACCTGCCACCTGCCACCGACGATTGACCAGATAGAACGGAGATAAAGACAATCCACCTGACCCGTCCTTTAACGTTCACGAACTTTCATCGACGACGCGAAACATTTTCCGCTCGACGGTTTTCTTCGATCGAACGGAAAGCTAGCGTGTAATTAGAGAGAGGCGAGTTACACGCGTCTGTGACCGATGGAAAATCGTTTACTTCGATCGCCGTCGTCCGTAACTCGATAACGGCGGCGATTTGCCAAGGATAAAAAGTAATTGCACGTCAAAACAATAGTCAAGGAAGGTCTCTGTGTACACTTGTAAATGCGATCTTTTCGGTCGGTATTTATCAAAGACCGTCCCAAAGGGCCAAGCCCTTTAACCAGTAACGCCTGAAGACAGGAGCCCTCGTAGATCCTATCGCTTGTACCCTTCTAACGCTGCTTCTCTCTGTTTCACTCGGTCTTTCTCGAGTTGATTCTCCTCTTATCCATCGTCTTGCTTTCGTCCTTTCCTTCCTTTTGCTCAGCTGTCTCGTCGTCCCTTTCCATCTTTGCCCTCCAGTCCCTACCGATCGCATTATTTCGTTCCAGCAATTCATCAGGACCTTCCATCAACCGCAGAACTGCCGGGGACAACGTCAGACATGGCCTCCCGAAGAGTTTCTTAGTCGGGAGGAACAGATTGGCGCCAGGTAGTTAAGGATCTGATCTCGGGACTCCCGTTGACGGGGTCTGCGGTAATTTTTCCACTTTTTGCTGAAACTGTCCGCAGTCCTTCGTTTACCTTAAAAGGTGTTTCCTCCAAGGGTGAGGAAAAATTTCACGACCGATTCTGCGGGTGATTCCGAAGAAAAATTGGATCTTTCTTTGTGTTGCTCGCTCGAATAGAGAAACCAGTGTTTCGTGACGGGGAAAAGAATTGCTTCTGGAACTTTGGAACTCTCTTGAATGTGATTAAACGAAGAGTCGCGTGCTTATGAATATTAATTTCAAAAATATCAAAGATTTGTCGCTGATCGTGACATGTGAAAGTTCCGAAAAAAATTTGGTACAATTTCCTTGCGAATGTTTCTTTAAAATTGATTACAAAGGCTCGGTGAATACATCGAGAAACCTGTACGATGAAATTCGAGATCCTTCTCGTCTTTCTACTCGGAAAACGAGTCTCGAGAAGATTGAACACCATATCGGAGATAAATGACGCCTTTAGAGGATGTTAAATTGCACCGTGGTATCAATGATTCGCGTGTCAGAAGACAACAGCCGCGAAAATTAATTGCATAATAGTAGACTCGATTGCGCAACCGAGCACCCGAGGTGCTCGACGATTTCTCCGATCGATACGCGAACACACGCGACGCTTCGGTTAACCTTTCGCGCGAATTCCGCAGAAGTTATTGATAGTTTTCACCCTGGGCCACCACGTTTCTTCCTCGCGCTCGTCGAGAAAGTGCAAAGAAACGCGTGCTGAGCTCTCCCGACTTATTCGCGGAATGTCTCTCGTTACTTACGAATTACACTCTACTATTACACTATAATCTACTCGAAAAAGAAGCTCGCAAGATACCACGCATCTAGAAGAAGAAGAAAAAGTAACATAATAGTCTCGGTCAAATTAAGTTGAACGAAGAAGGCGGAAAGGTGTGCGGCTGAAGAACTGTTCGAATCGTCGAGCCGTTGCCAAGGAGGCAGAAGCGCAAGGTGGCCGAGGAATCTCTGAGACTTAACGGTCGAACGGGACGCGGAACAAGTGCAGGACGCGGTTGTGGGAAGAAGAAGGCCAGGGGTGTTCCCTATACGCAACGCTAAGGGTGCCCCTCGACACGAAGGTGGCGGTTCCTTCGTGGCCGTCGAATTAATAGGCCATCTGCTTCTCGACCAAGCTCCTTCGAGGAAGTCAATGTTTAGGAAGTCCATGGGAAGCGACGACAACGGAAAGCCCCATAAACGGCCAGAGAAACGACATGGGAACGATCGTACGCAAGGAAGTCGTACGGTCCTACGCACGGTGTCCCTTCTCCCTTTATCGTCTACCAAGAGGAAGGAAAGAAGGCGTAGGTGCGAGGCCAAGTTGCTGGTAACCGCAAGCAAGTGTCCTCACCGATCGTCGATGGCTAGTAGATACGCTACATTCGAGAGGTTACTTTTTCCGGTGTTTAGCAGCTCAGTTTAGGGTCTCTTGGTAAATGGTTTCGAGAATTTCTCGTGTTTGTTGGATCTTCAGGGACCGCATAGAGCATGGGAATGTTCGTCGATGGATATCGGTTGGTCTCGGTCGAGCATTCCGAGTTTAATTATTTATTACGTCGGAAGATAGTTAAGGTATTGTGCAAGAGGATTGCGTAACGAGGAAGATTGGTCGCGTTCGACGCGTAGGATTGCGTAACAGTTAAGCTCGTAGCGCGTGGAAACCGCAACGAGGGGAAAAAGGCTTCGAGGAGGAGCGGCGTTCCTTCGACGTGGCTTCGGCCTTCGCACCCTCCGCGGAGTGCTCCTCATGGGAAAGAATGTCGTTGATCGGGTACGTGGATCAGAGTCGAGCGTGTTTTCGCGGCCGCGGAACCGGTCATTAATTAATCAACGATTCAGACGAACCGCGTTTTACGTGGCGCTAACGGGACCATTGATAGAAGGATCGGGAAAAGGTATTTTTATCGGTGTCAATTTTTCAAATAGCCGCGAGGTACGTATACACCCGATGCAAACGACTGGTGTATTCGACGGACGATCAATTTTCCACGTTGGAGAAACGAAGAGGGAATCGAGATGAATAAAGCGGCAGTTGAACGGTTCGTTTCGATTGGTCTGGCCGTTGCCACGAGAGAACAAGATTAATAAATCCAAGGGAGCGATCGGGGAGTGCGCCTGGTAACAATAACGAAACACCTTTTATACACGCGTGGATTCTTCACCTCTTCCTCCTCCACGAGCCGCATCTACCACAACTACCATCTCGCGGCTGTCTCGCTCCTTCTACGAGCGCGAGCTTCTTCGCATTCACCTGCTGCTATTCGAAGATCAGCTGCCCTAACCGCCACCTTGGCAGCACCTTGCCACTTCGCCATCCTCCTTCACCTCCGTGCCGGTGCCTCTTGCCTGCACCTCCTCCTGCTCCTCCTCCTTCTTCGTCTTCGTCTTCGTCTTCTTCTTCTTCTTCTTCCTCTTCTTCTTCTTCGACTTCTTCAGTCTTCAGAGTCCATGGCAGCTCTTTTCTTTTTTCATCGCGTCCTCATCCTCCTCCAGCACTTCTGTTTCTTCTTCTTCTTCTTCTTCTTCTTCTTCTTCGTGACTGTCTCGTCGAGGTGACCACATGCCCTCGCTCACACGGCCGGGATTTTTTCGAAAAAAACACAGCTGCACCGTTCTTTTATGGGGGTCCGTTGCCTCGGAGAAGCGCAAGCTGCACACGTAGCGCGCGTGACACGCGTGCGTTTCTCGCGACTTAACCTTGCCTGTAATTAGCCCGAGTAATTCGCGATTTCTTCATCGAGGAAGCCGCGTGTTGGTCCTTCGTGTGCGACGCTCGCGTAAATTTCGTTTCTTTCGCAACAGCGGCTTTGCTCGAGTTCTCGACAACGAGTAATTTCACGGGACGGTAAATTCCTCGGCGATCAGACGGTTAATCCAATTTTCTTTAAAATTCTACGATAAACCAACTGAATCCCTTTGGCGGCACGAAGAAGCGCCACCATGAGCGAAAAAGCTGAGAGGATCGTTGCGCAACTTGCGCGGGAAACGAGTTATAAAGTTGTACGCTTTAGGCACACCTCGGTAATATTGTGAGAAAAACGGATGGCACCTGTGCCACCAGGCTCTTTGTCAGAATTTCTTCATCAGACGACGGCGACGACGACGACAACGACAACGACGACGAAAGGCAGGTGAGGCCTATGGTGGACAATGAGCCGCTCAAAGAGTCGCTCGATTCGCGTGCAACGGACATTTTTCACGAGTGCACGTGGCAAGTGGCCACCGAATTCGGTCGCGGTGAAAGAAAAGCCTGGCAATTTGGCGCGGCGCAACAGCGCACGCGCTCGACTCGCCGCGTAATTCGTGCCGCCTTTTTGTCCACCCGATGACCATTTGCGTCGGCGGCGCAACCGGGACGCGGTAGATTCGATCTGGCCACGCTTCCTTTACAGAGATCGGCAATTATCGAGCCGGATAAGAAAAAAAAAAAAAAAATCGACGACAGCTTTCTCGTTCTGTTACTTCGACGGCTTCATTAACCCTTTGGCTCAGTGAGCACTCTGAGAAAAAGTCATCCGTCTTGCGAAAGACATTCGAGAGTCGTTTCGCGTGGTTTTTACTCGAACGTAGGTTTTACCTTTTCGTATTATCCGTTACCATTCCCATCGTACATTCGTATTATTCTTGTCATTGTTTAATAAACCTTCGAGCAACCCGTATTTATGTAACATTGCTCTCTTACTTATGCTCGTGGGACAATAATTGGAACACTTTGTACGTAAAGTATATTCCACGATCCTATTAACATATTCGCTACCGATGACGTGAATTTGCACCATTTCAAACTCCATTTGTGGTCGCCACTAACGTCATTTCGTAAGTTTTCCTTGATTGTCGCTAACTTGTCACATTTAACAATTTCTTTTGAAAATGTGTATTATCTGATCAGAGATGTTAATACCTGTTACGTACCGTGAGTATAATAGAAGAACCTTTTAGTAACCAGTTACACTTTTGGAAATTGTAAGTGTCATCTAATTAAAGCTCTCGCGTCAGAAGAGCCGGCAACGAACGTGTTAATACAGAAGAGTTGCCGGCTGATGTTCGTTGAAACGACAAAGTAACAGATCGGCAAAATCTCACGAGGATGCACCGTAGTTATCCTGACCTCCGTGTCTTACGCACAAAAACCGTAAGGGGTTATCCTCTTTCACCGTGCACTTTCCCATGCAATTCTTGCGCGTTCAGGGAAGCTAATCCTCCGGGGAGAAGCGATGCACTTTTGGGTCATGAGACCCAAGACGCTACTTCTGCCATTGGATGGAGAAAGAGAGAGAGAGGAGGGGAGAAGAAGTTGGGCTAGCGGATTCCTGGTCGTTGGAGTGGACGTGCCAGTGAAGCGGAATGAATCCAGAGGTGGCGTCAGAGGCCTTAATGAAATTCAAACACGGCCCTGCGAACCGTATCAATTACGCCTCCACCCCCAGCGTCTCTCTACTCTCGTCTGTTGGTGTCTGCTCCTTCTCTCTCTTTCTCTCTCTCTCTCTGTCGATCGAAAACGGTTGGCGCCCCTTGACTTTCCCACGCGTCCACCGACTTTCGTGGTCGCGGCAAACTCCTGCGGGACTCCTTCTTCCACTCGACTCCTCCCCCTCTTGCCTCGCGATAACGAGCCTCTTCCGTTATTAGACGATGCTTCTAATAGTACTTCTACGCATTATATCTAAAACGTTTGCCTCCACGTGGGTTTCAAGGAGAGTCTCCACGGGAAAGGAGGAGTCTGTTACAGAGTGCTAAATCCCGGACGAACAAGTTTTATTCCACATTTTTCCTTCATTTTTGCCACGATAATAAAGGAACGCTAGAGAAGATTTCGTTGAAATTAACCCTTTGCAAGCAATCTGGTTTAAAAGATACTTTATTCCCCTCTATCTTTGAAATAAACTTTCATTTTTATTGCAACAGCATTTCAAACGTTTGTTAGAAGCTTTGATAGTATATCAGAATTTTTTTCGAAGCCTAGAACTGTGAAAGAATTAGATTTTAACGTAAAGAACGTAGGTTGCTCTATGAAACGCTAGGAAATACGTTTGCCTACTGAGGGTTAAAACAGGAAGATAGCCAAAGGACAAAGTTCGGTATAATCTATGAATTAACAATGATCCATTCACCGTCACGATCGATCCAACTCGAAAACCCGTTCCCCGGGAGATCTAAGCGACCGACGTAACCGAAGTAACCGTCACGATCGAACCTTTCGATTTTCGATCGACGAAACGGAGAAAGGATATACGTAAGTGACGGATAAGAAAGAGCTGAGGAGAGGCAGACTACACGAAAAAGGATCGCCGTGTGTGCCCCTCGCGGAAAAAAAGACGAGTCCACCACTGTGGGAGATCGCGTACGCAGGGTGCTGCAGGCCGGTCGAGAAGTCGTGAGAGGAAGCCTGCGCCGAGAAAAGGACGAGCAGAATCACCTGCGGTGCACCTGCTGTGCAGGGGGCTCCTTCGGTCCCGTATTAAAAGTGTATCAGGCCTTCCTCCACCTCCTCCTCCTTCTCTTCTCTTTCTTCTTCTTCTTCTTCTTCTTCTACTTCTTCGTCGATCGTTCATGTCCTGGCTGTGCCTCGTGATCCTCTCCTCGGTTTCACTTTAGCTTTCCTTGCTTTCTCCTTATAGATACACCTCCACCACTACGAAATACACTGTTCACGATAATTACCTCGACTCGACTAATTTTCTCGGGCTACTCTGTTGGAAACGTGGACCGGAAACTGTCGTATCGAACAGCATCCTATTCATCAAACCGCTAACTCTCTTTTCCCGCTCCTTTTTCCGTTAATCTCTGTTTTGCTGGAGTGGGACAAGCCTGCCAATTGGCGAGACTGACCAAAATAAAGTCAAGGGTAATTACATAATCGTTGCTCGATCGTAAGATATAAGAGCTGGTGTAGAATACGATGGATATTCGAGTTTCTAACGCCACGGCTACAGATGCCGATTACAAAACCTCTCGTTCCTCGTTTCTTTAGTTAAGGGAACAATTGTTCGAAGTAGCAAGTGGAAACGTTACAAACGAGAATGAAAGAATAAAAAAGAAAGTAAAAAGGAGGAGATGAGGAGACGGGAAGACGGATAGAAAGTGGAAGTGTTCCACGAAAGGCGCCTGCTTGGAGACAGCATCAGCGAAGAAGGTCAAAGCGATTTTCCGTCTAACGGACGAGGCTAGAGGTAAAGGCTCGTCGGCTGACTCTCTCGCCGCGGTCGCATTTGTTTCACGGCGGGCAGCAAGAGCGGCGGCAACGGCTAACAGGTGTATAGCAGGTGCACACCCCGAGAAGCGGCTTCGAGAGTGCCATGGAGAGTTAAAAAGTTTCACGTCCACCTGAAGGTCCCACACGAGAAACCGGGCGACTTTCAACCGTCGTTTTCCTCGATCCCACCACCACTACCACCCCTCGGCTCCCACCCCACGTAGCCGGCCCACGCTGCACCCGTTCCTCCGTCTTGCCTCGCGACAGCACAATGCCATACGGTAAGAAAGGAACGGTCGAATCGAGCTCCCTCCACCTTCGAACACTTACACCAGCTCCTTCCTTTCGAACCGTAACCCCGTGAAAAATTTAATCGACGGATATATAAAGGAAGAAGATGAAGAGGCGATGACTATAAAGAATAATCTAGGCGAGGAAAAAGAATGGAAATTTAACGGACAGATGAGCGAGAATAGGTAACTTTAACGCTTTGACGGTCGCTGTCACGTTTGCGTGATTTCGTTCAACCATGAATTATTTTATGCATTACTCGTTGCATGAATATGCAAATTTAAAAATCAGAGATAGTCAAGGACACATTTACACTATCTGTTGTTTTTTTTTAAATTCATTTAATCTTTCTGTTTTGAAATTTGTGAAAAATACTGGCGACAAGATTCTCTGATTTTCTCTGAGTAAATAATGAGCGAAAAAAATGTAAATTTAAATTCAAAGATGGTCATGGACACATTTATTTTGTGTTTTTTTTTTATTTACTCTATTTTTTTATCCTCAAGCATACTATTTAGTCTGCATATGATTGCAAACCTGTGAAAAATACTGGCGGAAAGTGTATATAAGTTTCTGCGTGACAGGGCAGTCTGTTCAAAGTGTTAAGACAATAGAGACGAAGGAAAATCCGTCTAGCCGAGGAGCGGAAGAGACGAGAAGAATGAAAAGAAGTAGGAGGAGAAGGATGGTGTTTCCTTTCAGTTTCTTTTTTTTCTCTTTTCTTTCTGGAGAGGAAAAAGAGGAAGGCAGAAAGGCACCTGCGTCTGATTATCGATCATCTATCGAAGAGGGCCTCCAGTCGGTGGCTACCCACGGAATCACTATGCGCCACTATGTTTTTCGACCGTTGAGAATCCACCCTGTGTGTCATGGGTATCGTCAGGTGCTTCTTCCTGGACGGCAAGTGCAGGCGGCGCGAGTGCTTTCTCGATTTAATGACACGTTGTCCCACACGAGCCAGTAGTGGACGGCCAGGAGGCACACAAGCCTCGGAAACTTTTCTTCTTCGTGCTACCTCTTCCCGGATTTCCGTTCCCTTACCGATCCACCGTTGCCAACCACCGTGTTTCGTGTGTAACATCGGAACCAGCACAATCCTTTCCATTTTTTCTTTCTTATTTCGTTTCATTCGACGAATTGTAACGTCCAATTTATCGAACCGCGGCGTGTTCGAAAAATCATATTCGAAAGAAAGAATAATTATGATCAGAGAGAAGCTTTCACCAGTTCCCCATTCGTAACATCGAGCAGGAACTCGATAACGAATAACAGCTCGTAAATAAGGTGTAACAATTAAGAGAGGAATACTTTTTCAATAACCCAGAGAAAGCGCAATCTCTCTCTGGCACGTGAAAGATAAGAAGGACGAGGAGGCAACATTGTTGCGGTCAATTTGTCGGCGAGGTGATAAATTCGAGAAGTGACTAGTGTGACGTCGACGAGGCGAAGGTTGGTTTCGGTTCCACCGACGCGTCCTTTTACGGTAGGAACGTGCGCCTCGTCGTAATTAATCCGACGGAGGTTGAAAATGATAACGGCCAAGGCGATAAAGCTGTCCCGCTCGCGCCGTTAAATATATGTTTCAGCATTTTTACTTATCAAAGTTCAATTGAGTTAACGATCGCACCTGTACGTTCCTTTCTCCTCGCTAGAGCACGCCGCGACGCGGCGGATGGCAGCTGGGACGTGCACGCGTGTCACACACCGGCACGTTGTTCGTGTACGTACAGGTGGGACCATCCGTGCGATCATCCTTCTCCTCCTCGAACGCCTCGCCTCGATCTTTCCTTACCTATCATAAATTTTCTCTCGTTTCCTGGCCTATGCCGGTAGAATTCGACTCGCCAACCACCTCCTCGGACTATTTCGATTCAACGATCGGCGCTGGACAGCGTTGAAAAAGAAAAAAGATGCGAACTAAAACCTCATCTACGAATATCTTGAAAGCGAGGAAATTTTCGAATTAATCATATTAGACTGTGGATTTCTATGCAAATTCGTATTTTTGAGAATAGAGGAAGAAACGTAGAACTTCGACCTATTAATCCTACTTCTTTGGTTAGATTTCTAATTAAAATAGAGTTTCAAGAGTTATTAGTCATACAAATCGACAGCTACGTTTATCGTAACAGTAGGGAAACCGTAATGGAAAGGATGAGTGTGAAGAAGAAGGAAGTAATGTGTTACGAAGTATGAAAATCGCAAGCCCAGCGAGTTTCCATGGGCTGCAAGCTATAGGTATCTAACAAAGCAACATCGAAGGAAAATTGCCTCCTTGACTGGTGATCAGAGTTGAGAAGATGCTTGAACGAAACTCGTTAAACGACGAAACAAGTGCCACTTATCGGTTCTAAAGTTTCTCACTCGTCACTGGGGAAACTACTAGCAGCTGGGAAAAATAGAAAACTCCGTGGAAGTTTCTTTTTCTTCCCCTGTATGAATGTATTTACCCCCTGGTGATACACTTTGCCTTTTCGATCTAGCTGGAAGTCTGAGAAGTTTCGAGCGCGAACTGGCGTTAAAAGGAGGCGATTCAGGGATAATTATGGTGCAACATCCAACAAGGAGTTTCGTGCAGCGTCGCGGAATCAGAGAGGAACAGTGATTGGTGGACAAGCTGCGACGAAGTGGCCCTTTAAACTGTCTCGTGTCACACGTTGCTGCTGATGGCTCAACACTTTTTTACCATCTGCCCCTTGTCGGGCATATGTTGCGGGATAACATCGAAAATGATCCGAAACAGGTAGAGGAGAAGCTCTAGGTTTCGACACTCGCTACCCGTCTGTCGGCGGTCACCTGTTCATTTCCTTTAAATCAAAATAATATCACGTTCCCCGCGTTTCCACGCTTCTTCTGGTAATGTTCTCTTACAACTCGTCGTTGAAAGTGACGCGACTTTTCGCCACGAAGAAGAAACGTACAACGAGAAAAATTCGATCAGTTACAGAGTTGAAGAGACCTATCTATCAACTGTTGATCCAAAATGCGGCGATCTTGTTTCAGTCGCTTTCTGCTACAGAATTCTTCAGAATTTGTCTCTACTTTTCCTTTCCTTCTCTCCGAAATATATAAATCTCACTCCCATTAGCGTATCTTTATATTAAAAGAATCAGAGAATCCTAAATACTAGCAACAATTAAAAAAGAAATTGAAATAGTGTAATAATCAAGGATTTAAGTAGATGTAAAAAATCTGAGGAATCTTCACGAGGTACTAAAATACCTCCAAGGACATAAAAGGAGAAGAAAAATGTTCCAAAATCTCGAAAAAAGCAAACTTGAAGGAAAAAAAAATACAAAATAGCTCCAAAAAATTACGCAAGCGAGGGAAAATCTTATCACTGAGGATCGATCAAGGTCGAAATATATCAGTGAACTGTCGATCCGAAAATAAACTCCTTTCGAGCAATTTCACCGTTGTCGAAATCGAATCGAGAGAAAGTTTGTAAATCACCGGTTCGGAAAAATCCTTCGATAGAGTGTGACGGAACCGCGGTGTGACTCGAACCCTTCCGTTTCCGGTTCACGGAGGAATTTCACCTGCGATCTCGATGAACAGAAGCGATTAAGTCTCTGAATGGCGGCGCAACCCCTGTGAGAGAGAGTGAACCGTGGCGTGGAGGGGGTGGCATGAAAGCTCACCACTTGATTTATGAACGAAAATCTCGAGTAAACGAGCGTTTCCGCGCTCCGCCGTGCGTGAAATGACTTTGGGCGAGTTCTGCCGCGAGCTGACCGTCCTCGTCGCGACAGCGAGCCGCCGGTGCGTGCAGTTCCGGCACCGGAGAGACCGGAAGTGCTGGCTCATACACAGAACGTTCGCGTCTACTCCACTTTGACGCGTCGCGTCGTTCTGACCTCGTTTCGATTCCAAGTATCGACCATTTTTATTTCACTTTTATTCTCTATTATTCTCTCTGCTCCTCTCTAACTCGAGTAATTCAATTTGTACCATTCAAAGTTCATCTTTCACTTCAGAATAATGTGGATTTGTAAGGTTTGCGAGATCAGAGTAACGTATGAGTGTAATGTAATATATATTTAATTAAAATAAAGCAAGGCTAAAGTTAATTAAACTGTGTATTCTAATCTAATCTATACTAATCCAATAAAATTCTACTCTGTTCGTCCTACTATATTCGATTCTCAAATTCACCTGCCTGCTTTTCCTTCGTTAGCCACATTCGACACCAGTCGTTCACTTTCCTCTTTTCTCGTTCATACCCTTAAATCTAACAATGAACTTAAAGCTTGGAAAACATGGAACATAAGTAGCTTATACCTACACTTTAAACAATCACGTTACAGTTTATGCTTACTCTACGCTCTGAATTCCCACAGTAATTAGCAGTCTACTTAATTTACTGTAGTTTCGGTGGCTAGGGAAGATTTAACAGTTCCCCTGGATGTGGTATAACCGGAAACCCATTGCTGTTGCAATCAGCGGCGTCGAGGATTTCAGTGGGCGCGGCCAATGACTTCGAAACCATCGAGAATTAAAGGTTACCTGCGAGCCAGGAACGTCGGAAATTATGGCTGTGTTTAGAGTAGAGAGATCAGGCTGTTCCAACCCGGAATTTCGAAAAATTACAACTTACCCTACTTCTTTGCTCCTCGTATACAACGTTGATGGCATTTTCCTCGAAGAACTTCGCCATTTACGTTTAACATCGTGTTCCTCGTCGTCGAGGCTTACGTAAAGATAGATGCGAACCATTTATCGAGGTCGAAGGTTATTCTTATAAATCGAGCTTTTATTGCAGCTGGTGTTAACGCGGACGAAATGCCTTTTATTCCTTCGATAGATTCTTGTCGCCCCTTCGGCGTATTTTTATCGTCAAAAACCAAACGGTGTAAGATTAAAAATGGTGAAAAATCTCTACAAACGACTTTCACCACGAAGTGTGTGGAAAGAGAACCTCCTAAGTAGGCTCGATGATTTCAAAATTGAAGTTCGAGAAATTGTAAGAACTCGAAAATTCGGAATTTCAACTTTTTCCAAAAAATTCTCATAGTCGAATTTTCTTCGAACTGTTTCAATTGTTCAATCTTTCTAACGTAATCGACTAACGTTAACTTTCACACAGCCATGCGAAACTCTTGCCACGTGCGCAGCTCCTATCAATCTCCAACAGAATTAAAATAGAGAGGAGATAGAAAGATCTGTCTTACATTCCCTCTCTCACGCATTTCTGCTAATTAACCTCCGCACAAGCTTCGATTCAGCCTCGTCGAAGAAACTCTGATTAACGGATCGCTCTCGAAAGATACGCCGATGCACTCGTCTTTACCAAGACGCTCCTTTATTGTCCGCGACATCCCCGCCCCTTATTGATTCAAGATTCCTGATTGTTTTTTCTTACGTTTATCTCGAGGAGGCATTCGTTTCCAATCGGGAACCGCCGCGTCGACAAGAATAAACCCGTCGATGACCTTAACCAGATTGAGTAGTCGTCGATCTGCGTGGGCGTTTCTTCTTTTTCTTTTTTTCCTCCTCCTTTCCGTCATCGATCGCACGTGAAACCAATTAAACGATAACCCAATTAACATCGATAACACGGTATAAGTCCATTTCTTTTTTTTTAACACGTTAATCGCCACGCCCATTTCGTCGACTCTTCGATCAACGATTCAGTTCTCGAAAATATTGCAAAGAACGTTTACAATAAATTGAACATCGTTTAAACGAGAAATCTAGCGTCGATCCGCAAGGATCCGCGTATATTTTTCTTAACGAACGCGATAAAAGGATTAACAGAAATATCGCTAACAGACCGGAAATCTATTAAACAGCTATTTGCTGGAAACGTTTCCCGACCTAAGGAGCCTATTAATCGGTTTCTTGCGGCCAGTAAAAAATTAATTAATTACCTTACAATAAGAGGAAATGAACGATATAGTAAGCTCTCTCGCGAGCTTTAATTGAAAATTTTTAAAACTATCACGAATAAGCGCTCTAGCGAAAATCGAATCAGCGTCGAATAGAAGAATTGGTAAAGTACTAAGAAGAATAAAATAAAAAGAAAGAGGGGAAAAAAATAATCTGTAGATCTTTAGATCATTTTTTTAGGGATTATGGATTTGTTTGTAGAGAAAGTGACAACACGTTGAAGGATCGACATCTCTTAATCGGTGAAATGTTCACCCCCGATCAACTTCTCGAGAGACGCTGTTTATAATACAAATTTATCAGGGAGCTTTCATTTATCGGCAGAGACAGCCGGGTCAGACTGTCGACGGAGACATGCACGCACACGCGGCACCGCGTGCAGCTGTGCGCGAAATTGATGCCGTGCCGCCCTCTCATTTGCAATTTCTATGTAAGGCGCGCTAGTTATTACCGGACAAAGCGATCAAAAATTCTACCCACGGAAAAAACAGCGAAACAGATAAACGAACGACCAATGACAGTCGAGTATGCATCGCAAATCTCCCGCGTCTGGGCAAATAGACGGAACATCTCCCAGAGTAATCGTTCCGATTCTGGTTGTCGTAGAAATTTTCTTCTGGATCGCGTATAAATACGGTCTACCGATATTAGATCGTACAATCAGCTTTACAACGTGTTTCACCAGACACAATATATATTATGGGCATTGGTTAAACAACGATAACGCGTTACGTGAGTGAAGGAAAATATTTACATAGATAAGTTCGAATAAATTCTTGTTAAAAAGAAATTGCAAAAAGTACGTACGTTTAACGCGCGAAACATTCGGTAGAGTGTATTAAATTAAGCGATGACTCATCGTCGTTGATGAGTTATATAATGTAAACAGATAATCTGCTCAACGTGAAATTCGATTTATCTTCAGTCCGTTGTAATAGACGAAGTATTATAGTATTATCGTTTGACTTTTAATGGAATCGATGTCAGGTGTGTTCAATCGGGCGCCATGTTTAAGTTCTATTACGATCTAACCCGTCGTCGGTCTAATTGACGTCACGGTTCGCGCACGGCTGTCTAAGCAGACGGAACGAAACGTACAGCGTTTATCGCCGAGACGAAAAAAGAGTGAGTTTTCTTTGCTGCCCTCTCAAAGTTCAAAGGTTCGACCGATAATACGTTCACTCGCCCGACATCTTCGCTTAACTGATAAGAAATCTGCCTTGCTTATTTATATTTGAAGTAACCGCGTGCCTTCAACTACTTTCTCGCGTTATCGTAATACGTGCTTCCCTTTATACGAGCTATTAAAGTGTGCTCCTGGTGACACTGCTGCCGATTCGATCGCAACATTTCAAAGATGGTGAAAAAGTATTTCTTTCACGAGGAATGATTATTTCGAAGATGGATCAGATAACAGATAAAGTGTTCTTATCTTCTGTTGCATTTTGTATCCACAGGAGGAAAAGTGTAATTGTGTTTAAAGAGTTACCGAAAGAGCTTTTTCTATCAAGTTTCATTTTACCAGCCGTTGATACGTAGATCTCTGAATTATCTGCTTAATTTTTTTTCGAAAGTTCAGCAGTGTCATCTAATCGAAAACGCGGGAAACTTGTTAAGTACAGAGGACGGTAATTTCGATTTCGATTGCTCGAAGCTGTCACAGACACCTGAACTTGTAGACAGTCGATTTTTCCGTAGCAGACGAAAAACATAACCTCCTGTTTCAGGTTACTCGATTGTTATTGAAAGCCCGAATGAATTAGAATAACCGTCATCTGCCATCGTACGCACAATGGCGAATGACAGGGAGGTATTGCGGGAAATTTGGGATGGTAAAATTCCCGTTTGTTTTACTCTCGATTCCGAGGAAATATGTGAATTACAAGGACCTGATCCGTTTTATCTTATGGTACCTAGGTTAAGTTACTTTCCACTGTGCACGGATAAGGTAAATGAAACGATTTAAATATCACGCAAGGCAGATAATTGCGTTATTATTTATAATTATCTTCGATCGCCTCTTTTCTTGGTTAGATACGGAAGCATTTTATAAGACATGTACAAAGTGACAGTAAACAGGAGCACGAAATGTGGTTAGAATTTAACGGTATTCCCCTAAAATGGCATTATCCGATTGGAGTACTTTTGGATATTTATTCCAACGACGTTCAACTACCCTGGAATATCGTTGTTCATTTTGATAGGTTTCCAGACAATGTGTTGATGCACTGTCAGAACAAGTAGGTGATACATCACAGTGTCTAATTTCATTTTTTTCTCTAATAAAGTATTTAATTTCGTTAAATTTGAATTTTAGAGAAGTAGTAGAAGCATACTTTCTATCCTGTATAAAGGAAGCAGATGTGCTGAAGCACAGAGGTCAGGTTGTATCTAGTATGCAAAAGAAAGATCACAATCAGCTGTGGTCTGGTTTACTTAATGATAAGTTTGATCAGTTTTGGTCTGTGAATCGAAAACTCATGGAAACTAATAATACAGAGGAGAGTTTTAAACATATACCATTCCGCTGTTACACAAGTGAAGACAAATATATACAGAAACTTGTAAAACCTGTAAATGAGGAAGGACAGAGGAAAACATTGAGGCATTTATTGAATGAAGTATTCCCAGATGATGAGAATGGTAGGTATTTTATTTTACATGTGTAGGAATGAAGGAGTGTACTTTTTTATAATAGTATATTTATATTACATACATGTGTGTTTTCTACAGTTACAGTGCTTACCCATGGCATTACACCTCCCTTGGAAACACCCCTTCAATGGATGTCAGAACACTTAAGTTATCCTGACAACTTTCTGCATTTAATTGTTACATCATAACCCACGTTGAAACGGTCGGTTGATTAATTATCAATGAGAATTCTATAAATCGTGAGTTCAACGCTGTTTCCTCTTGCCATATTACTGGCGCTCTAATTCAGATCCCCGTGTCGCGGATCTTTTTATTCTCTGCATTATTTTATCGCACGTTTATTTTATACGAAGCCGCGAACGTTGCCCTAAATTTTTTCTCGAAGAAAATAACGCGATGCTATTATCGTTGCTTATATTCTTGTAACGCATGAACGTACGCGTGATTTTTATCGTAACTGCAATGCTAGACCTATGCTAAGGTCGGATCGACGTCGGACCACATTTACTATAGACCGAAACGAATTGTAATTCATTCAAAGATAATGTACTCGGAACGAAATATATTGTATAAATATAATTATATAAATATTTAAAGAATCATTCATGTATATAAACGTACCAATTAAAATTGTAATCGATGTTGTAAAGTTTAATGCGAATATTCCAATAGGAGAGAAATGACAAACTTCGCAAAGGATAGAAAATCGTTGAACATGCCAAACGATAAAGTAACGAAACGTTTAAAAAATACTATCGTTTTAATTTACAATTCGAGAACAGTGATTAGGTCATAGGTTAATTTATTATACAACTTTCCCGAGGCTTTCGGTATATCCTTAATATCTGCGAGGATATATCCCCGGCATTATCGGTTACCAAAGACCCGGCAGGTCTTCGTACAAGAACAGGTTGATTGCCGTAGTTACTGTACTCCATGGTTCTACGGCTTGTTCCAAAAGTTAAATAGTTAATAACTTCCTTCTTACTCTGTTGCTCCTGTAACATAGAGATTTACGAACCATTAAAACAATTGCGACTCGATGGAATGTACATTGCCATATACCAGGTGTTCTTGAAAAATAAAATCAATAAATTGTTATTTCTATATTCAATTTGCGTTTAAGCGGTGATAATTCTTATTGGTAGAAGTAGAAAATATATTAGGTTTAAAGATATAATTACTTTAAATATGGTTAAGGACGTATCTTGGTATCTTTTGTGAATCTCGTCGTTAGTCAATGCGATCTTCACTTCTGGCGATTCATAATGCTCCGTCATTTACAACTTATTCTTTCTGCGTACTCTAGCTAGAGAACCTGCAACATGTATCAGTTTACGA
Organism: Anthophora plumipes; assembly: GCA_951804975.1. Classification (NCBI taxonomy): domain Eukaryota; kingdom Metazoa; phylum Arthropoda; class Insecta; order Hymenoptera; family Apidae; genus Anthophora; species Anthophora plumipes. The sequence goes on from OX638114.1 coordinate 25,300,356, forward strand.
ATGAAAATGACGTCCAGCTGATCGTAAACTGTGATTAAACGACCTTCGATCGTCGTAAAAATTCCACTACCCAATGAACCGGCAAAACCATCAACCGCGGAAGATTAACGTTCCCCGTCTTGGAACGACGACGTCAGCCAAAACAGAGTGAAACAAAAGACAGTGAAAAAAAGCATGCGCTCCGAGGGGAAACGTGCAAGAGAAACGACTGGAGAGAAGGCGCACGTTCGTCTAGTCTAGTGGTAAAAATAAACTCTGGCTGGACTTTCACAACGCAGTAAACAGTGTCTTCCAACTGTTTTCAGAATTAATATTCCCTGGTTTGTTCGTTCTTTTACACTTTTGCCGCGCAAATTTCAACTTTCTTTTTGTTCCCGTCTCGACAATTTCACGTTGAAAAATCTACACTTTGCTATTTACCTACTGTTACGAATCGATAATGATTCCCGCAAGTACGATTATCGAGGAATTTCAAACATTTCGAATTATTCTAACGTTGCTGCATGTTTCACATCAATGAACACGTCTCACAGATAACTTCACTTCAACTGCAATCAAGTTCAAGAACACATTTGTCGTGTATTATTTATTAACACGATGTACGGATAAGTGAACCACAATGTTCAGTACTTTCGAGCAACCTCGTCGAACGGAAGATCGTTGATAAAATAATAGATTTAGCCTGGTTCTTTTTTTCGAATCACCTGTATAATTTGTAACGAGTGTCCGATGGTATCGGCAGATGGATAAGAAGTACACCGGAGGAATAATCAACGAAACTCAAGACTTTGTCGCTACGATGATCTTTAACTCGCAAACAGAAGAGACATGTTATTCGTCTATTGGAATGAAGCCAGGAACTTTTTGGTATCCCTTTCGAATTTCCGGTTGAGAACGCCAGACGCGAGGAATTCTGTCGTGAATTTTTTCACGTTCTAGGCTAGGTAGTTTATTACTCCTGAATACGAAATACGATTTAGCAAAAGATACAGGCGCTGCACACGGTCGTAAAACTTGTTGCAGGGAAATTAACTTTGCTATATACGTGAACGAGATTTTAATAATTCAAAAACAGGATTTACTCGCGAGCATGATAACGCTGCAAACGAGCGGTGCGATTTTTCTACCGCGAATTTCTGTTTGTACGTGCCACTGCACCCTTCCTAATTGCATTGCACCAGTCGGTGACATTTATTGGCGTTGATTGAAGCGTTGCATCAGTCATACTTTGATTCAAGGTCTGCTTTTGCGCGCACGCGGTGGCCTCAATAAAAACGAACAGCATTTGTTATTGCGATTTAATATAGGGAACTTTCGATAAACGTCGTTAATTTTTTAATCGAGGTACAAAGTGTTGGAATAGAGTGTTAGCAGCTGCAAACGAAGTCGACGGAGATTTAATATCTTACCATTTACAATTGTAATTACATTAAATACGAAATTAATTGCGATTCAGGACAGGCATGTGTATGGGTTTGCAACAAGGACGATAAGATATTTAATAATCTTTTAAAGAAATTGCAGGGAGGTATCGATAAACCAGTGTGTTACTGCGTAGCCACGGTCGATAACAGCGAGTACCTGTAATACACGGTTGACTTTAAGAGCTCTCGCAAACCTACGAAAAAATGGACAATCTTTATTTCTTTTATTACAAAAATTTCTAAATTAACCTCAGATAGCGTACAAACGATTTCCAGCTACTTTTCAAACGCGTTCGTTAAAACGAAGTTTACTTGAAATGCGTTGCATGAAATTAATCACGCTTCCAATTGAATTATCACTTATTCAGAGTGAATTATACGGTTGCGGCGTATGCTCCGGAGATACATAAGAATATTGTTGCGTCACACGCACGTGTGCAGCTGTACGCACCGCATTCTTCAGTCTTAATGTAAGTTCAAAGAAACGTTCAACGGATAAAGAAAAAAAAAAAAAAAAAAAAGAAAAGAAAATTACAATTCATTTTGTTCCTATTGCTCTACGTCTATCCTACGCTTTAACGGTGAATACAAATTAATAATGCAGCCGTTGCTTAATGAAAACCCACTGCGAAAGTCTTAAGAATGAACGAACGTTTAACAATTCAAAACAAAAAGAAGAGGGAAGAAGAAACTGCAAAACGTGAAAGAACCTTTACGTCATTTATCGACACAGAAGTGCATAGCCGATGAACAGGCAATTGCAGGCGTACAGTTGCGTGCTTAGAAAGTTTAGCGGGTACGTGTGCGATCGTCGATCCGCGGATACTACCAATCAACCACGATAACGGAAACAATGCATCGGTTGCATCGATTGCAACGAACCACCATTGTATGAGTGTGCATACGACGTGACTGCTTTCAGTGCACAAGTCACTATGAGTTGGCTTCTGCTTATCTCCGGTATGACTTCAGTCCTTGTTCGAATGCTACGGAATTATTTACGCGACCGCGAAAATTCGCTTGTTCTAACTGAGATTGTGTATCTAGGTTAGAACGTCGGTACAGCAGAATATTGAAAAATTCTAAATACGCTTGTACGTAGCGTACAACACTTAAACGTCTGGCAAATTGCACAAGATTTCAAGTGAAATTAACTGCAACTTGAACAGATTGAAAACGTGTGAAACATCTCATCAGATAAGATTAACATCTTCGTTAAAAAAAGAATAACAAAAAGGTTATTGAAACAATAGATGGAGCGATACGGATTTGAGATTTCTGCTTTTTTATAATTTTTCAACGATTTATTATAAAAGCAGAACACGTTCCTCGAACGTGTTCTCGAGCGTATAGAAGTTGGTAGATATTTCTCGGAGTATTGAACACTTTATTCCTGTTATTACCGTTAGAAAGAAGAACGGGGAAATAGGTACGATGAATCCATAACCAACAATGGGAAAATTATAGATTCGATAAAGTATACAAGTCGCAATTGTATGTAGAAAATGATCAGCTATTTCCTCGTTTATATCTGTAATTATCCCTTCGTGCCAGTTGAAAGGTATCACTTGGTTCCGTAATAAATATATTCCGATAAAACGAGATCGAAATCAAAAGCAACGCCGTTCTCCCGAAGTCGTCCTGTAACACGGTGCGCGTGTATCTTTGTTCGGCTGTGTCAACTTTCTTCAAATTATCAGTTTTCTTCTTATCTACAAGACGTTTGCTTCGTCACGCGTGCACGCGCCTCAGGGAAATGCATATAATCAGGCATATATTTCCTCAATCATGCGGTCTCGAGTGATTACAATTATTTGTGGCTAGAAAAAAAAAGAGGTGCCACGAATACTTTGAATCACAGGATAAAAAAAAAATTGCGATGTGCATTGTGAACGGCATATCGTTGGTAAAAGGAATGCAGTGTATTTCAAGCCAGAATCGAAGAACGCAAAATATCGCGATAGGTTAGAATTGAAGAAAGAGAGATACGTAATTCTTTTAAAATAGTCTCTTATATTTTCTTTCAAATTCTCATAATCTACGCGTGTGTGTGTCTGTGTATGTATATATATATAATACAATATCTAATGCAATTATCCTCGTTTCTTCGAGCGTACAAGAAAGAACGACACGTCAACGATGCTTGTCTCACCGTACATTAAGATCACTCTCAATCATTCCCTCTCCCTTTCTCTCCGAATTGATTCAGTCCCTTCCTCTCCGAATTGATTCAGTCCTTTCCTCTCATACTTTACGCCGCTCTCGGTGAATCATAATAAAACAAATATGGTCACATATACATGTATCACACTTTGGGCTGCCTCGCGGCGAAGGATCCGGCGCGATTCTTTCGATTCACCTCTGCGATCGACCCTCGGAACGAGTGCGCGTCCAATCGTCGTAGTTTCCTACCTATTCGTTCGAATGGTTCATGGCCGAACGAGAGTTAAATGCTAACCGATTAGAACGATCGGCGATGCACAGTGTGAACAAGTGGGAAAGTACGTAAAAGGAGAGGATAGAGGGGGAAAAAAAAGAAGACATCTGTTTAATGTACGCAATATCTTCGATCGATTTATTCGATAAAAAAAAAAAAAACAGAAACAAAATTGTGATTTTTCTTTTCTTCTTCATTTTAACGCGGTCGAACGTGCGACCAATAAATAAAACGAATATATTCTGAATACTGATTATTACTACACGGTTGGACGAATCACCGGTGTTCACTTGTCGCACATCCTTGGCCAAGAGTCTCGCGGGGAAAAGCGCTTCTCTCTTCGCCGTCGCGGAGGACGTAAAAATATACGTGGCCTCTCGTGATATTCTTAAAGGACGCGAGACACTTTGGTCCTTGATTCCTCCTCGCGCGCTTAGCGAAACTATAAGGCACGAGCGATCTTTTTAAAGGCACCGGGCTATTTTTTTTTTCTTTTCTTCTTCTTCAGGCGCTTCGTTCGTACATATACAACTTGATCGTATTAAAATATAATAATTATATATATGTATACATATACATATTTATATATACTCACTCTGTTTCTATCTTTCAACGGTCTATATATAAATTTCTTTGTACATATACGATACACGAGCATTATGCTTACAACACAATTATTTCTCTATGTGTGTGTTTTGTGTATGGTTCTGTGTATACATTCCTCTCACTCTCTCTCTCTCTCTCTGCCTACACGTGTGTACGGACTTTAAAACGTGGAGGCTCGCCCACGAAACTTTTTCTTCTCACCTCGTGAACTCGCTTCCTCTCTCACTCTTTTTACTCTCCCGTTCACACAATTTGATGCACTTAAAAAATATTGCTTATACAATGCTTTATGCCTCGTTTAATAGACTCTTGTGGGCTGTGCACACGGAACACACGCGGGCGCGCGTTCGAAACGCGCGCGGTAGTAGTAACACACGCAAGCACGCACGCACGCAGCCACGCATTTATTTCTCGCGCTATCGAACACGTTCCTCTCTCTCTCTCACTCTTTCTCTCCCTCTCACCCATCCTCTCTCTCTCTCTCTCTTTATTCAGTCAATTCGACGCTACGTTTATTATGTAAAACGTTGTTATGGCATTATGTAATTCATTATGGCTTACGATTACGCTGTATTTTATTGTACATTGCCACCTTGACCCTATCGATGAACACGGGCAAGGCTAATACGCTTTACTTATCCCATCTTCGCGATTTCCGATTCTCAAGATCGAGATTGAGCCTCGGGAAATTGATGTGAAAATCTTTTTTTGAAAAAAAAAATAGAAAAAAGGGAAAAGAGAAATGTACGGATATGCCTCTGTTTTAAATTTGCTCGATAACCAATGCAGAACGCGAGAATACCAAGATGGAGGTATGCAGGTAAATATCGTTGACCGAAAGCACAATCTACGCGGAGAGGCAACTGCATCATTCCGATAATACGCGACTGTCGCAACGCGTGAGATTAGTCACAGGATGAAACGAGCTCGATTGAGCCTGAATATTGAAACATTGACGTAACTGCTCCGTCTGTGATTGTAATTTACAAAATTGCCCTTCTTTGCCGGGGTACGACCAATTGTCTGATCGTAGAACATTCGTGGAACTCTATTTTCTGTTTCCCATCCGGGGAGAGAACTTTCTCATCAGGAATCAAATTGATATTTTTCATTCTCCGTGGATCGAATTGTAAAACGGGCTATCTCTCTATGATCGATCCGCGTAGATAACGATCGATTACGAAGCAGCGTAACGGAACAGAGGAATTTCCGTGTTTCTTTTCCCCGTCGATTCGAAAACTTTCATCGTGGCGATTGCACGAAGGTCGTTCCACGATTAAAAAAAAAAAAAAGTAGCTCGTTATCGGCTCGAGAATCGGAACAAGCGATCCGGGATACGATATATCGAACGATGTACACGTATATCGTCGCGCGAATAATTTATAAGAATAATTAAGAACATCTCGTGGTCCGAGTTTAGCCTAAATTCGAATCGCGATAAAATCGTGTATATCTCTAAACACTCGATGATAAACGTTCACGTTCCTATATGTCGTTCTAATATTTATATCATATGTATATCGTGTAAGGCACGCGTATTTCCTTTTTTTTTTTTTTCAGAGCGTTCACATGTGTGTCTTTTAAAAATTCTCCCCTTCCTAGCAACTTTACGTTAGACTCTATCGAATAACTAATTTAATAAACGAATCGTTTCGTGGTTGGATTGTCAAAAAGTCGCGTGATTAAAATTGATAAACAGGCTCGTATCTGTTCCGTCTATATTGCGTTAATAAATTCTATAAATCTTTCTCTACAGATTGAAACGATTCGTTCGTTGATATTTCTTTTTTTTTTTTTATTTCTCTCCACGTTTCTTAAGACACAAGTTTGTACAAAATATAATTCTGTATGCAGTTAAATCTACGTGTAAATTTTTCCTTCTATATTCGACTACTCTTTGCTCCAGGTTCAGCGAGAAGAAAGGCACGGGGTGGTGGGCCTCGAGCGGAAGCGGTCACGATGGATTTCACCCGAACACAAACTCTCTTCGTCCCTTTCCTTCCTCCTCGAGTTCGCAAACTCGGTACAAAAATACCCAGGAATTTCAAGCGAGAGGATCGAATGGTATCGCGTGAAAAATTGCAACGTTCGACCGATAAAAATCTCGAATCTAAATAGAATTCGATCCTCCTCGCGTGAATCGTCAATTCTCCCCGTCGTATTTACATATTTACAGGCTGTCAATCGAGAAGGAGGGAAAACACGGAAGGTTGAAGAGAATCGCGGAGAAACTCGTCGCGAGAGGGGGAAGGTGAATAGAAAGACCGGGAAAGAAGAGAGAAAACGGAGACGAAACCCTGTCGTAATACTTGCGCACCGGTGCGCGCATGGAAGAAATTCTTTGAGCAATTAAACGATGTCTAGAGATCGATCCTCTATCGTGTACGCGTAACGAGAAGAGCGACGATGCTTTGTGGAAATCTCCGTGACCTCTGAAAATCAACGGAAATCCAACGACTGTATTAAAGAGAGAGAGAAAAAAAATAATAAATAAATAAAACTCCAGTAATCGGTTATCGTTTCGATTAAGAGACCAACGTGTTTTCCATGCTGGCAATTGGCTGAAAAATAAAGGCGGTGTCGTCAGGTTATTACATAACCGCGAGAAATCATGCTCGCGAGAGTTTTCTTCGCGTTCGGTATCATACAGAGGCTGACATAATTCCGTAATTATAGCAAATACACTCGACCTCTAAACGGCCTAGCCGATAGCCAGCGAACACGCTAATCTCGATGATAAAACGGCGCGAAAAAAAAAAATGAAAAGAAAAAGCGAAGAAATTCTCCGTGTGTGTGTATCTGTTGACGATGAGTTTTTCGATAGGCAAAGGGGGGATGGTTGTAAGGCTAAGTTCGAAGAAGTTGGAAGAAGATGTCGACCGGGAACACGACCAAGTATAATCTCCTTCCACGATGCGCCTCGTCCAATGGCCGATTAAGACTTTATCGTGATGTATAACGCGACATCGTCGATCTGGGGAAACGATAAACGCTTACGTGGCGCACACGACGTGTCGTAGATCACGTACCGATCGATCCTTCCACGGAGAATCCTTTCCGCGTGGTCCTTGGCTTCCAATGAGTACCCAGGAATCGATTTTACATTCTAGCTACGTGATGAAAAGTGTTTTCCCTTTTTTAAGCAAAGCGAAAAGAAAATTCTAGTCACAATTGTTGGTTTAAAAAATGTGCCAGTTGAGTATCGATTCCGTGGTACTCAGAATTAACGAATTTGAAGGAGCCAGCTACAGAAGAATATAATATACAAAAAAAAAGAAAAAAAAAGAACGATAAAGAAAGAAAAGAAAGCATCGCCCTCTTCTTCCACGGTACAGCGAGGATCTCACAAGTATTTTTCGATTAACTGTAATGAGGACTCGCTGGATACCTAACGAACGCGCTCCTGACCTGCGGGAACTCGGTGTAAGGACTCGGATGAGTCCTCCAGGATACCGGCAGTCTTAAGCTAAGCTCGAGAGCGTAGTCGTGGCCCCTGCCTTCGTTCAGATTGCAAATACTTTGGCAGTTGTTGTTGTTCACGATGTTCTGGCTGCTAACAGGTGACAAACCCCTTTGAATCGTATGCTCCTTGGTAGGTTTGCTCACGGGATTGTCCAAGTACGGCTTGAACAGGATAGCGTCCTTTTTAGAAGTTGGTCCCGGGAGTACAGGTGCAGCTGAGGCCGGAGGTGTCGGCACGGTACTCGTCACCGGTTCTGTTCTAGACGGAGAGGCGTCGACGGGCCTCTTTGGCTTCACCAGACAAAGCGGCGTTTCCTGAGGAGGCACTTCTTGGCAGGAATTCGTGATGATCGATTCATCGGCTTCTAGGCAGAGTCTCTTCGGCGACGGCATAGTTTCGTAGCAGCAGGATAAAGTACAATGCTGCCTTTTCAACGGCGAAGACAATTCCTCGGTTTGTTCTTGAATCGAGGTAATTTCCGACGAATACTCTCGCGGGGAATAACAGTACAGCCTGGTCTGTGAATCCGAGTAACACGATCCTCTTAAGGAGGCCTCCTGATAGCAAGAGGCGGCCGGTGTCACGGCGTGGCCATCCATGCAACAGGAAAGATTGCAAGAAACCAGTGGCTCGCCCTCGGAGGATGCATCGACCACGGCTGGATGGTGGTAGTATGGAAGATGCTGCGAGGAGGAGGAGGAGGAGGAACCGACGTCGCAACAGTAAAGAGGCGGAGGCGAGCGATCGTACTCGGCTTCGATTCGATCTTGCGATAAGCCGGTAACGTAGTTCGACGTCCTCAGATCTACCGGTGAGTCACCGGAAGCGGCATCCTGGATGGGCCCGAGCCGTTGCCTGGAGTTTCCACGAAGAGCAATCTCGCCCCTCAGTTCCGTCTCTTGACCTAGCCATTTCTGTACTTGACGGCGATTTATACCGAATTTTCTAGCGGTAGCGCGCTGATTGCCCGCAACACCGATATCGCGATGAAACGCGTCTAAAACATCCAATTTGAATTTCAAAGAGAAGGAACGCCGACGGGCGAGCTCGTTCGACGAATTCTGGCTACCGGCGGAACAATCTAAAGGATCCATCTCGCTGTCCGAGCAACTGGTACTGGATCTACCAGAGCTGGTTGGTCCTCGAGGGCTAGAGGGCAAAGAGTATCCTTCGTGATCGTGTACAGGGCTTACGGGACGCGAATCGTCGAGCGTCGAAGCGGTAGCAGCCGCTTGTGATCGATGATAATCGATGTACGAGGACGCGACCGAAGAAGCTTCCCTTCCTTCTTCGCCATTTTCATCCTGCTCCAGGTGGATTTCTTCCTTGACCACCGCCCTAGCGATCTCTACCTCCTCCATCGTAGTGTCCTCCGTTCCCTTCTCTCCGATATGGGCCGTGGCCGTTTCCATCGACTCTCTCTGCGGCCGATGCAGGGACTGGGGGATCGGTTTCTCGGAATCTGGCGTCGGTGACGCGTGTGCGTGTGCGTGCACGTGCAGGCACGGGCTCGCGGAGGCCCGCGGGGAATCGAAGTGAACGGACGCGATGGAGCTGGGGCTACTAGAGCTGGAACCACCGTTGGTTGGATGCGAGACAGGCGAGAGGAGCGGGAGCCTCGTGACGCCGGGTGAACTGGCTGACTCGCACGGCCCTGGCGTCGCCGCCGAGTCTGGGCTCGCTCGTTCCGTCTTTATCATCGACGGCGCTAGCAGCATTCCATACGACGATTTCCCGTCCATCGAGGAGGAATCCACGTCCCCGTAATTCTGTTGAGATCGATGACGACTGGTACTGGCCGGTGAACGATGCCGATGTAACGACATCATTTCGTTCTCGTTGTTGCAATATCGATAATTCTCCGAACGTGCTGGTACTCTATGATACGCCGCTGTTAACGTTTGGTACACCTTCGCCTCGTTCCTGGTATCGAACGGCGTAGTAGAATTCTCGATGTCTCGCTGATCGTTCGAATTTAAAACGTAATAATTATTCGATTCCTGGTCGACGCGCGACTCGGTGTAACTGTGAACGTCAGCCGTTACCTGTACTCGATCCTCTGCTTCTCGGCGTACATGATGCTGTTCCGGATTGACAGAATATTCTTGGTATCCGAGCCGTACGGGTAAAACGGGCAAAACAGGCGGCGTTGTACCGGATTTTGAAGCATATTGGGGCGAAGAGGGTGAACCACCATGAGGAGGATGAGGAAGAAGAGGTGGGGGCCCTTGCTGTGTAGCCAGCTCGTCGCCGTGCAGTCTGGCGAGGCTGAGGTTCAAGGCCGGCGCTGCTGGAGTCACGGCGGGCCCCGTCGTGGCTTCCGTCACGGTACCGTCCGGCTTGGAAACACCACCACCCGCGGTAGAGATCACCGTCGTCGAAACCACTCCGTTATTACCAGTCTCCGCACAACTGTTTCTCAAATTATCCTCGCACTGTAACCACTTTTGTATCTGACGCCTATGTATGCCATATTTCCTCGCTGTCGCTCGCTGATTACCGCGACAATCGATGTCGTTTCTGTACGAATCGAGAACCTTGAGCTTGAAGGCCGGCGCGAATATACGTCTGCTACCCATCACACCGACGGATTTTCTCGCTGTGCTCCCTTGTTGCTGTTGATGTTGATGCACCGTTTGCTGTTGCTGTTGTTTCGGATGCACCATTTTCACCGAGCTTCCCTCACCAAGCACCTCGCTCACGCCATGAGCCATAATGTGTGTGTTTGTATGTGTGTTACTCACGCACCGAACTGTTCCGCAACGTGACGATCACACCGTCACGTCGAGCACGGGCACGGGCACGAGCACAGGAACGAGAACGACGACAACGACGACGATGAGCTTCGAAACCGGGCACTGCCAACAACGCACGGGGGTACCTTAACGCGTAACATTGCACGAAGTGGCCTGGCCGCGCCGCGCACGGAGTTCCTTTTAGGTCTTGGTAGATGCCGTAACTAATTTTCATCCCCACCACCGCACCGACGACTGCGGCTGCTTCCCACTGAAACGGTCTTTCCCTTCCCCTCACACTCCCTCGCTCTTTCTCACTCTCTCTCACTCTCTCTCGCTTGCCCGTCCCCTGCCGCACTTCTCCCTTCCTCGATGCACCACTCACGGTCTCTCCCACTCCGCCGCGACTCTATCGTTCTCTCTCTTTCTCTTTTCTCTCTCTCTCTCTCTCTCTTTCTTTCTTTCTCGATCGTTTCGGTCGACCGACTACTTGTCCTCTTCTATCTATCCAGCAAGCGCCCCTCGACGTCCCCCCAACATCCAACTCGAGCAGCACAGGCGCTAGTCCACCGCCGCCGGCCACCAGTCATTCTTCTTTCTTTGCGCCACCGACCTAACCTCCACCATCTCCTCTCTTTCTACACGGCTCTCTCGTCATCCTGCCTGACTGCCCGCACCCGTAGGCGCCCCAACCGCCCCACCATCCTCCCCCTTCGTCCTTCTCCTCCCTTTCACACCTCAACGCCGTAAAACTCCGCCATTTTGTGTGCTCACTTCCGTTAATGACGCGCGCGGGAAACGTCACGCCGGCGTGACGACGCTCTCGGCGCCATGTTGTCTGCCGTGCTCGTCTGACTGACTGACTGACTGCCTGCCTGCTTGCCTGCCGGCCCGTTCGTTCTCTCGCTCGCTCGTTCGCTCGCACGCTCACCCGCTTGCTTACCAGCCTCGAGAGTCGCGCTAGCCAGCATGGAGCCGCGATTTTTACTCGCCTTTCTCCTCGCGACTCCACGACCATGCCTTTTCTCGCTTTCTTGCCACTTACGCTCGCATATGGCTACGCAGAAATTCGATCGTCGTATCGATAAACGATCGAGGGAATACGTTGAAAAGAATGAACAACCAACATGCGACTCGAGTTACGATGTTTTCTCGCACGGCTGAGATTAGGCGTGTGTTATCTAGGTTAAATCGTTGAGGAGCTACGTCAGGCTTCGCATACGGTACGATTCTTGAAAGCTCGCCGTACCGAGCGCCAACCAACGGCGACCGTCGTCTAGGAAGTTTTATTGGCATCGAACAAGGGGAAAGGCCGGCGAGGAAAGGGGATTTCGCCTTCCAGGAAAAACGCCCATGGCCGTGTCAGTTTTAGCTGGTAGTGGTAGTCTCGTTAGGGTTGAAGTTGTCCCTATTATAGCCTGCCCGGGTAATGCGATCTGTATTGTTCTTTACTGGTTATTGCCAACATTCTACCCGGCTTATACCGTTAGGAGTCATTACCGGTCAGTTAGTTGCATTTCGTATTCGTAGCATTCTTATTTTCGTTTCGCAGGTCGTTCCGATCCACCTCCGGTTATCGCTGAATGAGATTTCGAAGGCGTGCATGCATGCGAATCGCACGTTCCACGCATATACGTACCGGAATGAGATCATGTTGTTTTTGTGGCGTGAGCCGACAGTTAATATGTTTAGCTTCACGGCGTGGTTGCCATGTCGTTCGGCCGCACGTAGGCCGCAGCGGAGAGACCTGCGAGCAATGACGCAAGCCGCGTGTTAGTATATACTTTGGCGAAGCGAGAGGGAGCGAGACAGGTCGCGTAGAAAGAAACGAGCGAGGCCTCGTAAATTTCCACGATTCGCGCCACCAGCAGAAACCGAGGCTCCGACCGATCCTCCTGCGGTTCCACGAAGGAGCACCCTGCTGCATTTCTTAGAATCTCGCTGGTTATTCTCGCTCCGTCGATCATACTAACTCTAAACCCCTCCTAAACATATCTGACGACTAGCAACACCGTGACGAGAGATACCTGCGCCGCTTGAGCATAATCCGACCTTCGCATAGTTTTATAAGCGTGTCTCATCCTTTTGGTATTTTCTGCCTATCGTCGAAAGAATCAGATTTCATTTCCTTTCGCTTTATCGAGCACCACCGCTATACCAATATACCTAGGATAATCTTTTAAACGTCCTCGACGTTCATTTATTATCGCAGCCGTGTTTATTCGCGTTTAGTTGAACAGAGGCTAGAGTAAGAGCAACGGTCGTAAAATAATATCGGTAAGAGGCATATCGTGTGGAAAGCGGCGCGGCGGTAGCAGACCGGCAGTCGCCTAAGTACGCCACGACGGCTGGCACGTTCGTCGGATTTGTCCTTGGGGCCGAAGGTAGGCGCAGCCCGAAGTCCGAGGACGTGGCAACGCAGCGGCCAGGCTCCCCCTCCTTTGTCCGCCGGCCGGTCTTGCCAGACAGGGTGTCGCCAGCTCGGTCGGCCGGGCCGTCCGGGTTGCTGCGAGGGGAGAGGAGAGCATCGAACAACCCGAAGGTGTAAAGGGGCAAGGGGGATTCTCTGGGTTAGTGTCTGTATAAGCGTGTGACGGAACAAGCATTAGGAGGTAGGAGCACACACTATTGGAGGGAATCGTGTTCGAGCAGATTATCACGGGTGAAACGGAGAGGAAACGATCGGCGAGTAGAGGAGGGAAAGAAGGATGATAGGATCTCGTAGTTTGTAGGGTCGCATATGTGTGCGTGTTATAGGATCGGTCGTGGACCTACATTCACGCGGGTAGCCATGTTTGAAAACTCGCGTCCCGCTGGAATGTAGCTTGCTGGGGCCCCTTCGTTGATCCCCCTCTTCTTCCTCTTTCTCTTTCTCTTTCTCCCTCTCTATTTCTCTCTCTCTATCTCTTTCTCTCTTTTCTCTTTTCACTGTACGCCACCCTACGCGATTCCCCGGTTCAGAACTCGATGACGATGCTCGGACGCCTACCTTCGTCTCCACTGGTCCCTCTTGGGCCCTCTTCTTTCTCTCTTCCTCTTTGCCCTCCTATGGTTTTTCCCCCCTATCGGCCTTTCCGCCCGCTCCTCTCCGCACCTTGGCGTTCCATGCTTGGCGCCCCAAATGGTCGCGTAACCAGAGACGCGCCTCTGGCCTGGCCTGGCTTGGCCTGGTCGCGCCAGACTTCTCGGCGCCCAAATGATGTACGCCGACCATTCTCTTTCTCTCTTTCTCCCCCATGTTCGTTTGCCTTGCGTTCGTAGCCTTCGCTTTCCTTGCTCTCTTTTCACGTATTTGTGTGCACGCGGGAGCGCGTCTGTCTATGTGTATGTGTGTGTGTGTATGACCACACGGCAGTCGAAGGATAGAGTCAGAGTATTGAGAGTAAGAGTAAGCGAGACGTGGCACTTCTATTTACCACCGCCACGACTTGCGACACCTCACCTTTGAATCCTGTGTGCCATACTACACTCTTGTGGCCCTTACCTACCTTACTTGTACAGCCAACAGCCACGTGAGAATGCGAGCGTGAAAGAAAAGGGCGTAGCGGTTGCGATTCCTCGCAAAAAGCGCATTAGACGGTCTTTCCGTTATCCTTGTCTGTCTTTGTACAAGCGTAGAAGCACCGTTCAAGGGTTCTTGGCAAACGCGAGACAGGCAGTCGCCTCTGATACTTATTTTACTCGGACGATTGATCGAATCTTGTCTGAGGTTGAAACTGTTCAAGTTTTCGTACAGTTGGCTTCCGGCCAGTATGCAATATCACTTAGCTACGTACGTTTCAGACGAGCCTCCCGTCAAGCCTCGCTTTGTTATTCCATTCATTTCATTAGCCGTGCGTTCGTCTTTATAATTGGAGCGCGTTATTACAGTTGGAAAGAAAAACGAAAAAAAAAATCAGATCAGGGCGTTTCAGTTTAGATATTACAGATAATATCACAGATAATTTAGAACGACAATACACACACTCACACGCACGCGTGCGCTCACGCGTTTGCGTTCCTTCTTTTGTCCAGAATGAAGAGCAGCACTTGCTAAAATCGCAGCTCCGAGTTTATAACCTAAGTTTATTTACGTACACGCTAACTGGGAGAGCGCCACACGTGCACCAGCGTATACGGTTCCATTGCTGCGTGTTAGTGTTCGCATTGCATAGATTATCCTATATGTGTACGCGTGTGTGTACATTTCAGATTTAACAGTATAGACGAAATGCTGGCGGATTTAAAGTTTCAAATCTGTGCGCTAGATGCATGTGTGAAAATTCGAGGAGATGAAATGCGTCCCCCTCGTTTCTCAACGGACAAAGTCAGCCCTGATCAACGATACGTATATATACGTAGGTTAAGCGTCACAGTTGGTCGCATCGCTCGTTTGCCCACGTATGAATACAAAAATACACCTTCTCCGTGGGCGGTCACACGATGGCGCCTACTCGCAAATACCTGCGCATACCTGTGACTTGAGGCTAACCTCGCGGAACGAAACTCTCTCGTTTCATCGAGATTCTTCGATTCGATTCTAGCGCGATCTACCCGTTCGTTCGTTGCTTTCTTTCGCGATACCGCGGTGCCGATGGCAAAGGGGGAAGAAGAGGGACAAGAGGGGAAAAAGGAAGACGTAGAAAGAAAAGAAAAAAAGAAACGTTATCAAGAACGAAACGTAAAGGATCGAAGTGCACACGAGCAAAGCGAAATGCAACAACGCCCACGTTCGCGCTACTCCACGAGAAACGTACACATGCTAACCTTTATCTTATCATTGGCGAAGGCGTATCGAGGTTGACGGGGTTGCCATACGTTTGCTTTTGGTACGACGACGAAAGACAACGACGACCAGCAGATGACGACTATACGAAACGACTGCTAGGCATCTTCCGTGCTTCGTTTCCGCGAAAACCTTGAATTCGAGCACGAAATCGTTACGGGTGTAGTCACTCTGACCTCGACGGCCACTGCGTCGCGATTCGCTTTATCGACCGAGCGGTAAAAAATTAAAGGACCGCTAAAAAGCAACGCTTTATCCGCGATTCGCTTTATCGACGCTCAAATTCCCTTCTTTTCGATTAGGTTATTCCAGTAAAGTTTTTCTTACTTACGTGAGTCACTCGTCGTTATTGATTTATGTAACTGTTGGAAAATATTCTTACATTGCTGGTGTATTTTATTTTCGTTAAAAGATACGGCAATGTCTTTTTATCTAATTGACTGGTTTTTAAACTACCTTCAATTACTTTAACGTTCTTTAAACGTGTTTTTAACCTCAAATTGGATTACCCACCGAAATTAAACGCGGCCAACGATACTCCCCACTGCTCTTCAAATGATTCAGTCGTTTCATTGGTATTGCAAAACCACATTTAACGAGCGACTGAAAATATTTATCGTCTAGATAACCGCTGTCTTCGAGGGTCGACGGCAGTTAAGCTCATTAAATTTGTTATCGATTAAAGCTAGCCTTTGAAACCTCGTTATAGCCATGACTCGTCATCGATATAATACGATTTTCTGCCAGAGCGTCTAGAACACGTTGAAATTCACGCAACTAATTATCAATCTCTTCTTGTGCTTGAGTAAATGTATCTTTTTCTATTTGTTTATTCGGTATCACTTTGTTGACGAAATTTCGAAAAACTCGATCAACGATCCGTGTTAATTTTGAAACAGGTACGAACGTGTGTATCTGTTGGATGCAACCGCGGGTCTATTTTTAAACAAAGATGTCGCAATTATTTTTATCTAGAGTCAACTGACTATTCATCGACGGCAGGGCATATCAAGTGATTCATATTATTACTTGCCGCAATAATAAACGCATACATGTGCTTCTTGAATACCCGCTCCTACACATTGATCGATTAATCACAAGCCTCGAACCGATCGTTGGCCGTCGACCAATTGTCTCAATTTGTTTACTCGTCTGGCTGTTTGAAAATCTCGTGACATATCGATCGAACTATCGTCGATAAGGATCTCAAACTGTCATTCTTCGCAAGATCTTCAAACGTGTTCTGAGAAAGATGGGGGAAAGCAGGTATTTTTCTTTCTTTCTTTTTTTTTTTCGAAATTGATCTTCGTTTAATTATTGAAATATTCGCGTACATAAATAGAGTACAAATACATGTGATATTGATGCGTGTATGTGTGTCTCCATCTCAATACCTACTACGATCCAATAATATATACACTTGTTTTACTCGGTTCTATCCCCCGAAGGGGTTAGGTTCTTTCCAAAATCCATTTTAATCGTACCGATAAATGCAGTCAGGAACAATCGGGAATATTAACTGAAACATTAAACGGTGCCCCTCTGCACTTATTGCAACTATTATCGTTTTAAGTACATGGAAAGCGATACTTGCAGAATATTCGATGCAATTTATACAAGAGTATGGTTAATGTTGCTAATATTTCATGCATTTTATGGGTGTGCATTTCTTGCTACCGTTCCCTCTCCATATTTCGATACGAGACCACGATCAATTTTATACGTGCAATTCAACTGGAAGTTGTACTTTTGCTTCGTTTGCGTTGCTTAGACATTCGAACAATATCATGATCATCAGAATTTATTGAAAATATATTTGAATCGTTTACAAGTACTCCTTAAAACGATTTATTCGTATCTGTCAAGTTTTGAGTGACCGGCGTTGAACCGATAAACATAATGAAATGTGTCAGATTATAAATTCTAGTTTGAAAGTTCTCATGGCTCGATATCGAGAATCGAAGTACCCGCACCTATAGATCCCGAAAGGGTGGTTTTTTCCTAGCAGTCTCTCCGCTTCGAGCAATCAGCACTTTCACCAACTTTAATTTCGCGGCCAGTTTATGCTTGACTTCACGCATTAACCTTCTACTTCTTTTCCCGCCACGGTGATCGTAAACTTTTCCAAGATTCGATTGTCCTTTCTTGAGCAAAAAGATTCGGAAGACAGTTTAACAATAAAAGTGCTAATCTAACCTCAAACATCAAGACCGCTCATCGTGTTGAAAAAAAATGCTCTCTCTCGTTCGTTCTCTCGCTCTCTCTTTCTCTCTTTGTCTTTCATTTGCCTATGCTTACATGCTCCGTTTATTTCCTACCTTAAATGCTAGTTGTATCGCTAGAGACGTTAGTGAAGCGTGAACCTTTAAATATCGCTAGTCTTGATACGGGTTACAAGTCGATTTCCGCGGAATAAAAAGTGGTCAGGGCCGTGTCAAACGATACGTGATCGAGGGGGGCATTTGTGTCTCTCGTTCGACGACGATACCTGGAATGTATGCAGCGGATAGAAGAGAATTCTTATCCCTTCTCCATTCCGTATTCTCCTTGCAACCCGATCAGAAGTAGTCCTGATGAGATAAGACAGTTAGCTGTGTCTAAAATGTCCTTAAATAAAGTGTACTTATTACAACGTTCGTCGTCAGGGTGTCCCTGGTTGTTCTTAATGAAAAGAACATAGTCATTCGCGGATCGAGGAACAATTTTCGTCCAGTCGACGATAACTCATTCAAATGGATCTATCTTTTTCTCGATACGAGGAGCTTCGTGTCGTCTATTCAGACGTTCACTGTTTATATTTATTTATTCTCTTTTTGACCATTTTACCTAACCGATAGTTTTCATCGTTCTCGAGAAAATCCATGTTCCGCGACTCGCCACGAAATATTGCACGCAAGATCCTTGCGATCTTCGTCCCATGCGATCTACAAGATCCGATATGTATGATAAATATTTTCTGTTTAAATGAAAGTGGAATGTCAGACGTGTAAAAAAAAAAAAAACAACGAAAGAATAAAAATGCGTAAACGTGTACAAAGACTTGTCCCGTTAATGATTATTCTGTAACCGATGTGTCTATATGTCCGCTATATCGTTCACCTACGAAATCGATTCTCAGCGATGTGTATGTAAAAACTATAAATCCCCCTCGCGAGGCGTTGCACAAGCGGCGAAGCCTCGTGATTCTCGTCACCCGCAATCGTTCTTAAATGTCGCATGTCCGCCGTGAAATTATATTTAAAGTGTTCTATAATGAGTGCGTTTTAACATCATCGATGAAACGATTTTTCTTCGAGGGCGGGGGACAGTTGCACAAGCAGGCTTGTCACTTCCGTCATGCGCAACAGTTCCCCGATCTAACCGCAAATTAGACACCTCTGTCGATGCAGCTTTCTTTTTTTAGAGATGCCCTTGATTTTACCTCTTGCATTCAATTTTATCACGCTGTTAAAGTGTCGTACGCGTTATACTTGAAAGTTCCTCGAGACTTGCGGGGGGACATCTGTAACCGCAACGCTTCCAATATCATGTTTCCCGTCTAATCGTAAATGATAAAAGTTCTCGATGATTATGTGACGCATCGCGATAAACCTGAAATTGGTGTTAAAAAAAAAAAAGAAAAAAAAGAAAGAAAAAAGAAGGAAACAGGATGATCCGCGGTGATTCTTATGGAAAAAACTGACGGTTCGTTCTACGACGCTTCCAGGAAGCATACGTTTCGCGCGAAACGCAAGTTGCAATTTTTCCACATGTCCATTGGAGAACACGTGCCTTTCGGGTTCATCGCATGCGGTCTCGTAACATGCACGACGCGTTACGCGAGGTGAATTTGCACTTTATCCGGAGGTTTCCCCCGCGGCTCCTCCCGTCGTCTCCTCGGTTAAGACGGAAAGTTTTCACGGCATCATTTTACGGGGCGACAACCATTTCTTCATGTAGTAACAGAAGATCGTGGAAATGTAGATGAGGACCAAGAGGGCGCACGTCACTCCAAGCACCAATACAGATGTCTTCGTTGGACAGGGCTCGACTATAGTCACCGTTTTATCTGCGGCACATAATGGGATTTTTGTGTAACGTAACGAAACGCCTGTTAAAGGAACGAGGAAATTCTCGAACGGTTAGAGTGATTTTCCATGCAATTACCAGCTTCGTTGAAATCTATGCTTGCATCGCTCTTCAGGAAGTCTGACTGTTTCTCGTCGCCAAAGTCGAAAACTAAGATTTCCTGAGACAACGTCATGTCTTCGGACTTTTCCTCAGTGGCGTTCGCGATGCTTCTTCGACGCCTCTTGCCCCATGATTCTACCGATTCACGTCCCCACTCGCAGACAGCCTGCAATTAATCACTTTCTGTTGCTTTCGGTCGACAACGAGACAGGTAGCAGGATACGGTTTAAAGTTGGTTTAATTACCGGCTCACAGGGTCCTAGACAGTACTTGACGTTGCACTGGAAGATCACGCCGTACGATTCGGTGAATCTGAACGCCTCGTAGACAGATTGAAGAGCGTTTCCGTCTGGCGTGAAGCTTGGGAAAATGGATGGATCCACTGGACATCTAGAGATGAGAAATGATTCTTTTAACTAAACTTCGTCTTTAGAAATAACATTCTCAGGATACAGCTGATATTCTTAAAATCACGAACCCTTCGTCATCGATAATCTGGAAGGTGCTCTTCGAGTCCTTTGCCATGGCGACGCAGCTTCTTGCGAAGATTCCGTAAGGAGCTAGAGAGATTGTAAATGATAAGAGTGTAAGATGAATAGATGTAGAAGGAATGCAAGTAGACACTCACTGTCTTCCGGGATTTCGATTCTGAATGTTAACTTGTCTCCAATACGGACAGTCTCGACTTCTCTGGATCTGGTGTCTAGGATACGAATCCTTGGTGGAGGGGCTTCTGGAGCGCTTGTGATACTGATCATTTCCGGGTCTCTGATTGGCATCATCCCGAAGGTAATGTTCTTCGAGGACATGTCGTACGTGCACTTCACTTTGTATATCTTATCAGCCTTGGTCATTACCACGGAATGATGTTGGAGGACAACCGTGTTCGAGTAGATCCCAGTCTGAAAACCGTCACGCTGCCATGGTGAACAGAGAGTTTGAAGAGGGTTTAAAGACTCGAGCGTGTATATTATGGCAAGAGTATTAAACGCATAAAATATAAAAATATATACACCGTGAATCACTTACCACACTTTGAGTATTACAATCCTGTCCGCTCATAGTCAGATCAAGCCTGAAGAGATCGCTGTTGATCACATCGATGTTACAGGTCTCGGAACGTCCAAGAGCGTATATTCTGCCGTTGAACGGCTTGTTCGTACGAACTTGAACAGCAATCCTCGTGTCTTTGCAATCGACCGATACTGTAATTAGATTTTACGATCGTATTTGCCCAGGATTGTGTTTCATTTTCAAGCATACACGAATATTTTTCGAATTACGGATGTTATTTAGATCTTTTATTATCGGGGAACTTTGATAATAAGGATAATGGAAGGAGAAAACGTTATTCTTTTGTAGTCCAATTAAAAGATTCGTCCCTCGTTAATTGCTGTTTAACCGACCTGTGCATACGTACCGTCATAGCAGGTACCAGTTTTATCGCAGTTTATATCGTTTCGCGTAAGGTTGTTTATGGTGGGATCTTCCGTGGTTTCGAATACAACTGGCAGGGGATCCGCCATAGGACCTGTACCCTCTGCAAATCAATTTGAATAGTTAACAATGCGTGTAATGTACATATACACGCGCAGAAGACCGAAAAGGAAATTTAAAGCTGCTTCTTACTTTCACAATAGTTCTCGAAATAAGTTCCAACCCTTTCCCCGTTATCGATCAACGGTCGTTCCGCATTGAGGTACGTCGAGGGGCCATCGGGTAGGGTCCAATGATCCAAATGGAATAGCTGACAATTGTAAGCGGATCCCTGTGGAGCACCGCGATAGAGGAAGGATCTACAGAGGAATTCGTTCTCGATCTCGCAGGCCAATCTACACGCAGATTCGCTCTGAACTTGAAGTTCTTTATCGGTGTAATAATGCAGACCCGCGTATTGAGCGACCTTATCGTCGGCCACGCCGATTCTTGGAATCTGGAAGACTCTTTGAGATTTGCAAGCCTCTTTTCCTGAAAATATCGATATTTTGTTCTTCCTCTTTTTTTTTTTTTTTTTTTTTTTTTTTTAAGAAACTCCTCGTATAGATTTCAATTTAGATTTCTGGAAATATGTCTTACCTTTCAGACAGAGATTCTCGAAATAATCCACACCCTGAGCGTCCACGAACTGCACGTACTGGCCAGTCGTTCTTCGATCGGAATCGCTCAGATGACATTGCAGAGTTACGTAATTGTACTCGACGGAACGACAGGTGAAACGGTGCTCGTTTAGGCAAGCAGCGAGACAAGCCTCCTTCGTTGACGTGTAGATGAGAGCATTGTCCAAGCCACGGATCATCTTGTTGGGAACACGTTCGAAGGACCACGGCCGTAGGCAGACATTTTCTGTAAAATGTCAACGATCGTAACAGGCATACCGATAACGGGATGGGGGATATTTTTGTCGCGAGGAAGGAATGATTGAAAGGCACGAGAGTAAGCGTGGTATAATTTTACGACGCGCGAGATGCTTTTGTTTATAGAGTGGCGGGACACGTGGGTACGCCTGACCGCAGACGCGACGTATGCACACCTGACGAGGCATATACAGGCTGCAGGGAGTTGTTACCTTACGTAATCCACTCGTAATGCCACATGAGTCCCACATACCAACACCTGTAGCCAGACTAAATCGAGTTAATATACCGTTTATCTCGTCGCGTCCAACTTGGCAACATTGAGACCGAATGGTATTTCAAATTTGAAAATCTACATTCGATTCGTCGACCGTGTTGCAATCACGCGACTCTCCTCTCTTTTAATAAGCTTCTCCTACGCGCGGAGACAAGGTCGTCTCAAGGTCACTCGGTAGTTTTTCCCAAGATCGTTACGACGCTCGTGAATTGCAGCGATTTCTGTTGGTCGATCTTCCTCCGAGTTTAGCGGAAGCAGAAGGAAGAAGGCATGGCTGCGTGAAAAAAAAAAAAGAAATAGAGAAAAGAAAAAAAAAAAAACAACGAGAAAAGAATGCGCGGCGATTCGTACGGCTCTCCGAGGCCATGGATCGTCGATCGAGAAACAGTTATATATCCGGCCGATCCGAGGAAGTGTGGCGAATTTCTCGGTTGGCCGATCACGCGAGCGCGCGAGTTAAGCACACGGGCAGATGCGTCGATGCCGAAATCACGAGCAGAGGGACATGTGATTTGGCATATCGCGAGGTTCAGCTGGCCAGTGACGCACGGGCAGCCGCGACTTTTGGCTGGGAAACGGGAATACGCTTCGGGGGAGCGGTCGCGCGCTCCAATTTCTTTTGTTCCGCCCTCGAAACCGGCGCTAATGCCGACGACGATGCCAACGAACCGACGCGTGACTCTAATACAGATGATTCACCACGACCAGGCGAATTCCTGATCGTGCACCTATCGATCGATAACCACCGAAATATCCAACTCGATGCAACGTGCTTATTAGCGTTCGTTGATTCGTCAACTTTGAAGAGTTCCAATTTCTTTTGTCTTTTTCTACAGTCATATGTTCTAAAGTGTGACCTTTAATTATAGTCTACCTATTCTTTCGATGTTTTATCGGTTGTAAACTTGTATAGAATACGCGAAACGTTTCTATACGCTTGAAAGATATTTATAGTCTGTATACCG
The DNA here is from genome assembly GCA_951804975.1 of Anthophora plumipes. Lineage (NCBI taxonomy): Eukaryota > Metazoa > Arthropoda > Insecta > Hymenoptera > Apidae > Anthophora > Anthophora plumipes. The sequence goes on from OX638114.1 coordinate 25,323,552, forward strand.
GATGTGTATAATTGTCGTTACCAATCGAAGGGTTAATGCAGAGAGATACAGAGAATAGAATTGAGCACGAGTTGAATTCCAATCGCGTTCCGAATATTGTACTCGGAATCTTTAAAAATACGCTGCCCGGTTGTTTTCAGCGGCGTACTATTTTCGTGCGTCCTGAATGCGCGCAGACGATCATCCTGACGAGGGACGCCATCCCTTCTCGCGATTTCTTCGCTCGCTGGAAATATTCTGGTTGGCAGTGAACCCTGTCGTACGTGACTCATGCCGCGACGATACGCTAAAATTATACACCGCGGATCGGTATATTTTCTCGAATTAAAACGGCCAGATGCGGGACGTGGGGAACGTTACGTAAATTTTCGCGCGAGCCAAATTCTAACGTACCGGGCGTCCGTCGTCGATTGGACACGGCCGTACAAATTCTTAACGAGTCGAGGCCGATGACGGAGACTTGTTTCGTCTGTTACTGGTTATTTTAAGAGAGGAAGGATTATCGAGCGGAAGTTCCCAACCGTTTTCGATATCACTCGTGAAAACTTTTCAAGCTTTCGAAAAATTCATAATTACGAAAACCTTAACATGCAGTTAGAAATTGGCAAAAACGTTAAGGGTAAGATTTCCATTGCCAGTTTTCCCAAGTAACCCGAGATTAAGAAAGGCTAATGCAATATCGAGTGTACAATATTTAACGACACTCGAAATGAAATTTCTGCTGGAGTACTATTCTCTGTTCAGTCCGACCAACAGGACTACGAAAGTGTTCAAAGGTGGATGTAGGCGCCTATTCGAAGGGTATATATAATTTCTTTCGTTCTACGAAACGAAAACCTTCCCTCGTGGGTCTTTCGAGGCATGACCCAAGCCAAGGGAGACCATGGATTCGTCACCGTGGGTTTTACGACCGTGCCGCGATAGTCTTGAAGGATCGAAGGTACCAGCAGGCTCGTTAAACCAATATTAGGGGTTTCTTAGACCCCCTTGGGATCTTTTCGACACCTTCGACGAGGCTGCAGGTACCTGTTTACAGCGGCGACCGTGCTTAAAGCATCCTTCACACCATCCGGAAAAAGGTACCAGCAGATCCTTCATTGTTTGTCTCGCCACCCGGCTCCCCTCTTTTTTGCCAAATTCTACACCTTCTTGCCGGTGGAAAGCTGACCGCCTGCGTCTACAGAGGGTGCGGCTTTTGTATTAGCCTGACGGCTTCTTCACACTACTCTAGCGAGTATGACGAACGACGAAAGGACGCATCTAAAATCTACTCGAACGTCGGGGAGAAATTTGAAAAAAATTAATTCTTTATTTTGTCTTTTTCTTTTGAAAATTTCTCCTCTCGTTTGTTTGTTTGTTTTTTCTTTTGCTTCCATTCTTTCGTTCTTTAATATCGTAGTTAAGAGATTGGAAAGATGAAAGGAACGTATGGAAGGAGCAAGTCAGAATTTCGATTCGTTGAATAGGTGAAAAAATGTACAAATATTATTCGGACGATATCAGGCTCGTTTACAATGTGCCGCCCTGCTCAAACAACCCTCCACTCGAACCAGAAGCTACCGGCTTCCTCGTTTATTTGCAGATCTACCTGCTCCCTAGCGACTTCGGCACAAGCGTTTAAACCTGGATTATCGCGCCTAGCTCCTCTTCTTCCACCTTCTCCGCTACCTCTTCGTATATTGCGGGATTTTTCGCTGACCTGTTCTCGGGCCTGTTGCCAACCTTTGTTCTCCCTCGACCAAACTTTCGAAAAGGGTTTTAGCGAAATGGCACGAGGGAGGTTCTCGGTCAGTCGAAAGTGCAAGGGTATTAACATTCATTAAGGAAGTCGTGCTGGTGGCTCGATTATGTAGCAAAGTTGTAAGCTGTTCAAGGACGAGTCTCGCAGCTGTAGAAGAAGGATTAGAGGGAGGGGAAGAAAAAAAAGAAGCTTCTAATACCATTTACCCAGAAGATGTAGCGTGATTGGTCGATTCGATCGATCTGGTCAGATGGTACAAAGTTTCGAACCGTGTTTTCTCCAACTCACCTGATCTGATCTGAAGCTTCGTCATGTAGTACATGTTCGCCGCTCTCTGCGGCTGTGCCGCGGGATTCGTCGCGGCTGTCTCGTTCTGTAGCTGGCACAGGGTATCCTGCATCGGCGCCAAAGGATTTACGACGAACGAGAACGCCGCCGCCTGACATTCCGCCTCTTCGCGACACCAGCCCTGACACTCGTACAGGGACAGGTTTCGCACGCTGTAGTAGGTCGTGCCACGGTAATCGTAGTCCGTCAGCTTTTCGAACGCTGTCCTAGCTGAAACGTGAATTTCTTTAAAATTTGCATTTCCGACGGTACCATATATGTATTTGTAAAATTGAACAATTGCGCGGAGATATCGTAAGAAATTGGGGAGTTTCTCGAGGGATAAAATATAATCTACTCACCTAGAGCAGCATGAGCAACGGTGACAAAAGCCAGCAGCGTGACGGTCGCGAACACAGTCGCTATCGTACCGACCGCAGACGAGCCCATCTGTAAGATAGAAGTAACGAAAACGTTAATCCAGTTAGAAAAATGTTAATTACGTTCAAGCTGATCTATACCCGTCGTACTGTACTACAAGTTCGGGCTCGATTCTTATGCGAGGCCGTTTAATGAATTACGAACGCGCGTAACCGGGACGAGTAATGAAACGTTCGCGCATCTGAAACGGTTTTTCAAGCGAAGTTCCGCGCGTTCTGGCCTCCGGCAAATCTACACCGCGAGCGAGAGTCTAACGAGAAGCCAGAATTTTTGCGTTTTAAATTCATCGACCGTCGAATAACAACGTTCGGTTGCACCTCTCCGTCTCTCGCCGATCGATCTCTTTTTACCAGGTTCGGAAAAGTCGAGGAGATAAATTAGAAGGTCGGAGAGAACGATCGTAGGACCGATAACGAGTTCGTAAATCAATCCGCGAGAGAATAAATCGTTCTCGAGGCCGATAGGTATGCCAGTTGAGCGAGTTCGTTCATAAAAGTGTTAAAAGACGATCGCAGCTCGAAGGAAGTCGCTTCAGATTGGCTACGTCGAGCAGGTAATTCGCTCGTGCAAGCTGGAAGCACGCAAGTCACCGGCTTCCCGCGCATGCCTTTTGCTCGTGTTTCACCGACTTACTACTTCCTGGATTTCTACTTCTTTCCCTAGCTTTTTGCCGCCTTTCCACCTCCCTCCATTTTCTTCTCGCCGGTATCCACCCAGCTCTACGCTCCATCCTCCTTTCTATCTCTTTCACTCCTCGATAGGCATAGAACCTTCGCGATCGTTCGTTTCACATCGTATCCCACTCAGAGGATCCTCGTTTTTCCACCCGGTCGATTGAGCGATCCAACGATACTTACAGTAGGCTGGCTGCCGTGTAAGGCTCGCTATTTCGCGGGTTTGTTCTACCTTCTTCTACCTTCTTCTACCCCTTCGACTCTGAGGAATCCTGTTTGCGAGCACGTAAATCCTGCTTCAAGACCGGTCATTACATCAATCGCTGTTCATTTTCGTTTTCCTCTCGTTTCTTCTACTTCTTCTTCTTCTTCTTCGAGAATATTCTTCCAAAATCGACCGATCTCCTTTCTTTCTCCACGCGTACACGCCACATCGTTATCCTTCGTGGTGAAAGAGGTACGGTTCGTTCACCCGAGTTAGAATTCCGTTCGAGCGCGGTATGGAACGCGCGTTCCTCGTCTTTTCGTCGCGAAAAACCGCGTAAGAACTTTGTACACGTATCTGTGTCGTGCGACGTGCCCCTGCAGGTAATTGCTCTAGCAGGTAAATGACGCTAGATTGCTCGGGCTGAAATTAACGTAATGCGATAACGGCGCGTTAGGCCCCCGGTGGAGGATGCCCTGGCCTCAGACGGCGTTTCGTAGCCTTAGTTCGAGGTCATCGAGCCTGGAATAGCCGAGGACCGTGTAACAGAGGAGGAGAGCTTTGTCGTGGCTTGTACCACGGGTCAAAGGTTCAGCCTGGATCCCCACCTAACTCTTCCTCCTCTGCTTCTTCTTCTTCTTCTTCTTCTTCTTCTTCGTCGTCTTCTTGGCTCCATGGCTCGTCTCCTCCCCCGGACCGCCCCCGTGGCGACGGGCTTCGGCAGGCTTCGAATCGTACGAAGGGATCGATTCGAATCGCTTTACAGAGTATTCGATATTGTGGATTAATCTAAAAATCCTTCACCTATGCTATCGGAGAATTGGTATATATTCGAAATGGTTCATCCGACTGTAACGATGTTAAATTTACTAAATTTTCTCTCAACATTCATTATCGAAAATATCAATCTCTTTAGAATTGCGAAAACCGATTAACGACAAATTTTCCACTCCATAGTTTTTTATACAGCTTCCTGTGCCTCTGTAGAAATACGGAGAATTTTCGTTTCCTCGGTAGTAAGCGAGAAAAGATCCCGGAGGAGTACTCTGCAGATCTTTTCATCCTAATAAACTAAATTAAGTAGCAAATTTAGGTGTATTTTCTTGAGAAAAATTGCGTACTTATCGGAAGAGATTAATTGAGCCTCGTTCCGGTAACTTGGAAAATTAATAATCAATTTAACCAGTCACAATTCTCGATATACTGAAAGTCATCGGACTAACAATGAGGAACGCGTATCGGTCGCGCCATTCCACGTTGCGGACGGGTTGATGCACTGTTACGAAGATGAATGTTCTCTTCGCGATTGCCGTGAAAGAAACGTGGATTTCTTCCGGCGCGGCGGCCGGTTCCAGAGTTACCTGAGAACACCGGGTTTTCTAGGAACACCGGTATTAAGGGAACGCGGCACTTTATCGCGTTACCGTTCGACTCTTGCGTTCGTTTTCTTCCCCATGCTCTGCTAACGTCACGCGTGTCACGTGACGCATCGTCTTCGAACGACATGGGGATTTCCATGACATATGGACACCACTATCGGTCCTTCGACTTCCTTCTCTACGTTCGAGGCCTTTTCGTATTAGGTTACACGTCACACGTGTCTTTGGGAACGCGTGTCATTTATCACGGTTGAAAAATTGAGGGAAATTCCAAGATTAATCGAGAGAAAGATGCTGTGAGAAAGAGTAAACCGTAAGTGGTAGGTTTCCTCTGAAGTGGTGTTTGGTAATTTTTCAAGATTAGAAGAAAAATAGAGAGGAAAATGGGATGAAACGACGAGATTAATCGAAGGGTATAGAAAGTACATTGTCTTCGCTCGTTCCACCCGCAGGAAAAGTCGTTTCGCGTGCACACAGATCCCTGACCTTTACGTCACAACCGGTCTCTCGGCGATACGAGCGAGAAACCTGGCCGACGAGTTCTCGCGAGATGTTCCACGGCTTTTCAAGGCTCTGCCAGCCGTAGATCGTGGCTTCCGGTATATCGTTCCGTGAACAACGCCGCTTCCGGACTTCTCCGTTTTTATGAACGCCATCGGTTCTAATAAACGCGATTTTACCTCCTCCTACCACGAACGATCGTGGGTATATACCTATAAGTGCACACAACTTTTGTCCATTGTTACATCGCTTTTACGATAGTCGGAAGATTGTTCGATTAGCAGGAGTATAACGATTACTTTCCACGATATGTGAGAATATTTGCCAAGAATGAAAGAAATTGAATGTACGTGAGAATGTAATAAACGATCGGTTTACGAGAAGGTAAAATAATCCTCGGTGCGTATTGTATCTAACCGCGAAGCCTGCAGCAAATTTATTACCATCTCGCGTCTCAAAGTCAGCTAAAATCAAACTACCAAGAGGTCAGCTCCGTTACACGAGGCTTGAATCGAATAAAAATCGTAGTCGAATCGAGCAACGATCCCAAGCAGATCTTACAAAGGATAATATATCAGCAACGTTCACCTCTGACACTCGATTCCTCGCGTCGAATCGCCATCAGAAGAAATTCCCCAATTGTTCACCGCACGGTAATTGATATCCAGACTCGTGTACCGGTGTAACGCGGCACCAGCCATTTAATTATCCCGGTTATGAAAGGACGAAGGTCCTCGGGATTATCTCTCGGTCCTATCCCCCCTCCATTCAGTCTGTACGCTCGAAATCTCTCGGTGAATCATGGCCTCCAGTCCTGGTATCCCGGCGAGAGAGCACGGATTTCCATTTGTCTTGGCTTTCTCGTGACTAGGCACAATGATCTCGTAACAAATGCAACAGGCTCTCGCGGAGGCGTTCCCCAACATCCTTGGGACGTCGACGGGATCGCCAGAGGCGAATCTAGCCTCCTTATTAACTCGTCCACCGGTAACGAACTGGTTTCAGAGATCTCGGCCCAGAAACCGCACGGATCATCAATATTAAACAGGTCGCCAGGATTTATCGACCCTTCGAAAGGTGGACAACAGGGCACGACCGCTTTTCCTACCTTCGACGAGAAAAACTGTTTCCATCTGCACAGGAAGAATATACTCTTGGGGCAATTAAACGCTACTTGGTGGTGTTCGTTAAAGGAATGGACTGGTGATTAGGTTGCATGCATAAGCGACGGGTTCTTTGCTCGAGGATTTTTTTGTTTTTCTCGAACACGCAAATGAAGATGAGAAACGGTAATGAGCACTTTAATTGCATTTGTGCCTTGAGTATATTTAATCATAAATTTGTGGGAACTTTAAAGGACGCGGTCTTTCATTTCAGCTTTAATTTACGTATCTGCCAATTAATTATCCCTAAACCCTTGCGGATAATCCAGACGAGCGGTACTTAAACTTCTTCTTTTTTGTTTTTCTTGTTTTTATTTTTATATTACACGGGTATAAACGTAAGGTGTATGCATAAGTTAAAAATTGAAATAAAATATGAAAACTAATTGCAAAGAATTTGTAATTATCCGAAGAGCGTTTAATGCTCTGTGTAAAGATCTTTTAAAGCTGTGAATACAGCTACCGAGAAACACCAACCTTACCCTAAATCTGATTGCACGTCATTCATTCTGCAATCTAATCGTAAACTTATCAGGTAATTAAATCTCCCTGAAAGCTCTCCATTTGTGTCGTTCGAAACGTTCCAATTTTCAGTATCGCGTTTTACCAGACCGTTTCCACCAGTTTCCCTCTGCAATGGTGATAGCAATAATTTTTAATTGATACGAGCCAAGTCCGCCCTAACGACTCGAACGAGAGACTTAACGAGCCGCGTTATTTGCAGAACGCTCTTGCATAAATACATTAACCATAACTATTGAAGAAACAAAAAAAAAAAGAAAAAAAAATAGGAAAAGGGAAAAAATCTCCCAGGAAGATGCTTGCAACGAGTAAGAAACCTGCCGGAGTTAGTTAACCTACTACTGGTTGTCGGAATAAAATACTCGATACCAAGTGAATCGTCTCCAGACTGCTAATGAAAGGTCGCAAATCGCGTCGAAAACTTTTATCCTCTATCATCGTCGTAATTATAATTAAATCCTACGATTCCTGGGTAAATTGTTAATCATTAGACAGGATAAAGGCACGGATCACCCGTATTTATTAGAATCGGCCATTTCTCGGCGGTGGTTAATTACAAAGTCACGACCGCCCCTCTTCTCTCTCTCACTCTCCGTAGGAAAGATTATGCGGAGCACTCGCGGCGATCCGTCCGCGCAATTACGCGATGGGATCTTACAGTCCCGTGAAGAATCAATTACCTGGCCACGAGGTTCCTTCGCCGGGGTAACCGAAAATGAACACCTGCGAAAATCGCTTAGGGTCGTGATCCACGACGACGAGGAATTTTTATTCGATCGAGTATACATCGACTGGTGGTTTTGTTAACGTTACCCTGTGACGGTGTTGAAGTTTCAACTTCCTTCTGGCGTTTGTCAATAACGTAACTCGTATTGTGGAGAGATCGAGCGAGAGGAAGGGGAGGATAAAATACCACAGCTGAAACCACACTCTCGTGGTCTCGTCACCGAGAGGTCTTTGACTTCAAATTGAACCTAAACACTCCGTCCCCCTTTTCCCGTTCCACGTATTCTCCATTCTCTCGTTGAAAAGTGTGTCGATCGACGGTTATTCACCGACGATTATCGTCAATTTATTCGAAGGGTAACGGTTACACCATGGTCCCGAGGAATTATCCTACCATATTTGACCATTCTCACCGTACAACCAGCGCACAATCCCATTCTTTCATACATCACCGTTTCTCCTGCGATTCGAGCGATTTCCATGCGATCGTCTCTCCTCGAACGAACGGGTTATCTCGGACTGGATAAATCGACGAGATAAAGGGTACGGAGAGTGTCTGATCCTGAGATCGCGATCGTGCATCCTGCGCGAGCATCGCTACCGGAACATGTAGATTTATGCCCGTTGGAACGTCACCGTTGCATGGATTAATGGCCCTCCGTGGTCGTACGCGACGTCCACCACGCTAACGAGTCCTCCACACGTCCGTTCGACCCTCTTCCAATTGGCTGTACGCGCGCGATTTCACGGTGCACGCTCGTAATTTATTTCGCGCGACGCCAGAACAACGGGAGAGCATAACGGCGTAACCGTGCGCGTATTATCCCCGTACCTTTGCTTAAACCAAACTTCGATTCGTTTAAGATATCCGAAATTCACGGTGTAATTACACCTTGTACGAGGGAGGCGCGAAACAGTGTGAATTAGCGTGGAAACGGATGTTTCTGGAATGAAAAGGGTGTGCACGATGTTGGTGGATAACGTGGTAGATTAAAAACCGCGATACTACCGTTTCCGTCGGCTAATTTCACCCTACCTATCATTTCCGGCAGGCCAATTGTTATTTGCATATTTTACTCGGCAAACTGATCCCCGCGATAGCCCGAACGAGGCTTGTTTCTTGCTTAGGGCCACTTTGCGTCGCTCGTGTACAAACGTTTCCCGTCACGACACCGTGTATCGCCTCTCCCTTCAAACTCTTCTCCACTCTATCGCGAATTGCTGACCAGTCGGGATCGTTAAGGTACACGCGAATTTATTTCTATGCAATTTCTGACGGAACAGTCGAATAATCGCGGTGTGCCATATCTAAACGGTAAAGCGGAGGGTGGCTCGTAAATTTTCGATACTTCCTCCGCGGCAATACAGACAACGAACGCGGAGGCTATTCGACTTTTCCTCGTAACGATACGTTCAATTTCCTCGACGTCCAATAAACGTTCGACGGGGAATATTATGGCCAGTGACAGGTTCTCAGCGGTAGCTATCGGAATCGATCGAAGCAAGGAAGAGAAAGAGGGAACGTTGGCATTCGCCTGGAAGAGGTTATCGCGTCGCGATCCCCGCAACGGTGAACTTCAACGATCTGATTTACGAGTGCATCTCTCTCGCGAGTGCCGCGCCGCGGCGAACGGTAGCTTCGCGAGTAGATTCATAAATAATGAGACGGAGTCAGCGAAGCAGCGCTTTCCTTTCGGAGAATAAGAGATTCATAAACAATGAAGGCACGTAAATCGGTGCCGAGCTGGCTGCCGTTGTGCCCTGCCGCTCGATTCTCTCCCCAGAGAATGGATCCTCATGCCGCCATCTCGCTCTCCGAGGAGATCCTTCTCTCTAGGACGAGGCTCGATGATCGCGCGTCATTTTTCAGCCGTTTCGACGATCGTATAAATCGCGCGTTCCTTCTCGTGGAATCTCTGCCCTCGTCTTCCGTGAGAAACCATCGAAGGAATGGACGAACACCCCGTGGTATTCTAGTTCCGATGGGTTCTGCGTAAAGGAACACCTTGGAATTAATGAACCGTGTTTCCTTTTCGAGAACAACATCCCGGAAATTTTCACGACACGGCTGTACGTCTATTCGAACCAATGGTACATTTCTAAGAAGGATAAATAATATCTCGATTCGAACGAGACGAACATCGTGTTCCACACAGAGCAACTTCATCGTGGAACAAGTTCATCATGGCCGCGACGAGCATGTCATCGGGCGAAAAAACGGCGTAGCCGACGATAAGGATCGATCTGCCGGAGCTGCAGAAGCGCGCGAACCGTTCTCGATAAATCTCGAGAGTAATTAGCGGCTGCATCGTGGTTGTCTTGGTGGTTGTTGTATCGGGGACACGGGGCTGCGAGAGCTCGGGTACCAACCAGGAGATGGAACCAGGGGGAGGAAGGAATCGAAGGACGAAGGGGACAAGAAGAAGACAAGAAATATGATTATACCTTCTTCTTGCTGAGAGATTCACGGTGCAACGACCTCGTCTCTGCCAGAGAAGAAGCCCTTCTTCGGCTTCCGTAGCGTTATCGTACCGGCGGGAATAATAATCTGAGAGGGCAACGTGGCTGCGACCTCTTCTCCTCTTCGATCTACGCCTGGAAATTTACTCGACGATCCACCGGATTAGCCCTATCTTTCTAGCTAAAGGCCACTTCGCTCTACTCTATCTATCGTCGATTTTATCTGTCCTCCGCGAATAAACCCGTGTTCTTGGTTTAATTACGATTTTAATCGGTCGCTGCCACGTCGTCCACCAAGTGTCTGTGTCCTCTCTATTCAACGTTCTCCGTTTATTTTATTCAAACCGTGTTCGTTTGATTTACTCGATAAGTGGTTGTTGATAAAGGGCAAACGCCAGTCATTAGCGAGAAAACAGTTTAATTGGAAGCGGCAAACCGATCGAGATTCTCCGTGGATAGGGACGAGGGTGAAAGAAGGGAGGAGCTTCTTTCTCTCTCGCCGAAGCGGAGGAGCCACGGATGAGAACTCTATTCCAGCTTGTCAGTTCCTCTTCACGTCCACGTCCGTAGCTAAGATCCGCGAGGCAACGACGTCAGACTGCCAGCTTTTCATTTTTCATGCAAATTTAATCATCGCCAGCGCTAGGTCGTAGACTCCGCTGGATCCTCGGAAGCGTTCCACCGAACATCGTAATATTTCAATCGCATACAACGCGTCACTTCTGGAACGAGTTAAGCTTCAACCGTTGCTCGATCAACTGGCAAACAGTTCTCCCGAGGATGCTTCGGGCAATTTCTGTAATGCAAGGAGATTCCTCGATATTCCGGGACCTGTCACGCTTCGACGATCTGCTAGAATGACGGATAGCAAAAATCGAGACCTTGGCATAGCGTGCTTCTTCCGTTCCGTGAACGTGAAACCGCGGAATAAATTCAGGAAGACGTGTCCAGCAAGCGTCTGTAGATTTCTTTCGTAAAGCTACGTTACGCTTATCATCCAATCGCGTGATTTCGTCGCTCGACGAAGCGTTTCTCCGATTCCTTCGAAAGAACCCCTTGAAACAGGATTATTTTCCATTCGAGAGCGCTGCAAATTGCCACTTGCAAAATAGTCTCGTTCGTAGAAACCCTGACTAAAGCTGAAGACTTGATTCTACTTCGAGATCGTTTCTTTTCGATGGATTACAGTGTTTAGTCTACGGATAGAGCAACGGCAGCAGACTCGGCTAAGTAGCCGTGAATCTAAATAGCGCGTCGCGTGACAGTAACTCTGGAGCGTGTTTGAATCGCTGACAATACCGAGAATCCGTTGAATTTCTAATAGACGAGCTGGTAATGCAATTGGCAAGTGTCACCGACGAACGATCGATCTGCTCTAAATGCTAGCCTTACCTCGAATCGATTAAAATCAAAAAATAAATCGGCGAAAAGTGATCGAAGTAAGCTATATCAGAGTTCAAGAAAAGAGGTAGCAAGAGGAGAATAGGTACGCTATAGAACGCTAGGGAGAAGTAGACACGACGATGTATTTGTTAACATTACTGTTTACTTTGTAACAAGCGTGGAACAGTAGATTCCGTTACACGACTAGCCAGCAGTAGAATCGCGGAAGCCCGTTGAAAGACAATGGTACGCAGTGTCGCCGGACGAGGAACCGCAAGCAACCTAGGCTACAACTGTAGAAGGGTTGCTGGCATAATATGTGGAATCGCGAACGAGAGATGACTGCGGGTGGCCCGTTAGATCGACGACACCAGTGGCGACCTAACGTGACTTTGCTACGTGATGTGGTTCTCGGTAGAAAAGTCCCTCTTGTTCACGGTCTTTCGAACGGAGAGTCTCGTAAGGGTGGTTGCAAGTGGCATCGTTTGTTCTATTAACGACACGAAACGAGTTCGTGGTGTTGTTCGAATCGTAAACTGGCCACCGGTTCTTTCAACCTACCATTTCTTATTGACCGCATGATCGGTAATGGCGGTGACGATGGTGGTCGTTGTCATCGTCGTCGTGTGAAATAAGAAAAGTGTCGTTGGGTAGGCACGATCAACCGAGCAAAAAGTAAATAAGCCCTCCGCGATGGAGGGCGGCTTATCAGATGGCAGAAAAGGCCGGTTGCAAATTCAAGACACGGGAAACAAGCGTGGAGGACGCAGCATCCGGTCGGTCGTGCAGCCAGCCAGAAGATATTACGTAGCCACGGCCATGTAAAACCGTCCCCCGCGACATTTTGTCTTCTTCCACCGATGCACGAGCGGCTCGCTTTCGTGTTCCGTGATTTTTCCAGCCGTCTAAGCGGATCTCTCGACTCCTGCGCGCGCTGCTTCCTCTTCGCCCCTTTGTCTTCTTCTTCTTCTTGTTTGCGCTCCATGCAAATGGAGTAGCGGCCAGGAATAGGCGGGTGGACGGTGGAGGAGAGCGAGGGAGCAGAAGAGGCACCCGTGGCGGCAGAAAAAGAACACGAAGAGGAGGGAAAGAAGGAGCCCGAGGAAGAGCCGGAGATGTACCGCTCAAGGACACGATCTACCGCAACACCGAGCTTCGTGACAAGGATACGCGGCAACCAGTCGCGGACAAGAAGGAAGAACGCGAGAACCAGGAGGAGGAGGAGAAGAGGATCCAGAGGGAGGAGAACCGTCCGTGGATCTCGGTTACACGAAACTCGCTTGTTCAGAGGGTTTCTTTTAAATTCGCCATTCCAGAGTCGGGTACCACCGGCGGAGATTCGAAACTAATGATCCTCCTTGGTTGGGATGTTCTTCTTGGACGATGCACGAGCTTGAAATAGGTCCACCCTTTCGTCTCCCTGGCGTGGGTGGAACGACTTAACGAGCCTCGAGAAATTATGCGAGAGGGGACACTTCGGAGAAATTTCTGTCTCAATTTGCTTTGTAGAGGGAGAATAGAGAACAGACTCGTTGCTCTTTGCGACGTTGAATCGTACCTTAGAAAGAAGCCCTACGTTATAGGCTATCTTCGTTAGAGTGTCGGAGGATTCGATAATTTCGAATATTCGAAAATTTCACGGATCAATTCTAAGCTCGGGGCGTGTTCCGTGAACCAGTCTGCAATCGAACGTCTCGGATAAGCGATGACCCGGCAGTCGTATGATTTCGCTCTACGCCGTGTAATTTTCTCGGCTTGTGGCTTGTTCTTCGATGATTTGCGAGCTGGCTTGCGCGGCTTTTGCATAATTCGAGTTAAACGGCCGCGGATAAGTGCGGATTACCCGGGTATAAGGAAGTGTGCAACGAGTACCGATCAATTAGTCAAGCTCGGAGGATTACGGACGTATCGACGCGACACGTATCGATGCTCGTGGAATCCAGTTTCTTACGCGCGCCTCTTTGCGTGCTTATTACTCGCGTTTCACGATTAACCTAACCAGTGTTCTCTCGTCTATCAACTCGAGTAATTACGAATCTATTCGACGGGCAATAACTATTTAATTACTTTGTTCCTCTTTTTTAGTTTCGTTCGAATTACCACTTAGCAGTAGATTTCAGTTTTCTTATCGAACATTTGGAAACCGTTATTACCTGGATTATCAACTTTTACTGTATCGTGAACACGTTCAGTATCGGAAAACGATCGAAACGTATACGATGTCGCGGAAATAAACGGAGGAATCGGTTTCTGCGGATTCCTACTCGGTGGATTCGATTTCTTCAGCTTTCAGGATCATCCTGCAAAACCGCATGCGCTCTCGCGTAAGGAAAGTTCCAGGGGTCTGTTTCACGGTCGCTGAAAAAGCGGGTCAGTGTCGGGTGGAAGGTGGAGGATGCACTTTCACCACGCTTACGAGACTTCCAAGTAATCGTGATCGCGTTTACGTAACTCGAAAGCCGCAGAAACAGCAGCACGCGACTCTCCCTCTTTCGTTAATTTCTCTCATTCATCAAATCGTTCGTTTCCCCTCGGGTACACGTTAAAGTCCGAGTGATTTCGAGCTGCGGGAGCTGCGTCGATATTACGCTTTAATATCAAGCTCAACTTTGCTTAAAGTTACCCGATATCAGAAGTTGCTCGTTTCCTCTTCGCGAATTATGCAAGGTTCGAAGGAAGAAGAAGAAAGAAAGGAAATCGACGCTACGTGGTTATTCAAGACTCGAAGGAACTAAACTTTTCTCTTCGTGTAACCGTTGAGAAACTAGGTTTTGGCTCGATGCAGCGCGTAATGAGAAATCGTTCAAAGATAATGAGTTCCCGCTGGTTGACGAGCCTCTTACGAACTAAAGGAGCACGCTAGTCTTGTTCCGCGGCGCTGGATAACGCGTGCGTGCGGCACGAAATAGGAAGGATGAGGCGACATTGAACTTGCTTCTTCTCTATCCTCCGCAAGAGGAATCTCAAGCGAACGAGTTGATCGAAATTCGAAAATTCCTACTTGCAGTAATTTACTCGCAACGTAAAAGAAAGTTGTAGCAAAGAAGATCAAAATGAAATCATATTCGCCAAGTTCACCTAGTTCGTCGTGAGATTGGTTTTGAGTGGAATGGAATTGAAACGAGCAAACGGTTCGTGATACCCGATATCAATCGTAGAATTACAGTGTAGCTGAAAAGTATCAGCTGGTCAGACCGACTCACTGTCGATGGAAGAACTTTTGAATAAACTTTCCACGGTATTACGCCGTCTTTCTTCGTCACCTTCTCTGCTCCCTCGTCTCGAGATTCTCAGCCGTTCACACTTCGTTTTTCCGCAGAAGCCTCGACAAGTCTGCTACCGATTCCTTGCACTTCGTGGTCGAGGTTAATGGCGCGCGGAAACCAATTGTTTTCGTCGAAATTGAAAGAGATCGTGCCTGTAGTATCTCCCTTTTTTCTAGGTAAGCATACGGTGATAGATCGGAAACCGAGTTGCTCGTGCGTGGTTATATCCTTCGTGATCGTTTTTCACTTCCTGATTCGACAGATGGTTTGGTTTAGCGCGATGAAAAGGTCGTGAGATGTTCTTCCTGTCTTGGCTCGAGACATCCCGCGAAATCGTTTCTCTTTTTCATCGTGTCGATGAAGGCATCATTGTAGCGAGAGAATGTTATTCGATTCCATCGTTTTCTCGCAATCATCGGGGATGAAATTGCGACTAGTAGACGAATCGTGGCAGATACACCGGTGTACACCTTGTAATCAATTCGCAGGCGCGATCCGTGCGCCAGCTGCGAGCAACCACGCCAGCAATCTTCCATCACCGAGGCGTTCTGCCTCTTTGGCAGCCTTCGGTCTCTGTGCAATGCCAAATTAGAAGGCAAACGGACGTACGCCGCCGCTAATTAAAGATCTCCACTCTCTGTTTGGATTGTCGATTTCGCTGTTACGGTTTCTTGAATCCCCTCCTCTTCTTTGATTTGCGACTTCAATTCCACTTCTCCGAGGGTTTATTATCTGAAACCTCGACGCGGTGTTACGGGCTCGAAATGGGTTTCGAAGGATTCATCAACATTGTACCGGGAATAATAAATCCCAAGGATTTCCATGCTATCACGAGGAAATGAATAATGCGGGGCATCGTTTCCTTTGGTTGGCATTCAGAGGCCATCTCGAATCACCTAATTGCTTCGTTAAACGAGCCGGCTCGAGAAATGTACAAAAACGGAGGAAGCATCTTGGTGCTTCGACGTTCCCCTCCCATAATCCACGAGTAGATCAAAGGGGTACCGGTGCCATTATTGCGTCGAAGGATTCGCGCTGACACGATTTTTATCTATAGGATAGTCGCGGTCGACGCGGTGATCTTGCTGTTTTTGCGATACCAACGAGCAGACGTGAGCCTCTTACGAAGTTCGGGCCCGTTAGAACGGTACACCGGCAGAGAACGTTTATGAGATTAACACGCTTTCTTTCGCGTGTTTCCACCGAGACGTCCCGTCGATTTTGCCCTTGGCAAACCACTCTTACGTGACGTTTCTCGCATCGTAGAATAATTTTGGTATACACCTCCTTGCATTTTTCTTTTTAATCGAACCCGAGAAGTTTATTTTCGTCAATTTGGAAACATTCCATCAGAAGGAATCTTCCTCGAAAGACAAAGAAGGGAGTCCGATCGAAGGACGTTGAGGGATAGGTGAACCAGGCCATGGTAGATCGGTCGAGGTCCTTCCACGAATCGAAAACCCTCGGTGGAAGATTAGAATTCCAGTGTCGGAAACGCGGGGATAACGGTACGCGTCGGTTCCTCGCGTGGAAAGTAGATACGCTAGTTTCACGAGTTCTGGGGATGAGTGTTCACGCAACGATTAATCACACCAGTTATAAGCCCCGGTTACGTAATCCCATGATTTTTCGAAGGCTCGGTTTCGACCTCGTTTCGAGGAGGCATTTACCGTTACGCGGTAAAGAGAGCCACGTGAGCAAGGGAGAAACGTGTAACGCAGCCTGCGAGAGAGAACTTTCTCGTCGCGTCGTAGCCTTTCTCCGTCGATGCCTCTTTCCTTTCGAGCGTTTCTCGATTACAGGAAACGTTTTATCGCGATGGGATCGTTATCATTAGCTGTCGTTATTACGATAACCGACCGTTACTTTCGGTTGGAAAGAAATACCGGAGTGGAAGTGTTCCGCGGGGAATCCTGAACGAATCTAGGCAGACGAAGGAACTCTCGTCGTGGTTTAGTCAACGATGAAACAGATAGAGGAATCCCAATGGCTTGGCCAGTCATATCCAGCCTGTAGCGTTTTATATCGTTAGGGTAATGCTTCGTTTAACGATCCACGAAGGAACGTGTATACCAGGCTACGCGATTCGAACTAAAACCAAACGAGCATCTGATCGTTTTTAATGAAACGAACCATCGTTTCAAAATAAACCCATAGTTAAGAGCTAATACAGTTCTCCGTCTGGGTGGTCGTGGACGTGGAGAGTAGACAGGCAATCTCGGTGTCAGGTTCGTGTAATCCTCGAGGCTGATTCTCTGTTGCTCTCACGAAACATCCGCGGGAATTATAATAATCATAATGATAATAATAATAACAACGATAACGCGAGTTCATTATGTAAATTACAACGAGGTACATAGAGAGATAACGAGTGAGCAAAGATTTAACGTGTAAGAAAAGAAAATGACGACTCATTTAAAGTTGGAGAACAGTGGAGGAAGATTTTCTTTTCGTTCTTACTTACGATGTTTTTGTTTCTCTGGTTTTTCTTTTTCCTTTTTCTTTCCATTTTCTTTCGAGACAAAAGAAGGTAAAAGACCCACTTTCGTTCCGAAATTTGCCTTGAACTTCGCGTCCAGGGTCAGCAGCCGGAATGGGGTCGAGCAAAAGTTGACCAAGCAACGGTTTTAATCGGCCATCCATTCGAGTTACCAAACTAGTCGCGCCGCGTTTCATTGACCATTTCTCATCGGTCGTTCGATTTGTTACGCGATTTACCGTTAAACTCGGAACGTCGATTTCCAATCGTGACCGCGTCTCGCGTCGCTTCGTTGCCGATTTGTTCTTTGTTTATCGAGCACGTCTGCGTTCGAGCGAACGGTTAAATTCGAAACGCAAAAACCTACCAACCTCGCCAATTTCTATTAATCTAGACACTTTAATTCGAGATAAATTCAATTACATTTCCATCTTCTCTTTTCCAATCATCCAATGTGAGAGACTAGCTTTCTACCGTGTAAGCAGAAGCGCGAATGGCCAGAAATTTATCATCGAAAAGGGAACGAGACAATCGAGGTCGCGTGGTTTCCGCTTTAACGGTATTGGGAGACCATTACTCTCCCTTTAAGGCTGAACACTGACTGCACCACACCTCTGCCAACCATAGACTACAATCTATTCCTGTTCGAATTGTAATTAATCGAGAAAAGACGGCTGCAATTTCGCGCAGTTACCAGATACTTGCGGTTATCCTCGAACAATGTAGCCGTGAATTAATTTGCCAACTACACGCCGTGCGTGTAACAAGTGCTCCCGCAGAAACGTAGGGACCAGTTCCTCCGTTGAATATTAATGAAACGAAAGTTCCCTCTGCCCGCCTGTTTCGATAGTCAAACATAAAATTATACCGAAACGACGCCTGAGAGGATCGGCCTACGAAAGTTGAGGGCCACGTTAGTGGGCCCTGTTCTCGCAGATTCGATCGCCTCTAAATTATACGTTACTTGCCCTGGCCCCCGTTCTTTTTTTTGCTCCTAATGAGAATAAGGTCGATAAAAGCTACACCGGAGATGATAAACAGTCTCTAGACGATGGGTGGAGTTGGTCGGTAAGTAAAGTGCGAGGAGGAGAAATCCTCGTCTGTTCGTACAAAGAAAGAGAGACAGAATTTTTTACTCGCACGCTAAACCACGTGAAACAATTAGCAAGAATTCGAGAAAGACGAGGAACGAAGAGGAAGGAGAGATCGGAGAACGTTTACAGAGATTACCTTTAAACCGGAAACACATTCTTAGAGAGAGAGAGAGAGAGAGAGAGCGATTAATAATCTGAGTGCATCAGGCGTAGACGATGAAAGTAAGAAACAGTGGCGAGGGGGAGAAAACAATAATTCTGAGCTGGTTGATTCTCAGGTTATTCCTATAGAGTGCGGTAACGGTGCACTCGGGTGTCGTTAAAGTCACATTAAAGCTCGACAAAGATTGTTCACCTTGTGCCACAGTTATTGCATACAGTTAGACGCGCACCGCGTGGAATTAGAATCGACGATTCTATCGTCTATCCTCTCTCTTTCTCTCTCCCTCTATCCGCGATTCTCTCGCGTATCTCGTCGCAAGAGAGGAAAGATAACGGTCCCGAACGATCATAAATCACGAATTATTCCCCACGGATGGAACAATCGGGCGCGGCGTGTCTCTAATTGACACAGTTACCTGTGTTAATTAAGCCTGTTCGAGGAATCACACGTAAGCGCACTCGACACCGGTTGATTGCTACTAAAAGCTGGTCGAAAGAGAGAGGAAAAATACTCGGAGAAGATTCTTCTTCTCTTCAGAAGATGGTTTCTTGCGAAGGAACTCGCGCAAGTAAGAGGAGGAAACGAAGCGTATGATCGACGAAGTTAACGACGAATTCTTCGCGCGGCAGTAAAACAGAAGGACAGCCGGGGGAAAGGGTAATTCACCGCAGCGCATTTAATTATCCGGTGTCAAAGACGCCGGAGCTAATTCTTCCCGTTTACCACGAGGAATCACGAGGCCGCGTTAAAACTCGAGAGTCATTACTTCTCTTCTCTTTGCGATCTACTCCCGAGATTACTCACGCGGACGTTTATTACGACTTTGCCGTGCGATATTAATTTTCCACCTCGTCGTTAAAATCGCTACAGTTATTTCTTCGATCGGTGATGGTATTACCGCGAGAGAGAGGTTGTCGAGGTGTTTTCAGGAAATTGTTAAACGAATACAGGTAATCACGCGGAGATTGTCAGGCTGTTGAAAGTTCTCCAAGGGGAGGGGAGAAATTAAAAGGTGGTCCTATTAAATCCACGCTGTAGTCTTTCCATCACAGAGACTAGTTTCTCTTCTCCTTTCGTCAATTAATCGTTCATACCGGTGTCGTAAATTCTCCGCAATTACGAACGCCCACTTGTTGCCCCCAAGCTGGCTAATTACTTCAGCCCTGTGGGGTATTCACCGTTTAGGCGAAATCGTTTCCGATGTACGGGCTATCGACTTCTGTGTGAAGAAAGGCAGACGCGTTTAAGTGAATTAGTTAACGTCGTTCGTTGACCGTTTCAGGAATTCTTTCTCCGCTGTTTGCTCATCGAGCGATAGAATGGATGACATTTTAGAAGGCAGACAGAGGCGAGCATGCGATTGAAATTCGCGATCCCGATCCCACGACTATCCTGTCCATAGAGATGTACCGTTAATAGAGGTCCCAGGCGTAATTCACCGGGCAGAACGAGACGGCGCCGTTCGTACACACGCCATTTGCGATCGCTCAATATTTATATCGACGGCCGTCGCAATTGCAAATGCCCGCGACCAGAAACAGAAGCACCGTTGTATGGTGGCAGAGTTACAGCTGGGAGAAACAGGAAGCTGCTTCTGGTTACGCGTCCGTGTATCGTTCCTACCGCAGAGATGAAAAACGCGCGTACGGAATGCGATTTCCTTTTTTCTTTTCTTTCCTTCACGATCCGACAGATTGTTAAATTCCATTCGTTCATTTCTATGCTCGATCGAGCTTAGAAACTAATCTGCGGATGGAAAATTGAATTTTACGACCAACTCTGTAACAAGTTCGACGTGGAGCACGCGAACGACCGGTTAACAGATCGTTGCTATTCGACGACTCCTCTCTCCTTCATGCGCTTTTTTCCCTCCAGTGCTTCACGAACGAGATTCGCGATAAATAGTCGTTCGAAGCCGGCAGTACCATTAAGGATAATCCTGCCCCTTCGCGAGAGTATAGGACGAACACAACAGGATGTTCGTTATAGCCTGGAGAACCGACACGGCGATCCACTAGCCTAGGCGGTATGTACTTTGTTTCCGGTGTATCTCGATCTTCGATTTGTTCCGATTGCCCTCTCATTTTTACTCCCCGATGATTACCTATACCGGGGAGTATATAAATTTCCTCAATGAAGCTCCGTAGCTATTAAAGTTTCCAATATCGCGAGATTAACACGGCAAGTCTATATAAGTTGTATCGAAGATACAGGGAACCTTTTACGTTCCTGCAGTTTCCTTCGTTCTCACAGTATCCAGCCGCGTCAATCTTCGGTGTCCTACATCTCTCTCACCTCTGATCCTTCTTCGTGGTGGTATCGCAAGAGTTAGAGTGTCGTGGAATTCGCGCAAGTAGCCGTGTCGATTCTCACAAATTCAGCGTAGAAGCGACGAAGAATTGGCGGGAAGTGGAGGAGGAGATCTGGAGGGAAATGCGGCGTGTAACGGGAACACAAGTACGAGGATACACGCGGCGAGGAAATAAAGGCGAGCGGTGGGCGTCGTTCTCGTGGCCGTGGCCTCGCAAACCGCTTCGATAACTAAGGTCGTAGCGTTTTATGGAGTTCGCGTTCATAAGTGTAACGGTTCGAACGCAACAGCCTCACGATCCGTGTTCCCGAGAGAGAAGCGGTTACCGTTGCGCGGTCCACAAACTCTCCGCAGCCAATATTCTTCTCTTCTGACCGTGTCGAGTCGCGTGTCCCTGTTTGCTTTTCCTCCTCCTTTTCTCACCTCACGTCTTTCCCCGTCTTGCATACCCTTTCTGCCCGTTTACGCCGGTATTATGGGCCGCGTGGCCGTCGTGGCTACTTAACATACCGTGAAAGCTCGATCGTGACCATCTCTTCAGCTACTCTTTCTCGAGAGAGAGAGAGAGAGAGAGAGAGAGAGAGAGAGAGAGAGAGACAATTTATATTTCCCATTACGAGGATCGAGACGGTAAAGATGACGTTTAGACTAGCGGTAAGTCTCGTCGGATAAGTGTCCTCGATGTCACGGTGATTCGTTGCGATGGAGTGGATTGGTAACGAGGATGCAGAAATAAGAACTTGTCCCTTTCGATGCATCTCAGAAAAAGGGGGAAATTAAAATGGTGCTTCGACTATACGTGTAGAGATCATGTTCCTCTCGTTCCTTGAAATTTAGTTCTACGTCCACTTGAATTATTCTCACACGACATTTCGCGCATGCTAATTCCCAAGCTCGTGCTTATCTTTCACCGAACACCTACAATGTATCCATCCTCCTGAGAGGATCGAGGAGAAGGTGCTCCATTTTCGCACCCACGCGAACACCGAGCCGTTATCGCAAGCTTGGATTGCAGAAAAATTCCGGTTACCGTTCTTCGACGCGATATCAGCCAGTTCCCTTCCGTTAATCTCCGTTGCCTTCGATGTTCCGTTTATAGAACGCGCCACTCCGATCTTTGGATAAACCGAACAAGGTAGCGCGATAAATTGCCCTGCTTAAAATTCGACCTCATCAACCAGTGAAAATTAGCAGAAAGAAAGGTCACCAGACTAGTTCCCTCTTCCAATTTCGACTGGTTGCTCGACGAGCGAAGCGTGATCGTTGAACAGGAACCGGCTTTTTCTTTCCGCCGCGACGTTCCTTCCGCGAACGACACGGTTTCGATGGTCGGCGTTCTAACGGGCTTCGAACGGTTTCGGAACGCGGACTGTTTCCACGGAGGTGATTCGAATTGATTCCTCCACGGCGGATATACCGGTCTCGTGACTTCAACAGGCGTCGAAAGTTGCCGCGGAAGAACGTCGCGGCGTTAGAAGAATGTCGCTCACGTTGCATAGCGTAACGGTGAGCTCGCAGGAGATTTGGAAAATTGGAAGGACTGGTCGGAAAGTGTGTTTTTAGCGCAGTGGAGCGTATTACCTGGCCAAATGGTGAACGGAGAGGAGGGGCCAAGAAACCGGATTTAAGACCGGTAGAACCGTTTTAGCCACGCTGTGTTTGTTTCATTCTCAACGAGGGTGGAACGACGAAGACATACGCGTAATTACACCAGCACGAGTGTTTCCATTAAACCTAACGTTTATTCAAACAAATATTCAACCTGGATTCTTATACGATCGTAACCGCACGAATCGAGAGTTAGCTGTCCTAGATTATAGTTACGGCCTTTCTTTCTTTCCTTTCAACCGTGCTCGTCCCCCAGAACGCGTACCTATCGCGAGCACGACCCGTTTCTCCATGGCTGTCGATCGTCTTACCGTTAATCGATCAATTTGCGAACCGATCCGAGGATCGTTGTTCGCCGCGGCAGAAGAAGAAGAGGAAGAAGAAGATTCAGGCCAATTTCACGTCCTTTCCTCAGGGAGTCGTGGTCCAGACGAGGCCGTGAGGTTCACCAGGGCAGATTCGTGATTATTGCAAGAGATGGAGCGTTGCTCGTTATTTCACCAGTTAAACCGATCACGCTGCAGGCCTCCGATCCTTCACGGTCCCCGGTGAGACCTTCATTTAGTAATTGAAAATCGACCAAAATTGCCATATAGCGAAGCATTAGTCCCTTAATAGCAGGCAATGGTACTCGCTCGGAGGAAAGCGATCCCTTTTTCCCTCGTATTACCGCCGAAATTGCACGAGCATCCTATATACCGTCTCCACCTCTTTATTAGTTCCAAAACGAACAAACTGCAGCGCAGGTGTTCTCGCAAGAGTACAGGGTTAACGTGTCTCGTTTTATCTTTTCTTTTTCTTTTACTGTACAACGAAGAACGTTGGCGTTTCAGAACTGATTAAAGCAGTCTGACCGGCAGACAAGCTCTCGTTTCATCAACGATTCCCTTAGCCAGGCTAGAAGACCAGGAAATCTGAACTACCGATCGAGCTCGTATTAAAGTGTAATTTTCTGAGAAACGTGCCACGTGTACGTACGACCGTGTATCTTATATCGCGACGGTGTTTCGTCTTTATTTTTAGACTACGGAGGAGAATACACGCGCGTCCCCGTAATCGCCGAGGAAACACCGGACGATAACAACTGCGGAATCATTAAACCCCGAGCAGAGTGAATTGAACTGATGCATAGCCTATCTTGCGCGGTATGGCCAGGAAGTAGCTTTAAAACGTGCTAAGTGTTCGATAATGAGCTCCTGTCGTTCTCCTTCTCTCGGTCCCCTTACCGTTTCGCCTTCTATCCACGGGTTCGTTCGCCTTTACGCATATTCCTCCACGTCTTTTTCTCTAATGGTCATCGTTCAGCTACGACTTTGTGTCTATTACACATCCTCTATCATACACGGAAGATCGATTTCTCCGTTGATCTTTATTACGAGCCATCTTCGTCTCATCTACGGAACAGCGAGGAAGAGTTTGCCGCGTATTATCTTCGTCCTGTTTCGTTTGTTTTCGAAAACTAATCGTTCTCCGCGGAGTAATTGCTTTCCTTTTCACTTTCCCGCCGCTCACGGTGTAGCCTCTTCCTTTCGAGCGTGTACACACCGGCCGTGCAAATTACGAGTTAGAAATTGAGCGTTACTGATTAAGGGCGGAAGAGATAATAGGCGGAGCGGCGTTCGAGGATATTGTTAGCCATAATGAGACACCTTGAATACCCTACGCGTCTTCCGCGAACGTGTCGACGTTCGAAGAAACGTACATCTTCGTAACTATCGAGTCAATTTCTACGAAAACTTTTTCAAAACCTCGAATCGTACTGTGGAATTCGAAAAACGCGACGTACACTCCTGTCCATAAGTCTCTTGCACATTTGCAGCTAAACGATTATTAAAACGTAAATATTTTCTCTATTGAGATCTATTTTTAAGTATTTATATTATCATTCGACATTACTATACTTTGCAAGTTTCAAATTATCTATCAACGTAGTTAATTGACTTTTGTTTCATTGAACAGAGATAGTGCAAATCGTTCGTTCTTAATAGAAAAAGTATTCTACTCGAGAAATGCGAAAAAATGTAGAATTTCAAAGTTTGAATCACGATTTTCTTAAGTGCTCCATAATTTATGGACGAGAGTGTACATACTGCGCGTAATTGCATCGAATTTTCTGAAATTATTCGGTGATACATAATTCGACCTATAAATTCAGCAGGATCATAATCAAGGCTGGATCGTTCCACACGTTCTTCACGAAACTCGGTGTTCCACCATCTCATTGTTCGCAAATGAGAATTCGCCAGCTAACCAGCCGTTCATTACGAGATTCCACGCGTGTCACTTCTGAACGCGACATCCGTTATGCGGTTCACATACCTATATCTCTCTGCCTCTGGCTTACTCATCCAACAGATAACCCGTTTACATTTCTACCCGTTGTCTCTGTAACTTGGACCGCGGCCAATCACCACAATTTTTCCAAATTCTCGTGGGAGACACTCGAGCCCTCGAAATTCCTCGAAATCTCTCCTTCGAGATAGACATTAAATGGTTACTCCTCGTTAATTCTCCAAGAAAAGAGAGAGAGAGAGAGAGAGAGAGAGAGAGAGAGAGAAAAGAAGAAAACAAAGTATCATGTTCCACAGATTTATAGAGCAACGCTAAGATACGAGATCCTTCCGATGAAACGCGTCTCACACCTGTTCGTATTTTTCTCGTGAACGATGAGACCGGTTGACGCGTCATCTCGCACCAAAGGACACGAGACGCTTCCGAAGCGGTGGCCAGTGAAGAAACGTTAATTAACTGAAAAGATTCCGAGGGATAAAATTCCAAAGAGAGCCGAAGAGCGAGAGAAAGAGAGCGGGTAAGATGGAAGAAGCGCGTTCGTCTCGAGTGGAGTGTTGGTCAGGGCCGTAGGCAGCTTCGGGGTCAACGGCCAGGCGGCGCCTGGAAGATCCTCCATCGACTGAACGCGAGATAGTGGGGCAGGTCGTGGCTGTGACTCCAAGGAAAAAGGGAAGAAACCGACACGTTGAAGAAGAGAACATTGTCGCAGATTCGAGTGGCACGATGAGAAACGAATGAGAAACGATCGCCGGTTGCTTTTGAGGACCGATCGCTTTTGAGGACCACGTTCCCCTTGCGTTCAACGGCGATGATCGTGAAAGATCGAGGAAAACGAAACGGGAGTGCAAGTGACTCGTGAATCGAAACGTTCTCCTTCGAATGCAATAAGATAGGGTGATACTTTCACGTCGATTTTTATGGCAAACTGTATAGGTTGGAGTTCGATTGCGCGGGACGTATATTAAAGTTTTCGCGTTCTTTCGATCTTGTTGCTGATAACGCGTCGTTTCATAGCTGAGATAGGGTAAAAAGGAAGGCTGGTTCGAAGGAAAGTATAGAAACGATGACGGCGACGATCGCGCGCTGATGATGATGAGGATGATGATGATAATGGTGGCGATCAAGAAGGAGCTCGTCACGGCGTGCTGAGTTCACGGGGATTGTCTCCCTCCGGACTCGAGCCAGTCCTCCCTCTTCGTATTATATCGTTCACGAAGAAGAGGGTTCTCGCGAGCGTTAGCATCTCTTCGGGGTAATTCGTCGTGCTTTAAAGCGGGACGATGTTGCGTCAAAACTCGGGGACACGAGTTAACGCTTTTTGCGCGAACGGGTATTAAACGTGCTTAGTTTAAGTATAGCTATTCGAGCGAGTCGATGCTCGATTCTCTGGAATTTTCACAGATGATGACTGGCGATTTATGAGAGAACGGAGAGATTCATCAGCCCCTTACGAGACCCTAAAATTACAATGTGCAAGGATTACACGCGATGCCTATAATATTACACGCTGCGAATGTAAATTCCCCTATGTATCTTTCTTCTTCTTCGTCTTCTTCTTCTCCGTGCATCCTTCTAATATACTACATAAGAAAGATCGGCACACACGCGTGCATTTTCATCCTGCAGCTGTTGCGCAGTCGGTATTTTATTGTTTTTGTTTTCTTTCTCTTTCTCATTTAATCGGGATTCTTTCGCGCGGTGCAAAAACGTTCGCGACACGCGAAGTAATTAGGCACGTTTTAGCTAGTCATTTTATTAAATATACGAACTAGACGCAATGATTTAATGGTTGTTGAACCTTTCGCGCCAACTTATTGCTTTCTAATAGCGTTTCCGGTACACGCTTCCACTTCTAACGTCCTACCGATACACTTTCGATCGTGCGCCTTTTGTTCGCTTAGTTTGTCAACCGTGAAACACAATAGTTTCAACGATTCTCGGAACGCGGTTCCATGCTCTTGGACGTGTGTTATTGCACAGTTGCGTCTTGGAATAATCGCCGATAGTGTTTTCGAATGCAACCACTTCCTGCAGTCAATGATTCGTAATCTCTGTGAAACGGCACACGGAATAACGACGCCGCCGGAGCGAGTATCGGAAGGCGTTACGCTTCTCTGGCATTGAACTCTCCGGCTACGAGGCGCGCTTCGACGTTAGAGAACGCGCACCTGCTCGCGACAGATAGGACTTCCTTCTTTAAACACCTAATTTTATCTCACGATTTGTCTTACTACACTTTACGTACTGTAGAAGTATTACATTTACGCCTTACGAAATTATCCCTCGTTTATCCGACAGTTACTCGGATTAAAATGTCTATCGAAACCATTTTTCGTCTATGAAATTCAGGTATTGTGGGGCTTAAGAGTAACTTTGGAGGGTCGACGGACTCTCGATCGTTCGAAATGAGGTACCAGCATGAATATTCGGCAGGCGTAGCGGGCCGACACGAAATCGACCGTCTATTTGGAATACGAATACCTTCGCTGGATGACTAAACCACTCTATCGATTCGAAACACTTTGATTCTCCTTAAAGCGTGCTGCTTACAATAGTATCGAAGCCCGTTGAAAAGAAACGTTAGTCTGTTCTGTCTCTACCGGCTACGAAACAACGTTCGTTGCTCGCAATTTCGTAGGATAGTTTTAGGAGAGCAATTTAACTGTAGCGGCGCGGCGCGGTGTAACGAGCGTGGCGGAGGAACGCGTTTCGGTTTTACGCGCGGCTTCTTCGCGTTCGTTCGTTCGATAGGTTGCTCAACGCGCCGGCTACTACGGCCCTGACTTTGAACTGCGTTTGCCCGACTCTCACCGTGGGAATGGCGGCCACGAGGCATAGCGAAGACTTTTATTCGCTCGTCTCGATCGATCATCTCGCGTGTCGGCTCAGCGTCAATCCTCTTAGTCTCTGAGAGAATGATATTTGCTGGTACCGTTTTATACCTGGTAATTTCTCACGATCAAGATCACGATACTTCTTCTCCGATAGCTATCACGTTTTTCTATTCGGTCGAAATGTTACCGCTTCGAAAAATGACTAGTCCAAAAGATCCAATCGTAGGTCGAATTTTACGTCGAATGCAAACAGTGAGGAAGATTCTCAAGATACCATGGTAACTTCTACCACGAGCTTAACACTTTTCTCAACGTGAACCGTTAATCGATCCTTGAACCATTTCGTCCATCAAACTCCGTTGCGAGCTCCTTCTCTCTCGGAGAATCTTCGTCACCGATGCGTTCGACCACTCAGTTTCCGGAGAACACTTGGCAAGCACACGTACCTTGGCCGGAAATCCACTGGGTACCGAATTCTCGTCTTCTGGACCTCTTCTCTCTCTCTCTAATCACTCGCTAATCACTGGTTTCCCGCTCGAACTAGTCCTCGAAACTCTTCGCGGAACCTTGGAACCAGAGACGACGGAGAAACAGCGGAAGTGGATGGAGGAGGATAGGGAGAGAGAAAGAGAGAGAAAGAGAGAGAGAGAGAGAGAGAGAGGGAGAGAAAGAAAGAGAGAAAAAGGAGCGTGGAAACCTTCACCGAATTTTCGTTCACCGGTCGATCACACGCGAACACGGGAACACTGTGCTCTCTCGGATGGATGAGAGAAAAAAAAACCAACGTTCCTGATGGCTGGGCTGTCGGCACGGCTCTGTCTTCGAGGCGGCGCATCGGGCTCACTTTATAAACGGAGCTGCCCGGGTGGTGGACGCGTTTGCTTGCCAGTCAAACCTACGCCACCATTGGATGCGTTCGCGTAAACGAGAGACGGGATTGGCCGCGGAATCTAGCGGTACCGTGGCTCCATCCAAGGGGGATCTCTCGCTTCTTCGTGGCTACTATGTTTCCGTGCGTCTCTCTTTCTCTTTCCCTCTATCTCTCCCTCTCTCTCTCCCTCTTCTCTTTCTCCTTCCAGACCCAGGACAGGCTAGTTACTTCGCGCAATTAGGGAACAGTGACATTTTACCGTTTTTTCTTCTCCTCCACTCTTCTTCCATACGACCTTCCTCTTCCTGCTCTTCTAGCCCTCTGTCCTCGTCGACTCGTACTCGCGTTAAACGTTCCCGAATCCTCGAGCGAGCTTCTCGCGAACTGACCAGAGGCAAGAATTCGACGAAAGGAAATGGGCCACGTTCGGTAGCTTGACCTTGCCACTCCTTTCTCAATGGAGCACACGTCTTGTGTACACTGTGAAACGGCGTCTAATATTGCTGCATGATCTACGTTTAGATCCAATTCCATTAGACGATGGAAAGGAGGAAACCTGTTCATCGGCACGTCCGATAGAGAAGAGAGTCTTGGCTGCAGCCATGATAAAATATCGTTCGAGCAGCGCGCGGCAATATCCGCGTCACGCTGGCTTCGCTGTGCAAAAAAGCCAACGGACGAAGATAGAGTGGAGGAAGAAGAGTTTTCTCGAGAAGATCGATCAGAAGATCACGCGGGCTGTTACGTGGAGAACGGACACGGATACCAGGAAGCGCGGGTAGCGCTCGATCGGTGGCAGGGGGTCAAGCTTGGGCAATAAGTAAGATTAATTCGGTGGTTCGGATGCTCGAAGCTACGGCGTAGTCAAGTTCACCGGTGGTTTCAAGCATGCTGAGGTAATCGACGATTAGGTGATGATAGGTATACTTTACAACAGCTTTTGCATACGTGCCTATATTTCTAATCTGCATATATCAGTCTGCACGATGGACGAATTATTGTGGAAGAAACTGTACTTTTGCGTGTAACAGTTACTTCCAAGTTTCACCGTATCGCATGTCGTACGTTCCAGAAGATCTAACACGATTCCGACAGAAAAAGAAACCTCGAAGTCTGGCTGATCAGCCATCCTTAGCATTCCGAATGAATTCCTGAAAGTGGCTACCTTTGGGCAAATACAGTTGTTCCAGTAACTCGCCACTAACAAGGCCGTTAAGCGGAGCGGGAGGGAAGCGTAACGACGCGGCTGTACATGCCGCGCGTGCACGCAACTCTGCATAATTTCCATTCGGATAAATCGACCACTAAATAAACATAACTGTCGCTAACGAGTTTCCTCACGGATTCAAACGCCTCGAGCTTGCAATTTCTTTCCGAAGGAAAGACGAGCGACGAGATCTTAGCGAGAGAAAATCGCGGCGTTTACCAGGATTCCGTAAACGTAACGATCATCGCGAAACTGTTATTCACTGGTAAGGCCAAAGGAAAGATCGAGGGACGAGTGACTTTATGAAAATCCTCCGGAGATCGATTCGATGGATGATTATTCTTCTTATGTTCTCCAGGCTGAAGGGTCAAGTTTAACGTTACAAAGCTATTTCTCTTCGTTTTATCGTGAAACACGTCGACGAACGCGAGATTTATACCCGGTTATTGCATTGACGAGTCTACCATTCGAAGGGAAATTTATTAGGATCGCAATTTACCTCGGTAGAGGACGATCGAATTCAAGACCCCTTCACATCGGTGATCGAAGCGAACGAATCGAGCGGAGAACCGACCTTGATTTACGACTCGATGCCGAACACAGCACAGATATCTGGTTCACCAGAGCCAAGCTTCTTTCGCTCGTTAGTCGTGCAGGTGGATCGTTAAAAGACGTATGTACATTTGTCATAAGAGCGGAGTATGCAGAGCGTATTAATGTTGCCAGGAGAAATGCGATCTAAATCTACCAATACGAATCCGAAGGAGAACTTTTTCCGGAAAGCTTTCCTTCGCGACTAGCTACGGGGAAATGGTAAAATTCTACGAAACTGTGTAGACTCGTTACACCTCTCTATCGGATAGGGGGTTTTTCTTTCTACGAAACGCGTGGAGAACGAATTGCGCCGGTTCGCCGTAATGACGGTCGTTACGCACACGCAAAAGCGTTCCTCCGCGCGATCCTCGCGGGAATCGACGAATAGACGAGCAGAGAAAATTTCTCGCCTTTTCCTCTGGATTTTCCTTCGGCGTTCCCCTCCCGTCGAAGAACTACCTCGCGTATCGTCTAGAGATCTCGCGTTCCTGCATTCTTTCGCTTTCCTAATTGTTCTTTATTAGCGCGATTCTCCTCCTAATAGTCGGCCGGTAGTCTGAACCGAACAAGATCCCCGCGTTCCTGGCACGCCACGGAATCGCGTCGTTAATTAAACACGCGTCGCTTGTAAATCGTTTCGCGTGACTCCGGTGTCATCGAGGCAAACGTTAAGTGGCGCTAGGTCAGCCAAGATGGAGGGTTTCGAGGGTGACCTTGAGCAGGACCTTCGCTAATTGTCCAACCAGCTGTCGTCACTGCAACCCGCCATATTACCTTGGTTCATTCGTCGGTAAGGTGATTAGCGAAGAAAGTGGAGAGAGAGAGAGATAAGGGAAGACCGGTAGGATGTACATCGTTTAGAAGACTCAAGACGAAGCCAACTCAACATTGTTCGCGATTAAAAAAAGGAAAAAAAAGGGAAAAAAAAAGGAAAAAAAAAAGAAAAAGAAAAGAAAAACAACGACGTGTCTGTAAGACAGGTTTGTCCAGCGACAACGTGATCACCTACCATGAAGAGAACCGTAGAAAACAATCAGCCGAAATCAGCACCGCTGCTCAGCCTAAGTGCCTAACTGTAGCGTTTTCAGCTCGCTGATCTAACTTGCATACGTCCTCCACCTGGCTGCGTCTCCGACCACGTGGCAACATGCAAATCACCCTTCCTCTATCCTCCTTACGTTTACCTTACTCCCCGTTGGTTAACTGTAGACTTTTATGCTTTGCTAGAGCCGCATCCGTCTCCCCGTGACGATTTTTTTTCACCTCTAGACTCTTCACCTCTGTTCCAAGTGGACGTGTAACACACGCCGGGGCAGATAGATTTCCAATTAAACGCTTCTGAATCGCAGGAAGCTCTGTTCTGTCCGTGGTCCGGGTCAAAGTGTCCATCGTCGGTGCGTGAATCGAATCTCAACCGATAAAATCAGCTCGTTTATCTAGGCATTCATCTGTCACGCACGGTCCGCGTATACCTTTAATTTCGAACATCCATTCGCTGTCCAGCCGGTGGACTAGGCTCTCGATCCATCCCGCGGCGGATTCGTTCTTACGGTTCTTCCAGTCTGTAATAAAGTATCTATTTATCTGTCTATCCGTCCATCCATCGTTGCAACGCGGGCGTGTATGCGATTCCCCCGTGGGTCGTGCAAACTTGCCTTCCACGCGGACGATGATCGGGCATAAGCCTTCGTTTTGTTCGTTTACCAGTGACTCGGACCTCGTGGAAAACGCCTTTAAATTACCTCCAAGATGGTTAATTGTCACGCCACTCCCGTCGTTTCGATGTTCTTGTCTTCCGGTTAAACGTTACGCGCTCTTATAATATACCTACGTAATATCGTTCATTTATTCATGACTCTACCGCCTGCCGCCGGAAACTCTTCAGCTATGCTCTCTTGTAAACGAGCCATGAGGATCATTCACAATGGCGCACCTCAGAGTGACGGAGCTTTATATCCATGACGAATCGACAAATAGTAGACTTGGACTGTATAGTTGGCGCTAGAATGGATAAAAACCGAGAATCTTTTGTCGATCCTCGCGGTGGTTAGACTCGTCGTTAGGTTCGTTGAATGAAAAAACCGTAACGAGCGTGTATTGCGAGGCCTTGAGTCGTTGCGGTTAGCAGAGGAGATCAAACGAGAATCGGTTAATACCACCCGGCCGCCTCTCTTTGTTCAAAAACACCTCTTTGTATATACTCCTCCTTCATCTCGATCATCGCGTCGAGTTCAAATGTTACATGTGCAAATAGACTCGTGAGAAGTGCAGTCGGAAGCGCGTCGATTGATTGCAACGTTGGCTAGGATCTGCATATTTCATCAACCGCTCGTTGCTTGTTCCCATAATTAATGGGATCAATATAGCATCCGTTCGAATGAATTCTCAGGGATGGACGGAATCGAGCAGAGGAGGAAGAATAATCGGATTGCGCGCGATGGTACCTTCCGTCGAGAATACCGTGGTTAATCGGGGATTAAAGGAAGCGGAAGACCCCCTTTCTTCTGTCCTCGAAGGATACCATTTGTTCCGCGGTGTAAATCCATTTTTCTCAGGCGAATTCCATCGTGACTTTATCAATTCCCGCGTTTTGTACCCACGTCGATCCTCCGCAACGTTCGAGCAACGCTTGGCTGATTAAGGATAATGATCAGGTTATTTCAAAGAGACCTGTGCCCAAGTCTCTTTCGACATCTTCGAACTGGGAACAGAAATGATCGACGGCTACGTCGATCGCGTCATCGCGTAGTTTTGGAAGCTAGCCAAATTAGTTTACGGATTTGACTCGGTTCCCGTGGTACCGTTAGAAAACTAGGGATCCTCACGAAATTACCGACAGAGAAAGACAGAGACGTTGCTCCCGCAACGGGAATCTCCCGGTAAGAGATTCGAGACAGTGGCGAGCGGAGAGGAAGTCGAAAGGAGGAGAAAGGTCGTTCCCTGCTACTTAATTTGCGTTACGTTATCCCGCTACGCTATCCAACGTCGGCGAGGAGCAATTCTTATGATTAACCTTTATTGTGTTACTCTAATTGGCCATTCTTGCTGAACACCGTGGAGGAATATCGAGTTCAATGGAGCATCGGATAGGTGAACAACAAAGGTTTATCGAAGCGTCTATTACCGGACGTGAAGATCGTTCAGGAGGATGTGGGACGTTCGGTAGGAGTCTCGGTGTTTGTGGAAATTGATTAAATTCCAAAAGGGACGCTGCTAAGAGGGAATCGTCTCTCTTTCGGAGAAGTACGAAGAAAAAGATTACTGTCCAGTAATGAGGAAAGGATGAACGTCGGAGATAAGAGAGATGATCATTGGCGAGGAGGAACGTAGAGGAAGAGAAGACGTTCCTTTCGATCGGCCGTTGGCACGGTCGTTTTCATCGCGATTCCTCGCTCGACTCTTCCGCGGCGTTCTCGTGGAACCTAGCCTCCTCCTACGCCGCCTCCTCCCACACTAGCCTCTCTGGTAATCACTATATTTTAGTTGGTCGGTTCGAGAGGCATCGAGTGTGGTGCGCGGCAGCCAATCAGGTACCAGCCGGCTTTCCACTCTTCCTCGGGGGTTCAGGGTCGGTCAAGGACTCGCGGAGTGCCGGCACGACGCCGCCGCCGCCGCCGCCGTCGCCGTCGTGCTCGCAAACAACGAGCAGCCACGATCGAAGGAAAGTTCGTGTCTACCTTTGCCGCTCGATTCTCTTTGGTCGTTGCTACTCTGCCGTTAATCCCTCGGCGAGCCTCGTCACCGACGCTAATTACGGTTATTACTCATTAGACCGTAATTTACAGAGGTAGCCAAGGTCGTCGTCGTCGACCTCGTCGTCGTTCGAAGCGCCGCCTAGCAAATTTCTTCTACGAACCTATCGCGACTCTATTCGTTTCTCGATCATCATCGTTTTCCGCGTTCCTCGACTTTACCATCACCTGTTGTTCAAGTACACCTTTCGAGGCCATTCCATTTCCATTTTTCCCCGAAGCACCGATAACACCGGCCTAAAGGGACGTTTATCCGGCCTCGTTACTGCTATCACGAGGCTGCTTCTCTCATCGAGAACTTCCGTCACTCGATCACCTTCGTTCTCACACGTTTTTCTTCAGAATAATCCACCTCTGGCAATTTAATCTACCCACCGTCTGCCAGTCTAACAAACTTTCTTCCCCTTCTGATTCGGCGTGTGGGATTTTTCCTCCTCGAGAAGCTTCCTAGGACGAGAGACGAGTTCGTCGATGATTGTATCGCGTTCTCCATCAGCAGCAACAGCACAGCAGAACCATGTCCGATGTTCTCGTGGCCAAGCCACCTCATATGAATACGTAATAACACGCTCGAAAGAGCCTTCCCTCGTTCTCCATCTGCTCCTCTCCTCGCGTTCTTCTTTTTCGCCGCCTCGATTCCTGCTCGATCTATTGGTGATTTCTCGCCAAGGTCACGCGTTCAGTCAGAACGGGTCTATTTATAGGTACGCGCGGATGAGAGAGTCGTCGCGAACGGGAACGCTTCGACGGCCTCTGGTTGGATTGATCACCGCGGAACAACGCGAGCCAGTTCCCTTAGCCTCTAGCCATCTACCGAACGCTTAACAAACAGCAAGTGTTAAACGTCCGGCGAAATGGAGGTATGGCCTACGAGTTTTCGAACAGAGGGAACATAAGGAAGGGAAGATGGCAATTGGTAGAGCAATTGTCCAGAAAAGGAGGCTACTTCTCCTTTGAATCCCGATTCCAGCCGATTCCAGAACGACATTCGGTGGATAATGAATATCCGCCGGCGCGGCGGAACGAGCAGGAATCGTTTTCAAGCACAAGCCGAGCATGAAAATGATCCGTGGCCGAGGTTTCCCCATAAAAGGCACAGCGTGCCGGCATAAAAGGCGGAGGATACCGGTGGCTGGCAGCCCTTTCGACGCGTCTACCACCAGCCCGGAAGTCGATTAGGTGCTTTGTAGACTACGTCGAATCGCTTATGCGCCTCTGTGCCTCTGTGCAAGCCTCGAAAGGAGCTGTCCCTCTTCTAGCCGCGTTTACCTCAGCTCGTTCCACCGGTCGATTCAAAGGGAGCGCGATATCCCGTCCAGCTAGTTGCCAACGAACGATATACGCCAACTTTCTGCCGATACGTTTCCTATCCCTCGAGCACCAGCCTCGTCGAACCGTTCTCAACTGATTCCACTTCGAAAGCTTTCGCGGCGATGCTGGAGAACGCTCGAGAAAATGGATCGAAGGTATCTCGGTTCCCCAAGTGGAAAGCAATTCTCCTTATCCTACGGATTCGTAACGAACGATGTTTCTTCGTCCTTTTCTATTCGGGGAGGGGAAACGGGATTGTCACGTGGTGTTTCTTTTTCTGGAACACGTGCTCGTTCGAGGAGTTCCCGTAGGAAACTCGACGAACTCGTTGCACGCTGCAGCGGATGGAACCGATGCGAACGCGACGAGCTGCTACTCGTCGCGGCCGAACCCGTTACTCGTTCGCGCTGCACGCTGATTTATAACGCGGACCTGTAATTAGAAAATACTGGATTCTGACGCGAGGACGTTAAAGCTGCTCGGCTAGGTTGTGCTCTAAGGTGCCAGGAAGTCGCAGACGGTACGTAACCGTGTTGGAGATCGGTTCGTTGATGCGATCCGTGATTTCCGCGTAAGGAAGCGATCTCTTATGATGCTCGATTCGAAGGGAAAAGGTGACTGTCCACTGTTGGACTGGTTCACCACGGCTAAGAAACGTCTCGTTGGTATCTTCGAGCTACAGAAATTCCTGACACTTAGTCTCGCTGATCTCTCCGTGTTCGTAAGAAAGG
This sequence comes from Anthophora plumipes, assembly GCA_951804975.1. Lineage (NCBI taxonomy): Eukaryota > Metazoa > Arthropoda > Insecta > Hymenoptera > Apidae > Anthophora > Anthophora plumipes. The sequence continues at coordinate 25,359,587 of OX638114.1, forward strand.
GCTATCAGCTTTGTTACAGGTAGTTTCGTCGAGGAAAAATGCGAGAAGAAGCGTACAGGTTGCGTAATTGGACCGACATGGAGGTGTGATTGAAAAATAAATTGAAGGTGTGTAATTACCAATCGACTTTCTCGGGTTTGTAAGTTGTTCACGAACGATCGTTCGTTTCACGCTTCACCCAGTGGCATAAGAACCGTGAAGGCACCGTGGAGCGACAAGAAGAGCGTTACCGTCTTCCGCGGTGGCGGATGCCTCGTAAATGCTAGCTTTTTGCGTGCCGCGTCTTGTCGGTTACAGGCTTCGCGCGGCTTTACCTACCTATCGGCTTCCATTTGTTTCGCGATTATTAACGTTTACGACGGAATCACGCCGCGTCCGAGCAATTACCGCGGCGGGTGTCGTTCGCACGACACCGAAACCACTTGGCGCGTTCAGGAAGAAACGACCAGCGCGAACAGCTTTGCGGCGGATGTACCCTTTGGACAGCCGCTTTGTTCGACGCCGCTACCGCATGTCTTCCCTTCTAATCGAATCAATTTATTCCTCGCACGCCTCCCTTTACCCCGGAGATTTCTATTACGCGCATCTAAACCCCGACGAGAAATCCTCTAGACTTTTACTTCGTTTGCAAACGGACGTAAGAACAGTTGACACGCTTTGTACGTTCATCCTCGAAATCTACGTGGATGATTAAACATAGTCGAACGTTTATACAAGCCAACAGATCACTGTACATCAGAACCCTTTATCGAAGAGACGAAGGTCCCCTCTCCGTACCGCTCACCTGCTTCGATTACACGCGTAGATGTGTGTCACGTGGAAGAACCTGCGTTACCTCTTTCTTCCAGCGTGTTCCCCCAGAGTAATTACAGGATTCGCAAGAATCGCCGTGGATAATGATCCAGCGGAGGAAATGATACATCGGCGATCGGTTCGACGATCGTTTCGAATTTCACGGGGTGGTTTCCAGCGCGGAACGTCACGTGGCGAGCGTCAGGCTGAATTCCAGACCGTGTTGTCACGGCGTTCCGCTCTTCCTCTCGCCACGAAATCCACGTAATCGATTTCCGGACGAGGCTATTCCCCCCTGGATGGCTGGCTTTGCGGCCATTACCGGCGTAGCCTCTCGAATCGTGCTCGATGCGGTTGCATTATGTGCCACCAACCAACCGTGCCCTCTCCGCCGTGCTTTTTTGCCCGAGCTTTGCGGCCACGTGCATCGACGATGGACCGCGATCCTCTTCTCTCGTTCCTCTCCTGCTTTTTCCTCGCCCGCTTCCTACGGCTCTTCGTGCCATCTCGAAGACAACAGAAGCCAGCTACCTTTGGAATTTTTTCGCTAGCTACCTGAGGGAATACTTGACAAAAAGTCTACGGATAGAGGGATTACTCTCTTCACGGTGGGATCGATGGGAGAATTAAGTTGAAAGTGTTGCTGCGCCTGTGTTTTTTCATTTCTGAGGTTCTTAATTGTTTAATTATATTTTTACAAATTTTCTGCGGGTCGTATTGTGGGAGCTGAGGAAATATTTGATCGACCGAGCGGGAATATTGAAACCGCGACTTCCGGACCGACAATCCGGGTCTCTCGCCTTTAATTTCCTCCCCGTTTTTGCTGCTTTTGATGAGCACGGAGGACCCGATTCTGCAGAAGATCCTAGAGAACAATTGTTCGGCATTCCACGTTAACGACTCGCGTTAAGCGACGAGTTAAGACTGGTGGAACAGTAAAAGGAACAATCCAGGGATGTTTGTCTTTGCTTCTCTAGTAGTTGCAGAAACAAGGCGAACAATAAACCGGCGGCAGCGTGAGCGTAGTATTTTCCAGGTGTTACGAGGCCTCTCACGCGTCAAGTATGTTGTCACCGTTCGGTTAGATATATTACGTCGAGCGAGAAGGGTTAACTAGCTTGCCGGGTGAAAGATAGCGAGCCCATAAACCTCCTTTAGAAATGCCCTGCGCTTTTCTGTCCTGGACGATGCAAATCGCGCGCGAAAGAGCGCAAAAAGGAAACGTCTAACATCTTGAAGATTTCCTCTCCTGATGTTAGAACAAGTTGGAAGAAAGTTTCCTCCTTTTTGCCGTGCTTTTCTTTTCTTTTTTTTTTTTTGCTACGAGAATAGTAGCATGCTCGTATTTTGTTTCCCGGGTTTAACGAGTTCAGGATTCGGATTCGTCCATCCGGGAACTATTTAACGAGACTCCCTTTCTTCTCGTCCCTTCAGTTTCCTCTTTCCTCTTTTTTCTTTTCCACTTGTTAATCTCATCCGCTCTTTGCCCCGTTTTTTCTTCCTTTTCTCAACGAGATAATTAGCCAATTTCACCGCTTCTGTCTAACAAAGGTAAAGACAAAGGCTGTTCTACCCTCTGAAATAGATCCTAATTCGTTTTTTCTTTCACTCTCCAACCAGATGACACCTGGCTAACGATTTTTCAACGGACCACTCATCTTCTCCAGTTCCCCTTTCTCCCCCTTTTCCAAACGATCGACTCGTTATCCTCTTTACCGCCTTGTAAAACTGCCGTGTCTCTAAATTGGAAGGACGTGCTCTGAAAGTGGCCTGGTGGTTCGCGGGACACGCACGTGAGTGGAATATCCACGATTTCCAAGAATAATTGGCCAACACGGGGTCAATTCTCGTAACGATCACTCGATCCCACGAATTAACCCTTCTCCTGCCCTTCGATGGCAGAATAATTCATTAGCTCATCGAGACGTATCGATTTCCGTGGATTTCGTAGGCGCAAACTGGAATGTAGAATGCCGCGAATCCACTTTGGAGGCTAGGCTCCCCGTGTGCAGGCGTTCTCCTTCCTGAATCGATAGGCTCTCTATCGAGGGTATCGATGTTTCTTCGCGGCCGTTTCTTTCAACTGTAGAGCGGTCAGGCTGGTCAATGTCCCCACCTCTAGCCGTTCGTACCTGTCGGAGCGGAATCGAGGCAAGAACCAGCGGGGAAAAACAGGAGTGGCAGAAGAAAAAGGAGGCGTCGCGCGTTGCCCGTACGGTATCTTGTCGGGAAGCGCGCGAGGATTAAGACCGCGGCGATGGAAAAAGGCCTAGGTGCCTGTATCGCGGCCGATTCGTATCTGTTCCCAGCGAGATTATTCAAATGCAAGTCTTTCTGCCCCTGGACAAGCATCCGTGGAAACGAATGTACCCTGTCCGTTACCGTCGATTCAATTCCCCGCGCCCAAGGGGAGCTTTTTTTTTTTCACGGTGCAGCAGCTGCTTCGTTCAATCTTCTCTACCTTCGTTTCTCTAACTCGCTCGTGTGAATGTTTGCGCGTTCACTGTCCCCGAGAAGAATTTTTCCACGTAGACACTTTTCGCCTATTCGACTGTTATTTAAACACCTCGCTTCTTTTCAATTCATTTTCAAAATTAACGCAGATTTTCCAAGCTCAACTGTTGGTAAGAGCAAGTGATATTGCGGTGGTGTATTCTAAAGATTCGTTTTAACCGCATCGTTCCCCCCGTTGGAACCCGCAGAGGAGGAAGCACTCGGCGAAGGAATAGTAGAGGATAGAGAGAGAGAGAGAGAGTAAAGAAGACACGCAAGAAGGGTAGGAAAAAAGATGGAAGCAGCCAGTGTGGCTCGTTCGCGATGGAATGAGGAAACTACAAGGAGGAGGAAGTGACGACGGGTCTCGGATGTCACCACCGGCTGGTCCACGTCAGGCGTATCGCGAAACGGAACGACACGGTTCGCGGATGTCGCTTAGTTGTGGCTAGGTCTAAGGATATAAGCGCGCGTGTTCACCGGTGCACTTGTTACTTGCGGCCTGGCTGGTGTCATTTCGACTGACCTGAGATCGGAAGAGGTCTCTGACCCGTGTGTGTATCGTAGATAAGCTCGATGTCGATCGATAAACGGATACAGAACTGGTGGAATAATTCTAGCCGAGATAAGGATCGAGAATTAGCAGAGACGCGTATACGCAATCGATCTTAAGGGACGATTTTGTTTTTCAACGACGCCGGTGTTAATCTTAGGAGGCTCCGCGTAGCTCGATGATTGACGATCAGTGTCTCCCGGTGAGAGAGAAGATTAATCGTCGATGGAGCCTAATCGTTAGACCTTATCGATGCGATCGAGCAAAAAATAAATCGATTAACGCCTGTTGTCGAGGAAGACGCGCGAGGAGGAGCACGCGAAACGGACCGTCTTTATTTAGAAATGGAAGAGGGAAGGAGGTGAAGGAAAAACGATAATTGAAACGATAAATCGAAAGGGACCCCAACTCGAATAGCCGCGCGTATAAGTTACGCTAATTCTATAGAAACCCCGAGCGATAACTCCCGTAGCAATACCCGCTCCGTTGAAATGGCTACAATTCACCGCGGCGAATGTCCATCCACCAGTTTAAACTGCCATTTTATACAGTTTCTCGCGGCCATAGGAACGGAACGAGAGAGGCCATCGAATACGCGAGACTGTTGCCTCGAGGGTTACTCGACGAGTTCTACGCTTTCGTTCTGCCCTTTCCTTCCATCTATCCTCCCGCGAGGAAGTCGAATCCAGCAACGAAACAAACTTGTGAAAAAAGTTTCTCACCTTCTGAAACACACGGTTCAACGGAGGTCGAAGAGAGTTCTCCGGTTTGCAAAGACCAATCGAGGAAACGGATCCGTGAAACGGAACCTGAAATTCAACCCTTCAGCGGGCGAAGTTGAACGTGAGCCGTAATTACAGATTTTTCTAACTAGTGGCATAAGTATCTAGCGAGGACGTTCTTCCGTCTTGTCGGGCAATCTTCATCTCCTCGTAATGGTTCGTAGTTATCGTCGAAAGGGATGCCGTTGTCGGCTGGAGGTCGTGTTCGGGAGATTTTCAGGAACTTTGTAACTCGTGATGGAGCATTAGGAGCGATTAGGGGCCCGGGGGCGTGTGTCGGCACGCTGTTCTGGGGACGCTGACAAAACTCCCGTGGAAGCCGGCAATCTTCCTCGCTACTTTCAGCCGCTAACGGAACCGTAATGACATAATACCCACATACGTCGCAAAGAGGCAAACGAGAGCCGCGTGACTTTCGTACACAATCGACCGCTTAGCCCTCGATTATCTAACCGTTTTGCTCAATAGAGGGTCTATTTCGAGGGGAAGAAAGATGAAGCATCGCTCGCTCGTTCCACAGTTAAGACCTTCAATTTCGCTTCTTGCGGACTGTAAGCGCCGCCAGTGAAGAGAGGAGAGATACTTTGAGACTCTAGATCCTCTTTTCCCGTGTTAATTCAAGCCTGCGTGTTTTTACCCGCCTCTAATCCCCTTCTGGCTAACGTCGTCAATTTCTACTGACGCTGGGACACGTAAACGCTCTTAGGTTTCGCGAGTCTCGAATAATTCGACGAAGAAATTTCCTTAATCCTCGGCTGGTAGCTCTCTAGCCTGTTTGAAATATGGATTCAATCTAGCGGAGCATTCCGCTGTTCCTTCCTGAATTCCTGAATTTAAATTCCCCCCGGTTTGAAGAGTCGCGAAGAGAGGAACGCGTCAGGAAAGCGCATTCCCGAGGTAAAGGCGGCAAGAGAAACAGGAGAGCGTGTCGAGGTGTGTTCATATTCCAATAGAAACAGAGAGAGAGAGAGAGAGAGAGAGAGAGAGAGAGAGAGAGAGGGAAAGGATTCCACTCCACCCTGCAACGAGATATTTCTCCGAGATATCAGCGAGATATTTTCCGAGAGCGATTACGGGATACGAATGCCGGAATCGAGCAGGCTGATCGGTGACTCGAAGTCGCGCCGCCCGTCAGCCTGTTCAAGGTCGTTCAAGGTCGCTCGAGAGGAGCAAGGACCTTGGAGAGAGACGCGCGTAACAAACTGGTCCCTCCACGGTCTTTCACGTCGAAAAGAAGGAGAGTAACAGTCCAGAGAAATCGGGACTCTGTCATTCTGTCTCCTCCTCCTCCACTTCTTCTTCTTCTTCTTTTTCTCCTTTGTTTCTCGCGTGCTTCATCCTCCAGCTGGTATCTGTCCACGTATCTCGGCGTATATACGTACATACGTACGTGCGTACACGATGACACGGCGGGAACGCAAATTACCGGCACGATGATGCGACGTTCCATCGTTTTTGACACAGAATGCGAAAGAAACGCTTCGGAAATAGCGATTCCGTGGTAGATTTCGTGGTTTTTCTGCAGGCAAAATTGCCGCCTGGGTAGTTAAATGATGTTGAGTTTGAGAGGGAAGGGCAGCGGGGCTGGTGAAATTACCGAAGAAAACATACAGCAAGCGACGTGAAGTACGGTTAGGTTAATGGGCTGGCGCTTCTCGTATCTAGGATGTTAGAGGATGGAACAGCGTTACCAGGAGCCGCCTTCGACTTCCTGTATCGCGAGGGTTCCTATCGTCGTCCAGCCTTTTTCACCGTCCAACATTTTTCGAACCTTCTCGCGACCGTTCCTCCTACCTTTCTCGATTCTTTTCCCAATCACCCCGCGTACATCGGGCCGGGGTGTTGCCTACCTGCCCGCCCCTTATCGACTCTGCGTTCCACTCTATCTTCGGCTTCTCTCGCGGACTAATAATAAAACAGCCGATCCTCTTGCATATTACCAAGCCAGCTACGGTTCACGCACGAACGGGCACCGTAAGAAGCGCCAAAGAAAATGCCGGGATGGAATCCGGTCGAGCCTGTGTCACGCTCGACACGCTGCATCGGTCCAGAACAGAGACAGAGAGAGAGAGAGAGAGAGAGAGAGAGAGAGAAAAGGGGAAAGAGAAGGAAGAACGTAACGCGTTCGTGGACGTTCGATTTTTCCGCAGCAATCCCCTCTCCGCGGTTACTCGTCATCGCGACGAGGTCGCGGAATCGTTATGCAGCCGGAAGGACGATGGAACAACCTGATTCACCGATTTGTTATCGGTCGTAAGTAGTCGAGCCTCTTTATTTTTCCTTTTTCTCCGAGGCAAGGTAACGGTGATTCGGACGTTACATAGGATACTCTTGTTATAGTTGCATTAGCTTCACGGTGCGTATTTCATTCACTTTCAGAGCGGGGAACGAAAAAGGATCTCCGGTTATTCCGAGTATCCCGCGACGAATCGAATCAACGCATTAGCAGCGCGTTGAACGCTCGCTTTTATTTCCGTGTTTAAAGATAGACGAGATGCTCCTGGGAATATACCGATGGGGTAGTATACCGTGTAAAAGATCGATCAGACTCGCGAACTTACTTAGTCAGGCCACGTTCCAACGAAAAAATCTTGTTCGCCATTCCGCGATCGATCTCGGCCTGTATATATGATCGATCGGCGAAGACCGTGTTGAATCACGGGAAAAAGAGGAGACTTTCTCGTATGTTCGCGCCTATTCGCGATATTACACGATTCCCCCGTCACCATAAATCTCCGGCAGAGCTGTATAAATTGCCGGGTGCACCGGTTGGTCCGCCGGAAACCGAGCTGCAACGTGCCAAAGCGTCGCGATTATTCCGCGCGTGCTCTCCTCCGTTCACCCCCTTCCATGGTTCAATAGCTTTATTATTCCGTCGATACGTTCGATGAACACAGGAAAACGTCCACTTAATGTGGTTGATCGATCGATGAATAGCGACAATGGGAAAGGAAGTTCTGAAATTCCGTGGTTCGTGGAGGAAATCGTTTGTCGATTGCGGTCAGGCGCTTCGCAACGTTTAACTCTTCCATTTCTGTCTGCAAGCTCGAACTTAACAAATACGGATCCCCACTGTAGCACACAGAGAACAAGTCTCGGCTTGGCTTATCCGATAGCGTCGGAATTCCAACGATATTTCCACTCGATACTCCGTGGAATATGAAAAGACGCGTCACGTGGAATTCGTTACTTCGTCAAATGAAATCAATATGCGCGATGCATCGTTGAAATGAATCACACCACATCTCTCTCTCCCTCTCTCCCTCTCTCTTTCTCGTCGTTCAACGTAAGGTTATTCACTTCTAGATTCCAAGATTCAGACACAGGGGTTTCTTGAGGTGATTTCGCTTGAATTCAACTGACAGAGCCGTTTCCCTCGTGCAACAATGAGTCCTAGCCGGTAATCTCCCTCATTATCCAACTCTATTCTCCGCAGGTTGTGTGTGCACTGTGCACACGTTCCGTTTGCAATAACAATAATAATAAAGACCTCGGCGTTCCGGTCGATTATCCTGTCAGTGGCGCGAGGAAGAAGAAGAAAGAGAGAGGGAAAGCGAGGGAGCGAGGTAGAACAGCCGCGTCGCCAACTTTTATTACACGGTTCTTACTATTTTCGCGAATGGGAGGCGAAACGGTAAAAAAACGGTACACCGTCGTGCTCCAGTGTCACGCGAGTATTTACTCGCTCAAAAAGTCGCTTCGCCATCCGGTTCACTCGTGCGCTCTTGCCCGCTCGTTGCCCCTCTCCGTTTCTTTTTCTTCTTTCTTTTCTTTTCCCTCGACGCCCCCGCAGTTTCTTCCTGCTTCACCGCTACAGCTTCTTCTTCTTTCGACGCTTTTCCCTCTTCCTCTTATCGCGCTTCCGCGTGTCCACAGGGGCCATTCGATCGCTTACCGATCCTCTATATCGCCCTTCCTTTCCTCGTTTCCTCGGTAATTGCCGCGAGCCAGGCTAATCTTGTTCAATAATTGCCACGCCAATTACCGCGTTTCTGATTACAGTAATTAAGAGGGGCACGGCTCGATCGGCTGAGAAAACGACTGGTATTTCGTGGAGGGGCAAGAAAAGCCCCGCTAAATCTGGATATAGAAATCTCATTCCGGCGGGAAGGTGGAGGTGAACAGCGAAGAACTTAATGGCTAACTTTACGAGAAGGATGAGGTGCTTTGGGATTTCACGAGCGAGGCATTACTCTGTACGGTTTCTGGGTATAAGTCATCCCTCGCCAGAAATTATTTTCAGCCAGTTTCATCGGGAGACCGTTAGCCTTATCGACGGTAGCGAGAGTCTCGAGTTAACAGTTCCTCTTAGAAGGATCAAAAAGTTTCTTAAAAAAGAAAAAGAAAAACCAAACAAAAAAAAAAAAAGCACAGAAATTAGAGAAGTATGTATACCAGATAGAACTCGAGCGATCTTCTTAAGATGTTTCGTAATGTCTACGGTACAGTTACGTACGTTTCCAAGATCGTTACTCGTATCGTCTTATATCCCATATTTATTCGATGCGTTTAATCAAGTACATCTCGAGGAGGAAGCGAAATTTCTTCCTTAGTTGCTCGAGTTCTCGAGCAAATAGACACCCCATTCGGTATATCCTCGAACGAGTTCAGGATCCTGACTTATTTCCGTGTGTAGGCCTTCTCTCTCCCTCTGCTCGAGGACGAGTTAAATTGGCATGAAGCGTGACCAGTGTCCACTGTTCTTCTCCCCGGTGTCGTCTCCTCTCCTTCTCCCTCTGGAGACCGTAGCGGCAGAGCAGACTGTCTTCCGTATCGCGGTTTAATTACAACCACGGTCCCGTTTTTTGCAGTACTTTTATTAATTGAGGGAACACGGCCCGGTCTGGAACCGCTCTCGTGCCACCGCGGGTTGCGCGGGTTGTGCGGGTTGCACACGCGGACAATGCGCGCGGATCAGGAGCCACGCGCATCCTCCCAGATCACCGTCGTTACGGTACTTTCTTCTTCTACGTTCCCGTACACACGTGTGTACATTGCCATTGCGATGACGAAGAAAGACCTCGTTGATCTTATCTATCGTATATAACCCCGCTATATCTAATATTTCACGGTTTTCTTTTTTTTTTTTTCGTTCAATCTACTTCGTTTTAACTGCAACGATAGTAATAGTATTTAGGGATAAATAATAACGATAGTTTTCCTATTCCGATTAATGTTTCATCGGTTAACACCGACAAAGCGATCGATTTCCTCGAATCTTAGCTAGAAATCTCACTTAGCCGAAGGTGAATCGCGCGAGAGTTCGAGAACCGGGAGACGAACGCGCTGCTAATGAAGTTCGAGGTATATTAGATGCTAATTGCTTTGACCGTGGCACCGAGCTATGAGAATGTTCTCTCCTTCCATTGTTCTACGTCCAGAACCGACGGGGAAAAGTATTGCCCGTTCGTATGCACACACGTGCTCGTTACTTCTGGATTTCTAACTGCGCACGCAACACCGATATTTCCCGATAGAATTCTATAGTAAGTCGTTAAATCGAACGGTTGATCCTTAAATCAAGTGTCAGCGTTCCAATAGCCAGACTCGTTTATGGTACAAGACCGTGTAATTACGGGTATCGTGCAAGGCAATGTTCAAGTCTAGATTCGAACTATACTTTTCCAGCTAGCGAGGGATAACACTCTTGAAAAGAACGACCGTGGCGGGGAGACGAAAAGAAATTTGCAACTTTCACACGGAAAGCTTCCGCGCAGTCGTTGGTTTTTGCGCCGGCAAATCACTCGATTGTCTCGTAATCGCGACGATCTGAATAATTGGCCCCTAGTCGCACGCCCTCGCGGAATCTTCGACCGGATCCAGAGAAGCTGGATGCTTTCGTTCGATGGAGAACCGATCCCGCGGTCAGGCTCCAGGCTTCTTCTATCCGCCACGCGGTGTAAATAACCTCTCGACGCCCGCGATCGAACAAACGTTCGAAGGAAATGCTTCGACGATGTTGCAAGCGTTTTTCGTCGAATCTTCTCGACGATTGAACGAGGGAAACTGGCAAGTTTCAACGGCAATTCGCTAACGATCTGGCTAACTCGCTGGAAATCGCTGATCCTGCGGCATTATCAGACCGCTTCTATTTAATGGAGAACCGATCAGCGTTAGTCAAGCAACTGTGCAGCCTCTCCCTTGCTCGGTGTAAACGACCTTAAGCGTTGCTCGCTGCAAATCAGCGAGTACGTTTTCTGTCGATTTCCGTCGTGACGTGCAGATCTGGCAACGGTACACGTTAATAACATCCGCAGAGAGGGATTTTATTCGTTTTCGTTGCTGTGTGGTTTCCCTCGTAACACGCTCCTCCTTTTGCCGCCATCATGGATGACGGAACCTGGCGGGAAATGGCTGGAGGACACGAACATACTCCGAGGAATTTTTACAGAGATAGCTTTACGTTTTGCATTTTTCTCGCTGTTATTTTCATGGCACCGGTACCGATGCGTGTAATTAGGTCGTATTACGATTTCTTGTAATGGAGAATCTGATCGAACCGCCGAAAACTCTTGACCCAGAAATCAGCTGAACCAAGCGAACGGTACCGCTACGCGTTTCCGATGGCTATGTGAAATATTCGAAAACTGCCTTCGCCCAGCTACACAGAGCTTTCTTACTTACGGGCATCGTTCAACTTGCCCGAATTTTACGAGGAATCGTTGCCGGATATTAGGTCGCGAAGATTATCTCGATGCGCTTGCTGCGAGGAGAATTCTTGAAATTTCACCGCCAGGAATTCCCTTTCCTTCGTTGTAAAGTTGCAGGAGGCAACACCTGCCGCTACCAGGGAGAAGATTACACCGGAAGCAGTACATTGTTCCGATCCAGATGATAGCTGTTTTAATGGAATCGCCGCCGCGCGATTACAGCCAGATGGAAATTCTTATTCCGGCAGAGTGTTCGCGGCGATTCCAACTATTTATCCGCGAAACGTTCTCTCTCTCTCTCTCTCTGTGTGTGTTTATTATCGTCTAAGCAACATTCTCGTATAAATGCAATCATTCTGCATGCACGTTTCATCCAAGAGAAATTCATAAAATCGAACGTTAAGGCGTTCGTTGAAAATAAAATAATTCTAGGATGCGTAGATGAGCGTTTAACAGGCAAGTTTGCTTCTTCAAAGTAGTAAAATGTAGGCACGTGCTCGAGCAAAAAACTATTTCACGTTTGCTCTGAATATCAGCGATAAAACGTTCTCTCCTCAGCGGAAACACCGGAAGTTGTGCGGTGGACGAAGAACTGGAACAGATGTACTAGCTGTGATCTCGAACAATAAACGCTCGTTTGAAAAATTCGTCAATGAATCACCCATGAATACTAGCTACCATTGAAGAAACTCCTTCTCGATTCACCTGCATCCCAGTGATGCGCTTTCGGTTCTCCTCGGGCCTCGTCGGTCCCTGTATGCAACTCGGATTAATCTCCGGCAATTTATGAGGCATTACCTGTCGACCTTCCGGTACGTGGACGGCTATTACCGTGGACGTACACGGGGAACAAGGGGGGGATCGAACAAGAAGAACAGGACGCGAGGTACAAGCGCGAGAATGTAGTGGAGGCGCGCGTACGTGCAAGCTGCGTTGTCGCTGGTATCTCGTTAAATCGATTCGCTGGATCGAACGTATCCTCGTCCCAAAGAAAAAAAGAAAAAAGAAAAAGGAACCTGCCCACGATACGAATCAATTTCCGTACGTTCCACACGCCTATATAAATAAATTCTCTCCCTCGAGTTTCTTTTTCTCCCCTCGTTCCTCAGTCTCCCTTCGGAAAAATCGTCGCTCGCCGTTTTATCTCTGTTCTTCAGATAGTAAAAGCACACGGTCGGCCCGATTATCTGTGGATCCTCGGTTTTTTGTCCGACCCGAGAACATCCTCGAACTACATCGAACCGGTGACGGTTAATTAATCACGATTAAAGGGGTTCGCGAGATCAGAGATCGTGCTCGATTCATCCAGCTTGGATCTACTCGAGACGCTCAAGCTGATCTATTCGTCGTCACCTTCGTAGAAGCGTAACGATACTCGTGGGCTGGATGTACCGTTGGTGTCTCCGAAGCTCTGTGTTTCCTCGCTCTCCGCTTCATGGATCAAGATACGCTCAAGAGATGCCCGCGAAACCAGTCATGGACAGTGTCGCGTGGCTATCAGTCCTGTCTCACCGATGTAAGATGCGAACCGATTACGCGGACGCGCGGTGATTTAATAGCTGACGCTCGATTTTCAAGTTGAATAGCAACGGACGCGTAATTACGCGAAATTAACATCGAATCAGAGACAGGAAGACGTCGTTAGATCTGTCGGGTTGTTACACAGGTAGTCATCGTTTCGTCGCACTTTTACACGATCCGTGGTTATTTTACGTTTCACGGTGCACTGGATAAATGTTGCCCGACGACAAAGAGATAATCGTGGAACAGACAGAAAAAGATTTCGTTGGTTTTCTGACAAAGGTAAAGAAATGGATACATCAGGGGTAATTACCCCGCTCGGAATTGCATATATAATTGAAATGATTTCACGGTGGCTATCGAGGATAAATCCTTCTTGGATTTTAGAGCTGTTTTTCCTCGAGCAACATCACTACCTCTTTTTCATCCCGAGGTCCCTTTCAAGCACGCCGTTACGCCTGTTAACTTCTTCGTTGTTCCCTGGATTCGCCATCAGCAACATTTGGTCCCATTCGTTGCAAAAAAAGGGAGCGCCATACGGAATGCGGCCAACCGCGGAGATTGAATCGAATTGGAGCAGAGGCATTCGTCTGTCTCGAATGGCTTTTTTATAGTCTGACGGTTAAACAGTAGTCACGACGTTCACGGTAGATTAGTCGCCGTTTCTGAATGGGACAGAAATCGTCGATTGAGTATCAAGCCTTAATCTCGGTCAATTTGTACCTAAGATTTTTACATCTTTCGAATTATACATTCTACGCTTGCAAAGGTGCGCGAAGAGAACGTTTCAATCTCTTTCCCTTGATAAATCGATCGTTATTATTCAGTAATATTCCGCAAGCATGAAAGTACTTGCGCCATCTTGTTTTTTTTCACTCAGCCAGCCATCGAATATTAATTTCATCCGCAATTTTACCGGCGATCACGGCCGGATCGTATGCAAATTTCACTCGCGTAATCCTGGAAGTTCGATTAACGTTCCACGATCATCCACGTCAATTTCGCGGTGGTCAAGTAGCAGTTCGAGAGCCGCCATCCTGTAATCAGGAGGCGATCTTCTGCAGCTCAGCGACGAAACTCGAGCAACCGTGAATTTTCCTAACTACGAATCGAACCTCCCACCCAGGGAACTTCCGCTCGAGGAATCGCGCGAGATGTTCAGGATACAGGTTGTCGAATACAATGTTCGTGGGGCGGGTCGTTCTCCCTTAATTCTACCGCAGATCCTTCAAACTCTCGCTCCGCTGTAATTGAAATTTACTCGTTCCGAAGATTGCAGTTTGTGCCTTTAAGTGTCTTTACGCTTCTTCGGTGCTCCTTTATTCGCCACGCGTGTGATTAGAAGAGGAGGGACCGAGACGAACGCAACATGAACAGGTGAACGTTGTTCACAATTACTGTTAGAAACATTCTTTTTCTCAGCGACAGTAGCCAATGACTGCCACCTTTAGTAGACTAGTTTTTCCCCCCTTTTTATAAACCTGAATTCTCAGGTTTTAATTCGTAGTATAGTATATCTTTCAGGACTATAATTTTGTTAATGATTATTCCAATCGATTCACCTCCTTCTCGATTGCTGTCAAACATTCGCTACGTAAGATTAAACAGATCCGGATAACAGGTGGCTGCTAGCCATCGTTCGTATCGAACGGAATCTCGTCCCACGATTGAACGGCAGAAGTCGTGGATACGTCGATTTATTTATTCCCGTTTCATTAATAGGCTGTAATAAAGCGACGGGCTGTTCGCATGCTCGTTTTCTTCGAGAATCCGCAAGGATGTGCTCGATGGCGTTAAGGTAACTGTACCGCGATCAACGCCGTTCCACATAACAACATTCAAGAAAGAGCGAGAAAGAGAGTTGTGTGTTCGATGGCCGGTTGGATAACTCTTTGGTGATCGTTTTGTCGACCGCGACCAAGCCGCGATTAGGCGCTGCTGCCGGTTGCAATTGGTACCACCTACCAGGCTGAGATATTACCCTGCACGAGGAACACGTTCCCCTCCGCTCACTTCTTTATCTTTTCTCTCTTTTTTTTTTTTCGTTTTTTTCTAACCGCCCTGGATAAAAACCAGCGTCGACACTCGAACGATCGAGCTTCCGACGCGGACACGTTTTCGATTCTTACCCCTCTTGTACCGTGCTGGCTCCCGGTCACGATCGATTAATTTCGAGTTATTCCAGCCTGGAGAGACCACGATCGGGAGATTGGCTCAGCCAGTATGGGCAGAGCGTCTACGTTCGGAACGGTCGTGAAGTCCTGTTGCTGCCACGGAACGATATTATACCGCGATATCTAACTCAGTTCTTTGTACTTTTTCTACTCGTCGTCGTCGTCTAGATTCTCACGGGGCCTGACGTCTTTTGTTTATCGATGAAAGGCATCGAGACGCGGAGGCATTCCGAGAGAGGTGAAATTAATATGCCGGTTTCTATCAACTCTTCCATTATAATTTACCAGCTTATACGACTATAAAGACGCCATCGGAGCATTTGTTGCGCACCATAATTTTTCATATCTTTCACGCAGACATTTGTTACGTCTCTTTCTCGAAGACGCAACGTTCACGCGTGGCGAAGAGCTTATTATTATTACGCCTTTTCTCCGGTTGGGCGAATTCCATCTGCCATAAACATCTACGGATGCTGCAATCTACATCCACGATTAATCTTCCCATTTCAGGATGTTACGACTGAATGAAAAGGACACAGGAGAAAGAGAATCCTGTTTTTTTTTTTTGTTTTGTCCTCGAGAGAGCAGGATCTTTCGTTTCCTGGGTTAGATCGGTTCTTATTCCCTCTGTTCTTGATATAATTCGTACGTAATTTATCGCAGGTCATTGCGTACGAAGATGCACAATTTATTCCACGTGATTTATTTGTCCACGGTATAATACAAAACGGTCCCTCGGAGCTTATCACCGTTCCCGACGTAACTCGATCGCCTTTTTTTCACGAATTAACGGCCGCGATTCCGCGCTAATGCTTCCCGTCAAAACCGTGTGATTAATAATTGCGAGTTTCTTTATCAGTCCAACGACCGGCTAATGTTTTCTTCGGCCGTTTCGAGCACGCCACGCCAGCGGAAACCATCTGAGAAGCCGAATGATTAACGACGCCCTTCTCTTTCTTCGAATTAATAGAATTCCTGCCAATTTTCTTTGGCTAGAGAACGAAATAGTTTCACAGAAAGGTTCGTTTGGATGTTCAAGGCCGCTGGAATCGAAACGAGGCTCGATCGTGCGTACCGACAAACGGAACCTCCGTCAATATCGGACATCCGATTTCACTGGCCTCGATAAATCACGTACCAATAGCCGCGATAACGGTTACGATGATTCTAGAGTCGCCTCATCTGCGAAACAGTGTCACGACACGCTAATAACCACTGTGCGACAGGTGGAAGAAGTCGTACGTGGAGTACGTTTTATCCGTGGGCACGTAGAGGACTTGGATCGTTTAAACACCGAGTACGATGGACTTGAGTTACGAAAGATCGCTCGAAAATACCGCCGTGAGATGTTTTATTAATCGAAGCAACACGATACGGGGTTCGTAGAATTAAACCGGGAGAATAAAATCGACGGCGAACATATACGCGACGATTTCGTCTGAATTACGGTCGTTTAAAAGTATCACGCCGTAACTTCCGTCCAGCGATTAAAATTGCAAATGATAATAGGTGAGAGCTCGTTACTCGTCAAGGAGTTTATTCTTTATTCGGTGTTTATTCTCACTGTCGCGCCACCTCGTTACGGTGAATTAAGAGGGAGAAAAATGAACAAAAGCACCGGGTAAGATGAATTTTTATCACTCCCTATCATAGGCGTATCCGTGATACGGCGTTTTGTACGCTGCTCTTCTTCAATTTCACGCGCTCGTCCACTTCAGCTCCACCCTCGACGAAAGCGATAGAAGCTGTTCAACGTACGCGTATATACGTTTACGAGCTTATCGTGCACCGTATATACTTTACAGTAAATATGATACATAAGTAGAAGCTTACGCTACAATTTCGACTCGTCCCTTTTTACCTGTTACCACCTCGTTAACTCTCGCTCACCGAGACACTCCCAAGGTCTAATTCTTCTTGTTCCTTGCCTTTCCTGTCATTCACGCCTCCCGCCTTGCCAACCTGTTACGCGAACACTTTCTTTCCCTCATCGATCATAGCTCCTCCTGTCCTCCCACCTGTACAAATTGATTGTCTTCTCGAAGCAGATGCCTAAGTACGTCGATAACCATGGAGAATCGTTTGAAAATCGTTCCACCGTGTCAAAATGTTCAATAATTATCTTGGCTAGTCTCTTATCTCTCGAGTTTTATGTAAAGGGGAAAAAGATTGCAAGTTCCCAAGCGAAGGACGATATTTTTAGCGCTAGCTTAACGATAATCTAAGGATGACCGAGGAACGATTGCTCGTAATCGCACCTTAACGACGTATACACGTACGCGTAGATACTTTTATGTTGCATCGACAACGGGACCGAGACCAACAAGAATCTACGCTCGAAAATATAACCTTCTAACTAATCGGTTCCCTTCGTGTCGTCCATCTTCATTTTCGACAGCGTTCCCTTGTAAATTTATCGGCGATCTGTTCGAGGAAGCAGCAATTACTTCGTCCATCGTTTATATCAACCCCGAGACGCTCTCTTCTATTCGCGTCATTTTCATCGTAAGAAGTGGCTGCACCGGCACAATTCAATTACCGTACGCCGATTACCGTAATCGTCAACATCCTGCTAAATACCATCCAGTTATCTTTATCGGAACGATTCTCCTTTCGTTTCGACACTTTCGCCACCACGCCTTCGATCGTGTAACCTTATCATCCGCGGACTCGATGGTGCGGTTGCAACGTCACTTTATCAGTAGCTTTCCCCGGACGTGTGTATCGCTGAAAATGCAAAAGAAAAAAAAGAAACAGAAAAGGCTCGCGTAATTATTCGTTCGTTAGCGTTACACACGGACCAACATCCGGCGATCGTTCCTCTCAGCTCTCGAAGGATCGCTCGCCGTTCCCTGATCCTTGTCGACGATTAGTCAAGGTGGTCTCTCAGGACACTCGCTTCATGTGACCTGCATGAATAGTGACCGGCAACGAGCATACACTTCCGTGGGTGCTCTCTTACGATTCAGTTCGCTCAGGGTCTTCAGCGGTTTAAATTTATGCTTGCAGATTAAGCTGGTACCCAGACACCATACACGCGGTGCCTTACAAACGCACTAAAAACTATTCCCGTTCTTTTTTTATTACACCGTTGTATTGAAAATTAGAAAATAATTAGCGCCGCGATTGATAACGAAGTAAGAAGTCCCTTGTACATCGTATTTAAATTAGTCGAGGGTGTATCAACTTCTCCATGATATCAACACCTACGCATCCCTTCGTTTCCCTATCCATCGCGTCGAATCTGAAAGAAATTTGAAAATGTACATCTCCGAACGTCACGATATTACACGTCGAAAAATTCAACATTCCCCGCGGCGAGCTGTTTCGAGCGTCAAGATTCGCTGAAAACCGGCAACGACCTATTGCCTCTCGTACAGGGTTTATACTTGATCCTGAATGAAATTATTAGCCTCTTAGTTGGGTAACCATGAAGAGGGGTGCAAACGGTGCCGCAAGGTGACGCGGGAGGGGAGAACCGCGTGGAAAATTATGCGTGTGCATAGAGAGCCGAGTTAAGTGTCCGGCTAATGGACAGGTACATAATTTTACACGAGATTCTTTCTGCAACACCACGTGTGTGTATATATATATATATACACCTCTGCTTCCTTCCCCACAAGCTCGACTAGATCTTTGATCTGAAATTAAATTACCGACAAGCACACACGGCTGCCGCTCCGCGAACGAGCAGAACGCAGACACGCACGCATGCAAGCACGCACCGTTCGAGCGTGTGCAAGCGTACGACGATAATTTTCAAGGAGCGCATCCTGGACTTTGCCGCACGGTGTCCTGTCAATTTTGTTCGTTTACGAGGTATAGTGTGACGGCGTGTAACGCGTGTTCGCGGCTGAAACAACCGAGGAACCCTGTGGGTGCTTCGTCCCACCGATTTCGTTTATTCCTGCGAACGTAATTGACCAGGTACACGGGTTCCGTATCTCTACCTCTTGATCGTCTAATTATTTATTAATTCACGAGCACGCAACCGTGATGTTAAACGGCGAAGCCGAAGGGTGGTTGCGCGTTTCGAAGATTTCGCGAGAACAACGCGAGTCAGAGAGCGAAACAGGAGAGGAAAAGTGAGATTCTAGCTGATACGAGGAGGGGAATCGTCCCTATGGACAGAGGGTTTGTTAAGCCGAGGCCTACGATTTCGTATTATACTAAGTCGGCGTAAGGGATTTTTTCGACGGCCATTATATATGTCCGTATATCCCGCGCGGCGTTATTAGCGAGCTATCTGCTCGAGCATCTATGGAGCATGAACATTTTCTGCAGGACCTGTCAATTATACAGATTTATGATCTCTCTTCCCTCTCGATCCCTCTCTGCCTCTCCTCTCGCCGGTTACGCTCGTCCGCGTTCACCGCGGCTCTATCCCCGCCGCGTTTTCTGCGAATCTACACCCACGACACCCACAGACGCACGCGGGGAACATCGTTTCGCGTGTCCCCGTCGCGGAGAAAAAGAATCACCTCTCTTCTCTCTCTTCTCCCTCTTCTCTCTCTTTCTTCTCCGCTCCGGCTGATTAACGATCGTCGTTAATCGCCGCTGCCTCAGTTACGGTTAAACGCCGGCGCGATAGTTAATCAAGCGACTCGATTCGACACGACGAACGCGTTGATCGATGAATTTTCATGGATCCTACCACCCGGAGGAACGACGCCGCGTGTATCTTATTTCGAATGCGGCGTTAACAAGTTAAGACGAGAAAAAGAGAAAAAGGAAAGAGTAGATCCGTGGTAATTTCTCCGTTATTAAGGAAACGGTCAGGAGCATTTGATGCAAATGTGTCTGGCATTCCCAACGGTGTACCGGAAGTTGGCACGCATGCAAAACCGAGAGGCGTTTACCTCGAACCGATCGAACCGTGTTTAAAATGTCTGAAATTACGGTGCAACTGTACCTTCGCGAGGAATACGGTCCATCTTGGAGCGTGTAGCATGGCCGCGAGCGATTCCAGAATTTCGACTGGCCTAATTAACGGGGTCGTCGAAACATCGGTAATTAGGGGAGGTTAATGAAACTGGAGTTAGATGGACGCGAATCCCGTGACGGAGATTTAATTAATTTTAAGCGTATTTAAATCGCGCCGCGGCAACGTTCCTATGTAATTACAACTCCCGTGGATATTTTAGTAGGTCATTCGGGGTTTTACGCGCCGTTTACTTCGAAACCGTGTAATTTCGACGAAACTCGATATCTCGAACAAGTTTCGCCGGACCTTCGGCGACCTTGATGATCGTTAAATCACCTCAGCTGACTCTGACACGATCTTCGCGAGCGTACATTGACCATTGGTAACTTTTACACGGCCTCGATAATTATACAGTCAAATGAAATGACCTTGTGTAACCTTGACGTGACCCTAATTATATTCGAGCGACTATTTAAACGAATCTACCGTCGTGTGAGATGCGAGTAGTCTGTAGCGAGTTGATTACACGGAGATTACACAATTTCCAAAAGAAGAAACACAGGCATGTTTCCAACTCTCGTATGAAATATTCATATCGTTTCACGTTCGTAAGTAGTTCATTCTCGACCACTTCTTCTTCCTCGTTTACGTCCCCTGCGATGGTAATTTCAATAAACGATACACGCCGGATTACATTTATTAAGAGTGGTTTACGCGCGGCTCGAAATTGAAACGAGATAAATCGTTCAGATATCTCCGTTCGTTCGGTTTTTATATAACGCTCCATATACGTGTAATCGAAACAGGTTTCCACGCGATTCGTGTCACAACGCGATTTCATTAACGACTCAAGGAAATCCTCGATTAACGAGCATTGTTGCGCGATGAAATACACCACGCGGCTAAAAACCCACACACGATTACATTCGCTAAACCGACCGTCAATTAAGCGGAATTTATATAAATTCGTCGGTGAAGAAGCGAGCTGTAGCAAGGGACAAGGATTTATCTCGATTTCGATCGTTCGATATCGTTGGGGAAACGACGACGCTCCGTGTGTACTGTGGGGAGAAGGAGCAGCGATGAAACGAATCGGCGGAACGAAGAATAGGAAGAAAAAGACAGACAGAGAGCCACGGTGTGGATGTCGGTTTTTATTCAACGATGACAAATCGGTAATACTCACGACATCTTGCATTTCGACCGGTTCTCCTCTCCTTTCCTTCCGTCTTTTAATTAATTCCCTCGCCGGTGATCTTCCATCCGACTCGATCCTTTTCACCAATGAAAATGAACGTCGATCGCGAGGAAATTGATGTCCATTACATACGTAGCCTCGAGTTGTTATTCTCTCCCATCCCGATACTCTTGTATTCGTCGATTTCCACGTGGGTGTAGACAAAGAGGGAGAGAGGTCTATCTTGGAGAATTGTGGAATTTCACGAAAAATTTTAGGGATCGAGCAGAAATCGAATCTGCGACTTCTGAAACGACATACTGGGAAACTCTTAGGCGCCTAGCTAAGGAGCCATCTTAATTTCCTCGCTGTTCCAGCTTTTTTCGATGAGTATGCAGGAGGCTCCGAGCCACCAGATGTGAATATTATTGTTCAGAATGCTGTCGAACGTCAGGTCCAGTTAGATCTACGCGTGACCTTAAAATATGTGGATCTCGATCGAAGTAACAGGACCAAAACGCTTTTCAAGTGTGAAATGGCTAGATGGCAGGTGTTGGACGCTACTCTACGGAGCAATTATCATTCGATCGAGCTGCCTCCATCCTCGTCACGATGTTTAATGCCTGTTCCCCGTGTGAAATTACTCTGCTCTCCGCTCGTAGTTAACTCGTCCACTGAACGGTCTCTATTGTCCGTCCAGTCAATAAATTACCCTCCGCGGAGCCTGTTAAAAAATCGCATCCGAGTGGAATTTGCTGTTGGAAATTCTCTACTCGATTCGGCGGAGATCCCTCGGTTTAATCGGCGATTATTCAGCCAGCTGTCGCGGCACGAGAGAGGCAGGGGAAAAATGAGACGATTTGTAAGAGCTTTTGTTCCCCGAGCGACGAGAGTGATTTATTGGCTTTTTGTCCTCGTGACTCTTTCCTAGGGCGTCCGCGCCTCGATCCAGGGGGCGTCTAGGATGGAGTAAGGAAAAATCGAGGCCGTGACTGTTCCTGTAAAGGTACGCGTGCCTCCTCGGCCAAGCTCGTGCCGCCTGTAGTTACAGTCCCAAGCTCCGCGGCGAGACCTTGTACGGTGCGGCCTGCCTTTGCCTTTACTTCGTCTCCAGCTGCGATGATAAAGAA
The DNA here is from genome assembly GCA_951804975.1 of Anthophora plumipes. Lineage (NCBI taxonomy): Eukaryota > Metazoa > Arthropoda > Insecta > Hymenoptera > Apidae > Anthophora > Anthophora plumipes. The sequence goes on from OX638114.1 coordinate 25,381,783, forward strand.
AGGAGAACCGCCACACGAATGGAATAGTGGTTTGGTAACACCGTGGAATCAAGACTTTGGTATCAGGGTCAACGATACACTTTGCGTTCCACATTGCACCACGCAAATTGTACTTGCACGCTTTACGACGCGATTCACCCCAGCCATAGCGGCAAACGATTTTGCAAATAACGTTGCAATCTAACAGCTAGTATCGAGACCTCGATTCCGTGGTCACACCGATTTCCAACTGGGAATAAATACCATCTGTTACCCTCTATTCCTCCTGCAATCTTGGAAATTCTCGTCCTGCGCTACGCTACTCTCAGAAAATATCGCAAGGAGACGAAGAGACACTTTGAAGAGACCAGTTGAGATGAAATAACTCGTTAACGTTGCGAAACACTTCGTTTCGATGCAATTTGAACGGTGAAACGGAAGCTCTAGCGTGTTCGAGTGTTAAAAAGGTAACGTTTTCTTGGAAAAACGCAACGATTACCGTCCTTGGGATGAATGCTCCGAGGCGAGAAACGAATTTCACGAAGCAGCCACGGGAGTGGCAATTAGCTAGGCTCGTCTCGATCCCACGTGCACACTGGCGTGCGTGCGTTAATAACGTGCGAGGCGACCTCGAGGCCCTCCATCTCGTTTCTATCGCGGCCGCGTTCCTCTGGAGGTGCGAAACGAACGGAAGGCTCCGTGACGTTAATTAACTCTGAACGCTTCGCCATGCTTCTTCATCTAGTTCGACGTTTGCTAATATACCTAGACGAAGTTCATCGCGTTAATAATTCAAATATCGCTAACTGATAACGAGAATCGCTCGAACGAATAACTGTGATCTCGTATTCCACAGGCACAGGTTTTCCTCTAGTTACGAGGAAAATTGATATCGGGTAAGAAACGAAGAAGGCCAGAGTTTTTCCCTACGTCATTCGACGTTGCAACGAAACGCACGATGGAACTCGAAGCGACTCGGTTTTTCGCCTGAATTTGTCTTGTTGCTCGTAACGGCACGCGTATACGCAGAGACTTGATTAACGCGATCTATTCGGATCTCTTTCGTCGTAGAAAGTTTAATGGGATTTACGTTCTTACGCCGGGAATCTCATTATATTTTCATTAAAGTTTCTAGCAGTTTTTGCGTTCATTATTCACAACCTAAGCAGATCTGTGCTTTTTCGAAGACACGTCTGTACATGGTGGAAACCTATCCTCTATATTTACGCAGGATGATTCGTTTTATTTTAGTAATTAGGTAAGAAAAAAGTTTGCAAGTATGCCGGCGATGGTGGCAGAGGAAGTAGAAATTCAGGTATTTAGGGACGATCTCGATGGTTCTGTTTCTTCGGTATGGTTCGCCGGTTCTGAACAATGTTCACGGAAACAACATCGGGTCATCGCCTCGTGCGAGTTCGTATCGCTAGGCGTCGCATTTCCCAGGGTTTGAAAAAAAGATGGCAGAGGGAACGAGGAAGAGGCCGGGGCGAAAGGAGACTAACGCTCGCGTTTCGTCAATTAGCGCGTTAGCTTTCAGCGAGGACGGTGAATCCGGCGCGTTGTTTAATCAGACACTTCATTCATCCGAAACCTGGGCAACTTTCAGATAGCAACGCACCTTCTGGGTCGTCTAACAGTAACGAAGAAGCTTCGTGCAATCGCACATCCAGATGATATTGAACGAACAATCGTTCTCTGGTGTATTCCGGCTGGAGGAATACCGGCGTACAATGTACCGAAGATGCTCCGGTACCGTTAAACTTTAATTATTGTCTTTAATTAGTGTCCGTTTCTAATTAATAGCGTGTTTTCCACACACATTGCGCATCCATAGTCCTTAAGTTCGTAACATGCTTGACATCACTGAAACAATTTTCTTCTTCCTCTTCGCGTAATCGTCGATGCGTTCGGCAGACATTCCACCGAGAGCTTCGTGAAAATATGCTTATAGATGTGCTCTAACGGTTGTCTACCGCGTGGAAGCAGGTTTCTATACGTGCAACGAGAAAAATATTGCTTCTGCTTGACGATTCCCGGCGAACCTTCCGACAGCTGACTCGACCGCTCGTTACTCATCCACGCGTTCAAGTCTCCAGAGCATCGGACCGTTTTCAATCGGCCATTCTTAATGCACCTCTATCGTGCCCAAAACATCTTCATCGTTAGAAACTGAACAGCCTTTCCGAGAATCTATCCTAACCATTATTTATGCAAATAGAGTTGCAGAAACGCCGTTCCATTGATTCCTTGCCAAGGGATCGTGAGCATCATCGGCCAATGAAAGTCTACGTAACAGTAGCGTGTACACGTACAATTTCCCGAAGTGTTGGTGTTCCACGAGACACGCACGCAAGTCGAAGCTTGCTTCTTGGTTATCCCACGCGACGAATCTAGCTGAGGTAACCGCGTTATCGTAACCGAAGCGGTTGCTCGCTCGTGCGATCGTAACCGGCCGATTAATCGAGCCGACACATGGTTACGAGATCACGACCAATCCGTAAGACGACGCGGCGCCATAATCGCGACGACGCATGCCAAGATGCGTGGGTGCGTAAGCACAGAGTTCCAGAGGGCTTTCCCCTCCCTTCATCTTGCTCCTCTTTTTCTCCTGATGGGTGGTCGTAAGAGTGATCGTCCCGATCCTCTATTGCCAGGACTTTGTCGATTCAGGGACCGAGTATCGAGTTGTAATTACAGTGGGCGGACTGCTCGAGTTATCGCGATAATCTGCTCGGCCATTGTGTTACATTCCAGGTTGGAACTGAACCCTCTGTTGGACAATAGAAAGGGACGTTTTCTCATTCGTGATCTTCTTTTTCTGAATGTAGAAAAATGGTTCGAATCGTTCTGCGAATATTCTACGTTTCTTCCTCTATGTATAGACGTACGAAATATACGAGCGGAAGGTTGGCGCCATGTACTGTGTACGATATAGATACTGTAGGCGCCAACCGTGGTTAACCTGTTGCGCTTGGAAACCATCGAGTAGCTACAATGAGATTTTTATTTCGCTATTATACGTATATGTATGCACTTCCTTCCTCGTTTTTTCGTTATCGTACAGTACTTCGAACGCAGATAAAAATAAAACGGGTCCAGCTATTTATAATTCCTGTCCTGCGATACACTCACCATATGTATTCCACTCTCGCGTATCAGCGATAAAGGCTACCGGTAAGGATTTTACGACCCTGACCCACGACTATTGCGCTACCTGTTGCAAACGTGACTCTATGCGAACCGTCCAATTCCCCTACGTGCTCGCGTTCAGGATGCAATTATTGCTGTTTAACTTTCCACATAAAAGGCACGACTTCCTTACCGGTTTGAAACCGGTGGTTTCCTTTCTTTTTTTCTTTTCTTTTCCAAACATTTTTCCGAATGTCAAATTCCCACAAAGCAGAAACGGTAGAAGAGAAGAAGGGCGGTATTCCTGTCGCGTGAGTTTTCTATACGCGAGGCACGTAGCTCGCGAAATAAAACCGCTGCATCGTCGTTCTGCAGGTTGGAACGGCCGAGTCATCGGTAAATGCTGCCGCGAAAAGGAGTGGGTGGAAAGCCGCGTGCCAAACCGCGCCGTTTTGCCCCGTTATCGGGCAAGAAAAAGCGCACGGTAACGCTCGTTAGCCAACGCTGAATGGAAAACGTTAGCGGGCTTCCCCTTTGCTCGCGATATCTGCAAGGTTGATCTAACAAGTGGCTTTCAGCCAGAACCAGAGTTTAACGTGTCTGTTCGACGCTCGGCTCACCTACGTGGCAAATAATTCCTCCTTTTCAATCGTACCCTATCGATGATTCAAATTTATCGCAAGATTAGCGGGCAATTAACGTTCATCAGCCCGAGTGTTAATTGCCCGAGGAGAACCAGGAAGCGTGTTGAACTTTATGCTTAGAGAAACAGTAAAGGCCAAAGTATTATTTATACACCGGGATGATTGTACCATAAAGAAATGGGTATTTGTAGAATTTACGAGTAGAAGTTTTACGGGTGACGAACAGAGTAACTCCGAATACCTGTGGCGCGGTTTAATTTACAGCCATTTTGCTGACTCTCGCCGAGTGCTCTTCCGCGTGAACCGCGGCTGAAAATTAAAACGACCGCGAGATTTTTCGCGAAACTGGATCTACAACAGGCTGGCTGGTGAACGCGTGTACCTCGAGCTTAAACAGCCGCAACAAGGTCGTTCCAGGGATATCCTAAATAACGGAATGCTATTCTTCATTCCGTCCATCTCCTCTTATTCCCTTGTCCATCCGTTAGTTACCGCAACGCGCGGATGAGAGAACCGACCTTTCATTACCTCGAATCGTTCTCTACAGCCTTTACGATCGAGTCGAATCAAACGTTTCTAACCTTCCCTCTTACAATCTTCCTCCAGCGAGTTTTATACACCGAAGCTACAATTAAAAAATGAATCATCTTATTAATTTAACCTGCGTTCGTTCCATGTGTGCGAGCACACGAATCTAACGTAACGACGTTAGAATACAAGAGCTTAAACGGTTTCTTTCCAAAGTCCATAAAAGTGGATAGGAAACCGGGAGTGTTCGTTAGTCGAGCAACGTGTTACACGGAATAATGGCCGACATTGCCGGTAATGACGCTTAAACGCTCATTCGAATAGTAGCTCGCCCTCGGTCTCTAGCCATCGTACAATCCATTAGTTTCTCGCGTGGACGGCGGCAAAAAAACCGCGCAATATTTCTCAACTGCTGGCTCCAGAGAGTTAACTGTACTCGCGGTGTTCGCCTGGTCTCGTAGCTGATAGCAGGTGGAAATGATATCTAGAAACCTTCTTAGGAGACCAGGGGCTTCCTTTCTTTTTCCTCGCTACCACTTTCTATCATGATTTTAATTAAGATTTCACCAACCTCTCGACCACTTTGTCGCCGATCCAGCTACCACCTTCTCTTTATGGGATACCGATTCACCGATATAATCGCCCCTCGATTAATTATTGTTTCCCCTCCACTGATTAGATTCAATCCCATGCATAAGCGTGAACTCGCTACGCCCATAGGTAATTGCACGCTAATTGGAGATACGACTTCCCCAAGGAGCGTTTAATAATTTCGACACGATGCTACTACCGTTTGCATATACATGTATGATTACCTCGCCTTCGAAATGTGATCGAGGGAAACCCGTTACGCCTCGAGTTTCAGGAAATCATCTTTCAAGTAAACGGTGTTACAGAAGCGACATTTTTCCGGGTATATTAGCGACACTGTACCGTTCGATATTTAATTACCGGATGGAATAATCGTTTGTCACGTCTCCGTTCGTTCTAATTGTTCCAACGATCGTGCGTGTTTAATCGGTCGATCAACATAGAGCTCGCGAAATGCATAATTTCACGTTTATACCCTTTTTCCGTCTCTCTCGAATGCCAGAAGAATCTCAACCAAGTCACGCAGGCTCATCGACCAAGTGAAACGTATCATTAGGCGTGACGTTAGAAACGCGTCGAATTATTTAAACGTTTTTTTCTGCGATCGGTCGAAATATTTTTTACAGCCGGTGGCTGAACCGATAGAGCTGGTCATCGTCGATTCACTCTCACGGTGTACAGAATTTTGATACTCAGCTCGCCTGTTACGCGATTATATCGAGAAGGAAAGGAAGAAATGATAAAAGAAAAATAAAGAAAGAAGATATACGAGGGACGAATAAATCAGCGTTCGCAGTGCGCCGCGTATCTCCGCGTAGTTTCAGTTTTCTCACGTAGCCCAGGTGGTCGGGAGGCGAAAAAAGACGGTGACTCGGCGTGTTCAGTACGGGCCTGTTCGCGCTCGTTTGGCACGTCGCGGCCGGCTCGAACACCATGACGCTGAGGAACAGCCGGAATACTGGTGGCAGGCTACGTGTCACGGGCCGACAATTAGAATACCCGTTCATGGGAAGCGGACGCTGGCAAATTTGCAAAAAGCGTGCGCGTGGACGGTTCGTGACGAGGATGCGTAACAGGTTTCGCGAGATGGCAGCTACGCTTCCTCAAGAGGATTACTTCACTCTGGATTTTCTTCCTATCGTCTCTACCTTACGTAAGCTCCTTGAAATACTTGATCGTGACTTAAGATACCACCCTGTCGCGTATCACCGGATTCTGTGCTTTTTAAACTTCGAAAAATCGAAAGATCGTGGCGAAATGTAACGGAATATTTAATCGACCGATCGATGCACTTTCGGTCGAACCCTGAACGAATTCAAAATTCTAGGCAGCCTCGAGTCTTTGCGGAATAGCAACATGTTCTCAGACCACCCGCGATTTTTCCAAGAACTCCATTTGCAACTCTCGTCGTGTCTAGCTTGAAGATTGCATCGGTTAGACTTTACTCAACAAAGTCACGGAAACCTAAGCGAGTTGTTCTTGAAACGCAAAACGAAAGAAACAAACAAAAACAAAAAAAAAAAAAGAAAAAAAAAGAAAGGGGAAAGATCTGAATAAGAATCTGAATACCACCGCGCCTACAGGGAAGTTAAGTATATATAGGCACGAAGGCGAGAATAGTGACACGAAACCGTTGCTATGAAGTGCATAGACAGGTGTCGGTAGATTTTACGAGATTCGAGGAATCTCGAGTATTATATCTGCTGAAAGAACGCAATGGCGTAGAAGCTGCGTTCAAGATAACTGTAAGCGGTGCGAAAGTCGGTCGAATATGGGCCAATCGTTTCAGTGAACGAGCTAACGTGATTTCCCATCTTCCGTTCACCCTCGTCCACCCACGAATTGCTCGGTTTATCGGAGTCTCGTGTGAGAACAAAGAGAAACGTCGAGGAGAAGATCTCGGAAGAATTGGAACAGGAGTGGCAAGCCATTATGCAAGAATCTTTACGTTCAAACGAGACGTTTATCGTAGGTTTATATTTAGCAACGACGACTAAAGCTTGCGAGAAGATTTTTATCGAAACGAACGTGGTTACGACCGGTCCTCTGGCTATTTGATCTTTATAGATCGAGAGTGTTCCTTTCGCGTAATCGAGCTATCGGCCCTTTCATGGACGATTATAGCTCTATCGAAGAAATCAACTCGGTTTATGAGCTACGTGTGAATTCGTAATGCTTCGAGGACAAGGGGAAACTGGTTTAAGCGGATTGAAATTTTTCTGCGTAACCTCACGATATTGCGAGGATCACGATAAATGATAATTAAATTCGAATGCTTGAAGCACTGTTAAATAAGCTCGTTACCGTTCGTAGTTACACACCGTCGAGAGAGAGTAAAATAATCCTTGGCAAATAACAAACGACGTATCGATAGCCAATGGAGAGAAAGGGGGAAGGCAAAAACGAATTAATCGAATCATCATGTCTACGATCCAATCTTGTGTAATTGCTAATTGAAAAACTATCGCTTCGTGCACGTTTTCGCGCGCGGTCAGCCGGTGCAATTTGCAAAGATAATCAACATTATACGTGTAGATGATTACATACACGCATATCAATAAGATAATCATTTCTTTCATTTAGTCTAGCCATTCGATCTATCGAATTATCTATCGAAAGCACCGTGAAATTTGATCGCCTACTCGAAGGTTCGATCGAATCAATCGTATGAATTTACTTCGAAGAACCCTTGTCGTCGTAGAAATTGCACGCGTGTAATAGGATTGATACAAGTTGAACTATGGTTAATAGCGATGGTTAATTATTTGATTCGAACGACCTCGCCACGGGTACCGTTATTTCTATTTCTCCTTATTATCCCATAGGACTAATCTCTCTACGTTTATCAGCCGTGTGACCATATTCGTCTTGTCGTGACACACCTCGAGGAGGCACCGATGAAAAATAATCGGAGGCTCTCTAATCGCGGGAGGCTCCGTTAGCATTTACCCGAGCAAACTAATTGCCATTAAAGCTGTCGGATAAACGGCGAACGAACGAGATATCATCGAAGTCCTTGGTGGCTCGTTAATATAAGATACCTACAACTTTTCATGACTTATCGTACGAAATAAACCCACAACGAGCGATATTTTATCGATCCCTCGATGGGGGCCAACGTTCGAGCTACCAAGTGTAGATCATCAAAGATATCTCTTTTCCTCACCTACTCGCTTTTCCTCGAGCGATCCACTCCACTGACCTCCTTCCGTCGCGCTACGCTTATTTCAATCCATCCCGATAATACTTTAGTAGAACACCATCCTTGAAATTCATAGAGATTAAACCAAGAACACATTCTGTTGGTACACAGACCGTACCGCAACGAGTATTATCTTTTACAGATTGAAATAGTTAGCTGGGACGAGGAATTAACCGCGTATGATTAATGAACAGAGACTAAATAAGGAGCCGGAGGAAGCTGAGATCGGCTTCGAGAGAGAGTACAGATCATTAACCCCGACGGTGTATGCACGACCAATTAATCCTCGTTATTAGTCTGCGGGATAGCTCGCGCATAGCCGAGATAGCATGTATATACCTAACCGCATGGAATAGAGAAGAAGGCGCGAGCTTTTCCAAACGAACGATTGAGAATCTCGTTATCGGTGTTTTCCCACGCGGAGAAAAATTCGTTGAAAGGGTCGCCTGACTGTGTGGTCAGCGTCGCCATTCCGCGATTCGATCGCGCGGCGACGCTGACGCAGCTTTCCAGTCGTGTAATTAGTCTCTGGAGCGTACGGGAAGGTTCGAGGCTCGCTCGTTCGTTTGCTCGTGCATGTATCTACATTATGACGAGGCGCCGATGGGTAACGGTAACGATCGGCAAACCAAGGCTGCGTTCGGCGCTTCGGTCAAGTTCACCATCCCGAGATGAAGGTCTTCGAGGGTATAGAGCGCAATCAAGGTAATGGACGAGATATTTAGGAGGTGATTTTCTAGCTTCAGATACACGTGGCAATTTGTTAAGAATGTTCATTTGTTAAGAACGATTGGTACAGGTTGGACCACGATGTAGAGATCTGGTCAAATTGGACAGGCGTTCAAGCAAATATGTTTCGTTTGTCGGGACAGAATTAATCGGTGGATAAGGATTTGAAATCACGATTAAGACTGTACAAAGAAATCCTTCGTTTGTGTAAATCCTAAAAACGTTCTATACTAGCGTTACAATTATGTCACGAGTAAAAGTTTTCCTGAAGACTCGTGGTGGAAGATGCAGAAAGGTTGCGGACACAGAAAGAAACTTCAAGATCGTGATTTGAATCGAACATTTCCTGCGATTCTTCGGGAAGATAAAAAGATTGAACGTGGAAGGATAGTATGGAGGACAGAGAGACCGAAATACAGATGTTTCGAGAATTACAGCAACAAACCGCCGCGGCGGGTTCGGTGACATAAGCGTGTTTGCACGCGACCCACGTGCGAGTGGCTGCTGTAATCGTCGATGAACTCATTATCGGCTCGAGCACTTTCGTGACGCGGCGAAAATGGAGAGCCAGAGAAAGAGAGAAAGAAGATTATTCGGGTTAACGATGCGTTCGAATTGAACGATTGCCGCGCTGAATTCTTTATTGCTGGCTGGAATAGTTTGAAACACGCTATATGGAGCAGCCGAGGTTCCATTACAATTTCTGGCGTTGTCTATGTTTCGTGACTCTATGTATCACGCTTTGATCACTCGATATCTGAAATTATACCATTGGAAATTCCAAAATAAAGAGCCTCTGTTTTTCATTATACGACTTATTCATTTAAACGTGAAGCTGCTGTTAGAAAAGTCCGAAAAGCGAAGGCTTGAGTGGGCCATGTGCAGTCTTCTGCTGCGTTTCCCCTTCCTAGGGATAGTTCTGCCTCAAGGCTAAGAAAGGCCATATTGTCAAGGGGGTCCTCTTGACTAGGTTTTCTCAGGAAAGAGGGAATTGTATCAGCACTCGCGAAGTACAGTTCAAAAATATAAGCTTTCACTCTGTTTTAACCGGCCACGTTTATTGTGTTATTTAACCGCTCACCACCGTTATCCTGATTATTCCTTACACTGCGCATTCGGTAAATCACTGTCCGGCTGTTAATTTGGAAAATATTATAAAAAAAGTTGTTTCGATCAGCTGATAGTGGAACGAGAGTTTTTTTGAATCTCAGCTCGGTTAGAAGAGAGGCTAAGCCCGTGACATAAGCAAATCTTTGCTCGCTAAGGCTAAGAACGATGCACCGTTCAGTTGTGCCAACACACCTGCGATTTATGCACGGTCATGCAATTAATGTTTCTTCAAATACGATTCCACGGTGAAGAAAAGGTTCGAGCTCTCTTTTAAATCTCCCCCCTCCCTATTATCACATCCATTCCGTTCCGTTCCCGTAAACGGTACATTCGCGCCGGTATTCCGCCGCGACTTTTTCTGCCGCGTTCTTAGCCGCATTCGCGGCTGTTCAGTCGGACAATTATCGCGCCAAATTATTCGTGTCGCCGTCGTTAAGACGCTCCGCGGTATTCAACGCCTTGTGGACCTACTTCCGCGACGTCAACGCGTCTCGCCACCAAGCTATGCCACACTTGAATACGCATAATTAATATTCTCCGTATGCAGCCATGCGTTGAAAACGGTCAACCGGGTCACCAGGATACATCGTCCAGGTATTTGGATCATTTCGTGGCGTCTAGAAAACGACGACCTGATTCCGATACAGTTCTTTTTTTTCCCCTGCATCATCTTTTCCATCATTTTCACAAGGAACATTTCCCAACGTCCCTTTTATCTTCCGTCAACGGCAGCGTAATCTTAAAGTCAGCTAGAAGAAATTGCGAATCGCGGTACCAGCTTTACGGGGGGCTAGCACTTACGGGGAATCTTCTAGCCTATAATCCTTTGCTTCTTCCAGTTATCGCCTAGCAAAGTCCTGTCATTATCCGAGTGAAATACTATAGTTAGCCGTGTCATAGCTAAGAGTCCGGGAAATTCGCGTTTCCACGATCGATAGGTTAAAGTCTCTTATCCCTTAGCCACCGGCTACCATTCCTTCCTCGTAAACGAGAACGAGAGAATCCTATAGAATCGTTGAAATCTTTCTCTCCTATCTAGCTGCTCGTATATTTCACTTGTCTTGGGTATCTGTTTCGTAGAATTTCAACATCGTCGCGATGGAGAATGATTAGGCGTGATGCGAAGCGGAACCGTGATACAATTAAAAGTAGATAGATCTCAAGGGAAAAATAAACCGCGCCACGGTTTCATCGTAATACGTATTTATTACACGGTGAGATTAATTGAAAGGAGATAGGCTACAAAGTATCGAAGCATCAAACGGCTCGGTCACGCTTTCACGGTTACGTTTCAACGGCGAGGTTCAGCTGACACGAGCTGGTGTATCGGCGTGCCCTTTAGAGAAAAATCGAGGGTTAAGCGTCGATTCGTGCAGCCATCCTGCCGGCTATCGCTTGGCCATCTCGAAAAAATGGACGCCTCTTAACAATCACCTGTGAACGTACATACGAGTATACACACACGGAGGAGGAGAAGAGGTCCTCTCGGTGCCGCGCGCCTCTTATCGAGATTCCAGCACGAGTTTCCAGGCAGCAGGATTATCTTTCAGCGAACCGACTAAGCAGCCAACAGTCTGCCCTCGTAGGTGGATGATTTATTACTCGTTCTCTGCACACGGATTTTCCATTGTTTCGGGAAAATTGGAAATCTCAACGCGTTCCCATGGAAACGGAAGATTCCTCCAGGCTGCGTTCGAAGCACCGCTAATCTCTGAGATTTCCCGTCATCGTTCGCTGGATTGTTTTGACGGATCGATTACAATGAAGCATTGTCTCGAGCCTGTTAATCGCTCGTTTCCTCGTTAATGCACGCGTCTGCGTGGGAATGGTATCTCGCGTATATGTATTTCAACCTGTAATAACCGATCATAGCCGTTGAACGCTGTTTCTGAACGCTTTAACGCTGTACGGAAAGTGACGAAGCGTGATCCGAAAATCATATATATATATATATATATATATTCACTCACACACATGTGACGACTTTGATTTACGGTATAGTCTGGCAAAAAGAAGAAAACGGAGAAAAGAAAAAAGAAAAAGGTGATGTTAAGAAGTTAATCCCGAACCAGACTGGGGAAACGGTAAATCTTCGAGCATTCAAAATGAAAATTTATCCATGCGTCTGCGATTAGCAGAGGCCAGCTGGTTTCATATGAAACGCGGAATTTAATCGAAAGACAAGCTGGTCCGTCGTCCCGTCGTTGCAAGGGAGCAAAAGTAGGTCCCCTGAGAACGGAATCTCGATACCCAAACGGCAACGTTGAAGAACACGCGACCGATGGACCGCTATTGCCGCGTATTGCACCGGTAGCAGCCACCAGATGGTCCAAGACACGCGAAACCAATGCGCCGTTTAATCGTATTCGATCTTCATTCCACGATCACACCACCTATCGTCCGTTCTACCGTGTTCTTAAGCCGATTAACCCTGTGCAAGTTTCCGAACAAGACCCGATCGTTTGGCGCTCGAAGGATCAAGTCGGTCGAACAGCGAAATGGCTTTCCATTGTTCCTCCGGTTCGTACATTCATCGTAGCGAGGGTCTGAAAATGGCTAACGAGCCACGAAGAAGCTGCTCGATCTACGCGTCCCTCGGTGAAACGTTCAGACACGATTACTCGCGTTATTGCATCAAGGTTGCTTGCGTGTACATACAACACTTCCGACGTACAACCGCGCGGCGATGTAACGTTTAATGGCGTCTTGGTCGCGTTTCGTTCGCTTTATTTCTCGCGGTGTTGGAGAGCTGTTCACGATGAGGTCGACAAGTTTTAAACGGTTGGGTAACAGTAAACTGCAATCTAACAGGGGAGAATTTTCGAGAATGTCAGGTGAATGCATCGCCGGCATGCCGTTGGACATCGTTTATAGACAGGATTTATCGAGGATATTTTTGCGACTGGTTAGGAAACTAGGTCCTCGCGGTCGCGGGTGGAAGGCCGTAGCTATCGCGGCACCGCTACTTTTGCGCCAGATGGTGCAAAACCTGCAGAATCATGCGCCTGCAGCGTGTAAACAATCCGCAACGAGGAGCATCGCGGCATCAATCTTGATCGCCTGGTCCGCGCCGCGGCGACGAGCGTTGTTAACAATAAATCCGCCGTTTAGACGGCCCCTGGTGTAACAAGTTTCCGCGGGATGTGCGCACGGATGCGGGCCTCCGCGAGCTTGTACCGCCATATGTCGCTTGTCTCGCTTAATAATCGCGTCTACCTGATTGTGAAAAACCGCCGGCGACGCGGTACTGTGGGAATCGTGAAATTTCTCGGTAGACGGATCGAGTAACGTACGAATGATAGAATTTGCTCGGAAACGATTGTTGCACGAACGGAGAACACTTGAGCTAGATAGAATCAGAGAAAAATAGTGGAAAATTAATAAAATCTGAAAGATGCGTGACCGACGTCACTGTAAAGAAGTCAGCCTGAAAAACTTGGTATGAGTTGAGAAATAATGGTAACGATCTTGCGGGAAATTAATCAAATTTAGCCGTACAGTTTTATCTTCTATAGCACTTATCTAGTCTCGATCACGGAAACCACCTAATCGTATAGTAGTGTCCTCATTTCCATATTTATTATATATTATGATTAAATGATAATCGAGGCGTATAAATTCCGAAAGAATCCCGGTAGTTCGTTAAAAATCCTCGCAGCATCGACGAATCGCTTAACTGGTTAATATAGTTAACGTCAAAGCTGGCTAATTGAAGAGGATTTATTAGACGTGATCTCGATCGGTCGATCGGTGGATACGCTCGAGTGAATTGCGTAATCGCGCCGCTCGCAGTTACAACAGGTTCAAGCAGGAATTAATTGGACCGCGTAAACCAATAAGCCGAGCCAGCCACGCTTTGCTATCTGAAACGAAATAATGCCTCCCACGCTTTATGTGCAAATGGAATTCGTAAGGCTAGTCTCTCCTCCGATATCCGGATGAAGAAAAAGAGTCGAGCAGATGGACTCTTTGTCGTTTTATTGCCACATTCTTCAGAGTAGACTCTCGAACGACTTGTTTCCTCCTATCGATACAGCTCGCCAGCCTGCCTGGTCTCTTGCTCTCTGGCGATTTAGTCGTGCAACCGACTGGTCATGTGCTTAAGAATTCGCGAACACGATCGTGTTCCTTAGATTGCAGCCAGAGACCACGGGGATCGTACAAATTCGCTACGACGATTCGTGCTAACGCCTCATCGATCAAACGGTGAATAGTGCTCCTCTCTCGCGAGGAGAGAATCTCCAACCTTTTTTCTCCGCATCCTCGGTTGTTTAACTGTTTACGCGTTGGAACAGTTAGTTTCAGCATCGCTGCGGCATCGTGAATATCAAAATCGTAAAAAGCGCGGGGTTCGAACTGAGGATAGCTTAACCGGCGATATAGCAATATTTCTGTAATAGCAGCTTATGTTAGGAATCTATAACTTTCCGAGATTTGCATTTCTCGATTACTGCTATTTGTGTACTGGTTTCTTGCTCCGTTTCATTTTATAGTTTCGCCTTCGGTAATCAGGATAGCATTTTTCCGTCATGGCTTCACGATCGATTTCACGATTATGGTACCGCTTATCGTGGTTTTTAATAAGAAACGCGATCTGTACGGTTGATAAAAAGAAAAAGAAGAAATGATAGAGTTTATGAGAAATGAAAAAGAAAAAGGAAATTTGTCAGAAGTGGGATTCGAACCCACGCCCACAGAGTGGACTGCGACCTGAACGCAGCGCCTTAGACCGCTCGGCCATCCTGACTTGTTTCAACTTTCCCAAAATTCGGTATAACAATCTTTCGACATGTCTTTATTTAGAATGTTAATTATCGAGTGAAAAATACTAGTTGGAAAATCGTATTTAATTAAAGAAGTTCTCTAAATTATCGTACAAGCGATATCGTACGATTATAATATCCGACTGCATTCTGAAAATGTTCACGTAACTTTTGTAACTGTCGTTCAATTACGTAAAAATGAATAAATTTTATTTGTACATCGGTGTCTAAATTTATTATACAGTATAATAGAGATGTGTAACGAAACGAAAAAATATAAAGTCACAGTTTAAAAGCGCCTTTACAGGAGAACACCGAGTACTAAACTTCGAGAAAGTATGCAACAGAATCGATAACTGTTTTAGCTTCCTTATCGACTGCAAGTATCGTAGAATATACAGTTTCTTCTTAAGGTTCGTGTCCGGGATACGATTCGATCAGCTCAAGGCAGGAGAAACTCGATAGTGAAAACAGAGACATTTGGAAATCGCGATGGAAAACTTTTCCGCCAATACTTTGACTTTCACTTCCTCATACGTGGCATTTGCAAACGCAACCGCGTGCACACGTGTTTTGCATTGTATTATCTCGTAACTAACAAGTATTTGCTTACGATCGCTTCTTCCTTCGACTGTTTCCCTCTCGGAAGATGTCCAATATCATTTTTCTACTCTGCTGAACAATTTCACCATAGCCAATGCACTTTGAATATTTGTCAAAAGAATATTTTATGCACCGTTCGATCCTCCAAGGGAATCTTCTTTACCACCCTGTTCCTCCGTATGCGATCTTTTAAGCCTCGCCGGTTCCAAGTTACGATGGGATTCAAATATACGCGAATACTGGCCTGGCGTCATATCCCTCGAGTAGTCTTTTTGAAGTGAAAATGAACGAATTCGATGGAAATATATTACGTCGTCCAATAAAGTGACTTATTCGAAATTCCCTCTCACCTGATATCTCTACTCTTCCATAACTCTTCCTTGAAATATGGCTGTGGAAACGGGCGAGGCTGTATTATAGGAATGTTAGGATGTAGACGGAATTTTAAAGTACAATATTATACCTAATACTATCAAAACTTTCACTCTGGTTCCTCGCTTTACATCTATCTCTTTTACAGAACCCACACACGTCTCTTACGCTCTCCATTTATTCTTTCACTCGCCCGTTCTTTTCCTTTCATTTCACGTGGACGTTTTCGAAATCTATTTTTGATCATGTCCACTTCAAAGTCTGGGTGATCGCTTCGTTCACTCGATACTCTCACATTTTGAACGATTCTCGATTAAACATTCACTTGTTAATGTTTTTATGTCTAAACAGTCGCTTAGAGAAATATCATCTACTCTCTTAATACGAAATCCCGAATTTGTCACCGATTTTACGTTACATCTTTCTACGTAAAGAATAGGTCGATTACTTGGAGATATCCACGCGTCGATTGACGCTATCTATTTCTAAATTTCTTCGAGAGGGATCATTCGTAAAGCTCACCCCCTGTCAAGGTGTCAGCGTACAAAAAGAAAAAGCGATCAGCAGTGTCGCGTATCGCAATAACGTCACCTCGAATCGAGGGTAAATTGCTTTCTCGCCGGTTTGAAGTCAATAAAGAGGCGCCTTCGAGATCCAGTTCCCCCTTTCCGAGTGTGGACCGGTCGCGCGGTTCGTGTAGAAAGCTCGATTGCGCAACGAACAACCGGATCTACTTGGAGAGGTAGTTTTCGCGGCGAAAAGAACCGCGGCCCGGGAAACCAACGAAAGAGGACCTTTTGATCGTGAAATTCAGTGAAACTTCACAAGCTTCTTGTAACACGAACGGGAATCGTGACACGGGTGAGAGCTCGACGCCATCGCTGAAATTCTCCCAGAGCTATTTTACAAGGCGTTCTCGTTACGTAAACGTCAAATAAAAGTGAAAATCTGCGACAACGGCAATGTTCGATTATTTAACGAGCGTAAACGAGTAACATCGAGGAGTATCTTTACGTTTTATTCGACTATATCCTGGGGTTGAACGAGATACACTTGTTCAACTTTACCAGTGAAAGTTCCTTCGAAATTTCATTCTCCGAATCTCGCTTTGCTCGCCGAAGCAACGCACCGAGGATTCTTATTTTTCGTTCTTTCGCAAAGAGAAAGAGAGAGAGAGAGAGAGACAGAGAGGAAGAGATTTTATGAAATTTCTGCCGGCGAGTATAAGAGACTCGGAAGGAAGACTCAATTTCACGGAGAAAATTTAAACGACTTGAACGAGCATTTCGTTCAAGCATTCCCCTTTGAGAAAAGGAGCAACTTAATTTGTCAGTTTCACCGGGAAAGTCCAGGAGAAACAGGTGGCTAGCTGATATATCCGGTGTACGATCGCGTGAAAAACGAATTTCACCGTTGCTGTGAAAGAGGGTTAGCCAGTATTTTTTTCGTTCTTTCTTTTTTGTGTGTGTTTTTTGCGAGAAGGTGCATCGTTTATCCGGTGAAATGTGACCTGTAAAATCCGACCGCGTATCTGACACACCGTGCAACAGGGAACGTCACGAGTCGTGAAAAACCGTCCAACCTTTTTCTGTCGCTCGATGAAAATGCTCGTTTCTCAAATTTTCTCACCGCAAATGCGAAGTCGCGCGATATTAGATCTGGTAAAACCACTTTGTTACACGGCGGCAAGGTGCAAGATGAAATTCAGGGAAAATTTTGCAGATTTTCCCTTGGTCTTTAAGACAGGAGCAGCAAATTTAGAGAACAAAGATTTGAGACTTTCACAGCCTTCTCGTTACATATTTTCCTCTGTTAAGGTTTTCGACTGTAAGCTGTGTTCTTGTGGAATTATTTTCCCAACGTTTCGTATTGATAATTAAAAATATAATAAATCTCTTTCTTTCTCTTCTTCGATAATAACAAAAAACAATAATAGCTCGGTTAACTCGCTGAGAGAATTAGTCACAATTCATTTCATCAAACTGAACTTTTAGTGATCAGGTTATGTACATTATCTTTCGCAGTTTTAGATTTATAAGCCTTACTTATAGAGCTGCTAACTTTTTCAACGGGACAAGCACTTTAAACCTACTTTATTGTGCCTTTTAACAAGATCGATCCTGGAGCACAGATCGTCAGTTTGAGCCTCTTATTTCAATACTCGCGTTATTTCTCTCTCGAGAACGTAGATTTTTACGTCTAGCTACAAAACATCGCGGAGTGCCTATTGCAGTTATTTGCCACGATTATAAATCGATCTTGCCTAATTTCAACGTTGGAGAGAAAAATAAGGCTGCGTGATATTTTATCTGTACATAAAGTATTTAATAGAAATTGAAAATTAATCTTTCCCAGAGAAACCTCAAGCTAGATGAATGTTTAAGTTTCATTTGTATTAAACTCGAACGAATTAACAAAAAGAAATACGGATAAATATATTCATAAGCATTCGTCGTTTTCTTTTCCTCGAAAGAAAACTTCTGGCTTTTAAAAAGCTTCGTTGCAAAAGTGTGCTGAAGTTGCTGTAACAAAAAACTTCCCTTTGGAGTGCAAAGGATTAATTACATGTTTTTATATTCTTTTGTTCGTTAACTTTGCACGCTAATGAGTTTTCTCCCGCATTAAGAAATAAACAAATAAAGAATCACTCGTATGCCAATTATCGATGAAATGGGAAGTACAATTTAAATATCCCTTTCCTCCAGTGCGTGGCTTCAAAGAGTAGCAAGAGTACGTACGAACAGGAAAAAGGAGAGCGATAATTGAAGTAGCTCGCAAACGAGCGGCCATAGAGCGCTCATAACTCGGGTAATAGACGTAATACTCGCTTTCTCCAAACACTGTTAATCAACGAAAAACGAATTCACGTTCGATACGTGACGTTTAAGAGCCATGTCGTAACACATTTTCATACACCGATCCGACTAAAGATACCAGCAGCATCTTCGATGTAATTCTACCAAGTGACGTTCGATACTTTCGTAAGAAGCAACTGTAATTCGCCAGAGAATAGAAATAGCCGATGATAAAACACGAGATTGCACCAATCGTCGAAGAAAATAGGTTACGGATATGCAATACGAACGGTTGACGCGAAAATGACACGCGATTAAGGTGTTCAATTGAACGATAAGGCATAGAACGAAATGCTGAATGGATATGCTAAATACGGAGAGTGTACTTCGGTGGAAGGATTTATCGAGATTTTGTTTGGAAGGAGACAAGTCGCGACAGCGACTCGAAGCCCCGAAGAAGGAAATGCATTTACCACGGTAAAGTATATCGTCGAGAGAAAGGGGGACCGGTGTCCGCGGGTAAACGCGACTGCTAACTTGATTCGCTTCATTCAGTGCGTGATCCTTAGCCTCGTGTGTGAGTCCACCTCTGTCCTCGTAGGACCATCTCGAATATTTTTTCTCTCTCGACTACATAACACAGTGATTAGAATTCACATAACACGGTGATTTCTACTTTGATCATTCGGATGTATCGCGAGGTATTGCCGCGAACTTTCCTCTTGTTTCTCGTGCCTCTTTTCTACTTTTCACCGATCATTATTGGCAAAAGGAAATTGATACAGGTGATTCGAGATAATTCGATTGGTCAGCCGTTGGTAGAGGAATAGCGTTGAATAAGGTGGCTAGTGAGAAACGAAAGTGAGTCTGTTTCTAAGGTCATAAACGCGCCAACCTCCTGCGTTCTCATTGTTGGACATGCTCGACGATCGGAACAATTGAGCTATAGAGGAGAGAAAATTGCCCATTGTAGCAGGTTCAACCACTGTCGTAATTTAAAATGACGTCTATAAATTTTGTTCAGAGAAATCGATGAATTTATCGATAGCCGTTCCATAGTGCAAAGTCGAAGAATAAAATACGAGAAAAGAAGGTCACTGCTAGCAGAATAATTCTCTAAAAATGGCTCCTTCTTTAATATCTTTCTTATTAATTCTATCTTGTGTCCTACATACGACACTGTCGAAAAATGACTCGAACATTCTACGAATTGGAAAATCACGAGATAGATCGGGTGTTACGCCCGAAACTCCAAATTTAAACAGAACCGACTACGACGAAGGAAGCGAAGATGGAAAGGGAAAAGATCGTGGTCCTTTAATTGGATTCAGTAGAAACAATCCCGAATTGGACTGGAAGAATTATCTGAAGCAGTTCGACGAGAAGGAAGAGCAAGATCGCGATCTCGACGTCGATTTCATGAAGGAGAAGCTCGTAAGGACGGCGAACAGTATCCAGTGGCTGTCGGATCTTTACGATCCTCTCAAGTGGGCCAGAGTACCTGGTAAACTGAAGGAAGATTGCAGAAAGGACTTGGAATTCTTCTTGAGGTCTCTCCAGGATGGAAAACCGTGGGCGGCTAAGGGTGAGTAGAGAATAAACGAACGAGGAAAAGAACTGAATGCTTCCTGTTTTGAAAATCATTGCACGATTAACAACAATGTGTCTGCACATTTATGAAGACCTCGAGGACGATACGTTTGCATCCCACTATCGACAGATTAAGGCAACCTTCGCATGGTGGTTTTGCTGTTCGTAGAAATTTATGGTTCGCTAAGTTTCAGAGTGCTATGCCGCTGGCAGACCGGATTGCCAAACGCGTCGTTACTTTGCGAAACTGCAATCTACCAGCTCGTAATAGTTAGGCGGTTGTTGTCGCGTTCCCTTCCGGTCTGTTGGCGAACCAGCGCTTTAACACGGACGAAAATGAACTTTCGAGATTGTACCTGTGTCCAGGATAAAGGCAATACGAGAATTCTTGCGGCTTGACGACGCCAGGCAAAAAGCCAGGCTGAATGGACATTCTATTACGGTGTCTCGGGTTTAGAGGTACGCGGCGCGTCGGAAAATTCAGGTCTCGCGTTAAGGACGCAGAGTTATTATCGTAAATCATTACGAAAGTTAACCAACGACAGCAGAGTTGTAAACTTCTCTACTTCTGGCTCGACTCTCGAAGCTACCGATCGAACACGAATGGAAAGGAGGGGAAAAACCAAGCCCCGTTTCGACGATTGTTCAACATTCCCGATCTGAAAAATTCCCCTCCGATTAACTCTGTCCCGCGATACAAAGTCCACGTTTCGCTTGGACCACTGGCATTCAACGCCACCCACTGTTACGTAATTCCTTGATTTCCATAAACCGTGGCATTCACCCGCGAACGGCGCGAAATACATTGCAGATGGATTTGCTTTCTATACCGCGGAACCACTAATGCTTTATGTAATTTGATTTACCGTGGAGCAACGGCAAATACCGAACCACTCGTTTCATAATGACCGCTTATCTTGGCCATCTTGATTCCTTATCGTACGACTAAACATCCGTTAAATCGTTCATTAAATTTCTCCCTAACAAATGCTACAATTAGCAAAATTTATCGCCACTCTCGAGGCACGCTCCGTCGATACATCATGGTTAGGTTAAATGGCACCTGAGATTTTTTTTCATTCTTTCTTTTCTTTTTTCCTTCTTTCTAGTGAATCGAATAGGTTTGAATGTCGCGCGTTCGTAGGTCAAACGCGATAACTTCCAAGTGTCATAGGCGACGAATGCATTCGAACGCGATGGATAGCGTTGCAGTCTCGGTTTGTTGGCTCGGCAGAGTTCAAATTCCAGCATCAGGGTCGTAAGATCGCTATCGGTGGATAGGTAGGCGCAGAAAGGACGTCGCGTCGCGGTGAATAGATCGTGGCTGCGGTTACGACGAATAGAATCCCAGGATTTTCCAGAATCGCGATTGCTTCCGGTAAGAAGCAAGGCCCCGGAGGGTTATCGACGCGAAAATTGAACCTCGATTCGATCGTCGAGCCACACGCGACGCTATCTACCTTTGCACGGTTACATTCACTTCTTGCCGCGGCGTAAATCCTCTCTGACACCGTTTCAAATCCCTTTTAGGAAGACGCGTCGTGTTCGCTGCGATATACAGTGTAGGAGGAGAGATAAATATCATGGGGGTAAGCAGTCATGGAAAATTCTGCGGAAGAATGAACTTTAAGATCATTTTACCACCTCGGACCACTGTCCTTTTTCCTTCTTCTTTTTCTGTCTGGAAATTTCCTGATAGGGCAAAGTTTCTCGGTTATTCTACCCGAAGGAAACATGATCAATTCTTACGTTTCAATCTAATCTCCTGAACAGTTACGCGCTCACGGTGGTTACTTTTGTTTCTACCTGTCGCAACGCGTAAATTGCCGAGTTGTAACATGTAGGCGGTTGCCAGTTAAATGACAGAGAGAGGGAGTTACACGTGTATAAAACTTTTACGTCACTTCGATATAGGATAACGTTGCGTTGGTACAAACGTCAACGTTAAAGCTCGACGAATACGCGATTCGAGTTTCAAAATTCTACGGGGCAACCTGAGCATTGCGATTCTATACTGTAGAGTGAAAAACAAACAAGAAAAACAAGAATGAAAAGAAAAAACATATGGCGAGAATAAAAATACAGCGGTGTTCTTGAACGTGTTTGGTTACGACAAGCGAAAATTGTAATTCAGCTGCAGTAGCTGTGACATACGGTCAGAAATTGCGAGACTCTAAGTAGCTTCAAATCGCGAAATGCCAGCAATCTTGCGAGATAATTGGGAAATGTGGCTTTTGCAGAAATAACGGTATGCAATTACTCCTTCGACCATAAGAATTCGTGTTAGATTTAATCTGAGAGCCTGCACACCAGCGAGCTACTTGGTCGTTTCGAATGCTCGTCACGTCTCACCGATCGTTCCTTTCATCATACAATCGTGTTAATCGCAGATCGATTCGATATGTAAGCTGCTATTGTTATAGGAGAAACTTGCTCCCGTCTTATTTTGGTCGTCGTATTTGATATCTGAATGGGTCACGCTTTCAAACGACTCGAGATTCATGCGAAATTACGTTGTCTGTCGGCAGTAGGTCGTTGTTTCGAGCGTCGTCAGACGACTGCACTTTCTCTACTCTTGTGGTCACCAGCTGGAAGTTTACGTAACTGACAATGAACCTTCCAGGCGTGGTCGTGTAATCCAACCCTCGAGAACTGCAGCTCCGACGACAGTTTTGCGCAACTTTTAACACAGCTTAAAAAAAAAAAAAAGAACAAAGACGAGTGACAGAGAGAGAGAGAGAGAGAGAGGAATTTTTTGTCGCGATTTTTTACGACTGAAACGAATGCTAAGAAAAAGAAAAAAGCAAAAAAGGTTCCATAGAAGATTCGAGAGAGAAATTTTTCAGTGGACAATCCACTGAGCCGTTCGAACAGATACAAAGGAGGGATAGAGAGGTTGTGGTACAAGCTTATCTCCCTCGTTCCAACAGAATCTTCTTTTTTATCGCGTTCGGTTCTTCAACGAAGACGCTCATTTTTTTCCCTCCTTTTCTACACAGTGTCAGACGCGAGCGGCCGTTACTCCTCGCAATTCCATTTCGGGAACGGCTTCTGGCTGGGCTCGAGCACCCTTTGCAAAGAGCTGAACGCCACCAACAGAAAAATTCACCAGGAACTCGAGAACAGACCGCCTTACCCGTTGAAATTCTACGTGGCCAGGATGTACTTAACTTTACCCAAGGAACTCGATTTTTCCGTAAGTACACTTACCCACCCCTTCCGATATTCCCATCGATGATCCTCAAGTTTAAGAGTAACCGCGAGCAACGCTGAATGAATCATCACGTGGATTAATCAAACTGCATGGGTCGAAGCCTAACGCGACGAGACGCTTGACGCGTCGTTTATCCTCTGAATAAAATTATTCCACGAGTAATTAATCAAATCAGCTCCTTTGTAGACGTTGATTGATATTTGCGGGAAAAAAGGAATCTCTTGATTTCACGATTATCTCTTTAAGAAACTTCAATTAGGGAAATAAGGAGAAAGAATTCCCACGGGCAATTTAAATGCGTTAACGCCGTAGCAACCACTGAGACAACACTCAGCTTGTCAGCAGTCTAATCGTATTCAAGGTGTTTGAAAAGTTTTGCAACATCTGCCGGACGAACTTTCTTCCCCCGAAGAATCTAACTTTTAGCATTCGGTTTAATCAAATTGCGCGGCGCTTTATATTTCTCGATTAGCAGAAAACAACGCCGCAGTTCTCAGCTATTTCCCTTTCTTTATAGCGTTAAGTTTATCCAGAGAGTAAATACGTAGTCAGAAGGAATGGATGTATTTAAATTCGAAAAATCCGGTATCCCGCGGGGGAATGTAAAAATTTAAAACGCATCTCTGTGCAAAAGGCGCACAGTTAGATGTCTCCGGGGGTTGTCCACGTTCGTACGAATCCCGTAAAACGTGATTCAGAACGAAACTCCGAACCGTAGAAGGTGGGTCTGCACTTTTCACGGACTACCGGAACAAATCCTTCGATCCAAGTTAGATTATCTCTTGCGGGGGATCCAGCTTACGTCAGGCTAGTTTCGAACCGTCTCGCGACTTTCCTAACCATCGCGCGGGTTCAGTGAAATTAAGCCGCCGAAAGAGAAAGAAGGTAAACAAAGTGCAAGGCAGCTGGAAAAGAAAGAAGAAGAAAAAAAGAAGCGTTCGAACGACGAGAGAAGGGGAGAAAAATAAAGTGGCAAAGGAAGGAAAGCCTCGAGAAGGAAATGAATTTTTCAAGCTCGTCGAACTTTCAAACACTTTGAAAATCGCGGTACAAAAAGTAAACCTTCGAGCGTACGGAAGCGTATAAAAGTTTAATTAATCTTGGAATTGAATCCTCTGGCAGCAGCGTTTTGCATTGTGCAATCTAACGCGTCGAATTTAATTACGACACGCCCGATCCTTTTTTTTCTTCTTCTTCTCTCTCCTCAGTTGACGCACATCGTCGAGCAAAGAGTGGTTGCAATTCCTTTTTCAGGTGCGACAAGTATTTTTGGGCCTCTGTCTACCGGCTGCATGCGACCAGGCGTCCGTGACCTCGATGCTAAGGGCGAGCGCAGCTCGAGTCGAACGAGAGGGCAATTCGACCTATCGATCGACCGGACCGAAGATTCACATCGTCACCGTGAAATCTGTGCCTTCCAGCAATTACAGCCTCTGGCGCGATCCCAAGTTGTACGTCCTCTCGTAAGTAATGCAAAAACTTTTCTACGCCAATGTTACCCGGCCGTAAATCAGCCACGTGAGCCGAATTTTCAACCATCCTCTGCCCACTGATAATCTAATACACTGGTATCCATTCGCTCGTGTGATTCTTTAAAGATCGCGACACCGTTTAAAGATCGACTCGCTTCACCAAACTTTCCGTCTCTTTTCTTTTCTTTTTCCTACTCTATTTTTTCTTACGCTCTTACGAGAGGCAAGATCAGTGTCTCGTTATTCAAACACGTGACTCGAAACTTTCTATTTAGGCTTACTTCGATCAAACTGACAGAGGAGAATCTGAAAAGTTTGAAATTTGCCAGTCTCTTTACTTCTCTTTACGTCCAAGAGTAACAACAGCACTGTCACAATCTCTCCGTTCTTAAGTGAACTTTATCGTGAGAAATTTTATACAGCCCTCCCTTTACCGTTGTAATAGCCAAGCAAGAAAGAAACTTCTCACGGCTGGAAGTTTTTCTAAATAAATTCTCGAAATGTAGCTCGAAATGCGTGGAAGAAAAGTTGAAGAAAGATATAATTGACTGTGTAATAGCCCGAACGACGTCGACAACGGCTTGGATCGTTGATTAAAAAGTAACTCGGTGCATGACGCTGTCGCGTGTATAAACTGTGTGACAACTACTAGATTATGTAAAAAAAAAAAAAAAGAAAAAGAATTAGCACACTATTTCCGCGTATGAAGCAATTAAATGGCCGGGATAGATTTATAAAAGTTAAATCGCTTAATTTTAAATTGCATGCTATCGCGTTCACTCTTGACTCTCGAGTCAGCTTAAAGCGATCGGTAATAGGTAACAGGTGACTTAGATTCGTGCCTTTCGACTATGAAAATCACTCTTGTCTTCGAGATAATATACTACCCGCCGGGCAATTTGCAACTCGCGACAAAATTGCAGCAATTAAGCAACCCTATTGAAAATAATAATTTATGAAAATATGGGTGCAACTTCAACGTTGCTTGTTACGCGACCGGAATTTGCGCAATGGTTACATTCACTTCGACAAGTAAGCACGAACAACTTGCACACATGTTCAAGTTTGTACGAATGTGTTAAGTTTCGCGTTACAACCGGTTAACTAATAACAATGTTGCAACACGGTTTAACAACGATTATACAACGAGAACGATGAAAAATGCATTATTAAAGTGAACAGTTGCAATGTTCACGTAAAAATGGTGAATATTTCCTGTTATTGAACGAACAGAAGCAGCTAGTTTTCAAAACGATTTGGAAAATGCGCGTATATAATCCATACAGTTCGTTAAGCTTTCTTCTTTTTAAAAGCAACGTAAACTTCTTTATCGCAGTCGTGTGTTTAATTAACGCGCTGACGTTGTATATCGTAAATTATGCTTTTCTTTCCTCTTTTCTTTCTTTTTTTCTTCTTTTTTTTTTTGTTGCACAAAGTCAATTTCATAAATTCACCGTCTAGACGTTACAGCGCCGCTTAATGACCGAAGCATGATGCACGCGCGTACTCGTTTACGCGCGGAATACACTTTCTGCACTTTCCTTTTTGGAGCGAAATTCCAGCCCTTACGTAAACCGTCAATTGGACGTACTCCTGACTGCAGAGAAAATGGCTCGCAAAAACTCGATCTGTTGTAACATTCTCCTTGCAATCTTATCAAATAGCGATTTCGCGGAAATAGGCTCGCGAATATGTTGCTATATCCGCTCCACTTTCGTCAAATTGAAGGAAAAGAACGATTCCTTCGATCGAACACGCCTTGCCGAAAGATTATGCAACCTGTGTCACGGTTACATCAAAACGCTGCACAACAACGATTGCGTCAATGTGACGGAATGATCTCAATGGCGGTTAGAAGAAGAAGAAAAAAAGGAATGGATACGCTGGACACAGATCGTTGGTCTACTTGCACAACAAAGTGTTCATAAATCAGGGTATCCACGATGATGCTAGTGCGGTTTTTACAAAACGATTACGTAACGCGAGTGGTACGCTTTCGAAACTCTGCAAAAGGGTCGCTTAATATTCAGCTGACGTTTTGCAAGTTTTACAATTTTTCTCCTCGAGGAAACATTGCTCGAGGTTCGAAAAAAAAAAAAAAAAGAAGAAAAACAAAAATCTCATCTTGATAATCTACCTCGATGTATGGCATCTCAAGGCGAATTAAAACTCGATAAACAGCATTATGTCATCGAAGGAACGAAGGGGAGAAAGTGGGCGAGTTTGGTAAACGGGCTGAAGACCCAAAGTGCATTTTACATCGTCTACGTGCAGCTACGTAACTCTCGAGGTATGTTGATCGATCGAGCACAGAGATTAACGAGATAAGTTCGAATGGTTGAGACGATCATTACACCTTAAATAAATCGGATCAAATATAGCAGAACATCTTCCTCATCACAGGCACGCTCTTGCGAAACTTTCCACGAGTTTGAAACGAAGCTCAAGGTACGATGAACTTTAATAGATTCCAGAAGAAGAGAAGGAAAAAGAGGAAGAAGGAGAAGGAGAATAAGAAGAAGAAGAAGAAGAAGAAGAAGAAGAAGAAGTAGAAGCACCCCTCTTGCATGCCAACAACTCGAGTCGTAGCTCTCGGTAAAACGATAAACTATGCAAAACGACGGTGGAAAACAACGATCTCGTAAATGCCAGAGAAAGCTTCCTTCTTTTTCAATAAAAATGACAAAAGAACGATCTGAATCGTAAAATCGTCGGTGCATCATCTTTGAACCCCTAACATCTTCACCACCACTTGCAATCTACGTCGATATCAACCTGGCCAGGCCTTAAATAGAAGTTTGCACAGCGATGCGTCCTTGCACGCGATGCATATTAACTATAATACGACAAGTCGTTCGTGTTTAAGTTCCAAGGCGAGTTACAATCTAATGGCCCGATTTCAGAAGACCTCGTGACCATTAAGATTTATACAGAAGGGTCGCCAGTTCTTCACAGCTTACCTTAAGGTCAAGGCTATGATCAGTCTTCGTTATTATCCCTTTCGAATCGTTCAATTTCTTCAATTCAGAATTAATCAAGGAGAAGATCGACCTGACTGTCGTGTACAGTTCATCAATGTCACTTTCCACGTTTGCAACGCTCGATAAATCTTTCTTCAGCAAGACTAGTTCCTAGTACAAAGTTGCCAAATTCTCCTGAAAATACGATACTCTTCCCGAAAGAATATCTAGAACCATCTCTCGATAAATCTTCGGTTTCTTGTCACCGACGAACCGGTTTCTGACAATTATGCAACAGTCGTACGTACGCGAAAGCGATTCTGACCGGTGTTTACATCGCTCACACTCGAATTCAAACTCTCGAATCTCTCCGGAGTACAGGTGAGCCGGTCTTCTTGGCTAAGAGTCTCTTGGCTCTTCCGGTGTTCGATTCGATTGGAAATCCATCGGAACGCGTATCGACAGGTGTGTACGGCTGCACGTGTGCCACCTCGAATGTATTACGCAAGATTATAGAAAGGTTAAAAGCGTCGAAACGTGAAAGTGGCCACGGTATCGCGTTCATTCCAGTCGAATGCGGGTTTGGCCTGATCCTCTCGGTTGATTTCATGGGAAAACTTCGGGACTGGTTCGAGGTGTTCCAAGGATTCATTTTGCGTATAGAGATCAAGATCGTTCCATAAAGAATTATGCAACGCTAACTGAAAGGGTTTCCCTGTAATTAAATAGAACGTATATCTGCAATGGAAATGCCCACGCATAATCGTGTGAATTTCATTGCAACAACGTGGAAAAAGAAAGTGCAAAAAAGATGAAACTTGCATTCTAACTTAGGTCCGATTTAAATATATGAATAAGATGAAGGATTCGTTGCTCGTGCGACCGTTGTTTTTATTCATACGCGTCAAGGAAGAGTATTGAAGGCACGATACGTCGAGAAATACAGCGGATACGTCTGTTCAAGAGGAATCAGGATGTTACCGAGTCGTATTTCCCCCTCTGGTTTGATTTTTCTCAGCTTGTTTCCTCGTGGGATAATCGCAGCGAGGTGCAATTTGCGGATAAATTGAAAATTTGTGCCGACGCGTTACAGTTGCATCCCCGAGGGATTCTGATAAAGATTGAAAGTAAGATGGTGGAAACGATCTTCGACCTAGAAGCAATTCTCTGTAAGCAACGTGTCAGCCGACAGGATGTAACAAGAACCAAGCGCTTTTCACCTATGAAACGATCGTTTCAAACCTTCACGGTGACCCTATAGCTCCCTTATCCATAGATTCTCTCCGGATGAGTTCTTTTTACCGTTTCTTATCGCTCGCGAGCAAACTACCCCGTAAGAAAAGCAAGATAAATACGAAAAATGTAAATAAGTCGCAGGGCAATTTAAGTCTGGTGTGTATTATCGTGGTTGCAAAGCTGCTATCCATTCGTTTTACTGTTACAAAGAAACGTAACGAGGGAAAAACTTGTTCGCCCATTTTATCCTGCGTTGAAGAGCCACCTAGCATACCAGAAAAGGATAAACTTTTTGTCCTTTATCTCGAAATAAGTTAATATCGGTGTGTCTTCGGTACACAGGAAACAAGAAATTCTCGTTTACGTCGAGCTTTGGCAAAAGTAAATAACCTATCGCAGATTACCCAGTTCCTGTCCACTCTCCATTCACCAAGTATCCATTTACCCTTCATACACCGGCTCTTTTGTTCTTGCCGGAAAAGCTAAATGGAAAGAAACGAGAAAGAGAAAGACGAAAGATTATTCACTGTCCAGTTTCACCTTTAGGGAAGGAAAGAACGCGATACGCTTATAAATCGGATAAACGTTCTCCCGCGAACGTTGTTCTGTTCTTGCGTGATAATTAAAACAGGTAAACAGGAGACATCGATCGTTGTTTTCGATATTACGAGCACGATTGCCTCTTAGAGACAGTATTTATTACATCTTATCGTTCCCCGGTGAACCATGAACTTAGAAATAAAGTCTGAAACGAACCGATTTCTGGCACCAACGATTGAGTCGTTAAAAGATCTTATGACCGGTGTTAAGTCGCCGTTGACAGGTAATGATTCGGCAGGTGCTTCGATTTCATGGGAAACCATTCCAGATCGTGTCAATAAACTATCATAACCTCTCCGCTCTTTTTCCTTTATCCGCTTCACCTTGCACAATCGTCTCTACGTAAATGCCTGGAAACGATCGGAATTACTTCGCTTCGAAGTAATTCGTGAAACTGCATGCTAAGAATGCGGACAATTTGATTGTAATTTTAATCGATCGTTATTCCACAAGTCCCTTTTAGAATGCAGGTCTACGTCGGAGATACAAATCTAGCAGAGGTTATTTATTAACGCGATGATTAATTCCTCAGCTTGCCCGTCGATTTATCTCTTCTGCGGTAATTCATCAAACTACGACGAGGCAATGATACAAGCGAAGCGCAAATCTATTAGCAATTTTTTTCAGAATGGCAAAACCTCGCTGAGAATAGTGCCGGATAATGGAATTAATTCTGTTATTAGAGACAGGCGGAACGTTACGAATTCCTGAACTCATTAATTCGACGCCGCAGGTGTTTCCATTCGATGAAACCTATTTCGAGGATTAACTTTCCTTATGTGCCGGAGCATGTTCAAATGACACGGCTGGACTGTTTCGCCCAAGAGTAGAAAATGTTTCCGTTTCTCGCGACGGATAAATATACACGATGAATATGAATCATGGATAAGTACACTCGAGCAAATAGCGCGAGCGACGCTGCATTTTACGAGCAAGAAGTAACCACCAGCGAGATTTCAACAACACGATTTACGGCTCGATGTTTTGCCGATTCTACCAATTAAAATCAATTATTTAAAAGTGAATGCTCGTGAATTATTGCCACAGGATAACGTAAGCATTCATTTAAAGGCGCGAGAGGATTGGATAGTCGCAGTTTAAAGCGAGCAACGAAATGCCACGATGAAAAGAAAAAGAAAAAGAAAAAATGGAAAATGGAAGGGAGAAAGGGCAGAGAGGTAAAGAAGAAAAAGTGTGCGCACTGTGGAAAAGTCCCCTCGTATCTTTATGATTTAAGAGCGGTTTAGCAGTTTCTACCATTAATTTCACGTTTTAATACACGGTCTAATGTGCTGCGCCAGTTGTACGGTGTAATTTCAGCCGCTCGTGATAAATGTAAATTTGTCGTTGAAAAAATTACTCTATTAAAATTTTCATCGAGTAGAAAAAGAAAGCAGTTCCCCCTCCGCAACTCATTCTCCCGCAGCTATCCTGCAATTAGCTTGTTTAAATCGTCTTTAATAACACGCTTCTGTGGCTCGTCTCCTCGCTTTTGCATTACGTTTGCGAAACATCTGTTCCGGGTGGTTTTCCAGAGGCATCGGAGGCACGATACTATTCCTGATGCTATGCGCCACCATGTACGAATACAGAACGCCGACGAAAACGAAGGACGTGGAATCCTCGAGCGTGTCGAATAACAACGAGAGGCTCAGCAATTTTTCGAATAAAAATCTGAATCAGGAGCGTCGTGTGGTCCAGGAGAACGGAGAGGAGCTGATCGAAAAAGGGAAAACCTTGCAAAAAGATCTGACCGAGCATCCGAAAAAGGAGGGCAAGAAAGGTGGTAGCTTGCGGTCGATTCCCATTGCTATAATTTTACCTTCCTTAACGAGATTCTTTCTATTTTTATTTTTATTTTTGTTTTTTTTCTTTTCTTTTCTTTTCTTTTTCTTCACGATTACTTTTCAGGGTTCTGGCTGACGTGTCTGATAGCCTTCAATCCCATCGTGAACGGAAGCAAGATCATTAGCACCGACCCCGCGGCCAGGGAGAGCCTAACCTGTCTGCACGGACTACGAGTACTATCGTTGGGATGGGTCGTGATGGTGCACACCTATCTTCAAGTTTATTCGATAGCTGGTAAAGTTACTCTCCTTTTCTGGGAACAAGGTTACACGTCAAATCTGTCAACGTAAGACAACCACGACTAATTTCCCGGTAAATGTAATTTGCGAAGCTAGTACAGCAACAGATGAGAACAATAATTATCTGACGCACGATGCGCGGCCATTAGTAACACGCGAAAATGGTAATTAGGCGAATGGTAATGAGGAGATTCCAACATTACTTTAGCATTACTATTACTTCTGAAATCCAATTAAAACGTTCCACTTTCTATGAACGACGCTTAATGCAATTCACAGTAGAAGCTTATTGTGATGTAACTGAACGTACCGGTTTTCCTGAACCGCGTGCAATCGAGCCTCTGCTCCCTTCGATCAACAGAGAGCCGAGCCAGACTTTCACTGATAATTCCGAAATGATTACTTTCTCTATCGCGTATTACAGAGAACAAAACTCTACGCACGGTAACGGAGCGGAATTTCATGTTCCAAACGATTAGCAACGCCACGTTCTCTGTAGATACGTTCTTCTTCATCAGGTGAGACAGCCCGATGACAAATATCCTGTTTCGACGGAAAAAAGTACTCCTAAATCAACGGGTATGTGATTCTTTCAGCGGATTACTGGTAACGATCTTGTTCTATCGATCCGCTGGAAATTTGAAAAACGACAAGGACAGCTACTGGAAGACATGCTTTACCAAATTTATCATCATGATCCTCTACAGGTTTATCAGGTAAGTAGAACTCCTCTCAAAGTACACTTTATCGGAAAACTTTAAGCATGATGAGAGGGGTAGGAGGGGAAACGTTCTCCTTCACGAGGGAAGAAAATCTTCGAATCGGATAGCGTGTAGGCCATTGATCAAAACTGAAATCTGACTGAGGAAGGGTTTTATTTGCTCGTGTTCTTTACTCTCGATTAATCCAATCTCGGTCAAACGGAACTATCACCTAACCTCTGACCTCTTTCGATTTCCTTTTTGCCAAGATTGACACCGGCGTATCTCTTTGTCCTGGGTATAAACGAGATCGTCATAAAGCATACGCTAACAAGGACAGTGTTCTCGCCTGTGGTCATCGATCATTTGACCTGCGACAAGTTCTGGTGGAGGAATGCGTTATACCTCAACTCGCTCTACCCTCGAAAGGAAATGGTAAGCAACTTTCCTCGATCAATTCCCATTCACCTAAATCCCTTTGAATATTCAATTCTCCAAGAGTCGTGTATTTTGTGAAAGAAACACTTGGTGAATCGAACTTGGAAAATCGTCGTTTCGTCAGAACGATATTTTTCAATCAGAGACACTCTCGTCTCAACTCTGTATCGTATTTAGAAAGATCACGGTGTCCGTTATCGAATCAACCATTCTGTTAGTTCGTATTGACACCATCTAGTTCATTCAAACGCAAAGACGATTCAATCAAAGGATGAGAGTACGCGTCAGTGGAAACGGATCCAGCGAAATTCCCAGCAGAAAGTACGGAGAACACGAGAGAGAGAGAGAGAGAGAGAAGGTGTCAGCGTCTCGATCGTTTTCCGATAATTAATTCTATCGTTCGGAGAAAGTTCCAAAGTGGCGGGACAACGCAGAACGTCTAACCGTCCTAAAATCAATTTTCATCGCCGACAGAAAGAGTCGGTTAATTATCGGTAAACTCCGCTTTCGGACTTTTAACGACCGAAAATAAAAATAGGGAAAAAGAAAAAAGAAGAAAACTCCATTGAATGTTTATCGAGCGTATCCATTGACCTTTCAAACAACCGGGAGAGGTGTTAATTGCACACCTGTTATTGGCAAGCCGTTCAGAAGAATGGAGAAACCTATGTACACGTGGTTATAAAACGCTGTCAGAGTAGTTGATCAAAACCATTGGTTAGTTGGACGTTTGATCTATTAGCCTTTCTCGACCGTGGATTTTTCCGATACTCTGTTGGCAGACCTAGTCTTAGCTCGTTGAACCTTGACGTAATTATCCAATGAATACTTGATTAACAACTTTCCAGTGTATGCTGTGGAGCTGGTACATGGCAAACGACACGCAGTTCTACGTTCTCGGAATATTTCTGCTTCTGCTGTCCATTAAATACCTAAAGGCCGTCGTAGGCGTCGTTCTCTTTTTGATCATCTCCTCGTGGTTCACCACCTTCTCCGTCGCTTATTCCAACGATTACGTTGCCAGGTAATATTAACGGTGAAATATTTAAAACTCGCGTTAATTATATGTATGCAAATGTAGCCCAGTTCGCCTCTGTTTAATATTAAAGTCCTTTCTTCTCGATATTTTTCTTTTTTTCTTCTTCTTCTTTTCGCGTGTCTTGTTCTCTGTCAGAGAATGCATAACCTCGTCCGTTTATCGGGCGAGGAAAAGTTTCGTAACTGCTCTTGAAAATATCGGTCAACTTTAATCGAGTTAATTTTGGCAAAACGGAAAAAAAGGAAAAAAGGAAAAAACGAAAGATAACAAGCTAATCTTTTTTTTCGAAGGCTATAACGTCGTTAACTATAAATCGCGATTCAAGGAGGACGACGTTATCCAAGAGTTTCCCCTCCTATAACGTTTCTTTACTCTTCCATTTAGAATCCAAGAACCGTTCGCCCTTTTCGACGAGCTGTACGACAAACCATGGCTAAGAGCTGGCCCCTACTTCGTCGGCATCATCACGGGTTACATTTTGTTCAAAACGAATTGCAAATTAAAACTGCCGCTGGTAAGTAGTTGAACCTCCTGCTGAGAAACGTTTGCTCAGCATCGATCTTCAGAAAGTCGAATGGAAATCTCTCTTTAAATCCCCCCTCACGTGGATTCGTAGCTAATTCATGACGTGATTAAAATCAATGATGTCCACCTGTCTGTGCTAATCTCTGACGAGTTATTCAGCTAACAGCTGTGTTATGTTAACTTAAATGGAATCTAGACGAGAATCATCTGTTCTTTCAGGTCACGCGAATGATCGGCTGGATCTTATCCAGCGTTATAATGTTCTCGGTAGTTTACGGATTGTATCCCGGAAATTTAACCGTGCCTGTGAGCTCCGTATACGCCGCCTTGGGACATACAGCATGGGCGATCAGCGTATCTTTCATCGTGATTCAATGCTGCACTGGATCTGCTAGAATGATCGACAGCCTGTTGTCACTTAGACTGATGTATCCACTATCGAGACTTACTTATTGCGCGTACTTGGTACACCCTCTTATCATGATGAACACTGTTAGTCAGATGGACGGGCCGTTGCATCTTCACAATAATCTTGTCGTGAGTTACAGTTTCAGAGAACAATTCATTGATATTCCACCGTTCAAACGAAACGAATACAATTAGCACGTTAATTAGTCCAAGTTAAACGTTTGTCAATCAACATGTTCGATGTCTCGAAATACAAATTCGTTTGGTTTTTCAAGCTGATCCTTTACTTCGGCAATCTGGTTACCTCCTATCTGCTGTCTTTCTGCCTCTCGATTGCCCTCGAGGCGCCTATAGTCAATCTGCTGAAGCTCGCTTTCACTTCGAAGAAGAGGATAAGGTAGAAGGAAGATCGAACGTGGTGTATCGCGCGATCACCGGTGAGTAATGGACGCCTCGATTGCTCGCACAATAGACATACTTATTAAGAAGAAACGCCATCGATCCCTTCGTTCTTTCAGGAAATAATCGTGCCCTCACCGTAGAAAGGAGAAAGGAAAGGAAAAGCGTCGATCGTCTGCTGGATGTTCTCCGATGAAAATAAAAGCAGCTTTTCGTGCATCCATTTCCCCTGCTGACAATAATACCCCAGCTGCGTGACTTGACAAATTAGATGCTCGTCGAGCCTCGATGCAATTTCATCGGGACGAATCCTGTTCAGCATCTGGATTTGATTTACCTTCGAATGGAACACGAATACACGACACAGCGAAGAGAAAGAAATCGAGCTGGCGTACATTGTGAATTACGCAGCCGGAACGTGAATCACGTTGCCAGAGATATTTCAAAGTATATTATAAGTGAATATAGTATTCGATGCTAATTAAATGGGACTGGAACTTATCCCCTCCTGTTTCAACGTGAATATACCAGCTCCGGCAACTTATTTTACAATGCGTACGCTGTTGATCGTAAAACGTTGCTCATTACGCGCAAACTGTTCGCTGGCACGTTGTTAAATATCATTTTCTTCAAACGTGATTACATTAGGTAATGGGAATATCTATAGAAAGTCTCTTGTGATCGTTTGTGTAATTGAAACGAGACTACGCAAGTTGAAAGACCGGATCAGATGTTCCATTGTAGAATGATATAAAAGTGAAACGTTTCCCATTTGTGCCCTGGTTCTTCGTCCATGTTTGCGGAAAGTTTTCTTGTAAACTAAATACCTGTGGACGAAAGAGTAACCTCCCGCGCGTTATTTTATACGATTCCAATAACATTTATACACGCTGACCGTGAACAGATGCGCCACCAAAGTGTTGACAATGAGAAAACTTGGACCGGAACTTTGGTCAAACAGCGAATCGCGAGGAAAGAGAGAAGCGAAGGAAGAAACGGCATAGAGAGTCGCCATTCTTGCTCGGTGATTTGAAGGAAAACAGAAGAAATTGAACACACGGATAGACGCGAAGAAAGGATTGTACTTGAAGACGAAACTTCGGATAAGTAACGTCAATAGTGTGAGAGGATTCGAGTATCAAGCTTGGGAGGAAATTGTTTGTTTAGAGTGGTGAATGGAACGGTTCCGTTTTATAGGTTACAGCTACCAATATAACTCCCGCGGCGTGCGTCAAATGTTTTTAGAAATAGAAGCGTGTTTTACTATTTGTCCATTAAAACTTCAAAGTGGAATTATAGGATGGAAAGAGGAAAAGCAATATTTGCTCGACCATTGGTTCAATGCAACTTTACCTTGTCAAATTGGATGAAATCTACTGGGACATAGATAACAATTTTCTACTTTGTTCTTTGTAACAGAAAAAAAAGAACCATAAAATTTTACGATCATTATTCACTTTCCCCACGACGATTTTTTTTCTTTTTCTCATTAACCCTCCGAGTAAGTTTTTTCATACGATCAATTTGTCAACGTTCACACGTTTTTGCAATGAAACTTCGGAAAATTGAAAGTTTCATTTTGGCAAAAATTTTGGGAATTTGTTTACTTTTATTGGTTTCGATATAAATGAAATTTCAATTGAGTTATGGTACGTATCATGAATGTCTCTATAAAATATTTTTCTCGCGGAATACAAGTGACGAGTTGTAATTGAAACACACCTTTTTACACTTAGGAGAAGTAAACTAACGAAAGAAGTTTCTCGAAACTCTGCAAAAAGTAAATTGAAACGGTTGAGTTCGATTGACGTTTCGGGTAAAAAGCCACGAATCATTTTCACGATATTTCGTTACGTCGTTGGAGATTTGTGTTTTTGCTCTTTTCTCAAATCAGGAATCAGGTCGCCTAATCAGGTCAGGCGAAAAAGACTTACGTTAAGGAGAGAGTAGTATGTAAACAGGAGTATGCAGTAATACCCTGCATAGTATTTCTGCACGCGCGTTCAATTCTCGCGTGGCGCTTCGTGCACGGAAGCGCACGATTAGTAATGCAATTAACGTCCCGTCAATTACGCCCGTATAATGTCCCATTCACGCGATTATCGCGACACGACACGGCTGTCTAGCACTTGCATAATTTGCCGCGCACACCACTTTTGCCCGCACCTTTTCCTCCCTCCAGTTCTTGCGAAATTCTTCGGGCGTGCCTGTGCATTTCACGCGGCACGCCTTTCTTTCAAGGAGCAGAACACCTCAAACGTGGTTTCCAAACGATTTTCAGAGAAAATCGAGCTTTTCTGTGGATAAACTGTCCATGAAACAACGTTGGAAAGTTTTCGGGAGAAAATCAGAGGGAAGTTTCAACGGATGAGAACTTTCCACGTTCATTCCCGAAACTCGAACAATCTGCCAGTAAGATTCCCCTTAGTGAACGTTTATAATTGTGTCGGTGATTTTACCACGGTATTTTCACAATTGCCCGTGAATCGATTTCTGACGTGAAGTTTAATTAAACCTTCACTTTCTGCCTCTCAGCTTTGAAGTTTAATACAGAGAGAAAGAGAGACTCTTTCGTCTGACTACGAGAATAGAGGACAAATAGTGGGAGATTGGGAAAGGTGTTTATACGTAGTACTCTGCGGTTAGATTTCTAGTTCGCTAATGAAATCGAATGCAAATCAGTGCTAGGGCAGCATTTCGAATTTGTATTCGAGCAAATAGGCACGGTTAATCGGCGTAGTCGGCGCCGCTGTAACAGGAGGCTAATGCTAATACAAGTACGAGCATTTCTACATCGCCAATTCAATTTACACAGTCTCTCTCTCTCTCTCTCTCTCTCTGTGTCGCGTTGCTTCTATAGCGAAGAGTTCAAATTGGACTCGAAAATTTCATCAATTTACGCCAGATTTCTCGATTGAATTTTAAACGTAGAAAACAATGAATAACGATCGGACGCATTAGCGGATCCGAATGAAGGTTATTAATTTAACGTTTCACGTAGGTAGCCTCGATGTTCGACAATGAGTTACTACAGATAACGAATCGAACGATGTGACGATTTATTTTACAATCGAATATTCCACCTGCACGTTCTGCCTGCGTTAACTACGTTTGTGCTTCCATATGTCCCGATTAACTCTCGATTATTCATCGTGCACGTACACTGCTATATAAGAACGTCTATAGTGCAGTTACAAACGACTCGATACCGACAGGTGACATATTTTTCGTTCTTTAGAAATTTTTCATATGGACTCGATATTCGATTCGATCAATTCCGGCCTGCTGAATTGGTCAGGATTAAATTTTCAAAAATTTGACACCTAGACTGCACGTAACGGACCAGCCCCATTCGTCAGAGGCGAATATTCGTATATATTCGAATTCGATGTCACAGTGGAAGCGTCAGATCGAGCCTCGGTCCGTTTTGAGTGATTTCGCGGTTACAGAACGTCAGCTCACGTAGATCGCAGAGAACGGCGGCGCGTGCTTTGTCGCAGATGCAGTCGCTTTCATATTGTCGCACGGACATCGTTGGATTAACTTCGCAATTTAAGCGAAAGGTTTAATTCGGCGCGATAGACGCGTCGTTAGGGGAATATCGATAATGCATTGATCGTACTCCTGTCACGTTACGTTCAACCGATTAATACCTACGTGGCTATTATCCGTATGCTAATTAAGATTTCGACAGCCAGAGAGAATGGAGACGAATGAGTTCCTGTTAACGGTGAAATTTATGTTGGAACGGGCTTTCCAACGGTTAAGAATTAATTCTGTTAGAGTGCGTTTAATGCACTCCTGTCCTGGTCTTTACTTTCCTCGCCTTTGCCGATGAAGAATATTTCTAGAGAAGCGGAGGTATGCAGAAATACCTCGTGTATTTCAAAATATTGCGCTTTAAAGAAGATATATTCGTATCAGCATGCATACCCGTGTGGCGCCTTACTTTCACAGAAGGGAAATATGTATATATATATACATTCGTACTGCAAATGGAATAAGAATACTCCATTCAGTTCTAGTTTTTCATCTTTATCTTGCTTAATTTACCGCGCTTGCGATTTTCGAATCCATTTCGTCGTGATCCATCACCGACTGAGTAAAAAGTACACGACACGCCATGAGAAATGTGTATTTAACTACTCCTAGACTGTATCTTTGGACAAATCCCCATATACGTGATGCCATGTACTTCGGTTCCGTTGTGCAGCGATCAAGAAATGGTATCCAAACAGTTCCTCCAGCCATGAAAATCTAATGCACTTGATCCCCGTTTATCCCCCCACGGGATTCACGTTAAAACGCTCGGTCTCATGAAATTATTGGGGCAAAACGTACATGATGTACATGTGCGGAAAGGCCTATTCTCGAAAAGTTACTAGGGCAAGGACTGCTCCACGAGCTACTGGGGCGACAGATTTCTAAACTCCGAATGTCATCTTCCACCCTCGTACATTCGACTCGCAGTCATCGACCCTTTGTCTCACCATTGTTTTAACGATCGTGTACGTTCACATTTTTGCATTACTGTCTAAGACATAAAAAATTAAGAATATAGCGGTGCCTATTTTGACGAATTATAGTTAAGAATTGTAGAACTAGATGTTGACATCGTGACGTGTTAAAATACGAGTCAGAGTACGCTCGGAAGTTCGATAGAAGTTCGTTAAAAAAGAAAAAATAGGGGACAAAAAAATGGAACAATTTCTACTTCGTTCGAACGAGCCCGTTGATTGACGTACACGGACGAAATCGAATTAATCAAAAGCTCACGTCCAGTCGGGATATCGAAAACACATCAAGAAACGTATCGAAGAAATTGGTGATGGCGCAAGCGCCGGGAACGTGGCGCGCAGCAAGAGTCGCATTTTCACAAGCAGTCGGCCTAAAGCCGTCGCAGATCAAACACGCGAGACACGAGTTGCTGTGTACAGACCGGAAGTCACGAGGTTTTACGGTGTAACGTTCGCCACTGTCGAACAAGTGTTCTCAGAATGAGTAACAAATAAATTCAAAAGTTCACCGACAAATGAAAGCCAAACACCTGCTTAATAAATTCCGAACAAAGTCACAGTTACATCTAGAAGATCTTCGAACTTTCGATTTAGTTGATCGTCAATTATCGATCGCGAAAGAGGGTAAAAAAAAAACAAAAAGTTGTTGAAAACTGGTGTTTCTCGGTCGTAAACGGAACATATTAGTTCCTGATGGAGGGCGAAGGTAGACACGATTAATCGTCCGTGGACAGGGGAACAGAGAGAACGCGGGTACGGGAAATTCGGTCGTGAGAAGGCATCTCGAAGAGGACGCGAGACGTGACTCGACTCAAAGGAAGAGACGAAGGAGATCGACGAACTCTCCCATAGACTTTCTGAAATACACAGGCGTCGTCTGTCGTGTCGGTGACAGCGTGAAATCAATGTCCGCTCTTCGATCTTCCCGCGACATCCCATCGATCCGACTAAACGGAAACACGTGCGCATAGTGACACGGAGGAACGAGTGAATTCAGCTTAAATAAATAAGCTTTGATCGGCCGGACAATTTTTTTTTTTTTTTCACCGATACTAATACGTTCGACAAGGACCATATCAAAAGGAACTTAGCAGTCCCTTTCAACGATTCTTAAACGGATCTGTCTGCCAAAGAAGTTCGAAAACTTCGTCCATAAAAAGAAGACTATTTAGTTCGAAGATATTTATCGCGACGTGGCTGTGAATTACCAAATCGTTTGATTTATTCGGAGGCGAAGAAGTATCGATAGCAGCCATCTATCACTGCACTGCCATAAATTAAACGGATTTCTACATAGAGGAGGGGATCGAGGCAAGTTCAATCGACGATGAACGACTGGGGAACTAGCATCGTGGAAGCGTGCACAATGCGGCCATTTTACACCGTATAAATCTCCTGCCAGTGAGAACGCGAAGGTACGAGCTTGAAAATTTCAGTTCGTTGCTCTGTTCAGTCCAAAAAAAAAAAATGAAAAATAGATAAAAAATAATACAGAAAGAAACGACGAGGAAGAGACAAATTTTGAATGTTACAGAAGACACCGTGACATTTGGTTCTTCTTTGATTAATTAATCACGTTCCACGCGAACGCGTGTACCTTTGTATTCTCCTTTCTTCTAACTCCAGCAATCGTTCGAGCCGCAGCAAAAGCTTTTCATACTGACGTATCGGCTTTCGATAGTCCATTTCACTGGTAATTCGCGACACTGAACGGTTTGGACAGGGCCCAAGCTTTGTTCTCCGTTCGCTGCTGCTCAATGGACTGTTGATAATATACAATAATCAGTGCATATCCGCCATGGACATCTAGTTCCGCGGAAATTCTCTGGATTTCTATCGTCGATTCCATGCATTATTTCATTACTCACACTATTCGAGAGCGGGAATTGTGAAGGAGGCGGGAATAATTAGCCGTCAACCGCTTCATTTTCGCGAAACAAATGCGTGACTTAATCTGGCCGCGAATACTTGTCGATACCAGGTGTAAAAATTCCGACTGAAAATTGAAACTACATCGATCGTCGATCTCCCGAGATGATCCTGTGTCGGCGATAACAAAATTTCCATTCCCTATTTATCAATGTTCATGACAAACAGAATTGACAATCTGGATACGACAGAAATGAAAAAGTTGATTCAATTTCCTAGTGAAATTAGGCCGCGCGTAAATGCTCGAATTAATTTCGTACCGTGGACCACGGAATCTGCGGTGTTTCGATATTTTTAAATCCGCGTTTCCGCCAACCGCTCTTTCAAACTCTGTTTGCACCACTACATCCTGTATGTACACGTCCAGATCGATGAATGGTTCGAAAATATCCCTCCGCCCATTATTAGATTTCACTTGTACAGCTCTACCGTACAAATTGGAGAACCAGTATGAATCGATACGCAGGTGCTTCCTGAAATCCTCGTCGCTAGCTAATTTTTTAATTAATCCACTCTGTCTGGTCGTCACCGTTTCAACTACCCCGTTCCTTCTACGATCTTGAACAAAAGAACGCGCGGAAAGACATTTTTTTAATCAGAAATGGCATGATTGCAATAGTAGTTTGCAATAATAAGCTGATTCGAAGGATCGGAATTTTCGTACAGCTAAGAGAACGAAAAAGAAGGCGGGAGGAGTTTAATTGAAGCGGCACAGCCGGTCAGATAAACTGAACGTGCGATTATGCATTCGAACGAATACATCTGCGGAAAGAGTTTATCGAACATCGGGTACTTAGAAATCTCTGGCGGCGCTGCAAGCCGTCGCTTCGATTCAATTATCTCGGTATTCGACCGCTCCCGTTCTTTCCTAGCCGCGTAAAATCGATAGTTGTGGCCAACGAAGAGGGCTGCTGTTCGAATATCATTGCGCTGGTAGACCGCACACGGCATTAATCTTGATTTATAATATCGTACATTGGTATTAATTTAACCGTAGCATAGAAATCTGTAAATACAACGAAACCGATCTGTTATTTGTCAATCGACGGTCGGAAGTCGATGGGTATTTACGATGTTAAACACGAGCGAACGCGTATGTATGTGGCCAATGGAGTTTCTCTTAGACGAAATTGTGGCGTAACTTTTTTCGTATTCGAGTAAATAAACCAGCCGGTGTTTCATAAAGTAATTTCGCGCTCGCCTCGGGTTTCGAAATGGTTTCAGAACTGGCAGGCTCGAGTTCCATTCAAGTGAAATTCCATCTAAAATTGATCGCGACCAGGTCACCGGGTTAACGAGACGTGAAACACGAATCTTGAATTCACAGATTCTCTACACTCTCTGGGGCATAGTTTCTATCTGACGAAGTGGAGAAAAGTTGCCCACGATTATGAGCAGAATTTTATTTAAAGATCGCCTTTTGGGTTATATTCGCAGATCGCCCTTTCGCGTCGCCGTTTCACCAATTATTGTTGAAAAGTTGCGAAATTAGCATTGTCTATCCTCGAGTGTGTATTGAATGTATTTCAGTGAAACAAGGGGAGAAATGCCTAACTCGGCATCTTGTAGCGATAAAATTTCATAGGATTCGTAAGTTCCGGTTGCCAATAGAATACTCAGGTCAGAGTCGAGGGTTTAGTTTCACTCGCGATGTTGTTTCCATCGTTTCGTTGGGAATAGACTTCGTTAAAACTCCGCCTAGGAACCGGATCGATCGTAAAAAGCTAGCTCAAGTCGCGTCCAATATGTTTTGTTGCTTAAAATTTCTCTGCTTTAACGAACGTTTGCTCATTTAACCCGTGGAAAAGCGGAAGCGAGATTCCAAAGCGGCCGAACTTTTATTACTCGCGATCTTTCACTCCAATTTACCCGCTATCGCTTTCTTCCTCTTTCGTCACTATTCTTCCTTCGAACTATATTGTTTCGTTCGTGGACAAGCTGTCGCCTCTACGAGACAACGAATCGAAGACATTGATTTCTTACCCTTCCACTTT
The DNA here is from genome assembly GCA_951804975.1 of Anthophora plumipes. NCBI lineage: Eukaryota > Metazoa > Arthropoda > Insecta > Hymenoptera > Apidae > Anthophora > Anthophora plumipes. The sequence continues at coordinate 25,425,337 of OX638114.1, forward strand.
TCTCATTCTTTCGTAAAATTATACTCGACAGAGGGGAATTGTCGCTTTATAGGATCCTCTTATAAATGTCTCCGAAGGCACCCCGGAGTTTTAACCGGAGTGTTCCTTGCGCGGCATTAATTCAGTACATTAAATCGTTAACCGCCTTTGTGGAATCGTAATAAATCGGGAGACAGTATCGATCAGTAGATAGTATACTCGACGATCCTACAGTATGCTTTCAAAGACGACGAAAACAGCTCTTTTGTTTCGTGGCTGATGACATTTCACGCACAAAGCCAATAGTGGTTTCCTTAATTAGAGAGCCTTTCAGTCGATGCGTGGCCAAACAATGCTCGTTTCCCTTCTATCGAGAATTCTGCGGCTATCTCATCTTTCATCATTTATGTCTAATCAGCCGTTCGTGGAAGAAAACGAGCGAGTAATTAAACAAAGTGGTATAGGAACGCATCCACTTTAATTCTCCGCAGATTGATACATTTTTCGTGAATATTTTGTTCGTCTCCTTATCAATTATTCGTTTACCTACGATTCAAAGGTCGCCTTGAAATTTGCCACGTTGGAGAAAGTAATTCTTTTCCGCCGCGAGTGAAGCAAAAATGAACGAATAATAAATAAATCACGATAACGAATAATCCAGACATGAGTCGCGTTTATTTCACCTGCCACCGTGATTCAGCCAATGAAACGCTGTTCCTGAGTTTAACAACAGTTAGAAGTAATTACGCTGATGTCATTTTCGTGTCATCTAACCGAGGCGGTCTTCTAGCTTGGAAATTAATCCTAATATGTTCAGATCAAACAGCAAGTTCCTTTTCTAATCTTGACTTAACTGCGCAAGTTCTTCTCTAAAATTGATCGCGTTTCTAGTAATAGAATACTTTTCTTTTAAATTTACCTTCCAGCTTCCATTTAACAAAACGGTCGATATCGTCGAGCACGATGAAAAGGGAATAGGTTACCTTTCGAGGCAGAAAACCTGGCACGATAATGAAAGTAAGTTGTAGGAAGATAGAGCAATGCAGAGGCCCTCGTACAATCGGTATAAACTTGTTTAGTTACGAGTCACCCGAGCGTCGTAACCTGCAATTTTCGAAGCTCCATTGGTCCCCATCAACTCTCCTAACCTCTTATATTATTATAAGTTGTACAATATCGCGTCAACGTACAGGTCTCTTTCTTTATCGTCGCTTAAACTGGCTCCCGAGGAATTCTGAATTGAATCTCGAGGATGCTGTCGTCTGATAAAAATTACAGGCTCTAATGGCGTCTAAGAAAGGCTACTATACAAGCATCTCACGATTCGCGACAGTTTCCTTTTTACGAGCACCAAGCACACTCCTTGAAAATTATTTTCCACGTCGCGATACTTGGAGACTTCGTTACCCTCGTCTCGAATGATCGTGCTCGGTTACGCGGATTTATTTCTTAATTAAACGGAAACGACGTCGATTTACCCCGCTGCGTTTCCCTTTCGTATCTGGGTCAACGGTATCGGTCTTATCGAAAGAATAGTACACGACACAGAGCATGGTAAACAAAATGGGCGTGTTCCTATTCTTGCAAACGGTGAATCGAGCTTATAGAAACACGATATAGTATCACGATGCTTCGATTCGTCGTGGAATTCGTTCGAGCAACCCAGGATACATCAAATTCCTAATCCCTCGAGCTATTTGAATAGATAGGATCGCTGATATGCCTGATAAGATCGACAGATATTGCTACCTTTTTGCTTCTAATAAAACTTGCTTCTGCAGATCTCGAGAGAGAGAGAGAGAGAAAGAGAGATAAATGGAGGAAGGTAAACTCGATAATTTCGGTTCATTTCTCAGTCAGAAATGAAGTTTGTTAAATGTACGATTAAAAATCGCCCGACAAGCGAACTCTAACTCTCTTACAATTAATTAAGAGATTCGAGAACAGCATATAACGAAAGATGATTCCATCGCGGCTTGCATATCGCAAAAAATGGCATCATGCATCTTTAATGCATGCCCCGATGAAACGATTACCCCTCCCTATGAATTTTTATGAGAGCAACGAGAAGGATGGAGGGTAATCCACAATCCGTGGTGCTCGTGAAAGATAAGATGCAGCGAGAAACACGGAAATTTCTCAGTTATTTCGCCAAGACATAGGCAAACGCGGTACATATACACACACGTCAGCTTCTTTTAAATATTTCATAACAGAAGGGCGACGTTCTTCTCGTCGAAGGGAAACCTTCGACAAGAATGTCACAGCACTGGCGCACCAGAATTTCAAGCAACTCTCAAACGAACGGTGCTCTCACGTGAGGACTCACGTACGTGCCTCAAAATACGTCAAAAAGTGCACCGTAGACCAACAAATCGTGCCTAGAAGCTCCCTCCGGTAAAATTACAAATTTAAACGAACCAACGAGAGAGCCATCCCCGATAATCTAGACCAAGAGTTCGATTCGAATAAATTTTAATTAATTCCTGCGTCACGACACGAGGGAACGCAGCTGTCGTCTCTCTCGACCGTAGAAACGTTCATGGATCGGAAACGTGAAACCGATTCTGTATGTTCTCCACGAATGCCGCTGATTCGCTGGAATACGCACGGAGAATATACCTACGTACACATATGTACACACATATAGGTAGACAGTTTATAAACCCACAAGCCAAGCTATAGGAGAAATCGTACAACTCTAAACAGTCTCTAGATCTCGCCGGCCTATTTATCTCCTACGATGTATATAGCAAGGGGAACGAGATTAAAAGAAAGGTTCGAAGGGAGGATATAAAACCGTTAACATTTGAATCTTTATCGTTACGCTCGATTCCTGATATATTTTCCAGCAAGAGAACAGAGGGGGAGGAGCGTGATAACCCAGAAGCATGTATATACCATAAAACAGAAAACGAAATAACGTTGGAGGAACGGTGAAGAGAGAAACGGGGAAGACGGAAATACCGTTTCGAGAATGACAAGGAGGGTCGCGCGCGGAGATACCCTTTACAAAATGGTCGTCTAGTGAAAGGAAGACAAGGGAAGAGAAGGAGGAAGAGGGTTGGAAAGACTGTCAGCTCTCCCGAGAGCGCTTTCAACCCCTATTTCGACCATCATGAGAGGGACTAACGAGGCTACGGTGACGGTGTTCTATTTCTACAGCTCTGGATTTTCTCTTTTTGTTCCCGAAGTTTATGACGCAAGCGATATGACGTAGCGCGGCACGCGCGTTTACAATCGCGATAATTGTCGAGAGTGTGAAAACACGGTGTAAGAAGGTTGTATTTCGAGAGGTAGTTTAACCTAATACCTCACAACTTTACGCGGGTTGTTCGTTCTAACAGCATAAAAGTTTACCCGTAACGTCACGATATCGATCGTGAATATTAACCAGCACCTTCGCTCGACTCTTAAGGAAACAACAGCTCGCGGTTACTTTAAATGAACTCCGCTGATAAGAGGTATCTGTCGAGACCAGAAACGAGTACGATCAAAGTCAGTGAAGAGAGGCACGGAGAATCCGATAGACAGGGAGCCATTGAAAGAGGAATGGGAAACGGGGAGGATGGAAGTGGTGAAATGTAGACCGATGGCCAAGCACGATACAATAGAACCGGCTAGGCTTTTCCATAAGGAAAGAGGGACAACTGAACGTGGTAGATAAATGAAACTGAATGTTCCGCCGCTCGTTCCGTTTTGTCCTCTTCATTCTGTATCGTCTCGTTTCCACCATCGATTCGATTTCCTTTTTTCATACCTGCTGGATACGTACGCGGAAATAATTTGATCTGCAAGTAATATTCTACTAACTGCCCTACATCGAGCTTTGAATACAATGAAAGCGTCCTATCGCGACAACATATCGCTTCTCGTATCATTTTGCTGCCGGTAGAATCGCTGAGATACGGGAATAGGCTCGAGACAGAATGAAAATCGTAACATTTCGGCAAGAAACAAACGGGTGGAGGGAAAAGTGGGAGAAACGTTGAGGAAACAAGAGAGAAAATGGAGCCGTCTGTCTTCGCCATAATATAGTTGGAGCGGTGATTTACCTCTGCCTTGGTTCACGCCTGTTTTCTCCACCGATATTAATTAATTAACGCGTTCCAGTCTCGTGTTACGAAGGAATTATTATTACACTGGTACCTTAACGAGGATTTATCGAAAATGTTATATCTATGGCATATTTCTTTCTTTTTTCTTTTTTTTTTTTTTTTTGAATAGGAAAAAAGAAACGAGAAAATCAAGCTCATTTTCGATTTTCCATTGGAGATATAATCGTGATGTTTGCATGTGAAAGGTCACCAGAGTGAAAATGATAGAAACTAACACAGATTTATTCGGGCGAATATCTGCGATTGATTGTTCCGATTCAACGGTCTCTTTATTCTCGGATTTCTTCGCGCCTATTCAAACCGTAAGGCGCAAGTTTCCCGATCGAGAACTCGTTCCCAACTCACCAGGAACTTCACATCTTTTCGAGAACAAACCCTAACTGTGAATATCCCTGATGTTTAGTTCGAAGATTATACGATGTGTATATCGAATCGGTGTTACCTTTAAGTTCAAAATTATCGGTTTCTTTGATCATTCTACTGATGTAGCGCGAGAATACACCGACGGAGTACTTTGATCTTCGCGGAGAATAATAGACAGAGGAAGGTTCGATTAATTGGATCAGAAATAGCTGGTTGATGACGTATGATGCGTTAACCATCGAGTGGAGCTATGTTCCTCTCCTTTTTCCAGATATTATGCTGTCGTTAACCCAGTTTCCGAATCCGGACCGCACTAACGAGAAAAAGCAGCATCCTCTTATCGCGAAGCAGAGCAACTCACTTAAATTCGGGGATTACTATCGATCAATGTTTCCTACACCTTCTTTGGTTGTTTACTTTCGATTGTTTCCTGATTGTTCTGTTTCCACCCGGTTAAACGTTGTACAAAAAGAAACAAACCTGATGATTCTGTACGAAAAGAATCAAAGCATCGCGAAACTGTGGATCATTATTTCCACAGGATAAATCAGCAACGAACGCTTCGAATGCTTGATTTAACTCTCTCAATGAGACGTTGATAAACGTTCAGCCTCGAGAAGCATTGCGATGGTAACGTGTTCGCGCGATCCTGTTAATTGCAGCACCGAAAAGACGATTCTACTGCATGTGACACGAAAGGCAAATAAACGGAGACGAATGTAAAGCTATCTAGGCTAAGAGTAAAACACACAGAGGAGGGTGAGAGTGTTGTAAAAAATTGAGAAACTTCGACAGTTACAAGGATTCAAGAAACTCTCCTGCACACTTCCTGTCCATAAATTAGGACACCTACTAAATTTCAAGCGAATCTACGTTACCCTGCAGCCATATTTTTTAAAATACCTTTTTTAGACTTTTTACAGTTCCGAATTACTATAGAATTCAACAACTTTCTAGGTTCTTTTTATTCCTCGTACTTTCCATTCAAGCTTTTCCCTATTCTTTTTCTCATTTTCGTTTCTTTTTCATTCTCCGTATTTAGTTCTATTTTTATAATACCGCATCCTTTTTTTTTTTTTGCTTTTTCTTATTTTTTGATACTGGCTCTGGATAGGAGCGGAGTTCCATCTGCCTCTGAGGAATTTACTTAAAATATATACGCGACGTTGAATCCTCCTTCAGTGTCTGAAAGGATGCTGACCAGAAAATCCAAGAGAAATTAGGTGGATACTATCCAGAATAGAAGGCCAAGGGAGCCTCCAGAGAAAATGGCGAAGTGAAAAATAAATTTTCTTTGGCGACTCTAGCCTATTCTAATTAACGTTCTCGTCCTGAAGGGTCCTGCATTTCGTAGATGACTCAAGGTTCGAACATCGACGATAACAAATATCATTCACATCTTTCAATTTTTATTTTACCTAATTAAATCTGGAAAATCGTTACATCGCTTTCATTTCATGTTTCCTGTTATTTTCGAATCGTGCAAGCTTGTTCTCGTAATTTGATTTCACTCGATTTAAGAACTGAGGTTTTCTTTAATAATTCGAATTTAATTAATTGTTTATAGTATCGTGAGTAATTTTGTGTAAATTAACCGACCGTACGGTACAATGCGCGATTGTGATGCATATACTAAGCTAGGTAATGGAAAACTGTAGGTAAATACGAGTGTGTACATAAAGTAATCACGAATAAAACATTTTGGTTCATTGTCGAATGGTCATTATCGAATACCAGATTTATATCGAGCCTGCACGTTGTTCTATCGTCACATCTCAAATACTTTAGATGCATATTTTATAGAATTTTTATACGTTTCGATATGCATGGAAGTGTACGTTGGTAACGTGTTATCTTTCTGCAATAGCGGAATTTCATCGTGTTTACTCTATACGCTGTTCCATGCTCCGTTGCACGGAAAATGAGCGTTCAGCGAATAACTTCATTTCAAACCGATTCCTCTGCGATTTAACATTACAAAAGAATAAAAAAGAAAGGATATTATATAGAAGGACAGGTATTTGCTTGGCTCGATTGTAAATCTGACCGTTTCATATAAACTGTGCGCCGCGAATTCTGAGAAAAGTCAAATCAGCAATTCACGTCGCGTCAAATAATATTTTTGGATGCCAGTCACGAGTATTCCTTTATCTTAAGTGTTCGCCAACTTCTTGCATCCCTTCTTCTTCATAATACCTGCTCTATTATCCCGTACAGAGTCTCGGAAGCAAAATTTCCACGAAGAAGAAAAAGTGACGATCCGAGGAGAAACGAAAGTTGCCGTCTCGATTCAAAAACTTCGTGAATTTTCCACCCGTTCACGTTAATTCGATCATTTCGCTAAAAATCCTCTGGCACTTACATTAAACTTTATCGAAATGGTGGAATAGCAGTAACCCGCTCTAAGGTAGGAAGTTTCTTTGACTTGCCGTACATTATCGGAAAAGACACTCCGAGTAAAATAAAGTCGGGGAAACCCTATTATTCGTCGTCACCGGGAATATCGATAGAATGATTTTCAATTTGTCCAAAGGACGAATCGAGAACTCGATCGTTCGAGACTAATTAAAAGGAGAAGTCACACGTTACGAAATAAAATTCAACAACGACCATTTACAGCATCTGATTTCAATTGAAAAAAGTTGTCGGAGGAAACAAAACACCCTTACGCGTTTACGTCTCGTAATCGATTTCAATTTAACTTGTACGCTTCCTGTAACGTCCATTTACTAGTAGATTTAACGAAAATTCTATTAACAAAATGCATTTAACCGTGAAACTATAAATTCACGTGTCTCGGTTTTCTCAAACTGGACAAACTGCTTCACGTTGCCACGAGTAGATTTACCCTCACAATTTAGACACGAAGGTATTGCCCATTCGCGGCTGCTCGTTGCAAATACTGATCGAGCATTGTTCTCGGTACCGCTGGAATATCATTCGCATAGCTGATTATTGTTCAAGCAACGGTGCACGCGTTCAACGAAGTTTCGTAACGCTTTTGAGATTGAATCCAAGTACAGGTGTACGCGTTTCTCTTTATTCTACAGTCAAAGCAGAGACAAGAAGTCAGTTCCATCAAGCTAGGAACCAGCCATTGTGGATTTATACATCTTCACAGAAAGGCGAAATAAGTTTAAAGAACTTGATCAAAGTAAATTCATTCTGCAAGACACATTTTTACTTTTCTTTTTCTTCTTTTTCTCTTTCTTTGTTTTTTGTGGATTTTTTGTGGAGATATTTATCGCGGGAACAGGCATAAAAATCGGTCCATTAAGCTCATTCGAACTCATTAACCGGCACGATCCTATTATCGCCTCTTAATTCCTATCTCCTTCGACGGTTCTTCCCTTCTTGATCCTCGACAAACTTGAAATTCACAGCATGATGGAGCAGGAAAGTTACCGCAATTACTTTATAATCGTTCTATAAAATGGACGTTGCTTGACGAACTCCTAAATGGAATTACCCAATTTAAAATCTTCCTGGTCAAAGGTGGTTTAAACGCGGAGTAGAAATTTTCAATTTTACGCCCTGGCGAAACTTCAATCCACGTTATTCGAGTCTTTTCTCGATGACCGTCATCCGGGAAATTGCAATAAAGTCGCGAGGAATTTATGAATGACAATTAATCGAACTTTCCAGGCTCTAATCGTCCGTAAAGAATCGCAACCTGTTTGTTGATCGAATGATGAACGTTATCGTGTTCGAATGATCACAAAAACAAAAGTGACTGTTTCATCGTCGAACTTTCGTTATCGCCTCTTTCCTTTTTCCTCGAATTTTCGATAAAAGTTAATACAACGTATAGAAACCGGTGAATTCCGGGAAACAATGGATGCTGAAAGTACCGTGTATGAAGGTGGTACGTTCGTTCGGAAAATAACGTGAATATTTGAAATCAAAAAAGAAAAAACCGCATCGTCGCGTTGGGAGATTAAGAGGAGTCGAGCGAAAGGTGCAAAAGCTCTATCCGTGATATTAGAGTTAATTTCGCTCGACCGACGCGGAATTTAATACTTCCGGCACGCGCATTCCTCCCTAACCATATTTCCTCGAGGCAACTTTACTTCGACTCGGCAAAGTGGAAAGAATATTGCTTCTCAGACGGAGACAATATAACACCCGGTTTCAATGGTGGAAGACCGTGGAGAAGACATTAGCGTCACACGCGCTTCACTTTATTCTCCGTCGAGCTGTCCACGGGGCAAAAACCGTGGACAAAACGTATGCATATTCCGGCTATAGCGTAGGAAGTGTTTACCTTCGAATATAATTCTCGTTTAAAACGACGAAGAGTAAACATTAATATGGATGCTGTATTTACAGTGGCTAGTGATTCCGCGGCAAATTGCGTCGAGATTCGAAGGTGAAAAATTCAGTGAAATATCGCATCGGGGAGAGAAAAACACGTTGAAATCTCTCTCTTTCTCTCTCTTCATTTCGATCCATTGTAACATTAATGCGAGATAATTATTCGCACACTCGTCAGATTATTTGCCGAATGAACGATTCGACACGGTAATCAGAGACGTGACAAAATCGCGATAGAAATACACGGTGAACACTGTATCCTCGTTTTGGAATTAATAACGTTTCACGTTCGAATGGTGATACACCTTATACGGAACATAAATATTCCGGGGGTGGCTTCTTGATCTAAGCGGTATGAAACTCAGAAATTGTCTTAAACTTTGTAACTTAACGGTTCGTAGCCAGTTTGAGAAGGTAAACGAAGAGAATTACGGTAAACAATCGATCGAATCTTGTTAGCGAAAGGTGCCAGAAGACAAGGCTATTAAAACTATTAACACTCTAATAGTTACGCGAACGTTTCGGAACCTTCTAATGGATCCAAGATTTACGATCGCCTCCGAAAATTACGACTCTGTGCACGTGATGTAGTATCCACGTACCATCTTGCGTGCTTCTATGTACTCTCTTTAATATAATGCAACAAGGCAGATTGTGTATTTATACTTCGTAACTGGACGTACGTACCAAACCCCGTGGCGAGCAAAATATTGTTTAGACTATCTCTCTCGTTCTATACACACGCTCGTTTCATATAAAAAAAAAAGTTGTTCTCCAGTTCAGAACCGTGGAAAATTGATAGTTATAGCTGGTTCTGTAAACTTCGAATTCGACGTCTCTGAATTATCCCATTCAGATGAAATATCGGGATTGTTATTGCTGCGGAGAATAGGTTGCATGAATCATAATTTCCATGGATGAAAATTGATTCGTTAGAGAATGCTTCTTTCGCGATTCTTTTACACGTGTAACGTTCGATTAGAAAGAAGACTGCGATATTCGTTGAAACAACATCGCGTCCCTAGAAACGCGACCTACATTTGCCAAACGAACCAAGCGTTATGCATTATTAATGAACGGAACTGTTGACTTTTCATAAAAAAAAGCCGATTAAAGGGAAAACACTCTCTGAACTAAATTTCGATTCCAATGTAATTCCATTGTTTAGAAGGAACGTTGTTCATTCTCTAGGCTGTTTCGCACTTCAGCGAATGCAATATTGTTTAACAGAAAGTGAGAAAGAAGCGGATGAAATTAGTTTAACGATACAACATCTCCTTCAGATCAACATTTACCATTGTACAGACTTAATCGAGGGATCTTTCAGCATGATAATAAGCGTAATGAGAAAGCAACCGCGTCAGCGACGTCTGTCATTGATATTACCATTCCCCAGAGTGGGATACACAACGGCAACAATGGTCTTAAGCAGATTCACCGGTGCTCGAGTTACAATCCGGAACAAGATTTAACGCTCCCCTGTCAGAACTCGCAAACCTCTGAGCCTCTGACGAAGTTTGCAGGCTGAGATCGGACCATGTTCCGGCTGATGAGCCAAAATTATAAATGGACCGTTACTCGGCTACGCTCGCGTAAAGGTTGCATCACGATTATATCCCGAACTTGCCCACTGAAATTCAAGCTTCGAATTTCCTGTGGCCGTAAAGTTGCTCCGATTACGTCCACATGTCGATATGTGTGTAAGTGTACGCGTGCATGATTTATGAACACGAATTGCCGTAATGGAATTTCGAAGGAACATTTAAGTTAATCGAACGGGCATGAAAGATAAAAGAGACGAAAGTAGCGAGCATCAGAAGTGAAACAAAACGAGGATATCGTGTATTATAGAAACGATTCACGGTGAAAATATCGTTCGATAAATTCCATTGACACGTGTTTTACGCTCCAGACGCTTCTACGACCGCATACATTACCGAGGATCGCTTTAATCAATTTTTCCTTTACGCTCAGAAGAAGCATCGATTTCACGCTGGTGAAACATACCGGAGAATTATTCCTCCGCGAATCCTCTATAAATATTGAACACCTCGGATTACGATAACATCTATTAATCCCTTAGCCATGGAGATCGTCTTAAAGCGCGATCAAATGTTACGTCCATTTTTTCTCTTTTACCCGAGTAATTGCTTGCTTGCGTTATCATTGCCCGAAGAATGTAAACGGAACGTCTATATATTTCATTCGTAAACGTGATGCATGCAACGATACAGGAGTTAAATTACAGAAAACAGAAAATTTCACTGCAGTAGATTTTCTTCCGTAATTAATGTGTTGAAAAGGACGTCGATGGCACTGAACGAGGCAACAGAGAGGCTCAATCGAGGGTGCTACGAGTACGATTTGAAATATCGAGTCCTGGTACTTCGTACCCGCGACTTCCTTTGCCAACGTAACTTCACAGGCCATTACCGTCTCTGTAACGCGTCGTCTTCGTTCGTCGATAGTTGGAGATGATGCGCGATGAAAATGTACAGTCTGCTGACTCCAGTCATTCGTCGCGTCACCGCGAAATTTTCATTCACCCGTCCGCCAGGGTGACATTAGGCGAGAAATCGTTTGTGCGATCGACAGTTTAAAAGACTTCGAGCGTATTTCACAGACGGCTGTGATGTCACAGTGCTCGGAGAAAAAGAAAGATTCGATTTCCAACACCTAGAAAATCCAGTATCTAGAGGAAAATCTCCAGCGAGGAAATTTCTACGTACAAAAGAAATCCGAGTACAGAATCCTTCGTCTTTGTAGACTGGAGAATTCTCGAGAATTCGAAAATTCCACGCTTCTCGAATAACGCGAGAACCTGCGAACCGTGTTACGCTACGCTATTTCTACGTTATTGTATATAAAGTGTTAAAGGTCGTACAACTTCTACAAAATTCGATAGTACAATCTTTACTTTAGCCTAGAGAAACAGAGCAGTCAATTTCTATATAACGAGTACACAGATGCGAGTTAAATATTTCTTAATCTTAGTAAATTACTCTGTAAGAGTCAGTTCAGCAACGTCGTTAATTAAAACCAGCCCCTTCGGCTTCAATTCCCCGGCAAATCTCGCGAAATGAAATTATGCATTCAACGAGGAGGCCGCGAATTGAATCTCGACCCTCGTGAATTCCGTATCAAAGTGGCGAGAATACGCGAAAGAGGCGAGAACAGCTGCTTTCAGTGGATCGTTTCCTGCTGCGAAATCAGGGCTCTCGTGATCTCGCGAAAAATCTCCTTTAACGACTAACCATAGCAAGAAGCTTATCGCAATCAGCCCGCTCTAGTGTTCATACCGAGATCCGGGCCAACTGTGCGGTATGACCAGTCAAAGGATATCGTTGTAGTTGTATCTGACAAGCCACAGACAAAGGACGATCTCCGTGTGGTCTCGATAAGCAAATCTGGCATAGATCATATGTACTCTAGTTCGGTTGCTATCGGTGAGGCGTCGATGCTTGTTAATTCGCGACATGTAACATCGGTATCGTCGACGTTTTACGATTCTGACGCTTTGGATTATACGCGGAGGATAAAATGCATCGATGAAAAATATTCACGAATCGGTGGAAGATATCGCGCGAAAACAAATTTCGAAGAGCGGTAAAATTCGAGAAGGGAAATTGAAAGTAGAGTGTATGTATCTGTATACCTATGTATGTATATTGACAAACGATGAAATTGTAAGAAACCCAGATAACGAAATTTCAACAACTGTTCAATATGCATCGATTCTGCATTGTACCAGAGGCTATCTATGACTCTTTTATCGATAACGACGATCATTTACATTTTCCTGTATTAAAGGTTAGGTAAGATAAAACTGGGCGCAAAAACGAATTTCGTGCTGTGGAAGGAAATGGATAGAGTACAGTCGACCATATTTCGTATCACGTTTCAAAATCCTTTCACACGTACTGCAGTGGGATACCAAGATCGATTCTGTTCTAACGCTCAATCCGTGTAAGATTGAGAGGTTAGGTAGCGAGGTGTCACGAGCCTAATACGAATTCACTGCCTGATCGAATCGAACATCGATCCCTTTTCCTATCTCGAACGGAGATAATTTCTCGAACAGTTAATTACGACGCAGCACAGCTCGTCGATTCGAAACTTACAAAAAAAAAAAAAAAAAAAAAAAAAAAATGGACACGAGAACTCTGATATGAGATGTTTAATGCAAAAGCGACGCAAAGGAATTTTTTGCCCATTTGATTTAAGACCGAATATCTCGAAAGTTGAACCTTTGTTCTTTTCCGTGCAGAAATGGTGTCGATATATCATCGTTTCTCCGTGGATGACAGAATAAGTAAGAACCAGAAGTTCGAAAGACGTGGAAGCTACATGGAGGAGTGGTCTAAGTAAGAGAAACATTGAATTAAGTGATTGTTACATCTCGATTTTCGAGACAAACGTGCATTATTACCTTTACGTATAATTTTACATAAAATAAATGCAACATTCTTCGATATTATTACATTTTACACAACTGTTATTTCATCCCTCATTATACAGAAATTTTGTTTTTAATTGCACTATTTTTACATCGATACTGACCCAACTAAAAAAAATGTCAATTTTATTTTCCCGCGTAAACAGACTAGATGCGTTACTTTTATCGTGAAAAATAGCATATTTCTAATTTCATTAATTTCACATCTCGGAGTCGATCAGATTACACGATTATTCCCTGTGAAATGAATTTTTTGTATTACACCATTCGGTGTCGAGCACGTAGACGTATGTCCTCTGATTAAAGGATCAACATCCTAGCTCGATCAGCGTAGCAATGTTCGATAATTAATAAAACGGCTAATTAACAAGCCAGAGACAAGGATATCGATGGTGACGTAACGAGGACGCGACGTGATACACGGCGGTGAATATCGATCGTGTTCTAGGTTTCGTTCGCAAGAGCCTGGATCAAGTAATCCCTCTCACTGTTTTACATCACGTTCCGTAAACTCCTTTGACTACTTATTTTTCGTCAGAAAGGATCTCCTTTAACTCCGCGAATGGCAACGCGTATCGTAACGAGCGTCTTTTCACCGTCACAAAAAGAGTTCGTTAACCTTCGTCTATACTCGCATAATTTCATTCGCACGAGAGATTAAAAAGTTACCTGTGTCGGGTGGTGATTAATTGGAACACCGTTTTTTAACTACCTTAAGATCGTTTCGTAACCTATCTTCGATAATCCTCCAGTTAACTCTGCAAACTTCATTCCTCGCGATTAGACTCGATTAGTATCCCTCGATCAACGCTCAAGGATGCTAATTAACTCGAATCAAATTCAGCAACATCGATAACAACTGTTTAATCCATCACCGTGTAATAAAATTTAACAACCTATATTTCATTTTTATGATCATTTTCCTCGAGGCAATCGACCAAATAAATTTCGCTGCCAGACACCGATGAAATTTCAAAAGTGTATAAAAATCGTGAGAAAAAGCGGTGAGCAAATTTTCAACAATGATGTCGCGCATCTGTGTGAGTTTCCAGGTGTTTCGATCGATAAAAAAACAAATGTTTCAAGAGAAGCGAAAGGTTAAAATAAAAGTTTCAGTGAATGCAGTAGTAATGTTAAGTATACGTGAGTGATTAAATCATTATGATCAGACATAATCAAACAGAATATACATTTTCTTGTTCTTAACACATAGAGAAACAATTGAACTACATTAGAAAGCTTAACTAGCTAGAAGAAAATTCAATTACCGACAGCTTATTGAATATGGATTCAATAGAAAACTTGTGAGAATTGTTAAAGCGTTCAATTGAATCGAAGATGATAATTAATCAACAGCAACTGATTGGAATCGCAGAAAAGTGTAATAAAAAATTATTCTTAATCTAAATGTACAAAATGGAATTTCGAAGTTTAGATTGTAATAATTTAATCAACCACTGTAGCCTGAATAATTCGAACATTTCGAAATTTTTATACCTCGAAAAAACATGATAGCAAAGCAGGATACACCTACATATGTACGTATTATTGGAAATCTATTTTAAAACTAAATACCCACTGTTCGCAAAATGTTTGTTTACGCTAGAAAAATAACCGGACGCGCGTCGAATATTTTTCTCTTTCGCTTTCGCGTGCAAAGTTTGATCAAAAGCCAGCGTGTAACACTTCCTGTGGTTCCTCTTGTGAGTTAACTAAATTTTACCCAGCATGTTGTTCCAGCCCGAGACCTTTATCGATGTAGTTTAATGAACAAACTTCGACAGCAACGACAAACCTTTACAAAACTATCGGTGACTATAAAACCTTCCGTGTGGCTTAAGAAATAAAAAGCTCGTCGGGAGAATTGTACCGATACTTCTCATTGTTACGCAGATTTCTTAGAAACACTTGCAACTGAACGCAGCTCGAGGAACAAGCGTAATCCTCGGTCCGATCTCGTACTTCCAACGGATCAGAAAGGATCGTTTGAACGTGAAGCAGTTCTGAAACGCTCTTCCTATCTTTTAATGCCCACAAACAACCCACAGGGAACGTTTCGACTTTTACGTAATATCTCATGGATTACAGAATTATACGCACCGATGCCAATCTTGCGGCCAGCAATAACGCTGAATATAACGATAACGGTTGAACATAATTTACACAGGAGCAAACGAGAAGGCGAAAGAGAGGATAAAGCTCGTAATAAAATGTAAAATGGGAAAAATGAGAGGCATTATGGAACGTGTTGCATGTGAAAAGTACTTTGGTAGAAATTCCACCGCAACATTGGTGGCTTTGAACGTGCTTTCAGAAACATGTTCGTGATTGAGAACAAACTCGTCCGATTGCCAGACGCACGTACGCAAAGATCATGGTAACTCGGCAACAGAATACGTATATACGATACGTACACCGTCAATAACACGGATAATGCTAATACAACCGGTGCAACGGTACGAACTCTCGTTTTCCCTCTGTAAGCCGCAGACTCGCCGAATTAACCGTACGAACCGTGGAAAATAGTCGAAAGGGCAACCGGTACACTGTGCACTGTGGGGCGTACGATAAGGAAATTCGAGGATAATGCAAATACAACTTCTCTGATATACCGAGCACCGTTTTTGCACGTTAGAACGTCGTGTTCCTGCCCGCAAGGAAGATCCAAGCGAGGCGAGAACGAGAGTGCCGGCAAACGCTAGAAATTCAGATAGGAATACTTTTAGACCAGTCTCTCTAGACTTTCGAGCCACGGGAAATGATAGGAACTTTCGGTATCTGTAGCTGAATACTTGGTAGATTACGAAACAGTTCCCGATGCTTTTTCATAACGATATTCTCCCCGGGAGTGGGCATACTGTTCCGTTGAAAATTGGACGACCCAGTTTCGTAAATACCGCGAAACCTAACTTGCTTCAAACTCAGATACGATTTTAAATCTGCACGCTGCGACCAGGTAAATCTCGCGTACCCAACGGGGTGGTTTGTTCGACTTGGAATGTAACGAAACGTGGAAAGAATGATCGCGAGCTGGATGCACTTTTGGCCAGATTCCAAAAGTTCCGGATGGCCGGTCCTTGGGTCAACAAGTATCGCGTACGATGCTTTTTAAACGCGTTTTATAAACGCCCGTAACCCGACCAACAGGCGTAAATAAAGGCACGTGTCCAGAGTTGACGCGAATACTATAGAGAAATGGGTCAAGTTATTTTCATCCTTTTCTATCCTTCGGTAGATAGAAGTAATCACGAGGTATGGGGGAGGGGGGGAATGAAACCCGTCTTGAATAGAGAAAATTGTTTGCTATTTCGGAGCTAGCTCTTTGAGGTAAGATAACAGCGTCTTTCCATCGGGCTCGCCCTTCCCAGGGGGCTCGTGTTCGAGCCAGCCCTCTTTCAACCGGCCTCGTGTATGTAGGACAATTTATGGAGGCAATATTCGGCGAGCTGGTAGGACAAAAAGTAAACGAAGGCTAAACGGAAGCAGGAATTGTGGGGATCTGGTGCATCGAGGACTAACCAGCCACCTCTGACCCTATATCTACGCGATGAATTAAATTCTTTCATTTTCTATGACTGCTCTCGATTCGAGTGGGATTATCATTGTCGAGGAGGGTTAATTAAGAAGGGAAATAAAGTTGCTACTTGTTGCACACAATGGTACATGTAAAGTATTCAGTTTCTTCGTTTATTAACAATGAGAATATCGGTCATGCAGTACCGACCATACTGTATCTTCCTACATAACCTCACTTTGAATAAACGTATTCTCGTACATTGCAATTTGACGCAAGTAGATATGAGTTTTGTTCGTTTGAACTTAAAATAGATAACAAATATTTTTTTTTATAACTAAACGTAGTAAAATAAAGCACTCGATGGTTAATTTAGTTTAGTTCTCCAGCTGGTCTGAATAGCTATACGTTCGCCGATCCAAGACTAAACCTAGAATGCTCTTTTAAGCGCCTTAAGACCTCAGAGCCAATGGGAATTAAGTCTTCTCGCAATATCCTCGGCGAGAAAATTCGGAAAGAAGAAACTCTAAAAACCTGCACACAGATAGTAGATATTTTATCTCGATGTTCTCACCGATACACTTTCAACGTCGTTGCTTTTCCAAACAGAGGAAAACGATAGAAAACAGGGAAAAAACGATAGAAAGAGTGTCACAAAGAGAAAGGAAAGTAAATGTTTTCCACTCGAACTACTGTATGGGAATTTTCATGTATCTGTGTGCACGTTTACGTGTACTCTATCGATACCATTTTCGTTCTTACGAAATCAGAATGGATATTCCTTTGAGTTCCACGTTAATCGTAAGAATATCTTTAACAATGAATCGTTTAGTTTGTTTACGTACCTTTTTTGCGTAGCAATAGTAGAAGCATCGGTAGTACCAGCGTGCCAATGCCAAACATAGGTGTTTTTTTTTTCCGAGCACAACACTGAATTCTCCGTCCATCGATTTACGTGACCGAGAATATTTTCGTTTGCGAAACTTTTGCGAAAACACGTCAAACTCCCGTAACTGAACGACATTTTACCGAAGTAAACTCATCACTGTCCTTCACTGCATTCGCGCCGCGCTTAAACACACCATCTTGGTTGTTAACTACGGCTGCATCACCTGTCGAGGGATTTGCAACTACTATTTGCCCGCGCGGGAAATTTAAATCGTTCTGTATCGTAATTATGTATTAAAACTGCTAAAGGAAATAATATAATGATGAACCAAAGAACTGATTGTTTTAAATTCCTAGAAAATATGAAATCTAATATCGATCAGTACTTTATCGATGTTGAGGAATTAATTTTATTCTAGATCGAATGCAAAATGTCGGTAGAAGTGAGAGCGGGTCGACCAACAATGCCAACGATTCCACAATCTAAGAGACCAACGATCGTAGTTTATCCGACAGGTGAGACGATAGAATATTACTTACTTTTAATCATTCTAAAGAGTCAAATAAAGCCGGGGAATGTTTTACAGTAAAACATTTTGGAAATGTGTATTTATATTTGCAAACTCTTTTGTATTAGCATTTTCAGGTTTCACATAAATAAATTCTATATATCGACGCGTTTTATAAACGCCCTGTTTATTTTCGACAATAAATGCCTACTTCCGTGTATTGTTCATTGCACCGCGATAATTTCATTTAAACGGAAGCTAATAAAGAAAACAGAGAGGTCGAAAAATACGAAACTCTGGTACTTTTGTACGTTTTACAGGGCAATAATATTTATCTGTGAAAAATTGCACGCACCTGCAAAATATTTGAAGCACAAAAATTAAACTTAACTTCGAACAATCGAAAATAAATGAACTGTGAAGTACAAATTCACAAATTGGTACTTAATTATGCGAGAGTGGTGGGAAATATTTTCTACTTCGGTTTCAATGATAGAAAAATTCAATTACCGAGAAAATGATGAAAGGAAACGAATCAAATTACCAGACTTCCAGACGCGGAGGCTGAAAACTTAAAAGAATTGTGAAAGAGTTAAGTATCTCGTTAAAGTCTTCCTCTGGCAGAAAGAAAGAGAGAGAGAAAGAGAGAGAGAGAGAGACTTCTGGTTGTATTTAGAAGCTACCAAGCAAGTGGTTGCTTCTCGATCTCAAGGGTCCAAAAGTAGCGAGCAGTATAAAAGGTTAATGTAATTAGAAACCATCTAGATATCTAGATTAAAAAAAGTAAATAAATAAATAAATAAAACGAAGAAAGACGTTTTACTATTATTGATAGCGAAATTCTGAAACTAAAAGAATATTATTCTGATAAATAACATTCTTTAATTGCATTAAATTATATATATATATATACCCATACTTTGCTGTTGTCTTTATCACTTTTCTTCTCTCTCGAGAGTCAAATTCTCGTTTGGAAGTCTAACGACACGTCCGTTTCAATTTTATCCCGTAACACGATCATGATAACCACTCGTTTACTACCCCAAACACGAACCCAGCTCGCTGAAAATGCCAATTTCAATCAGCCAGTTATATACACTTTTCGTTGTAATACATCGTAAATTACTACCACGTTCGTCGCGAAATTATACGTGTAACGTATAAATACGATCGTTCGCTCTTCGTTTGAGAATTCGCCGCGTCTATTCAAGTTCACACTATCTAGAGTTTATAAGCTGGTAAATTATTCCTCTCGTTCTCCGTGTATCTACTCTGCACTTTTCCTGAACGAGTGAAACTCTGAAAATACTAACATTTCGTTTACAGCAACACACACTCGCGTACACTCGTCCTCGTTAATATTCCGACACTCTTTAAAGTAGAATAACTTTTTCAAAATTCCACTAAACGACGTGAGCTTTTCTTTTTGAGGAGTTCGAAATGTTAATATTAACAAGACAGACTGTATATACACCAACACGTGGAAAATGATTTCTCATTTTCAGTAACACCGGAGAGTATCATTATCCCAATAGTATCGTGCATCCTCGGTTTTCCATTGTTGGCGCTAATGGTGATCTGCTGTCTAAGAAGAAGGGCAAAGCTCGCGCGGGAACGAGCAAGAAGAAGAAATTGCGATCTGGACCACGGGGCTCTTAGCCTCGTTCGTTTTAGCCCTGTTCATCGTTTAGGTAAGTCTCAAGGATAAATTCGACCACCATTTTAATCGTACCTCTCCGCTACCTTTTCCATTTGAAACGTACAATTTACGCGATTCTTGAAACACGAAAAATATACACATACACGCGACAACTCGTCGTAATTACAGCTGCGAATTTATAAGTAAAACTGTGTTAGAGTCTTTGAAAGCAATGCTTCCTTGTACACGCGTTTTATAACGAAAGCGAATTGAGGTCACGAAACATTTGTGTTTTAGCACCCCCGAACCTCTTTAACAGCCACGGCTACCGTGGTCGCTTTTCTACCTAGAAACATTGAATACACACACCTGTTCGCTGTATGTACGTAGCTGTACACTTTTGTAAATATATGTATATACATACGAAGGGAGGGGAGGAGGCGACATTAAACTAGATTAAACGTTGGCCTGGATTTGCGACCGTTCGTGTACCGATTTTAGAATATTTCAAACGCAGATGTTGTGTCCATGCTCGCGCGTTTATGTTTTCCGATAAAAATGCCCGATCTTCGTCAAAGTATCGAGAAACTAAACCCGGCCGCAACGTAAATGGATTTTATTCGCTTCTGACGAGTTTTAATTACACGCGCCATACAGATTGCACATTTTTTCCCCCCTTCGCCTTTTTCTTTCGTTCGAAACGTAATTTGTTTTCGTTGAAATCATTTGTGCGAAAATTTTCGAGAACGTTAGGTGGTTCGATCCCGGAAACTCCGACATTACGTGTGTACACTCTCGTTCATAAGTATTAGGACACCTGAACGTGAAACGTACTGAAATCTGTTGAAATTTAGAGAACTCGATCGATATCTATAGAAATTTACTAAACTCTACCGAAATCTACAAAAATCTGCCGAATTCTGATTGAATCTACTAAGTTCTACTTAATATCTATTGAAATTTCTTAAAACTTACCGATCTCGATTTAAATCTATCGAATTTTGCTAAGTTGCACTAAAAATCTTCTGAACTGTATAGAGATCTATTAAAATCTACTTGCCCAATGTGAAACAAGCGTTGAAAGTTAAATACAAAATTATGTAACGCACAATAGGCGTCAGAAAATTGTCCTAGAAAAGGATAATTCCAAAATAAACCTAAAATTATCCTAAAAAAGAAAACAATTATTTATTCTAGAATCTCGAAGTACGAGTACGTACATATGTTTTTACTAATTTACCAAGATCCGATGCTACGTTTTGGTGAGAAAATATGATTTAAATTAGATAATATTTTCTGCACTAGCACAATTGGTGTCCTAATACATATGTACGGAAAACCTGATGCCTATGATATGCAGCTGACTCTGAAGGTACATATATAACGTATGCGTACGTACACACGGTTACTGGAACCTGTCATGATTCTACGACCGCTGATTTTGCGAGCTTCGAAATTTGATAAACGATCGGTTTAATTCCTGCGTTAGAGCACAGAAGAGTGACGATCTCGATTAAACCAGGGAGCAGGTCCGAGAACGAAGGTACGACGGGAAAATTGTGTGTAATTTACCCTTCGAGCTTCGTTCCTCGCGTGCGTAATTTTAATTCTTACGGATTAATTCGTAAAAAAAAAAAAAAGAAAAAGAAACAAAAGAAAGAATTAATTTGCAGCAACGCGATAATTGTAACTTCTTCGAAAAAGTCTCGAAACCTGAAATATATGTGTGTATATATATGCGTTATTTTATTATCCCGTCAAGTGCAGCATCTAAAGAGGATTTAGGTAAAGCTTTTCATCAGCCTGATTGTTGCTTGACTTTCGTCTCTAGACTTTAGAGAATTTTAGCGGGAAACCGTCACACGGTTTCTTTTATTCTGAATGCATAGTCATTCGCCGATGCTACAGCCGCTGCATACTTAACGTAGGATTTGAATTAAAGTTTCGGCAAACGTTCGAAAGGAGTAACAACGATGGAAATAATCCCGTATGAATATGATGCAATTCGTTACGATTAAACGTACCCGCTGCAGCTTAAACGAAGTTGAAGAGTCAGTTACGTAGAAAACTTTTACGCAGCTTCGCTAGATTTTTCTCTTAATGCAACGGCATGAACGTATTACAATATTTGAACATGATTAATAGTAGCATGACTTTATAGTATTTGCTATGCAAGCCTATAGCAGCGTACATTCAACCGCATTTCGCATATAAAGCGTACAAGTATGATATATTTATTAAATTAACAGCTCGTGTCCCGTGACCATCTTTGCGGTAGAATATGTTTAGTCAGTTTTCATTTTCACTATTTTATCGATACGATTAAGATGCGCTTTTATTTATGAATTTCTTAGTGAAAATTTCTTATAATTCGAATGCTTGATAATTAAACAAATTTTCAAACGTGAAGAAACTTTCTCACGTACGGTTAACGTGTAGTGAAGCTGATACTTGTATGTGGCAGCTGGAATTGATCGGCCAGCGAGAACAGTGTCGTTACGAAGCGATCGAGGATCTAGAGCTTTTCCATCGCTGGAACTAGACACGGTGGTCGAAGAACGATCGGATCCGGAACAGAGTACTGCCCTGGAACTCAGTAGTCCAGATTAGCATCCAGCTTTGGTACCGCCAAGGTTAATATCTTATTCTTTTCTCTTAATGTTCTAAACTGAAAGTGAAAAAAAAAAGATTTCTCTATTAATTGATACGTTAAGCGCGGCGTCAGTCCCCAGGGACTGACAGCGAACTTTCCGTTTGAGCAGAGTCGGTTTGTTGTAGTTAGAACTGTCTATATTCTGTAATCCAGCGCTCGATAAATGATCACCGTCTGAAGGGAAAGCACAGAAAGATCAGCTACGCGCTTAACGTGTTAAAAACCATAACCAAAAACTTTTTTAATCAAGAATGGTAACTTTCCTTCCGTCGGTTTACTTGGTTTCTAAGAAAATTTATATTCAAATTCCTCCATGACCGACTTCCTGTCGTGGAATTTTTTCCTTATCAGCACAGACGAAATATAGAGTAGATCATTGTTATAAAGGGAGAGAGAAACAGACAAGAAAATCAGTACAACTTTATATAATAATTTACTGTACAAGTATACTCTACATGATATATTTTATGGATAAAACAAGTTTCATAGTCTTTATATCTTTATAGTTTGGATTGTTACATTTATATATTTTAGCTTATGGGCCGACTCCGGCCCAAAGCAACTTTTTTCTGGTTAAAAAAAGTGTACTTTTTTGTCACAAGTTCTCAGAGTTCCAGAACCTCGTACAATTTTCACGTCACATTCTACCATATCGATTGCAACTAATTCTACATCTCTGCATTATTAGCAGTAGGAATTAAAATCAATACCGATCAATATTTCTTCCTTTAAATAGGACAGGAAATTTCGATTTATCGCAATTATAGGCGAAAAGTCGTGAAATATCAATTTTTGCCATTTTCAATCGTTTGCAGCTCATAGCAGCGTTAACCGATTTCCATAAAATTTTCAGTACGTGTAAATCTACAAAATGTACTTTAAGTAGACTTAGTAATAAAAGGCGACCGTTACTATTTTCTTCGTAATTTGGACGAGTGGGAACTTTATGTTATTTAGTAAAGCAATCCTTCTAACTTTTCACGAGAACACAATTCGGTTGGTCCAATTTTAAGGAAGTTATTCTGTTTTAAACAGTGTCTGAATATTAATGGGAGTCGCTATATCGAGCATATCGTAACGAAAAACGAAATAACTTGTGCTAATCATTTATTATTCCATCCAGGTCTCCTCGACCTTCGAAATCAGCGGTACCATTACTTGTGGATCACAGTCCTCTGTGGACAGCATTGACACACGCTAACGCCGTGTCTTCAGCACTCGGAGATACCTAGCAGGAAATTGAAGAGGGCAGTTACATCGAAGCCCTCGTTCTTGATCTACCGATAATCTACTAAAAAGTTTCTAACAAACCTACGGTGTACATACCACGAGCAATTAAACAGCACGTAACACCTATTTCGTACTACTTCAAGATTCTAAAAAGATCGCGATGTATCGTAAAATGTGCCGCGACGAAAAATGACTATAAATACAAAGCCACTGCAGCAAGAAATGATTACGAACAAGCCTACAGACACGCTTTGCACGCGTATCCAAAATTAACGTGAGTAAATTTTCTACTGACAAGCTGTGTGACGTTCTATAAACAGCCCGCCTTTTACAAGCTAAAAGACATTTAACGAAACAATGTATAATGCGAACGCATTAGTGTAAATAAGAATTTGTTAACATAATGTACAGTGGAAGATCACAGTGTGTAAATAAATCCTTAATAAAGCATTGCATTCTGTATATCAGACTTAGGATATTACCTGTCTACTCCTCAATGTCTACTGTGGTGCCATCTAGCAGTGAGCACAGAGTACTAAAACCAGGGGATAACGTGGGCAGTACTGGTCTCACCATCTAGCGTCGATGTGCTATTACTAAACTCAAAAACGGAACTTTTAATTTACCCCTTCGCGTAGTACCAGCAGCTGCCGCAGGGTAGCAGTACCTCCTGGGTAGTATACGTTGCACCATCTAGCGGTGAACCATATGTACCACAAAAAGGGCTAAATGAAAAATTGAGTTCTGTAGATTAGTACTTCTATCTTTCCGCTAGATGGAGGGACGTATACTACCCAGGAGGTGCTGCCACTCTGCGGTAGCTGCTGGTACTGCGCGAAGGGGTAAATTAAGAGTTCCGTTTTCGAGTTTAGTAATAGCACATCGACGCTAGATGGCGTTGTATGTTCTATCAAGGAAGTGGCGCTTTCTTGAGGTAGTGTAGTAATACTACGTTAAGTCCTAGGGTTAATTTCCAAACCTGGTGTATATAATAGATAGACTTGGTTCTCATAGAAAAAGTTTGTTCATGGTATAATTTATGGAGTATGATTGGTGTAATTTTCAACTCTCTCTTGAAAACGTGCGACAATAATACGACTGATTTTCATAGTTTTATTATTAAAAAATTACATATCAGATTGCGAATTATATGGCTGAATACAGTAAATTAGGATCTGTATAAAAACGATTGCAACAGAAACAGGTTTCGCTGAGTATTCGGGTATTTTACAGAACTTTGTCCCTACTTATCAGTTTGAAAAGTCATTGATTTATTTGCACCTGCGCTGAGCTGTTCTTAATATAAAAAATGAGCTAGATTCTGCACAATAAAATTATCTAATACATAAACGTACTTAAAAAAAATTAATATCCTTCGTCTATATTTCGTTATATTCTGTTTAAAATCCGGCTACCACTCGTCCCTTTTTAGCCGCCCTCTTCAGTTTAGTTAATTTCTTCTCCTTTTTCTTTGCCATAATGTTATCCTGCCGTTTCTTCTGCCGCTCCCGAATTCCTTTCTGTACGTTCTCTAATCTCGACTCCCATTTCTTGGCACTGTGCTTCTTTTTCTGTTCTTTCCTCTTTAGCGTTCGTTTAAGCAAATCGGGGTCATCCTTCACCTAGAAAAAAAAAAAAAGAAGAAATAGTCTAAATATAATAGTAGAATTGCAGGCGGTATTATCGCCATAAAACTATAGTCTTTAGTTACTTTTTCACCGCTAGCTTTCGCCAAAACAGATTTCCATGCATCCTTCTCTTTCAAGCTCTGTGCCTTTTCCACTTCGCCCAATTGCTCTATTTCCCTCAATTTTTCTTTTTTCTGTTTTATTTCAAGTAATATTCGCTTTGGATCCTTTTTGGGTGGCTTCTTTTTTGTCCCAATTTCAGAAAAGTCAAATTTGCTGAACACCATTTTACCTTCTGAATTGAAGACAGGCTTTGGTCTTGGAACTTTTGGTACTTCAGCATCATCTTTCTTAACTTTAGGTAGAGCAGCTGAATCTCCTTCTGTTTTTGCTAAAGCCTTCTGGATTGACCTGTCCTTACGTTTCGATATCTTTTTCATTTTGGTTTTCAAATTTTTCTTTAACTGTTTCTCTTTGTATCCCAGCTTTTTCGACTTCTTCAATCCCTCGAGTTTAGCGTGCAATTCCTCAAATGTTTTTGCCCGCTTTGTTTTTTTAATCGAGCCCGGCAAAATATTATCTGCAAAACAACGAATGTAAATCTCAAGATGAAGCAAATTACTTTCCATGTAAAAAAATAACAACGAATAGAAACCTGTTGGACCATTTCTTTCCTTACGTGTACCTGTCTCGTTCTGATTATTTGAAACTGGAAAAGTTCAATTCTTATTATCGTTTGAAATGCTCGCAAGTATTTCTGAGGTTAGGTTAAATTCCTGCAATTTTACCTAATTTGTACCTGGGTAATGCTGTGTTTAAAAATATTTTCGAAACGAATTCATCTTCTTGCAGTAGTAATTTTTTAATTGAATCTTTGTCAAATGATTTCGACATTTTCAACTGCATATTTCTCGCGACTCACGTGCGCGTAATATCAGATGTAAATAAGATTTAACGTCACAAAGTAACAGGCTATAGACACGTTTCCAACATGTAACAATCATATGGTCGCGTGTATAGGTTAGAAATTAAAATCTAGCGCGCAAACTCATGGGCAGCGTTTAACACGTTAAGCACCACATAGATTTCGATCGACTTTTTATTTAGCCGTTCAGTTTTGAAAGTTACAATACATTTAATAAAGAAACCAGTAACTATATAACACCTGCAAAGGAAAGCCGAATCTCTATTTAAACGGTTTCAACAGAACTCGTTAATAAGGAATTATTTTCTAAATTTGAAGCCGTTCATTTTTCGAGAATTAACGCCGCCTAAACGAAAAGTCTAACGTCAGTCCGCAAGGACTAGCGTGGCATTTAACATGTTAAACATTAAACTTTTCATTCTCTGTAAACTTTTGCTTGGGAAATAATTTGCAACCTTAATGTATATATTGAAAGGTTTTATTGTAAACAGTGACTTTGTACAAAAATAACAAAGATAGTTGTTCAAGATTTACATTCCCTTGGGAATACTATTTATACTAATTTGTCACAATTGATACAAGAATTTCAAATAAATGCATTGTATAAAAAAGTATTACTAATTATGTACAATGTTAAATGTAATCAACAAATAAAATTATAAAAATGTATGTTCATAATTGTGTAGCTTGTTCAATCAATTTCTCTTTTGTCAAAACAATGAGATTTCTCCCATGCAGGCAATATGTATCAAATTCTTCCATGGTTGCACATGCTTCATCAAGTGTTTTATAGTAAACATGACAGTATCTGATTTTTGATGTTGGTGTCATCAACATAACCGACACAGATATGGGATTATATTTTTGAAAAAGATGTAATATATAATGTACACTTAAACCTGGATGAATATTAGCTACAATTACTGTTTCTGCTGGAATAACTTTCACAGATGAGGATGTTTTAAGAGTATCATTAATAGGCACCAAAGCTGGAATGCTGCTTCCATCAAACATGTTTTTACACTTTGTTGAAGTTGTATCACTGTGCACCGTAGAAATTGAACTGTTCGAAGCAAATCTTTGATTATGGCTCTTAGGAAGTTTCATAGATCCAAAGCTTTCATCCTTAGAATCATATGGAGATGATGTTTCTTTACAATCTTCTTCATTTTTCTTATGATACTTTGTTGCTTTGTGTTTCATATTAGCAGCTTCTGTCTTAAATTTGTGTGGTAAAATCCTGATATCCTTGCCACTTTTAAAGCCATCAATGCAATTTTTAGCATCTTCAAAAGATGCACATATTACGAAACATAATCCATGAGTTTTTCCGCGATTATACACGGATAAAACTTTGCCGAAAGTAGAGAACATTTTCTTAACATCAGGTATGCTCAGTCCTTTACTATTATTGAAGTGCAACAAGTAAGATCCATCACTTTTTTCATCACAATACTGTGTATAATTCATGTTTAAATAAATATGCGTTTTTGTTTCTATTAATCGGCGATTTTGAAACAATACGTTAAAATCCGTCCGAACGTGTACTACTGTATGCCTGCATATGCGTAATTTGGTTAGGTTCCTTGAAACGTCCGAAATACTTCAATGTACTTTAAAGATAATGCATCGATCTTCGGTAAATATCGATATAAAGCTGTGAATAAATATATTGCAGTATACGGTACAATTTTGTTACTTGCAAACTTTGAAATTCTGAGTAACTTGCAACTGCACACTTGCAAGATATTGTGTTGGCACTGTAGCGGTATATATATAGGTTATATTTGATATAGAATACACACGAACAGCCGTGTGTTTTTAATTGTTGCACTAATAAACATTCGTATGTTTGCTTTGGTAAAATATTCATCGAAGAATAATTAGAAAAAACGAATTTGTTCTGTTTCGAAATTAACGTTGGAGTACCTAATATATATACATAAAACACGGCGATATTTAAATATTTGTATTTTCCCGCGCTATAACAATGGCTAACCTTGTAGCCATGTTTTTGCAACGGGCTTGCGCATTACCATATTCCTAATTTACATTTCCCAAGTACGAAGTTCCCTCATTTTATATATACGGCATTCGGTAAAACAAGAGTACAGTTAGACGTTTGGTTTTGCTTATTTTTTCAACAAAAGTTTGTACAGCAATGACGTAAATGTGTACTATTAAATATTAGTGGTGATGAAAAGAAAAAAAGGAGTTGAAGGTATGGGCGGAGTTTGCGCCTGTTGGAATACGAAGTAAACGACGTTGATTTGTTTCGCGAGAGGTGGCATTATTCTCGATCTAACGGATGGTGTTCGAGAGGATCTGTTTCGAGGTACTTTTACGAAAGTTGGCGGAAATTCGAAGTCTCCACGAATACAGGTTAAGGGAACATGATTACGAACAGCGGCGAAATCGCATCGTAAATAAAGTGGATGCGCACGCGGACAATAACACGCGAGAGCGAGCGAGGAGAACGGCTTGGACGGAAAAAGAACGAAATGAATCAGCCGTTCTGATTGGTCGAGGCGGCTGTTATGGCCGCCGATTGGCGCATACACGTACATACACCAAGATTTGATGCACACACGAACGCACGAACACGCGTGTGCATCAGGAGCGTAGCAGTCGCTCGCGGCCGAGAAGAGTGAAAAGAGCGACAGAAACGGTCGGTCCGCGCGTTGCCTTGTAAGGCGGAGAGTTGGTGTGTGACGTCCGTGCGCGGATGGCTCGAAGAACGCCGATTTTCCTCAGCTTGTACGAGTATCCTTGCTGAGCGGAGGAAAAGAACGAGTGAAAGGAGAGTGCGGGGCCGGGCGCGACGCCGACCGTCGACATAACCGCGTATACGTAAAATCCGACAATCCGTCAAGTTTAAAGCTGCCGAAGGCACCATTTTCATCATCCCTGTAGTGTGTATATCAAGCTAAAAACCGATTATTAGACGCAACGTGAGTGTTCCTGAGCGAGCAAAGTAAAGATACGAGAGTGAGAAAGGAAACGAACGAGAGAGAAGCAAACAGAAGTAAAAAGGATAACGAAGGGCATCGTGAGAGAGAGAGAGAGAGAGAGAGAGGGAGGGAGATAGATAGCAAGAGAAGAGAAAAAAGAAAGAGAAAGATAGAGTGAGCGAACGAGTGAGCGGGTGAGCAAGCGAACCAGAGTGAGAGAGGAAGGGAGGGCGGGAGGGAGAGAGAGAGAGAGAGATAGAGAGAACGAGAAAGAGGAACGAGAGCAAGTTAAAACGCCAAACGATACGTAAGAGACAAAGGCCACGGCGGCATAACCTCCAAGCCTACCGTACCGCGCGTTGCGAGGACTTTCTGTCCTCGTAAGATCGCTTCGTTTTCTCTAGGAATTTGGTACGCTATTTACGAGAGATTATATTTTTGCAAGTGCATGCCTGCCCGGGCTTCCATATGAAGTGTCGCACGAGTGTGAGAGAGAGAGAAAGAGCACGTGCATGAAACATATTTTCCTCCAAGTACGGGAGTCGTCATAAAGTGAAAGAGCGGGACGGTTGTTTGTACAGTCGTGTTTTTCCGCGACACCTGGTATACGATACACGTCCGCGAGTGCTGTGTGAACAAATTCACTCTTGCGACGGAACCAAAAAGAATAAAAAAAAAAGAAAAAAGAAGAGAAGAAACGAAAAAAAAAAAAAGAAAGAAGCAACGAAAACAATATTCCTAGTGTCGTAGTCCACGGTTAATGGATGAAACTGGCAGGATGCTGCAACACGGAGGATCAGGTGTTGGTTTGATGGGAGGGAATCAGGGCCAGGGGGCCCAAAATA
The DNA here is from genome assembly GCA_951804975.1 of Anthophora plumipes. Taxonomy (NCBI): domain Eukaryota; kingdom Metazoa; phylum Arthropoda; class Insecta; order Hymenoptera; family Apidae; genus Anthophora; species Anthophora plumipes. The sequence continues at coordinate 25,455,349 of OX638114.1, forward strand.
CCGCCGGATACGGTAGCATGGGACCCGTTGATGGATCTGCGACACAAGGTCCGGATCAGGCTGTCGAGGCCAGAAAACAGGACATCAGTGAAATTCTCCAACAAATTATGAACATCACCGATCAGAGCTTGGACGAAGCGCAAGCGAGGTTGGTCCCATTTCAGATCCGATCAGCCGCCATTTTTTAATACCTCTAACGTGTATCGTTATTTTTATCAATTCGTACGAGAACATTCCCGCGATTTTCAATTTACTTCTATTCGACATCAGTCTTCTCTTTTTTCGTTCGATGCTTATTCACTGTGCTACGCGTAAAGCAATTTTTCGACGAAATTTGCTCGATTTTTGTATCGATAGTTGGAACATTTGGTAATCACGGAGGCAGCATCGGCCGAAAGCAGGTTAGGTTGATCGCTTCGAAACGTCTCACCGAAGAATTTCTTTCGACGAAAGTAAACATTAATTTTTACGACGGTTTTTAAGATTTTATAGCTCCGTGTAAACTGTTAAGTGACGAGTATAGGTAGGTGTACTGGTAGTGACAAACTATAACATAGGCTGTATATAGGCGTCCGAGTGCGCGATAAGACCGCGTTTATCTTCGCGTTATTGGTCCACCTAGATCGTGCAACTTTGCCAAAACGTTCTTGCCTCTTACGTTTCAGTACGTACGCGTGCGAATTAACATTATCTTCGTATTCGTGTGTCGTTATCGCGAACGGTACGGAGTAGTAGGATAGACATTTTTAATCGATTACTCGACGTATTATTTACCTCTTCTTCTCTTTGCTTTTCATTTTCAGAAAACATACTTTGAATTGTCACAGAATGAAGCCAGCTCTGTTTTCGGTATTGTGTGAAATCAAGGAGAAAACAGGTGAGTTTCATTACCTTCAACTTACGTGATTTTTTTTCAACGTGTGTGAACGTGTACTCGCGCGCGCGCGTGTGTTTGAGTCTCCGTAAAATGAACTTTCATCGTTATTGTTATTCACAACATTCGTTTCAAGTGATACGCTTTAATCTCATTCTGTATCACCATAATAACACCGTCCACCGAAAAATCAGGATAAAAATGACCGTTGATTAAATAGACGCCGGTAAGATAAGAGGGGAACACTTCATAAAAGCACGGTCGATCACCTCGTAACTCGCGCACACTGCTTTCTATGCGAGTTCTAAACAATCCGAGAAATTCCTAGAGAGTAGATCCCTATCTAGACGAGAGAAGAGCAGTGTCTGTTGATACATTTTCGGCGCGCGATGCAGCGTTCGGTGTCTACCCTGCAGGGTCGACCCCCTCTGCCCATTCGAAACTCGTAAACATAATTTTTATGCGATGTTTGGATTACTTTTACGCGCGGATCAAGAGACCACGAAACGCGCAATTATTTTTGGGGTGCCTGGTGGGGTGGCTGACTGGCTTGGCTCGAACAGCCTCACGCGGATGGAAGGAGGGGGGGGGGTGGAGTGGGGTGTATGAGGTGGAGAAGGAGGTGTGTGGGTCGGCTACCCCAAAAGTAGTTTCTGCCTGGTCGTTTGATGGGGGTGGTGGGGCCACCACGCCCCTCATGCTAAGCCACCCTCTTTCACGTCGTTCCCCCCTAAGTATATGTGTATATCTATACACATTTTTCTCTCTCGTTCTCCCCTCCATTTCCCTACCCTTCTCTCCGAGCAGCCTGCTATTTAGTTTCCTTCTTTTTCTCCCGCGACGAGAGTGGTATTGTGCTGGTTGAGGGTTTCGACGTCGACGACATTCCACGTACGGCGTTCCTGCTGTGTATGTTTTCTTCGATAAAATTCGAAAAGGAGGCGGAACTGGTCTGCGTCGCGGAACAATGCTCTTTGTAGACTTCTGCAACCACTTTTAGTCGTTGACGAAATTTCCATGGGGTCGTTTATTCACGTATCTATATATGTATATCTATGTATGATCGATCGATTTGTTTTTACAAAAAGAAAATTTAGTTATGTCTAGTGGCGTGTTGCATTAGTCGATAAAAAAGGAGACGCCGCACGCGTGTTTCTGTTCTATCGTAATTGCATAATTAAAGATTCAAGGCTTTTCGTAATTGTTGACTATGTATCGGTTGTTTGCATCTTTTTGTCACGAACATTTTCCTTTACATGTCTGTAGAGGTGCTAGGTGTTCACGCTACACGGCGGAACGTTTACGTTTTACACGTTTGCCTTACCATTGTCCGGATGAACGAACGTTTGGCAAAACAGAGGCGTACATTTCAAGCCCCGGTGTTCCTTGAATGGCCCCCGTGTCCTTAATCACATTCATGAAAGAGCTCTTTCGATGGCTGATACAGAAAGTGAAACAGCTTCGAGAGCGTAAAGAGGATTCGCGTAAACAAAAAAGGCGTCAAAGTGTGATGAGCGCACTCAAGAGGATGAGTCGTTTTAATGGTTCTATATTCTTTATGAGTCGTGCTAAGTATACACACGATTCAGACACATGGATAAAAGCGCGCATGTATGCGTAGGTCAGAGACGAAGGTACAGAGAAAAATGTACAGGGTAGCACGGATGCAGAGAGAGAGAGAGAGAGAGAGAAAGAGGGAAAGCAAGTGAGTACAGGCCAGAGATGAGGGGTTGAAGAGAGAAAAAGAGGCAAGGCTTGTAGTAGAGTTTATGGGCAATGGCTGACGAGGCAGTGAAAAAGTACTAAAACCAAGAGGAGCAGATAAACGCTATGTTAAGCAGACCGTTTTACCAGCCATTTAATATAATCGGCTCTCTCGCGGAGCTCGGATAACTTCGGATCAGGGCCGTACCAAGTCTGATTTCTCCCTATTCGACAGCTGTTTTTCTCTCGCTCTCTTTTATTTGCAACCGATAAACGTAGCAGCAGTAGTAGCTTCTGTAAGCGTTACGAATGTCATGCTCGAATTTTATTCCGTTTTTTTTTTCTTCTTTCCTTATCGTTTCAACGATTCTTGTAAAATAATCTTCCATTTAAAAAGCGTTACAAACGTAGAAAATGACTCGTTCTTACTCGATTTGTTACACGATAGTGAAAGATCTATTTTTAATGAACTACATTCTCTATCTGTATATCTCGTATCCTAGTCTAACAGTGGAGTTAGTCGCGAGACGACGACGACGACGATGATTTGTCACGGTCATCCGAAGAAACAGCTACTCTTCGAAATGTGGTGATCTTCGAAAACCTGTTTTGGACAACCCCGTTTAGGCCGATTTCCCATGGGACGCGGCAAGATCTTTCGAGGGTTACACAGAGAAAGAGCGAGGGAGGGAAGGGCATAGGAGAAAGAAGAAGGCTCGAAATCCGCGGGATTTCTCGAACCCGCCTTTTCGGCCAACCCCTAATCCGTTTTTTCTTCTCCTTCGTCGCCCCGGAGATCTTTTCTTTGGATAGTTCCTCACAGCGGTGGTATAATCGTCGACGCCACATACCGCGGGCCTCCTAAAAATATTCTCGCCGGTTATCGACGTTAAATTCGACACGGGAGGTGAAATCTTTTTAAAGAATGCTCGTTCAAACGAAACCTCTAAACGTTTCAACTAGAACGTTTCCTATTTCCTTTCCATTATCGAGCTGAATTTCAAAATAGTTCAGTTCCATGTGTAATTAATCAAAGAGCAGCCACGATCGATTGCTAGCTCGGTTGCACGATTGTTGGTCCACTTTATTTATTGTTCGTCACCGCACGTTTCGAAATGTAACTTGACTGCAATCGGTTGTACAGTTCTCTCTTTCTCTTTCTAGTTTCCCCTCCCCCCTCGTCAACTCTTTCCCCACTATCTCTTTCGATTTATCGTCATTTAATTAAACCGACGCGGAGACTGCGTCGCATCGACGCTCTCTCGATTCCGTGTTTTCTGAAACGACGCTGCCGCGGTCGCGTTCCACCGTAACAATTAAAAATCCATACCCGATTTGGCCGGCTTCCAGTGGTAATTCTGTTTTATTTCACACATCCACCCCCTAAGTGTTTTCGCGGGCGAACCCTTTCATCCACGATTCTCGTTGCTTTTCCTCTAATCTTCAATTCGAATCGACCACTCTTCTTTTTTATTTTTCCTCTTTCTTTCGGAAGATGAAGCTTGTTCAATTTTCAGCGTAACCGATGAACGAAAGTTTCTTTTTTCTTCTGAAATCGAGCATTGGCCGCGTTATTTTTATTTTCGTTCGTTTATCTTCCCCGCGGGATAGAAATGTTCCTTTATACATACACACACGAGCTTTGGAAAAATAACCATTTGGCGAAAAGGCAAATTTCCTATGAATTACGAACGAAACTGGTTCAACGGCTGTTAGAAAATTTGTTTCCGAAAAACATTTCTTCTCTTTCGGTGGATACGATTGAAAATAAAGCATCAAGCCGCTCTACATAGTTTTCTTAATGAATATTGTATTCTCGTAAGAGTAAACTGTATGTTCTACGTTAATTAGACGGCGCTCAGTTTAATTAAGGCTTGCACAACGTTCCGCATATTTGTTTATCTCACGCGATTCTGCATGCGAGTTACACGGTACGTCACGTAGATTCAACTATAGAGTATTGTTTTTTACTCGTAGAACTTTATGCACTTTTCCTTGGCTGTTTTTTCCGTTGTACTCGCGTCATCGACTCGTGTCTGCCAAGAATTCCGCTGGTAACGTTCGATGGAAAATTTATCTTCCGTTTTAAAGCACGGACGCAGAAAGACGAGATTTCCTACCAGCCATTTCCGACACACGTCTGCAATCAATTACAATTACCAGCGCTTGTATTAATGATTCGTAATGTTTCTTCGTCACAAGAGAGACAGCCCGCTAAATGAAGCATCGCGTTTGAAGAATTAATAATGTAATTTACTCGTTTCGACGTAATACGCGCGTGGCCCCGTGCATTATGATTTAACGCGGTATGTATTCCCTGTAATCTGATTTACGGAGGTTATATCGCGGATACCGGATTAAAATATTCCCGCGTTCGCGCGTATTCCTGTTATCTGATCGTAATCCGTTTTGCAATTCGCGCGGAGAAATTTTCCGGCGAAGCGACTCTCTAATTATTTCCATTCACTTCCGATTTTTCTCCCTTCTCGCGTGAACGTATGCCGGTATTAATTGTCCCAGAGAAACGAATAGATTACCACGATCGATCATTTCGATCGTTTCGAAATACCAGACTTTTTTCTTCGTAATCGAACATTTTCAGAACGTAACGTCGATCGAGGAATAAGGTGAATTGTTTCCAAGATACGGTAACGAATGATTGTTCGTCTTGTTGATTTCTCTACCGATGCAATTGCCGATAAAATGTACAAAGGTGGTAGCGTCGGTTTTCCAGGAGATGACGCTTCCTCTCATCCCGACCCCAGTTGGAATGTCGTTCCCCTAGCTTCGATTTCCTTTTCTTCTTCTTCTTCTTCTTCTTCCTCTTCTTCTTCTTCTGCTGCTGCTTCTTCTTCTTCTTCTTCTTCCTTCTACTCCTCGTCCTCCTCTTCTACTGTTTCGTTTGTCCTTCTCTTCTCTCTCTTCATCTGCGGTCCCCACATGCAGATGGGTTCCAGCAACCAAGGTGAACCGGCCTTTCTACCCTCTCTTTCTCTCTCACTCTCTCTCTCGGCTCAAACTTCTTCGACTCGACTAACGAGATTTGTCCGATTCCAGCCTGTCGTATTGTGCGCTGATTTATTACGAAAAGTTTTTAAGGTTGCATCCAGCTCCGATGTATTTACTCCGGTGGACGTCGAGGTGAGAGCTTTTACTCGCTGCCGAGATGTTTCGCGATTGTTCCCCCTGCTGCCACGAGAAAAGCTCTCCTCGCTCGAAGAATCGTATAGAATACGGGTTCGTTCGAACTTTATACAAAGGAACGTTGATAGTGTGTTAAACTTGTAATAAATTATAATAATTCCAATGTTAAATGCACAATTAACTTGACTTGTTGAACGATAAACGGTTAGTCTTAAAAAAAAAAAAAAAAAAAAAAAAAAAAATAGAATGAAAAAAATACATAAACGAGAAGTATACTCGCGAGGCAGGTCGTAACCGCGCGAAGCCAGCAGTCTCTCGATCCACACTCGCCGCAATGCATTGTATATTTATAGGTGAAGATAAAAGCTTATTGCATTATCAAGCAATAATGTTACCGTAATGCTTGGTCTCAGATAAGATACACGCGCGGTTCGTTAACGAGGGTTGGCGTAGGCGTTATTGTTTGGAAAACAAGTTGAACATTGTCGTCTTCGTCTTCGTCGTCGAAAAGGGAAAATCCAAAAATATGTACGAGCAGAACGAGATAACCTTGCATCGTTGGTGTATTTTCGGAGCAACCTTTACGTTCTCATCCATCCGCGTATTCTCGTTCTTTTCTTTTCGAGAGCTTCGATTTTGCCCGCGTCAGCGTAATGGAAGAAGCGAACGGTGCGTAAAAACGACGATGCGTAGAGTTAAGAGTGTAGTATAGTAAATGATAGCAGGCGAACAAAAGAAAATATCCACGGGAGAAAGAAAGAAGGCTGGTATTGTGCTGTCAAGTTGGTACACGACAGTTAGACTGCTGTCCCGTTAACGGAATTGCACTTAAGTCGCTTTAATTGCACCGGAGTTACTGACCGGAAGTCGTCGTTATGGTCATCGCCCTCGTTGAAGGCGATCTCTCTCTCTCTCTTTCTCTCTCCCTTCGCCCTTTTACAATCTGATCGATAGCGATCCGGATCCTTGATCCCGTTGGATGTACAATTAACGCGTTGTACCGGCGTAAAAGCATTCGCGCGGGGAATATATTCGCCGCGCAATTACTCCACCACGTTCCAATACCAGATACCCGCGTTTTATCGCGTTTTCGACGGGTTAACTCTATTATCGGCAGTGTAATTCAGAAATTTCCGTCTCCCGTAATCGTAGCTGCGTTGTCGAACGGTTGTCATCGAACGTGGATAAAAGAGAGGAGACAGAGCGAGTTCCGGAGAGGAGTTTTGCTTGCTGGTCGAGAAACGCGAAAGGGTTTGGAAAAATAAACAAGCGATCCACTTGGGTCGCCGCGCGATAAATATCTACCGGGCAAGAGGAGGCCCCTTTGCGGAATTCATCGTGCGTGTTCACGAGTGTGCTCTCGTACGTGAATCGGTGTACACGCGTATGTGGCGCAGGGGGTCGATTTAACAAACCATACGTTACGCCACGATAAAATCTCACAAACCTATAAACTTCGGGCTCGAGCTAGGTGCGGGTACGTTATATCATAAAAATCCAGTAAAATAAGCTCGTAAACCGAAAGACAGAGAGAAAGGCGGAGAAAGAGGGAAGGGAGCGCGCGCGAGAGCAATACCGCCATGTCCGCGATACACGATATATACGTGGTTTTCTGCCCGCGTGTACGTGCACTCACGTGTTTTACACGCGCCTGCGTGCGTGTCACTCTGGCCCACACACGTATCCATCGTCAAACCAGAATTTTTCTTTTTTTTCCTCACGATTCGTTAATTTACGGTGTACATTGCGATGTACGCTTTTCTTCGATGGGGTTTACGTCTGTTCAGTTTCTTTCGGAAAGAGCAGGGGAATCGGGGATGGAGAGAGGAAAGTTGCAAGAAAATACGACACAGCGTGTTGGTGTTCACCTTTTACCAAGAGGACCTACTCTTACGTTTATCCTGATTATCTGGCTCCGCGTATATCGGAGATCTTATGTCCTCTCCGGTAACTTCGCCGCGATCTATATAGACGAGAGAAGAACGATCTTTCGAGAGGCTAATTGGAAGACTCTCGAGGGCTAGCGTTGGCTCCGGTGTACGTACACCGGAGGTCGGTATTCTCTTAATCGTATGGTAATTCTATGGAGATTGCATGGGGCGAGGAGAAGCTCGTACCGTGGATCGTTAGGCCCTTTTCGTTCCCGATGGAATATAACCTTGCCCCTTTTTTCTTCGATTCGCCTCCCCTTCGAATTCTAATCAGTTTCCCTTTGCCTGTCATCGGTTTCGTTGTCCCAGACATTTTTCATCTGACGCGCGTTCACTGTCCATCGAACTTCTCCTGTTCATTTACATTTCATCTCTACTCTTCCTTGGAATTTCATTGCTCCAAGTGTTTTTAAATGGAAAAAGTGTCGCGACGAATACAACGCGTTGACAATGCTTCCTAATTCATAGCTCAATCGATCCCCTGCATCTGTTGGAATTCGACGATAAAACCGTGTACGATTCTGTTTTACGTAGAATCGGTGCTTTCCCATCGTCTCGCCGCCTCGTTCGAAGGGTTAGATTCGAGGTGACGGGTGAATGGCACGCCACCCTCGGGGATAACAATAACCGCGCGTTTCTTGGCATGAAATAAGTATCATTGCGCCTTGTTTTGGCGTAGAGAAAAGTCGAGACACGCGACGGCGCGACCTTCTACGCGGCAGCCAGTGTCTATAGAAAAAGACTGCCGTACGCTCCTCGTACGCGTACGTTATTACGTGCTGTACATACAGCTGTTATCGTTAATTTAATTCCATTTCAATTCCGTCGGAGTACAAGATGACAAGAGAGTGACAGCTCGTCCTTGAGCAGAGCATCGTGTACGTCTGTCATTGGAAAAGCGTATCAGGATAATTTTATCGCGGGACGAATTGCTCGCGTGTGTACACTGCCGCGACTATAACACGACGGTGTATCGCGTGCACGTTAGTTTCTCATTAATCGACCTGCTTGTCCAACGTTTGACGAGACTTTCCTTTCGAACCGATCTTTCTCGATACCAAGGCGCAGCACCGTCGTCGTCGTGGCCCTCTATCGAGAGAACAGTTCCGCGCTTCGAACAACTTGCACGCGTTATCTTATTAGCGTCACGGTTATCCGATAGATTTCGGTGATACGCGAATGCGCATAGGTCGAATCTTGATGCATCGAGTGGCGTTAACGCCCGACCTGGGAATACAAGTTGGATTCGCGAGTTTGGTTCTCGGCTGTGCACGCTCGTGGAGAATAGGTGGAAGGCGGTTGGTAAAACGAGGCTGATCGCGACGAATATCGAGAAGCACGTAGAGAGCATAGATCAGAAGCGGCGAAAAGCAGGGAGCAACGCGGCCGTACCTTTCCCCGTGTGTATGCGCGAGAATAAAGGAGGAAAAAGAAGTGAAAGAAGAAGCCGGCAAGGACAGGGTAGTAGAGAAACACGAAAGGAGAGCTTCCATCTCCGGCTCGAGATTTCATTAAAATTCATGAACCGTGCGAGACTTGCGCCTCTTCGTGGTGGTCTTTTGAGTTTTGCGCGTTACCAAGAAGAAGCCAGTGTGCCGAACCGGCACGACGGGGCTAGGAGAGGAGGAACCAAGCTAGAAGAAGCAGCAGCAACCGGAGGAGATAGAGGAAAGACGGAGGAAGAGCATAGAACGAGGAAGAGCAAGCAACGTTAGCTATGAATAATACAGGGAACTTCTAATTGCGCGAGACAAAACTCGGTAGTTGGAAAGTTTCGTAGCGAGTGCCGGGGACGAGCAGAAACTTTCTCAACTCTCGCTAAACTTACCGCTTGTTTCCACCCGACTCTCCTCCATATACGCGGCGGTGTCTCGTCGGAAGTCAGCCGCACCGAATCTCTCCTCTTCGACTTTTGCCCGAAATTTCTTCCCGTCTACGTGGCTCGCGAGTTTGATCTTCTTCCAACTCGAGAAATGGCTCGAGACGAATAACTAGCCGAAATTCACATTCGCACTCTATACATTCTTATCGATCCGACGATGTATTCCGCGAATCTTTCGAAAAATCATCACGGCCTTCGGTCATTCTGATTTTCTACGATAGAACGCGACGCGACTCGACTGATTACTCGGCGGATCGTTTATTTTCAGCGAGCGAAAGATAAACGGATAGTCATCTCGCTTTCTATTCCTCTCGTTTCCCCACTCTAGCGTTTCACATAGATGCTGGCAATGAGAAGAGGGATATCGTTTCTGCGGGGAGGGTGTGTTCAGCCCCCGTGCTCAGGGGTGGCTGTAACGTCGCTCGTAAAAACACCGTAAACTCGACAGCAACAGGTCCCGTGTGTCTGGTACAGAAACGACGGCAGCCGCGCTCGAATATGACGTTTCGAGTGTGCGGTGGCGCTCGGTCCTCTTATCACGGCCCTGTTTTAATTCCTCCTGATATCAACGGCCGATTTTCTATCTGGCCGCGAAAACGACGACAGCGCGACGCGAAATTTTATCTCCGTTACGAATGAATATTCCAGACGGGGAAGTTTTATCAAGAGAAAGTGAGACTATTCGACGATGCTTGTTAAATTCTTCGAGTCATGGATATTAGATCCGCGATAAGTGACTTTACGTATTAAACGAAACATCGTTTCACGGTATTTCACAATTTGAACCGGGATGCCTCGTGATCGTACATTGTAATTCGAATGATATGAATACGGTGTTTCGTTGATCCTATATACCGGAGCTAGTTGTTGCAGCCGTCGGTTTTCTCCGGTAGCGAGAATTTTGCGCGACGAACGATTTCGAATTCTCGACGCGTAAAGAGTCTGCGGCATCCTGGCTGCATGCATTATGCATACACAACGATGCCACGAGAAAAATGTCTCCGCAGCCGCGAAAGAGGGTTGCGTTTACGTGCGCAACGCTTCTCGCTGCGTACATCCTCCTCGCGCCGCGCAAATTTTTAATACCGTCGCTGCGTACTTTCAGCAACGATCATGAATTTTTCCATCTGCTCGTAATCACGCCGTGTACCTCCTCCGGTGTAGCTGTTGTACGTGTTTACGCGACACGTGTAACAGTGTGAAATGTAATTGAACGTGAAATTGAATTGATCGTTGCAACGTATTGAAACCTTGTTCGCAAAGTTATCGTTCCCATCGCGGTTAATCGCCGACAAGATAAATTGAAAAATTACTCAACTGCGAGATACCACGGACAGAGTCTCGTCCTCTCGATACTTTCACGATGGTTTTTCGACGATTTGATATCGAACGCCTTGCCCTCCCCTTCGATGAACGGTTTGGCGGGGATGAAGCTGGCCCGACAGTGGCGTTGGTCCACCCTTCCTCAGGGACGGATTACCCTCTCTAGTCCCTCTAGAAGCCATGCCTGATCTCTATAGCTCCATTAGAGCCTCCACGAAGGACCGCATTACCCGATTTTTCTTTTTTCTTTTTTTCCTTCCATTCCGGTATAGTCAACGACCACAAAGGAAAGAACGTGCTCGCTTTATAAAATCTATCCGATGGAACGTTAATCAATATTTCTGTCAAATGTTCGTAACTGGACGAAATCCTGGTCTTTTTTATTTTTTTTTTATTTTTTAATACCTCCGGACGATACCACTTTCGCGTTTGTTAGTTTATAGACGACCGGAGTAACGAGATTGTTCCTTGAACGGAGGGGGAAGTTTTTATCACCGATACGTTTAATGTTGGTTTTCGGCGTTAGACGCGTAAGAGGACCAAAGCTCGTCTCGTTAGTTGGAAACCGAACTGGGACGAGACGGAATTGGTGTGAGGTAGTTTTTCCAATGGTGATGCACCGACGCGCGAAGCGTGCGTTTATGACACCCACGGGAGCCACCGGCATGAAAATGAAACGCGAAAGAGTCTTCGTGTCCTGTCCATCCGTGAAAAGGGATACTGGTCGGTTACGTGGAAAATTTCTGGACCCACCGCAGACTTCATGCTACAGTGGTTCTTTCGATTGTAAAAATTCCTCGTAAAAATCGTAAGGTTTATATACACCTCGTGCGATCAAAATTTATCGCTCATTTAAATCGTTGCAAAGTACTTGCACCGATAGGGACAAATGAAACGCGTTAGAATTGGAATCGTCATCTGAATTCGAGTTTAATTTTCGAACAATATAAACGATCTCCGAGGAACATTGAATTGCGACCCTTTTTCTCCGAAACTTTCGATCTTCCTGATGGAATCGGTCCTTTGGGTGCAAGTAAACGTTAAAAACGACACAACGTTAGCGTTTTATTGCTAATAACGTTTGAACGTTGCAAAAACCCATTATAAAATTGGCTGCCGTTATATCAGGCGTGGGGGAGCAGTTCCTTCATTTAAAATTGAACCTTTTATTTTTGCGTTAAATTAGACACGGGTTTAGAAGACTAGGATTCACGCGTTCTTTGCACGCAGATGTACCTGTACAATTTTGCTCGGCCATGCGAATGCGCTTCGGAGATTTTCCAGGCCAAGTTATTCGTAGGATGCATACACCATAGATCATGGTGTTTTCAACGCCCACAACCACATCACGCACACATACGGCGGTGCACATGGGAACGCGTCGACTGAGTTATTTTCTGACCATTGCCTCTTGTCCTCCCCACACACGAAGCACTCGTATACAGTTTGGTGCACCGCGTATACGCGCCTGTGGATTCACCGTGAACGTACAGACTGATTCAGGAGTTGACAAACGTCGAAGATGTGTTTCGAGAGGGATCATCAACCTCCCCAAAGAGGCGGGGTCAATTGTAGTCGAAATAACCGTAATCTGTTTCGGTGGATGAGTTTACTTTGATAGTCGATCTTCTGTCAAATACGTGACTCTGAATTTACACCTCTCGTGTTTGAGCCGTCGGAACGTTGTTCATCTTTTTCATCGTAAATTTTACATAAATACGTTCGACGTAACATATATCAATATCTTACCCTCGTGGGTTTTATTCGTGGTAATTTTACAGGGTTTTTTTTTCTCTCCACTCTATCGGAATCGGATAAAATCCAATTTTTGAATCACCCTGTGCCTACACGCTGGCTATATAAACAGTATCCTGACCGTGTGGCATGGACATACATTCGAACGACGTTGCGACACACGCACGAATCCACGTCTAGGAACACGAACGCAGACGCTCACCTATACCGGGTGGCTCGAAAGCGGTGGTGGTCGACGCGAGAGCCACTCGATCAATACGCCACGTTGCCTCCTGCGCCTCCACCCCCAGGAACGTCGCTCTCTACCCTTGTCGCTTCTCCCTCCCTCCATCCCTCTCTCTCTCTCTCTTTCTCTCTCATGCTCGCTCTGGCTCGCCCTCCTCTCGCCCACCAGCCAACCTAGCCCTCTCTCCCTCAGCCCCCTTCTCTTCTTCGTTCTGCTCGATGTGCTGTTCACTCCCACCCCCGTTGGAAAAGGAACGGCGGAGGAAACATTCTCTTTCTCTCTCGTTCCCTCTCGCTCCACAGCAAACGAGAACTCCGAAGGAAATACTCCGCAGCTCAGCAGGATTTTTCCAGCCAGGAAATAACAAATATACACTTCTAGGAAGGAACGAGCAGATTTTAATGCGAAATTCATGGGACGTCGTGGACGATTCGGATTTAGAAGTGGGAGAGAAACGAGTCGAAGGTGGATATACGCGGCGGTATCTGCTTTAACTATAGCGACTTTTACTCGACGGAATTGAACCCTTGAATTTTTGTCCCCCTATTGAAAACAAAAAAACAAAAAAAAGACGGTGTGCGAGAATATAAATTGTGTTCAATTGTCTTTTTCTATCACGAAGGAAACTTGTTCTCCGGTGGAGATGATCGCCATTTCGAGCAGGGATTCAAAATCTATTTAAACCTAACGCGATTCGTATCAAAAGTCACTCTCTCGTCCGTCGTTTCAGATCGTTCGAGGTAGATTAAAGACTTGGTTGACCCTTCGCGATAGATGTTGCAGCCCTCTCTTGGCGTGGTCAGGTTTTTCAGTCGACTTATCGAGACTGAAGATGAATGATTTATACGGTGTAGAAACGGTGTCCACGTGAGAACTGGTTAACCGTTTTTCTCGCGGGTACTCGTTCCTCTAGTTGCTGTATAAAACCGGGTTATAGAGTCATTAAGGTGTTCTAGAGCACGAGGCTCGCGGACTTTAGGTATCGCCGCGGTCTTGTACACGATGCCACCCGTCTCTTGTCAGCTTCATTCAATCGATTACCATTTCCCCGTTGAATTTTACAACGGATTTAAGTATAAATCGACCGCTATTTTTATACGTTCCACTTATAAAAGCTGAATCGTTCCACTCGTAATAACAGGCGTGTTCCCTTCTTGTTTCCTTCTACGACCTGTTCCATCCGCGGGGCAATAATTTTATTGGGTAAAAGGTTCGTTTCTTGTTATTGGAAGTTCGCTCTACCATATTGATAAGGTCCTTGCGAGAGAAATAAACGTGCGTCGTACGTTTTACCGGTGAGTTACACGATTTCAGCCCTACCTCCCGAAGGAGGAAAGCAATAACGACCGGGGAAACGATAACTTCCACCTTTTTCCTTTTTATAAACGATACGTCCAGTGTATCGCATTAAAAAGAATAAAAAGAAGAAAAAAGGAAGAAAGGAAGAAAGAAAGGGAGGAAAGAAGAGGGTGGATATTATGGTCGAGAGAAGCGAAACAAGAGCAAAGAGTAATGGGGCTTCACTAGACAGAATACGGTCCTGACCATGCGTGCACGGAGCTGTTTCTACCCTTACGGGATGAGAGTGTGTACGACGAAGGGTGGGACGGGGTGTACACATTCGGTACACCTGTGCTGTATATTGCGGAAAAGCCGGACTTGCCAGGCAATAAGAATTTCTTTCTCGATCCGCTTGCGCGTTCCCTCTCTTCCATCCCTCCCATCTTCTCCTCTCCCTCACTCCACTCAACTTCACCCCATCGCCTCCACCATTCTCTCCTTAATCTTGCAACGTTTTCTTTTAATACTCCTTCTTTCTGTTCCGCGTATCTGTCCTTGCTCTTTCGTACACCTTCTTCGTTGCCTCGGAATACTCTGTACTCGTGTCTTTCCGTGTTTCGTAAGACTCCAGTTTGTATATAACGAACTTTCCCTTTGATAAGCGGATGAAACGACGAGAGTTTCACTAGCATCGCAACGCTGTCGCGCAGAAGTACTCGTCGAGAGAGCCGATACCTTTTGTATCGCAAAGAAAGAAAGGTCGTGTCGCGAGACAACGATTACTAAGAGGCGGTCGACGGTTAAAGTAAATTTCGCCAAGTCGTAATAACGGGCATGGAAGGGGATGGAAGAGAGCCACGCATTTAGATCCGTGGGCCTCTCGTTCCTCGTTAGCCCGTCGCGAATATCTTCGGTCGTTATTAAGCTATTAAAAAGTCTAGTTATCGTTGTCGCGGCCTACACGGGAGAGACTAGTCCTCTCGAGGGTTCCCGAGGCAGGAATGCCACTTCAATAACGAAGCCGAAGCGGAGTCGTCGAGGGGCTTAATTTGCCTCGAGACGCCGCCATGTACGTTCTCTCTACGTACCTATACATATGTATATATCTACGCGGATGCTTTTCCTACTCGCGCGTGCTCCCCTACGTGCTCTATAGTCCTGGTGTACGCGTACTCGAGCGAGTCTAAGCCGGGACGCGCGTGTGTACGTCGCACGTAGAGAGTACATAGCACGCCTAGACCATTTTGCAGCATTCCTGCCATTCTAACATCCGCGTTTCATTAAAAGATCTTGCCCGACCTCTCTTGGTGTGTAGCCGTGCAGCGCACACTCACACACACTTTGCACACTTGAACACGTAAACACAGACAGACGAGCGTACAGAGACGTAGAGGTGGAGAGGTGTTCGTTCGAGTCGACTATCTCGAAATATAAGAGAGAGAGAGATAGTGAGAGAGGAAACGAAGAACCGGGCAGAGCTGAGGCCACGTAAGCGCGCGCCACGGACTCTCAGTCGACGAGGATATTTCTGCACCGTGTAATCTTTTTGCTTGAATATATTAACGGTGGTTTTTTGGCCCGAGAGATTGCTCGCTCTCCTAGCCAGGCTGAAAAGAAACGTGCGGCAAGCGTTGAGTTCGAAGTTTATGACCCAGTCTCTGGGACAAATGCTTTCGACGCTGCTGTTGTTGGTTCTATACGCTTTGCCCGTAGCTCGAAGAACCACTGCGATCGACCGGCGAAGATACTTTCGAGATAGAAAGTTCGAAGCCGCGTCGTCTTTCGATGATTTTCCTTTGTACCGTGTATCTCTTTGATGTACAACGGTAAGATTTCACGGAGAAATAAACAAAACTTACACGAAAACTTAATCAGAATTGTGCAGGATCTTTCAACGTTACGATCGAAGCTTACACTTGACATCTTTAAACCGGAGGATGTGTAATAGTGGCGTTGAAATGACCGGAATAAACTCGTCGTTCTCACCTTACGGTTAATTAACGCGTCGGTGAGAACCGGTGACATTAGACGAGTCTCGCCACGGGATACCCGAAAGCTATTGTTCCTTCCGACGGTGACTTTATGGGGTGCGGATCTAACCGAACTGTCACCCCGAATCGAAGGATAAGATTTTCGAAGGGATAATAGGAGAAAGGAGGAGAGAGGAGGAGAGAGACGGCGAAGGCGTGCAGACGCAAACGCAGCATCGCCAGTAATGCGGCATAATGCTCCGTAAGGGGGTTAAGAGTAATTCCTGTCGGCCAAGGGGGTCGTCCCTTTCGACATTTACGACGTGTTTTACGCGATCAAAGCGAGCCGTAACAATTATTGGACGATTTCGCGGCCGTAAAATTTTATTCGACCCCCACAGCCATCGACTATTCTTCCACCCTCTTTTCTTCTGCGGCCGCTGGCTTTGGGGATACTCCCGGCTTCTTGCACACTTTTCCACCTCCTTGCTCACCCACTTCTTGTTTTTCCTCGCTGCAATGCGATATTTCTCTTGGTTTTTGCACAGGATACGATGTAACGTGAGACAGAAGGATATAACGCTGCTAAATAACAAGCAGTCTCACGGAGGATTTATATCTTAATTATCTTCCCGAAGTACTTTCGTTCTTTGCTTGGTCGTCCGTTTGGAGATCTCATCGAAAAGTAGAATCCTCGAGATATTTCTTGGTCGTTCTCCTTCTTATAGCTTAGCGCGAGAGTCGTAGGAGGAACGAAGCGATCGTTTGAGACACCCGGTACACGCGGGGTTCCGCGCATACTGTACATTTGGCCGCGTTTTCGCGTCGAGTTTTGATTTATGACGGTTGGAAAAGCCGCGGTGGCGGCGAACGGAAAAGAGACGAGTACCCCTTCCCGCGGCGGAAGTAGCTCGAGGAAGGAAGAAAATAATAAAAGCAGAAAGGAGTGGAACACGCTGAAGATATGGTCGAGCGAGTTCGATGCACGGAACTCGGAAAGGAAACGGCGCTCAGAATAAAAAAAAAAAAATGAAGAAAAGGAAAAAGAGGGACGAGCAAAAAGGGAACCGTGTCGACGTTGGAAAAACGTCGCTACGAACTAGCGAGCGCGAGAAACCGTTCGCACAGAATTCTTTTTCGGTGAACGGAAGCACGGTATTGCCAAAGCGCGAAAGAAATCGGAGGAAAGTTCTGGCTCTCGCGAGAGCAACGGGAAACGAGCTGCGGAGGCGCGTTCGAACCGGAAACGCGGCGCACACTGTCGTCTATCCCGAAACGTTATTATTATCCGTGGGATAGAAAATTCAGAATACCACGACAGACTCGGTTCACGGTGATGTTCCCTGGATAACTTCTACACGCTTCGAAGCCGCCCGCATATTATTACGCGTTACGCCGCCAGATTAAAATAAATATTTCACTTGTAATTTTTACCCCTCCTGTTCGTTCCTTCTTTTTTTTTTTTCTCCATTTTTTCTTCCTTCTTTTTTTCTTTTTCACGTTTCGTTCGCGGATTACGTTCAGCAATTCGAGATTGCGTATCGCGGGATGCGCGGCGTTATAATATCGCGCGCGATATAACCGTGTGTGGCGGTATGCAATTTTTAAAAACCGGTTTTTCGACTGGACGTCGCGCGCCTCGTTGCGTTTTTACGTTTTTCTCATGCCTTGGAACGTGTTTTTCACGGGACCGTGGCGCGCGTTAAATAAAATACAATCTAACGGATCGATTCAACGGCTGGAAAAACGAATTTCACAATCGGAGGAAACGGCTCACGGTCTCGCTGAGGAGCGATCGTCTTTCTCAGGGATCTGACAATACGATAATGCCCGACACGCAACGACGATCTCTCCTGCCTTTTGCTGAAACCACTCGGGCTGAACTAGCGGCTGTAACGAACCGAAACACGATATCAACAACGCGGAATACCTCGTGTTTCGATTTCTTTCATAAATCAGAAGAGACCCCGGATATTCTTACCCGCTCGGTGTCGAAATCAGATCCCAAGGGTAATGCTCAGCCGACTTGCTTCGTCTTCGTCTTCGTCTTCGTCTTCTTCTTCTTCTCCTTCTTCTTTTAACCAGCTCCCTTTCGTGCCAGGAAGACTCATCCTCGAATTAAAAGAGCAGCCATTCTAGCTACTTTCCCCGTCCTCCTTCCTCTTTTCTTCCGTTCCGTTCGTGTTACATTTGGACCGTCCGCGTATCAGGGGTCGCCTGAGAGAAAAGGTCGAGGGTAAGAAATAGAGATGGAGGGAAAAAATTGAATGGATTTTGAAAATCGATTCCTTTGGATGTCTGTGAAAGGGATGTTTGAATTGGGTCAAGACTCGTGTCTACATGGTGTCGATGTTAATACACCGTTATACTTTGATCTCTTTGCCGGAAATTCTTTTCCAATCCCTTTTAAACGAATTAACGAGATTCGGGATGGTGTTAGTGTTTCACGTGTCTGTCGCGTACATTTCCTAGCAAATTCATGTTTCAAATAAACGCCGGTTCCTATGTCACGTTACCGGCTCTGATAGAATCGATAGGGCCATTATTCAAACCCCCCTCCTATTATACTCACATTACCAGGCGCACCTTATTAATTACAGTCACTTCAATGTTTGCAAACGTAAAATTCCCAATTTCGACAAGGGTATATCACCGTGATACAAATTAGCGACGGGCAATCGTAACCGATCCCCATCTTTATTTACGCCATCCGTTACGGTTAGTTTAACCTGTTCTCCGTCCGTGCACCACCTGTGACATTTCCTAATTTATTACACAATAGTGGAGAAAAAACCTGGCAATGGTATCCTCTCGTGGTGTTTTTCCTATAGAAAAGGTGCAGCTTGTCGAGGAATGATTTAACGAATATTTCTGTTACCACGGTATCAAGCGGAATTTTAGCAGGGGATGAAAACGTGCGCATTTCAGATACTTTTTGACCCCTTTCCCTCCCTTTTGCTGATTCGAGCCGTGGTCCTTTCCTCTATCGCGTATCCACTTCCACCAGCCGGTTCGCCGTCGCTCTTTCTGTTTTCCTACGGTGAAAAGCGGGTAGCAGCCGACAACCCTTTGTTACCGTGCCTTATCTTAATTGCTTTCACGGGTTCCCGTTTAGATCAATACACACTAGCGGCGTTCTACCGCCACCGCCGTCGCTGCTGTTGCCATACCTCCGCACCACTCGCACCGTTCTCCGCCTCCGCGAATCTAAATTATCCCAAGGGTTGTTTCGACGAGGGATTTTCGATTTTCTCTTTCTCCATACCCTCTTTCTTCGTTGCTATCGCCCCCTATGTATATACGCAGCCCTTGCATATTTTAGGACCATTTCTATCCCCTCCTCCTTCAACCCTCTCGTTTTCGCTCAATCTGATTTATAGCGTCGCGTCGGTCAGACACGTTCGACTCTTGAAATCTACCATACAGACGTGCGATTCCGATCACGGGACGATCGTAGGAGAACGCTTGAATTAACGATGAACTTTGTAATCCTGTTTAATTTATGGAAATACCCTGGTAATCGTGGCTCGTAGCTCATCCGGTTTCACACGCAGCTCTGAACATATGACGGAGGCGTGAAGTAGACGGTTTTCTAAACGGCAGAAATTTCGTCTCCATCGTAGTAAAGCGTAACAGGACGCGAATTAGTCGAGCAATTAGCTCGATCTTCAACGGGGTGTCATATTAATGTAGTTCGCTCGCTAACGACCCTCGAAAACGACGAGCGTTACGTTGTCGCCGCGTAGTACGTTTGTACAGGCAGTGTTTCACGCGTACATACCGGTGCAGACGAATCCGTGTGGCCTGGTCGACAGGAAACTCTAGGCTAGTAGGAGAAAGGGATGGGAACAGGAAGGGAACGCGTGGTCGCGTGAGTGAGAACGAGAAAGAAACATGGTGCATCGAGAAAGAGAAAGAGTGAGCGGGAGAGAGAGAGAGAGAGAGTGAAGCCAGACCGTCTAAGTCGTAAAATGTTAACTGCTAGTAAAACTGAGTTTACGTGCTTGTAAGGACCCCCGCAGGAAGTTGGCAGTCCCTGCGTCTTGCTACCAAGGGCCACCCCTTACACCCCTTAATGGCCAGATTATTGCCCGTAAGCCACCCCCGATTACTTTCTTCCCGCTCGATACCCAAAAATAATTTCGCTTGAGCGCTTAATTTTACACGTCGTCGTTTCCGTTTCGCGGCTTTCACGAATTTTTCTGCGGCACACCACAGCGAACCGCTGTGATCTCGAGTAAATCCGCTCGAAGGGATCAATTTTTACCTTTTCATTCGTTTTCGAAGTTTATCCTTTGAAATTTTGAAGATCCTACAGGCTCTAGCGATCGATTGGGTAAATTGTAAAGTTTCAGTTTAGATAGATACAGGCTAGCACACTTCTCCCTAGGAGGAACAAATAAACGAAAGTATCGTGGATGGCTCACGGTCTTTTAACTTTCAATGGAACAACTTCTTCCTTACGGCATCGCCATAAACGTATACGTTTTATTTCGTTGCTTCTTCAGCGAACGACGGGAGGGTTTTTCATTTTTAATTACCCGCGGTAGCGTGAAAAGTTCTCGGCCACCGAAGTTTCAACGATATCCTCCTGGCTGCTGTTAACCTTCCCTTAAGTCGTTCTTCAAACCTACTCGTTTTCAGAGATCTTCGAATGTTTCGTCTTAACGTGTTTGCAACCATCGAGAGTGTACAGAACGTCGTATAATTGTTCTCGAAGTAGGGAGGATTGTAAATCAAGTTTCCCAAGAATCGGCGAAAAGTTCGGAAACGATTCCCCCGGTGTTAGAACAGAAGAGATTCATTAACGAATACGAAGGCACTGACAGAGTTGGCGCGAGACGTGTAACATCTTTCTCAGGGAAACGGTTCCCCAGTGATCGACTTTGTGTGTCTTCACCCTTCCGGCTCGAGTCCCAGGAGGAATTTGAAATTCCGACCCCTTTTGCCAAGACTGCAGCCCTAATTGTTACACTTCGTATAAATGCATTAGTTCCGCGCATTCGTTTCACGCTCCCACGAATCCCGGCGAACTTTCACGCCCTTCTTCGCTTCTCTTTCGTCTCTGGAGACTTTTTTTCCCCCCCCCCAACTATCGGCCAACTCGCGAGCCTGCTGAAGAAACGAAGAAAAAAATCGTAACGAATTTAAATTACTGCTCGAATAACCGCAAATGTGATTAATTCAATCCTCAAATCTCAGCCGAGGGATACGTAAGGGATTGAAACATTATCTTTTCCATTCTTCAAAGTACCCCGATATTTCATTCAAGGTAGGAGATATACGCGTGTGTATTCAAACTCTGTGTTTCTTTTTATCGTTCATTGACATTCATTCGCTCGTTGCTCTCATCTCCCTTCAAGTCTCTCGACTTTCCTCGAAGCAGCTACTTTTACGCGTCGCCCTTTGTTCCGGTTAACTTTCCCGCTCTCGACAGGCCTACGATCTCCCGTCGCTTTTTAAAATCGCGGCAAGAACAATCGGTTCCATGGGGAAGTATATCTCTAGCGGCGGTTTGCACGAGTTTCCCCGGGTTGTCGTTCATCCCTCCTGGCGTGGTTACTCGCGCGTGCACGTGTTGGTTTATACAGACACCGTGGGCTAGCGGGAATTTAAAACTGTCGAAGATGGGGTTGCATCTTTCTGGAGGAACTGTCATCGTAGAGAGAAAGAAAGGAGCAGGAAAGAGAAAGTCCCTCGGTCTCTGCGGTTTTATAGGTCGTCCAGCTCCATCATGCGTCGTAAAAGTACAATAAAACAACCGCTGTTACATCGTAGAATACCACCTCTGTTCTAAACCACTGCGTGCACATAGACCTTTAAGACAAAGGGAACGAAAGGATGAAGATACGAGCGAACGCATGAGTAAAATTGATTCTTTTATGACGGTTAAACGTGACCTGTGCGCTCGAGAGATCGAGAAAACTCGATGCTATAGTAAAGTCAACCGCTTCGATGCGTTTCGTGCATGTGTGCGTGTATGTGTATGCGTGTCTTTCGTCTTTTATCTCATATCTTTACAAGATACGCGTGAATTTTGACAATTACGTTTAAATATCTTGTGATCTTTTGGTGTTACAGTGCTATCGTTACGAAACACTCAGGAAGAGGAGCCACCCGATCCACAGCTAATGAGGCTGGACAACATGTTGATCGCAGAGGGTGTTGCTGGACCTGAGAAGGGTGGTGGAGCAGGAGCGGCAGCGTCCGCTTCGGCGGCCGCGGCGGCTGGACCACCTGGACAACCTGACAACGCTATCGAACACTCCGACTATAGAGCCAAGCTCGCCCAAATTAGACAGATTTACCATCAAGAGCTCGAGAAATACGAACAGGTTCGCATAAGATCATCCCTGTTTTCCTTCATCGTAAAATATTAAGAAACTAATTAAATTGTTTCAAATCTGACAACGATGCTATAAATGATACATTTAATTTTGATATCCGAGCAAAGAGTTGTTCGAAAGGTAAACTTGCTTTCGTAGAAGTGATCGCGTAATCAAATCGAAGGAGTTGCGCAGACTTTTTCTAAAAGATTCCTTTTTTTTTGTTTCTACCTTCGGGCGAGCCGATAAGAGAACAGTTCGTACGTAGGTACAGGGGAACGAGACTCGTCTCTCTGTTCAATGATTCGCGTGCTAATGAACCGACTGCTAAGTAAAATCTCGCGTGCTCTAGCGGTAGTATCGCGAGCTGCGGATCTCTTTAAATGCTCGGGAAATTCCCCGCGGGCTATTGTGTTTTACCGTCGAAATTCGAGGAAATTCGAAAACTGTACAGCCATCACGCTACTGTAAAACGATTCTACTTTCTTGACAACTTGTTAACAACCCCTTTTTTTTTGAAACGCACGTTTGCTCGAAAATCATTCGAACCAAATCTCTACCGAATTCAGACGAAACTAGAAAATCAATACAGGAATTGTACCGGTGCGATTTTTCCATCGATGTTATTTCACATTTCCAGTTGCTGCGTCGTTGGCAACGCGGAAATTCAGCATTATTTGCGGCCGGGCAACTGCCACGGGCGTTCGTTGTAACGCATATTCAATTCCTGCTCATTAATATGCGCGCAATTGAAATAAAAAGCGTCGGCGGAACGCGCATGATCCTCTCCCACTCTCGTTCCGCACAACTCACTTATCAACGGTAAAAGCATAATTCTTTTTAACGCCTCTCGTGTTTTTCTCCCTTTTGCATACTTTGCAAATAACCGTGGCCTCGTCATTCGTATCCTGGCTCGTGTACTCGCGCGTATATAAATACCGAATCACTCGCGCACGAGTTCGACAAGCGAGAGAGAGAGAGAGGGAGAGAGAGAGGAGGAGGGAGAAAGCGTGCTTTAATTGCCACACCCGTTTCGACCTCATATTTCACCGTGTGTCAGCGGTCTTGATGTTTCCCCGCAGTAAATACGCACACCCTTGCTTTGAGGTCCACCGGCGTGTACATGAACGCGTGTGGAATTCTTTGTAGACGCAACAATATGGACGCGGTTCGTTCAGAGATGTATGCGCTCGCATGCACGTTCGCCGCTCACCGGTCTGCGACTGCAGTTATCCAGGGGTAGTTGACGCCCTATCGATAAGCCCGGTCATTAACAAGTTTTAACCCCGTTCTTTTCTCTCTCTCTCTCTTTCTCTTTCGCTCTTTTCCTCTTCACTCTCTAGTATGAGTCAAAGACTATGTAGTCTCTGGTGATTTGGTTTGACTTCCTCTTACTTCCTTCTTCTTTTCGGTTTAACGACACACTTTTCACTTTGATCTCTCTAAATTGAGAGTAGATGAAATTTGCCTGGTTAAAATATTCTTTCTCTTGTTCCCTGTTTCGTTAACGCGTTACTCTGTAACTTTTTTTTTAACGTATCTCTGTTCGTATTGATTTCACGCGATTGTTATTTAAACAAGCGAGCAACGCACGGTGTTCCGTGCATAGTTCTGGCTTGGCCGGATAATACAATGTTTCGACGGTACAGCTTGGAATATATCGCCGCGCTTAAAAGTAACGTTATTACCGCTGATATCGTCGTGGCCAAAAGTTTTATCATAACCGAAATTTACTATTCAAACTCGCGGAGGCCCCGAGTCACTGCATTAGGGTGAACGTCTGCCTGACTATGCAAAATGGCGTGACAAGTACGAGAATAGAACCGCGCGGCGAGTTTTACGAGATCGCGTGATCACGGCCAACAAACATCGTCTGGCATGAATTTTACTGGCGCATGCCCTCCTTTGTTCTCCCCGATTTTTAGTCCAGATTTTTTAACAACTTTCTTTTTATTAACCGTGTTCGGTTCTGGAGCAAGCTCTTATCGCTTCCTCTACTTTTTTTTCTTCTTCTTCGTTCTACGTGCCTTCAACTTTCTTTAGGTTTAGAAAAAAAAAAAAAGAAAACATTGAAAATGGAATTGTTTTCTTTTCCTTCGCATAGAACCTGTTTGAAACCAGGTGACATTATTCGAAAGTGTATACGCGAGACAATGAACGTTAAAACTTGTCGAGCACTTTTCCCCATTTGTTTCGCCATAGACGCCGGTCCTTAAGCCGAGACCAAGATTCAGAACTATGGCGATCGCGAGCAATTCGTTGTGGAAAATTGCCGTGAACGCTAAATTCGATTACGTAAGAAAGGGAGCCTGCTGTATATTGCGGTAACCGCAGAGCAGCCGCGGCAAGCTTAACCGCGACCAGGTATATTTAGCAGCGTTCAGGTTGGAATTTCGATAACGCTCGAGAGCCAGAAGCTCAGCGGTGTTATATCCTCGAAATACGTGCACATGTATTAATAGAACGGACCACAGTAAAATTAGAGCCACCATGAGAAAACTCATTTCGCGTGGGGACGAATTAACGACCGTCACCGGGAAACACTTGTTGGCTTTGCCATTGCAAATGGATGGATATCGATGTCTTAAAATTTTATAGCTCACTCCCCCCTCCCCCTTTCGAAAATGTCTATCTCAGCTTCATTGAATTATACAGTTCTACGACGATCTACGAGCACGTTCGTCTTCGTTCCGCTTTGATTTATACTACCTTACATCCTCCTCTAGCATACGTTTTATCTGTTACGACGATGCCTGGCGTTTTATAAATCATTTTTAGTACTGGTTTACGTCGGAAGTTTTTCCAAAGAATTCCTCTATTTACCCCTCTACGATTGACCATCTTCGCTCGATGGTTTTCGATAGCCAGTTGTAATAAACCGTGCAACAGCATCTGCCTCGGTCACGAATATCGACGACGATTCGTCGAAATATCATTTCTGTTCCGTTGGATAATTTAAAAATTGGAGAAAACACGCGGATGCAGAGAGAAGAAGAGAAGGACATAATTCTCTATGGGTTTTCCATCCAATCCACCTACTCGAGAGATCGTCCCAAGCCCCTCGTCCTAGCGGCGAGGTAGAAACGAACCTGATCCACCCCACCGCCAAGTCTCGTGAGCAAAGAGAGAAGAGAAAGTGGGAGAGAGGTGAAAAGGAAGAGAAGAGAATCGACGAGGAATATGGTGGATGGAAGAAAGACGAAGAGAAGAAGAGAGAGCTGGGGTACGGCAGCAGCCAGAGTGGAATCCATTTCGAAATTGCGAGCCACCCTGTCCGACCTCTCTTTCCCCTGGCAGAAACCTCTTCCTTCTACCGCCCTCTCTCAGGAAAATCCACCCTCCTCCCACACCTTTTCCCTTTCTTTCTCTGGTACACCCGCGTCCCTTCGCCTCACCCTCCCCAAGGTAGCGTGTGCTCGCCTCGAATACTGATATCGAGCAAAGTCCTTTTTCCCTTAAACCGACCAGCCACCAGGAATAATGCATTATACGTACGCGTCTTTCTTCTCGCTTTTTTCTACCTCCCCACGATCCTCGTTCTTTCCGTCTCTTCCCAGTTTCCTTTTTCCCTCTGCTTTCCAATGTCCTTTTCCTTCCTCCTCTTCTTTTCACTTCCTTTCTCACGGTGGTTCTTCTTTTACAATTCCGTTCTTGCTTCGAAGCGTCAGCAATTCTCCGACGTTCAGACACGGTTCTTTCTTTTACTCGTATCGAAAGAAGGCAGGACTGTTTGTCTATGGTTTTTCTCGCAGTCGATAGCTTAGCAGTAGAAAGCTAGCTACTGTGTCTGGTTAATTTTAACCGATATATAAAGCTGGTTAAATTAGCATTGCAGAATCGATTGGATACGGTGGATGTATCACGATGATAAAATGGTTGTCGATGATTGTTTCAGGCGTGTAACGAGTTCACCACCCACGTTATGAATTTACTAAGGGAACAAAGTCGCACTAGGCCGATCACGCCGAAGGAGATCGAGAGGATGGTCCAGATCATTCACAAGAAATTCTCCAGCATTCAAATGCAGTTGAAACAGTCGACCTGCGAGGCAGTGATGATCCTGAGGAGTCGATTCCTCGATGCAAGGTATGAAAAATGTTTTTGATATTTTCGTTTCAAATGTATCACAGCGAAATGACGTTCGAAAATTCATAGACGAATCCTTGTCTGTTCTGTTACAGGCGTAAAAGACGAAACTTCAGCAAACAAGCCTCCGAAATCCTGAACGAATACTTCTATTCGCACCTCAGTAATCCTTATCCGAGCGAAGAGGCGAAGGAAGAGCTTGCACGAAAATGCGGAATCACCGTGAGTCAGGTAAAGTAGAACGAAATATCTTCCGTCGTTTCTCTGGCGATAACTGGAATTTATGCACCCGTTGGAATTAAGTAACGGCAAAATCGCATGGATATCTCCTCGAACCCTCCACCTTCCTCCGCGACTATTTCGAGATTTTCTTAAATAAGCTTAGATCGAACGTTTTCCAATATCCACCGAGAGAATTACACCGTCTATTATTTCGCGCGTATATTAGAAAGAAAAAAAAAAAACAAAAAGCTTCTAACGCTGTTCAGTTACACGACAATTTCTTTGCTAGTTTGCACGGTCTGTCTATCGTGGTTGCAGGTTTCCAATTGGTTCGGCAACAAGAGGATACGCTACAAGAAAAACATAGGTAAAGCACAGGAGGAAGCGAACTTGTACGCAGCCAAAAAGGCAGCTGGTAAGTTCCGTCCTTCGCAAAAGAGCGACGGGTGTTCCTTGAAGAGTTCGTTTCGATAGCTTGCTCGAATCAAGGATAATTGATAAAAGAAAAAGAAAAAAAAAAAAAGAAAGAAAAGAAAAAAGAAAAACATGAAAAAGAAATCCTTTGTTTTTATAATTAAATCCAAACGGCTGAAAGATTCGGTTCCCTTCTCGTTTTTCTGCCTGAGCTTTTTGAAACAGTTGATACCGGTGGAACCTTTTGTTTGGGAGAACGACGTGTAATCAGTCAATAACACGTTCCCTTTTACTTTACACGCGATAGGTTATTTCGTGAAATTTCCAGTTATTCCCGGTAATGCTTCTTGGCACCTCTTCCGACTTCATCGCCTGCACGATCATTTACACATCGAACTTGAAATTAGGATGGAGAAGAAATTGCTCGGCGTGGCATGGCGTGGCGTGGCGTGGTTTCTCATTACTGTAAATCATTATGCGACTGAGTTACTGCTCATTGTTCGGCTCGGCCGTTGCCAGTATTATTCCGGTTGGTTAATAAATCTTTCACGTGGAAACGAAATTATCGATCTCCTACGTAGAAAAATTCGTCTAATTCCGTACACACCGTCATTCGTTGTAAATTATCTACCAGTAAATAAATTCAACGCAAGACCTGGTTTTCACCGTAAAACAAGATAAACGATCTTCTTCAATTGCAACACGTCATCTCTAGGGTTCGTTTGTATTTACCTTCTAGCATTCTCGAGAAAATTAGAAGAAAAATTCCACGGGGTGTGTTTCCTCGTGGAAATTCCTCGCGTTCGCAGGACTTGCTGCCTCGCAATTACGCGTACTTCCCTTAACTACCAAGGCGTCTCTTTATTTTAGAGAGCGAGGCGAGATATTTTTAACTTACCAATTATACTGAGAAGGAGAGATGGAAAAGACGAGGGAGAGGAGAATGGCGCGGCCGGTTGGGTGATGAGATGCCGGTGTTCTCGCGTTTCTTTCGACACCCTTCGAGTGTTTGTCTTTCCTCTAGCTACGCTCCCTCGGTAAACTTGCACGCGGCAGTCTTCTCGTAATTAAAGAAACGGAATTCCAACGATACTGACGCAGATATTGCTGATACGCTACTTCGTCTCGAATAGAGCGAATGTTTTCGCGTTTCGGAAGAAAAATTCTTCCCTAACGGCTAACTTCGAACCTTTTCTTTTTTCTCCATTTTTTTTCACTATATTCCTCCCTTTCGTTGAAACGTTTTCACGTCAGACATTTTCTTTCATCCGTACATGGATTGACAAATTCGTTCGTTCTCTGTTTAATTATCGGACGTTGTTTAACGATACATTTGTCGGTCTGATTAATCGGTGGCGTGCGTCTATTAATTTCCAAAGAACTTCTATCGTATCAGAAGAAAAGAAAAGAAAAGAAAAAAAAAAGACCATAGATATAATTGGGTAACCGGAAAGGATGAGTATGTTGTATGGCGCCACCGATTACACCAAAGACATTTAGAAACGAGCTCACGATTTTTCAAAGATAGACAAAAATGTATCGGTGAGGCGGAAGAACTTAAAAGACGCACCCTCGAATTTTGTATGCACCGCGATTGTTTCTACAGCAGCTTTTGCAGGAGCGTCGCCGTACAGTATGGGTGGTGCAAGCCAGGGCACCCCGACGCCGATGATGTCCCCGGCGCCACCCGGTGGTCCGCAAGACATGGCCGGATACGGAATGGGCATAAACGGTAGCGACTACGGCTCGCAACCGTACAACGACGGCTCGATGGGCTACGATCCCATGCACCAGGTAACATCCCCTTCTTCTCTTACCACGTGAAACATAGATACTTTTTTTTTTTTTTCTTCTCTCCCCCCGTAGTCAGCGATCATTGCCTCGCTTTCTTCGATGCCCTCTTGCATTCTATCGAGCATGCGCTGGGTAAAAATCCTGATAACGCTTTCACGAGGGACCACCATTTTTTTCCCCCCCTCTTCTCTCTGGCTCTCGAATGAATGGAAAGAGACGGCGAGATTTTCACGGTTTATCACAACGAATCGAGGAGTTTAGAACTCTGCTTTCGATTTCCATCCATTTCCAAGCCATCGCATTTTCAATACCTCTCCATAAACGCATGTGCATCTCACCCACCGCATATTCACACATATCGTGAGAAAGGAAGCTTGAATGGACCGGGGGGGTTGTGGGAGAGAATGAGAGAACGAAAGGAGGAGAGAGGAAGTGAGAAAGAAACGGTGAAAATGAGGATTGCTGGTAGAATGAAAGTTTGCTCTCTGTATAGAGGAGATGATCACGCGTGAATGTCGTGTAATAGCTTCTAAATACTCGCGGGTGCGTCTGTAGGTGCAAGTAGATCCGTGTTGTCGGAATATACAGGGCTGGGCTGGATATGGTGTTACTGGCCCATAAAGATGGGCTTAGAGGAAGTCGATAGCGGCGGCAGGAGCGGAAAGTTAGACGAGAAGGAGTTCTCTGAGAGAGTTACACGGAGCCAGCAGCAAGCCAGAGAAGCATAAGGGTTGCTTAGTATGCATTGGAGTTGCTAAGTCACTTTTTAGGTAGGGTTGCTCCTTCACATATTAATTGACTTGCTAGGTCCTGCTTCTAACGAGCTGCCTCTATTCGGCTGATGACGAAACGTAACGGAACTGCATCTTCGAAGATCCAATTTCCACCCGTACAACTGACATAGTACCAGAAACGCCATTATTCTCACCGTTCTCCTATGATATCTCGTTTCCACCGAGAATCGTTCAAAGTGCAGTCGCGAAAGAACGAAAAGAGGATCAACGTTTCGAAATAGCAGGCGAACGAGACGCGCTCTCCCAATTTCTTCTATCCTCCGCGGTTTTCTTCCTCCTTGTACCCGCGTTATTCGAAAACCAAGGAGGAATAAAACGTATCGTACACCGGTGTGTGTCCGGTTCTTCTGGATCCGAAATGGTAAATCTTTCTGACGTGCAATTTCGACGGTGTCACATGATAAAGAGTGACGTTGAATTAAATTCACGGGCGCACGACACATCCACACACACGCACACATATACACAAAACATATAGAAACGTATATACACGCGCGAATAGCGATGGACGGTCCACTAGCTTGGAAATTTGTAGATATTCCGAATTGCACGGATTAAATATCCCCGTTGTTGTCGATACACGTGCTGTTGCTTGTCGATAGAACACGCCCACGCCGTTGCAAATGTTGCCGTTGTCCCCGACTCATTTCGAAATGACAAACACACGAATGTGTATCGAATGAAAATTACATCTCCCCCGTGTTACATTCCCCTTTGTTAGTTTCTCTTTGTATTTTCTTTATCTACGGCAGGAGAAACGGATCGGAAACAGCTAGGAGGAAAGAATGGTTAATATGCATTGTCTTTCGAGTAATCTGCATCCAAAGCTATTCCTCTCGATCTCTGGCCATTGTGACGCCGCTCTTCGTTCGTATCTTTCTCATTACCGTTGCGTTTCCTGAAACACGAATCGGCCAAGAGAAACGGAGAAGCTCGCAAGAAAATTAATTTCGCGGTTCATCCGGTTCGGCCATGGTTGCCAGTCGTCCCAGGGGCGAGAAACCTGCTTGAAATGAAGCGACTAAAATGCATGCTCCCTCCTAGCCGCCGCCGCCGCCGCCATTGCCGCGTTTTCAAATCACCTCTGCTTTCACCCGTTTCGTTTTCCACCTTCGTTTCGTACGGCCACATCGGAACTCGCCTATTCTTCACTTCTTTCTCGTTACGACGAACGCCTTGGAATTTTCTCGAGTTGCCCGTTCTTTGCTTCCCCGCTTCTCGTATTCTCTCCACCAAGAACCGATGGTAACACTTCACCTGAACGAGTTTAGATCTTTCTTTTTTTCTTCTGTTGTGTTTTATTCTTTCTTTTCCTCTCTCGATATCGTTTCGCTGTTCGAACAGTTCTCAAAAGATACGTAGGGGTATAGAGCGTGTCTCGATTTTGCACTTTGACTTTGTCGATTGGCGATAAGATGTACGATCCTCGCTGCTGCAGCTGGCACTAACGTTTCCGTAATCGCATATATAACAAAGGGAGCAATCGCTTGCACAGAATTATAACGAGCACCAAGATCTTTCTCACACCAGGTCGATCCTTATACTATCTAACATACGCCCGTTTGGTCCGACCATAATCCGTGTTTTACTACTTCTCTTGTTTCTGTGGTTTCGTTTGTTTCTTCTTCTTCTTCTTTTTTTTTTGTTTTTTTTTTTCTTCTTTTTACATAACCTCTGGTTGGTACCCCGAATCTAACAATACAAAAAAAAAAAAGAGATCAAAGCAAAGAACTGTGTTTGTTGCAACAAGAACATTTGGGGTGCGGAGTGTGCTCGCACGATTTCCAACCGCGTGTTTCTTTTGGCCAAAGATTAAGAAGATTTACGGAAAGAAAAGCAAGGCTTAAAATTCGCGAACTTGTTTCTTCTTAACTTCTTTTTTTCTCTTTTATTTTTTTATTTTTTTATTATCTTTTTTTTTCATTTTTCAAGCGATATCGGCCGTCGGGTAATCGCACCTGCTTTTCATACGCTTGCCGGGAAGATATCTACTGATCACGAAGCGGATTAACTTTCGAGAGCAACCGGAACGAACGTATGCATACAGTTATGCCAATTTAACCTGTCGAACGTACCTTATCTTTCGCGAAAGAAATCG
The DNA here is from genome assembly GCA_951804975.1 of Anthophora plumipes. Classification (NCBI taxonomy): domain Eukaryota; kingdom Metazoa; phylum Arthropoda; class Insecta; order Hymenoptera; family Apidae; genus Anthophora; species Anthophora plumipes. The sequence continues at coordinate 25,487,173 of OX638114.1, forward strand.
TTTCAGTAGATACCAGCTTACTTCTCTCGAGATTCGGACACGTCTCGCGATTTTCCCAGCTGGAAAAGTAGCTTCGCGGTTACGTGACTCGATTTCTCTAATTGATTGACTCGTTGAAATTCGACGTTACATTTTCCATCGATACGTTATAGAAAGAAACGAGGAGTGTAAATTGCCTAAAATATGGCGCAACTTTGCATTTCGAGAGAAGGTAAAACGATCCGGGAAAAGGAGAAAAAAGAAAAGAAAAGGATGGATTTGGGAAAATCGCACGACGGCCGTGCTCTCTTCGAGCGCATTGTTACAAGCACAGTTCGCACGGTCCTGGCACTTATACATATAATACGATTGATTGGTCGTCTGTTCCTTGGTCTCTTCTACTCTCCATCACCTAACGATTCGTCTGACACACGAATTTCATCGACGAACCGTCCATCTTCGCGATGAATCAAGTGGTCTAGATTCATTTGAAATTATCTTCTAAAATTCTCGAACGTTATTTTTGAATTTTTCTCTCGTTCGACAACTGATTCCTGATTTTTCCATTCGTTTCCTCTTTTGACAATTTCACTGCATCGGGCAAGATGAACGGTTCGACGAACCGGGGGAGGTTGGTCGGCTGTTTGCTCTGGAATTCAGGTCGCTCGGTTTGTATAAATTCACTCAGTTTTTTCTCTTGGCGCAGATGAAACGAAATTCTTAGAAGGCGACAGAGAGTGAGAGAGACATCGAATCAGACTTCACGCAAAGACACACAATTAGGGAGAGAGAGAAAGAGAAAGAAAGAAAGAAAGAAAGAAAGAAAGACTGAAAAAAGAAATAGGAGAAAGTGAGAGGAAAGGAGGAGGAGTGTAGTAGGTAAGGTGGAAAAGTAACTGGAGGAAGAAAAGGGAGGAAAAAGACGAGAAAATCACGGGGACTTGGCTAAATTAAAGAAAGACAAAAGCAGCCCCTCTCACGGCTGGTGCGTGTCCACTGATCTCAGCCTTTTGTGCTTTCTGTTCTGTGTTCACAGTGATGACGCGCCATGCCAGCGAAAAATGCGATCGCAATCGTAGATTCGTTCCCGAGCTCGACATACGCTGCCTTTACGCGATCGTGTGAATCCGTTTCCCCGTTTCTTTTCCTTTGTTTCTTTTTTGGTTTACTTTTTTTTTCTATTTGTTTCGCGCGAGAGAGAAAGAGAGAGAGAGAGAGAGAGAGAGAGAGTGGACGAATGCGTGAAGTGAAGTTAAGTGAAGTCCGAGAGATATTCGTTCGTTAGAAATCGACGAGCCGGCGTGCGGTGGTCGGCCATGTCATCCTTCGTTGCAACAAGCACAGGTCTCTTTCCTTTGAGAAATTTCGTACGAAAATGGAGAAAAAAAAAAAAAATAAAATAAAATGAAAACGAAAGCGAAAAAGGAGATGCTTCGAGCGAAGAGAATTTTTCACGTAGGATTGGGACATTGACTCGTCGATAGTGCAATATATATATACTCATAAATATTACGTAGAATACTTTTTATACATCTGGAACATTGATTTCTCGAGCCTTTCTTACGTTACGTGTCGTTTTCACGCGCTCGAAGATGCGGAAACGTCGGATCGAATCAATCCAAGCTTGGACGAAGAAAGTATTTTTTTATCCGTCGAATTTTAATAAAAAGTTTCAATCGTTCGAATTCGAGGTATCTCTACGTCTTCGAGCTCGTCCCCTATAATTAGAGTTTGCCGAGTGTGCAATAAAACTACTATATATAGGCAAGACCTTTCTTAGGTGAGAGAAACAGGAGGTAGCTCGTTTATAGGTAGATTATAGAGTTGGTGGCAGTAAGTAGTGAATTAACTTGATCCAACCGTATCGCTGAAACACAGTCGATCATTCGTAGACGATTGTATCAAACGTATAGACTTTTTTGTTCCGTTTAATCGACTGCGTTCGTACGATAATAACGGTCACGAAAATGTTAATGAGTCAATGTTTGAACTTAGGCAGCTTACGATATCCCCCCCCCCCCAAATACGCGGGAATAGTATTATACTGCAAAATACATATCGTAAAATTCTTTTCTTTTTTTTTTTCTTTTCTTTTCTTTTCTCAAAGAAGAACCATCGTTAGACTCGATCATTTTCTCGATCATCTCAGCAATATTTCACGCGCGGTCAATCGTAACTCTTTGTTGCGTGTAATAACACGCGATCAGCCAGACGTGTACGATCCCCATTCGTGTTACGGCTATCTATAGACTATCTGTGCTATGCAAATACATCCTCGAGGAACGCACCATGCGGTTTCTTGTCGCTCTCATATGGCTTTCGATACTTAAATCTTAGAATATTTTCTGCGAGACGCGTTCACACATACATCTCTAGCCGTTCGTAACACATACACACATATACACGGTATAGTTCTCGAACGTGTAAAGAATTATGCAGATCAATGGAATTCTTTACGGATGAACAGAATCTTCGAGAAACATTTTCATGGCATGCATGGCTGCATGTAGAAGTTTCATTTTATACGTGTATACTGGTCTTACACAGTAGTACGTGTGTGCGTTTATCATTATCTTTATTTCAATTTTTTTTTTTCATGTTTCTTTTTTTTTTTTTGGCGGGTCGATTGGCTGGGGTTTTTTTCTGGGTGAATAGATAAAGAAAGAAAGAGAGGGAGAGAGAAAGAGAGCGAGAGATAGAGAGCATGAAAGAGAGAACGGATGAGAGGAGATCTTCATATTTAGTTCGTTTGCAGAGTTCTAAATTATTCGCGTAGATTAGTAGAATAGGCGCCGGGTTCGTTGCATTGGCAGAATATAGAATGAAAGGATTTCTCCGATAGCTTCGCCACCATTTGTTTCTCCGTTGTTAGCAATCGTTTCGATCCTTAGAATCTTATCGTCGCGTGTCACATAGCCGACAAATCCTTTCATGCTCGTAACGGGATTCGAACTATACCTTTTTTTCTTAAAAAAAAAAAAAAATGACGACGAGAAAAGGAAAAGTGAGAAAATAAAAGCGCGATAGTAAACTGATTTTTAAATAAGAGAAAAGTTTCGATATCCCGATACGCGTAGCCAATTCAAATAGCCCGCGCCTTCGTAAAAACTCGGTAACTCGCAGAATTCGAGAGTAATTAAGAAAAAAAAAAAAAAAAGATTCTCTCTGTGCTGACAAAAAAGTGCGTAAAGTCGTGTAAACGAAGGCGAGGCTTAGTGACCAATGACACGCAATTTTGTCGCCACCTGCAGGGGATAAAGGCAGAGGGCTAAAAATCAATTGAAAAAAAAAAAATCGAAAAAAATGACGCAGGGCAAGGCATTGGCTGGGGGGCCAGGCGCGGCGGGATGGATGCAACAACGCGAGGCAGTGCCGGAATTTCCGCCACTCCACGATTCAGCGGACTCTGATTCCGACCGAGAAAATGAAAAACGGCCGCGCGTCTAAAATCACTTTTTTTTGGAATGTGAGCGAGATAGAGAATGGTAAATGAAACTGATCAAACAGGAGACACACACGCAGAGAAATAAAATCGATAGAAACGCGGCAGCAAAAATAGAAAGAAACAAAAAAAAAAACAGAGAGGAAGTAAATAAATAAACGAAAAAGAAAGAGATAGAAAGAGAGAGAAAAGACACGCGGAGTGTTTGTGTTAGAGAGGACGAGGAAACTAAATGTACAGCAAATGGTGTACTACAAAGGGCAACAGAGGAACCACACCGTCACCCACGATCGACACGCACACACATACTCCCGTCGACACCTCACACCTCCACCACACACGCAGAAAAGAGAGAGAGAGAGAGAGAGAGAGACACACTCACTCGTGTGTATACATTGGCGATATACGCGCACCTCCGAGCCACACACATGGAAATAATGTTCGTTGGTGTTCCTACGATTAATATTAACGTTAGTTTCCGGTTTTGAAACATTTTTTCTCTTTTTCGATTAAGAGAGAAGGTCCGAGGTGCATAGAGAAGATGCGGCTTGAACATTTCTCGCGTATCTACGCGAATATAATGGACGATTCGCTTCTGAATAGTCCGAGGTGATTTGACCATGGGTAAAAGTATCCGTTCGAGAGTGATCCGATGAATCCTGTTATACATATACAGAACGATTTCGATCGTTCACCGTGCTCGCATCTTCTTCGCTTCTCTGCCCTTCGATCTTGATACTTAATCTTGCCTTATCGAGTGACTGTGCACGAGAGCACCGACGTCACGCGTATTTACAGAGGATTTAAAGAGCGAAACAGTGGAAGAGGAATAGAAAAATAAGGAAAGAAAAAAAGAAATAATAAAGACGGAAAGAACGCGAGAGAGAGGGAGAGAGAGTGAGAATGTGAGAGAGTGAAAAGGACGGCGAACGATAAGAATCCGTATAGGGCAACGTGCTCCTAAGAACGTAGGTTCGCTTCTCTTAAGACAATACGGCGGCGTACAGGCGCCTAGCTAAGGAGAGAGAGGGAGAGAGCGTATACAATCAACTAGTTTTTGTTTTTTATTTTTACGTATGCTATATTATACATTGAAATACACGTACACACGGACAGAGACACAAAAATCACATAGATAGATTTAGCTTGTACAGATATTTTTATTCCTCACCCCATTCCCCCTACCTACCCCCTTCCTTTATCTATGATGTATTTTCTTCGAGTTCTTTTCACGATATTTTATTTTAAACAGTTTATCACGTTCCCCAACCCGTCTCCTTTTTTCTTCTTTTTTGCAATAACTTTTTAACGTCATGTTATGTATATCCCTTCACTATAATTGCGTAGCGTAATCTCTATGCTGGGTAAGGATTTAAAAATACGGAAGGAGAAAGATATAAGTATATATACACCTACAATATATACATATATATATATATATATTTTTTTAACGTTTTAACGTTATTTTTATAGTCTCTTGACGAGATCCAGTTATTACACACGAACCACTTGTATTTTTGTCGTAGGCAGCTTTAGCGGTTCCGAGAGATGATTCTTTATTTTTTTTCTTTTTTTCTTGGTTTCTTTTTTGTTTTTTGTTTTTTTTTTTTTTTTAAATCTAATCCCAGCGACGTGTATCGTGTAATGCTAGCGAATGTTTCCCTACGTTCGATTATGGTTTAAGTTCCCGTGTTTTAAGTTTAGCTTCCCGAATTATACGTTTCTTGCAGCGACTGCGTTGACAATGTTTGCGTGCTGATTTGTTCTCGTACCGTTCGGACGCGCGAGGACACCAAATTTTTTAAACAACGAACGTCGAACACTCGTTCCGAAAATTTTTCACCAATTGTATTATTTATCTCCTTGAACTATTACCTACGAACATGGTTTCTCCAGGTGTCCTCGCTCTGGAAACCCTAGTATATCGTACCAAGCCCCTCTGTTGTGTTGGAAAAATTGTGTGCATGATTGTACCCACGAGCGAACCGAGAAACTCAAGCCGTTCTTCATTCTTTATTTTTTTTTTTTCTTTTTTCTTCTTCCTATTTTCTCTTTTTTGTTTGTAATCAAACGATTCAGCACGAGATCTTATTAAAAATTAATTTCCTTGTACATCTTTTTTCTCCCTGGTTCTGTTCATTTCAACACCCGACACACACTCGTAGTGTCGAATCCAGCACTTTGTCGATCGTGTGTATAGAAAAGTTTCGTTAGCGGATCGAAGTGAAATTTTATCGATGTTGCATTCTTCTTTTCTTTATTTGTATTTTTATTATTTTTTTTTAACCCGATCAAATAGAAGGTATAACTTTCGAAAGTTGAAGACTGGGTTCGACACTTGAAATATACGATTGCACCTGTCTACCCTTAGTTGGTCGTACGTACGTAGGTACATATGTATTGTGTATACGTATACATGTGTATAAAACAAAATATATATTCTATACTTTCGTATCTGTATAACTCGTCTGTCACCATGATACGATAACTTTCTACCATGAACTGGGCAGAAATGTAAGGATTGCGGTCCGACCAAGTTTTTCCGTTCGACCGTACGCGTGCATGAACAGTCGCCGGAAAAAGGTGTATCCTGATGAACGTTGCGACAACGTTACGACAAAACAAAAAGAATATCGAGCATTTGAAAATGAACAAAGTTCCAATAGAATAGAAAAGAAAGAAATAGGAAAATTTGCCGTTTTTCCGCGCGACTGTGATCACGCTCGCGTACACGGCCGGTACTGTTTGCTTTCAGGAGCTGTCGCCTTGAAATACTTAGAGGAATCGCAAAGAAGATACGCGAAACAGACAATTACGAGATCGAAATTACGATGTAGAAACGCATATAATGTATAAGATGTATCGTGAAAATGCTCGCGCAATCCGATCACCTCACTATCTGTGATCCGAGGCCCGGCCTTAACCTGCCGGGTAATACGAACTAAAAAAAAAAAAAAAAGAATCGATATTAAGCTATTAATGTTATGTAATACCACGTTCTCTAAAGGGCGAGAAGCGTTCACGTTCTTAAGCGGCGTGCAAAGAGAAAAATTCGTGATTTCAACGAGGGATCTCTGTTTTACCGATCGAGGGCTGCCACCGGTACATCCTGTATCGTACGAATTAAGCGAAAAGGGGGTAATTTTAATCGATGTTTTTAATCGACGGTGAAAAGGAAGAAGCGACTGGGAACGCGTGGAACCCTGTTCCTAGTCTTTCTTCTTTTTTTCTTTCTTTCTTTCAACTTTCCCATTCTTCTACTTCCTCCTTCTTCTCTTCCTCTTCTCTTTCTCTTTTTGTTCGGCGCTGTTGTTCGATAATCAAGCGTGAACGCTTCTATGCATCGACGCCACCTTTTCCCCTCTCAGCGAGACCCATCGAGCGAAGATAGCCGAAACGAAAAGGCAGGTAAAGAAAAGAAAAGAAAAAAAAAAGAAAGAAAGAAAATAGAAAGAACGAAAGAGCGTATAGAAAAGTGATGAACAAGCAACAAAAAGATATGAAATACGTATGAACGGGAAACAGAACAGAAACGAAGCAATGGTCCTGCGACACAACACTAATGTATACGATTTTTCAACATGAAAATATTATATATTGTAGCTATACATATAGAAGTATATAAAAGAGAATAGAACATAGGCAAGAAAAAAAAAAAACTGTAACGGCTAAGTACATCATTGTAACGACGATGCTAATTAGTAAAACGAGATTTATTTTATTATCATCATGGTCGCTATTATTATTATTATTATTAATACTATAATTATTATTGCCGTTATTATTATTAGATTAATATTATTGATACATGCGGTTCTCGCGCGTTGTGACGATCGCATTGCAAATTGTATTATCATCTCCATGGACAGCGATGACTATTATTAATATTATGAATTATTGAACAAACAAAAATTTATTACTCACGCCCGGTACGTTGGACGTATTTTTTAACGCAAGACGACGGAAGTGCCGATCGGAAAGCTAGGTGATTTTTGTCGATTTATTAACCGAATCCTGATTGTCGACGATTATTGTAATGAATTTTTGCGGCTCGACGATTTATTACTTAGCACGTAGGAAAGAAGAAAAAAAAAAAAGGATATCCATTTATTGTATAAACGAAGGCGACGCGAAGGTGAGAATTACGAGTATCCTCCAGAAGATTAGGTGGTTAAATTCTGTTGTTAAATATGTCGCGGGTGAAACGATAGGCTGAAGATCGACCATTGAGAAACGTTATATCTTCGAATTTTTCTTTTTTCTTTTCTTATTTTAATTGTCCAACAGCATTGCAGTGTTTACTGTTGGTTCTATCGGATATTTTCTTTTCCTCGTCGATTACTCTCATTAGACAGTCCAAGTTTCGCGCGAACCGCGTGGGAAATCCTATCTCTCCGTCTCAAAAGCCAATCTTCAGCTGATTATTTCGCCAACCGTGCGACCAGTACAAGTGCGTTCGGCACAGCTAGTATACGACAAAAGAGCGTCTGAGGTTCGCCGCGAGACCGGCCTCAGGCGTCCCTTATAAGCTCTACCTAACATTTAATAAAAAGAAATGAAATAAAAAAAAAAAAAACGAGTCAAGAATACGACGATCGATAAGACGAAGATAAAAAAAAAAGAAGAAGAATAAGAAATAACGTTTAACATTTATGGATACACGATATAAGATATTATATATTCATATTCCTCGCTCCCCCTCCGCTCGATCCTTTTTCTCCAAATCGTCCAAAGTTTCGTTTAAGATGACCGACACGAAATGAATAGAAGAAGACAAAAAAAAAAAGAAACGAAAAAAGAAAAAGATCATCCGTGAAAAAAGAAATTTACTCGAGGCGCACGCCCACACCACGCTGGTTATTTACTGCATTTATGTTTCTCATTATCGGATGAAATTTCAACTTACTTTCCTGCGCGCACATATTTTATTCGATAGAGAAATGTATACTTAAATATTTTTACCTTGCGATATTAAATCTTAAAAAAAGTGTTAAGAGTTCGAAGCAATAAGAAATTTTGTTAACCAGTTTAACGAAACTGTTGGTAATCCATTTTGCTAAAATATACGGGAAACAGTTGAGTATTTTGAAACACTTTACAAGAGTGGAAAGAAAGTTGAAGTCGCGTCTCGATGTGTACAACGGTATACCACAGAAATCATTGTATCGATTAAAATCATGGTAAACTTAATAAAACGCTCAAAAACAATATCGGTTCCATTTATACGATTGTTTCGTGTTATTGATAGAAAATATATTCCCCTATTTTACATACTTTCAGCCTTGGCACAACTTTCTTCGAAGGTACAGTAACTTAGGAATTAGTATTTTAAGCTTAGAAAATGGACGTCTGGTTAGCGAGGGAATTTGGGGTTGAATGAAATGCAGATGGAGTAAAAATTTGTATTTTGAAGATTACAATTACTAATTCTCATAAAAAATAAATACCTTTTTGCTAGGCGTAAGCTGCGAATTCAGGAGATTCTTTTCATAGCACGTATGCGTAACATTTTCGTGGTTTTCGTATAAAAGAATTTGTTTCGTTAAGCGTTCGGTGCTGCCACCTGTCGAGCTTGAGATAAATATACAGGAAGTCGATCGAAAGAAATAATACGGTGCGCGCCCTCTTCGAAGATTTTGCACCAATTTCGAAACACCGGAAACACGGTGTTCTCGAGTTCCTTTTTCATATTTAGACAAAGATCGGTAGAATTTCGTGAAGTGTCGACTAGAGTTAGTAGTGTCTTAAGTTTAAGTGAAAAACACGAGTATCTTGAAATATTTTAACACATTATTTTATTGGTTTTTTCCTTAAAAAAAGAATGAACTTGAAATCGGTTGTTGGATTTTTTTGGATTCTGGCGAGTAATGACTGGGCTTTTCGAAGCGACGATACACACTAATTTGCAAATTGAACTAGCTATGTATATATATATATATATATATATATATATGTATATATATATATAATATTTTTATATATATAAGGTAGGTATCTTCTCTCTCGTTTACTGCATAATACATAAGTAATAATGCATATTTACGTCTTCGTTTCTCATACTTCCTCCCGCACGCGCTTTCTCTCTTCACAAACGTTCACTCATGCACATTCACGCTCGACACCGAACCGGTCGTTTATTTTCTCTTTTTTTTTTTTGCATTTTTTTTTTATCGTAGATTCAAAGAATAATTAAGCTTATCCTTTCGTTATTCTCCTTTTTTGTTTCGTTTTTTTTTTCCTTTTTTGTTTTTTGCTTGGTTTTGTTTCAACACACGAGAGTTCCTCACTGGCAGATGCGCGTTCACACGTATAGAATACTTATTTTCATTTAAAGAAGAGAAATAATACAATCGAACGTTCACGTCACGAAGAACGCGCGCGAGAATCCGCGAAGCCTTGGCTTTTAAAGTACGAGAATAAACAGTCGTGATTAGTCGCGGGAACACCGTTTTCCTGAACGCGTTTTTATTGTACGAAATGCGTCGTGTTCGGTCGATTTTTTCACCGATGAAAATCTATCGTTTCGATCGTGAAAAAATAGACCAGGTTTCCCAACGTTGTTTTTTTGTTTTGTTTTTTTTTCGACAAACGTTGACTTCGTTTCTTTTCTTTTTCTTCCTTTTCAGCCAATCGTGATTGCCCGCGTTCTCGCCGCGACGCGAACGAATGCGCGCGAACAATGGAATAGGTATAAAGGTACAATCTGCACTCGATCTGCTTTCTCTGAGAAAAAACAAGTGTTCCGTTTTCTTTTCTTTTCTTTTTTTTTTTGCATTTTCACATATGCATACATCCATGTGTATGTGTATGTACATCCATATACATATACATACATACATACACATACACACATGTTTATATATATATATATGTATAAGTAATATACAGTAAGTTTATAATAACACGAAGATTGGCGGGATGTTGCGCGAACGTGATTAACACCACTCGAGAGATAGTAACAATATTCAAAGAAAGAACAGAAGTTTCTTCGATGCTCGTCAACACGGATGAAGTACATCGAGGTAGATTAAACGCGTTTCATTGATCGTCGGTAATAAACGTCGCGCAGAATCGACCGCCAATCGTCCGCCATTCATACAACTGGTAGCAGCACTCACTGCGTTATATCGCTATATACCCTTTTTAAAGTTAGTTTAGTCAAAGTTAAAGCTTTCAATGGTTTTTTTCACTCCTTTCCCCCCTCGCTCCTTTACATAACGATGTTTGTTTGTTTGTTTGTTTGTTTTTTTATAACAATGGTACACGCGACTATTTAAACGATTACAGATTTTTCTCGTCTTCTCTTTCTCCATCGCTCGCCGTGTTTCTCCCTTCTCGCACACTTTCCCGCTCTTTTTCTCTCTCTTTCTCACAGATGCACGCACACAACACGCAAACCACAGATACTCTCGCGCGTTCATTCAAGCATTTTTACACATTTCTCGTTCGGCTCTTTCATTCGATTAATCAGACACCGACTGTCACGCAGCCTGTCATTCAACGCCAACATTCTCGACTCTCGCGCACTCATTTTTTCCGTAGACGCACTCGAAGCGCGTTGCGCGCCGCGTTATAGTACACAGCCAGCCATTGTTCGCTTTGCCTTCCATTTTTCGAATGTCTTCTCCGGTCGTTTTCCCTTTTGTTATCCCCTTTCTTCTCACGCTTTCCTCCGTTCTCTCTCTCTCACTCTCTCCCGCTCTCGTTCTCCCCTTGCACTTCTCTTCTCTCTCTCATTTGTTCCTTACGCGCTTTCAACACCGGTGTCAACACGTTATTGTTCACGAACGATGTCAATCAGCGAAACTGCAAGAACTTTAGCGCGGAATGTAGATGACGAGTATCGCCTAAGTGATCATGGATGGACGAACGAGATAGATGGACAAACGTCGAGCGAGAAGAAAGGTGCGAGAAGAGCGGAAGTCGAGTTCCTCGAGTGCATCGTTCGCGAACAGTAGCGTACCGATAAGTGTTCGCTCGCGAACTTTATTATAACACGGGAACCGGTCACGATCGCCTTTCCATTTTTGCTTTTCCGTTTTTCTTTTTTTGTTTAAACAGGAACTGTTTCGGGTGAACATCGATTTGGAAGTAAACCACGGTTCGTTAAACAGATCGGTACGTTTTACTATGATCGAACAGATCTTGAAATATGCAGTAGGAAACGCGATTCGTGACTGGTCGTGTATTCTCGCGTGTCTCTTCGTGACGTTCAATCTAGAAAACACGAGGTTGTCTCGAATTTCTATCGTTTTCATTAACATCCTCCACTTTTTCCCCATTTTTCTTTCGCTTCTTCGTTCGTTTGCGTATCCTAGTTTTGTGAACGTGTAATATTTAAGGCAACTCTTGTTACTATTTAATGATTCATCGCGATTCTCCGCCCCATTTTCTCCTTCTCGTTTTATCTTCACTAGCAGCGTTCACCCACCTTTCAAAGGGATACCAGCCTCTGATCCTTGCACGAGCTACGCAAAGCTTCCACCTTCTCGAAAATACATTTACGCTCTTTCTGTACATAGTATTGTATTCCTTTTATTTTGTATTCTTCTCCTCTTTGCCGCGACGCAAAACCATCCAGCCGAGCGACGTCCTGCTTGACCAAGTTCGAAACGAAAAAACGTCGATGAACGAACGCGATACTCCGCGATAGACACCATGAACGTTTAACCCATTGAGAGAGGAAAATCGTATGGTCTCGTTGTTTAGCAGCGTTTCTAGAGCGGATGAAAGAAGTTGTATCGAGAAACGATGAGTACGGTTTTCTTTTTTCTTTTTTCTTTTTTTTTTCGATATTATTCTCCTACATTATGGTGAAACGATTCATGTGGTCCTCAACCGAGTTAACAGAGAGAGCTTGGAAGGATCGAGATCGCTCGACTCGACGGAGATCTCGTCGCGTGGATTTGGTTCGAGCGCACAAACTGATGCACAGAAATGAGAATTGGATAAACCTTGGAAAAAAATTGACATCCACGCACATAACCGTCGCGTTTCTTTGTTTCTCCCGTTTTTTTCTTTTTTTCTTTGTTTCTTTTTCATTCTTTTTAACAATCGTCCGATCGTTCGAGACGTGGCTGCACGCACGTTGACTATAAACGAAGAAATTCAGACTCGTATCGAGATATCCGCAAACGTTTTCTCATTAAACCGTTCAAGTATATTTATTCGTATATATTATACATAGAGAGATCGGTGTGTGTTTTGCGTGTGTCTGTGTGTCTGTGTAACAGTGTTTTTTTATCGACGAGATTTCGATTATTTGCAAAAGTATGAAACTCTACAGAGCTCGTTGGCTCGTCTCAACATCCGATAGGTCTAGTGACGAAGTATTTATTTATTTTTTTTTTTCCCCCTCTTTACTCTCCCCTTATTAATTCATTTATTTATTTATTTATTTATTTATTTTTTTGTTTTGCTTAATTCTCGTGATTATTTATTATCGACAGAGCATTTTTAGTGTCAATATACGCTTTCATTATTCGTTCGTAACCCACTTACATATATGTATAATTTATATGCACGTGTTTACGCGTAATCACATACATATAAAGTTCATATACATGTATCATTTTACGTTTACATATTTATATATGTATAATATTTATATACCTGTATATGTGTATATATACACGTTCGTGTGTATATATATACACATATGTATACAATATAATATATGTATATAGGTATGCATGTATGTATGTATAGATAAGTAGAAAAACTCTTAATTGTAAGTATATTCACGTGTCATCTTATCGTGACGCCTCAGTTTCATCGTCGTTTCCATTATATCATTTTTGTTCGCTTACCGTTATTATAAATAAATGCAAGTAATGAAATGGTATATGGATTCATCTCTGTTTCGACGATCGACTCTAAATAATGATTCTTCGAAGTCTCTGTCGCCTAGAACCGATTTGGAAATTTATTATAATCCGTGTTCGCGAGATCACGTTCTTTTCTTCTTTTTTCTTTACCTTTTTTGTTGTTGTTATTACTGTGTTATTTATTTATTTTTGTTGTCTTATACTCCGTAGTTTCGTTAAGTAATGTACTTTCTACGAACGAGCCGAGAAGTGGTTTGCATTTTTTCCTTTTTTCTTTTTTTCTTAATTATTATAGTACACCTTGTGCAACGACGCACGTTACTGTTCGTCAAGCCCGATCGAGATATCGCGGGCCTCGTGTATCTTTTCTTATTATACACAACGCGTTTCGCGGATTCCGCCACAAACTGCTTTGTCTTTATCCACTATGGCTGCCTGTAGCCTTTACTTCTCTCACGAACCAATTTTCCACACTTTTCCTCCGACATTCGTCGTTTCTTCCGTTATTATTTACGTTTCTTCATCTCTCTAATATTCGCTGGCTACGATTATTTTCGAGGATCGATCTTAACGCTTCGCAAAAGAAGCTTCGTGCAAATCCCTGTCTTTTCTGCCGTCTCTCTCTTTTTTTTTTATTTCTTTTTTTCTATTTTTTTTTTTCCTTTATTTTAATCGAAGACGTAGATTCGCGCGTTTACGGCACGAAGATTAATTCTGACGACTAGATTAGCTATTAAACAGCGAACGTTTGGCGATAAGTTTCAACATTCTAAACGTTTGTTAACACCCTCGTAACAACGCTCGTCCACCCCCCTCCCCCGTTTGAAAGGCTCAACTATGCGTAGATGAATCTCACGAAATGCAAATAGAAAGATATAGTAAATTGGAAAAATCGATAATTGGACTGGTTTATTTTTATTTATTTTTTTGGTTTTTATTAACGTCTACTTGGACCTGTTAGCGATACGGACTCTATCTAAATGTTCGATCGTTCTTCTGCGAAGCGTTAACACAACCGTTTCCACTGCTGCTGATCGCCCCTTTCTCGCAGACGTTTTCCTTTCCGTTTCTTCTCAAGACTTCTTTCCACAGTTTTTCATTTCCCCGCAGGTTGATCAGCATCGTTGTTCGCGCATACTCTCCTCGTTTCATTACCAAACACTGGTATATTTCTCTCGTTAGAGTTCGTTTCTTTTGTTTGTTTGTTCTTTTTCCCCCAAAAACAGAGACGTCTCTCGTTCGAGCGTGTTGCATTTCTTTGAAATCTCTTAGCATCGGTGATATCAATATTATCAGCGTTATCGTTATTACTATGTTTTATTATCGTTATTTAAACCGTTCGTTTAATCTTAACTCGCAACGCAGTCGCGCCTTTCGCGTTCGCGTTTAAGATTAACCAGCACGTTCAAAGTGAATGTATAGTTAATTTTACATGTATATTTTATACTTATATGTATATAATTTATACGTACACTTCTCAATTAAGGGCTATTTATGTATAATAATTTATATTTAAGAGGTTCATCGTTTAAGAGCTTGGTCATATGCTTGCCTTTTACGACGCTAAAGAATTTCTTTTTTTCTGTTTTTGCAAGTTTCAAGAACTCGATCGCTCATACGCACGCAAAAGTGATTTCATATTTATACCTTATTCCTGCGTTATCTCACCTTTCTACGCAACCCTCGGCAGTCGATCCTTTCATCCTATATCCTTTACACTCTTCCTTTCTTCCAAGACTCATTCACTCGACCCACGTATTCTCTCTTTCTCACTCTCGTTCATTCTCCACCTCATCCTTCTTTTCCTTTTACTCGACACATTGGTACAAACGCATTTTGGGGCTAGAAAATTGTCTATCGACGCGACGGTATCGTCGATCTTGCTAGATTCTTTGGATTTATCACAGAAAAACAGTTTTTTTTTTAAATATTTCACTTTTACCCAACCGGCGCGTACTCTGATCCATTTTCTAACACTTATATCCGTTAAGTATTCGAAGTAACTTGAATCAATTTCACGCGATTTTAAATCGTACACGAATAAGGGAACGAAGAAAGAAGAAGAGTTGACATGTATAACGTAAGAAAAATAAAGAGAACGATTCTTCCGAGTTTCGTAGAAAGATT
Organism: Anthophora plumipes; assembly: GCA_951804975.1. Taxonomy (NCBI): domain Eukaryota; kingdom Metazoa; phylum Arthropoda; class Insecta; order Hymenoptera; family Apidae; genus Anthophora; species Anthophora plumipes. The sequence continues at coordinate 25,502,548 of OX638114.1, forward strand.
GGAAAAAGGGTTACTTTTCTTAACAGAACGAAGGAATATTTCTTTCGTAAAAAGAAAAACAAAGGAAGACGGAAGTGTTAGAGCAACCTTCCGTGCTTTCGTTTCTCTCACAAAGTTCTGTTCGAGGAGCGTAAACGTTCCATGTATTCCTCTGTTTCATCGCCATTTTTTTTTTGTTTTTTTTTTCGTTTTTTTTTTTTTTTTAATACTTATGCATCATCTCTTTACAGTGACGTTTAAACGCGACGATACGAAATTACGATTGAGTTTTATAAAGCACTTAAGGGAAAAAACCACGCTCAGCATCGACTGCACATCATGAAACGCACACGCGCGAGATTCTCGGTGCTTTTAATTATGTCACCTCTTTATTTTCACTGTCTCTCTTTCGTATTAATTTTGCTACATCTCTTCGTTCGGGCTTTATTAGTGCAACGTCTCGTATCGACGTTAATTTCCTTCTACGTCGATACGATTCTTTTCGCTACGTTTTAACGACAATGAAAAACCGCCACGGAAATTAGAACGAAAAAAAATAAAAAGGAGAGAAGGAAAAGGAAAACAGAATGCTACCTTTCCAATGGGAAACGAAGATGTTCCGAATCGCCGAGAACCTCGAGCAACAAAGAGCATTCGCATATTGTCGACAAGTATATCATTCTTTTTTTTTTTTTTTTTTAATCACCTTTCACTCATCCTTTCTCTCGATCGTTCGATACTTACATTAATTTAATAGTTCTACCGTAGTTGCAATATGTTCAGTCAAAATCCACGCACGCAGATTACGCAGGCAAGCGTGAAGTGGTATTGATAAAATGATTTAAATCGTTCCTTTCATTTCTCTCTCTCTCTCTCTCTCTATCTTTTTATTTTTTCTTCGAAATCTCTATTCATTCGTACATTCTCTTCTCTCTTTCTCGTTCACTGTTCATGCATTCCACCTTTTACTCACTTGCACACACTCTCTCTCTTCTTTCATCACTGACGTTGTAATTATTTACATCTACCTACGCATAGATGCCTGTGTATAGGTGCTGCGAAAAAAGACGTATGTTATTTTTATATACACTCATGTATCTCGTGTGTGTTTCCGCTGAAAACACCTCGTACGATTGGCAGTATGTTACACGTGTTCTTCTTCTTCCTCTTCTTCCTCTACTTCTTCTTCTTCTCCGGTTTTCCTCCACGTTTCTCTCTCTCTTTCTTTTTTTTTTTGTTCATTTTCGTTTAAATCTCCCGCCTCCGTTTAATTACATAAGCCCGATTCGGCAACGCGCACGCGATCGTTTTATGTCTCTTTTTTTGTTTTTATACGTAACATATGCGTGTATTATGTAAATGTATACATGTATATATATATATATTTTATGTTCCTTCCGGCGATTAATTTTCTGCCCTTAATTATTCCGTTAAGCGTACCATGAGATTCGAAGTGACGTTCTTTCGTTTCTATTATCTCCTCTTTCTCTTTTTTTTGTCTTTTTCTTTCCTTTTTTTCTTTTCTGATGCATTGTTCTGCGTGTAAATGTCGTGTATATACGTGTGACTGTCGATTGATCGATCGGTCGATACCTCGTCTACCTTTTGCTCCGACTTTTGTTGTTACGCGACTCGACGCCTAAACCGTACGTTTTTCTTGTTTCTTATTTTTGTTTTTTTTGCCTTTTCTTCAATGATAGTTAACAACGGTAGTAGCGATGCTTGTAATTTAATAAAACGTTTTCTTTCGGTAATCGTAGCGTTAGTAAAAGTATTAATAATAATACTATTATTAGTAATAGTAATCGTAGTAATAGTATTTAGCAGTAATAGCAGCGGTAGTAATAGTAACAGTAGTAGTAGTAGTAGTAGTAGTAGTAGTAGTAGTAGTAGTAATAGTGATAGCAGTAGTAGTAGTAGTAGTAGTAGTAGTAGTAGTATAGTAATAGTAGTAGTAGTAGTATAGTAATAGTAGTAGTAGTAGTAGTAGTAGTAATAGTAGCAGCAGCAGCGATAGTAGAGGTGGCGGTGTTGTTGGTGGTGGTAATAGTATTTAGTAACAATGGTAGTAATAGTAATTGCAGTAGTAAATAGTAGTAATAGTAGTGTAGTAGCGGTAGTATCGACGGCGGTAGTAAGTAGTGGTAGTAAATTTGTAGTTAGTAATAGTAATAGCGATAATAGTGATAGTATTTTTTAGTAAGTAACAGTAGTAGCCGTAGTTATAGTAGTAGCGGTAATAGTAGTAATGGAATAGGGTTTTCTCCCTTTCGTTTCAGGTGTGACAGTAACGGTAGTAGCAGTGATGGTAAAACGTTTTTTTCCTTTTTCTTTTTTTTTTTTTTTTGGTTTTTTGAGTCAAAATTATGCAATTTTAATTTACAAGTGCTCGTGATTACTTCTTCCCCTCCCCCAAACCCCTACGCATTCTCTCTCCTTTTCGCGTTTCCCATATTTCTCTTGCTATCTTTTCTCGTTTTTTATTTTTTGTCTTTTTTTTTTTTTATTTTTGGAGATGGACGCGAACTTTGTGGCCCTCTCTACCGTTTCGTGAGTTTCTTTGTTCTTTTCTCTTTTGTTTTCTTTTTTCGTGTTGATCTGGTTTTACTTGTTTCGTCATCGGTTACGCCATGACGGAAACGTGGTCCTTTTCTTGCTTTCGTTTTCGATTTTTCGTTGGCACGAACTGCGAGAATACGGAACAACGACACCGCGATCTTCCTTCGTCTCGACGACGTTGCGCTCTCTCACTTCCCTTTTCCCCCATTTTTCCTTTCGTTTTCTTTCTTTTTTCCTCGCGAGCAAAGTCGTTCGCTGGTTCCTTCCTTCGTTTATCCGTCGTTCTTCGAACGTCGTTCACAAACGGAGGGTCGTGTTCAGTCAACTTCGGAATCACGATGATGCTTCTTACGATAGAAGAGAATCGAAACGATCTTGACGATTTTTAATAAAAATTCCTACGCATTTAGTTCGATGTATCGTTCAGCACGTTTAGCTTCGAGTACGTTTTATTTATTTATTTAGTTATTTATTTATTTATTTATTTTTAGTTTTTTACTTTTTTAATAGCTACCCCTCTATTTGCGGAGCGACCGACATTAGTCCAGTGATTTAGCAACGATATTTTCCCTCTCCGTGTTCGTTTCCTATCGAAAGCTTGACAGCTGGTCGTGAACCATTCGCGAGAGAAAAAGTAAAGAAAGATCCGCCGCGGCGGCATACAAAAACCGTGGCTATCGAAATGTTCGAACGTTAAATAGACGCCGATATACGTCGTAGCCACGGTTCTTGTCGCATTTCTCCTGTTCCCTTCTTAGTCGATACGCTTCGTTGGAATCTAGCTAAGACAATTCGATAAGTTCGATCGAGAGACTCTTGCTTAACCGTTCGGTATGAAATCGAAAGAATTCCTCGTGGAAACGTTTTAACACGTTAAAAGAAGACTCGTTTAGCTCGCGGGTAAAGTAACGTCGACGCATCGAACGTATCGAACGATAGCGTTATTCCTACATCCTTCCTACGTGTATCGATTTATCGCGCACAAAGAAAAATATAAAAAAAACAAGAACGGTCTGCTCGTCAGGGAGAAGACTCCTTTCCGCTGATCAGTCCTGTCTGTTTCGCGTGGAGAAGACTCCCTGACGAATTCGAGGAGCTGAAGCGCAGCTCAAAGAGAAATGAAGAAGAGGAGAGACCGTGTCCGAAAGGAGATGCGTGTTCCGTTCCCCGGCGTAGACGACGCGCGTTCGACCAGTTCCTCCCGGATGCTGGAACACTCCTGCTTCCGGCGAGAGGGCGTCGCGTGATGCAACGGTTTCGAAATATGCCCGTGATAAATCTCGTGACTCTCGTAACTCGTATCGGTTGAATTCGCGCGAAAAAGGGATCCGAATCGAACGCTCTCGCGCCTGAGAGCGTCACTCCCTCGTGGTATAATCATCGTATAAAAAGTGGATCCACCTCGGCTCGGTCCGTCGATATTTAAAAAGCACAGCGAAGGAAGCTTCGAAGTTCGAGAGACGAAAGAAAGTTTCGCGCGTGAAAATAGAGAGAAAGTTCCGAGGCGTCTGGCGCGTGTATATTACCAGGCCCCATCGGCACTGGGACTTTATTCTCGCGAGATTATTATACTCTGCGGCAAAAGCAGCAGAGATCCCATATTTTTCCTCATTTCCTCATTTTCGTTTTTTTCTTTTTCCTCGTTTTGCGTGTTTCACCATCGTCGATTATCGTCGTTTCTCGTGGTACGGCACACAGTCCCGATGTTCGACGACGATTACTCTGGATTAGTACGTACGTTGCTATTGTTGTCCCTGTAACGATCATCCGATGTTGCTTTCGTTTTATCAGTCGCGTCGTTCGTTTCCTTGGAATCCTTTGCTCTATCCTTTGTCTTCTTGCGCGTTCGTCTGGTCGAGTTTCTCTTCTCCTCGAACCAGCCGATCTCGACTGTTGTTACTCGTCCACGTTCCGTGGTGTACACCGTTCATATCGCGTACACCTGTCGCGTTCGACTTCCGGAACATCGCACAGGCATCGTGCTTCGATGTGGTTCCCGTGTTCCAATCCAGTCGATCGATTTTCACCGCTCCATCGTTCGCGGCTCGATTGATGCGCCTTCCATTATTAACGCTGGAAGATTCACGCGCAAACCCTAAGACGCCTGGGGGCGTCCACGTCACCGGACCACCGTCCAGGGTCCCACTTTGGCTAGCACCAGTCGTCTTCGTCGCTGTCCGAGTGTTTCGACCTGTGATTTCCACGAACAAAAACACAAAAATATAGAATTCAATGAAAACGTGAACTGAAAGAGAATTATTTTTAACCCTTATCAAACGTATGTACGTCACGTCTCACGCGACATTACACTTTTTACCATGGTGGACGTTTGAAACTTTATCGCGTTGAAAATGTTTAAAAAAAACAGTATCGATGACGTCCGATAAGGGTTAAATTCGTGTAAGACTTCCTACCTTGGTGTCTTCTGCTTAGCCTGTGGCTGTGGCTTGTAACCATTGGGCACAGGGCTGGGCAGTAAACGGCCGCCGCGACCCATTGCCACAGCCTGCTCGAAGCTCAGTGGACGATGGCTCGGTTGCATCGGTGCCACATGTCCAGCCGGAGGATACTGTATGCCACTTGGAATCGGCACGTGTGCACCAGGCATGTGCGATCCATGAGTCGGTGACGCGTTCAACTTTGGAAAGTTGATGTTCGCCGGCTTGAGCTGCAGGGTAGACGGTTTGTTCGGCGTAGGTGGCAGTTTTCGTCTGGTCACCAACACCGGATAGCTGTACTGATGATGGTGATGCCAATGATAGTGTTGATGCGGATGAGCAGACTGACGACCGCCAATCGGGCTTGGACTTCTCGATCTTTGCTCCAAACTGGTTGTACCGTAATGCCGGCCTTGTTCGATGTGTATGGGACTGCTCGGTGTCCTCGCTGGACTCGTCGAAGCGCTCCACGCACCTGACGAACGTTTCATCGTTAGCATTTCGATATTTCATGCTTTATCCATCTACGTCAGTGCTGTCCAACTACTGGAACGTACTTCTTTCTCCGGCAAAATCAACAGGATTATCTACAGTCTGATGTCATCTCACCGATGGAAATACATTAGCGTAGAATCTCCCTTGTTGGACAGCACTGACCTACGCACGACGACTATCTTTTGCTTTTTTTTTTTTTCTTTTTTTTTCTCTAGCTGTCCTAGGAGATCATTTTCCGGTGGAAAAAGTAGGAGTTTAAGGATTATTCCGTGGGATCGTACTTAAAAGAGGAGGAGAAAGGGCGGGAAATTTTTAACGAGTAATAGTAGTAGCGTGTAACTCGAATGTCGTTCGTGTGTCTAATGTGGAGAGCTAGATGAATCTCGAGTCAAGTGTCAAAGTTCGACTGGAGTCTGAGTCTCTGGTCACCGGGTTAATATAGGGTTCTCTAATCGATCGATCGGGGTGGAAAATAGTCGAACAAGGGTGCTGCAGGGGTTACTGTATTAATCAACATGCCGCATGCTGTTTTTCTAGCTAGACCATAGATGTTCGGTATGTAATAGAGTTCGTGCAGTCTCTACGAACAAACAACGGGTGTCTACGTTACAATTTTAAGTAGATCTCAATGCTACTACTTGTTCTTCCAGATAGTGTGCCATAGTGCTCGATACCAAAAGCGTGTTCCGTGTATACATGTGTGTATGTGTGTTTGTCTGTTATTTCTCGTGCAAAATCGATCTTTTTACGTATCAAACAAATCTCGAGAATCAATAATAAGCAACGTTCGCAAAGGACAACGAATATTTGAAATAAATAGAACCGCTGGGATAGTCGAGAAGCTGATAAAAAATTTTCTACTCTTTCACGCGTTCCTTTAAGATACTTTGCAATCGTTCGTTTCATCGTGTGTTTTCGACTTATCCTCGGGTAGGATAAATCGATCGTAGAAAATGTGATTATCGTACGTTATTGGGTGTCTGTTCCGTGCAGCAAACGTTAATTGATTGTACAAAAGGGGGAGGAAACACCAATTTGTATCTCTGTTGTGTCTGCGTGGTGTTTGTGGGTAAAGAATTAAACAACTGTGAAAGCCAAACGATCGCAGTTGAAGGTAATCGTAATAATAACAACGATAATAATAATAATAATAATAATAATAATAATAATATAACAACAACGATAATGATAATAACGAAAATGAGAATGATAACGATGATGATAATAATAATAATAGTAATGATAATAGTAATCATAAAAATTGCTTCTGGAACAGGGAATGAAACGGAGTTGCGAAAGAAATTACCATCGTCGTAATAGTCGCAGTGGTCGTAATAGTCTTTGTAGGCGCATAACAGAACAAAACGAAGAAACATGTTACATCGAGTGACACAGAGCTTTTGCCTCTTGCGAGTAAACCATTTATAGCGACATTCATATTTCTTTCTAAATCGTAATCTACGAATCCCTCGAGTACCGCAAACGACATAAAAACACTTTCATCATATTTATTAGCTAGAAAATGTTCGATAAAAAAGGGTATAAAGAGAGAGAGAGAGAGAGAGATTCGTAGATTGGATTTTCGTATTAAAAAGGACTTATCGTTGCACCGTGTTTTCTTCGACGAAATTATCATTGCTGTCTTGTACCTCGTATGTGTCGATGATTGTACTGTGACCAATGTGGTTGATGATGCGAGTGTCTCTGAATCGCGACCACGTTGCTAACCGTGTCGCTGAACCCTGGTCCATCGTGGTAATAATGACCGTGATGATCGTACCTAGGTCGCCTAGGCGATTGCGATCCATGTACGACTGGCGAGTGTCTTCTGCGAAACGATCAACCAAAAAGCGGATCGTTTAGTCTCCGTATACTTTCTTCTTCGAACGATCAGACGGTTACCTTAAACTTGGTGAACGCGAGGGATGTCTAGTTGGATGCGCAGGTGGATGACGTCTCTCGCCTTCGTGGGTGAGACTCTCGAGACTACCGGCACCCGAGTCGCTAACTACGACGTTCTGAAGCTCCACCTAAACGAACAAACTCGTCGGTTAGAGAGGATCGTCCTTAGGTGAACAGCGAGAACAGGAGTTTAAGGAGAGTCGGGGTGTCGTCGGTTCTTTGCCTTCGTGTTACTAACGATTCGCGCCTCGAACAAATATCTTTCTCGACTCGAGACGCCTTTTGCCTCCGCGAGACACGAACCTCCGTGTGAACTTCCGTTACCGGAGAGATTGAACGATCCATACAAATCCCTCCGGATCGTATAATTCTTCCTTACTTTTCTTCTTTCCATCGGTACCAATTTCATCCATCTAGACCGGAAATTCGCACGGAAATTCATCGCAATGCACGCGCTACCAATTGTCATTTCTTTTTTCTCTCTCGACAGAAACACGGCAGACAATTATATGTCTCGAAGATGAAAAAGAACAGTCAGTGAGAATAGGAGCAGAGAAGTCGATATACAGGCACATGTACGCGCGTGTCAAAGAAGAAGCATGCAGTTAAGAGTTCATCGGGCATGCACATGCTTTGCTGAGTAATCTCATTCGGGGTGGTTATTCAGGTGAAAGAAGAAGAAGAAGAAGAAGAAGAAGTAGAAGTAGAAGGAGGAAAAGAAGAAGAAGAAGAGAAGAAGAAGAAGAAGTAGAAGTAAGTGTGTGTCCACTACTACGGGTCCGGATGGACTCGTTCCAAAACAGGTGTTTCATTACTTACCGGGACACGGACATACATGGAATTTGTTTTAATAACGAACAACAAGAGAGAGACACGCGAGAATAACGAAGCATTCGATTGAGAATAAATTGGTGCTTCGTTGCTTCTCGAGAGTAATCTCAAGATTGAAAGCAGCTAGGGACAAGGGTGGGGTTTCTCTAAACGTCCATCTTCTGGCTAAGAATTGTTCGTGAAAATTTTAGGTAAACCGGATGTACGAGGCTCATCTAGACGCGTTCTTCTAATTCATTGTATTTACAGTTGTGCTAACGTGTGACGTTCAAGATCGATTCTATCGTTTTTCGAATTTCCATCTAACTGCCAATCGTTCTTCTTCGAATTGTAAAATGAACAATAGAAAATAGACAACGTGATCGTGTCGTAAATCGATCTTGATCTTTATTCAAATTTCAAAATGCTGCGAGGTGTTCGTGTGTACGTGTTTCTTTCTTTTTTTTTTTTTCAGTCAACCGATCGCGAATCGAACAGTGTTGTCTCTAAGTTTACGATCGCGGCTTTATCTAGGATCTATCCATCTAAGATCTATTCAGATCTAAAGGTGTCTTCTGTGTCCGTCTATTAGGAATTTCTTGTTTGGTTTCTTCTCAGGTCTAAACTAAAAGGTGCTGTTTAATTGTCGCTCTAATTTAATTGAAATAGATTGTTCGCGTTCTACGTCCTCGCCGGCGAATACTATCCCCGCGGCAAACGGTCCCCGTGATCTAAGACTAAAAAAGCGTTAACGCCACACAATAATTAGATCTATGTACAATTGGCCGTTCGATCCGACAAACTACCATCCAATAAACAGCACGAAAATCTACGAAGTATCCCGATCGAAGCAAATTATCCTCGATCTACCGCGATCTAGGCCGCGAGTCGTGTCTCGAAGATTAAATTCGTTCAAACAAAGTTGAAAGAAGGAGAAGAATAGAGAAAAGAAAGATACACGACGAGAAGTTAGATGATAGTAAATTATCAAGTTGATCGATCGACAATATACGTTCTCTATCGCAAACCGAGCGTTACGCGAGATGTTATTGAAATATCGAAAAATCGAGGAGGATTTTTTGCTTTCTCTTTTGATTCTTAATTGAATTGAATCGAGCCGAGAGACCTTGTGGTAACGGATCGAGGAGCGAGGTGCGTAGGTATTCTGGTGTTGATAGTACGAGGGTGGTCGGTGAGCATGATGATGATGGTGATGGTGATGGTGGTGGTGGTGGTGGTGATGGTCATAGTATAGATCATTGTCGGTATCGTAGTATTGATCGTGATGGTGATGGTGGTAGTAGTAGTTTTGATCCTGCTGGGAGGGCACCTCAGCCAGCAATGGCTCTAGCTCGGGGGCGCGATCCTCGTCATTAACTACGGGTACAACCCCAGACCCACCCCCTCCCTGGCTACTCTCTCCGCTGCTGCCTAGTATATCGTACTGGTGGGACATCTTCCAGTTCACCTTTTTATTTCTGCAATCAGAACCAAACGTACAATTATTCCTTTCTCGTTTCTTTCATTTTGTTATTCTCATTCTTTCTCCATTCCACCCTTTTCTTTCTTTCTTTTTTTTTTTTTTTCATTTTCAAATAACATCACGAAAGAGAAGAAATACCTGATGCTAGGTTGACGAGTATGCTCGCCGGCTGCGAGGACCCCGAGGGCCCCGTCGTCTTCCTCCCTGTGTTCCTTGTGTTGATCGAGCTTCGTTTCCGGCGTCGGCCGTACCACCGGTTCGAGGCTGTTCGCCTTACTTCCGGCTCCGTGATAACTTCCGGTGTGATTTACCGCCGCGTCCACTATGTAGTTGAGGAAGGCCGACTGCTGAAGTCGAACGTGCGAAACCACACCGAGACTATCAGAGGTCTGGTCAATATTTTCTTTACGCTAGTGTATTTATTTTTTTTTTTTTTTTTAATCTTTTTGTTTGTCTTCTCAACGATCGTATTTCGATCCCCGAGATTCAACTCAAAATATTATGTCTATATATATATATATATGTGTGTGTATGTATATATATATATATTGTACAATATGTACAGGCACATACAGGCTTTCCTTTTTCTTTTCTTCGCGCCTTTACCTTCTCTCTCTTGCGTGCTTTCGAGTTCGAAGGAAAAGAGTGTTGTTAGAAAAAAAAACAAAATTGAGCACGTATTGATAGCAGCGCAGACGGCGACAGAGAAATTTTTGATTAAAAAACAGAGGCCATGCTATATAGAATAGAGTTGTATTTCGTGGCATACGGTGCACTTGAGATTGGTGTACGCTAAGAAAAACATTTTCTCCTCTATTTGAGGAAAACAAGTACACACCTTTTCTGAAAGAAAAGAGAGAGTGTGTTTGTCTCTGTGTGTATGTGTGTGTGTTTACGTGGCTGTGTGCAGAGAGAAAAATAGAGAGTTGAATATCGAGAAAAGTAGTAGGAACGAAACGTGAGAAAATTGTATAATATCTGTGACGGTGGAGATATCAGTCTTGCGAAGCCTGTATATGTTTATCAGAAAGCTATACTCTTACATGTACTATGGATATGTTTCAATCGTTATCTTATTTCCATTGTAACGTGTTACTTTTGCGACCATAATAAGTATCATATATGCAAAATAGAGATACACTTAATTACTCGTCACGTTTACTGTGGGAATGCAAACGTTAGTAAGCATGCATTACAACAATCCACAAATCGTCTGTTACTTCCTCGATAATAATTACAATTACACAACGTTCGAGAATCTTTGAGAAATTTCATTCTCGTAGGAGTTACTTCTAGAAGAGAAGCTCGAGACGATTCGCAGATTTTCTATCTTAGAGGTACTAAACATGAGACACACATTATGCGAAACAAGTCGTGGACAAACATAGTAAACAAGCCAATCACAACGAACAAACGTGACGGGAGCTACGTTAAGTACTAAACACGATTCGATAATCGTATATTATGTACGAGTATACAAAAAATGGACACGGGTGTATCCTCGATTTTCTAACATGCCTACGTACGACTCCACACGCGGTTACGTTGCATCTACGTTTTAATTCAAATTACTCTCGATATACTACTAAACGAAGAAAAAAAAAAAAGATTCCAAAATGTTCGGATATACTTCTACGAATAGAAAGCTTCCTTATGGAAGTCTATCCTCCGTTCGATCGACCATACGAACAATATTTGCCGCGTTCCAAACGATCGTCTACCACGATCGTTTCATCCACCGTTCGGCAAATAATCTTCGTTCGATCGCTAGAAAAAACATTTGGTTGTTCACAGCATCGTTTCTTTGCGAGGAGGAGAGAAACAAAAAAAAAAAAAGAGAAATACAGGCCGTCACCGAATCTTCTGTAGAAAGATTTGTAAAATCTAGCTACTCTCGAAATCGTGTGATAATTTCAGTGTTTGTTTCGGTCGTGTTGTTTGATCTGCGTGTCACAGAATAAATAACCGTATGCAATCTGTGTAGTATTGTTGGAGAAAAGAAAACTGTGTAGTTTCAAAGGGAGTATCGGGGACAAGCCATCGAAAGAGAAACTAGCAAGGTAAACCAGTCTACGATAAACGATAGTCATTGTAGATTCTCTAAGAGTAATCTCTACGCTACTAAAGTCTTCCAGAGGGTGTAGAAAAAGGTAGACGAGAAAGTAAAAAAAAAAATGGAATATAGTTCGATTACATCTAGCAAAGAAATTTCTAACTCGAGGAACGCACGTTCGATCGATACTTTCGTCTCTCGAGGTGGACTTTCGTTCCTCGAGAAACTTGTTCGATTCGAGAGAGAATTCCCCGAGGTTAACTACGATCATATCAAGAGCTCTTATTTTAAAATGGGGAACATAGGGGGGCTAGAACGGAAAGAAACAAGTAGAGGGATATGAAACAAAGAATTGGGCAAACGGATGCAGCAAAAATTCGTATCGTAACAAGGGCACGTCGTTCCAAACGAAAGAGAGAAAGAAAGTAAGAAAAAGTAGAAGAAAGAAATAGAGAAAGTAAAGAAAAGAAATGTCTAAATGCACGATCTAAGATCGACTATGTCGGACACTAGTGATCGAAGACAGTTTCAGCTTTGGAGAACTATGTATATCTATCTAATTATCTATCCATCTATCTGTCTATGTAATATCTAAGAGATTTATTCGGAAATTGGTAATCTCTAATGCGACCTAGTATTAAAAAGAGTGAGGCAAAAGGCGAGCTATGTTCGAGGATCAAGTCTCTTCGGTATTTATTTGTCACGGGCAGTTCATTCTATGAGGTTCGATTTGTACTAAGGTAATTTACTTACACACAGCTATTATTCAGTGTTCTCGAAGGGGGGCAAAGAGCCGATTCACGTGGGAACACGTGCGCACGACACCCACGTGACATCGACACCACCACTAAAAAAACTCAAAACGTCGCAACGTTACGCATCATCGTCGACACCGAGTATATTCTCCTCGTTTTTCTTTTTATTTTGCCTTCTAATCTCTTTTCCTCGTTTTCTTTTTCGAGTTTTCACTGTCAATTTTTGGCTGTCTCGATGATCTCCCCTCGCCGCGTGCCCGAACGAAAGATTCACCTCGTGATTGTTGACGATGCATAAAATTGAACGAGTTCAACTAGATTCAAGTATTATCCTAGACTAGTTGCTTGTTATTTGAAGAGGAAACGTGCTATTAAGAAAGGAAATTCTTTTAAAGGAAAGACTAAAAAAAATATCTAAGAGTTCTATTATAGTGTGTGAACTCGACAGATGCTCTAGTAAATACTTTCACTAATATATCAAGTGCCTAAGAAAGAAGAAAAATTCGAGTGTGTGATCGGTGATTCTGTCTTCTTTTTTTTTCTTTTTTTTTTTTTCGAACGCAACTGCGATTGATCTGGCGTTGTTTCTCATTTTGAAAATCCCCTCTGTTCGCGTAAATTGTTCGAACAAAATCGACAGAGTGAACGACAGGTGAAGAATATTATCGTCGCGTTCGTATCAATCGCTGTTGCGTTTTCGTTTATCAGTTTGTGATTCAGTGACAGTACGAAAGTTAAGGAGAGAACAAAGGTCTACGATGTGAAAGGAATGTAATTCCAACGAAAATGTACATGTGTAAAATAGTGTGTTCTTTAAAAACAGTGTATGCGTGTAAGTAAGTGTCTGTATGTATAATGTCGATGCACAGAAAGAAATGTACAAGATCGAAAAAAGAGAGCAGAGATACAACTGCCGATTCCTAGATGAAAAAATAAAAAAAAACAAAAAAAGAAGAAGAAGAAGAAAATTACATTTTTACAGGCTCGGTAGATCGAGATCGTTTAAACGAGCTAATTTACTTTGTATAATATATGTACACGATATACACTGGCTACTGTGTCTCTGCATGAATTAGTGATTTAAATATGAAACAAACGTAAATGGTATTATATACAGAAAAAAGGAAGACGTAGATCGTTCACTGCGAACTGTTCAGAAACGATTAATTCGTCTTTTTTCGCTCGATTCGAGATGTTCGATTGTATGTGTTATCGTTCGAAAGATTTGATTTTGTTCAGGTTTGCAGTGAACGACGAAACGTGTGAACGAACGTGTTCAATGGAAAGAAAGAACGTAAAATGTACAAAGGAAACGTGAAACGAAAAGACCGTATTAAGATGATAATATGTAAGAGAAAAAAGTAAGTACTACCGCCTGGGCTGCAGGACTTTGCCCAGCATTATCGTTATCGATAAGATCGTTATCGTTCTGGAAAACAAAGAGAAAAGACACAAAGAGATGATTGAGAGCTGCGTGAACATCCTCTTGTCTGGGTATATAAGTAGTAAAGTACATAAAAGGGGTAGGTATAGTCTGTGATTAAATTCCAGTTTTAAATTACTCCTACACTAATGTCACAATAATAACGATAATCATAATAATTAATCATAACGATAATAATAACGATAATAATAATATCAATAATAATGATAACAAACAATGATAACAGTAATAATAATTATCAAAGCAATTCTATATCTGAATAATTCGAAGGTTCAAACCTCGTTGTCGTACTCTCTTTCTATGACTCTTTAATGAAAACACGTATAAATTCAACACATAGACTCTCCTCTAACATTCTAATTGTAACTCATTCAAGAATTAGGTATATTGCCCAAATTTTCTATGTGTAGTCCCGTGTTCGTGTCGATACATCGTGTGCCGCAGAGCAATTCGGTATTTAAAAGGAAAACGATCGAACCGCGAAAACTATCAACGTAAACTATCGTGTACAGGTCACTGTCGTTGAACAAATTTGTCCCGTTAAAAAAGGAAGGGGGAAAAGAAATGGAAAGAAAAAGGCGGCATTCGATGTATCGACTTGGGACAATTCTACGTTAATATCAGTTGCATCAAATTTGATATCGTGACGTTCAGGAGGGGTAACATCGAACTGCTTCTACACATATTGACTCGGCTAAATCAACTTAACAGACAGTGATCGAACGTCTTTCTTGTTCGTAATAGGTAACTAAATAATTGTGCCGTTTCGTTACCCCAGCGAGACAACGAGAAATCGTTCTTGTTCACCGTAAAATTCAACTGATTAGGAAATTTCACCGTACTCTTTTTCTTTTTTCTTTTCTTTTTTTTTTTCCTAAAAGAAATCAAGCACCCTGGGATAAGGAATGCAGCTTAAAGTATCGAATTTTCTTTACTCGTTCAAATACACACGAATGTCTGAAAATTCTCAGCACTACTGAGCACACAGTAATATAGCATCAGAATGTTGGGACACAGGAAGGAAGCTTAGAATCGACCCTATTTTTTCCACGTGTATCTTTTTATCGACATTTATCATCTCGTCGATCCTTTGTGTTATTTTCCAATTTCTGCGATACTAAGCTTTCGTGGGTTATTAAGAAGCTACTTGGAATCTTTGGAAAAATGTCTCTATTCGAAAATGTGATTCTCACACCGGCAATGTGAAATCCTACCGCGAAGAAGCCAACGGCAAACATCCATTCGAACACGGTCCTCGAATGAATTCCCATCCAACTCGTTCGTTCCTCTCCTTCGTTTATTACCAAGCGATTCTTTAATTCATTCGTTTCTACTTTAAACGAAGGCTCTCACGTCTATGTCAGAGATCCTGTCTAGAACGAAACAACGAGGCAACGAACGAGCCATGGGAACGCAACACAGAGGTTTCTTGTTTGAATAGGGAAAATATCACTAGGGGCTTCCATTTTCGTTACGAGAGACACTCGATTCACAACTGTTGGAACACTCACCTGTCCACTTTGTTTTATTGGACGAAACCCAGTCGTCTTCCAATTGTCGAGTATCAGAAGGCAGGCGTATATCTTACCAACGGTCATCTTACCTCTGCTTAATTCTGAAAGAAACAGATTACGCATAGCTCTGTGAAAGCTCGGTATTCAATAGAGCAGGGGAAATAATAAACGTAAAAATAAGAGGTTCTCACCTTCGTTCCTAGGTATCAAAAGGTCCAATATCTTTTTTGCCTGCAGAGGCCAAATACTTCTTATCGTGTCTCTTAGTTCCTCGTTCGCCTGGTTCCTCTCGTGAGCTACGGGACAAGACTCGTGAAATGTTTCAGAAACGAATGGAAAAAGGAAGTGAACGAAGGAGAACTCACCTCTTCTAACTTTAATGTTTAAATTCTCGCGAATCAGAGCGAACAGCGTGGTGGTGAAGTTCACCTTTAGATCAACGTCCACCGGCATGTTCATCCTGATCAACTTCTTATAGGCGAGCCTGTTCGGACACTTGTTACCAAACCCCAACGGTGGATCCATGTTTTTCAACATGTCGTACATCTCTGTGTAATGGATCTTGCCAGTCGCGTTTGGATCGTACTCGGCCCAGATCCTGACGAACTCGTCCAAATGATGAGCGCCAAGAATCGACGAGTCTCTCGTCAGATAGTCGAAGTTGTCCATGATGACGGCGACGAACAGATTCAGCATCAGGAACGAACAGAAGAAGATGAACGAGACGAAGTAAGCGTACGCGATGTTCGAACCGCAACCACCTGGTTCCTGTTTGCCTGCCTTCACGTCGCAGGGACGACCTTTCACGCAGGACAGCATAATGTTCGGCCATGCCTCGCCGGTTGCGCACCTGATCGTTTTTTATTCGAAATTTTGTATCAGTAATGCAATTCTTCTCTTTTCTCGCTTCGTTAATTTTCTACGGCGAGTGAGAAGCTGCGTCTAACGGAAGTTCAGAATCGCTTCTAAACCGACGATTTTCGATTTCTTACGTCTAATTGCCTGTTTTTTTTTCATTTGGAGATGTGTCATTTTTATCGGGAACTTTTGGAAGAATTGTCGAAAGTCGTCGGTTCGATCGAAACTTCCGAATTACATGCAAATATTACTGAACTTGAAGCGTAATAGGTAACTTTTCAACGGGAACCTCTATGAAATACCTCCAGTTTTACGGACATTACTACCAACGCTTAACTGTTTCAATTCATGTACAAACGTCGAACAGGTAAGTTAGACAAGAACAAGTGTTTCTTTGGTACTTAAACACGGGAATTAGATCTGCCTTGAGAACACATCATGCACGAAACTCGGTTTCTTCGTAATTGTATGCAACATCGAAAGCGGTACTGGTTCAGTAACTCAATTCTCTACTCGGTTGTACTCTACTACGTGTCTGGTTAAAAACTGTACGCGTACTGAGGCGTAGTTAATTTTTCACATTTTTTTTTTTCTCTTCTTGTTAGTGTGTCAGTAATTTCTTTAAGTTGCACAATCTTTCAACAACAACGACAAAAAGAAAAAAAAAATAGTCACCTCGACCTCTTTTTTCTACTCTTCGAAATCCAACGAGAATTAAGTTCCTCGGTAACTTAAATTCCTGATTTAATTAGCGTGGCTTTCAGCTCGGTGCTCATTTCACACAAAATAATCGAACGTGAAACGAAAATAGAAATAACGAACAAAAAACAAAGAAAAAATAGAAATGGCCACTCTTCTTCACTTTTTCTTTTTTTTTTTTTTTTTTTTTTTTTTTGGAATCGTGGTGTGTTACTTACCGAAAAAGCAACATCAGACCTTGAATGAAGCTTTGGAAATTGTTGTGCTTGGTAATAGAACTCTCTGCATCCAGCGCGATGTTACCGAATACCTGAGACCGACAGAAAGAAAATGGCCGTGGCCAAAGGGCGAGCACGGTATTAGCAAGAAATTCTTCCTCTTCGATTCTAATCATTGAATTTAACACCTGACAAATATTCTCGTGTCTCTTTTCTCTTTTCCGCTGGATCTGATCAAACGATCACACGTCGAAGTAACAAGTGACAGTGTACACAGTGATAGTGTCGATGTCTACGTTCTAGCAATACGCATCCACCACATTAATTACGATCTACGCTCATCGTTTTACTCTCCTCTTCATCTCGATACGCGATAACCTCGAGAGAGAGAGAGAGAGAGAGAGAGAAAAAAAAAGAATTCCTGGTAGATCGATCGATTTACAACTGTTTCGATCTCTCTCGAGTTATCAGCGATATCGTGGCCAACTTGATAAAATCTAGAGCAAGCATCTCTATGGAACAACTGTCTATGGGAGGTCTAATTGCAGGGTTCAATTACAACAGAGATGCTGACACGTCGAGCAGCTTACTTTCGTGAAACCTTCATGCCAACAGCCCAATATTCTACCACGATGGTTAATTGTTACCGATCGTTCGTTTCTTTTGTTTTTTTTTATCAAATCGATATATGAGACACGTATCATAGAAAACGCAGTTTCAAAGAGAAACATGTTAAATCAGAGAGATAACGCGTAACGGATCGGTAACTTTCTCCTCGATAGAACTCCACTTTACCCCAAAAAACTTCGAACTGTGCTCCGTTTAGCTGCTCGACTCACCGAAAAAGCAACATAAGACCGGCGAAGAAGGACTGAAAGTTGTTGTGATCATCGATCGCTGTTCCTGGATCGTTCGATATATTTCCAAAGACCTGACAACGGAATTTCATGGTGACTACAATGGGTCGAGAATCACAACCATGTAAAATCGATTTAACGATTGTTCTTCCTGTAAATGGCATTACCCGCCTTGCACGATCGAGTCCTCCCCAAATATTAAAAATTTCTCGATGAACAATCTCTAACACTCGATACGTTTCCACCCCGAAGTTTCTCGATATTAAATTAGAGAAAAAGAAGAAGAAGAAGAAGAAGAAGAAGAAGAAGAAGAAGAAGAAGAAGAAGGAATTCTCCGAGGGAATGATACGTACCTGCATACCGATGATAGCGTAGATGAAAAATAACATGGCTATGAGGAGACAAACGTAAGGCAGAGCCTGAAAAACAACAGTAGAATATTATTACACTATAATCGTATTCGTTGAAACGAACATTTCTCACGGATCGTCGTTGTCACTTACTTTGAAAGATTGTACAAAAGTCCAGAGCAAAATTCGTATCGTGTATCCCTGCCTGAGTAGTTTGATCAGCCTGGCAGCACGGAACAGCCTCAGGAAACCGACGTTGATAAAGTTCTCCTGCAGGGGACAAAGGAAATTGCACTTAACCCCCAAAAATGCCGGCTCGTTATCGCGATTGGAGCAAGGCTTCGCGCGTGTACCGTAAACAGATGTTCTGAACTAGCCTCGAACAACAATTTTATCAATACCGTTCGACGCAGCTTCCGACATTGTTTCGTTTCACGTACGAAGCTATGGAGAACCTTTAGAATCTTACGATACCCTGGTCTCAACGTTCCTTGCCTTGCCAAACTTTTTACTTGGAAAAATTCGAGAAGGAAGAAATGCTCCTAAGACATCTCTGATTTACGCGGATAAATCGAATTTAACGATTACTTTAACGTGGAAATTAGTGAATTTCGATGTAAAAGAATTTCACGCGGAGCTGATAAGTTATGTTAGATCGTTCGTTAACCCATTTGCTGCAGTCGAGGCTCTATAAAAGCGGTGACTGCACCACGAAGCAACGTAGAATGTTTGATCGCGCGTTAATACCGCATCCATATGCCATTCGAGGTTGAATTGTCTCGTGTGTTGCTCGTGTGTTACACGCAGAATAGTGCCTATATATTAATACAACATATATAGGTCGTGTCGTAGGTGCAGTAGTAAGTAAACGTGTTGAGAGAATGTTTTATGCGTTTGTATGAAGAAACTCACATCTGCCAAGAATCATTTGCTTCGAATCATCGATCGATTGGAACAATTGACTGAGATTGTGTGATCTTTTGTGTACGTTCGATTAGAAATATCGACTGTCAATGGGCATTGCTTTCGTTATACCGCACAAATGTTTTTTTTCTTTTCTTTTTTCTTTTAAATAACCGACGGAAACTTACGTCTGTGGGTGTAAATGTGACGAAACTTATACCTTTTTTTCGCCTAGTTGGCCGCCACTGGGCATACTCGAAAACCGCTCCTAGTACAAAAATACACGATATTGCACAATTATTGGATCAGATCGGACGATATGTGCACACTGATCTCTTATAAATGCGAATATATGAACAAAACTAGGCGGAGATTTACATAAAACGAAGCTTGTCTGGCGACTGAGAGACTGAGATTTAAATACAAGTGTCACAATTACACGGAAGCTTGGAGAACAAGGTGATGGCATTTTCTTTACTGTTTTTCTTTTTTTCTTTTTTCATTTCTTTTGTTTTTTTTTCATCTTCTCTCGACGACGCACTGGCTTCGTTTACCTTGTTATCTAAAAGTAAATTAGCCAGGAAAATAATGATCACTCTTAATCACTGTCTGACTCAGCAAACCTACTAAAGGAGAGCAAGCATTTAAAAGGGAGATCTCGACCCGATCAGTCTCGAGATGCGGCATCGACGCTCAACTATCTGACGCTTTTTTACTGGATTTATAATTACGGCATATGGTAGTAATATAGCACGATGTTACTTCGGGTATTAATTAAATATATAGATATATATAGATATATAAAGTTCTACTACAAAAGGAGTAAAGAAATACTTGAGTGTGAGTGGTGCTGTATATATTATGTCGGCTGTTGTCGAAGAGATGTTAACTTTTACTATACGGAGTGAGCGTGAAGAGTGTCCTTCGATTGAGACGGGTCGGATATCGTTTACTTCTACTACTTTCCCTCGAAGTTATCTTCCATTCCCGTTAACAGAAAAACGCGTCGCGTAATTAACCAAATATATCCCATTCGAAAGACACTTGTCGTGATGTACATGTATACTGCTTGAAATTCTGGCGACTGTATACTGTGCAGGTTTCGATTAAAATGTACAAGTCTGTTGGGTGTGTTAGCGTATGAATGCAGCATAAAGCTACGCAGATACATGAAAGATTTGTAGAGGGATTCGAATAAAATTCTCGATTTACCTGCTAGCATATATTATATATTTGTACACTTTGCTGAAACTAAAGAAGCAGCAAAAGGGTTAAAGGAAATACAACACTCGATAAATGTACAATCAAGCAAACATTGGGTCACACAGTTAAAAAACGGGAATCACAGGTATCTTCTCAGGGTTTCTCTTTAGTAAGTAAAGAATAATAATAACGTCTGGATAATATTCTACTACCTTATCTCTGATGAAAAAAAAAGAGAAAAAAAGAAAGAAACAACTACGTCACTCGGAACATTTACTCGTCTGCGATTATATATGTATATATAGATATATATATATATATATATATATATATATATATATATATATATATATATATAAATGTGTATATATAGATATATAAGATGGCAGGTGTTGAAGCTCTACGTACCCCGAACTCGATCACGAGGGCGTCCACGATGCTCCCGATCACCGTGATGAAGTCGAACGTGTTCCAGGCATCCTTGAAGAAATTCTGCTCGCGGGTGGGAAATTTGGAAAAAGAGATCGATTAGAAATTGTTACGCTATCGATTATTGCCTATCTCTGCTTCGAAGCTTCTTCAAACTTACTTTTACGCCGAGCGACGTTTCGTTCGCTTCGACGGCACTTCGAGGTAATTTAAACGGAGCGTTTAGAGAAACTTCGAGGCGGTCAAGTGTGTAAGTGGTTTCGCGAGACTAGCGTTGAGAGAAAACTACGAGAATTCGATTCGAAAGAGAGAGAGAGAGAGAGAGAGAGAGAGAAAGAAAGAGTAAAAAAAAACAGAAGAAGAAGAAAGCTCGGCCCACATTCGTAGGTCGACCTTCCTGTCGGTGTTTAATCGGTGTATGGTGTTGTTGTGGTGTGTGTTTGTGTGTCGATGTGTTGTGCCGATACGCACCCTTTCACGAACGTAAAACTGTCGGTATAGAAGCTAAAATGTGTGAAGCGCCGTGCTTTCGAATGATGTGTACGAGTATAAAGGCCATATCTCTTCGTTTGAAAGAAAGAAAGAAAGAAAGAAAGAAAGAAAGAAAAGAAAATGGTGTCTCGCGATCGTCAGCGATTACAACACGATGAAGGAACAACTCAGGGAAATTCTCTACTATACATACAGCAAAACGTATCGCGTAGAAGCTCTCGCGTACAGAGAGTATCTTTTGTCTCGCGTGATCTAACGCGTGTCCAACACAAACTGTACTGTACTATATACACGTACGTACATAGTATGCCATTGTGTCTATCATAGAAAATGATGGTACAGTAAGCTCTAAGAGAAAGTGTCTACCGATTTCTCTCCAATTTCTTCTTGCTCGTAGTTAGAGTGTTATTTCGAAGATGAAGAGACTTGGCTGAAAGGGTTTTTTCGACTATTACGAGATACCCGATAGTCGTATAGTTCGATGATCGATGAATCGGCTAAAGTACAAGTGACGGGATCTCTTCTAAAGTACGTATCTACTACGGGAGCATGCCGTAATAGGTAAAATAGCAAGCAAACTATATATATATATGTATGTATATATGTATAGAGAGCAAGAGAGAGAGAGAGAGAGAGAGAGGGGGGGCGGAGGAAAGACAGATAGATAGAGACGCGGTTATTCACGGAAAGCTCTACTTCATTTCTTTTTTTTTTTTTTCGTCCCGTTTCTTTTCTTTTTTTCTGCGGGGCCAGGAAAGAGGTGATTTTAATCTAACGGTTCGAAAAAGAAAATGCAAGCCAGTAATAAGTATATCAGCGTAACACAATCTCAACTCTATCGCAGCTTCTGATTTACTATCGCCAACGTCAAATTACCACTAGGCCTTTACTCTAAGATATACGTAGGTGTAGAACAGGGCGATACAAAGGTATACCGACGAACTTGTTCACATATTTTTATCGTCTCTTTTCTGTGTATGTATCAAGTGCGAACAGTACGCGTAAAAATAGCAGGAAGGTGGGAGGTTAATTACGAAGCAACTATTCTTACGGCAAGCGTACATATGACAACGGTTGAAACAACCAACGGACAATTTCTACTGGTCATTCATTCGTTTGACAAGGTTTCAATACTGTTTTCATTTCTTTTTAATATTTTCTCTTCTTCGCCGCGGGAGTATCGACCGCTACACACGATATACGTAGGTATGTTTCTTTTATTTTTATTTTTTTTTTTTTTTGTTCTTTCTACGAGCATTTTCACCAGTTGGAACACAGTTATTAAATACTCGCTCCCCCCATTTTTACGAGTACCGCTCGGAAGTTAATCGGTACACGTTTGCGATTCGCTCTTGCATCGTAACTCTGAAACAGA
This sequence comes from Anthophora plumipes, assembly GCA_951804975.1. Classification (NCBI taxonomy): domain Eukaryota; kingdom Metazoa; phylum Arthropoda; class Insecta; order Hymenoptera; family Apidae; genus Anthophora; species Anthophora plumipes. The sequence goes on from OX638114.1 coordinate 25,525,364, forward strand.
TGAAAACAACAGGGGGGATCTTACGTTCACAAAATGCGTCGGTCGAACTATGCGGGCTGACTGACTCGAGAATAGTTCGTAATCCATGGATTTATAATACCAGCTAACACATTCGTGTCTACGTTTACGATTATTAATCCAACAATTACACACACGTGAATGCTCCTCCTCTTTTCTGGCGCTAATCCCCACCGTTCCCCTCGATCCCAGTACCGCGAGAGATCGTAACATTCCATCGTCTCGCTTCGTTTCGATTTGCTTCGCGGCTACTAGTCGCTAACTCGCGGACGCGCGCTAGAAGGTTCGAGTAAAAAGACGAATAGGTAAAGAAAAAAAAATAAATAAATAAATAAAGAAAAAAAAATAAAAAAAGATCAAGAAAATACTATATATATATATATATATACACATAATAGTTGCGTGTGATTGAAGTGGAGTTTAATGATTAAGAGGCGTTTTTTATACCTTGCATCCGAAGGCGACGAGTTTGAGGATGCACTCAATGAGGAAAAGGAGGGTGACGACGAAGTTCACGACGGTCAAGGCGTCCACTAGCTTTGGCGGCGCCTCGTGATACTACAAAATACACCCAACACACAGACGTAACACAAGCTCAGATCTCTGTATCATTTGCCCGTCTTCTATTATCGTCGCTACACACGATTCTCGTTTCTACATTACGAGTCCCTCTTTGTCGTAAATCACAACTTGAACTGAACGAAAGTTTCTCGCTAAACTTTCCAGACGGGCTAGCAATTTTCGCGACAGTTCACGCGCGCGTATATATGTACGCAGCCTCGTTCTCCTTCGTTTTCTCGTTCACTTTATTCATTTACCAGTCTCCCCCCCATTTTATCAAACCACTGGCCATTTATATATTTTTTTTTCTTTTTTTTCTTTTTTCTTTCCCCTTCAGTGGCTCGACAGCCCGGGCAAATTCTCCTTCTTTCGATCCTTGACGACGCTCCGCACAGGTCGAATAATCTCAGGCACGGTAAATCAGAGCGCGCCGGAGCGGCCGGAGCAAATAAAACCACGGGTGAAAGAAAGTTTGCCCGATTCGACTGTCGAACTTTCTTCAACAACTCGACAACGGGGTTACTTCGTTACCTTCCACCATCTTTTATATTCCCGCGAGTTTTTCGCTAGAGTTTTGCTACCCGGGAGTGACGGGTTCGAAGCGATAAACGTCTCAGAAACGGCGAGCCGCTACCGAGGTATATTCATTTCGAAAGATCAAAGTAATCCCGTTGCGATAAACGCTCGCTGGCCAAGTAAATATGAAATTCCCCCATCCTTTCGGAATACTTCTCGAAACTATTCAAGCAAGTCTAACCAATCTCCGACAGAGCGATCTTTCCGAGGTGTTTCGTCGTTTCTGCACGTTTTTCATTTTGCGACGAAACTTTCGACGCTTTCCGTGTGCGGTAAATGTGTGTACGTGTGTACTGTGTGTGTGGTGAGTGCGTGTAGAACCAGTAAACTGGTTCTTCTCGACGGTGGTTGAATGGCATGCGTGTGGCGGATAACTTTTATTCTTTCGTTGCGCTCGAGAAAACCGTTTCAATTGCCAATGGAATTGTTCCATTAAAATTCCATCGGCTATTAAAGAAACGCAAGCGATAGTCGCGGCGGTAATATTCATCGTTGGTGGCCCATAACACGCAGTCGTTGCAACAACAGAGACACCATTCAACGTTGAGCATCGATTTTTCTGCGATCGTCTCTCTCTCTCTCTCTCTCTCTCCCTTTACTTTCACCTTTTATCTCTTCTTCGACCAACTTTCCTTCTTATCTCAACGATTAACGCGAAGACGATCGCTTCGAATCGATCCTCGACGCTGAAGAAAAGTGACGTACGCATGCAAGGATGAAAAAATACGTCAACGTGCAGTGATTACGTGCGGATGCAATCAGGCGGAGAGCATGCGGGGAACTTTCTGGGTTACGTTCATCGTACGTGCTGGCGGATTTATTTCCTCGAGGCGGCAGCCCCCCTTCCGGTTCGACGTATCTCGGTAGGAAATGTTTGTTCGAAATGAAAACAACGAGCCAAGAAAAGAAGACAAAGTGGGGGTGGGAAGATATTTGTATATAGAGAGAAAGAGATAGAGATAAAGAGATGAAGGGAAAAATAATCCGACGTGACGAGGTATATGCCTCTTGTATCTTCGTGTCTGGGTACCGATCAGTGTGAATGCAAGTGTTTATTATGTCGTGTTGTGCGTGTGTTAGTGTTCTATAGATTAACGCGAACACTTTGGAAACGCGTTCAACCGCGGTCAAGATCGTTTCTTTTTAATCTTTACAGCATCGGTATCCTTAGAGAAGTTACTATTTCGTGTAGATCTGTTGTTAAACTCGTTTCCATGTTCGTCAAGTACGTGTTTAGCTTAGCTAATTTCAGCTAATATTCGAAGAATTCGAATTTTCCAGTGTTTCGTGTCTATTTAGAATAGTTGTATCTACGAGGATTGTAGATCTTGTAAATATTTTCGAACAATTCTTATCTACCGTTTCGATCGTCTTTGTAATCTTTACGAAACAAGAAATCCGCACGAACGAAGAGAATTCGTTCGATCGGTGTTCAGAGCCGAGCATCCGCTTCAGTCGTCTGCAGGTTCGAAGGTTGTCAGAGAAGAAATGTTTCTACGTTAAACGAGCTCTACTCAGAAGGAACAAGGACCAACAAAAGGCACGTGTGCTACAACTACCTCGACGTTTAGCGTCTGTTCAGCCCTGGACACAAAAGGTTCTCTAACAATAAGTAGTGATCTATATACTCGTACATACATGTATCCTTTGCGATACACGGATATTCTCGAGTACTCGAGTCGGCAAGATACTACCTATTCTTCCACAAGAAGAAGAAGAAGAAGAAGGAAGACAAAAAAAAAAGAGAAAAGAAAAACAAAAGAGAAATAGAAAAAAAAAACAAAGAGAAACAAAAATATCAGCTCTAATTGCACTCTAATAAGCGGAACTTACCAGCCTACTTCGAAAATTGATTCTGCGACTATCTTTTGTTCAAACAAAGATCTCGTACCAAATGATACATAACGACTTGAATGAAACTCTGATCAAAGGAATCACGGTTTAACAAAGCAAGAACAACGAAAGAGAAATCGCATGAGTCATTTTTCGTGGAAAATTATCCGGCTACTCTAAGCGAGTACGTTCTCTCGATAATTTGTTCGATGAGAAGGGGAGAGGGGGAGGTTGTTGGCATAGTGGAGCTTACCCTGACGCCGAATGCGGCAATCTTCAGTATACACTCGACGGTGAACATCCCCGTGAAGCACATGTTCATGTACTTCAGCGTGTTCTTGTACGCGTCGCTTTGCCGATGGAACTGCAATGCATACACTGACAAACACACGGCCGAGAGAGACAGACATACAGACGTACAAGCCTACGAACGCGCGTGTTCTCGCGTGTTCCCGCGTTTTCTTTTTACCGACGAACGAGCATATTTTACGCTCCTACCTACCATCGTCATCCCCTTTCTCGTTGACACTCTGCCGATTCGATCGTTCCAACAAATTCTCATCGATTCTCCACCATATCCTTCTCAACCTTATTCACCTGTCGTTCGTTCATTCGGCAATGCGGCGAATAAACGGAGAAAGAGGATGACGTTTTCTTTTTTGGTCATTAAGGGATCCGTCCATAGACACGCGTAATTCGTACGAGAAATAATAGAAAATTAAATTCCTCGAGGGTGAATAAAAATTGAACGTGGAGGTAAATTTAACTTAAAACTCGGATGTAGAATGAAGGCGATCGAAGCATCGCTGGACGATTCCCTGGTCGTGATACGGTAATTACAGATACATAAGGAGACGTGTAGAGTGCGAAATCTGTAAGTTACACGGTGTGTTTATGTGTGCGTATACATGTGACGTATATACACACACACATATTATATATATTTATACGTACAGTGAAAGAGATTATTTTTTTTTTTTCAGTCGACAGAAAAAGGGAGACACATAGGTGTATAATATTAGCGTTAACCTAGATACGTGTATCTGTACGACCCTATAGGGTGTGTACGGTTACGGTGACATTAAAGGGATTGTTTCTTCTTTTATATAGCGGTGGGAAAAAGAGAAGGGAATAGCTTTACTTAGAGTACTGTATTACGCGTGGCTGATGTGTACATGTAGTAGGCTATACCAGTACGAGACGCGTCGCGACGTCCGCGTCTCCTGCGGGATAATGGGATAACGTCGAAAAAAAAAGAAAAGAAAATTGGATCTATTCGTACTGGTATAACTGAACGATTGCTTCGCTGATTCGATCAATCGCACACCAGGGGTTTGAATGAATTACGATTAATTGCGCGTGACGCGGGGATGATATTATTTCGCTTCGATTTTCATCGATCTTCCACTTGAAAATTGAGAAAACGTGATAAGATGTTTATGGAAATAATAATTAAGAATAAGAGAGAATAGTAGAAAAGAAGATATTTCACGATCTCGACGCGCCGTTTAGTCGTTCGCGTCGGGATCAATTTTTAGATGGATAGATAACGAAAGTCTGGTGTCTGGAGAGAGTGAGAGTCGCGAGAGGAAGAACAGCGAGATATTACGCAAAGAAAACAAGAGGAACGACGGAAAGAAACGAAAAGATGAACCGAAAGGAATAATAAGAAGTCTTGAGAGAAAGAGACAGAGAGAGAGAGAGACAGACAGAGAGAGAGGAGGAGAGAGAGAGAGAGAGAGACAGCTAAAAACGGCTAGAAGAAAAGAATAACGTAAATGGAGGTTCGTGAAGGAAGAGGCGGAGGGTCGTTGGAAAATCCCTCCGCTTGAGGTACTCAAACGTTTCCTCTTTTTCATCTCTTTTATATAGTTTTTCGAGGGGGAAAGGATTAAGTCGTGCGGGCGCCCCGTGCAAGAAACGTGTTTTTTTTTTTCTGCTATTCAAATAAAACACACACACATTCAGTGAGATGGTCTCTTGGGTGTTGGTTCTTCCGGCTCGACACACATTTCACGTTTCGGTCGAGTTATTTATTTATTTTTTTTTTTATTTTGTATTTTGCTTTCGAAGTTTGCTTGCGATGCAGCCAACATGCGACACGCAGTATTGCACGCGCGTGGACATCTCGAGTGTAGAATTCGTGCTGCGGAGAACGTGTGTTTCTTGGGTACGTGCCATCGAACAAAAAGATCGAGACGCTCTTCTTCCTCTGCTTCTTCTACTTTAAAAATTCGTCGATACTTTTCTTTCTTTCTTTTTTTTTCTTTTTTTCGCCAACGAAAATCCTCAAGGAGAAGAGCAGTCTCGACACTCTTTCCTCGTTGAACAGACCAACATTCAGGCATCGTGTGTGCCACTCATGTGCGCTCCATTCTCAAGACCTTGTGCAGTGGATGTGCAAAGTGATTCGCTGGCGTTGTTTGCATGGTCAGGCAGTGTGTGTTTTCTTTCTTTTTTTTTTTTTGTTTTTTTTTTTGGTACGAAAATAAAAGAAAAAAAAAGAGAAACGAGGGACAGAGAAAGGGAGAAAGTAAACGAGCGACGCGTGTGTTCGATCGAGCTTGGCGTAGCCTCGATCTACTGCAACTAGATCCATTATCGCGTGGATCGACTCGACTAGCCGAGTCGCGAAGCATTGCTACATATGTCGCGTGCGTCCGCTGAGATCACTAGGATCGCGTTGTTCGAGCGCTGCAAGACCAGATCGCGCGTGTTCAGCCAACTGATTCGCCTGATCGGGTCTCTACGATTATCCACGATCAGAAAATGATAAGTAAAAGCGCATCGCTTCGTTGGAAATGTTTTGGCCAGCTCTCCGTGTCGGCGGTCAGGCACAAACAGACAAACAGACACCTGTCCAAGGAAACAGAACAGAAAAGAGAGACAGAGAGAAAGAGAGAAAGTAAACGAATAATAAGTGCGTTGTAAAAACACGTGGACTCGCGTGCAGGGCTTTTCTATGCCGCAACTTTCTATTTCTTTTTTTTTTGGTTTCTCCCGTTCTTTAGGCTGTGTTCCTTTTGTTCTGAATTTGCTCTTTAAAATCGGATCAAGCCGGTCACTTGTGCAACGCATCGAACCCCGCCACCAGTTCAAACATGGGCTTATCAAGGCGTACGAGTCGAACGCACGTCGTGTCTCCATACGCGCGTGTACGTGTGTGAGTCTGTGTCTATGTGTTTGATGTGGGTTCGTGGGAGAGCACATCGATATTCGATATCGTTCCTCCACGCATCTTCTTGTATACGTCTACTATCAAAACGAGGACACAGCAGCGAGCATGCAATAAGAAAAGGAGCAAGGGGCAGAAGAAATATTCCGATAACGGAACACAGGATATCGAAGAACGAAATGAAGAAAAAAGGAACTAAAGGGAGTATAGAAACAGAAAAATAACGCTATCGAAAGCGAAATAAAGAGTTCGATAAACGCGAGCGCGAGAGGGAGAGGAACAGAGAGAAAGAGAGAGAGATAGAGAGAGAGAGAGAGAGAGAGAGGTCGATGTTGGGAGTGTGTTGGATAGATAGAGCAGCAGGAGAGCGTGAGTGCCGCGAAACATCGAACCCGAGCAACCGATTGGATCGCCGTCGACAATTACGAGAGGTCGGTGTATCTGAAAAGCACCTACTTCTATAGAAGATCCAATCGGCTTTAGCCATTTGAACCGATTCCAAATTCAATGGCCCGGAGAGAGCATGAGAGAGAAAGAGAGTGAGAGGGAAAGATTGTCGCGGCACTCGCGCATGCCTGGCATGGAAATAAAAGTGTCTCGATTCTGGAACGAACAGGAGGCAGAGATAGATAGATAGACAGATGGATAGATAAATAGATAGAGAGGGAGAGAGGGAGAAAGAGAGAGAGAGAGAAAGAGAGAAAGCGTAGAATAAAAAAAGCATCGAGACACACACCGTGAATCATGGAACGCTTCAACTAAAGTCTGCCCCGAAATGGAATCGGAACGACGAAAGAAGGAAAAAAAAAAAAGGAAAACAAAAAGGAAAGAAGAGAAGGAGGTTTTCTCGGTTCGAAAAAGGGGAGACACAAGTAGTATTCAACACAGCTGTGTACACGTATCAATGGATACAAGGATGACAATTATACAGAGAGCAATAAATAAATTGGCAGGCAAGAACAACAATGTCCTCGTACAGATATAACGTCGGTATATCTTACAGTCGCTTCGAACTCTCCATTGTGCGCACACGTTCGCCGATTAAGACGAGCAGTATTCTCGAATCGATTCTCTCTCGAGAATCGAGAATCGAGGTGTGAGGCTGCTTTTCGATTGGTTAAAGTTGCGAAACGCGCGAGCAAGACTCGACGAGACGCGGCAAGATCGAGTTTGTACTCGATCCGTGGGGGGGGGGGGGGGGGGAGGAAATCTTTTGCTTTGTAAAGGATGAATACGAAAAGATTATCGTATGTACACCGAGGTACGTTAAAATACAAAGGTGTACTATTAATACGCGTGCTTTCTTCCGGCGACGCTCGCGTCTTCTGCGTTATCAGGCTCGTAACGTCCATAAGAAAAAAAGTCTATTATCTTCTCTTCGACGAGAGAAAGAGAGAGAGAGAGAGTGAGAAAGTGAGAGAAAGGGAGAAAGAGGGGGTGGGGGGGGAGCAATCGAACGAATCTGTAACGCTTACCTTCATCATGAGCAGTACAGTGTTTAATACGATGAGACCCATGATAAAATATTCGAACGGCGTCGATACCACTATTCGCCAGATTTTGTACTTTACGCTGTTTCGTTCTTTCGGCATGTACCTCTCCAGAGGGCGAGCTTGTATCGTGAAGTCTATGCAAGATTTCTGAAACGAACGTCAAACGTACACGGTTAACGATACACTTCGATCGTTCCCTTCGAACGCTCTTTCTACCCTGGAACTTTCGACGTTAGCACTATCCACCAGCTAGATTCACAGGTCGATACCTGATTTTTGTCGATTTCGCCGTCTTGCAATTCGGCCTCTCCCTGCTCCTGGAAAGTGATGATAATCAAGGCCACGAAGATGTTGACGAAGAAGAATGGAAATACGATGAAGTAGACGATGTAGAAAATGGACATCTCTATACGAAAATTCTGAATGGGGCCTTTATCCTCGTACGTAGCCGCCATCGAGTTCTGCAGGATTTGAGGCCATCCCTCGCCGGTTTGGACCGCGAACAACGTAAGCATCGCGGCCATCACGTTGTCGTAGTGAAAAAACTGCGACTGCCATTCCCGTTTCTTTGGCTCCGGCAGGAGGGCACCCTCTTCGAAAACGAAATATTGACCCCTGCGTGGCACACATCATAAGATATGGGTGAACAGGCTGTTCTAATTTCATTTAACCATTGATAAAGAAGAGACGGCGAAATCTACGAGAGATACCAGCCTGATGGACGACGACCACCACCGATCGTTGATGGACCGATGATTAATGAATATCATTTCTTTATACTCACTGGCAATCCTGTTTCGTATATTTGCTCTCGTCGCTGCAGTAGAAGAACTTGCCGTTGAACAGCTGCACCGCGATCACAGCGAATATGAATTGGAACAATATATACACTATGAGAATGTTAATGACGTTTTTAAGACTGTTCACCACGCAGTCGAAGACCGCCTTCAACTTCGGCACTCTTTTGATCGTCTTTAACGGCCTGAGTACACGCAGCACTCTAAGCGACTTGATCGTCGAGAGGTTCTGTCCAGCGGAACTACCGGTCATGTCGAAGGCGAACGACACCGCGGCGCATATCACCACCACCGCGTCCATAATGTTCCAGAACTCGCGGAGATACGAGCCCGGATGAAGGATAATCCCGAGATCGATGATCTTCAGGATCATCTCGACGGTGAAGACACCGGTGAACGCGTAATCGAAGTAATTCAGCACTTCGTTCCTCGGCGAGTCCTCCCATACAGGATCTTCGGCGGCCAACGCGATACTCGACAACGATATCACCACCATTATGAAGAAGTCAAAGTACCTCAGGTTGACGACCCAATGGGCGGCTCTTCTTACGCTGAAGAAACATTTCATTCGTCGAACTTTATTTCTCTCGTATCATCGTCAATCGGAAACAATGAAGGAGAGAACTTACGGATTCGTAGGGGACAGTATAAACATGGAGGAGTATGGCAGCATTGGTTTTGGTCCCGTGTCATCGTCTTCATCCTGCTTTTTCTCTTCTTCGGATGACTGTTTCCCACCTTTTCCGTCTTTGCTGTGAACATTCAATCAGACCAATTTTATATACTCTATATCTCGCCGAGTGCTCGTGTCAGAGAGAAATAGAACGAGGAAGAAACTTACAAATTCGAGGTCGGACTCGGAGGGCAAATTTCTACCTTCGCCGCGCTACCGTCTTTCGGCTTCTGCAGAGACTGAATCTCCTTCTCGAGCTCCTGAGCCTGCTTCTGCTTGTCCTCGACTTGTTCCTCGTCCTCTGCGGCGCTCAACTCCTGTGCGTTTGCCAGATTGTCGACGGCGATAGCCAAGAATACGTTCAGCAGCGTGTAGTTACCGAACAGCACCAGCACGATGAAGTAGAGCGAGTAGACCATGCCCTTCTTGTGACCGCCTTGCGATTCTATACCCTGGTACATCACTTCGTTCCAATCTTCTCCGGTCAGGATCTAGATTATCCGATGTAATCGTAACGATTGGTTAATCAACAATCGAAACGGAAACTTCTTTGTATATTTATATTTCAATCGATAAATAAGAAGAATTGTCGTGCAACACGAAGGAAAGGCTATTAGTCTTGTATCATCTTTCCTTTTATTGGAAAATGTAACTAAAGGCTATAATTTCATCTGCAAGCGATTACGAACGAGACTTACTTGGAAGACAGTGAGCAGCGCGATGGGAAAGGTGTTGAAGTTGGTGGGCGGCGTGCCGTATTCGAAGTTGAACTGGCCACCGAACAGCTGCATACCGAGCAGCGCGAATATGAGAATGAAGAGGAAAAGCAGGAAGAGCAGGGAGATGATGCTACGCATCGAGCTGAGCAGCGATATTACGAGGTTCCTCAGGCTCTTCCAGTATTTGGTGACCTTAAAAATTCGCAGGAGTCTAAGGGCACGTAGGACGGAGAGGCCGAAAGAGCCGGACTTCACCTCGGACCAGATCACTTCGAAGATCGATCCCGAGATGACCACGCAGTCGAAACGATTGAAGCTCGAGTCGAAGTATGTGCGAGGACCGAGCGCGTACACCTTGATGAACATCTCCATCATGAACAGAGCCAGGAACACGAACTCTGCGAAGTCTGACAACAGCCGAGAACCAGTTTCATTTTTAACACGGAAACATTTATCATATAATAATTCATTTTTCTTTTCTCTTTTGTTTTTTTTTTGTTTTTCACTTACAGAGGAAATCAGTCAGCCATTGTGGTTGACCGTAATGCTCCACAGCCACGCAGACGGTGTTGAAGAACACGAGGACGATGACGAACCAGTAGAACTTCTGCGATTTGACAGACTTTCGTATCCAATACCTGAACCTTCTCTCTGCCAGCCAGAATTGCTTGCAGGGTCCCTTTTCTCTCGTCGAGGAGGACCTTGAAAATCCTACGGAGAATAAATCGATCGTTTTCAAAGTAATATTCTTTGAAACCACGTGTAGTTGTTTCTTCAATACCAGTTGAATCTCGTCGACCAGTTCGTTCTTTTTATCTTTTCGCTCTCAAGCTACGAAACCATATTCCCAATGAATTTCTCCGCGTTTCGGATCGTTAATACTGTTCCCGATAATATCGCGATGCATTACAACGAACGATTTCCCGTATAAGTTTGCCAGCCATTTCGCTATCGAGATCGAATTTCGAACGTTTCTTCCACGCTGCTTTACTAGCTTCGCCGAAGTTCGATTGGAAGATCTGTTTGCCTATCTTTCTACGAGATAGTATTCTAACAACAAGCGGATCATTCTATGAATATGGAGAGCTAATCTATCGCTATCGATCGTATTCTATGGGAACGAGGATAACATCTCTGAGGCGTTGAATCTCGTCAAACGGATCTCTCGCCGCACACAGTACTAATTCGCACATCGAGTAATATGATAATGTCTAGACAAGTTGGACACATCATCAAACATCAACATCGTTGCTTCTCCACTGCTGGATGTACCTAGACCACGTGGGTAAGGCACTTTGCCCGAGACATTCGCGATTTATCGCGACTTATGCTACGAATATCCTCGGGCGAATGATAAATATACATAGAGATACAAGTATATACGTGTACGTGTACGTGTACACACACTCATACCAAACGAAACAAAGAATTCCTAAAAAAAATAAAGAGTGAAATAAAAGAAAATTGAGGATTCTTCGTGAAGTGTGTCCCGAAATGACGTACGATCCGTATGATTGAAGATCACGATATATCATGTAGGCAACAATATTCATGAGGATAGCCTCGTTGTTGAACACGTTTGCGTTTATTCGTAATTACGATCATTACGATAATTACACGAGCTCTGTCACGCTCTTCGTGCAAAGTCTGCCCTTCCTAGTAGTGTACGTACAATATACTCTAGCTACGATGAGAATTACTTGCTCGGAATACGCGAAATATGCTTTGCAACGAAGTCGATTACGCGGCGGCATAACATTCCGAGAATCGCAGAAACGTGTGAAAAATGTAGTTTCGCCTGTCCAACGGGATTCATCGTGCTTAGTTTTCGTACGATTTCGACTGTACGTGTTTCTGATGTTCGGTGTCACGGGTGAAACGAAAGGAGAACCTTCGAAAAGGATAAAAGATACGAAAAGAATGTTACAGCCTCGTGTCACATTATTCTGTACGAGACGTTGACAGATTGTAGTTTACCTTTCAGTTTGTTCTTAGGCATTGAAACAAGAGGAGCATCTGATAGCGTGTGTTTAGTCGAGGTTATTAAAGTTGCCATAGTCGAGGTTATTAAAGTGATTCCAATACGAATCAGAAATCACAAGTAACGTCGGATCATCTTACGAGCGATCGTCTCGTTTCGCATAAACTTCTAATTTTCCATTCGACATTGCTTAATCAATGCATCGATTACAACGTCGATGGACACGAATATGCAAAATGTGTCGAATAGAACGTTAGAAACGACGAGGGAGATTTTGCGAGTGGCATAGAAAGTGAATGAACGTTGATAACGCACGACGAGTGATCGTCGAAACGTAATTTCGAGAGGAACGAAGTATTGGAAAACGGAAAAGAGAAATACAACTCACCATCGTCTTGGTCGTCATCGCCTTCCTCTTCTTCCGTGTCTGTGCTTTTACTTTTGCCGAGCTTCTTCTTCTTCGCCTCGGCTCTTTTCCTTCCTGCCGAACGAGACGAACGTATTTCAATCTTATCTTTACTTTTCGAAGACAAAAATTTACACACGAGTTCACGAACCTTCTAATATGTGCTTCTTCTCCTCTTCCGTGGTCCTTTCTTCCGCGAGTATTACCTCCTCTACAAACGACAGCGACACGTTTATACTTCGGGTAACGATCGAACGATGACAAGAGAAAAGCAAATTCTCCCGAATAAAAAAAAAAAAACAGAAAAAAAAGAGAAAAGAAGCGGAATAGATCGATCAATCGCTAGACGATACGTAAAATTACCAGTCCAGAAAGGACAAAAGCTACGAGAGAGAGACTTTGGCCTAAGGCGGTACATCCGCAAAAGGGTGCACACGATCGATAATCGATGGTAGCTGTCATGTTGACTTTCTAACCTGCTTTGCAGATCCAATTCAGGTAACAGTACAGTTCATGCTCGAGCTGCTGCTGTCTTCGCAATTTCAGGAAGGACTGCCGGTTCTCCACCTTCTCTCTCTCCTTTGCAAACTCTCTACAAGCGTTACACAAATGATACAGGGAGGAAATACGTAGATACAACTAGGGGATTATTTTCTATTTTCTATTTTTCTTTTTCCTTTTTCTTTCTTTTCCCTCCTCGTATATTTCTCTACCGATTAAATACTCCACTCGATGTGACGTTATACACTAGCCTACCGTACACGTGTGTGTTCTAGCCAGGGATTTGACACGTTTGCGTTTACGGGATATTTACGGAAAGCGTTAGCGCGACGCGAGAATTACGGTGTCGGGCTGAGGAAAGTCGGGGATTACTACTGGTAGCGCGGCGGCATGGTTGGAGCGCGTTACTCTGGCTTCGCTACTGCGGCAGACGCGCGAGCAAACAGCTAGCGCGATAAACTCGTGGAAAAAGATCGATCGTTGTCGAGACCTGCTTGAGTGATCCACTTTAAATAGGCACTGAACGCAGTCGTGAATAGACGCTTTCTCTTTGCTTTCTGATAAGCCGCCCGCCTCTCGACGCGTGTTCTTTCGTTCGAAAACTCCCTGAACGAATAGAAAGAAGGGTAATCGGCCGGGCTTTGCTCGAGACACGCGGGTTCGACGCACTCTTATCGAACGAATATTCAACTTTGATCGCGACAATTCTGCGAGTTTCGGTGTGAAATGAATGTTTAAAAGAGATCCGTTATCGTTTTTATCATTTTGCGGAAATCTCGCAGATCTGTCGTTATTTTTCATCGATTTCATAGCCGTGAAATATATGGAAGAGAATCGATAATGAATGTACTCACCCGCTCAGGACACCGAGAACTAAGTTCAGCATGAAGAATGAGCCAAGGACGATCAATGGTATAAAGTAAATCCAGTTGTACGTGCTGCCAAGAGCGTCGTTTGTCTGCAAATTTGACCAGAGCCACGTGAAGCTGGTGTTATTACGCGTGCTGAGCCTCGCTGCACAGCTATTTACGCGTGTGTCGATCGTTGATCGAACCAAACCACAAAATCATTGCCACACGAACATCGAAACATCGATTATAACACTTAAACGCTTTCGTTTCCCGCCCTTCTAACATCACTTTATCGAAGTCTATCTAGTATTCTATTAATCTAACCTCTTCTTAATCTTCCTTTTATTGCGAGAAACAGCACCGAATCCATCGTCGTCGTAGTTCCTTTAATTTTTATCCAAACTGTTCACATTTTCTTTTTCTTTCCTTAATTTTAGTAGAAAAACAACGACGTAACTTTTATGGATATATCCAGGGCTATTTCTCATACAACAGGCGTGTATATCTCTCAAAATACAACTTGACAGGAAGAAAGAAATTCTCGTCTTATTCAAAACTCAAACATATCGATCATCGTGCGCTAAGCCGGCTCGAAGAAATCCAAAAGCCACTCTCTCGATAATGAGAAACACTAGATACGTATGTACATCTATCTGTTGGAGTTCTTCGAGTTCCAGCGGCGCAGAGAACGAAGCGTATATAAAAAATGTTAACGATCAACACCAAGAATTTGCAAAGAGGGCTGAAACTGACAGTGTTATACTGAGCAAGGTGAACATGTAAGTCAGTGTTAGCTGTGAAACATCCGCAAGCACGTCTCTTTCGATAATTCGTTTGTAACGAGAAGAGGAAAAACGGGCGGAAGCGAAACACGTCATTTTCGGGCAGACACAGAGAGAGAGAGAGAGAGAGAGAGAATGAGAGAAAGAAAAAATAAATAAACAGAAATAGACAGAGCCATAGAGACAAATAATAAACACGGCACACAGAAAATAGAACAAGATCGAGTACAATTATACTGTTACGATAAGACGATCACATTTAGATGTTCGATAAAATGTTTGGAAAGGAAACAAAAAGAAGAAGAAGAAGAAGAAGAAAAAAGGGAAGGAAATGAAGGAACGGTGGCAGGCAGTCGAGGAGGAGAAGAAGGCATGTATCTACATAGATTGGAAACGTACTTGTCGAATCGACGACCACTTTCCACAGCTCCTTTCGTTTGCCCTTGGTGAGAAAGGTTTTCAGAGGGGAAATCGGATTCACTCGCGGTTCGTTTAAAAAGCAAACAAACTGTACGCGAGCCGAGTTTTCTTACATGATTAGTGGATAATAGAGGGTCAAAGGTATCCGTGCTATGGTGTAACACGTAAAACGGTTGTTCAATAAGGTCTAGGATTCGATGGAAACCGATTTGCCAAAAACAAACGACATGTGCAAGGTGGATCAGTTTCGAAACGTCGATTCAACGAAGGAAAAAAGCGCGAAGGTGAGAAATTTCGACGTGTTCTCTCGATTGATAACGACACCGATGGCTTCTCCGCGTGTCAATCACGAACGTGCGCGACACGGAGCAGGCCAGAATTGACAATGAATCAGGAAACAAAGAGACATAAAGAGAGAGAGAGAGAGAGACATAGAAAAAGATAGACAGAGAGACAGATAGAGAGAATTGTTTTTAACACTGAAGGACATATCTCTTGCTTTACCCAGTACAATATGGCAGTCCAGCCCTCCATAGTGATGCACTGGAAGACAGTGAGCATGGCGAATCCGATGTTGTCGAAGCTGGTGATGCCGAAGTTTGGTCCCTCCCAGTGATCCATGCACGTCGAGGTGTTCGCGTCGCACACGTGGGCCCCGAATGGCGCCTCCGATTTGTTGTCCGTGTTACACGGGCTCGGCTGTTCGCCCTCTTTCACGATTACAGCTACAACAGAGTCGATATTAATCAGAATGATCGTTTTCTTAATTTAGTTTTAACATCTCTCCCAAGCCTCCTTCCCTTCACTTTTTCTTCTCTTTTGTTTTCTTTCTTTCTTTTTCTTTTTCTCTTTTCTTAACGATTACTCACTGATATCCCTGATGCTGTAACACGTTTTATGCAGGGTTCCCGAATAAAATTCGAGGCCGATGATGGCGAATATCACGATGGCGAAGAGTACCAGCAAGCCGATCTGCAGAAGCGGGGCCATTGCCTTGATAATAGACTTGAGCACCACCTGGAGACCTGTTCGAGAAGAAAATTCACCAGGAGTAATTAGGCCCAACCACCGCGCCCTCCAAGCGATTCACGTGTTTTCTTTTTTGTTTTTTTGTTTTTTTTGTTTAGTTTTCTTTCGACTCGACTCGACTCGTTTCGCGTTTCTTTACGTATTCTCAATCGTTGCTCGGGGAATGGTGCGTGCCACCTAAGTACTTGCGTCTAGCTTATACACCGTTTGCATTTTCGTGTTCACAAATGAAGGTAACATTTCGTGAAATTATACGAGAGAAAAAAAAAAAAGAAGGATCCAGCGGCTAAACAATTGGGATACTTCGTTGTCAATTACATGGACACAGCATACAACTCTCAAAAGATATCTATTTGGGTGGCGCTACGTAAACAAAATAATCGTTCTAACGTTGCAAGGCATTCTACGTGTAGATATATAGATATAGAAATATATACTTGCAATAATATTAAATACTACACTGATCTACGAGCTGTACGTCTGAAACGTTGAACAGTTCGCTCGTAATCGGATCTACGTAGCAGCTATCGATAAATGAACGACGACGTTTCGAACATCGGATCCCATCGATCCACGAAGTATCCGAATTGCAGAGGGCGGGAACAAGCGACGCGTGTTCCTCGAGCACCGAGAATGCCTCGCGTTTTACTCGTCTTCTTCTTCTTCTTCCTCCTCTGCGTCTTCTTCTTCTAATAAAACGTTTCACTTGCTCCCAGATACACCGGATATAGAAATTTAAACGTGAATTTACCAATTTACCCAGCCAATGAAACTTTTCTCTTTTGATTTTGATTTGTACTTTGATTGACTTCTTTAAAAAGATATGAAACATCTGTTCGCGAAGCTAATGGGAAAAAAGCAAAAGAGACGAGGCGATTTCGTACGATTCGGCTGGAATTCATGGCCGATTGTATTGAAACGCTACTCACTCGGTATGCCGGAGACAAGTTTGAGCGGTCGCAACACGCGTATCGCACGCAACGTGCGCAGATCCATATCCAGGTCTATGCCTTGCGAGAACGCCGTGATGAACCTGCCCCAAAACACACACACCCCGCCACACTTTACTACTTACTACTCTATTACACTAATACTCACGCTACTTAAGTACTTAAGCTACACAACTATATGGTAACTAGCGTTCTATGGCCTAACCCGATGGGAGAATAGGATAAATGACTATCTGGGGGATGGTGAAGCTCTCGTCTAGGGACCGATACATATATCTTAGCTTCTTTGTTTTCCTCGAAACATTTCACATTTTCGTGAAAAATCAATTCTATTTCAGCACACGTGTGTCTAGGATCGGTCAGAATATTTCTAAAGCGACGGATACTCTTCTACGAGACGCGAATTTTAATACCGATCGAAAGAGATCTAATAATTCTAAACGACGCCCGGATAAACAGCCGGTGTAGAAATCGTGGTGATCAAATTGACAAAAAAGAAGAAGAAAAAAGAAAAAAGTTATATACCATTGCTGGATCGAGGGAAATGACGAAGGATCAAAGTCACCCTCCGTCCTTCGATCGTTCTACGGAATTCGAAGACAAAAGGCCACGGATTGACTTTCGATTCTCATAGTTTCGGATTAGCTTATCGAATTAGCGCATCGTTGGATTTGAACTGTCTTCGCGAAAGGGGCAGAGAACGGTTTCAAAGGAAATCAATTCGGCTTATTATCGAGGCGATCGGGGAATTCGTTGAAAATGTGTTTAAATATCGAAAGCGTGGAAACTGGCTGACGAAATGTAGTATAACTATAGAAGGGTGAGTTAATGTTTAACGATGACGTGACGACGTCTTTCTCCACAGAAGAAAAAAAAAAGAGGAAAACAGGAGTGACAAAAAAAAAAAAAATGCAAGAAAGAGATGAGTTTCGACACTCGGACGGAGAGGAGTTTCTCGTTAAATTACTCACACGATATTCTAATTCTAGATACCGTTGGATATATAATCCTGCTAACTATAACTCTAGTTCCACGGAGATAATAAACGTAATATCCGCCGCGGTCGTTCAACTTCCACTCCGTCTACTATCCCCCCTATATCTTTCCCGATTATAAATATCGATGGATCGGCCCATTTAAGTATGTATCTTCCTTTGCTTTTTGCCACCGTAAACGACCACAACGGATCAAGTTGTACCTAAATATAGCTACGATTACACGAGCCTTAAAATACGTCGCTAATAGGGGAGTTTGTCTATATGAATTAAAAAAAAAAAAAAAAAAAAAAAAAAAGGAAAAGCCAGATAGGAGAATTTTTTTAAGTATAGGATATCTATGTATGTTTCTCCAGAAAATCTTCGTCCATGTTGCTTTCTTTTCCAAAAAGCGAATGCGCATCTCTACGTCCTTTTCGTCTTCGTTTATTTCCCTTCAACGAGGAGGAGTCCCAATTTTCTGCATGCGCTAACCTATTTTCTTTTTTGGTTTCTTTTTCGTTAAGTATTCGTAGAGGAAAAAGAGACACACAATGAGAGAGAGAGAGAGAGAGAAAGAAATTTTCAGGATCCATGGTGACAGGAGTGTAGATAAAACAGTGAGGATGATGTATCTTGGTCGATGACTAAAAGATGTATCTGTAGGACTATAACTCGGTCTCTCGAGGGTGTCTAAAGGTACGACTCTCTAGCAAACACGAGCTTGTTCGAATACGTTACTGCTCTAGAACACGTACCTATTTACCAACGTATAGCCAATTCTATCAATCAGTGATTGGTAGCTAAAGACAGAGATTGCTAAATATAGAGACACCTGCAGGCCAGTAATTTCGTGTTCTCGTGTGTTATGTGTGAGTCTGTTTTCCGGTGATATTTCAATCTCCGACACAATCGTTCGATGTGAATGTAAATTTTGAAAAAGGTTCCGCCATGTCGATTCACGTCGATCAAATCGAATTTACCTCGTTGCAAAAAAAAAGTAAAATAAAATAAAATAAAAAAGAAGAAAAGAAATTCCTCGCAAATGAAGCGATTCTCTGCATTCTTTTTTCTTCTTTTCTATAAATTTCAACTGTATTTATCGTCGAGTACACGCGCGCGAAATTTTTCAATACACCTGACATACGTAGCGGGCTACGTGAGCAGCGTATGGAAAAAAAATATTCGGTTAAGGACTGTGTATCGTGGTAACGTGAATTCAGAACGCGTCCAGCGAGTTCTCCAAATGAAAAGCCAAAGATTTCACCGACGATTCGCGGCGTGTATACGTGTAGGACGTGCGTATGTACATACAGGGTGTTTCATTTCACTAGAAACGTACGACTATATCTCGTAGATTGCTGAAGATACGAAAATATCGTTACCACAAAAGTATTACATTTTATTTTAACATCTGGGAAACCCATACATCTTTATTCACAATCTCATAGCGTTTGTTAAGACGAGTTGAACGATGTATGAAATAAGAGGTCGACGAATGGTAGCAGAGGATCGTCAAATGTTGAAAAAGAACAGTCTGGTTCCAGTCTGTAACTTCTTCTCTCATCTCGCTAATTTACAACCGTCTACGTCATATTACACATAAAGATCGATAGTATTAAAAAAGATCAAAGCGACTTTGAAAGACATGTTCCTCCGTATCGAACAATTCTCTCAAATCTTCAGCTTTCCGCAAATATATATTCTTACGTTTCCAGTTAAACGAAACGCAACTGTATCGTACATATACGTGTGTGTGCGTGTATGTCTAATTCGTCGATTCTGAAACTCTCTAAAAAGGTACGAATAAAACGTGTGCACAAAACTGAACATAATGACAGAAGATATAAGAGCAAATAGTAACGCAATGTAACACTAGCGACTAGTTCACGCAAGTTCTCTATAGAGACAGTAGAGTATAATAGTACGTATATATAAATATATATATATACATATACATATAATATATAATCAGACACTCGAATTACGCAAACCATGTGGACACAGAATAAATAATAATAATAATAATAATATATATATATAGATATTATATTCAATTAATATCGATCATCAACTCTCAACGATCATCTAGCGTCAATCAACTGGTCTAATACACCCATAGCCTCTAAGTGGTGGACAATCAACGATAAGAGAAAAACAAAAACAAAACGCAAAAATTGACAGACAACGAAAAATTCGAGAACTAAAGGAACTAAATGGATAGAAAGTAAAGCAAAGATTAGTATAAGTAGAAAGAACGAAACGTATAACAGGTGTTGTAAGTAAGTAAGTAAGTAAGTATATGCGATAGATATAATATTAAGTTAGCTGATGCTGGTCTCGCTTGCCAGAACTAAACGTCGACCCAACGTGTCAACTAAAGCAAGAGACAGAGAGAGAGATAGATAGATAGATAGATAGATAGATTAGACAGATAGTTAGAGACAGGTATAGAGATAGTTAGAAAGTGAAAAAGAGAGAGAGAGAGAGAGAGAGAGAGAAAAAATAAAGACTCGATAGAGAAACTAAATGGTCGACGGAACTAAGTGTGTCTGTGGTTAATCAAGAAACGTTTAAAACTAAGGAGACTAGTCGAACGCACACAAACTGCCAGGAACAACGGGGGATTTAGTTAGTTTAGTTATATCAATCTGCTGCTCGACTGTTCTCTGTTACTGCACTCTGTACTTGTTACTTATATATGGCGTTTTATATAGTATTCGTTCGCCGTTTCGCAGAACTGTGACTGACTCACTTGGAATTTTCGAAACCAGCTTTAGCGGTCTGAGGACCCTGAAGGAACGTAGCATACGCAGGTCGACGTCCACGTTTGTTTCGGCGAACACGGTCATCGACCTAATCCAAGGATTACTCTCTAGAATCTATCTGTTCGGCCGGAAATAATACCGATCGACGTGCGATCTCCTTAAATCTTAAACCTGCCCGGAGAAAGATCCTTTCATTTCCTCTTTCAACACTTCTTCGTTCGAACTTTCTTGTTTTTTTCTTTTTCTTTATCTTTCAACCTTTACACAATTCGATCGAAACGATTTCTAGTATGTATATACATGTATATACATATGCATAAAATAAATCGAGAAAGGCTTTCTCCGTGAACAGGATTCCTCGAGGGCGAGCATAATCAAGGGAATAAGGTAAGATCGTCGAAGTTTTGCTCACGAAATCATATCGATAGGGAGGGTCGATCAAAGCCTGAAATCAAGTAACATTCTCCTCGTCCACTGTTTTCCTCTCCATGTGTCTGCTTCGCTCAAAGCAACGCGATGTTTCGAGGTGAATAGAAAGAGATAGAGAGAGAGAGACATAGAGAGAAAGAGATATGTGTCTGTTTCGTCGCGAATGAGAGAGTCAGTGTGAGAGATAGAGAGATAGAAAGAGAAAAGAGAGACAGAGAGAGAGAGAGAGAGAGAGAGGGAGAGAAAAAGTGGAAAGAGCAAGAATGCGCTCGTTCGTTCTGAGAGGGTGAACGAAAAGAGAAGAGTTCGTTAGCTCGTGAGCATGATGAGAGTGGGGAGTCCGCGGCGAGAAACAAAGTAACGAGAAAAATAGAAGGGAAACGAAAGTTGTAACTTGAGTGATGAGCTTTTCTTTTTTCCACGAAATTGTCGTGCAGTAGGAGGGTCCCTCTCCGCGGTCATTCGTATATAGGCAGTTCCACATTTCTCCATGCTTTCGTGTTTAGTAGACCGAGAGGAGGGATGGATCTCCTACTGTTCTCAAACTTCCCGAGAGGAGGAGAAATAAGGGGTAGTTAGAATAGAGAAAACTGTTCGCTCACCCGGTCACCACGACGAAGAAATCCATGATGTTCCAGATGTTGCGCAGATAGGAGCCACGGTGGAGGACGAAGCCAAGGGCGAGGATCTTGAGGCTCGCCTCGACACAGAAGATCCCGAGGAAATAGATTTCGGTTGCCTCGAGCTTCTGTGCGAGTATGGTCTTGTCCTGCTTCGGCAGGTGCTCCTCGAGGGCGAGGACCACGCAATTGGCGATGATGGTGAGCAGGACGGCGTACTCGAAGGGCGGCCACTCGATTATGAAGCGGGTATGCTTCCTGATGCAGTTATCCTCCGACAGGATGAACAACGACGTGGTGCCCTTGCCGCCTCCCCCACCGCCACCCGCCCCTCCGCCCTGATCCCGGCCTGGCGCCATGTCGACCAGACCAGGTACCTGTTTTTCAACCGTTTGTTACCTTTTTCCTTCTCCCTTGCCTTCTTAATCGCCCACGTACAGACCAAGTCTGACCAATCATCCAGTTGTAACAAATTTCCATTTTCCTGTTTTTTTTTTTGTTTTGTTTGTTTCTTTCAACGTGTTTAATACAATTGGAATTTTATCCAATTTCGAGAAAGAGTTCAGGTTGGCCAGGCCTGTTCCAGACGCTAGAAACTGGCCGAGGGTGAACTCATTCCGCGAATTCATTGCCAGCAGCTCACCCCAGTTTCTAGAGTCATCTTGCATTTTCCAACGGCAGACACATGCAAGCGCAACGAGAACAGACAGCGAGAAGGAACGAGCGTTTTCCGGGAAAAATTGGATTTTTCCTCGACACGGAAAGACAAGATACCTCTCTCGCTGGCGAAGGGCAACGTCTCGCTCTTCGGTCGTTCTCGTCGGCGGGGAACGGAGGAAGGAAAGAGAGGAGAGGAGAGAAGAACGATTGGCACGGGCAAAGGGTGAGCGGCATGGTAAGAGGAACCAGGCGAACAAGCCGCAATTAACGGATATCTCAGACACATCGAGACTTTTTCTTTTTTTTTTCCCTCGAGTCGAGCTCTTACCTCCCCTCCAAAGCTAGTCCAGTCACCGAGACCACTCAGTCCGGCCAACCTCCGCCTTCTCCTGTACTGACTCGCGTATCCAGGGTCCCTTTGTGCCGCCTCTTGCGCTGCCAACCTGGAAAGCACGCAAGATGAAAGGAGTTAGCCGTCGAGTAAAACTCAAAGGAGGTTATCGGGGACGCGCGTGTCACCGTGCAACACAGGAGGCACCTAATCGATCTTGCGAACCACTCGTTCGCCGCGTGTCGCTGGCAAACACGGAAACGAATACGCGAGCTACGATCATAGCTGATAACGTATTACATTCAGATTCCTTTGCTCCAGTTTCAAAATTCACACGACCTAACGCGACGAATAAATCGAGTGATCGAAAAGGACGATCGTTTCCTCTTTCATTTTTATCATTCGTGGAGAGTAACGACTTATCAGACGACAACTCGAAACTGTTTAGAGAGAGAAAGAGAGAGCGTACGAGTATAATGTGCCAGCTTAGCTAATTAACAGCATTAGCCTAGACTTTTGCAAGCTCCATCCTGCAGCGTGCGTGACGTCTCCGTCGCAGGAAAGTGCAATCAAGGTAGCCAGTAATGTAATAACTGGCCTATCCGAGAATCGAGTTGGATGCATCGTTGGATCGTCGCGTGTTGCGTGTACCTCGAACCACGCATTGCTCTCGATCCCTTTTCGGCCAGAAGTGTATCGCCAGCAAGATTGCATCCTATTCACCGTGCCTTGATTCTCTATTCAGCTGTGATCAGCGTTTCGCCTTTAAGAATTTCGAGCACGTTTACCGACAAAATGGCCAACTCTTTGTAACGTTGAGGAACGTTCGCTGTTGATATCCTAGCAGAGTCGAACGTTCCGCCAAAAATACGGTAGGGGAATATCTCGCGAAAAATAGCCGTCCCTTTACGACGTTATAGAAAAGAAAAAAAGAAAAATAGAAAAACAATGTTCCCTGCTGAATTTGCACAACGTGCGGAAGAATATATTCTTGATCGATCGTAGCTCGCATTCGGGATGTTCCTTGAAAACCTTCTAAAGTGCTCTTTAAATTCTTTTGAGAACGCCAGAACTCGAGCCCGATGCCTTTCATTCCATAACGAGAGTAATCGAATAATGCACGATTTTTAATGGCAAAGGGTCTGGGGTGCGCTCCTCTAAATGGCGTCCCCGTTTCGCTACGGAAACTCGCCAATCGAACGTCCGGTATTAATTCTGGAATTTATTCAAACCAGCTCCGCTACTCCTCCTCCTCCCACGCGGCATCTTCTCCTCCACTCCACGTTCTATTTTGTTAGACAACTTCCAGAAAGACGTTACAATTGAAAGAAACGCAGCTCCGCGCAGGATAGGCGAAGAGTTTAATCCTTAATTGAAATTCCACGAACGGCGGCCAGTTTAACTTAGCCCAGTTTGGTTTACCTAGCCGAGCACGAGACGACGAAATTCATTCATCGATGCAACAATCGACCATCGTACACCAGCAACGACGGAAATTTCGCTGAACCGCATTATAGGCGACGATGTCGCGACGTCTCGGAATCGCTCGCAACTGGCATCCGTCCCAAAATTTTTCGTGATCCGCAGTGACCTCAACCCTTTCCACTGTTTTTCGAAATCCACGCTTACCGCGATCTCGATTCCGCGATTCCCATATAAAGAGGAGAAATCGTCGCATTTCGACGCTGCCAGTTCCAACGATCCTCGCGTTCCGACCTCTCTGAAAATAGAACGGCGCGACGCGACGCGACACACGCGAAGATTAATACCCCCGATTCGCCTGGCTGCCCCAACTAATCTTCGTGTTTCTCTATACCCTACTCTCCGTCGATTTCTCCTCGATCTTTCGAAACATCGGCTGATGACCAATGATTGCCATCTGTGATTTCCATCCGTGTCGAAAATTACAAGAGAACGTAGATAGTCGAGACTCTAATTTGCCTGACTATTTTTCATATGAAAAAGACAAAGAAAAGAAAAAAGTGGGGAAAAAGGAAATATGAAACGTCTAATTCTACGTCCTCTATATAGAGGGTAATTGGACGGTCCAGAAGTAAGTAATAAGCGCATCCCAGCTGGCCAATTAATAACGATTTAATTTCATACACTCCGAGTCACAAATATGAAATCCATTACCGATGCCAGGAATAATTTGCCACTCACGCTGACCTCATACATGCGGAACGCATTAACATGGCATTATCAGTGAGCCACTGTGTCGTATTATAATAACGGTAACAACGTTACTATCGACATGGCGATCGCCACTTTCGTGCCTACTCGTGCCTGAACAAACTTCCGGCGACATAGAAAATTGTCACAGATTCAACGGTGCTGCTTTTTAAAAATTAAATCAACCCATTTAAAGAAAAAGAAAACGAAGAATTTTGTTTTTTTCTCTCGAAACAGAGAGAGAGAGAGAGAGAGAGAGAGAGAGAGAGAGAGACTTTTAACTCGAGCACACCTTGTGCATGGTTGAATCGGAAGCGACGAGAATGTCTCTGAATTATTAAAATCAAACGGGGAATAATTGATACAGAGTGCGCCTCCTAACGAGAAGATCGATAGTACTCTCGAAAATGAGCCTGGCTCCAGAATAAGCTGCCAGTAGAACTAAGCGAACACATCACGGCCTAACGCCGCTCGCTCTTCTCTTCGTTCGATGATCGTTACGCCAGCAACAGGTGTAACCTATTGCTGATTACGCACGGCCCGGAAACTTTCTGCAATTTAACCGACCGAACCCCCGACACGTCGAAACCATTCCTATTCGTTTAGGAGGACGACGAGTTGGAACAGCTAGGAGCTACCATTCGCGATCAAGTTTCCACGAGCAGAGCCGAGATTCGCCGCTGAACACCTTGCAATTTCGTCTGCTGTGTCCTGTGATTTATGCTAGACATTGTATCGCTGACGAGGATGCCCTACAATTTCATGGTAAATTACCAGCGAAGAATCAACCAACGTTGGCTCTTTCGACTTGGAAAGTTTCTTCGTAACGATTTCAACGATTTATCTTTACACGTGAAATTGCGATTGGCAAACGTACGCTGTAACGCGAATTTTGAAACGAGTATACGTATCGTGGTGGTGAAGGTTAGACGCGATTTACGCGAACCAACGCGGTCCAAAATGAGTTTTTACAGGTTCGTCGAGTGACGATCCAGAGCATCGAGATCCGTGCCAAACGTTCGTGTCGCCGGCCGTTTGTGTTTTTTATCCGTGGTAATTAATACGAGGACAGGGTTCTTCACTCCTGTACCCGTCTCTCTCGCTCGCGTCGTTCTCAAGCGTTCGATATCCTCTGAATATTCACGATTCGATCCTTTTCCCGAGCGATACGGGACAAGATAGTTGGCAGACTCAACGCCATGGATCAACGAACCGAAAAACGTTTCATACGATTCCCCCTCGTTTCAGAGTGCTCGAGCTGTCGGAAAGGCTGGGATTCCTGTTTATCGAATGTTCAGTAGAAGTAGTCGGTTAATGGTCAGACCGGTGTCTAAACTACACCGGGTAAATCTATTCGAATCGATACAGTAAATAATCACGTGACCTTAATCTTTCCCTTTCTGTGGTCAAAAATGAACCTTGTAATTTCGAGATTACGAATTTATTTAAAGAAAACAAGAGAAAGAAGTTAATTCGAAGAATAAGAAGTAAACGTGGCTAAGAAATAGTGGGATATTCGTGAATCGAGGAGAGAGGACGAAGATACGCGCAAAAATAATTGGCCTTCGATTCCAGATCATGAACTAACGAGGGAACGATCACGATGGAAGGCCTTTTTTTTTTCATCTTCCCTCAGGTATAAATACAAACGGTATCGAACAACTTTATATCTGAAGTTACCGCCAAGTGTACTTGGAATTTACACCTCTCTCTTCGTTCCGTGTAACAAACGTTCGTTCGTCTACGATAAAAGGAAGACAAAAAAGGAAAAGAAAAAAAAAAGAAAATATCTTTGGACGTCTCGCGTGGCATCTCAGTTGACAGAGAAGTCTTTCAACATCAAGGAGCACAGAGATTAGTGTCTATTCGTAGCAACTGGGACGGCACTTAAAAGTTTATTATGGCTCATCAGTTATCGACGATACTTCTCGAGAGTTATTAATATCTTTCGGGAAATCAATATGAAAGACGTGACGCCGCGCTATAACGGATCCCCTTGAAAATTGTTGTGTCGGTGTGCATGATTCTCGCGTTAACCCTTTCAGAAGTCGTTTAGTCAGCCGCTACTATTCGATTACGAACGTGTTGGGAAAATAATCGGAACTTTCGATTCATCTATGAACGTAGTAATCGTGCTCCCTTTACCCCCGGTCACTGCGGCACATTTTCGGTACTATAAATAAAAAGAAAAAAAGAAAAAAGAGAGA
Source organism: Anthophora plumipes (assembly GCA_951804975.1). Taxonomy (NCBI): domain Eukaryota; kingdom Metazoa; phylum Arthropoda; class Insecta; order Hymenoptera; family Apidae; genus Anthophora; species Anthophora plumipes. Next base: position 25,552,290 of record OX638114.1, read on the forward strand.
GAGAGAGAAGGAAAAGCAATTAAAGTAGGTTAGTAGCCGCAGCACGGTTCAGAGGGTTTTCGAGGAAATTGCGTTAGCACGCAAAAAGAAATTTCCCAAGCTCGATGCTCCCGAAACAGGCACCCCGGGGTGTCGGACGATAGGTACCGCAACAATCGGCGCAGGCGTACACTATACGAGCGAAAATCAAACTCTCTATTCGAAACCCTTCGTTCCTCCGTTAATATTTCACCAAACTATCCTCGTAATTCGAAAAATCACCACTGAATTCCCTGTCGAGATAAATCAACGACATCGGTGACTCTCGTCCGATTGTCCGAGGTCGAAGAAAAAGCTAGGAAAGTTGGCCAGAAGAATACGCGTTACCCTGTTCCAGTCTCGATTCATCCTTGAAGCGGCTCCCACGCGGTGCGAGAGGCGCAGCCCGAATAGAGGTTAACGTTAAACCGAGAACGCTCGCGAGGAAGAAGATATTCGAGCGGAAGAAAGGGGGGAAGGAGGAGGAGGAGGAGGAGGACGAAGGGAGGAAAGGAAAAGGGGAGACGTGGAATTGGCGGCCGGCTAAGAATCGCAGCAGCTCGAGTGCGCCGGTCGCACCGCCCTGGGTCGCAGGGATTCGGGCTGGCGCGCACCCGAATCGCCGTGCCGCGCCGCTCTGCGCCACGTGCGCAGTATATCTGTCGCGTGTGCCTACCTGTACCTGCTCTTCCTCCTTCTCTCCTACACAGCCAACCGACCTACCCTTTTTTCACGTTGCAACGCGCTTTTTTCCACCACGTGCACGCCACCAGAACCGACCCAACGATCTTCAAGAGTACACTTCTCGCCTTTTCCCGAAGAAACATCGTCGCCGCCTGTTAGTCGAGGAAGCCTGGAAACACCCGGTGGTCTGCTCTGTCTCCGTGGTGGCGCGGGGCGTCTCCCGACAGCTAGCTCCGTCGTTCCAACCGCGATCGTTACCCGAAAAGCCGGCTAATGTCGCCCTCTAAATGCGCGAAACGATCTTGCCAAAAATCACCGAGCAACGAGAGCGTCACGGCGTCCACCCGTCCGACATCTCCACCCACCCTCTTCCTTTCTATGCCTTTCTCTCTCTCTCTCTCTCTCTCTCTCTCTCGCTCTCTCTACTGGATTCTCTGGCATCTCCGCGATATCGAGGCTACCCTCGGCCGACGTTGCGGAGCCACCTCGAGAGAGGGGGCTCCTGGTGACGTCACCTCGACCGCCATTTTGTCCGGTGACGTCAACCGAGCCACGACCATCACGACCGCGACTACCGGCCGCGTATATACTTACTTACCTTCCAGCCTTCCCTATGCTTCTACCGCGAGAAAACGGCTACGTTCTGACTACCTTATCCATCCTCTTCGATTCCCTTTTCGTTTCTCTTTTTTCATTTTGATAAAAAACAACAACGACGACGCTCTTCGCTCGACTACCCTTAAAGATTCTATTCACAGTTCAGCTAAAGGGTGAAAGGTAATATCCCTTTACGATATGAACAAAAATTGAACAGGATGAATTGAAGTTTGTCGCATAGTCGACCTTTTAAATCGGAAGCTACGCGCACCATCGCGTCCTTGTACGTTTGAAAGACACAAAGGTCTTCTCACCCTAATCGTTGCATGGGTGTTGAAGCGGGCACCGCGCCGATGGCCGGTGCGTACATGTAGGTCGAGACGTATATACGTGGGCAACGGCATTCGAGGGAATCCGATGCGGCGCGGCGCGGCGGTTCGCTTATGCTCAGTATCGAGTGACACCGATGACCCTGGACGACGTTCGATTTAATTATCCGATTTTATGCGCGCAAACCGGCCGCCGATCGACCACGGTGATCGCATCGTACCAATTCTACCGCCTCTTCCAACGAAAAATCAAATCTTCCGTACTCCTACCACGCTGCTAGCTGAAGGTTCTTAGGAAATGACTCAGCAACGATTTCATAAGCGTGGTTGATGAAAAGAAATTTTCTATAGAGTTACCATCTTACGAATTTCGATCTATGTGCGCAACCAAGTCTCCCATGTATTATACGATTAAATATAATAGTAACGAGTTTGAAACGAAAGCGTAAGCGCGAGCGAAACTAGGCGAAAGATCGATCGTCGTCGTATCGACAGCTGGACTACCGCCACGCGATTCGAAACGCTTTGAATCCACTTGGAACACCTTCGTCGGATTGATTTCAATCAACGTACGTTACGTTTCATTCTCGCCTCGATACGATAGCCTTGTTATTATTCCTCGTCGAGTCACGTGGACTTGACACAACAATCGCTGCGTTGCTTCTGCAATCGATGGGCGAACGACAATCTGTTATCGAATTTTTTGTTTTTCTGTTTCGTCAACGAGAAAGAGAAATTTGAGCCTGTACGAAATCACCGGTTGCGCCCGATCAATTTTCCTCTAATAATCAGACGTTCCCCGTCTAACGAACAAACGAGTCTTCGTCACCGTGTCGCAACGCTGTTGCTGTTAACATAGCCAAACGAAGATTCCATCAGCCTCGAGGATGCTCGACGAATCGACTACCCGACAATCGAGTTTTGCCATTTTAACTTTCACCGTGTTTTCTTTCCCCTTTCCATCGCCAACCGTGGAAGATACCTCGGCTAGCCTAACGCAAAAACGAGAGGAGAGATCGATGAACGCTATTATCGACGCCTAATGGCGGTGATGTCGTTAGGTCCATGAATCGATCGTTAGGAACCAGCAAACGAGAGAGATTCGTCAAACGATCGATAATTCTATGAAAGAAACGTAGAAAACTAGTCTCAGCGATTTCGTATCTCTAAGAAGGCATATTAGACGTAGGTAGAATACCCACGAGTATATCTCGACGAGCCTAATACGAATATAAGAGAGCACCGGTAGCGCTAATAGCATTGTCTGCGCGTTAAACCCGCGTAAAACGCAGGCGTACGCCGATGGAAACGGGTAGAAAGTAAGGGAAGGCCAACGTTGGAGAGCCACCAAGCCATAATAACCGCCTACATGCCCTGGCGAAATTACCTTTCGGTCTATTTGCCCCCAGAAGCCGGGGGTTACGTCAGCTGTACACGTGTGCTGCGAATACGTGTATCCGTTTCGTTTCGACGATCCCCCTCCGTGCCACTATCGCGCCCTTGCCCTGCCACTACCCTCTCTCACACGCTCTACGATCGCGCGTTCTGTCGCTGCGTACGTTTACGTGTACTATTCCTGTAGGAGTACGTCGATCTACGTGCGCTGCCTAATCACTGGCGCATCATCCCCTACGATCACGAGGTCACACGTCGACAGTTTCGCAATTTTATTCTACGATCTATTTGGACAGTATTTCGATGAAATTTTACGCGGTACTTTAAGAAGGAGTAAATAAAAATTCTGAACAAGCGATAGGAGGAGAATCGTTGAGGAGGAGGAGGAGGAGGAGGAGGAGGAACGCGTGGAGGTCGAAGACGTGGATTTCTTTTTAACGCGCTACTCGTCGCTGGCTGTTACAAATGCCTGCGTCTGAACGCATGCGTTTTACCGCGTCTTTTCGGTCAGCAACGATCAGACGGCCGCGTTCGGTGCTTTCGGCCACGATCAGCCGATTGTAAATGCGACTCGCGTTCGAGCCATCGAAGCCAAGCACGCTCGAATTTCCCGGAAATTTCGGAAACTTTTCGACAGCCACGTCCCGAAGGTAAACTTCTGGCTGCAATCGTGAGAGAGATTTCCAAGATAAACCGTTACACCTTGATATTGAATTGCATACCGGTGGAGAACCTTCTTGTCTCGCAAGGAAACAGGTATTGGTTATCGTCTGTAATTCAACGTCGAACGTCTGTTAATATGTACCAATCAAAGATGTGCGATTAATTTTCGACGAATCGAGTGATTAATCGAACAAAGGGAGCATCTAGTCGATGTGTAAGCGTCTACAAACTAACATTCCTATCGAATTGACGGCCGTAACCAAACACAAGTCACGGATAATTGGACGTTTCCGTGGAAAACGGTGAAACGCGAGACATCTCCGGCAATCCCAGGGCAAACACGCGAAAGAGGGGTACAATCGTTGCTCCGGCAAATATTTGCCTAGCTCCCAGACGCGGACAAATTCGTCGCGTAGACGTGGAGATCGTTAGGATTCCCTCGATCAACGTCGTCTGGACGCCGCGAACGAATTATACCGATTAAACCAACGGTAACCGCCTACGAATCCTGCGGCGAGCTTTCAATTTATCCAACTCTGGTAAATCATAGCAGCGTACCCGTCGATACGTCGCAGTTGATGATTCAACGATCAGGAGGAGACAGAGTATCGGCAAAGCAAAAAGGGAGGGGAAAAAACGATCGGGAGTTGAAAAGGAGGACGAAAGAAGGGTGGGACGGAGATAGTCTCCAGATTGGCGAGTGCTCAAGTAGCCTCTCGCAGCGGCGGAGAACAGAGCCGCGTAACTACGTGACTGGTATCTTCGGGAGAAGCATAAATGAGCGCGCGCGATCGTTTGGCGCCGCCGTGAAACGTTCCACCGACGTTTCGAGCTAGGAGAAACGTCACGGCCAGACGCCGGAGACACGTCTGACTCGTCCCACGCCCACGCTACTTGCCGCACACGCGATTTCTGAAGAGGTTGCACCAACCGGTGCGGATGCATTTCATTCTTGCAGATCGCGACAGATTCAGCCGCGTTGCTCGGTGATATTTATCGATAAGATATCTCGGATCAAGCACGAATGAAATCGGTCGGTTCTCTCTAAACGCGATTCAATTACTCGCCGATATAGGTACACTAGGGCTGTAGGAAAGACGAGCCACTTCGATACGAGTGACCTATTTTAGTCCGCGAGCGTCGGCGAGACGTTGCTGCTCGATTCCTATTGACTACACGACACGTAACACCAGAGACACGCCACAGCTTTGCCCCTCCGTCCCTCCTCCTCTCTCGCCTGACGAAAATTCCCTCTATATCGTCAGGTTCGCCGTTGGAAACGAGCGTGGCAACTGGAGGATTACGAAATCCTACGTGACTCAAAGTCGAAGAGTAGGGAAGAAAGGGAGAAGGCAGAGGAGGAGGAGGAGGAGGAGGTTTCATGAATCAGAAAATAAAGGCACGAAGCGGTAACGGTCGTTCCACGTATCCGAATGGATGATTTGGTGACTGCCACGGAATGAATGGGCGGAACACGCGACCGTGAAAGAACCGGTTCCAAGAAGTTCGCATTCATTGACGAGGGGAATAGATTAACCGGCCGAAGCTCACGGCTTTCCTCGAAGAATGCTAATTAGAATATGCAAATTCGGTTACACGTGTACAATTCCGGGAAATTTCTGTGACTACGGTCAATTTTTTGCCGCGTCGACAGTTACGTTGTTAATACGCGTCACCCAAGTACCTGCTGGAAATTCCGTGGAACACGTCGACGCGGAAATAATTATGAATTTGTTTTCAGAAGTTGTCAACGGCTACGGTGAAACGGGGAATTGAAATATTCCGGAAACTTCCTGCGTACCGACAAAGTTCGACACTCTGGCCAACCGTTTTCACTTAACAATTACCCCTTCTCGAGCGGAAGTGTACAAACAACGTCCACGTTAACGTTTCCGCCTTTTTCCCGTTAAATTTTGTACACCGAGCAACAATAAGTTGTTCCAACCACCCTTGCCAATCGTTCGGTACGATTGTTCGCGAGGTTTGTCCACGCGGACCTCGTTTACCCTCACAAATCTCGCCAATTGCCAGACGGACAATCCTAAATGATAATTCCCCCGCGAACACACGAATATTCCAACGAGCCATTAAGTAAACTACGATCGCGGAATTGTTACTTACGGTAGCACGCGTGCCAAACTCGTTTCCCGTGGCAGTTCTCCCAAGTCTGACCACGCGCGCACTTGTACTACTTAAAGGACTGGACGTGCCAGCTCGCTCTACGAGTTTTGCCAGAGCATCGCACCACCACTCTTACCAATCGATCTTTCGCCTCTCGATCTTATCCAATCCCCCTTTGTTTCACATTTTCCATCATTCACCGCACAAATTTCGCGTCCCCGTTGTTAATTGCTAACTAGGGCACGGAATTATATCCTCGAATATTTTAGGATCCTCGAGTGGATCTCGAAAGGGGTCCATTTTCGATAGTGGTCGAATCTCGAGTTAATTAGCGTAATTATTAACATGACCAAGCTCCACGTTACGTTCACCAACGTAGAACAAACAGTCGACGGGGCAACTCCACGTAGACTCTAGTAGAATCCTTGAACTATAACATTCTAGCAAGACCTGACGCGCGTTCGGCCTTCGATGAATGGCGAGTGGTCTAATTGAAAACGTAACCAGTTATCCCTTTCGATTCCACCGATGCGAGAACGCAGCGCGTGTCGTCGCGTTCCCTCAAAAGCGCACACGTCTCTCGCCAGATCCTTCAGCTGTGTAACATTATACCGGCGAGGTAACGTAAACGGCTTCGTTGCCGAGATTATTAAATCACTGGTAGACCACGTAGAGGGGGAGGAGATTCGACACAATTTTTGCATTAGTTCAACGCCGTTCTCGCTTTTCCGATACACGTAGAAACGTGGTTGCACGTGGAACCTGAGCTAGTCGACGCGCGATAAATTACCCGTTTAAACTTTCCGCAGCGTTCGTAATGAATCATGGTTTCGGAGCAGCTTATTGGTTCTTTGCAAGTTCGATTGAAATGGTTCTCCCCTTGCAAATGACAAAACTGACATCCACCTCTCTACTTTGTTAAATTGAACAAAATCATCTGTACCCTGGTGAACATTCACGATAGGACGATCGGAGTGTCACCAAACTCTATCTACATATATTCGATCGAAATTCCAAGGCGTTCGAGAACCCTCTACTACCTCTTCTCCGGCCAAGTATTTATATCGTACGAGGCTCATTTCCTTACGTTATACGAAGCTTGATAAATCAGGGAAGGCGCCCTTGTCAATAGTAAGGTCAACCGGGGCGACTCAACGTCTCCAGCATTTGCCAAATGGTACGAGCGAAGAGATAGAGGCAGACAGAGAGGTAGATAGACGACGAGAGAGGGAGAGGAAGAGAATGGTGGCAGAGGCGACGTGTGCGCAGTGTACGCACGCACACTCGCAGTAATGTACGCATACCGCCGCGCCGGCAGGATCCTCTTTCGCCCACGCCACGAGGTCACAGAACATTTGAGCGCCATTGGTCATCGTAAAAGGGAACCGAGAACCCGTTTCTTTCTTTACGCAACGCCGCCTTCTTTATCAGTTTGCCCCTTTTTTTACCGCTGGAATTTCAACCACCCTCTGCTATTCTTCGACATTATTCCACGGGAATATTGTAACGACGAAACGTGAACGAATGCCGGTCGTGGTTAGAGCGTTCCATTTAACCTTTTTAGCCTACCGTTCATACCTACTATTTATAGCGACAACTTTCGATGTCGTAAGATCATTTCGTGAAAGGTTTTCGGCAAGGGGACGCGAATCGAATTCATTCGCTCCCTCTTCGTTTTCGAAACACCGTACTCAGCCTATCGCAGAGAGTACATGTGCATAAGTGCACGATACATTTCACTTTTACCTTCCCCTTGGTAGCCCCAAGTTAGGATTAACTAATAAAACCGTGAAAAATATGTCGCTCTCGGTAAAATATTCAGTCGATCCAACCTCGAGATTCTCTATCTGTTAATAGGAGAATGTTGCACGCCACCGGTGCGTTCGACGCTCGCGTCCTATCTAACGGAACTATCTCGGCAATTAGGTTAAACGAACGAAGCGGCTCTAACTATGATATTAAATGCGCGGGCGATATAATATCGTCGAGGATGTGAAAAAAGAGAGAAAAAAAAAAGAAAGAAAGAAAAATAGTAGCCCCGCTGTGGCCTCCTCGACCCTAGGGAATCGCGAGCTTTATTATGTACGAAGGACACGTATGTATGCGCGACCAATCGCGGCGTACTTCAAGCATGTGCACGCATGCCACGCGTCCACACCGGCCTACTCCGCCGACAAACTTTTGTTATATCGATCGATACTAATTGTCGAAACTCTACCTGTCAGATTATTCAATTTATCCCGAGTGAAAGAACGACACCGCTTCTTTCCTACCTGTCTAGAAACCTTATAGTCCACGTAACTCGAGCTAACGTGGTCACCTGTTTAAACGTGTCAGCTTCGAGAAGTTCAATGAAATTCCAGAGTACAATCCGTAGTTATTTGAAATGCAAACTGACTGAATTTTAAAGGGTACGGGTTCATTTTCGTACCTAATTAGCCCGTACCAAAAAGTTTCACATCTCCAACCAGTTGAAATCGATCTATTATCGTTCCAATTAAAAGAACGAAATTTAAAGATAACAATGGAAAAAGGAGGAACCCTTTAAAGACATTCTCGGGAGAAACTGGAATGAAAAAATTCAAGACCGACTTTAATCCCGTTGTATAGGCAAACCTCGAGGAAAGAATCCACGTCGGGGATCGAGATTCTTTCGGGAGGTGGAACCACGTCTCCCGAGAAAATACACGAAAAGGTGGATACCTGGCGGAGCAAGCGTCTATATATCTATTGATCGTTCATTCATGCCGCCCTTTCGACCCCTCCTCGCCCGTTCGAGCGATTTCCCCTTCCACCCTCTTCCTCGGTTCCACGGCTCCTTTAGCGTCGTCGTCGTCGTCGTCGTCGTCGTCGTCCTCCTAGTCTTCGTCTTCGTCTTCGTCGTCGTCGTCGTAGTCGTCGTTGTACTCCCCGTTCTGGCCTACGGGCGTCAGAGCCAGTCTTGCCAACCGCAAGAATCCGTGCCTGGCCGCCCACACGTGTCGTTCACTCCTACCAACCCCCCCCCCCCTCGCGTTTCAAGCTTCCCATCTCAGGAAAGCAATCAGCCCCCGACAATCGGCCTGATACGAGTCGACGTAACGTTTCCGTCGGAATTTCGACCCAATTTCGCGGGTTTTTATCATCCGAGGAAGGGAGGGGAGAGAGTGGGCTGGAAAGAGCGTTGCGCCACAGGGGTTGTCCTCTTTCTCCCAGCTGAAACGTCCGATGCAATTTTTGGGTCGTCAGCTAGACGCGAGCTTTCTTTTGTCGACTGAGAATTTCCTTTCGCCTACATAGATAAGAAACCTCTCCTTCGGTTCTATCCTATTTTCCCCTGCCGTTGCCACGGGTTATCTATCGACGATGGAAATTCGAAATCTCGAGTCAAAGGACGGTAAAGTGTGCAACGAGTAAAGGCACGCCGTGAGAAGGCAACGGCGACAGATCGTTCGCGCGAGTAAACGAAAAATTCGTCGAGATCGTCTCGCGCTTAGAGCATGACCGCCGTGTTCCGATCGATCGAATCGAGATTGGATACACGAGGGACGCGATTAGCCGAGCGAACGACCAAACGACCAGCCGGCACGCTTCGAGCCATTATTTAATTGGCAGTTACGTAACACCCGCTTTTACGTGACAAACCAGCCCTACGGATCTCTAATAAATTAAAGTTCGCGAGGACACTCGGACAGTGGGATCGTCGACCTCCTTTCGCAATCCTTAGACAGACAGACAGACCTGACCATCTTCGATAGCAGCAACGAAAATTCGTACACGTTTTACCACGCTCTAAATAGGATAGCTCGCATACGTGTTTCGAAATTTTCATTCCGGGGTAAACTCTATAACGGCACTTGAAGGTTTACGTGTTTCGTTGGCTTTCGCGAAGGGAAGAAGTTTTCACTTTTAGGTATTCCACCAAGCACAAACTTGGTGCGTAGAGTTTCGAACTTGAATTGCTTTCGAGAGCAATATTCGCAGGTATCGCGTTCGTCACCTTCCCGGCAACGCCTTAAGAACAACGAGACAACGTTCGGCAATGTCTCCCTTTTCTCGAAATCTCACGTAACCACACGTCACCAGGTTTCGCCGTTTTATTTCTAGGCCCATTAAATATCGCTGCTCGAGCAACTCGTTTCACCCGAGCTTATTCCACGAGAGCATTGTCAGTGGAGCTTTTTCTCGAATGCACGGGATGGTATGTCGATTTAAAATCGGAAAGGAAACGGGAGCGACGTTGAAGGCAATTTCGGATAATAGACGACTCGTGCTGCTCGAGGAAATGCTTCGATTCGGGTCGTCGACCTTTATTTTCGAGCGTTCTCATGTAAGGGGACGAGCAACGGAAAGAAGAAAAGAGGAACGAGAGGGGGAAGAAAATGCGGGTTAACTGAAGAGAAAAGGCAGGGGCAAAGGTGTCGCGTGGCCACGGACAAACGCTCACGATTGCCCGGCGTTTTAATGAAAGCGATAAATCGCTCCGTATAAAATAAATTTCCAATGCTGCGCGCCAAATTACGACTGGGTCAACGAGAACTCGAAGTGGACGCCCTTTCTGTATTTACGAGCTGCTGCTACTGCTGCTGCTGTTACTGCTATTGCTCCGCGTGAAAAAATGACACCGTGGATATTAACGCCGCGGTTCGTTCTTAATTAATCCTTAAACTCTCAGATACTTGAAATACACGAGAGCACATAGACCGGAGTGTGTTCGTTTTAGGCGATTTTCTACGTAAAACGAAGTATAGGTGCATTGTTACTCTGCGATCGAGGTCGCATAAGAGAATTAAGTCCTAACGTCTGATCGTTGAGGGGCGTTTCTACTGCGAATTACAGAAGAACCCTTCCAGTTGGATCGAGAAGCAGATTATTCTGAAAAGTTAGTTTAGAACGAAGATATCAGCTACAATATTCGCTTAAGCATCCATCCCGGTGGCCTCGTAACACGGCAACAACTTTCAACTATTTTTCGTCCAATTATTTCAATATCGCTCTAGAGAGCCAGCCTTAGAACTGCCGCTAAACTCCGCCACTTCTGTCTCTAACCAGATTCTGCTTTTAAACAGTACAATTTTTACGACGCATCCGCTAATCTTTCCTCCATTTCCCTACCATTATCCCGACAGACGGAATAAATGAAGAAATATCTACATTCGTTACTTTTCCAACATGTCCCCCGGTACAAAAGTATAGGAGTGGACGACATTAAAGAAATAATTCATAGAGAAGGGACGTTCAAAGGATCGATCCATTAGATGGCACATCAGAATTTAATCGATACGATTAAAGTACAAAAAGAGGACGGACCGTAGGCGTGAGAATGGTTCAGTCGTGAAAACTCGAGAATGCCCTCCCTCGTGAAATACGGTTGCTCTTTCGACGGATTGGCAACGAAGGAAGAACGAGCAGATTGAGCAACGACAATCTTTTCCCGTGAGGATCTCGTTGCGTTTCCTTTAACTGGCCGGCAGCGTTGCATTTGCAAAGCACAAACAAACAGCGCGGGCTGATAAGTGATGCGATGAAAGCTCGATAGGAACACGGTAGAATAATCGGGGCCAACGCGATACGTGGAACGGAGCCGGAGAAACGATCTATCGCGCTCTCTCGTTTTTACTTTTTTTTTTTTTTTAGCGGTAATTTTCTTTCCGCGAATCTTCCACGATCGTCTCACTCGAAACATTCCCATTTCTCGGGTCACCGAACTAAAGAACTCGTTGAAGAGAACCGTGGTGCGATATCAATTAGGGAGGGAAAGGTCTCGGATATCTCGCAATGTTTATACGTCGAACGGATACATGGTATATTATACCTGATTGATCGGCAGCGAGACAAACGTGGTGAATAAAGGGGTCAAATAGGAAGCAGCAGCACCGCATTGTTAATAATCATCGGTGAAACTTTTACAAACGATAGTCCACAAGTATCCTCAGCGATCGTGTCATTTTTGACACATGTGTACGTTAATTAGTCGCGCGATTCGTTCGGTTCGCATCGCACAGAATGAAACGTGGAAAGAGGTCGAGGCGATAGGACACAACACGACACGTTACGACGGAACGCAACGAGTCGGTACACACACGCTCGTGTTCGTCGACAAGTCCGGCTTCCTCGTCGTGTCGGTCGATTTCGTGGATGCCAATTAGCAGTTCCATCGAGAACGTACGTAATGCTCGGTCGGCCGACCAAACGATAGTATAATTGAGAGTGATCGACCGACAATACACCGAGTAGAGGTTAGAAATTTCAGGCGGACGCGCACGAAGGTATCAGCGGCCGGGTATCGGTGATTAACGAACGGTCGTCCGAGTGGCCGACGAGATAAAGCGTTCCAGATAACGCGGGACTGATTTCGCGAAGAAATTCACCGTGGGCGAATAGAATCGGAATCAGAGCCATTCCGGTTTCGCTGGACTCACCTCTAGAGGGAGGCAGGGGCTGGTTGCGGCCATGTTCCTACATGCGTTCGAGCCTCTGCCCTGCTGGCGATTCCCTCTTCGTGCTGAGGCACCACTTTAAAAAACCACACTACACACTCGTCGAAGGGCTTCGTCTACACACGCAGACGAACACAGTAGTAGCCCTTTTCCAGTAATGAACGAACGGAAACGAAACGGAAAAGAAACGAACGAAAAGAAAAAAAAAAAATTGATCACCACATACCACCTTCTCTTCGATATCCTTCCTTCTCTTTTCTCTTCCGCCTTCCTCTTGCTCGATCAGCGGTTGCACGCGTCGTTCTTATCGTTTCTTCTTCCTCTTGACCGGTCGTTCGCGCAAAGAAAAAAATATACGATCACTCGGAAGAGACTCGGAGAGACTGGAGAGAGAGGGAGAGAGAGAGAGAGAGAGAGAGAGAGAGAGATTGAGAGAGAGAGAGAGAGAGAGAGTGAGAGTGAGTGAGAGTGAGTGAGTGAGTGAGAGAGAGAGACTGAGAGAGAGAGAAGAGAGGGGGGAATGCCACTGCCTCTCTTCTAAGCTCTAAACTCTCTTGATCCCGACGACGAGACACAAGCGAAACCAAGCACTACCTTCCTTTTCTTCTTCCTCGTCTTCCTCCAGCACCTCTCTTCCTCTCCTTCTTCCTCCTCGTCGCCAACGTCGTCGTCTTTCCTCCCTTTCGAGACTCCCTCCCCTCCTCCCCTGCGGCAACAGACCAGAACGCACTCTCGATCGGTCTCGCAACGAGGATGATTCCCTTTTTCTCTCCTCTGCTCCTGCTTCCTCCGTTTCCGATCTTGCACCCGCACCACCACCTGCACTCGCACTCGCACTCGCACCTGTTCCTCTTCCACCGCCTCCTCCTCCTCCTCCTCCTCCTCCTCCTCCAGCTCCTCCTCCACCTCCTCGTCCACGTCCACGTCCTCCTTGGAAGCAACCGCTGCTTCTCGTCCTGCCGTTCCTGCTGCTGCTCCTCGTTCTCCTTCTCCTGCTGCTGTCGTTGCTGCTGCTGCTGCTGCTGCTGCTGCTGCTGCTGCTGCCGCTGCCGCCGCCGCTGCTGCCAGCGATGGTGTTGCTCGTCCTCGTCCTCGTCCTCGTCGTCGCCGTCGCCGTCAACCGCCACTGTACCACACTATGGTACACATAACAAACGCACTCGCGTCCCTCAGCGTCTCCGAGGGCGATCGAGTAGCGACCACGCAAAGAAAACCCTTTCACCGACACCCGCACACTCTCTCCTCTCCCTTTCCTCGCCGTTCAATTCACTCCACTCGGCTCTCTCTTCGCACGATACAATTCGATTCGATTCGCGCTCGTTCGCGTCCACGCGTCCACGTCCTCCTCTGCTGCCGATGTTGTTTCTTCCGTTGCACTTCCTAACTCACCTCCTCTACGATACAACACACGCACTCTGTCGCGTTCTCGTCCGCGCGCCGCGAACGCGTTTCAAGGCCCGCCGCCGATAAACGGCGATGCGCGCGATCCCAAGTAGTCCGACCGAGCCTGAGGGAGGGCTCCTAATCAACTTTCCACGGGAATCGAATGGCCCTTCTTTCTCTCGCCTCCTTTCCCCTTTCTCTCTTGTCCGTTTCACTCGGCCGGAAGTTCACGCACTACCTACGTTCCCCGAGCGTCGGAGCTCGTGGCCACAGCGGGACGGTCGCTCGACTACGCTCTCTCGCTCTTCCACCACCACCTACACACGCCTTCTCTGTCCCTTTCCACTATGCCCTTCTCCTCTCTCTCTGTCCCACCTTCTTCACCCTACCACCTCCACCTCCACCGCCGCTATCATTCTCTCCTCCTCTCTCTCTCTCTCTCTCTCTCTCGATCACCCTACGCTTCTCGCCCCTTCTTTCTCTCTCCCTATCAAACTCCCTCGCTCTTTCTCCCTTTCGTACCACGCTCTCCGTCCCTTACTGTCTTTCGTCTTCTCTGCTCACCACCCCCGATATCTTTCCCCCTCTTTCGATAGCTGCTTTATCCACGACTCTTCTCCGTTGCACCACCGCCTCGTGACTTCGCGAGCTTCTCTCCTCGTTTATTCTCAGATTTCGTGGTTCACCGTTTCTCTCCCTCTCTCTCCAACTTTCAAAGCGTTTCCTCCCCGCAGTACCAGCCACCAAGTTTCCCTCTCTTTCCGTTCCACGAGTTCGCGGCCATTTGGCACGTTGCTTGTCTTCGTCTCCCCGTGGTGCACCCCTGAGTGGGGAGGCGCAGGTACGTATCACTATCAGCTGGGTGCCCTCTTTATAGAGTTTTCAAATTCCACGTGAATTTCAACAAATTCTCAGCTACTGTTACGCACCGTTATATGATTTCTAAAGACGTGTACTGAATTTACGTTTAACGAGATAGAGTTCGAGATTTTTCTCGCATCTCGTAAGAATGCGAAGGATTCAAATTCCAATTGAAATTTGTTCGCTGCTAACTGTCGATCGACAGGTTAACGAGTATACTTTTTCTATTGTTATCATCGTCGACTCGCGACATTCCGCTGCGATTACACCTAATACCCAAAGTTTACAAACTACTTCTTTCTTCTGTTTCCCGCGCAACGTATTCGACGCGTATCAATCCGTTGGAAACGCGTGGCCCGTTCGAACGCCGTCAATTTAAATTACACCGTACTTTCTTCAACCAATACTAATCCGACGATTCCAAACTACATTGCCTACCTACTTCTAATTATTCTCGAAGCTTATAAATCTACATCGAAGAGGTAAATAGATCTTGATTCGTTCGAAAGCAGCGTCCGCATCTTCCGTCAAAAGTAGAATCTACATTCTCCGTGGTGATATCCTATTCGTAAAGGAAATGGAAAAGAACTCGACAGGCATAGGTTCACTCCCGAGAAACGATTTCCGCGCGCATTTTCGAAACTGATCGCCGCATAAGGCCGCTTACCTGGTCGAGACACCAGGTGTCACGACGCGCGGCTCACAGTCACAAGCATGGCTAACAATTCGTGAGCATAAGTGAGCTCTCGCTCTCGTCGGTGTGCGTCGAACCGATACTGCCGGCAGCGGCAAGACATGCGCCGCTGTGCCTTGAACGGGCATAACGGGAGGGAAACGAGCTTTCGGGGTGCATGAACGTTCCTTGCAATCCCGGCGCCCCGACCACCCTCTCCTATACTCTCGAATAATTCATGGAACAAAGTCGTTTCCTCCTTTCCCGTTCGTCACCGAACGATCTGATTCGTTTCGAAGTTCACGCTCGTAAGCTCACAGGAAACGAAAAGTCAACGATGTCCTCGTATTATCTCGAGCATGATGCGAGGGAAAACAATGACTACTGAGGATGGTTCAACGATCTCGGCGCGCGAGCACCGTTAATTGCCCTTGCGAACGAAACGAGGTAACGGCTGGGTCTCGTTGTTGAATGACCGCGATAAATTCTGACGCGAGTCTTATCTGACTCGTGATCATCTCTTATCTGATGACGGTTTGATCGTCGAAACGGTGGGGAAATATTTCCGACGATTGGAACAGCAAGATTAGAAAGGAAGGGATGATTTTCATTCCATGTAAATCGGATCAAGGAGCAATTGGAAACAAACGTGGAAGCGTTTAATGATTGTCACGCGATAACGAGGAGAATACGGTGAATCGTGTACACACTTGTGTACGCCATTCTAATTAACGGGCTGAACGAACGTGCTATGTCCCAAGAAGTAAAATCTGTTCCTCCATCCTCCGATACTATACATAGCTCCGTTACAATCCTATAGGTGCCGGTAGCCGAAATCGAACGGCGCGGCGGGATATCGACGCGCGCGGCGAAAACAAACGCAATCAGCGGCGCGCCGATAAATTTCGAGCCACCGTTAAATCCTTATTTCCCGATAAACAGCCGGTCCATTGTCGTGCACAATCTCCCGTCCTGGAGTATACGGGACTCGATCCTTTGAACAACGAAGGAAACGAATGCGCTGCTACGTGTACGTTCGTGGCATCGAAATGAAAGGGTGAAAGAAGAAGAAGGAGAAGAAGGAGAAGAAGGGGAAGAAGGAGAAGAAGGAGAAGAAGGAGAAGAAAAGAAGAAAGTCGTGGCGTCGCGATGCGATGCGCCCGGATGGCTGCGCCGTTCCGCGCGATTCCACGATATAAAGGATTCAGCTTTAAATCCGCGAGAGCGTAGGGTAGCGAGGGTAAAGGAGTTGGCAGCAGGCTCGAGAGGGAGAGAAAGAGGGAAAGAGGAGGGCATTGGTCGAGAGTGGGGGTTGGCGGCGGCGGCGGAGCTGGAGGGTGCAGGGGCAGCGTTCTGGGTTTCTGGGTTCGCTCTGCTACGAAGTTCGGAAAGGCTGCTGTGTGCGACGAATGTGGAACAGTAGGTCAGCGCACTCCGTGACCCCCGCCGCGGCCTACCCCTCTTCGGTGCATACACCCTGATGCGATACGTACGACCCTCCGACTCTGCCACCCTCTTCCTCCTTTTCTTTCTCCCTTTCTCCCTTTCTCTCCGCTTCTTCTACACGATTTCTCCTCCCCCTAGGCGCTTCCTGCTTTCTGCTTCCTCCTTCCTTCTGCCCGATCGCGTTATCCTACGTTACAAGAATACTACGGGAATATACACACGGGTTGCGGCCGATCGCGTGGAACATTCAACCAGATTAACGGCGAACTCTTGGATGGATCGAAGGAGAAACGCGTCTGCGATTGATAAGCGATGGTGGATCGAACCGGAGACCGTAGGTACATCCGTTTCTCGCGTGGATGCAGGTGTGATCGTCCCGGTTACTGACTTTCACACGCTCCATCTCTCGTCGATTGGTCTGTTGGTTATCGGTTAATATAGGATACAAGGGGTCAGGAACGTGTTACCGAACCTAACCTGCGTCCTTTTCCCTCGCGAGACAAAACGAAGAAACGAAGGAGAAGCCGCGCGATGTATTACGATGGATTCTCAGCGAAGAAAAATTCTAGCCCGGAGGGAATTTCGTGTTAGGCAAAGTATACGTAGAGGCAACGATCCAGCACGCTGGGAGCCGTTCTCTTACGCGTCTGGCCAGCGTGCACCCTCCTCTTCCCGCTTTTATTTGGGTCGTTTGGCAAACTATCGTTCGCGGTACGCACGACTAGCTCGCGGACCGAGACGATACGATCCGGTGCACGTGAACGCGATAAAATCAATATGTCTCCGCTCCTCTACCTTTTGTTCTGCACGCTCTATTATTGCTTTTTTCCCCGTTCCCTGGACGAATTCGCGTCGCGACGCCATCGATTAAACTTGCCGAAACTTCGACTACCGGCGACGGCCAATCGATAAGCGACAGGTACTAAAAACCACCTGAATATCCTCCCTTCCTATCCTTCCCGTTCGATTGCTCGCCCGTTTCTGTCCTCTGCCGATCGAATCGAACGCCCTACGGAATTCGCGGTACTCGGCTTATTCCGGCCTGTCGATAATTTATGAGGCATGTTCGAACGCTACGATACTATCAGTTTCTTCTCTCTTTGCCCTTTCTCGTCCTCGGTTCAAAATTCGAGGCTTGATATTTCCTCTCTCGCTCGTCGTTCTCTTTCTCATTCTCGGATACCTTTCAACGTTGTACAGTTTTATTCAGACACAATCGTCCTTTGCGTACAACGCGAATAATTAGCAAACTTTACGTGGAACGAGTCCAATCTATCGCAATAGGTGAATCCGAAGGTAAATACTCCCGTGTGCTTTAAAGCAAGGAAAATACTTAATCCTTCTTTCGAGTAAAACCAAGCCCCCAGACGAAACTAGACAGACGCTATCTCTCTCTCTCTCTCTCTCTCTCTCTCTCTCTTCCTTTCTTTAAGAATTCTCGAGCTCGTAATTTCCCCGTACGCTTCAGGATATCGACTTTCCACGTTCCATCGTAGAGGAATCGGTGACGCCTTCCTTACCAGGAAAAATGTGGCGCAACGATCCTGCAACGTCGCTACTAACCTCGAAATAAATCCGAGGTATGAGTACGGCGCCTGTGGATCTTGGGTGACGCATCGTAATCGCTCGCCCACGCAACCGCGTCGCATGACATTCCCATTTCGGTGATATCAGAATGGCCCATTAAATTCTCGCGGAAATGGCGTTCTTGGAACGAATTATTCCCAAGAACAGGAAAAACGAGATTGTCCTTTCGTCATATTTCTGCGTACATCTTAACGGCGTGTATTTTTTGGAATGGTATCAAAGACGAATCGTAGGGAGTCGCTGTAGAACTGGAATTACTTTTCCGCTCGATTTTTAGTTTTTATCCAAAGAGTCTTTAGCCATTTGTGTTTGAACCGAGGTTGAATATTACCCAATAAACTGGTCGTTTATAGGTTTTCTATTCGAGCCGGTGATTGAAACCAATTCAAGTGGCGCTTCAAACAATTGGAAAGGGTGGTCGCGATAAAAACTCGCGTATAAGTGAATAAAATAATCGCGACTCGGACCGTATCGCCGTCACCGTCGTCGTCGTCGTCGTCGTCGTCGTTGCCGTTAAAATCGCGTCACAGGACAAAGCGGTCGTAGCCGATATTTATTAGTTTTACATTTTTCGCATGATTGATCGGAACTCGATCGACCGTCCAAGATTTTCCACCACGGTTACTATGCCAACGTGTTACCCGTGCCTGTCCGTGTAAAAACGCGTAGATAGTGCGTGCAATAAAACAGATATCGTCGGGGAAAGGGAGAAAGAAAAAAAGGAGAAAACGTTTCGTTCGCGTAGAATATTAATAGGTCTAACGTGATTGCTTCGAGGAAAGGTTAATCAAATTTGTCACAGTTTACGAGCGCGTAAAGACCAAGTGCCGAAAACAGTTTCGACCCGAGACCAGACTTAAAACTCCTCTCTCCCTCTCTCTCTCTCCTTTCAACGTGCACGTGCGGCTCAAACTTTCCTCGTATGCTTTTTTACACGCGGCAATTTCTGTGCTCCATTTACTTGAACGGAACCCGTGCGCGACTATCTATTCGGGCGCAGATTTTCAGAGTCCATCGAGTACGATAGAGAGTCCAACGGTGAAACAGGTCCGCGGTGGTAAAATACGATCGGTCGGCTGATTTACACGTTTTCACCGCACACGTGACGTCAGCTGGGACGACGATCGATATTATCATTCCCAGTGATATCTAAGGCAGAGCTACCAGGGGGACCGTCGTCATTCATCGATCTGTTTTTCTACCGTCCGCTGAACATGGTATAAATACCCTCTATTTATAAGCATAAACAATCGACGAAAAGTGAGGCTCGAATAAAGGGATCAAAGTCAGGTCTAATTTTGTCGAAAACAATTTTAAACTATCGCCGTGACGTTCCAACGGAGATTATAATCGAACTCTAATTTTTCGTTATCGTTCGATGTATCGTCAATTAATTTCACGATCGATATCGCGTTCTAAATTTTCGTCACGCCGATTTACACTTTCGCGGCATACATACGTGCACATCGTACGTATCGCACCGACGCATGCACACGCCAGTCCGCGAAATTAGATCAGAGGAAACGAAAAAGGAAAAAAGGGGAAAAGAGAAAAGAAAAAAGCGAGAGTAGTGGAGCAGCGCAAAAATTACGAATTCGATTAAAAGATTCAAGTTAGGAGGGAATGAGAGCGTCGGAATAAATTCAACCTCGATGGCCACGCTATACGGGGTTTATAGGTTATGGGGTGAGTCGTAGCACGCACTCGACGCGGACATGGGGGTTTTCAGACGCAGGGATTGCGAACAAGGGGCAAACATGGTGGCGCGCACGCCGCACACACGCGCGTACACACATAGACACACACACAGAGAGAGAGAGAGAGAGAGAGAGAGAGAGAGAGGGGTGGAGGGGAACGACAGGGTGAAATCTGGGTCGCCCTGCACCGCGTGTGCCTCGAAAACTCGGTCAAGTTTTCTGCACCTGCAGGTCGAACGCCGGGGCATTCGCCGCCGTCTTCATCGCCGTGCCTTTTCTATTTGCGATACCGTCGTCCACCCCCAACCTCTCTCCCAGCCAGCCATCCAACCCTCTTCCAGCCTAGCCTCGCCAGTGTTGCGTTGTCTTCGCTCTTCTTTCCGCGTCCTCGCTGCCACGCCAGCTGGAAATCGCTCTAGAAACCCGCTGAAAAACCGGTCCAACGACTTCAACGACCACCCCTCGCGATATCTACCCTTGATTTTAAACTGGAACCCCACTGGCACGGCTTTTTGGAACATCCGAATTGGAAGTCGCCTCTTTGCGACGTCGTCGCGCCATTTATTCATTTCAGAATTATTTTCTATCTTATTCCTTTGGCTATTAAGTAAATGAATCACCGTAGACGCTAGTCGTCGCGTATACTACGAGTGACTATGTCTCGAATTAATTAATTACCTCGTTACATTTATTCGCCAATCTGTGTGTACGATCGTTTCTCCCCTTAAAAAGACGATTCTACGTGCACCCGTAGGAAGAGATAATGCAAGGGAGATTAGTCGTATCGAGAGCGACTTGATCGGTAACGAACTTCCTTGGACATCCTTTACCAGCTCCGTACTATAACGTATACTTGTCCTCGTTTGGAACCGGCTACCAGCCACTATATCCTATAAACTCCGGAGCGGAGATGAACGTCCTGGTCGATCTCGCGTGATATCTCGCCGCACTGATTCCAACCCAACTCTGTCCCATATATACGATACACACGACATCGAGCAACTTTTTACCACGATCGTCCTCGATTTTCATTCGCTTTACACCCATCCCGTTTACCCTCTAAATCCACGAATGATTAATTTGCAATTACGAGTTTTTCCGTGCTGGCTGAAACGCGAATACCCTACGAGATCTCGAACGCGTGTCGCCAAGTAATTCACCCATCCAAGAGTTGAACGCAAATCGATAACGATCTCGGCCTCGAACTTTTTCACCTATTCAAACGGAACGAGTAAATATTTTTCTGCTCCTTTCCCTTTACTTTGGACGGCGAACGGGAAAGGAAATCACGAATAAATATGAGCGAGAAACGTACAGCACAGGCTGGGATGGTGAATTAAATGGCAAATTAATTGGTTCGTCGTGCACAGCGGCGGACCAATGTTTACGCGAGCATCGATTACTAATGGCTGTTTGCCCAGGTTTCGAACCTGCTCCCCACTGACTGCTGGTCTGCCTACCAGCCTATAAACACCATAACCCATATTGAATTCTCGCGAGCTAGCCATTATGCTCTTGCACGACCGTTAACAAACGGCGGATATTTTCCTAGAAAATTCCAAACTCTTTTTAACCGTTTCTATAGAGACCACGGGAACTCTGTTCGAAGATAGAAGATTCACAAGACGATGTTTCAGTAAGAGGATTGAATTTTCATAGGGTTCGGTGAAAACTCGTAGCCGCAAGAAGAACGAACAGAACAGAGTCGATAGGCGGAGGTTTACATATACGAAATCCGGATAAAGTTAGCCAAAAACAGCTCGATTCTCCAATTACGGCGTGGCTGGCACGAAACTTTCGATCGGATCTCGCGTACTCGTCCGGAACAATGAAACGGTTAACAGGGCTCGTATCGTTTGCACGGCAAACGTAGCTTCGATTCGCGATGCAGTTACCCTCTTCCTAGTTACCTCGAACAATTGAATACACGTGGCAATCGTTTCAACCCTTTACGTGACTTCGAATCGAATCGAGGCGAAGAACACCAAGGGAAATTATGTATGTATGTATGTATACGTACACCGTATCGTCGTCGTATTGTCGGCGAAAGATCGGCACTACTATCGCGTGACGCAGCTCTCTGCCAAAAAATTATTACCCCAATTATCTTAATTTTTCGTGCACGAACACCGAGAAATCTTTTATCCTTGTCCGGTAGCCCGTGTATGCTGAATTCACGAGTATTTTTCATGAAAGTGGGATGAAAAGGGACAAAAGCGAGAGGAGGAAAGTGAGAGACAGAATGGGAGGGGAGAGAGAGAGAGAGAGAGAGAGGGTAAGGGAGGGCGAAAATCGATCCCAAGTACGCGTGCACTTTGACAACGTGACTACGGGGAGATGTGCATTCAATGCACCATTACGTATTGTACGTTGATAGTGTTTCTTTCTTGCGATCGAGAGGAATCCAACCGTAGAATTTAGTATTTGAATCGTACCACCTGGGAGTACAAACGACGGAGGAAATCTAAACACTGAGCTGACCAGCGTGTTTGGATTTCTATTGTACGAATAACGGTAATCAAAGTATCGCGAAGTTAGGTAAATTTCGAGATCGAAATTGTTCCACTTGACCGAGGAACCTCCCTTTATCATTCCCATTCACCCGAATCCCTATTCCAGCGCAAGGAATTTCTTTCGATCTTCCGTACTGATAAATAACAATTCGCCGTAATTCGTAGAAAGCGTCTCGGAGAAGGGTGTTCCCCGAGATCCTCGGCTATATAATTTCCTGAGAGAGGAGTCGCTGCGACCTTTCGAACCCCTCCACGATCGTTCCTCTATATCCCCCCCCATGGTTGTGTTTCCTCGTAGCAAGTTCGTATCCCCGACTCTCGCACAGTTCATCGTCTTCATCGTTTCCACTTCTATTCCGCCTCGAGGAGACAATAAGTGCAATGAGGTGTGCCACGTCGTCGAGTCTCCGGTGTGCTGGTAAACCTTCATTCGTTGATGGGATCGCGAAACGCTGTCGAGACTGGAGAAGCGAGAGCGAGGGTGTGCGGGCGGTGACGTAGCGGGCCGATAGAAGGGATGGACGAAGGAAGAAGGGAAGGAAGAGACGGAAGAGGAGGCTCGTAGGTGGTGGACTCAACGTTGGCAGGGGTTGGAGAAAATGTGGGACGTCGAACTCTCCTGGACTGCCTACCCCTAGCCGGCCCCTTTCTCCTCGGCCGCGCGCGCGCTCCATCCACCCTTCGCTCGCAAACACCACTCTTCTCCTCGTCCCCTTTACTCGCCCCTATCTCTACTTCACGATGGATACCGATACACCGTGATACCAATACCATCGTTCTTAACGTTTAGAAAATACTATTCTCCGCGTGTTCCTCCCTCGCGATATTTCAGCGGGACTTTTAATTAGAGAAATAGCTGGAAAGTAAAACACGTGCAGGAGCAAACATATTCGATATCCTCGTCAAATTTAAGAGTCAGCTATTGCTCGGGTTAGGCGACTTTCTTCAGAGGGGCGATTAACAGGTATACGCGAGTGTGGCGGCGATTAAAATTATACCGTTCCTATTATGCCGCCATACTGCCGAGGAATAAAGTTAACCGCGCGATAACGCCGGAAACCGCCAATAAAGACCGAGATCGACGATCGAGCGGAAGAATTTAATTATGAAACCGAGTTAGCGTCGTTAGCGAAAACTTGGACCGACTCGAATTGCAGTAAGTTCGGTAAGACATGCAGAAACATTTTTTTCCTCGCGAATCAGCGAAAGGAAGGAAAAGAAACTTTCGAATTATCGACACTTTTTCTTCTTATACAATAAAAGAAAAATGTGCCCTTTTACTTTAGAACATTGTACCAAGTTTCCTCTGTCCCGTACGTTTCTGTCTAACCTGCTCGGCTCGGTTCGACGTGATTAGCTATAGGTACGTAGGAGTCGCGGTGGTTTTCCACCGTGCGATGGAAATTATAAAAATTTACTTGGTAGACACGGCGGGGCGCGGCTCTCTAACGATACGTCTCTCCGGTGTTAACTATTATCAATTGATAAACTCGTTCAACGACGACCTGTGCTGTAAATCATTGCCTCTAACCGTACAAGACTCGCTTTTGCAAATCTGCCACCGTTCTGCGACGAGACAAGAGAAACAGACTCCTAGGAGGAATCTCTCTTTTAATCGATGTATTCTCGGTGTCCTCGTTCTTCTATTCTCGGTTTCGCACTTTGGACAATATCCAAAGTATCATGCGAAATATTTCCAAGAAAGGCGCGTCAATCAAGAACGAATTATCAGACTCGCGGACGCGAAAACCTTGGCCCGAAATTTTATTTCTCCAAGTAGATCAATTTCAATTGAATTTGTGTTCTTCGTAAATAGAAGAGAAAAGGGTCGAATCAAAGTAGAACTTTCGATCAGGGAAGGGAGAATCTATAATTGCCGTGGAATAATTGCGTTCGACAATGAATCGAACCCTGCCTCGTTATCACCTTTAATAATTGTGCCTCCTGTTGCACCCGCTAACGAACGCAACGTTTTCCTAACCTGAACGCGAACGCGGCCAATTTCAGTAGGTGATCTATGCGTCGAAAGGTCGAAGGTCGAAGCGCACGGAGAGAAAGTACAGTTTTCCATGGATTTTACGCGACCAGCAAAGTTCCACAATGACATGTGCGCGCGTCTTTCACTGTTTCATTTCGTCCCACACGTATTCCCACCCGGACAGGCTTGACATTTTTTCATCGAACGGGCAAACTAATCGAGAAACTTCGTTCAGGGAGAGGCTCGAGAGGAGGGAAAGGTAAGGAAGGACGAAAATTTCCACCTCCTGTCCCTTACCCGCGTGAACTTTACTAAAAGCCCGAGGGAAGCTCGCGACTTTCCATCGAAACCACGAACCAACTTCGATACATCGTGAAAATAATTACTTTCAAGCGAAGCGTGCTTTAGCTTTATAAATACCGCGCGCGACGCACACAATGCTCGACGCAAAATTTGTTCGGAAACTACAGGCTCTGCCCCGTTTATCGACTCTGCGTCCTCTACAGGGTGTCTCCGAACTTTTCCGATATACATAGGACAACCCCGCTCGAAGAGGGGCGAATCTGCGTGAAAGAACAAGGTGAAAATATACGAGGAACGTTTTCTCCATGCGAGAAGGTTCGTTTTCGAATGTATCGAGGTTGAAGATACACGTCGAGTGCACGTGCACTTGCAACACTCCTCCGGACGTTTTCTACAAGTATTTTCAGGTCTGAAAGGTTCCGCGATGGAAGAATAATTTTAACGATATTCGTTAGGCGTAGGCGTGTGCGAGATCACGCGCAAGTGCACGCGTACTCGAGAGAATCTTATCGACGTCGATTTATTTGTAAACGAAGGTTCGCGAGTGAAAGAAAAAGTTTGTATTTTCGGGTTGTGTGTCATCAGCTCGAAGACACTGTGTATATTCGAACGTGAAAGGTTCATTTCGACCCATTAATTGCGACCGTTCTATTTATGGTTTAACGCAGCTTCTACCTCCACTGGCACGCTAGCTGCCGTAAAGTAACCTTACACATTATCCAGTCCCTTTTTCTCTCTCTCTCTCTATTTTATCCATTGGAAAATAAAATTTCCATACCAGTCTACGAAACGAAATGAAAACTCGTGGCGCCAATCACGTTTTCTGTCGCGAATAAATTTAAAGTTGCTTTCGCTCTCGTCGACGGGATAATGGGGAGGTGTGAGGATTTCTATCCGAGGGCAGGAGACTCTCGAATGACGAAAACAACGTCGTCGTAAGTTTCGTCGATCGACGATACAACGTAAGGATTCGAGATAGAATCGCGGTTGATCAGAGGCAGGCCTGGTCCAGGAGAATTTTAATCGAATCATTCGATCGGTCTGTCAAAGCGTACACGTGACGTCACTCGGCCGATGGCCAATCAAGATCGGCCGAGAGAGCGTCGGATGTGACACGGCCGATCGAGCCGGGCTATTTCCAGTCGGGCTAAAATCGTCGAGGGGAAAACGCGCTCCGTTAATTCGATATTCATCGATCGATCGATTCACACTTTCCACATCGTTCAGACACTTTGGATCACTGCGAAGAGGTGGACGAAGGGACATGCTCGAAGACGCTCGAGCGATCAAAAAGAGGGTAGGAGGGCTCTATCTTTCGAAAGCGAGGATCGTGTTAGATCGAGAAAAGCACCGGCAGCGTTTCGAACGCACGAGCAACGCGGAGAGCAAGCATCAAGAAGAAAAGTGGAACGCATTCTCTGTGACCTGCATTCGCGACGACTTCATTGCCGGATACATAGACGTGTGTATAACGAAAGGAAAACGGTACGTTGCACCGCGAGAGCACGGACAGGGCTTCGTAAGTCAAGTCATCTGAACCCCGTTAGCTTCGTCATCTATTGGTCTTCTAACGTAAGGTCTGCTATGCACCGAAGCGGAGCCAAATGGATTTACGTCTCCTTATACCGAGGATAGAAAACCATAAGGTTTCCGCATCGTGCTATGCTATCTCTTTCGTTTTCGATCGGTCATTCGCAAATTAATCCGTTTCTCTCACGTTAACGTGCTTATCGGTACACGTGATGCGTCTACTCGTCCTTACGAGACTTGCCACCTCCCTCTCTTTATTAATATCTCTCACACCTCACCGTCTCTCCATTCTAAACGCTCTCCTTTTCTTCTTTATTTAACAAACCCTTTGATCTATTTACAACGTGTCGCTAATTTAAGGTCTCGAGTCTCTTCAACGCCGCGAAACCAATTATCTCGACAAAGCCGGGGAACTTGCGAGGAAACTGTCGAATGCTCACGCCGCGCCGCCACAACTGCACCCGACACCGAGTCTAAGCTTCCTTTCCGGCTCATTATCAGAGGCTTACGCGCTCGAATTAATCCGTCGTCGCGAGAAAGAATAGCTTACAACTGAGACGAATATTCCACGTGGCAACTTCCAACTACCTTCTTCTCCCTCTCTTATTCTCTTATTTTTAAAACGTTCCACCGTAAATATTCGTTCGTTGCTTTAATCGTTAGATCGATAGGATCGTCACCGGTGTATCAGAATTTTCAGCGTTCAGTTTCCACCCCTGATGATTTATAGGGGATGAAATAACGTTCGAGGCGGCGTCGTTTTATCTTTCGAAATAAAATCCCGACAAGCAGCCGGACACCCGTTACACTCTTGGCCGTCTTATGAGAAAATATCATTCCCAGAAGGGGTTGCGCGAACCTACACGCCGCTAGTCCTCGAGTTTACCGACCCCACGTCGTTGCGGTTGTTTTCATCACGACCGTATCGGGAAACAGCCAACGCTGAAGGAATTGTACTCTCCTCGAATCTTCGCGAATATTGGATAAATGTGGAAAGTTCGATGACAAGTATTTTCGAGCGACCTTTATCGCATCATCTCTTCCGCGCACCATCGCCTTATCAATTATTATCCAGCGTACGGTTTACGGAATGATATATCGCGTGTTCGAATGGAGACGATTATTTCCTCCTTTTTTTTTTCTTTTTTTTTTTACTTCGCATAAATCATCGATCCCTTCAGCTTTTCTGGTTTCAACATCCCTTATTCCCGTCTGCTTCCTTTCCTCGTAAGGGATGAGGCGTTAAGTTCGTGAAAAACGCATCAAGAAGATTACCAGAGACGCGAAGGTTTCGCTTGTAAGACCTATTCGCATGGCACCAGGCTTGGATAACCCTTAGAGGCCACTATCATCCGCCAACCGAACCTCCCCGTCCCATGCTCTCGTCACTTTCTCTCCTCACCTGTCTCCGGTTTTCACGGTTTCCCCCTACCTCCGGCGAGCAGAAAGAAAGTCGAACGAACGCTTCTAAAGAGGAGAAGAGAGGGAAAGCCTGTGAAACGAACATTGTGGTAACGTGGAGGCTTCCGAACAGCGAACCAGGACGGTGAACGTGGTCGAACAGAGATGGAGAATAGGCTGAAGAGGAAGCGAGACCAGTCAAGATAGAGAGGTGTATACTGAACGAAGGAAAGAAGGGTGTACGAAAACTCGGGGAGGTTGCAAGTCTCGAAAGAAGAAGTAAGAGAGTATGAAGAAGACGAAGAAAACGGAGAAGACGAAGACGAAGAAGAAGAAGAAGAAGAAGAGGAGGAGGAGGAAAGGAACTCGAGGGAGACGTAGAGGACAAGGTGGAAAGAGAGAATGGCAAGGTGAGAGACAGAGACGGCCACGCAGAGAACAGGAGGTTGGTAGGGGTGAAGAGAGCGAGAGGGGAGACGAGGGAAAGAGAAAGAGAGGTGGCACGCGCAATGCGGGTATTGATTCACGGCGGCAGCCGGCAACCAGCCTGAAACACACGACCGAGTCGACTCGACTTCACGACTCTGACATCGACTCGATTCACCACGGTGACACACCACCACGATCTGGAGAAGGGGAGCCACGGAGAATACGGGGCACAACCACGCTTCTATACCGATCAACACCTAACCAGACTTCGCACGATCGTACGTTCGACACCCTTCGATCTACCTGAGCTTTCATGGAGAACGAACCTGGCCCTTTTTCTACGCAGAACCAGTTTCGCGAGATAGATAGACGAAAGGATCGTGTATCTAGACATTTTTTTAAGAGAACGAGACGTGCACGTTCTTTTCGGCTGAGTCGAATTTCTGTTTATCGAACAGATAAGAAAGAACGCGATGATTCGCAATGGCGACCTACTTATTTTTCGTCGAACATGTCTTCAGTCTCGTTCTTCGACGTAGTCGAAGACATTCGACGATGTGTTTCGAAAGAGTATTTTACTAGACGAGTTTGATTCGTTCTACGTAACGCGACCGTAGCCATTTAGCAGCGTCGAGAATTCGAGAAATGCGTATGCCGGAACGAGCACGCGTCTTGGCGAGATCGACGAAGGAATCTACACCGGCGATCGATTCGTTTGTTAACGAACGATAACTAAGGATAAACCGGGTCCGGCATAGGAATAGTCGTGGGGAAATCGTGAAATCGACGTATCTGTCCCGGCTTAATAACAAAGGTCGAAAACCTTGGCGATTCTATTCGCGATAGCGCAGACCTAGTTCCATGCAACGTCGATTCGTTTTATTGATTCTATTTTTACAGGGTTAGAGCAGTCACCTTCGGGACGATTGTAACGACAGCTGCCGTACGGTGAATCGCGAACTGTGCGCGGTTATTAAAGAGAAGGAGACGGTAAAAATAAAGATCAATCTTGAATCAACCAACGGTTATTCCTGTTAAACAAATTTATAAGCAAAAGCAATTTAAATTCATAGGCTCGGGAATAGGAATAAAACGGCTCCATGGTAATTTGCATAGCGGAGAATCGCGAAAAGAGATATGGCAGAAATAGTAGAATGGCCAAGTGGGCAGAAATTGTAGTAATTAAATTTGCCGGAACGGACAACGACAGTCTGTGCTAAAAATAAAATAGTAATGGCCAAACAATCGAACCCTAATCGATAGTATAAAAAGCAACGAAGACCGGCACGCCGATAGTACAGACACCTCGCTACATTAGACCTTAATTCAGCCGCAGTAGTGCATACCCTGGCGTGGTCAGCCGCAACCTTCCCCTGTCGCCATCTCTTATCCTATCGAACGCGTTAACCTTCCCACCAATAAATCGATTACCCGTTACGCTAATTACTCGACGTTGGTAATCAAATTGCCAACGATATTCCGATAAAAGTTCATTCTTCAAGCACAGAAGGTTCACACCTTACGGAGGTGCTTACTAACAGTAGAACAATCAATCTATGGTCAAACAACCCCGGAATTCTACCATATCTTACATCGATCACGATCTACCCTATTCTACGTTATCAACGTTCGATTCACACGATGGTTGACTGTCTCTTATCAACGTAAGATCTGTTATCAATCGTGTTCTGTACAGTCGATATCTCTACTCTAACTACAGAGGCTACGAGAAACGTTTCTGCGTTATCGACACATTCAGATAAATACCGACCGCGTTGGTCAGACATTCTAGCTTACCGTTAGACGAGGAAACGCGAGGGTTACTAAAGAACTCACATGATATCACCGAGCTTGATATCTCCCACTTTGATACGACTCTGCACAATGGCGCAGCTCTTGTGATCACTGGTGGTAACTGCCCTGCGCCTTCTCGCAGCGTACCGCTGCACATCCGGTGGTAACGTAGAGGCATCGTTCGAATTCCCAGAGACACCCGGTCCGGCATATCCTGCGAGGCCCGCACCTCCACGCACCAGCGGGCTACTGCCACGCCGACGCGTAGACATGTGCCGGCCTCCCACGCCACCCAACATCCTGGAAAAAAAGACATCAACGCTTCTTAATCGTTCTTTCACGACATCCTCGATGAACAATGCATTTCAATCACTTTGAATTAACCCTTCGAGTGCGGAGTAGTTTAAAGTCAAACAGTGTATGTGGGCGAGAATTCTTTTCCGCGTACAGGCAATATTGATTGACATGTGATTAAATTAGGCTTGTATTTTATTGGTCGGTATTTTAATCCTTTTTTATCAGTATTTAAATAATTTGGTCAGTATTTATATTAAGAACTAGACCGTTTAGTATTTTTATACTGACTTTTTCGGTAATAAAATACTGATCGAAGGTAGATTTAAATACTGACCATTTAATTTGTTGCCATTAAATTACCTTTCTCAGCCTTTATTTCCGTTAAATTCAAATGATCATTTTTCTTTTCCTCAACGCGTATCGTTTGTTCGAGAAAAAGGAACAAGTAGTTTCAAAAAGCTTGCCACTTCAAAATAAATTATAACGAATCTGAATGTTCAAACTTTGGAAACGCATATAGCCGTCCTTAGTCCACACAGATAGCTTCCGCTGGACGCACGTATGCGTCCATAGCACTCAAAGGATTAACAACGATGAGAGAGATCAAAATACAAAAAGAACGAAGATATAAATGAGATGGAAAACTGGCGGATTTTTTATTAATCGTCATTTTCAACTCAGTTTGTTATCGGTCTCGAAAGATTTATTTAACTAAACGATATTTCTCATGGAGGATTTTCACGAATGTTCGAAGGTTTCCTCGATGTAAAATTAGTACATTCAACGGGGCGGCGACAGGTTGACTACGAATCAAGAAGATTAGGAAAGAAATTCAGTAAAACCGTTTCACCTTAATTGGGTTAGGTTGACTGGTCCTAATCTCGAGGCATCAAGAACACATAGAGTCACGCGATCGGCCACTCAAACTGGCACGTTTGTTTAACTTCCTATGCGTACACCGGATTATCGATAGATTATACTCCCTTTTTTTCCCCTCTGTGCACACCTCTAATCTAACGAACGCAGGACACTAAACTCGATTATCGTTTTTTTTTTCTTTTTTCAACGCTTCTAACGCTACTTTTATATCTACGTATAATCGCCTGCATCAGCTTATCTCATGTCGCATGGAAGAGTATGATATCGACACTCGTCTCCGTTCCTATCGCTCCATAACGCAACGGAGACTCGCATATATCGGTACTTTCGATAGAACATAACCGTAACCGTGTTTATAGAATAATCGACAAGTTCGCGGTGGAACGATGCAGGGTCTCTCTTGAAATCAATTGAACTAACAGCAAATTCGTGTAGGAAATATTCATTTAATTATACCTCTCCCTAGGGTATCGGTTTCGTGTCTTCGCAGGCGGTGTATCTGTCTCTCCGTTCGTTTTCTATTAATTCTACTAGGAAGATTCAACGTATGATGAAATGTTATTGAGATCAAAGAAAACGGGGAAGTTTCTTTTTATCAGAAACAATAGAATCTATCGACGAAGTAGAATAAGTAAACAGAAACAACGTTGAAATTTAAGCATGATCACGATAACACGTAATATATCTGGAAAGTGATAGAAATAAATAACCTACGCGGGGAACTTTATTTATCTGCTTCTCACGACTCGACCCCTCCGTGCCAGTTACTATCGAAAGTGATTAAGCTCAGTATGTAGTCAGACAGTGGCCTACTAAGTGGTTAAACTCCTTGGTTATTCCGACGAAGCGGTTCTCAAAGTTTCTCAAATATTCCGCCGGTAGAAATACTACCTTCAGAGGGCTTTCTGACCTCTTCCTTTCAGCGCAACATGTTTCAAAAATCATTTTCATCTCCCGAAAGTAAATATTACAGAAAAAAGTGTTCAATATTTACTCCGGTTAAGTAGTTCTCCTGGAACCCTTCTATTTCTTTTCCTTTTCTTGTTTTTCTTTACACGAGGAATAACATTCAAGCATAATAACGAATTAAGTCGAGAGCCTCTACGTTTTATACCGTTCAAGTTGGCAAAGTACCCTGAAGTTAAAAATAGCAAAAGTCCGATTACCAAGAGAGGCCGGACAACGTAAAAATTATTTTCGACGATGCGTAACAGATAGCGAATCACGAGATTTTCGGTTCAAGACTTTTACCCTTCGTTTATCTCGATGGCTAAAATTGGCGAAAGGTCGAACAGACTGATTATCCTGATACCCCCATGGTCTTGATAATTATAATTTATAGAGAGTAGAGAGACGAAGAGGACGAGTCAGTGGCCGCCATAAATTCCATTTCCCGTCCTCTGTCGCCACGCGAACCCTTGTTATCCTTATGTATTTTTTCCCCGAGCCGTCTCTAAAGTGTGTTCCATTTATTCCAGCAACTCGCCCGCTTTCTTTATACAGCCCCATCTCGACCATTTGTCCTTATTACGTTTCACAGCGAGCCTGCGTTGTGCAAGCGGTGTCGTGTCCTTTCTACGCCATCAGCTTAAAGCAAACTGAAAAAACTAACCGTGAACAACACGCTACTCGAGATCATTTTTTCACGAGTGAAACTTTTCGATCATTTACCTTGTCGTTCGTTCTCTATTATCCTCAACGTCGATTATCCGCCTGCTACTACCTCGGATAATCGATATCCGAGTATTTCTATTTTTCGTTCTTTTAATTAACAAGCCTTTTGAATTTGCAACATTCGTTCGACGATTACGTACAACTCGCAGAAGTTTGAGGTAACAGGGTAACCAGAAGGATCCATTGCTGTGCGTATCTGCGAGCTTTGAAATCTCATTAAGAGTTTCTTCGATTTCCGCTTTAAGTAAATTGTACCGGAGGATCTCTATCTCGTTCTGATATTACGCGAGAGTAATTTAACGCAACAGTTATGATATGACAGAGCAAAGGAACGAGGACAAGTGGGAGGAGCTTTTAGAAAATGATCGAATCTAAAATTGAAGGGGATAAAGTATGTTCGTGTTGAGCCGTATGGCATTCTGTCGACGGAGACAGTGATACGTGATTTTCGATTCGACTGGCAACCGGCAGATTGAATCGTGGCGCGGAATATTGATCGAGAATGATTTCCGCGCTAACACACCGCACGCTGCTGTTATTTGCACCAACGAATTAATATCTGGATCTTCCATCACCCGCGCAAAATGAATTCCAATTCATTACCAGCGTAACTAACTTACGTCCACCTATCCGAAAGTAACAGCCACGGAACCTCGTGACTCTGATAATCTCTTTATCGATTTATCCATTTCCTATTTACACTCTGCAGAATTTTCACCCTACAAATATCTGCCTAGCGAAATCGTAAAGTATGTACGAGTTTATCGATAAATTTGGAAATTTATCTATCTTCTAAACACGTTTGCTCGAACACTCGAGCACATTCGTGAAATTTCGGTGGATTAGTTTTCGAAAATTGATATCAAACTAAGGCTTTTCATCGGAAATTTCTTTATCTTCCATGACGTGTCATGAAGTTCCATTTGCTATAATAAACGCGTTCTACTGACGCGCGTTGCGTTATCAATAATAGTCACAATCACTGAACTACGCTGCGTTAATTTATGCGTGTGGACCTGTCTGACAACAGCTTTTGACGAAGTAATGAAGAGGAAATCGAGACGTGTGTGTCGATGGCGTTCACACAAACGTTTACCGTGTATACAGTGTACCTGTACCAATTACGAGAGTCTTTCGCACCTTCGATGGCCTGAAAATTCAAGATCTTCTGTGTACAACAAAGAGCTTTCAGAGTCTGAACAATTTCTTAAAAAAAAAAAAAAAAAAAAAAAAAAGACACAATGGAAGAATTTAAAAATCGTAAATTGCCCTTCTCTTTTCTTTAGTTAATTGATGTCGAAATAATACTTTCTTTACATCTCTGTAAGATCTTTTTAAATTCGAAATGACGATGGCAAAAGTGTCGAAGGAGCGTTCCTTATTTCACGAAGAGCACCCCGTATATTTATAGGTACATATATCCCCACCCTGTGACATTCTGTTCCCGGTGGTCGAAATTTTAGGATAGCAACCTGTTGCTAGGCACCCCTGGGAACTCTTATCCCACCATTCTGTTACCCAGCAACTCCTGCTTCCCTCTCTACCTCCACCTCTCTCTCTCTCTCTCTCTCTCTCCATCGTATCAACTCCCCACCGTTGACGTGTACAGAATATCCCCGAAAGGATCACCCGGTTCATCTCTGTCTGAACCTTTCTCATCGAATTCGTCCCCATCTCCTTCTTAACCCCGAGACTTCTTTATGATTCTACTTGTAGATTTCTTTCCTCACGGGACCCTCTCTACGCGAAGAAAAAGAACGAACGACACGCGAGGGGTGAAAGTGAGGGAACAACAGACCGAATAAATGGAAAATTGGATAACTGACGAAGATACTCTTCCGTTCGTAAGAATCAAAACGGTTACCGAATGTGAAGCAAACTTAAACAGTTATTAGAGAAATGATCTTCGGATATCATTTTTTATTTTTTTTTATTTTATACAATACTGAAATTTACATTGTACGAATGACACGATAGATTAAAACCCTGTCGAAATTCGAACTTACTTCGAGAAAGAATAGAGTAAATTTCGAATTTTCGAAGATAAAAAATAGAATTCTTAGATTAATTCCAGCAGGTGAAATATCAACGTGGGGATAGAAAATTTCAAAGGAGCTATCCCGCTAGTAAGAAGCGTTTTTATCTTTGTTACGGAACACCTACGTGTTCCTAACCATCGACCGTACTTTTTCCCATTTCCTCCTCGTCCCTTAACCAACCTTCCCCCTTTCTTCCAGATGACTTTTTCTCATCCAGGGTCCTGTTTTATTTGCCCCCTTAGCGAGAACTTTTCTTCCACCTTCTTTTTTCTTCCATCTTTTAGCAACAGGCCAACGGGGATCCCGATCGTTCGACTCATATATGTAACTACAGTACCAACCATGGGAAATCTAATAACGAAGTCGGAAGGGATCGAGTGACTCGCCGTGAAATTAGTTCTATCGTGTGGCTCCTGCGTAAAACGGCGACGAGGGAGCCTGAAATCGAGGCACGAAAATCTCTTCGAGGGCCTCGTAAAAGGGAGAGCTAAGAAAATAAATATAAAGCTGGCCCTAGTTGAAACAGAAATTCCTCTCTGATCGCAGATACAAATATTTTCCCTCGATAAAGCCTTCGCCTGTTTCTTAGTTTATCCATTCCGTGATAACAACAGATTTTCACCGTAACGGCGCGTTTATGTTACAAGTTATCACGTTGCGAGGTTGAAAAAATTACACATCCGGAAAATATGGCTAAAATCTCTCTACTATCTACCCACGAGAGAAATTAATATTCCACGTGCACTACGATTATGCAAATAGCCTGGCATCGCAGTCCATTCTAGGTGGACTTTCGCAAGATGCAACCTAACGATCTCTGTAGTTATAATGGCGAAGTTCGACCTAATGTCTGCGACGCGGAATAGAACTCGTGCACAGGCGGTTAAGTGGAAAGTTTCGGTCAAGAGATGACCGAATGTTTCCAAGCGTGACGAACGAGGGTTCCATCGATCCACGCGCATTGAAATATCCATGATTCTACGATAACGAGTACATATTCCATTTTCTTTCTCTTCCTTTTTATTTATTTATTTTTTTTTTTTTTTCTAGAATCGGACGGAAGGTGACGTTTTCGAGGCGGAAGAAAAATAACCGTGGAACCGAGATAAGGTGACGCGACGTGTTTCACGAGAAGAATCGCTCGCAAGATAAATTACAGTACTGTACGTTTGGAAAGTTGAGACAGCTTTCTCTCTCTCTTTTTTTTTTTCATATGATAATTCTTCATTACAGAGACTATACAGTAAACTGTACTTTAATATATTACTACTCGAACCAAATTTCTAGATGAAATGGAAAAATCTCATTATCTTCGCGTCGATCTAATACATCCTCTGTAAAGATCATGTAAGATAGCATAATATTTCCTAGAGATGAAATACATCACGAAGACAAACAACTTTGATTCCGTGAAACTACGAGCAAAGATAATTTGCGAAAGCCTCTATTCTCTTTTTTTCTCATCGCACTGTTCTTCCTCTCAACTTCTTCTTCCATCCTCTGCCTTCATCCCTGCTGTTTCGCCTCTATATTTCCCTCGCTAGTAGGATTTCATTTTCCTTCCCTCCTGATCGGCGACCTCATTGACTATTAATGGGCGAGAGGCAGATCTCTCGGGCAGCATCCTGTAGGATCCGTTCATTTACCATGCTCCTGCGTTCGACGTGTCATCGAGCAGGAACACCTTCCAACCGAATCTTTGGATGCGAATCACCGCAAGAATTACTCCGTCCTATGGGAAACTGAGAAACGAAGTTCGTCAAACCAAGAGAAAATTACTAAAAAATTACCAGAGAAGAGGAAACGTTGTTAGATGCGAAGGAGGATTATACATGTATGTATAGAGGAGACGTAGTTGCCGACAGTGTAATATCGAGTACCGGGTTTCGTGTCACTGAACTTTGGATAGACATGTGTAAAGCTGTCCCTTGAGACGCGTCATACTACGTGATCATTAACGTCGCATTAAGCAACCCATGACACTTGTGGGATGGATATGTGACCTAGTGTAAATTGATATACAGATTTACACGATTTCTGCTGTATCCTTAAGTCAATAATTACACGCACGTGTCCATCAACCAGCTATCCATTTATATTCTCTGACTTAAGTTCAGTTTAAACGTAATTTCTATCACAGATATCAAATTGGAAAAAAGTTGGAAGACAGAGTTGACTGAAAACAAACGAGAAAAATAATTACGGGTGAAAGGGTTTCCTAGTACTTCAATTAACCGCGATAGTGATGGAGGAATCGCAGGTTACGTGAACGCGTGTCAGTCGAAAACCGCGAAGAATAAGCTGCGAGAAGCTTGCTAGACGACCGTGGTCGAGTGGAAGAGTCAACAACAATGAAAGGATTTCCAGAGGGGTAAAAGCGAAAAAGTGAATTGCCCGAGAACGAAAGTGGAAGAAAGGGGAGGGCAGAGGCTTCCTGGTTTCTCGATCGATCGATATGATGGTCTTATCTAGGCGAATGGCTGGCCGCGTTCAACACATCGGCCTTCGAGAGTTTTGCACGCAAAACGAAATTACTTAAGTGTCAGCGGCCGTGATCGTTTCCCGAATGATGCTTCTCCTCCCATTGGAATAATCGATTTGCGAGTCAATCTTTGTCTTACCCATTTTAATCGCCTCGTTTTAACCTATCCTCGATATTTTTCAACGTATAATACCGAAGATCGCGCGAAGAATCACAATTTCGAACGCTGTCGCTTACATTCGAAGAGGCAATGAAAATGTTTTCGAACCACCACGTTTTGAACGAAAGAGCCAGTGTTTAAAATGTCCAAGTACCTTTAACTTAACCCTTAATTCTCGACAAAACGGTCCCGTCCGTAATGGCTTCTTTGACAAAATGAAGCATGGATGGGGGACAGTTTAATTCCAGGAAAATTCGCTTTTATACATACCAAAGATGCACGTCGGGCACAAACGATGTTGATTTTCTTTGTTCCATCGTAGTCTGGACACTAGCCGGGTTACTTCTCAAAGGATCGAGCGTAGATGTTAATTGGAAAAAGTTTGTTCGTCTTTGTAGCTTAATACCTTCGTTCGCGTTTACGTTTCTTACGGTTCAACGTGAAAATAAATTCTCCACGTATTAATCCTTGGAATGCTAGCGTTATAATTGTGTCTCGTTTCCCTAGGCGCGTATAACGTTCGTGTAATGTATAATTTCTCGGATACGAAATGCTTCAACTCTCCAGCTCGTGATTTAAAAGTACCTGGTATAAGGATACTCGAGAATGACGGATGAGAGAATCGATTTTTTTTTTACCAACGTGGTACCACCGTCTACACTTACCTAGTCGCGTGTAATTTACACCTGGTGCGTTTCCCCTTCGCTCGAAATTTCTACTGGCTGGTAGAAAAGGGCATTGACACTTTTATTACGTTTCGGTTGCGACTGGTTTTTTACTTCTCATAAAGATGACAGGACGTATCTATGGGTTTCCCGCGGAAAGATGCGTGGAGCTTCTTCGTAAAAGGATATACCAAAGCCCTATCACATTAGTATGCCGTGCAATTTCCTAGATATAGCCTACATGCAAAACCAGGCTCGTTTCCATGACTTCCTCTATATTTTTCCACATCGTAAAGCCCTACAATGCTCGTGACACGATCGAACGAATAAAAGGGTCGTTGATCCAGAAGAATCGAGGCGAATCTTTAGCCGTGTCACAACCATTGAAAGACACGAATAAAATTCGTGGCATAAAGCACGCAAGATTGATGAGATTTGAATGATACGTATCGGGAACGCGGCGATCTAGCGAGCGTCACTTTGGCGAACATCCATTTCTGTTTCTAATGAACCAATAAACTAGTTCTTCAAAACGAATTCATCCTCTGGCTATTCAATAGAATCAAATGTATCCTCCATTATCTTCGAGTCGTTAACCTCTCTGCTCCATTTATTACGAAGGAACAATACGGGGAAAGAGACTTGAAGAGAAACCTTAAGGAATCTTCGAACCAGATGTATCGATTCGAATCTAACAAAGTATCGTACGAACATCGAAAAACCTATCCATTTCCTTCGAATATCTATCCTCGACAATTCTTTCCTCTGAATTGCAAATTCTATGGATCCTCCGATGGATCCTCGTAACGATCCAAATACCCTTTAAAAATCTATATGTCGAAAGGGATGTACACACAGTGAGAGAGGGAGAGTCGATCGAAATGCGATCGTTCTTCAATTTAACTCGCAACAACCTGGAGAACAGCCGAGGATTTTATCATTGTCACCAGTCCGTGGAAATATGTATGTAGGTATATGAATGAAAGAAGGATATACATATAGAAGGCGGAGTGGTAGCCGGCAAGAGATTGGCAGCCTATTGTCGACTCGTATATGTAGACTTCAATCGGAAAAGCTATTTCCCGATCGTATTCCACGCCGCGGCGCGGGCCGAATTTAACGGTCAGCCATAGTAGGCAGAAGCGCAACGCGCCGCTATTGAATTGACTGGCGCGATGGCGTGGTCGAAGCTTCAAAGCCAACGAGTCTACGGATGGGAGAGGAAAAAATATATGTTGGTATATGAAATCCTCGAAGAAACACGAGGAGAATACACATTTCATTCTGAAAGCCAGAAAAAACAAGCCCGGAGGATATATACGAAACGATTGATTTCAAATCGATGTATCTTTTATATCGAGTCGTGCTCCTCCAACTGTAAATAAAAACTCGATCAGCTTTTACGTTGTTCTTTATTTTTATTTCCCCCTCCCTCCTGTTTTCGTACGTCTTCTTTCGTCGAGAATCGAAAGTATCGGAAATAGGGATGTTTGGATCAACGAGTCTTTGCTCTGTCTTTCATTTGATCAGAGCTACTCAGATTACTCGAATAGTAATTTATCCAAATTTTCGTTGTCTCTTTATTTCGATGTAATTCCTCTACCGATGGTAGCACGAATGGAATTCGAGGCATCGAGCATGCGTCCCCTTCTAAGTTAACCTGCTAGATACCTCCTAATCGAATTTACGTGCATCAAAGCCCTGAACGGTGACCAGCTTGAATCTTGGGGAGTCGTGGAATTTCAGGGATCGTGTAACTTCATTTTCTCCCCTACGACCCTTTATTGCCTCGGTTTCAATAAACTCTAGCCGCCCTATTTCCTCGCTTCCTGACTCCTCGATTAACAGCGAGAGATCGGTAAATACGGATTGTTCTTCGCGTGATTCAATTTTAGTATTTTATCTAGGGTAAAGTTACGTCGCGTTATCCTTATCGTGCTACTGTATCGGCAGACTTGTTTAACCATATGTAAGTCAAACAATCGCGATAAAAAGGATCGATCGCATTTATCGGCTTTTTCTAACGGTAATGTCGTCCGGCACTCGTCAAGATTCACGTAATTTGCGTACCCGATATCACCAGCTTTTGAGAGGCTACCGCGTAAAAGAGGCTCGTAAAACTACTGTGCGCATCGCTCTCAGACACTCCCCGAAGCGTAAAGAAATTATAACACCGCGACAGCTTGGCAACTTTTTTACGATACGAAAAGCTCCCCTCACTTTCACGAGAGGAGCGTTAAATAATAAAGTAGCAGCGCGCGAAGATGGCAGACTCTGATCTCGATGAAAAATAGTTTTCAGTTCTTCTCTTTTAATCATAATAAACTGGCTTTGTCTCTCGAGAGAAATTAGTTTTTCTCTTTCTCTCCAAGTAACAGCGGTTGTAGTTCTTTTTTTCTTCTTCGTCTTTTTTCTGTTTTTTCTTTCTTTATAATCGAAGGAATAAAGCAAATGAATTTTCATCGCTGGCATTACACGAGCTGATGCCTCGCATTCAGCGAAACGAAATGTGGCAGGAGTGGCACAGCTAACAATTCCATTACGCGCAGCCCGGAGCCTTCGTTTCCGAGATATTATTGACACGAGCAAAGGCGATTGGAAATAGCATAGGTGGTGAGGGTTGTTGTAACCTGCTAACGTCCATAGCCTTTCTAACGGCAAACGTGGTGAACTCCGTATCAGAGAAAAGATTATTCCCCTGGTATATTCTACCCTAGAATAATCGACGAAAGTTCGTGTTAAACATTCACATGCATGCAATCTTCAATAATTGCTTTTTCACCGTAGTTACGTTGAACTACATCGTTAATTCGAAAACATCGGTACGCTATTCCACCGTTGTTACAGCTATAACATCGGTAAAAGGCGGACGTCGTAAAGCCTTCCGGAAATATCTGTCAGCTGAAAATGTGTGTGTAAACCTACTTTCTCCAGAGAAACGATAAACAAAGTCAGATGGCAATCATGAAACGAGTGTACTAATGTCTGCTTTTACGACAGCTAAGGATCGAATTGCCCTGGCGGAGTGACGACACCGATATGATCCAATTTTATTCATTTTCTACGGTATACCGTGTCAAAGATCATCAATCGAGAATCACGACACGGACGAAGAACGACGATACCGTGAAAGTTACGGGAAACATTGACGGAATTTCATAAATTAGAAAAATATATGTTCGGCAAAGGGAATTTCTCGAGCGTTTCGCGTGCGTTTAATTGTCCCACCTGGGAAAACTTGTCGAACGCGAAAATTAATTACGTTGCCCGAACAACGGTGGCTAACGAATTTAATGCTTCATAAGCGATGAACTAAATTATACGCCTGTTTTACTTCTTGATTTTCAACCTGATTAAAGCGCATCGTGCTTTCCCTCTAGTGGAAGCCTCCTCCTCGCCAGATACGCGGTAAATTTCGGTAGGTTGGTTTCCGGTAAGAACGATCAAAATTTCGCGAATCTTTCTCGAAGAGTATATCGTCTAGATATCGGCAAAAATGTCTAGTATCGTTATTTGATCGTTGATTACCGGAAAGTGGCAGTGATTGAGTATTAGCACGCGACATGTTTTGCAGTGCGTGCAAGTATTCGTCGGCATCGCGTAATGTAATTAAATCGGTGAACGTAATTGAATTGCGAGTGATCACGACCGAACGAGCCGCGAGATCGTTCGTTTCGATATAGCTAAGTGAATCAAGTAACGAACAACTTGTTACCTTGTGAATTTACAATTATACAGAAGCAATTAGAAATACCTACGAGCTGAATTTATTTCTTTTATCGTTCGAAGAGTAGTATCGAAGAGCTAAAGCTGCTGAGATATTCATGGATGTTTGCAATATATCTTTCTGCGACATGAAAGCATCCTAGGAGATTAGTTTGTCTCACGCTGCGAGATGTGCAACAAAAATACCCTCTGCTAGATATTTCAGTAAAGACTTCCGCGAGTTTGTATCCGCTCTGAAAGATGGAACGTATAACAGGAGAGTGAGACTCGTATTTCGACCTGTCTTACAGAAATTCAGAGCTAAGTCTCGACTACTTGGATATCTAACTACGACATAGTTCGAGAGTACGGTGGATATCGGTTTATTCAAATTTAAGCCCGATTTCTTTCGTTTTATTAGCATCTTGCAGAAATCGTAACACCAAGGATTAACACCGAGAATTAAAGAACTTCCTCTCGATCGTGATAGAAGCAACTCGGAGGGAAAGATTGTTCAAACGAACTGTTTCCACGAAACTTTTTCCTTTCCACACCGAAGTCGGAGGAATAAATAGAGAAAGTTAAAAAGTGAGATCTCTGTGAGATCTGTCGCTGTTTCAGTTCTAACAAATGAATCTAATTCAACTCGACCGGTATACAAATTCCGCGGAACATATTCCGAAAATTATCAAGATGTACGAGCACGCTGTTGCACTTCAAGTATACCACATATGTATGCACACACATACGTAAAAACCGTATTTTCGTATATACTGTGCCGTGTTACAATTCGAACAAATGGACGAGAAAACGTTCGAATAATTTTCGATAGTTCAACGAGTGTCAATACTGGAGTGGAAAGAAATCGAGCTAGTCTAAATATTTTGGAGTTTTCTTAGTTAAGCATATAATATCCACAGGAAGCCGGAGATTCAATATTGAAATCAGGAGAAATTCACTTTCCCGTGAAAAATGAAAAAAGGAAAAATCATCTTTGCCACCTCGAACGTTCCCGAAGTGTTCTGCAATGGGTAACTAACAAAGCCACTCTCAGCAGCAAAAGGGTTAAGAAAATTTGCCAAAGTGAAACGACTCAGGTAGCGTGTCGTTTCAGGCGCAAAGTTTCCGGGCGATTCGGTAGCACAAAGAAAAATACGAAGCGTAAAAGCGAAAGAAAACGGCCGTGGACCGATGAATAGATGGTCGATTGATAGATCCGGAAGTTACGACATAACTTTCATCGGATTTTTCGCCACGTTAACGGGCTTCGGTGGAATGAAGGCATACAACGAACGCACGATACGCGAGAGGGGTTGGGAAAATTGTCGGTTTAGCCGATGCATAGATTTCCAAGCAGTCAGAAAACAGGGTAGATGTATTGGCACCCTGTTGCGCTCTTCCACGTCGATACACGCACACCAACGGGCAAATCCTGCGTTCGCAACAGCATTCGCTCTCTCTCTCTCTCTCTCTCAATCAACCTGTCGAATATCATACGATCGATAGTGTCTAGGTCAAAATAACGCTTGAAAGCTCGCGGGCGAAAGACATCGAGAATCCAAGCATTATTGAAGACGTTGCCCGATGAGCTGAGCCGCTCGTTATTCGACTCGATTTCCTCGCGTCCATTACAGTAATTGCGTTCTTTATCTCTACCAAAAGTTGTTACGGTCCTGGTAAAAGCGGTCGATACAACGATGTCCAGAGATAGACAACAGGACGTTCCAATTAATTTCGATTCGTCAAGTGACGCGTGATTTTTGTCTCGCAATTTTGTGATAATAAACGTTGGGAAAATTTGATTGTTCAGTTAGCATGCTGTTGCTGTCGTAACTCAGGATGCAAAGACAATAAACGCCGAAATAAGTTTAGTAACAGCCATATCTGAGGTAAATGTTGGCATCGTTTGTGACGCAGATAGCTTGTAATGTTCAAAAAGTAAACCTAACAACGACACGGAAATTTAACTAATTATAAAGTTATCTCGCGAACGTTCTAGTTACCATAATTTTCGGCGATGACGGTTCTGTAATAAGGTATGAAGCATAATTGCGCCCGACGCAACTTCGTAAAATGAGTTAGGAAAGGCGATTAAAAATGTCGTCTGCGTCTAGCCGGATAAATAACGTAGGCTGAGTACGTAGACACGGTATCGAAATAAATATGTAACACGTACGTATGTATGCAGGTAAAAGGGTATGTAATTAAAACGAAGCCTAAAGTCACACCGGGAAACGATGTTGTCCGTGAGCTCGTCAAAATCGAAATAAAGTTCATTATCGTTCATCCACCCCGCGATACCAATCAGAATATTTTATTCGTGTCCCTCGTAAAAAAAAAAAAGAAAAAAAGAAAAAAAGGAAACATGAAACGAACCCC
This sequence comes from Anthophora plumipes, assembly GCA_951804975.1. Classification (NCBI taxonomy): domain Eukaryota; kingdom Metazoa; phylum Arthropoda; class Insecta; order Hymenoptera; family Apidae; genus Anthophora; species Anthophora plumipes. Next base: position 25,596,391 of record OX638114.1, read on the forward strand.
TGTACTCATTTTACCGAGTCGTTTAATTAACGCAAGTTACCACTCGTTAAAATTCGCTCGTCTCTGGAGAGACGAGTGCCTTCGAAATCTCCTATGAACTTAAAGTTGTTGAAAGTTGACAAAGAAAAATAATGAGATTAAAAAAAAAAAAAAGGGGAAAATAAAAAATACAAATAATATAGAACAAGCGTGTTAACTTTTCCTCTCCCTTATTTCACTTTATTCCCTTTTACACATGTTTCACTTGTAACACTCGCGCTCTCGCAACACACGCTTCTTGTATTTTTAACACACACGTCCCTCAAAATAGACATTTACGTAAGCGTTTGCTTACGCGACAAAGGATCTCGCGCGATATGGAAAACGATTCTCGTATCTTTCGCCTGGTTTATTGAAACCGAAGGCTGCAACTTTCTTTGCCATTCTCTTCCACGATCGTGCGGAGCGTAACAAAACTTCCGTGGAAGTTCATTCGTGTCAGTTTACGCGGAACTTTCGTTTCCTCGTAAGATATCCTACCGCCATCATTGTCAAAGTTGCGTGGGGTTTATTGGAAGAGTAGAAAAAAGAAAGGAAAACAAAAAAGAAAGAGAGAATTCTACTCGACGACTGTACGATTCCTGGACTCTTCCGTGCCGAGTCGAGAAACACACGAGTAAAATTGCGTGATCTTATCAACGATGTAGGTAATTCGAATAATCTTTCGCGGAAAGAAACAAAAGGGAGAGACAAAGTTACGCTGAAACTTCTCGCGTAATTGCCTTCGGTGAAGAATAAAAGAGAATGGTAAAAAGAAATCCTGTGAGAAAGTTGAAGAGAAATAAGGGATAAAATGTTCCACGGAAATTGAACGAAATTACTGAAAACAAGGCAATGATACTAGGCAATAATGCGACACGGCTTGAAATTACCCTTAATTTTTATTTATTCACAGACGTTTTGGGTAATTTGTTACCGCATCGCGAGAAATCCACGTAGCTGAAACGTTTCATTATCAACTTGCGACGGAGGAACGTGACCAGCGTTTCGAAACGATTTTCCAGGAAGCTCGGGACACGAACGCGTCCCTCTCCGCGTCACGAAATTCTACAGATAGAAAAACATTTACAACATTTACAACCTCTCCCGTATACGTATCGTGAGAAAATTATTGCAACGATAATATTGAAAAAGAAAAAAAAAAAAAAAAAAAAGAAAATCTCGTTTCGCAGTCGTTTGTCGTTAGTCGCTGCGAAGACGAGCAAACCCGACGCGGAGTAGTAAGTAGTATAACCCGGCCATAAGTCAGACCACGTACATGAAGTGTATTTAACGAGGTTGCGTATCGATTTTTCTTATCTAAACCTTATCGTCGGTGAACAGGAACGGATAAGGCTTGTTATATGGATGGAGAGTGGCAGAGGGATAAGTTTGATTCCCCCTGCGGGAAATTATATTCGATGCCACAAGGCTGAACGACACGGAATTAATAACTAATAATAGCGGAAGAAAAATACTTGATATCGTTAAGGAGGGGAGAGGAGAGTGAAATTTGTAGATAGCAAAATTAAGATTTAGATAACGCTTCTTTATTTTTTATAAAATGCGAGAGGATATATTTGTTCTTATTACGCTGGTAATATCACGGGGTAATTGATCATTTTCCAAGTCTTAGCTGGAAATTACTCGAGGAATATCCTACTCGGGATTATAAAAATGGAGGAGAAGATTACGCAAGATTAAATGGATTTCGAGATCCTGGCAATTCGCGGTTAGCCTTAACCCGCGCATCTTCCGTTCTCTCTGTATAATCTGAATCGATACCTTCCACTAAAATCTTTATCACGAAGACATAACCTGATCGTTCCTGTCTGCTTTTTTTTTTATCGCTGCTAAAATTTATACGATAATACATAACCAATTTATATTTTCCCACGAAACTTTGTAAAATCAATCTCAAGCTCGGATCGTTACGACGAAACACTACTGTCCGAATAATTTGCTAACCGTAAACGTTTAACAGAAAGCGAGATCATCGATTAAAAGGGGATGATATATGAGTCGTCGTCTGGTGCCTGTTAGTGGTAATTAGTGACTACGCTGCACACGTACATATGCCTTCTGTTCCGATCTAGAATCAGAAACGATTTGTCTAGAGATAAAGTTGCATGTTGCACGAAATCCAATTGATTAATGGGACAAATATTAAATCTATATCAAATGTTGATTTGACAAGTATAAAAGAATAACATTCGATAACGGAGATAAGCAATGTAGGCTAATTACGACATTTTTACAGCAATAATTACGAAGAGCAATGAGTTATTCGTGCAGTCTCGAAAGGCGCAACGTGTTCACGTTTAACACGCGAACGTACAACCGGTAGTAAATGCAATTATTATCGCGATAAAGACGCGAAAACTCGCCGTTGTTCTATCTATCCACTATGCGAAAAGCGATCACGTTTCTTTTGATAAGTGTTCCTTTCTATTCGTTCCTTAATTTCTCTAGATGTAACTAGCCGATCGATAGGGTTAAATTGAATTGAATTGACAGAGTATTAGAATCGAGAGAATACGATAGTATTACGAACTGAAATTTAATCGTAGACTAAATAAGATAGAGTGTATAAACTTTTCAATTTAGACGACTTCTCTTTCAAGATGTTTACTCTATCCAAAAGAAGCCTTCGTCTCCGCGATTGTCTCAAATAAATAACTAAGAAAAATCATCTCTCCTCGTTCCCTACATTATCTCCACTGTAAGCTCCTTTCCGTTTTGCCAGAAGAAATCTATCATTCGATAAAGTCGAGTTAAAGGTGTCTCTGAAAAAGAAGTGCCACTAGAAGTAACTCAACCGAGAAATTCATCAGAGGGAATCAACGAAAAGAAAGTCAACGATACAGTCAACCATGATAATCTTCACTGTTTTCTCCGAAGTATAAACGGATTTATACCCTTTATCAAGTCAAGGATGCAACAAAATAAAATCGTACAAATACCTTTGTATCCTCCCCTATGGCAAACCAATTTAATCAGCTTAATCCAAAGGCTTGAATTAAATACGCAGTTGAAGATGAGAATTAAATACACGGTACTTAATGTAAAGACAAACAAGGCGAATTTTGGCGTCGAGAGGCAAAGCAGGTCGCTACACACGCCGGTAGGTACACGTGTCAAATTTGCATAGAGAGCCTGTTGCATAGGTAATGGACAATTTCCCCGTGTAACCTCATTATCGCGTTATTAGAGAATCGCGCGCGGCCGCGGTCGTTAAAGTGGATGGGCTTCGAGTTCGATTCACGTGACATATAAGATGTGAAGGTACATAATAAATCAAGACCGCAGAGATCGTCGGGTAAATCTTCGAGGATTGAATAAAAGATACACCGATCTCTGAATCGTTTTATAATCGAGCTCAGAGTAAAAAAGCACAGATTCCTCGCGGAACTGGTGAATCTTTTTAAATAATTTCACGATACCTCGATACGATTCTGGTTTGAAGAAAGAGACAGAACCGAGCTTAGCAACAGGTGGAGCCGGCCACTCGAGCTCATTGCGGACCAACGAGCGCAAACGAGCCCGCGAGTAATCGATAGTAATTATCCACTCGCTCTTGCGCGTAAATATCCTCGAAAACAAGCCTTGCCGCTGTTGCTGCTCTTCCGAGCAGTACCAACCAGACTACGTATCTCCCTCTGAACGTGTCACTCTGATTAAAAAACGGAAGTAAATCAATTTATCAGTTGGCGCCCCCGATCCTCCTACCACCTTCCGATTCGCTTCGTTAAGTGATACTCTGAAAGTAACGAAAAAAGAAAAAAGAAGAAAAAAAACAACAGACAGGAAACAAGTTTGTTATGGGCTTAATCGACGTACAATATATTAAATTGGATCGTTTAACGAGCATTTTAAAACGTCATCATGAAGGTAACGAACCGCCGTTTCTCCATTTACCGTAAACGAACGAAACAATCGATAAGGAGCGGAGATTGTACGATTTCTACGGCACAAGAATGACACTCGACGACATTTTCACGAATGTCATAAGTCTTCTTACAAAGGAGGATAGCTACAAAGCCCTCGAATTGAGTTTCACCCGCTGTACTTATAGAGATATGAACGACGTCCAATTTTTCCTGAACAGGAACAAGAGAGTTCTTGTTTCAAAAGCCATTTTACCTTTCGATGTATCGAAACTACACGTGCCCCCGCGGCGTACAATGTGTACTGCATTATTTGTTAACCTTCCCATATTTCAGTGGAAAGACAAAAGTTCTTTCGGAAAAATTCTACTAGCTGAATCGGTTGAACGATTCGAATCTGTTTGAATTGAAATAATTTCAACGTGAAATAGCGGAACTTTTCTTCCAAGAAGAAAACAGAGAAATAAAAATAAAACTGTTGTAACTTCGCGTATGAAATTTCGCTGAAATATTTCCTGTTCAATCGGTGGATGTAACGAAATATAATTGCGTCTTGTTTGAGGAAAAGCATGAACATAAAATGAACGTTTCTGACAGATAAATTGCTCGACGTATCCTGCTAAAGGACCACCGATACTGAAGAGATATTGCACCGTGGAAGAACTGAATAGAATCGAATAGAACCATTCTGATTGGTCACATTCGTCGAAAGGTCATAGTCACATTTCAAAAGCACATGTGTGTATGAAACCACCAGCCTTCTGAAGGATTAAGAGTGCCCCAGTGAACGTACACACAAAGTCAAAATCCTCTTTGACGAACAAATTGGACGTCTTTTAATTAACATCATCTCCCTACTCTGGAAAATAGTTTCCGCTATGTAAAAACGAGTCCTTTCTGAAATAATATTCAATTATCGTCACAACACAGTGGATGAAAATTCTTAATCGCATTAAATAGTTTCCCTGTACATCGTCTACAATATCGTATATAGCAGGGGATTTATTGTTTCGAAAAAATTGTTTAACTTCGTTACACGCAGTCCTTTTTTTTTTTTTTATTTAATCCAGAGATGAGTAAACTTCAGCGAATTAAATCTAGATAGTCAGGTGTTAATTCCTACGGTGTTGGGGAAAGTTAAACGAAGGAAAGTGCGGTGGAATGGTGAATGAGAGTGAACGTGGCCGGAAGATGATAGGTTCTCTGGGTAATACTAAGGCCGGAAATTGTCGGTTAATCCTTTAACCCTTCAACGGTGAAGAAGATGGGAAAAAGGAGGAAGTTAGAGGAGGAAAGGAGGAAGCGACAAAGGTTAGGAGAGTATCGCGGTAGCGTGTAGAAAGAGGGAGGCTGCGGCTATTCTGTGGTTTGAAATTGCAAGCCTCCTCTTGGACATACGACGGAAACTCCGCCGGTGACTTTGTGGAGGCATGCTAAATTCGCCAAACCTAATGGAGTCGAACGAAGGCGATGTTTGCGCACGGAACGCTTCGAGTAATGAAACCTATGACGTGAGCAGCTGGAAATAGGACGAGGGATACACGTATTCCGCTAAATTACCGAGACACAATTATAACGATCGCGTACACGCGATGAATCCAAGGCTCGACTAGGAGCTGGTTCAACGATATTTATCTGGCTGGACGGGAATGAACGGTGGCGGGTGATAAGATTGAATTAATTAAACAAACAATCAGAGGGAGGGGAGGGAGGTGGAGGAAAAGAATTCTGTCCCGTATATTGAATACAGACCTGTGGAATATCCCTCTTGTCCCGGGCGAAACGAGCTCAGCAGGTAGGTATTGATTTTTCTTAATTATACTACCGAATGTCGGAGGCTTTAGGCTCAACGTTTACCTCGTAGGATTAACTGCGTCCTTTTATCGATAATCACGCAGCGACGGTAATTTTGATCGTTAGTGAAATACGATGAAATATCATCTTCTTTGTGCAGTGAATCAAGGAACGACCATCGTTATATCCACGAAGCGAGACGAATAAAATTGCGCAGGAGAGGGCAATAAGCGTGGAAATTGCGAAATGCGTTCGTCAAAGGATCTCGGTCGTCTAACAACGTTCAATAAGAAACTAATTTATAGGTAGCGGCGGAAAGAACTTCCAGCAACCCTCGAGCAAAATACGAGCGGAGAGAGGAGGAGAAAAAATACGACGCAAATTCATTGTCCCAGCAGGCGATCTTTGGTAGAAAGGAACGTTCGTGTCAATTTTCGCGGAAAAGCATGGATCAAACGAGAGAAAGCTCTCCCTTGGAACGTATCCGTGGAAAAAGCCGAGAGTCTAAGAGCCGCGAAACGTGCAACGCCGAAGAATGACGTTGCTGCTAGCTTATGCTCGTTTACTCTGGTTGTTCTCGAAAATTTTCCTCGTAGAGAAAACTCGTTACCCTCGAATGCTTCTCTCGCTCACCCGGCAACTTTTCAATCGCAAAGTTCACTCTAGTCGACGATGTTTTTGTTAACAACGCGAACGATTAACGTAAAACGGTCGAAATAATTAGTCACAGGGCAAATTGATATCGCGAATCCCTGACAAACATGGATGCTGAACGGCGTAAACACACAAACGAGCAAATCAATACAGGAATCAATATATCCAGGTAAAGTAGCGACTGTGCGCGGCAAACATCGCGTACAACCCGGCGACCGTGGTTCCCAGGAAATGCAACAAGTCGCAGACACCCGTGATTCGACCTGGAGAGAACTGAATTGCCACGAGCACCGCCGTGTCGCTGCACTTTTCTCGATTGAACAGATACCAAGTTTACTACTACGATTTCGTTCCTACACTTTCGAACGATCCAAAAATCTTAGAGAATTTATCACGTCTAACAGATAATCCGATCGGTGTTCTTTCTTTTGTTTACATTCTTCTCCTGGTGGAAGAGTTTTTAATCGATAAACTTGTAATAAAATAATTCAAACGAAAGGAATAAACTAAAGAACCATTCAAAATTAATAACCCTATCCATTTGTTTCTAAATTCATCTACAACTTTATTCACTCGGTGAAACATTGTTCCATGGGATAGCGAAAGTACGCGAGACAGATGTTACCAACTTTCGAGTAGTATGAATGTAGAGTCCGCAAAACTCTCTGTGTCCCTAGAGCAGTTGAGTTGAAAAGGGAATGATAAATCATCTAGAACCTAGGACTTCCCTACGGAAATATAAGGGAGGAAAACGCGTAGGCGGAAGGACGCGCGTGGATCGCAAGCTCAGATTCAGAGGCTGTGCGAGGAGCGAACACAGTGTCGAATCTGGACTCCCAGGCTCCGTCGATCGATGCCCGGGGCGCGCTGCTATACATGTATATAACCAACCCTGCTCACTGCCTCCCTCTCTATCCCTTGCCTCCTATCCTAGCCCTCTGTCTCTCTCTCCTTCACCTACGTTTTCGACCTATACTATGCCGGTAGGACCTGTGCCACCGCTCTGTCACCTGGCTACCCTGCGAACAACTCCCTCCAAAACCTCCCGGCCTTTAATCTCCTTCTTCTTTATCCTTCTACACATTTTTTTATTCGAAATATACCTCGATACGGAGAAATTAAAAATGATGCTCGATCAATGAAGCTTAGTTTTTTTGTTTTCTGAGTAACTTTTGAAAAAGTATCTCTCAGTTTTGTTGTTGTTTCTTTCGTATCGATTTAAAGGACAACGCGATAGGAATTGATCGGGGGTCAGATTCTTCACGCAGAATACAGGACGATTAATTCTCGGTGAAATCGTGTGCAGATAAGCCAAGAGCATCCCTAATTACCCGTGGTGAGTATCATGCAATGAACTGGTATCATAACGATGGCGAACAGTTCAGCATAGACGTATCTGTCTGTCCTGTATTGCGCGTAATTTGAAAAGGCCTTTCCAAAAGGCTTTTGACAAGTCCTGACTACCATTCAAAATGACCATGCAATCTAAATTAGTATGCCGCTGTGATAAACTCGTCCTACAATAGAGGACAAACCCAATATAATCAGCTTAGAAACCAATGCACGAACTTCTGAATCGTTGTACATTTTATACTTCAAAGCTCTACGTACATATGTATGTAGCTACGCGCCCAGGAACCTTCTTTAATTATACAAGCGTATTCCATTGGTTAAATCATAATGTTTCAAGATATTACTATGAACCTTTTGCCTCATCTCAATTTTCTTCAAGCAAATAATACATATGTGTATACGTACAATATGGTAGTAGGTTAGTTAGCGAACGTAAAGTTTATGCGTATATTTAGCTAGATGAGAGGGAGCAAATAACGAAGTAGAACGAAATTTTGTAGCCGCTACACCCGGAACTAGCAGGTATTAAAGAGTTGATTACAATGTCTGGAAGCTGCAACCTTATATGTGCCAATGTGGTTATATAGATCCACGACTCTTCAGGCGGATATAATTTTCCGCGTAACGGGTGTCCGGAAACACGAGTAACCGCTTGTAACAGCAGCTACGATTTCCGTGATACATCACGAAATAAAACGACACCGCTATTTTCGTTGCACTAAACCACCCGCTTTATTGTAAGAGTTTCATTCAAAAGTGTACCTTGCTATTCTTAACGCGCCGCTCTCTTTATTCTACTAGCTAAACGTTATTCCCAGACACTGTTTCGAAAAAATACAGCACCGTAACGTCGTCTATTTGCATCGAACGATACACAGAATGATTCAGACCGTCTCTTACCAAAGGATACGTCGTCCTATTAGTTGAAACACGCTCACTAGAAGAATCAACGAGTCTCGTAGAATTGCAATTTCCCTCAACATGGATATTCCAGCTTTCCAACCGAGGAACGTAGGATAAACTAGAAATTTAAATGAAGTTTTTCCGTTGCTTAAGAGAGATGAAATATTCGTTGGAAAATCTCGTAAGGAATGACGTCTGTTCTACTCCGACACCCTGTAAGCTTGATGTCTACATGTAAACTACAATGTCTGTATTAATCCGTCCTCTGATCCAATCAATCCCAAGAACACACAATAGCACGACATAATACACACGTATCGCACGTTCGTGTGTAGATAGAAAGACCGTCGAATCACTACCATATCTCAACACCTCCGAAATCATCGATGAAAGTTGATCGTTGATCCGTGAAATTTCTGTTGTATTAATTAAAAAAAAATGCACGCACGAATAAGAGACAAGTGGCAAATACCAACTTCTGGCAGAACTTCAAAGAGAAAGCTGTGTTGTAATCGAAAAGCTCGTTGAGACGCAAAATTGGTTTCCATCGGGGTCGTAAAACTTTCATTTTAATTTCAAACCGAGGGTTATTTTTAACGCGTCTCTCCCTTCTCTTATCTCCTCTTCCATCGTCTCTTATCGTATGATCCAAACCGACTCGAGAAATAAAGAGAAAGCAACAACAATCAAAAGTTCAAACGATATCGCAGAACTAAAGGCGGATCTTTATTTAGCCTCGATTCTGTACACTTCGTTAGGGTCGTTTCGATTATCGGCGAAGGATCTCCGTGTTGGCGGGCGAACACCTCGCAGCTACCGGATGTCCAACAGGAATTACGTGTGCATGCTTAGGGGCTGTACACAGGAAAGGAGACGAGGAGATCGTAATCAGGGAAGGAGAGCGTCGACTCTCGTATGCATGCATTCTCCATATATGTATAGTCTTTCCTCTACATCTTCCTTCCTTCCTTCCTTTCTCTCGGCTAATTTCGATTCCACCATGCGTATACGCACAGCCGTTCGATCCGCGCATTAGGTAAATACATCGGATATTATATATCGTTCGAAGAAGACAAGAGTATCGAGACCCTAGTATACCGTGAAAATTCATTTGTTTCTATAAAATCGATATCCTTTATTTGATCATGTAAAATCGAGGGAAATATAATATCCCTTTCGATGGTACAATGTATGTCAACTACATACGTAAAACGCAAGTTTCGTCGTACTCCAAAGAGAACGGGAATAAATTCGTTTGGTATGCTATGAATCGTATGCTCGCTACGGAACTACGTAAAATACCTTGCGGTTCCCATAAGAGGCTTACCCCTGAATCTTGAACCTAAGATACCGAAGATCCACAGAAACTGATGAATTTTACCCGAGGCTCCTTTTCGGCTAAAGTAAACATCGTATAAATATTCAATTTTCAAGATGTCATAGAAGTTGCGTATTAAGATAGAGTTCTGCGGAAAATATCGGAATTGAAACACAGCCGAGTTTATCATTTTAACGCACGATTCCCTAGAATCTAGACTCTGGAGAATATGCAAAAGACCCCCGTTGACGTGACATTTCATCGATCGAAAGCTCTCTGAGGGATTGCTATAAAGTAGTTTCGACATTTATCGCAGGTTACGAACCTCGTACATCTTTCGTTCCATCTACGATAACGTTATGAAAATCGTATAAAACTGTTCGTAACAAGAACCGATGATTTCGCTGTCAATTTTATTCAAATATCTTCTTTTCCTTTATTCGTGGCGTAAAGTTTTGCTATGTAATTATTCGGAACGAACGCAGAAAGACCGGGAAAAATTCGTTCTGGATTTAATTAGAAATCGCATGAAAAAAAAAAAGTTGAATTAACGCATGGAGATTGCAGATTCAACGTTCAATACAGTGCCCGCGGATAGAAGGTGGATATAATCGAGTATATTTTCCATAGAATTCCATGCTTCTTTTGTTAAATCACGAAGGGAATAATACTTATCATAGCCAATTCGAGTACTAGGTGGAAAATTCATTAGTAGAATACGCTTCCATCGATAATACGTTTTCCCAAGAAACTCCTTTGTAATCTACCGATTTAAATATCCTCCCAAGGAGGGAAGAAAAGTATCGAGCCGCAGAATACAAAAGATACGAGCGCGATTAAAAAATTTCTGGCTCGTTTAAGCGAAGGAGGAATCGATCTTCCGCTGATAATCATGACAGCCTAGAATTTCCATAGCGAATATCCCTAAGGAAACTCCGCGAAAAATTACAATTTCAACAATTTACAGATTACTCGAGAATGATAGTCGGGATAATTAACTACTTCGTAAGCAGAATTTCACCGAAGAATTTCAAGAAAATTCACCCGCCTGTTAAAGCTCCTTGGCAAGTAAACGTCCTCACCTTTAATTCAAAGTGATGCCTTTTTCCTGAGGGAGTTTCAAATCGACTCGCAGGAGTCGTTTCTCTTTTATAGAGCACGAATTAGCTTTCTCCCCACCTGGTAATTCCACGAAGAAATCTTCGCGATTCGAATCTCCAACCACGGAAGAAAAGAAGAAAGAAAAAAGAAAAGTTGAAAAGACGACGAAGCGTATCCGGAAAATTCAAACTATCACGCGACTCGTACAATATTCGATCGGCTACGGTGGTGAATTAAAATGCGGCTCGTCCATACGAGAAATGTCAATAAAATCAGAGATATTAATATTCACGAGCGTGAAGTTAGACTCGATTTTACCGAACGAGCTTTTAATTTGGACAAATCTGCCGCGTGTCTCGCTACGCTGGCTCGTCTCTCTTCACCCTCTTTTTTCCAACGCTGTCTCCACTTTTCGCCTTTCAGGTATTAACCCTCGACGAATGGCGTACGAACTGTTTGTTGCACGCGCGAGACAAACAACAAAAGACACCGGGGGAACATTGTCCGACCGGCAGGGATAGCTTTCGACTAAATAATTTCGTACACGAGCGAACATTCGCGAGAGAAAGGTGCATGCATAAAGTGAGAGGGGAAAAAAAGAGAGAGAGAAAGAGAGAGAGAGAGAGAGAGAGAGAGCACGGTGCAACCGTGCTAAAAATTTCGAACTTTACTGCGAATGGAACAGATACAGGTACAGAGAGATGCGGATATAAAACGCGGCACGTTTCCATGAAAAATTTCGTCAACCAGAGAGCAGGCTTTGAATGATACGAGCTGACTATGATACCTATAAAAAAGATCGCGATTCTTCGAACGTTGATTAACTTTCGATTATCTCAAGTATCTTTTCGAACGTCTTTTTAAATTTCTCTTGCGTTACATCAGATACAAAGGATGAGATACGTAGGATGATAGGCTGAATGGACAAAAACTTTGGGAAAAGAAATTAAATAAATTTATTTTAATTTTATTCTATCTTACATTATACCACATAGAATGATACATGTTGCGTTTAGATAAGTTTGACTATTTATTAGGAAGGCGTTTCGTAAATTATACAGTGGTAAATGAGATTAAGAAAAAAAAACGAAAAAATTACGAGTTTGCAGGAAACAACGAACGAAAATAACGAATGATGGATCGTGCTAAAAGTTTCTCGTACTATTCCGAGAAAGCGTGGAATTCCATGGTGATCAATTTTTACTACGTCGGTGTATAACGAACATTGTCAAGAGAGGACGCAACAAAGAATATGCGTCCATGTTGTTTATTTCTTGAAGATACTCTTAAAATTGGATACAAACTGACACGCTGTGAGACGTTTGTATCGACATCATACCCATGTACTTACGCGCCAATTCAGCCATTTCTTTTTACGAAGCGTCGAAACAGATTGCTTTGAAATTTATTACAAGTAGAAGCACAGACGCGTTCCACAAAACAGATTAATGTGCCGACACTTGTAAACATTGTAGAGAATCTTTCTTACGCAGCAAATAATCGTAATTTCGAATAGAAAATGGGAAACTAACCTTCCAGTATCTTTGGCAACCCCGTTGACGCCGTAGGGACGTGGAAGAGGAATCTATCCGTCAGCTGGTCATCATAGTAATCGCTCCTCGATGATGCTCACCACCACTAATAATTCACTGTCACAGAACGTGTCACGGTGACGCCGCAATATGTCATCGTAGACGATACTCGGCCCCCCTCTGTTCCGCGTTTCGACCGAATAACGAGATCGTGATACACACGGACCGCGAGGTAAACTGAAGCGAATGGCAATGTGACGACGGCGAATAGCTTCGCGAACGCGCAAGACAAATAAAAACAAAAAAATATATACTATGATTCTACGCAGCTACGTATAGCGCTTGCAAGCGCTTGACGGTCGCTACACTAACTGCCGCTTCTTCGCTTGAATTTCGACTACCCCGACCGCCGTCATTGTTGCAACCAATCACCGTCGACCTGCGCAGCCACTAGCTCAATCCCCTTCCACCAATCAACACGCGAACCAAATGTTTTCGCGATCAACTGTTACAAACGTTTCCTCTCGAATTTTGAATTTCCCACCATTATCCTCGTCGTTTGAAGGATAGTCTGCCGTTTGAATTCGTAAAACATACATCGCGTCGTGTCGTGAACGTATTTTCTGTGTCGAAATTCTACCGGAGTTCAAATCAAATGCTGTGTTTAGTGGAGTTCTGGTGTTTATACGAAGGGATACGTGTTCGTGAAGTTCTTAAAACGGTGATGTTCTTGTGAAAGTTAAGAAGTGATGTGGGTGTACGAAAGTGAAGTGCAAAAATGGAGTGTAATAGTGAAGTGCGAGAATGGAGTACAAAGACCTAATGCAATGAGACAGAAGGATTATCTTGATGAAGGATTATCTCAACCGTGGAATATCTCGTCCAGCTGAATTCAGAAGGTATGTTTTAAATATTTTCCTGATACGATGCATCCAAATGAATTATTTAAGTGATGTCGGTTCGTACGGTTAAGACAAGCGTTGATAATTCAAGTATTAATAATTCATCGAACCTGAAGAGGTTTTGAGGAAAATAAGTTAGATCCTCATACTTTAAGCCAGATCTGAAGTACGCGTAATTGCGTACGAGGACAATAGCAAGGAAATTTATTCTTCGTAGATTTGTTCTTCGTATTTTCAAATAGCATGCCATCGGAAGGCTTAGATTTCTAAAGCATTTGAAGATTCCTTATGGCGCTGCGAGAAAACAAGTCGATAAAATAGGGATACTCTTAACCAAAGAATAGTTTCGATTCTCATCTTGCAAATTCCGTTAATATTGGAGGAGCATGTTTTTCGAAAAAGTAATTAATTTGAATTTTTTTGACATTTCAACTTATATTCCTATATTCTATGAATGGGTAATAAAAGCAACAGCCAATTAATCTGTAGTGATTTAATAACAGAAATAAGTGAATAATTATATAATTTATTTCTATTTAACAGATAATTAGTCTTAATAATCTCTTAGCATACTTTTCATCGCTATCGTTTGACGTCAGGAAAACTGTAATTTTTCAAATCTATTTTAACGAAACTAACATCTAGTGCCATCTACTGGATTATCTCAAAGCCGTTATTGCAACTTTTTTAGTCGCTATCGCAACAATACCTTTATCGTTACAAGTTCAACGTTCGTATTGAACATCATTCTTAGTAGCAAGGTGTACATATAAAGTATCGGAAACACGTGTTAAAAAGAACTACATTTCTTTTATTATACAAAAAATCAATAATTTGTACAAAAAGGTGTAATCTTATATTTTAAACTGTTCGTAATGAAGTCGAACATTTGTAAACAATCACCCTCTAAAACTGAATAAGCAAATATCGGATTCGTAACTTTGTTCGTGAAGCGAAATTTGTTACGAACTTCGAGAGTACTGCATTCACGACGATATCAATCAGTAATTTATTTTTCATCTAATCACGCGCTTCTTCCGTAAAACTACAGCTGTTATAAACAACACACATTCCTTTACAATTCGTACAATGCGTACGAGAGCTATGTCACAATTATATATTACGAATATATCAGTTTTACTGAAGGAGAAAAAAAAAATTTATTAAAGTGGCACATCTCGTGAAGTCTATTTTTCAGGAGAGAATCGGCAAATATAGGAAAATACGATCAAGTTGAGTAAATTAACATGGACACAGGTTCGTCTTCCACGAACTGGAATAATAAAAACGTAGTTCCTTCTTAGCTCGAACAGCAAAGTATTACTTTTCAATTACTCTGCTATATCCCGTCTATCCGAATCCCATCACCATTTGTACTTGTACTATTCTTTCAAATTGCACGATCCATTTAATGAAGATCGTTTAAAACTAAGTTAAAAAAAAAAAAAAACCTTGGAGATTCTCTATTAACACTCCGAGTAATAAGAAGGAAAAACATTCGAATAGTAACTAAAATAAGTGTGTAAAATTTGCTAGATTGTTTTTTTGGGATTACGACGATTGAGCTGCCAGCATTTCTTCTTGCTGTATTTTTCTGCGGTAGTTGTCCAAAGTAACTTGTATAGTCTTCTCAGAATATCGGCAGTTTTCGGCTCCACAGGTACACGTGAATGACTTGCATTTTATTATCCAGAATTTCTCTCCGTAATCGAAGCTGAAGGCAAACAATTCCGTGTTGATCTTCGGCGATAAATACATTGCATTAATGAAAATCGATGTTCAAGAATAACAGGGGAAAATATGAATATTCCTCGTGACATTCGAACATTCTCATAGTAGACTGACTATTGATAATACGCTCTTCTTCGTGGAATTAAACGCGTATACCAAAACTTACCATCCTTTAAATCAGTGAGAGAAAAGGAAAATAAGGTAATAAATATCGTACTCGATATGTCAGTTTATCTATTTTAAGATACGGAAACAATATTAAGCTCACATATTCGGAGAGAGCGAAAGCAAAACTTTTAAGAAAGAGTAAGGCGAAGAAAACTAAAATTACCAGCGGACAACGATTAGCCAACCAACCAAAACCAAACAAGAAATGGTTTATTAACCAAAAAGGAAATAGCATGAAACGCCGGTTTTACTAATATGTACATGTGTTGTGATTTCCACGTGCCAATCGTTTATTTTTAACATACCCGAGCTCTTCATCTGCCTCGATGTCGCGGTTCGCGAAAAATGCTATCCTAGGAAAGTGCAAATCCTGATGCTCAACAAACACTCGCACTGGCAAGAGATTTGGTGCGCAAGAATGATTTATAAAACGAGCAATATTTCCGTAACGTCTCGCGTCGATACAATATGTCTCTCCGTCCTGTACATATATGAAAAGAGACAGAGAGAAAAAATATACAAAATCTTTGTTTCTCGTTGTTATTTGATATTGTATAAATTCGTACAAAGGTGTTCCATACTCACTCGATTGTCTAAATCGAACAAATAAGAATCATCTTCTCGATGATCTGCTTCAGAATCCGAGATGATCTCGCCAACGTATTCACATACGTAGGAACCTTTGGGAATGTGTCGTAATGTTCTAAGGCCCCATCCTTTACCTTTCGTACGAAATAATTGAAACCTTTGTGTCAGACCATGCTGAACGACGCGATTGTTACACGTGATACGATTGCAATCGCACGCTGGATTACATTCGAATAACATTGGAGGATCTAAATGGAAAATGAAAAGTCTGAGTATACAATAAGTACATTGTCATATACGTCTTAACTATATTATCCAATTATTATATTTACCTGCATAATTAAATTCAGGAATTAATTTTCCTTCTTCGTCGTACCAACATCTCAAGCTTATATTTCCGCACAAACACTTTTCTGAACTACAATTATCTTCGCATCGACAAGACTGTAAAGACGTTATCGTTCGGTCAACATTTATATTACTAGTAAAACAATTCTCAGTCACGTACAAAAAATCTGTTGGTTTATCTTCCGGATCATACCCATTAACACATTGTATCGGATTCGTTTCCTTACCACGTGAAATATCACTGTAAGAATGAATCGTTCAATGTATTTTATCAATATAATTCGATTGGATACAAAGATACATTAAATCTGATAGTCACTTTGTTAATATCTTTACTGTTTTCTCCCACATATGTTCAGAAAGTTCGTTGACTTTAGCATTCAATCTCAAAGCAGACATTGTATCACCATCGTTCGTACAACAATTTACCGCTGTTTCTCCCGCAGCGTTCACTTCTCCTATCTTAGCACCGCGAGCTAATAAAAGAACACTAACTGCATACTGATCTTGCCTCGCAGCTATATGCCTATAATCCCATCGTATATTACAGAAAACATTCATTATTTACATTACATTAAAAGAAATACTAGTTATTAGAAAACTTACAAAGGTGTATCGCCGTGAACGTTCACGGCATTCACGTCGCAACCTTCGTTAAGCAGCATTTCTGTTATTTCTGAACTTCCGCTAAAAGCACTCCAATGTAACGCTATATTTTGCTCTGCATCTCGAATTAAAGGATCGCACTTTTTGTCTAACAAAAATCGTGCGACATCGGTATGACGAAATTCGCAAGCCCAGATTAAACTAGTCCATCCACCATCGTCTACAGAATCTAATAAATCATAAGTAATCGTTGTTATGCGTAATATTAAACTAACTCGAGTAATGCAGCGACATTTCGGTAAAAATCTTAATTACCTACTAAAGTTCTCGGCGCTTTACATTCAGTTAAAATAATTCTACAAACATCTAAATGACCAGATTTTGCAGCCATGTGCAAAGCAGTCATACCATCTTCACCTTTTAACGTAACATCAGCACCTATTCTGATCAAATATTTTACCACATCAGCTTTGCCCTTGCTAGCCGCTAACATTAAAGGTGTTAATTGATTTCTATCCATTACGTCCAATTGAGCTCCAGCTTGTACTAACACATGTACGCAAGATAAATGACCTTTATCCGCGGCTATATGAAGGCCAGTTCGATGAGCATAATCTCGGAATGTATGATTCGCATTATATCCACATGCTAAAACATACGGATAATTTTCAAATCACTTCTCACAGACTTGAGATAGAACTGGCAGGGTAACGTACCTAAAACGTTAACTAATTTTTCCAAATCCCCATTTTTTACAGACGTGTAAAGACTCATGATAGTATAACGTTCTGGTCTCTCAGAATTAACAGATGGTTCGGGTATTTTAATAGTATCAGCTTGAATCAAAGGACTAGGAGGGCGTTCTGCTAACTTTGTATTGTCACCTTTCCCTGGTAAACTCATTTTTGCAGAAGGCAGTTTCGAAAATTTCTTACGCGTTGGAATGAATACAGGTTTTCTTAAACCACCCATGGTGACCATTACATCATATGCTGTACTTTCATTTCCACAGTGTGGACATACTCCTTTTTTATTTGGATAAATCTCGCATTCTCGATGATACTGATGACCATTGATACATTGTACAAATCTTCCTTGTGAACAAAATAGGCCACAAGAAGGGCAACAATTATGCCTTAAAAGTCTTTCTTTGTGCATTCGACATAAAATAATAAAAGGAACACGAGTACTGGGTCTTCTCATCGCTACGTCATTGCTATCAACTTCGTTGCAACATCCTACCAATCTATTGTCGATAGAATCTATTGCAGTGCAATATAACGGTGCCCCAGAACCAGTTATTGTTACATATAGCTGAGATCTTACTTGACATAAACATAGCATTGATTGACTATATGTCTGTAAGGCGTAATTAATATATTTAATATATTAAGAGTAACAACTAAATATATATGTAATTGTACCAACTTCACTCATGATAGCTGTTGACTCAGGTTTTGAAGCTTGCCCTTCTGCAGGACTTGGACTTGGAGCCATGCTCCTCCTTGTCCTTTTGGCAGGTACAGTACCTTCTGTGAGATTGTTCAAATTAAAATATTCATCTCGTACGAAATATATGTATGTACAAAAAAAATATACATATATAAAATGTTACCTTCAGGATAATCATTATTTTTGCCTGTTTCTGCTACTGATACAGATCCATCTGAAATAGTATGACACAGATTATAATTCCAAATCTACATATTTTATACACATGCAGCTTTCACACCTTTTCTTGTACCTTCAAATGAATCCACTTTTGCTATTTTCCTTGCAGCTTGACTTCCTCTAGGTCGTCCCCTTTCTCTCTTAGGTCTACCAGTAGCAGGCTTTAGAAATGGCTTTTCTATATCTGCTAAAGGTATATCATCGCTTGTGGGACTACTGATTGAATTGCTCAGTTTTATTTGTGACTCTGAGCTTTTAATCATAGGAGATAATTTTGGCATACCATCAAAGTCAGATGAAAAATTTTGAGATTCATCCAGGACTGTTTCATTTGCACTATTCTCTAATATGGTAATATTTCTAGAACAATCTAATGTTGAGTTTACCTCAGAAATAGTGATGTTTCCATCTGAAATAGAAGCCTCTGCTTCCTGACGTATGTCAGGAGGTTTGGCTTGCAACTGTTTACTTTGATCTTTCCCCTGAACCACCTTTTTTGGTCTCCCTGGTTTGTTGTACTTCCTCTGCTTTTTAAACTGTAAATTTTCTTCTGTATAATTAGATTTCTCTTTTCTTGCCATTGCACTTTCTAATACAGTACTCTTCAATGTTTCTTTACATAATCTTCTTGCTGAACGTTTAGGACCTGGAGGTTCTTCAGTGTGATCGCTAAAAATATCATGAAATGTTTACAGATATCTTAAATATTACATTATTTAACATAATTAATATGAAGAAAAAGAAAAAACCTAAGTGCTCTTAATCTAGGCCGTCCTATTCTCCTTTTCCTTGTAACTGGAGCTGTGCCATCTGCTTGATCTGCTTGTTCTGTAGGCTCTGTTGAAGTATCTGCTTCATCAGTCTTTGTTTTCTCATTGGAAGCAGTGTTTTTCTCTTCAACTGTTACCCCTGCATTTTCCTTTGGTGATTTTGCCTCTTCTGTAGTCTTCTCTGGCTCTTTGCTCTCAGTTTCTTTGACTGGACCCTCTGTTTTACCTTCCTCTGAATCTGATTTTTCAACAATGTCTGAATTCTCATCAGAGTTTTCGATCTTGACAGAAACACCGCCAATTTGATCACAATTTACCAATTCATCAGGAACTAAAGTAAGATTGGAGGAACAACTAGATATCTTTGTTTTTTTACCATGATCGGTATTTTCATCAATAGTTCTGAATGTAAGAACGATTCGCGGAATTCCGTTATCTTTTTTAAAATTTTCCTGTTTTCCACTGTTTTCATCTTCTTTATGATTTTCCTCTATTAACGCCGATTCCGCGGTATTTTGTTTCATCGAAGCTATTTCGTCGTCCTTATCGCGGACAGATTCTTTTTCAATTGGTGGCGTTTCATCCGGAATCGTTACCGGTTTTTCGATTTCCTCATAATCCGATTTCTCTGATCGGTTAATTTCGCCGCTTTTAACGGGACTGATACTTTTATTAAATTCATTCGTCATACCCTCGAGAATTTGTTGGATGCTGACCTTCTCTTCGACCCTCTCGGCAGCCATACCTTCCTCTTCGCCCCCTTCTTGACAACCCTCCATCGTGGCATCTTCCTTACTCTTATTCTCTGACATAATAATAGATTTTAACTGAAAACTATATATCTTTACTCTTAAATGGCCACCTAATCATAAAATTAGGTGATCGATAAATTAATCGTTAAATGCTGAACAATTACTGAACCGTATTTCAACGTTGACGATGTCTTCCGCAAAGTGCAAGTAGTTACAACGGCAGTGGATTACCTTCTAAATATCTTTCTGACTGAATACTATTACCGTTTCTTCAATAAACACCATGAAAATATTTCTTCGTACACTTTTCACCTCCTTGACTAATTATATTATCACAGAAACCATTTGTTCCAAAGATTTTCGAAGAAATATCTACACTACGCTAACGTGCCCCGCGTAGACCTGGAGGCCATATTGATTGCTCAGGGACGGGCCGATTCGAGCGAAGAATTTATTTTTAAAATGATCTTCAACCGAGCCCTTTTACCGTCAAATTATGTACTCTCTCCTAATTTTGGAAAGTTTTACGATATCTTCGATACACTGTATCATTTGTAAAAAACAATAATATATACGAATTAAGCAAGGAATGTGGAATATGCATATCTATATGATATACGATCGTAAAGTCTATGCACCTACACATTGAAAACAAAAAAGATAATGAGCTTTTCTGTAATTCTTTATTCCCAGTTACATCAGAAGAATATTTTACGCTAATTCCACTATTTATTAAAACTTAACTCCTTGAAAATTAAAAATTATAATAAGAAATCCGGAATGAATTGACTATTTATATGATTTTACGTAGAATCACGACTTTTTAACGCGCGTAAAAATTCATCGTCCTCGTTTTCATATATGCATTTACATGAAGAAGGTAAGAACCACTGTATCATATGGTATCGTTTTATGACTGACTACAAATCAAGATACGTATTCAAGTGAAACAACGGTAAACGTATAATTGACCTTTCAAGTATAGATGGATGCTAGTATATCTCGTTACTTTGTTAGTATTCGTAAAGAAAAAGCGAAATTGGTGCTACTAAGTGAAACCATTACGATACTATAATAGCATCGCGCATGAGCGTCCGACAAAAAGAAATTGCTTGGCGTTACGTGGCAGAATACGATAAAAATACATTGTAACTAATAAATAACAGCGCCAGCATGTGATGGACAATTATAGATACCATCAAATTAACTTAAAGCAATTCAGAAATTTAACAGACAGGATAAATAATAAGACAATTAGGCAACGGTATCGTATAAATATAAGTTTATTTACATTGCAACAGATCCTTTTGTCAAATAAGCGACAAAGGTGATTACGAGTGTAGACTGAACAAAGTTAATGAATAAATGTTAATTAAAAATAATAATTACAACGTTCTAGCCCAAACACGCCTCTTATTTAAATAATATACATTTGTTGAAACTCGTAGAATCTAGGAGACGTGAATATTGTGCTTTCCTTACGGAGACGTCGTTAATAAGTTCTTATGATTTGGTTTTCACTCGATCGATCCTGTGACTGTGATCGCCGTATGCGTTTGGTATTATTTTACAAACGATAATGAAACGTGAAGAATGACGCCATTACTAAATCGAGTTGCAGAGATACTGCAAGGCCGCCCGAGGAAGAGAGAACCGCTTCGCGAGTTTGGTTTTCACGTACTCTCGCTCGTCCCTCGATAAGAAAAGAAGCGTAAACGAAGAATGATAGGAACGGTTTACGCGTTCAGTACGATGCCGCATCTCCTAATAACGATTTCCCTTTCTCTTTTACTTATTTTTCTGTCTTTTTTTTTTCTTTTTTCCCTTCTTTTCCTTTCGTTTTTTTCCATTTTTTTTTTTAGAAAAACGTCGAACATACTACATTTATTTATATCTTTACAAGCAATATAAAAAGTTGAGCATCGTATTGCATCAGTGATTGCATCCTATATAAATACACGTCGATAAGAGAGTTATTGACAAAGTAGTTCAACGCGGTACGTTACAGCCACGAAAATCGTGCGAAAAATTAATCCCAAAGACCGTCCACTCGAATCTAGGAGTCTAACCCTTCTTCTTCTTTTTTTTTTTTTTTTTTGTTTCTTCGTGCTTTGCGAACAATTCTCAACGTTCGATAATAATATCGTACATAGTACGTATCCGAGTCTTTCTTTAAAATACGTACATTAGAATTCACGGTATCACCGAGTATTACAAACAACTATTTTTTGGTTTAGAACTGTTTTCAAGTACACCGTGCACAGATCATTTATGTGCACAACCATCGTTGATTATAACACCATTCTACGTGGTACATGTGATTAATTCAGTTACTTTTATCGCATATGGCACCAACAAGGAATATGATTTAATCGTAACGGTGGGTTATGGTGGCGGAGGTCTCCTCTGAGGTTCCGGGGTGTAACGTAATCGAGCTCGGACGTGCTGAGGGCTACCAGGTACGGAACTGCTTTCCGACAATCTTCTTGGAGGAGGTTGTGGTGGAGAAGATGAAACGTACCTTACCGAAAGAAAATAAAAAGAAAGGGGGAAAAGAAAAAAATCAGAATAAAATTAAAAAATGACTTCCACTCTATACATACGTATTTCAAAGTGAATAAAATGGCAGTACCTTCGCGCGAAAGAAGGGGACGCTTGATCGACTAAATTCCTTCTAAGGGCAAGAGGAGATTCACCGC
Source organism: Anthophora plumipes (assembly GCA_951804975.1). Lineage (NCBI taxonomy): Eukaryota > Metazoa > Arthropoda > Insecta > Hymenoptera > Apidae > Anthophora > Anthophora plumipes. The sequence goes on from OX638114.1 coordinate 25,619,186, forward strand.
GACTCAATCTCGGCGGTGGCTCCGGCGAAGGAGCACGTTCGCTACCGAGCCTGAGACGAACGTAAGAAGCGAAACGCTTCTTGGCAGATTCTTTAGATCCACCTTGAACCGGTGGCATAACAGGTGAAGGTTCTTGTTTCAACTGATGAGCAAAACGGGAGATTAATAACTCAGGGCTGGTAGAACCGTGTGATCCTTGTGGAGGGGGTTCAGAGGGAAACCTGTTTTCGAAGAAATTCATTTCGTAATATATACGATATCAATCGTATTGCAGCAAACTGTATGATTCGTCAACTATTTACCTTTTACGACTAATCATAGGGCTACCATAAATATCTTGCGTTTGTGGATGAGTTTGAGGCACAGGTGGAGTTTGTCCTAATCGTTGTTGAAGAAATGGAGAATAACGGCCACTTTCTGTTGGTTGTATCACGTTAGGAGGATCGACGTTTTCTCTCCTCCAAGGTGAATAATCACGAGCAAACGGACTTAAAGATCTAGAGACACCTTGCCATCGTTCTTTACTAGTATCTCGATCTTCTGTGAACCGTCCGTGGTACGGTGAATAAAGCCTACTTCCTGTATCTATTGTACTAGTATCTTGTCGATAAGGAGAGAACGGTCTTCCTTCTTGTCTACCTTGTCCATTGGTAGAACAATGATTCGAGGAATAATCCCTGTTTTGATCGACATGTTGTCTATACGGTGAATATGGTCGTTGAAAATTCGTTTCCGACGTATCGACATCATTGGACGAAGGAGGAGAAAACGGCCTGGAGATTTCCTTTCGTCTAAGCGCGTACGGACTATAAGATACATAGTTCGCACCATTCTCACTATTTGATCGTTGATGAAATGGCAAAAAGCTGGAGTTCTGTGAGTCTTTGGTGACATTGCTTCGTAGGAAAGCTGGTACTTCAGATTGAGCCCTGAGATGAGCTGTTTGCTTTAGAGATACATGACCCGTAACTCGCTGCTGCCACCCTGGCAATCTGAAACTACATTCCACGATACATTACGTTATATATTCCTATACCGTCGGAGATCAAATTATCGGCTTCCAAAAATGTGGCTCGATTCATCTGAAAATGCCACTGGTACTCAACAGAACTGTACCATGATGTTTTCTGCAAAAAACTTGAGTTTGTAGAAGGTTAATAGAAGTTAGAGCGTTAATCATAGTATCATGCAACACAGACGAGGGTAGAGGATTTTTCTTTTTTCTTTCTTTTTTTTTTCAAGGTTATAGATCGTATAGAATATCTGTGTTTCGAAGAGTGGAAAAATCAAAATATCGCATGCTAAAAAAAAAAAAACACAACTAGAACGTTTTACTGATATTTTCTAATATTTCAAATAAGGATAAAAATACAAAATATAAACGAACTAATTGTCTGATGAATGGAGTGTGCACAGGGAAAAATTATTTGTGCCACCGGCGAATCGCTACATAATATAAAGACAAATAAAACGAATATTCAAATAAATAAAAACAATGCTTACCATGAGTGGGGGTTGAAGGGTGGGGTGTGTAACAGGCGCGTGCACAAACCAAACAACTCGAAATGAAAATCGGGCAGATTTTTGGATAATTGTGAGGTGTATTTTTTTTAAGTTTTTTGGAGTTTAGGGGTAAATTTTTAGGGATAATGGTGAATGGGGCAGGGGCGAGGGAGAGGGGATGCTATGCTGCGCTGCCTCCCTCAAGCTCAACGCTGCAACACAATTCAACACGCACGCAAACTTTTAATCGAAATGTACGGACAGGTTTTTAAATGTCGTTTGGCAAAATGAATAAAAAGATATATACGTAAAAAAAAGGAAAAAAAAACTAATGTCCAACAAATACCCAACTTTAAAAACTCAGCATAATTTTTCGAGCTGTTTTAATACCTACCCATTAACCATGAATGCTGAAGTGTGTTAAAATTTATTTAAAACTAATATAAAAAGACAATACCCGGTTATTCTCAAACCAAACCAAATCATTATGATATTAGTTGGGAATTTCATGCTATGTTTAAAACTTTACTTTCACTCTCTATATAACGATCTATCGTTCTTTTCTAATAGCACATATCTACCATATTTTTAATATCACGTGTACTTTTTCCAATCGAAAATATCCTATGTAATGCCTGAAAACCATGTTCTAATCTTATCGGCGTAGGGTTACTAACGGTTTACCTTGGCTCTAATTGTCGCATAACTCTGCCAAACCATTGGCAGCCCGAATTTAAGACCGAAGAGTTTGTTTCTTCATCTTGAGGTACATCGTATTTTCGGATAAAAGCATGCTCCATGAGTTTGTGATATTTCGGGCGATGTTTGTAATTTTTTGTAAGGCAACAACTCACAAAATTTCTAAATTCTTTTGAAAAGAGGGCATCTGATGGAAGGGAGGGAGGGTCATCTTGTACTACTCTGCTTAGTACCTATAAATTTGAATAAATTCAACAAGTATTTTAAACACATTGAATATTACAATTTGTACAATGTCCTTTAATTGAACTTACCTCAAAATCAGTCTTACAATCTCTGTAAGGGAATACTCCTGTAGCTAATTCAACTAAAGTGATACCCAAGCTCCATACATCAGCTCTTATATCATAATCTGGTTTTGTTGGATCTGGAGGATCAATTCTTTCAGGCTATAAAAATAAAGCAGCAATGTTAAACAGTCTCTACTTTTATTATAATAAGAGATAAAGACATGCATACTTACAGCCATGTAAGCAGCACATCCTGCACTTCTAGTTTTTGCTTTACTATCAACTAATCTGCCAGATATACCAAAGTCACACAATTTAACTCCTCCCCTTTCATCAAGAAGAATATTACTAGGTTTTACATCTCTATGAATTACTCCATGCTTTTCTTTCAAATAAGATAATGCCTTTACTGTCTATGGAAAAGCATAAATGTTTATTAGGATTAATTTTTTTATTTCTATTGTAATTAAGATGATAATTTCGAATTAATTTTAAATTGATAGATTCACTTACTGCTACTGTAACTTTTCCTAAAAACTCTTCTGGCATTGCTTGCCTGGTTCTTTTTAATAATTTATCTAAACAAGTTGCCATTAACTCCATACAAATCCATACATCAGATTCTGTGATAAAACATCCCAAACATTGCACAATATATGGACAATCATGTGATTTTAACACAACATCAAGATCCATAATTATCCTTTTATTCTCTTCTGCATTACCAGAACGTCTCATTTGTTTTACAGCAATGAGCACACCACTGGGTTTATGCCTCATTTTAACAACATGACCACAGGTACCATTTCCCAATTCACCTAGATGTTCCAAGTCTTTCATCTCAGTTTGATACCTCTGACCATTGATATTTAAGATACCATTCATCTTCATGATTTCTTGTAGCTTTGATTCAAATTCACTATCCTGTTTCTTTGGAGGTATCTGTGAGACTTTCAAAGTTGGAATTGGTGCTGCATTGAAAATTAAAATTAAACATCATTTTTGCATCTGAATAAAGATGTAAAGAAGAGCAAGATGTATTTCTTTCAGCAGTAAAATAATCTTAGATTATCCATTGTGCAAACAAAATGTGTTTTGCTACTAAACTTGTAGACATATTACAAACAAAAGTAGCACAGTTCCAGACAAAAGAGTACATTTATTTTTATCGACACAAAGAAATCCTTATTTAAAAAACAAAAAAAAAGTACTTTGTTTTTGTTTATGATTCGTTTTAACATGTTTCCATTCATCTCGAGACACAATCTCTTTATTAAAATACGAAAACATCCTTGTCCATAAATGTTAATTCGTCGACAGCTCGAGGGAAATAAACTACGCGTTAAATAAGGAGACTAAAAGGGTATCGTATATAGAATCAACAGAATAAATTGTGATGATCAACATAACCTGTACAACAAGTGGTAAAGCGAGGATTACATTGAAAATTTCTGGGAAAGAAGTCGAGGAAAAATAGTATTACGTTCACGAACGGTATCTAAATAAAACTCACGTCGTGAGGCAGAACTCGAGACAGATCCCGAGGATGACGATTGAAGGCCCGTTCCTGGTCCAACCTCGCTGCCCTGTCTGTCTCTATCTCTCGATTCATTTTCTGCTCTAAGACGTTCTTGCAAATTCAGAATCTTATTCTCCAGGGTGCTGGACATTGCGACGGTCTTTTGGAACACGATCAAATTCACCGCGGGACACCACCTCGCGAAAAATATTTGACAATTTTCACATCACTCGTCTGCCCCTTTTGGCAGCGAACATTGCGCCGCCGGTTATACGCATTTCAGTAGAACCAACTCTCTTTTAATTTCTTGGAAATCACTAGCACAGATTACGATAAGAGAAAGTTTTTTTTTTTCGAATCTTTCAAGGAAAATCATTTCATCTTCTAAACACGTAACATCAATAGATAACTGTATATATTCTCATTTTGATACAAAGTTCGTGTATGTACATGTTATTTAAGTAGAGATCAATCCGTAAATCAATTTTATTTTCTTTCTTTTTTCATTTTTTTTTTTTTTTTTTGTTCAAACATGAAGTAAATATTTATAATACAAAATACAGTTCTGTGTAGAACTTAATGATACATATGTATATAAATATTTCTTCGAAGACTCGATTGGTGTATGTAATTGCCGCGATGAATTATAATTGTAAGACATGTACAATTCAAAGGAATAAAATATTTTACTGTTATGGACAATAAAATTTCTATTAAAAAATACTAGCGCACTTCAATTTTTCACGTGTCTGACAATTATAGTTCATTTTTAAAATTACGATATCATACAATTTAACAGTATCTTAGCCCTATCAGACATGATTGGAACTTTGTAATGCCTCGAAGCGCAAATTAAATAAACATTTCGCATTCAAAAAGCACAGAGTAATTCTATTTAAAAGCCGGTAATGAGAACTTGATGATTTTATGAGAAAGAAGCCGATACGAAAAAGGCATTCGCTATACTGAACGTGGGTATTCGTCTGAAGGCATCAATTTTGCAGGCCACTGAAAAAATAATTCTCCTACAAAGGCAAAATGTTCATTGTAGAACAGCGGCATTCGCAGCTATACTAGGATTGTTAATAACTTCTCCCAAGCTTTCCAACAATTCCTTCCTATAGTCATCGAAATCTCCATCGATTTCGTTAATCTGTTGATTCTCGATTACATATAAACAACATTCCGTATCCCTAATTAAACGCTCATCGTGAGAAACGATAATAACTCCTCCTTTATATCCATTGATACCGTCAGCTAGAGCATCGATAGATTCGATATCTAAATTATTCGTAGGTTCATCTAGAATCACAACATCCGGTGCGTTTAAACATAATTCTGCTAAAGCGACTCGTGCCTTCTGACCTCCTGATAAATCTTTCATTTTAATTGTATGCGCATGAGAACTAAGTCCAAACGTTCCCAATTGTTTCCTAGCCTTCTCATATGGAAGATCGAACAAACGCATTAGATATTCCGACGGTGTTTCTTCGGCAGTTAGATGTTCGCCAGAATGCTGGTCGAACTTACCTATCCTCTAAGAGTCATAAAACATTATTTAAGTATACAGGTTTATCGTTTAAACAATGAAATAAACTTTGATTTCTACTTACCAATCGATGATTCTTTATTAAATCCCCTTTAAGTGGCTGTAAGTCACCAGTTAACAACTTTAGAAACGTAGATTTTCCAACGCCATTAGGTCCTACTATAGCTATTCTAGAACTTAAGTCTATTCCAAAATCTACATCGATAAATAATGGTTTTTGTCCGGGATACGAAAATGTCACGTCTGAAATAAAATATGCGATTTTTATGAATTCATTCTTTCTTTTTCGCGATATCCAAGAATACGTAAAACGTTAATAACATACTGTGAAGACCAAGAATTGGCGGCTGTAACGGGGGTGGATCAGGAAAGCTAAATTTCACTAAATAATCTCTAGGTTTCTGTAACAATTCGGCCGGTGAATTGTCATCTTCCTGTTTCTGCATTTTTGTTCGATTCTTTTCTTGCTTTCTAGTTAAAGCTTCTTTCTGCTTCCTCTCAGCCTGTTTCTTACTTTGTCCAGAAGCTTTCATTTCCTTAAGCCGTTTTTCTTGCTTTTCATAAGCTTTGATCATTTCTTTTTTCTTCTGTTCGTACATTTTTTTAAACATACTATAATTGCCTTTATAGTAAAACAATTTCTGTTGATCTAAGTGGATTATATCTGTGCAGACATTGTCTAAGAAACTTTGGTCATGAGAAACAATAAGTAAAGTTTTCTTCCAAGCTTGAAGATAATTGTCCAACCAAATGACAGCATTCAAGTCCAAATGATTTGTGGGTTCATCAAGCAACAGCAATGTAGGTTCTAAGAAAAGGGCTCTAGCAAGAGAGACACGCATACGCCAACCACCAGAAAAATTCTTTGTTGCACGATCTTGCATGGCACGATTAAATCCAAGACCAGCAAGAATTCTTCTAGCACGTGGTTCTATAGAATCAGCACCGATAATTTTCAATTCATCATAAACCTACAGACCATATATTGTTAAAATACAATAGTTGAAATATATTTATATCCTATATAATAATAAATTACCTCTTGTAACCTGGTTTGAACAGAAGTATCCCCTTGTTCTGTCAATTCTTCTAGTTTCTTGCACTCTGAGATTAACTCTTTATATTTCACATCTGCATTAAGTACTACTTCCACAGCTGGAGTCTCATCAGCAATTACTTCTTGTTCACAGTATAAAACGTCGATATTAGGTGGAATGGTAAAGGCTCTTTTGGCAATATGACGAAGTAAAGTAGTTTTCCCATGCCTGAAGAAAGAAATCGAAAACGTGCCAGATATTGAAATTCTACTCGATCGATCGAACATTTGAAAAATACATACCCGTTTGGTCCTACTAAACCGTAACGTCTACCTTGCGCGATTAACAGGCTCGCGTTCGTAAACAATTCCTTTCCTTTAGCAGCAATACTAAAATTTTCAACCTTAATGTCAACGGCATTTTCCAATTGCTGATTGCCGCGTTGCAGACTTTGACTCTGAGAAACGGTGAAATTACTTTCGAGTTCACTGTGACCCTGGCCACCGGTTTTCGTTAACATTTCTATCGTCCTTTCATACTCCTGTTGTTTCTTCAATTTCTTCTTCTCTTTATGTGTCAACTTTTTCTCTGTATCCTGCACCTCCATTTCGGATATACTTTTTGTGACATTTGATACCTTCTTATCGGTTGACATACTGAAACGTGCACCTGGTTATTTAACCTCAATCTTCCACACTTCCTCGACAGTGTCTAGTAGCAAGAAAAAGCACAAAAACACGTGGCGCCACCCAATCTTCCGCATACCTTAGCATATTGCAGTAATTTACAAATGCAGATGCAATATTCGTTGACAAAATTTAAGAGAAATCAATTGTGCGATCGGTATTTCATGTAACGTTCCAAAAGAACGAATTAAAGTACTATAAAAATTATAAATACAACATTAATCTTTAAAGATGTACATTGTAATTTCGAATAGTACACTACTTCAAAGAATACGCTCTTAATAATGAAACAATTGAATTAAATACATCGGACGCGCCAGAAAATAGGTGAAGAGTTGAAAAAGTAAAATATAAATACACTTTTCGAGAGAAAATATTTCAATCAAAAAAATGGCAAGACAGGAAGCAGAGAAAAGAACGCGTAACCTTAATGCGCAATTCATGGCTTATCTGGAAAAACATCGTATATACGAATTATTCCACGTGAATAACCTATATTTCATAAATGGTTTCAATAATTCCTATAAGACAGCTTTATATATGTTTCTAAAAAAAAACCTATACAGGAAATTGCTACTCAATTGGTGCTTAAAAAGCCGGACGACCCGATTGTATTTATGAAACAATATCTCGAACTAGCGAAAAAAAGGCTTGACATTCCCAAGATCATTCTTATCGCGCCTCCAGGCTTTGGTAGAGTAATAAGAAAAAATATTTTCTCGATATTTATAATTAAGTAAGAGTATTTTCTACGTGCAGATAAAGTGGGTTTAGCCAAAGTTCTTCAGGAAGAATTGGACGTGCAACCTTTAACTTTGAAAAATCTTCGCGATGCATTTTCCCAGGAAGATGTAAGCGAGAAACGTCGAAATCTTTCTCACTTTCTCTTTAAAAATGAATTTTCTTCGTTAGGACGATTGCCGTTGCGCAGAGTCGGAGGATCTCGCGTCCGCAATGAGAACGATTTTGGAAAGTGGAATTTTACACGAAAGCGGATGGTTACTCGTTGGTAAAGACGCGTTGAAAAAAGATGCTCCTTTAAAATTTCCTTCACATCTTTGATTTATCACGCAGATGTACCACGAACAAAAGCGGAAGCGCGAATATTTCAACGTTTAGGAATCATACCGACACACGTGATACAACTTGTAGTTTCGAGTGAACCCGGTAAAACTGTTCAAAACGTTCTGATTACTTCACGTTCGATCAATTCTGATGGTTATCATTTTTAGAAAACTGGAAAAATGTTTGTACAGACGATACTAACAATCAGACTTGCAATCAGACGAAAACGTCGAAAGATCCAAAAACTCGTCGATATTTGAAAAATTTACAAGGATTACGGGAAGCATACGCGCACGCTTTAATCGTTAGTCCAGCTTTTATCATCCGTAGTCCGTGTAAATGAGTTCGAATTTATCGCAGCGAAAATAAAAATTAAAAAAAAAAATGATTTCAAGGAAGTCGAAGTAGGAATCAGAACCATTGATGAGCTTGGAAAAGATTGCGCGAAACTGGCAAAAATGAGGAAACATTGCGGAGCACCGTCGCTTTTGCGCATTGCGCTCATTGGATCTCGAGGATCTGGTTGTACAACGTTGGCGCAATACTTGGCTGAACGATTCAACCTTGTCCATAGTAATCTCGATACGTTACGTCATTTACTAAAAAGTATAGGTAAAAGCTATCGTTTATTTCAGTCGATTACGATTACATCACGGAACAGACACGTTTGCAACAGAATCCTTTGGGAGAGATGCTTCGATTGTTCGAGGATAAATGGGGAGAAAGGCCCAAACCCGAGATCCGGATTAAAATTGTCGAAGTATATAAAAGAATTCACAGGTGGAACTTTTATCGAAGAGTCTCTATCGATACTCTTACGATTTTCAGAAATATATATCTGGGTACGAGTGTTTAAAGAGAGGATGGGTATTAACGGGATACCCAAAAGTATTGGAAGATTTTAAACTGTTAGATTTGATACCCACTCCTCCAAATAGGTAAAACGAGACGAAGGAAATATTTAATCTATTCGATCGAATACCTTCGACTATACAGAATGAAATATTTCAGAGTAATATTTCTGGAAATAAGTGGCAACGTCTGCAGAGAGAGACTTCTTAATCGTCGATACAATATCGACACTGGCAGCAAGCATAATTTATCCACGACAAAGTATATGGATAAAAACGATTGTAGATTAGGTGTTCATCCTAAGGACTACAGATTGATCGTCGAACGAGATGTAAGGACTGGCAAATCGTTGCGATTCGAATCGGTATTTCACGTTGATTTTAATCGATAGAAAAATTACAGCTTCAAGAATACGAGGAAAACGTAATCGAGATGATGAAATACGCTGGCGAATCTGCGATTAAGATCGACTCCAACCAGGAGGAAAGAGTGGTTCGAGAGAATGTAGAAGCGTTTTTAATGCACGCAGCTCCATCCTGGCAATCGAGAGTACCAAGATCTCCACCTCAGATCGATCCAATGGACATTGAGTACGAACCCGATGACGAACCCATTTCTAAAGTGTTGAGCAATATATGCACCTGTGAGCCAAAGTACAGCTTCATCTAAGTTAGCTATAGACGCTGTTTCACCCCTCGTAGAGGGTGAAAAATGAACTGCTCCTGATATGTCCTGTTATCCTGGCAGACGAGGCATCTCGTTTTCGCGACGTCACAGCTGTCTACGTCGCGTATTAAATGTTTCAATCGGATTTTGTCTTCTGTATCGTTAAAATTGGAAAGTTCTTCGATACAAAAAACAAAACAAAAAAAATGTAAAAAAATGAGTCGTGCAAATAAATTGTGACAAAAAAATTTAAAAAGAAATACTCGTGTTCTTTTTTCAACTTATTGTAGCATTAATCGTTGAAGTCCTTTACATTTCCAATCGAAGTTATCGTTAGCGAGGCTGCAAGGAGTAGGATCAGGGATGACGTAGACGACACGTCAGCTTGTTTGCTCGCAAATCGCGCCACGGCTAGTATCTCGGCGTGGAAGTGTACAGTTCCTTGTCATGAAAAGGATAATGTTGGATTAAGGGTATCACACGCCTACACTAATAGGGATAATTGCTTCAAACGCGAAGCATATTTCCGGATCAAGCGCATATAGGATGGAACAGGTCACACGAGATTCTGGAACACACGCAGAACTTCCTGTGAAGGATGAAATCCTGTCTATCGCATCTCGTAGTTAATAAGACATTTGCCTTTTTGAAAACAGACACCTGTAAAATTACGATCGGCGTCTTCGGTATTAGGAGAGCACACTGGACGAATTGTGTAACCGTCATCGAGTCATCAATGGTAATTATTCGCGAGATTGATATTACGACGTACAATTTGATCGTGTTATCGAAACGTACGAGGGTATGTGTGAAAAATTGCACGTGGCACTTGCCGGAAAAAAATTCTTTTCCTCGAAGACACCGGAAGTAAACAGGAAGCTGGAGTTTAGGAAAGTAGATTCGAACGGAGGTAGATTGCAAGGATGTGCGGAGGTAGATTTAAGGTAAATTGCAAGGTGAACCCTGAAACGGATACTTAAGCATAGGAATCTTTGCGACATGCTCAGGGCAACAGTGCCTCGAGAAGGTATTCTTTAAGAACAAGATCCTTTGTAATCGAAGACTTGAAACGGTTTTTCAATTTTCCCGTTGCAAGCTTTCGAATTATTTATACGATTTCAGTAATAAATATATGACGCTTCGTCGGACACCGGCCAAAACATTCGTATGGCCTATACTCACGTATCGTATACATACCTAGAACGATAGACTCGTGTATTTACATATATGTAATATACCGAGCTATTAGAAGGACTTCAAAAGACGAAATAAGCCCGAGTATCAGGATAGAAGGAAGCGCACAGGATACAGGACGATGTCCTGGATCCTCGACATTATCCTGCTGGAACCTCTGCAATCCTATCCTTTACGGACGTCACGAGTATGCATTGAAAATGAACCACGTATTCAGTGACACGCTGCATATGTATAGACACCTTTGTATACACACACAGGAAGGGTTTTTTTTGTTACCAAAGCCATAGATACATTAGGCTCGCATAACTCTATAACAATCGACTCGTCAGGGATGTACCAATCTCTGCAAAATATCTCAATTTGTTATATCAATCCTATCTTGCAATCTTTACTTAAAGAATCATTAAACTCGTTATGTTCTAAATCCTTTTGAACTTTCTCAATAATGCCTTGAAAAACATCTACGAAATATTAAAAGAATCGCAGTAGTTTTACATCTTTGAAGACTGCTACTTCGAAAGGTGTTACGCCCCTGGAATCCATTTCCATTCAACGCCAATAATCCCCGAAAACAACGTTCATCGATAAACGAACGAGCGTTGCATCTGTCAACGCGATGACGACATGCGCTTGTATCTTACAAACATCCAATGCCACTAGGATATCATGCGAACGAGCATTTCGAAGTAGAATAGATCCCCTTCAAGATCCTCGAGCTTGCGAACGTCAAGCATTCCGTCGATCAGGACTCCATGTAAGACGGAATTTTCCTCACCGTCGATCGAACGGAAGGATTCCGTTCCTTCTTCCTTCGAAGAAAAGCTTGACGTTCGCTGGAGCTCGTCAACGTCCTGTCACACGTCAACCGCATGGCGCCAGAAGCATTCACGCCACCAGGACCTCATAACTTTCGAATTACGTCCCTATCCTGTTATTCCAGGACCTGGATTCGTTCTATGGAACACGTGTACCATTCCAGATAGGATAACAGGACGTTAGTAGCGATTTCAACGCGCATTTCCTACTACTTCTGCGAGACGAACGAAGAAAGAATCGAAGACTTTATCAAGGAAAACGCGTTCGAAGAAAGCAACAAAACATTCTCGTCTTGGCAATGCGAATATATGTCTAGATATATACATTTAGTTTGCACGATCTCCGCGTACCAATTAAAAGTTTCATAGAAGAAGCATCGAAACAGGGTGCAAGATACGACGTTTCTTCTTCCGTCAGAGTTTGTTATTTTTTATTAGACATCCTGTCACGCACGTCTTCTGTACATCTTAATTTCGAGCGTGTATCACAGGCGATCATGAAACGGGGCGCGCATGCCGCCGAAAAAAATTCCAGATATTCGAATGGATTTCCGATAACGGAGCGTATCTATGTATATGCATACGGTGTATACATCGCGCATCTCTCTGTGGCCGCTCCCCGATAAAACAAATATTGATTCCGTTCCACCGACGCGTCGTGAAATCGCTTATTTTTCGTGCCATTAATGTCTGAACGAGTGCCACGAATCGAAAAGGTCTGCATACCTATTTAGAACGAAACAAGCAGCAATAGATTCTATGCTCGTCTCTATGGGAAATATTGTAGGTATATCGGGGATGGTAAAATGGTTTAAATAGGAGTTTTATTAGCTGGAAGCTTTCACCGGAGTTCTTGTTAACGTTAAAGGGGTACATAATAGGATTTATTTCAATTTGAGCTTCAAAGCATTGCCTTGTTTGCCAACCAGGATACTAGCCGAGAGGTAGAGCAACGCGTTTCTATTATTCATCTACCCACAATTGATCGAACCACGGGTGATTGGTCGACACAGCCAAGTGTTACTATAGCCGTATACCTCGGTTTACTATGTTGGTCGATTGATCGAACGTGGGTGAAAAGGATGAATAGTAAAGAGAGATTTAAATTCTTTTGTAATATCGAATTACACGTGCAAGCTTCTAATATTATTTTGTCGCAATCACGATGAAACTGATTCTATTTAGTGGGTACTCGGTGTCGTGCTAGTTGCCAAAAATACTGTTGATTCAATTTACACGACGAAACTTGTGTCAACGTTAACGAGGACTCGTCTGTAGAGAGCGTAATGGTATGACACCCTCGAGCGTGTCTAATAATTATCTCAGGGAAGAAAGTCGGTGGACGATGTAAGTAGGTACTGCAAGCCTTCACCGATACAGCTAAAAGTATCACCGAGTTATCGCTCAAAAGGGAACAATGTTCCCGCGACGGTGTTGGTGCGTTCTTGCCTCTTAAAACCCGGCAGCCTCTGGGCGTTTAAGTCCTCAAACCGTTCTAATTGAGGTTCCTTCTCGTTACCGCGAAAGAGTTACCGGAAACAATGGCTGGAACAAGTAGATGACAATTGCACGTAGCAAGTATCCACGGTAACAAAAGCGCGCGCTACCAGTCCTCGTTTTGGCTATCTCTCTCCGTCTCCTTTCAGCATCTCGTCAAGCTATTGTTCCCTTAGAACCACAACGAGCTTCAGCGTCAGATAACGAGTAACGAAGCATCCTTCCAGACTCTCGAGGTATCGAGACAGCTAGCCCGAAACGGTCCCCAGAACCACGGGTTGGCTGGCGTAACCTTCCAGGGAACAGAGAGAAGAAAAACCACTGAAGATTAACTCGCTGGAAAACCACACGAATGCCTCCGAACGTGAAACGATGGCATGATACGCTTATCGACCATTTAATCCGTGGAATTTTCTTCATCGATCGACGTCACTTGTACGATTCTTCGTTCGCAATTATTCGAAATTCGTGTTACGAACATTTATCTATACGTATCTATAGTATAATAGGTATTATCCGTGTCCCGATAATTTCGTAGACAACGCTTCTAACGTGAAACGAGGCGGGTAGATACCCGTGCAATTATCGTCGAAACATCCGTAATTATTTTAATGATCGCAGCGAATCGATAGCCTCGGAGAAGTCTGGCCGATGAGTTTCGCTTTTACGAAACTAATTTAATTAGTACCTACTTTAAGCACCACGCGCGTCGATAATAGGGGGCGGAAGGGGGATCGGTGACGTGGCGCGCGGGGTCAGGCTATCAGAGTGAAATCCTTTCACGTTAAACCCATTAACGGTACAATTAGCCGCACGCTGGTATTTTTAAAATAGGGAAGAGGAGCGCGCCAGCCTCGGTGAAAAGGTTTCTACCTAATTTCGCGAGAAAGGGTAGGAAAGAACGGAAGGAAACGGAAAAATTCCACGGGCCAGCAGGGGCTAGGTGGGGAGTGGCGAACGCGGCCAGAGAGACAGAGAGGACTGGCGTTCCACGAAAGAAAGGGAAGCGAGAGAGAGAGAGAGAGAGAGAGAGAGAGAGAGAGAGAGAGAGAGAGACCAGCCGAAGCCGACTCCGCGGAGTTACTCGCCTCTCATTTTGCTCGAGTGCCCTCGCGAACGAGGAAACATTTCAATTAATTACTGCGTAATTAAAATATGAAAAAGTAGTCATTACCCCGCGTTTCCACGTCGGTTACTTGGACAACTTTCCTGCTCGCCTCTCTCCGATCCCTCTCTCGATCTTTCCCTTCGTTCTCCTCGGCATCCATTCGGCAAGAATCGCTTCTACATTTCTTCCGATGCGTGTCTTTCTCTCCTTTCCATCTCGCACACCATCGTTTCTACCTTTTCTCTCTTGTTCGCGAGCCCGACTTTCGGATATTCTCCCGTTTTATTTTCGTCCGCATAGATATCTCACGCGCGCCAGTGTCGCGGTTCTCTCTCGTCATCGCAGGCATTAATTATGCACGTGTCAGGTAACCACCGAGTGGTTACCCTGGATAAGCAGCCTGTCGCTAGACGCGCACCCTGTGCACCATCGTCGTGTACCTAGGTAAATACATGGAGAAATAAACACTTTTCCGGAACGTGACTCACGCTTGGCCCGTCACAAATCCTGAACGCAAGCTCGCCGCGAAGCCTCGTCTCGACGTTTCGATGAAAAAGCACGAATCTTTCACCCTCGTGACGTAGATAAAATGTGCCCGCCTGAAGCATTCTACGGTTGACCAATTAAAAACTGTGTTAAAGTTGAATGGTCGGTGATCCGTGTAGGGTGCAAGGTCAATTAAGTAGACCGTCAGAGCTCGATGAGATCGATCTCGATATTCCGAAAAGATTTCAAGGATTATTCCGAATGCACTCGACTTATGTATAACTGAAAGAAAAAGGAGACGTGCGAATTGCGAATGGTGTGTGTTTTTCAAGAATTTGACGATCGCATCGATTAGTGATCCGATTGCGTACAATGAAAGAGACAGGGAGAAGTGCACGTTTCACGTGGCTTTCTGTCACAAGATAATAGCATCGTGCAAAAGGGGTCGAGCTGTTGCGAACGTGAAAATAAGCCCTAATCCGTTGTGTTAGCCCTGTGGCGAGAAGATCGCTCGTTCCGGAGAAACAGGAGTGGCTCCGTCGACGAGCCCCCGCCCGCTGCACGGCGCTAACTTTTCAATCTCGGTCGAATAATCTGTCGGAAAGCCCTGCGGTTACCTCGGCAACGATCTGGCCTCTCATTGGCCCGCCGTTCTTCTACTCTATCCCTCTCTCTCCCTCCCGCCCTTTCATTCCCTTTCTCCTCACCTTTCTCTCAGTCTTCTTCCGGGCCTCCCTGCTGTTACCCATCTTTCCTTCCATTCCCCTTTTCTAGCGATGGGACTAATTCGATTAGTCTCTCGAGATTGTCTATCGTTCGTAACGAAACGATGAAAACTACCTTTCTGATTTTACGATTTCATCGTGGGATCAAATGTAACGAAAAATTGTCCTTCTTTTTCCGAAGAAGCGAGTAGAACGTTGAAATATTTTAATTTCTCTTAAATGTTCGTCAAAATTACTCGCGAGGATGTTATATCCATCGCTACCTCTTTTCACCCTTGGTCTATCTCGCTCTAAGTCTCTCCTCCCGTCTCTGTTCATCTCGGCACATCTCGCCTATCCTTTCTATCCTTATCGCGCCGTCTCCGTTTTCTCTGTCAGTTTTTCACGGCGTTCTACCTGGTATAGGTATACTCTCCGCAAACTGCAGAGCCACCCCTCCGTCGGTGTATACCTAACCTTTAGTCACCGGTTCTCCTTGCTCCTCCCGAGCGGCACTCCCCGGCGCACTTAGCCCCGTGGTTAACTTCAATGAGCGGATAACAAGCCACCCCTCGACTTTGCCCTGTAATATTCACTCGTATAAATGGACCCGCGGCTTTGTCAAATCAACTGTCGCTTGTAAACAAGCAACCCTCACTCGGCGTCGATGCTTGCCGCGCGAATCTACACCATCTTCGTGGTATCTTCGCGACGCCCTCCTGGAAACGTCGAGTCACCACCATCTTTGAAACTTCACCTTCGATAATTTTACCAAACGGATACCTGTACTATGGATGCAAAAAGTTTTCACACGTTTTCCTTTTTTATCTGTATAAATCTGTTTAATACATTCTCCTCTTCATTTCACTTTCCTTTTTTTTCCTTTTCTGTTTTTTTCTTTTTAGGCTTTGAATATAGATGGTACGAATGGTTGATAAAAGAATTGAAGGAGAAAGGGTACATCTCACGGTAATGCGTCCGAATGTAGAAATTGAAGCTGCGATGGAGGCCACGCCATTATTAGACGATTCAGGCTATTTCCCTATCTTTTCATACGCGAAATTAACGAACGATTTGAGGACTTTCACGAGAATTCATGGATTATTAATTGCAAAGAGGAAGGTTTCTCTTCATTTACTCCGATCCGATATTCTATTCGCGTAGTGATGGCGCGAGAACATTCTCGTTTAATTCCTTAACGAGAACGCGGAGGTTTCTGTTGAAATCTCGTTAGAATGAGAAATAGGGGACGGTACTTTCTTTCTCTCTCCCCCTTTTTCCTTCTCTCTCTCTTTCTCTCTCTTTTGATGGTATCGAGGGACGTTCTGCGCCGTCTCGTCGTGTCCCGAACATTACCGTAACGTAAACGAGCCAATCAGCCGGCTTTGTGCCGGCAATCATCCTTTGATTATACGACACTTAGCTCGAAAACAGGGTCGCGTCTCTATCGAACGATCATTTTCGTCTTTGACAAAACATCAGGGGGGATCGGATAAATCGCGTAAAAACAGCTATCCTCGGAATAACTCACGCTACGATCTAATCCAGTCGTTCAAAATAAAATCAACTTCTTAAAACATGTCACGATGGATGATGAACCATCTTCGGTCGCGTTACACGTATGTATAGCAACCGCGAGATTTTAAGAAAAGCATTTCGAACGTAGGAACGTTTTTTTCTTTTTCCAAGACAGAATTTTCAATCACGAAACAATCGTGGCCGTAGCGAAAGAAGGATTTTTGTGCTTGATGGACTTCGCGGCGTTCGCCATGGAAACACACGCGTCGAAACTCGAAAGTGGCCATGGGATAAGAGTGGCTTGTACGAGGTACTGAAGAGTCCGCCAGTTATAGGAGGCGAACAAACAGGGCCGCCTTTCAATCGTAATTGGAACCGCGGGAGCCTGACCAACGTCCGTGTTCAAGCACTCTTTTTCCCGTAACCATCATTCTTCGAGAGTGTCTCCTGTTCTGCGCGAAAGACCAAGCACAATAGTCTCTGTATACTCTAGCCTACGGAATACTCGCGAATTTTCGGTGTATCCTTCGTGCAAACTTTGCGATTGTTTCTATTTACCGAACCAATAGAGAATCTAAGGAAACGTTGATATTTCTCAGAGTTAAAAACAAACTGTACAAAGAACTATAAAAACAAAGCATTCACGTTTAATGTATAGAGAAACTCGGGTAAATCGACGGGATTCTAATTCTCCTTTTTTTCTTGTCTCGGAAAATAATGCGCCTGGATGTCTTGAAAACGCGTCGAGAGTTGTTTGCAGAAGACGCATAGAAACGATAAGGAGTAAACTGAAAGGAATTGTATAAATGAATGCCGGTACGTTCGAGGAGAAACGAGAACGTATACACCGGGCCTTTTTGCTCTGTTTAACTCATGGACCCGTAGAAATGGACTGAACAGATACACCCCTGCGTCTTTCATCATCTTTATTCACATACATCTTTCCTCAAGAGGAAAATACCGCGCGAAACACTCTTTATACCGTACACTTCGAGCAGCTTACGGAATCGGTCGTTCTTTTAGCTGAAAAAAATGTTATCCGTCCACGAGGAAGAAATTCGTGTACCAAGAATTGTTCGATACCCAAAATAGGTACACACCGAAATTGTTCACCGCTGTAAACGCAGCCGTCTCTTTCGATCGCACCTTTTTTTTCTCTCAATGGAAAACGAGCTGGCTTCCCCTCTTCGTTTTTCACGAATACGGCACTGGACGATGCTGCTCCGCGCAGAATATTCAGATCGACAGTTATATTCACATGCATGGTCGCACCTCAATGGATTTTGCTTTTGCCACGATTGTTAACGATTTCGAAGCCCTCGCGGCATCGCGGTTTTGATCCTCCACCCACCCCTCTCTTCCGACTCTCACTGTTCTAAATCGCTCCACCGTGATCCTCTCCACTGCTTTTTTTTTTTTTTTTTTCTTTTCTTACCCGTATTTACCAATTCGTCTCGAGCCGATCGACCACCGCGGCGACTCTCCCATTATTGATAATAATCATTCAGATCTGGCATCTTTCTGAAGAACAACCTTCGAGAAGAAAGTTACACCCCCGGCTCCCTATTTTTCCTCGAATAATTACGACACACCTTTGTTCCTACCAAACACAGCTCGAATCGCGTGAAAGATGGTAGATGCGCGAAACTTTCTTGCCGGGTAGAAAGTACAAGAAAATCTTCGAACGTAGTATATATATTCGACGTTTAATATTTGCGATAAAGCAACATGTTGGTATGTGAAGAGTAATCGGGTCGTATCGCTATATGTCGTATAGTTATATATATATTAAGTAGGAGATATCGAGACGATTGATTTAAGTAGCTACCGCTAGGTGGTGCGAGACATTAAACCAGAATGTAAGTTTCTCGAAAGTGGTCGAGTTACTTTTCTTTAGTATATATACGAGTTCTTTCAAACACTGGTTGTACTTGCTTCGGCAGTACATATACTAAAATTGGAACGATACAGAGAAGATTAGCATGGCCCCTGCGCAAGGATGACACGCAAAATCGTGAAGCGTTCCACATTTTTTTGCAATTTTTTTTTATTAGTACCTAATAAATCTTCTTTTCTATTTATATTTTATTTCTACATAGTATATATATATTGATACGTATGTTGATAAATCAGAGAGTATTGTTTACATAGCAATTACACACAATTGATTTATACGATCCCTTGATACACAGCGGGAAAGTATAGTTGAACGAGTTTTCGTCACTAATCTACGAACCATTCCCACCCCGCAAGATCGAAAAGAGATATTCACCCCGCGTGGAATCCTATTTGTCCAACTTGGCTAGAGGTGGCTGCACTCGGATGAAATTTCGTGTCCCACGGGGGAACAAATATAGCAAATTACCGATAACAATCAGTCGACAAGGGACAATGATTTCGAAGTAATTCGCGTGAAACCCTCTATCCCTAATTACCATTGATTTACCTATCTCTCTGGCTAAATCGCGACAGATGCGATCAAGATTGTCGTAGAGAAATGATTCGACTGAAATGGAATGAAATAAAATTTCGATTAAAGAGAGAATCGTGTCGTTAGACGATTAATAGACACGAAGCGGTGTATATCGAGAAAGCAAAAAGGGCCATTGTTATTGAAATTGGCGCGTGCCGCGTCAAAAATCGTCTAGCAAAGGGCCACTGATCACTGTCAAAATTATCACGAGCGTCTTTGTTTTCGCAGCTCGACACCACTCAATTTATCCCCGTCTTCATGCATTTATTCCGGCGTTTGCGCCGTTCCTGAGGCCCTTTTCCAGCGAGCACGAAGAAGACGGCCAGCCGCTTTGCTGCCCCTTGAATTAATCCCCTGCATACGTTAATCCTAATGAATTCAGAAACGCGCTCCGTTGTGGCTTGACTACAGGGGCACATCGGTACAGAGGGTTCCCGCATTTTACAGGTGCCAGCACGCAAACTCGAGGCCACGAGGCAAGCCATTAAAATACCACCCCGGTCTGCACACCCGACTGACTCCCATCTTCTTTCTCGCGCGTTTTATGCGACGCCACGCGACGTCGCGTTGCCAAAAATTTTACAAACAACCCTCTACGATCTCTTTCCATTCTCGGATCGATACGGTCAAAAATAATTCTTTTATTTATTTATTTATTTATTTATTCCGTGATCACAACGGTGATTGTGCTTCAGAGTACAAGGTTTGCGACACAATGTCGTCGTAGATAATTTCGTATATTCGTTGGTATTGAAAAGATCTACGGAATTGCTCTATAGATACGGCGAAGACGCGAATGCATAGTAAAATAGAAAGAGCGAGGGGGGAGAGGGGGAGTGGAAATCGAAACGTAATTCAGAGGATTCGTTAATTAAGCAACATGAAGGAAATAGGGGTCTGCCTGGCCGTATAGAGGATCGCGTTCGTGCTGTTTTCTTTTTTCTCTCTTCTTCTTCATTTTTTCACTGGAGAATCGACCGAGGGAATCTAGCGTGGATGATTTTGCGGAAGGTGAAATATTTAGGTATAGAAAAGCAAGGGATGCGAGGGCATAGCAGTCGCACGAATGCCCCCGGAAGATAAGTAGCGACGCGGTGAATAGACTAACGGGGCGCTGCAAAAGCCAGGAACGGGAGAAAAGGGAGCAAAGGGTGGAAAAGGGGGGGAGGGGGGAGGGATGGGGGTGTATAGAGGCGGTGTCGAGGATTGGTGGTTTCATGCATCATGCATATTTACGCTCACATACCTGCTATATAGCTGGAGAAGATGACGGAGCGGGGTTCAGCAAATTGCGAGGACCGTATTTATGCAAATGCTCCGGCGCATTCGCGTTGCACCTTGCGCCACTTTCTCTACGCGGCGTTTCACCCAGCAAATTGACTTCGTTAGACACTGGCTCTGTGTACCTCTCGTTTCTATGTACGTCGATCGAAAATAAAAGAAGAAAACGGAAAGAGGAAGAAGAGGAGTAGCGAAGTAGATAACGGAGAAAAAGTTGCCGCGTCCGCTCGAGATTTGTCGCGAGCACCGTAAGGCAACCCATAGAAGTACGTGTAATAGTACATATTCTCTTTGTACTCGTTTGCCGGTAACTCGCGGCGCGGAAATGCCAGCGCGGGAAACGAAAAAAACGCGACGGTTAAGCCACCACCCCTTGCAAACCGGAGAGAACAATCTCGATATCGGGACGCGTTCTTCTCTATAGGTATATCCAGCAGCAGAAACGTTTCACATCCAATTTGTTCCTCTCGTTTCGCGGTAATCGTTCGCCAATGACTTTCTCCCCTTCCCCTCGAAATCCCCTACCGCCTCCGTTCCTCGTTTCCTCGTTCGTTCGCTGAGCCTCGATGCTCGCCAGCCCGTGCACACGCTTTTCATGTAGCGGCTGTGTGCACCAACATCCTGGCTGTGCCACCCACGTAACCCTCGTTGCACTCCGCGACTCTTACCTACAACCAGAGCCAGGCCCCTTTTGCGCAGCTCGCTTTTCACCGTCCAATCCGCGTCGATCTGTGGCTATTTCCACCCCTCCGCGGCCAGTTACCTCGACCAATCCCCGTCGAGGCGCGGCTCGGTGGCGGGGGTAGCAACACGCTACCACCCCCAAAATGGCTGCGAAATCACGCGAGCATTAGGCAGCCCGTTCAAAATAAACGGGCGGATTAATTGGAGCGGGGAGGTAGGGGGTTGGATGGTGCAACCCCCGGCCTAACTCGCGTGCTAACTCTTCCTCCGCCACCCCCACCGTGATATTCAGCAACGTGCACTAGTCGAGGAGGATGACGAGGACGATACCAACGGTGGACAGGCACATCCGGTCATCCCCCGTGATCATCGCCGATTCAGAACGACGCCGGGCGTCCGCACGTTAGCATGGTACTCGAGTTGTTCGTTGCTGAGGTGTTCGCGCTCAGCTCGCTCGTGTGAATCTGTTTCTTCGCACAGAATCTGCTAATTTCCTGTAGAAAGGTTCGGTGCGTCGTTCTATCGGTTAGATTCAGTTGAATTCGAATTAAAGGCAGCAGTGTGATGATGCAGGAGCATAAATCGTTCCTCATAAGGGATCTCCTGGGGGATGTTCTTTCCGATAGGGTACACGGTGAGTTCCAAATCTCTCGTTTCTTTACGTATCTTTCCACGAAAACGTTAAACTTCCTGGAACGTTTCGCGGTATGTCAAGGAATACCACCGCGTTGCCTCAGAGTATTCGGGGATATTTTTATTACGGGAAAAATTGAGCTATTTGTAACAAATGAGAATTCTATAGCGCGCGCTAACAAGTCACAGACGTCGAATCCGAGCGAAGAGATGAAAATTTTTATTGGTCGCGTGGCCGATCGCCAGGATCCTCGTTACACGGTACCCCGTGGTGCGATTCTATTATTTTTAGCCAAGATTCACAGCCCCAGGGGTGTGTGCGAGAGGCCTCGCGCCAGGGTGGTGCCCCATTCACGACGATCCTACAGATGGTCCGATCTGCGGAAGGATTCGTTAGCTCTCGTTAGTCCAAATTTTCCTCGACGATTATCGCGCCCTATTGTGCCTCGACGCCTTTATTGGCCAATCGAGGCTAGACACCAACCGTTCCCTTAATTCAGATCGTTTACCATTAACCAGAAGCGATCGTGATCGACCAACAACTTGCTGCCATTCGTCGTGTAATCGGCTTGGACTGGGGAAACTGTTCGTCGACCGATTGGAAGTAAATTGGATCGGATTTCGTTTGTCTAACAACTGACACGTGTAGTTTAATTGACAGGAGGCGATTAAACAGACGATTGTGATCGAGCCTACACCCATAGGTATGTAATCTGGAACATCTATATTATTACAGAGGATTCGGAAGACGATTCAGCCGTCCATTCCGATTCCGAAGACACGATCGACCCTGGAAGCAGTCCGTGTACCCGATTGGAAAGTCCTCCGCCAGCCCTCTCACCGTCGCCAGCACCAGCCACTTCCGGCAAGACTTGCGGCACAACCAGCGGTCCTCCCAGCGGAAGGAAACCGAGGAGAAGGCGAACAGCTTTCACCCATGCTCAGCTTGCTTACCTGGAACGAAAGTTCCGTTGTCAAAAGTATCTGAGCGTCGCGGATCGGAGCGACGTCGCCGACGCGCTGTCGCTCTCGGAGACCCAGGTGAAAACCTGGTACCAAAACAGGAGGTCAATATTTCGTTCGTCTTTCTCCGTAATCCTTGTCGCAAAAACAGAAAGAAAACAAAAAAATAAATAAAAATAAGCCTTTCTGTAGATGTAAAATAAAAAGGTGCGCGCAATTCAGACGCAACGTTCAATTCCAGAACGAAATGGAAGCGTCAGAATCAGCTACGACTAGAACAGCTCCGGCATCAAGCAACGGTGGAAAAGGAGCTGCTGGTACGAGGCGTTGGACTTCACCATGGCAGCATAGACGCCTATTGTCCACCTTACAACGCTCAAACTCAGACCCAGAACCATCCACCTCCACCACCTCCGCCGCCGGCACCTTCCACAGCTTCAACGGCAGCGTTCCTCTCGACAGCAGCAGCTCTCTTTCGAAACGTCACTTACGTCCACGGATGTCCCCTCTAACCCGGCCTAACGCCGCGGTTCCAGGATCGTTTCTGCCTTCTGGCCGCCGGCGTCGGCAGCCATCTCCTCTCCAAAGGATCTTCCAACGATTCTCAAGCGAAATCACCGTCGATCGCGGTGTTTCTAGTTAGAATACGAGCCACTATTTTCTATCGCGTGTCGCTCAGCGGATCCTGCCAGGTGGTGCACCTTTGCACGGAATTCTCGTTCGAGTTTTGCACATCTGGTGCAAAGGATCGCGCGCCGCCTCTCTGATAGTGGTGTGTGTGAATCGAGGGACGATGTAAACGAGGGAGAGACTTATTAACGGTGTTTTACGCTCGCCATGTCCGTTCTGGAGTTGTTTCTCGTGTTTATTCCTGCATGCGAGACAGTGTACATATGTAATTACGAAGTTGCTCGGTAGTCGTAGTCGGTTTGTTTTCGTTCGCGACGTGAAAAAGGGGGGAAGAATCGGGAGAGTGAGAAATCGTCGAATTTTTTTATTCCGTCGTTCTATCGCGAGTTTCCGTGGACAAGGATCTCGGAGACGTAACGACGGAGGAACGTTTCTTTCGGTTCTTTTTCTTTTTCTTTCTTTTTTCTTTTTTGAAGAACGAACGAAGAGCCGTTGGTTAATCACACAAAGTCTAGTTGAGTCGGTAGCGAGTCGAATTTGTAGATGTGTCATAGAGTCTTATCGTTAGGTACATAAGTTGTAACCCCGGGATAAGCCGCCGCGGTGTGTGTAACGTTTCGGACCAAAGGAGTATGGCCGATTTTCATTTAGAGATTGAATTCCGCCTAACTAAAAGCTCACCGTTGCTAATCGATCACTTTCTCTCCAGTTAGTCGACTTGACTTTTCGTCAACCGAACAATTCTTGTAGATAAATAAATTATTATCGAACAGAAACTTGTTGCTGTCTTGTGATTGACTCCTTTTCAGGCGTCACGTATCTTTAGGAGTTACGTTCAAATTCTCACATGCTGCATTATCTCCTCCCAAAATTCTACATTTCCCTTAGCTCGTTGGTTCATTTACGTTGGCACTTTTAACACGATAAACATCGACTGTATACCGCAACGCGATTGAAAAGGTGGATTTTCCGTCGATCGCAGACGATACATCGTCGAAAGAATAGAGCGGCGCATAGATGGATAGAGGAACCAGGGCTTTTTTTATTTGGACAAACGGTAACAGAGTAACGAGCCCGTATCGGGAAGACCAATTCGCGCGTGACAATGGGCACGTGGCCAGAAACAGCGATTCGCGAGCCCCGGCTGAAAGTAATTGGCTGAAACCGATACAAGTCGAGTGGCGGCGGCACTCGTGGCTGGAATTGGCTGGCGGATTTAATTGAACGGAATCGACGAGAAGGAGAAAGAGGAAGAGAGGAAGAGAGATCGAGAGAGAGAGACTGAGAGCGAAAGAGAGAAGGAGAGAGAGGGGAAGTAGCAAAAAACAGTAAAGAAACAGTTACGATTGTCGCGATGATTACTTATTTCGCGAGCTGATCGTGAGTTCACCTGTTAATTGAAGAAAAAGGAGAGAGACAAAAAACAATGACTGATTCGGGGAAAGGAGAGAGAGATAGATAGAGAGAGAGAGGGGGAAGAGGGATGAGAAACGAAAAGTGAACGATCTCTTTACACGGATGATTAGACTACATTAAGCGGATTTCGAACGGTCCCGACGTAACGACGTCGTTAATCACTTTCCTTTGCGTTCGTACGCCAACTTTCGCAGAAGAGTCTCTAATCAGACACGGGAAATTGAGTTTCTCTGAAATTCGATCGCTTCGAGATAGCCTCGAATCTCACCCCTTTGAGTCTTTCTCTCTCTCACTCTCTCTCTCTCTCTCTCTCTCTCTCTCTCTCTCTCTCTCTCTCTGTCTATCTCGAAAACGAAAGAATTGTAAAAAGTCCGCAGGAGGACGGATGGGAAAAAATCGTAATAGGGGGAAAAGGCGCGTGGAAAGTTAAAAGGAGCCGAGGAGAGTGCACGAGGACGTTCCGTTTGACGAGAAGAAATTGTTGGGCGACGACGACGAGTCATTTTTTTTTTGTTTTATTTTGCTAGAGGAGTTCTCCGGCGAACGATGAAAAAAGAGGGAGACGCTCCTTTCGCGTTCATTCAGGATGAAATAAACCGGCAGACTCTTCGCGGTGTCTGGTGCTCGAATAATAAAAAATAAAAAAGAAGAAAAAAAACACGGATACGTCTTGCCGAGCGTGAAATCACGCGCGAGTCAAGGAAGAATTCTTGCGACCCTCGCCGACCCCCTTTATCTTCTCTTTCTGCTGTTCCTCCGTTCGCGGTTCCGTCACGCGTAATTACTCCGCCATAATGAATCGCATATTATTCGTAATAATTTTTTTCCCGCGCGTATTGTAACGCTGCAACGCTTCTCGTTTCCTTACGTGCTTCTAATTTCGTCTTTTAACGCGTTCTTGAGCCTTTCAGAGACAGAAACACAAAGAACACACGCGAGAGGACACGTCAAGAGGAGGAACTGACAAATTTCGCGAGATAATTCCTGGCGAATCTTGAACTTTGACCGATAAGAACGACGATTAGCATACGAAAAGGATGAGATTATCGATATCTGATTCTTCTCAGACCGACACGATTTCACGTGTATCCGATTGGTTTTCCATCGTGTAAATGGTCGTAATTGACTCGTCAATGACTAGACTGGATCCGAATGAAGGATCCCTAGGGAAAAATCGCGCAGGCGGGGTCTCGAACGAGATATCCTGGAATAAAAGTGGCGTCGCGTGCACTCGGCCACGTGCGCATTGTCGTTGAGCGAATAATCGTGGACGCGCGTGCATACGTGCGTAAGTCGTGTTGGCACTTGGACACGCGCTTCTTATCCCTCTTCAGTTTACGATGCGCGCCGCCTCCCTCTTATATCCTCGAAAGAGCGGCGTCGTTAAATACTTCACGGGGGGGCCTTGCTCTCTCTATCTTCGAAATCACTGGAACTATTCAAATGAATCCGCGCCACGGGATCCTCCTCGCGAATCAATCGTTCTCACGTGTCGATTTCAATCGGTAATTAACGTTTTCGCTCTGAGACTTGATCGACCTGTCGTTTTATTAATTGCAAACGACGTAGAACGTGGGGTTTCTTTTTCTCAAACTCGAACGAAAGAAACACGTCAGACTGTGCGAGGATAGGGACAGAAAGAAGTACCTATTTTTTCGAAAAAAAAAAAAAAAAAGAAATATCCTCGTTTTAAAATGGAAGCAAAGGGTAGGCACGGATGCTGATAATCAAGGACGGATAAAGGGACGAGGCGAGGCAGAGCGAAAGGACGAAGAAAGAGAGCCTGGGCATTTCTAATTCTTCCGAAAAAAAGCGGTGGAGTAATTGCTGGAGAAAGCGTTGGCGATAGGGAGGGTACGGGAGGAAGCTTGCAGGATGGCTGACTGCGCGCCAGTAGCGAAAAGGGATCGCGGGTTCGTCGGTGGAAGGCAAAAAGCAGAAGTAAAAGGAGCCGAGAGGAGGCGAGAGGCGAGTGGCGGAGGGAAAAGATGGATCGGCGAGAAGGAAGGGTAGAGAGAAGGGAAGTGAGGGTAGAAGGTAGAGGGTAGAGGGTTGAGGGTGCAAGGAAGGTGCAGAGGGTACCGGGAGGAAGAGCAGAGAGGGAGGGCGAGCTGAGGAGAGGGGGCAGGGCCGAGTGTAACGAAGCTCCGACTTTTTAATTGGAATATATTCAGAAAGCGGAACGCCTTTTCATCGCGGGACTCGATGCACTGAATACGGGCTGAATCAACGCGGAATCAACCGCGCTTGCAACGAGCCTGCTGTGCACCTGCAAACCGGGCCGCGTCTCCCTGCATTTATACGTAACAGATGCATAGCGGCTGCTGCATAAAATAATCCACGAAAAACCTTCTCCCTTTTCTCTCATTTTCTGCCACGGCTCGCCGATATCCACGAACGTATAATCACCCTGAAAATACGATAAGTGCGAGCAGAGCGAGGTATCGCGCGGAGATTCGTTCCATCCATCTGGTTTTTTCTCTTCGAACGTTGCAACATCCGGGATTCTTTCTCTTTCGCTTTCTTAAGTTCGACGATCCTTTCAATTAAACCCGACCTTACCTATAGAACGGAGATTGATTATCCGGATAATTTGATACGTTTGAAAAAAGAAAAAAAGAAGGAAGAAAAAGAAAAGGTATAATCGACGTTGCGGTTTGCCTCGCGAAAACAAGCTGGTTAAATATGACGAAAGAGAGCGTCATTTTCTGTGGATTTATTCACGGCGGAAGGGTCGCGAGCAACACCTATCCACCGTGGAAAGGTAGAGGCTATGGGAGCTTCAGCTTAATGGGCTGTTTGCTTGCAAATTGTGGTATCGCTAAAGGGCAGCAAACAATTCACAACTCGTTTTAACTTCCACATTTCAATTCCAAGAAGCCTCAAGTCCCTCCGGCAAGTGTTACATTTACATAATTGTCTCTTGCTCTCTTTCTCCTTTGTAAAATCGCGTCTCTTTTTCCTCCCTCGCGGTTACTTCCTACCGTTTCTTCTTGTATTCGCTATCTGACTTTTTCAACTGAAAATCTTCCTCGTTCCTTGCGTTTATTCAACATTCTATCCGTTGATATCGCAGAGCAATAAGATCTTCACACCTTTACGTTACATATGGTAAACTTTTAGCGACGGACGTTTCGATTAAAAGTAATCCGGACAATTATTCTTGTTATTTCGACGGAAAATAAAAAAAATAAAATTGCCCCGGGTGAGGATCGAACTCACGACCTTAAGATTATGAGACTTACGCGCTACCTACTGCGCTACCGAGGCAGTGAAAGTTTTGTCTCTTCTCTAATATATAACCTAATAATTTTTAATCGTTAAAATTCTATTAAATAAATTATTATCATCCACCTGTTCAGTTATATTTATAACGTTGCTATCGTTGAAACTATGGCTACAAGAAATACTTTTCGTATGCAATTCGTTCAAATCTGACAAAGATGTCGCCACGAAACGGACGTTATTGTTTAGTGCTTTTGAGAGTATATCTTTTTAATGTTGGTACCACGGTACTGTGATGCGATCGTTAAATTATAGAGAAGAGAAAGAGTCCGGTCCGAATGTAAACTGTCAAAATCGTTTAATCCAAGAGTGAATCGCCTTCGTGAATTTCTATGTCAGCTCAAGACAAGACAACGCAGGATAATATGACAGATTCGGAAAGTTTACGGGAAGCTATCGCACAGTACGAGCAGCAGGTATAAGTGACGATTTTTTCAACATTTTATGAGAAAAAAAATATATAACCTTACGAATAATTCGCGGACCTACTTAATTTTTAATTAAGCCAATTACAATTTCATTTTCTGTTTCTTGAACGTTTATTTGCCATATCAGCTAGCTCAAGTTCAAGCGACTTTATCCGTGACTACGCAAGAAGCGGATAGAAATAATTTACTGAGTTTACAATCGGACATACAGGAGCTCATCACTTTGACGAAAGAAAGCTTACAGGGTGTCGAATCCGCTGACGACGATTTAGACGACGATAATGACATTGACATCGACGACGATGATCCGTTGGCAAAGGAGTATGCCTTGTTCAAGGTAATCGCGCGAAACGAAATTATTTCGTAAAAATGGCAATTGTGAAAACTTTAATACAACTGTTTACTTTTTATTTGCACACACATTCGTTAGGCAGAACTGGAGAAAACCACGAATGACTCTGAGAGTAATGAGCAGGATAAACAAGATGACGGAGCATCAAATAATATAGAAGTCAGTATGCAAGTATTCTGTATGCCATAGCAATGACACAATTATACGGTGCAAGTTCATCTTGCAGGATGAGTTGAGGCAGCTTGAAGGCATGAAATGTAGAGCTCCCCATGGTAGCAGTTGGGGAGGTAT
Organism: Anthophora plumipes; assembly: GCA_951804975.1. Classification (NCBI taxonomy): domain Eukaryota; kingdom Metazoa; phylum Arthropoda; class Insecta; order Hymenoptera; family Apidae; genus Anthophora; species Anthophora plumipes. The sequence goes on from OX638114.1 coordinate 25,648,813, forward strand.
TGGTTATCATAATGCTATGATATCTTCTGTTTATCAAAATGCCAGTATAGGAATAAAAAACATGCAAGACATAAAAGTAAGAAAAGAGTCAGTTGTAATTATACATAGGTTAATTGTTAATTTAGATGAATAATATTATTTAGGTCAGGGTACTCTTCTTAAATCCAACACATAAAGAAATGCTTCCATGTCCTTATTATTTGGATGGAAAATGTAAATTTTCCGACGAAGACTGCAGATTTTCACATGGGGAATTAGTACCTTTATCTAATATACAGGAGTATAGGTAAATCTTTCATGTCAAAATGCGTACAAAAGTGAAAAAGAAATGTACACAAATTTATATTTATAGGGAGCCTGATTTTCAAAGTATAAAAATGGGTAGTAGGGTCCTGGTAAAACAAAAAAATCAGCTATGGCATAGATCTGTTGTATTAAAAATGCCGGAAAACGAGGGAGATGTTTTTCGAATTAAATTTGAAGCGAGTGGTAACGTTGCGGAAGTGTTTTTACAAGATCTCTTACCTCTTGGTATATACCATACATCGTATAAAACAAACGTGTATTCAAATTTACCTTTTAGTCTTTACATTTACCTCACAATGTTCAATGCTACAGACGACGCTGATTTGGAAATGTCCGACTCATCCGAAGATAGCGACAGCGAAACTGATTCGATAGATTACTCTAAAGGAGAAGTGATTCACAACTCTCTTCTCACAGTAGAAAGTAATGCACCGTTGGGAAATTGGGAAAAGCACACGCGTGGCATAGGCAGCAAATTAATGGCGCAAATGGGATATATAGTAGGCACTGGCCTTGGAAAACGCGCAGATGGAAGGATAGAACCAGTTGAAGCAACGGTATTGCCAGCTGGTAAATCCTTAGGTACGTATATTTTGTATTACCTTTTACATCGAAATACGTTCCAAGTGGAAAAACATTTGCCTTCAGATCATTGTATGGAATTACGAGAAAACGCTAACGGAGATAAAAACCTATTTTCCGTCGAACGCAGAATGCGAAGGCAACAGCAAAAGTTAGAGCAGCAAAGGGAGAAACAATATCAAAGGGAGAAAGAGCGGGAACAAAAGAACGTATTTAATTTTATAAACGCAACTTTAGGTGATAAACGTATGTTTCAGATCGGTTCCCCTCGTCGTGTATCATCCGTTACGTGCTTCGTTTCATCATTAAATCTTCTTTAATTCGTTACAGCGAAAACTGAAACGCAAACAAACACTCCGAAAAGTAAAAGTAACCTTAAAACAGAATCGAATCGACAGTTGAACATAGCGAGTTTCCAAGTTCGAGAGAATATTGTAAGATTAGAAAGAGAATCGACCAAGTTAAGGGAATCATTGGCACGACATGCGAAAGGCAGTGTCCACTATAATAACATTGTAATGAAGTGTAACGAGAAGGAGCAGGAACTTATTGGATTAAGGGCGTCTGAAAGGAATATTGCTGCTGAACAAGATCAACGAAAGAACAGAGCTAAATTGTCAATATTTTGATGTATATATACATTTACGATTTTAACTTTGTACAACAAATTAGCGTATACAAAGTATCTATTATTATGTGTAAAAAACTATAAGTAAATAAACCATAATGTATACAAATATTTATTTTGTTGATGTTCTCTTTCCTTATGCGTCATATCTGTGTAAAACAATACTGTAAAAATGCCATATAAATAATTTCCTAGTTAGAAGCAATTAGGACAGGCTTGAAAAGCAACGTCCTTCTTCCATCGTGCATTTTAAACTACGCGCCAATCCAGAAGCTTGATACACCTCAAACATGCACCACATGAACCACGCGTTATTCATTCGAGCAACACTCGTATCGACAGGTTTTCACATTTCCCAAGGTGTACTATTACTGATAACAATAACTCCATAGGTAACCCACATATTTACAAGCACCACCATTGATTTGAAAGTGCATAATTCAAGAAAAAAGTAGGCTAAAACGCGAGGCGACCAAAATCAATTAATTCTAAAGTCTGACCTATATTAATAAAAAGCAATTTCTCAAAATTCTGTCGGTAAAAAAAGATATCGCTATCTAGCGGTCAATCATCGTACTAAAAAAACACTAAAAATTCGTGACATATGTGGCGCCATCTAGCGCCAAGGGACTATTATTAACGTCTAAAACCAAAGTCTGGATTTACCCCTTTTGCGTAGTACCGAAAACCACCGCTAGATGATGCCACCTCCTGGGCAGTGCATGCATAGCCATCTATTGGTGGTTGATGGTACTACATCTCGCCTATTTTTAGTACCACGTTCAGCCATTAGATGGCAACACGTATACTGTCAAGTAAGTGGTTCCCTCTAGTGGCAGAGTTTGGTACTACGCAGAGGCGTAAATCGAGATTTTGGTTTTGGACTTTAGTAATAGCACCTTGCCGCTAGATGGCGCCACTAGTACTCGCAACTTTTTCGCTGTATTTTAGTTCAGCGAGTCACGGCTAGATGGCGTTACCATGTCCTCGAACGGCTGAAATTTTGAAAAATTGCTCTTAATTCACGTATATCTATGCTTGATGATTAATTGGATGCAGGGTGCATACTTTAAACCTCTATAAATCCAATAATATTACGAATTTCGCTATAATGCTTTACCGACATATATTTAAAAGCACGAATCGTAATTGCATAAGGAAGAGGGATCAATTTTTTTTTACCAATCGAAGGAGAATGCTTGCTGGATTTTCAAGCCCGTTCGAGGTAGGATGGTATTTTTTGTCAGGGTTGGGATGAAATGGTATCAACATGGCGACGTGCAGTGATAAGTATGTTAATATTTACTTTTCGTTTGATTTTTCTATTTTACCTAAATGATGTTCGATTCTTTTTCGGTTTTTCGATCCATATGCATAATTTGATGCCAATTATGATTTGCAGACTCGAAGATTGCGAAGTGTGTAATACCGACAAAGCAAAATACACGTGTCCGAAGTGCGAGGTTAGGACTTGTTCCCTTAGGTGTGTAAACATTCATAAAAAGGAATTGGAATGCGACGGTATTCGTGATAAAACAAAATTTGTTACGTTACAATCATTTACGGACTTGGATCTTTTGAGTGGTAAGTTTTATTCAATTTATTCTATTTTATTTCACAGGTTTTACATACAGAAATCATTTTATTGCAGATTACAGACTTCTGGAAGAAGTAGGTAGGACAGTTGAACAATTGAAAAGAGATCCTTTTAAAAGATGTACGCGGCTAAATAGTTTACCAATGGTTTGTTGAATGCTTTATATACTTTATCATGTGAAATATAGTATTTACTTTTCAAGTGTTATCTTTGCAGCATTTGAAAAAGTTAAAAACTGCTACATTTAAGAGGAAAATTTCATTACAATTTATGCCACAACATTTTTCTAGACACAAAAATAATACGACTTTTTTAAACTGGAAAAGTAATGAATTATATTGGAGAATAGAATGGATTTTTCCTCAAGCAGAGTACACAAAGTGGGTGACAGAAAAGTAAGTTGCTTTACTACATCATTTATTGTATATATCAACTATATTAGTAATAATATTGCAACAATTACAGAGCTTTAGAGACCACAAGGTTATCATCACTTATAGAGGAAATTCTAGACCCTGTTAAATCATTAGAAAATAAAAATGATATAGAAGAATTAAATTTGAGAATGTGTTTAAATGATAGGCTACAATTTTATCAAGCAGCTGGCTTACCTGGAGTAAAAGTACTTTTAAAAGCTGAAAAGGTTGCCAAGTCAGATTTAAAGTAAATAATTCCTTATAAAATCCCTTGCTTATATCCCATATAAAATACACACTATTAAATACTGTTATTAAATATCTAGGTTCTATGAACTGGACGTTACTCTTACATTAATGGAAAATTTAAAAAATAAAATTATAATCGAATTTCCAGTAATATTTATAGTTTTAAAGGATCACTCGTACATGTACGAAATTATAACTACAGGTGTGTATTTCATGTATTATTATTTTTCTTAAAATTTGTATCAATTTTACAATGTATCAAGTAACATTCCAGATGACGAGGACGATTCGAAATGTAAAAATAATAGCGATAATGTGTTTAAGCAAAAGAAACGAACGTATGATCAAATGAATGTGAAGGAAGAAAAAAATTCACCTGTAAATTATTTCTTCAATTCCGAATTTTCCGAATCAGAGGACGAAGAGTTATATAAAGATCAGAGGAACGATCGTTCGTCAAATTTCCATATACCCGATTACAATGAATTAGTTAAAATGGAACAATAAATAAACCTTGTATCGTACATACTAAAACATCTGTAGGTACATCGGAATTATTACTTTTTCCATTTTAAATGAATGTAGAAATTCAATATTTTATTGTAAATACAATAATTCGATAGACATGACTGAATCATATATAAGTAAAATAATATTACCGACAACACGTAACATCAACTGTTCCCCTTCAAAAAATATAAATATATAATCATATATATTTCAGAGAATAATAAAATCACAAGAATAAATATAATAAATTTTTCAGCTGTATGTTATTAAGAATTTTGTAAGGTGTCTAAGACGATAATGTACATAATAAAATACAGCCTTAAATAGAAATATAAAAGTAACGATTTGTTTATAGTTTGCAGATGAAACAATAAAGTTTGCCTAATTTTTTAATACAACACAATCACGGCTGTACATATTGTTTTTCCTTTTTTTCTAAAATTGTTAAAATTACTTTTCACCTAATTAAAACAAATATCGTATATTTATTAATTGTGTAAATAAATCAATCGTCGTATTTATTGCATGATGATAAATAACAAAATATCTTGAATAATATTAATATCATTGTACTTCTTGCGACTAGTTTTTCTCTGAATACAACTTATGTACATTGCTCTTAATTTCAAGTAAATTTAAAGTTTAAATATATAATAATCTGGAAAAGTAAATTCGCAGGAAAAAAAATGTTCGCTAATAGTGGAAAAACAAAGTGATTAAAAACATCGGTAGTCTTTACACGGCGGTGACCAATTTACCAAATGAATTGAACAACTAAAGAATGAAAAAGTATAACAAGAAGACCAAAAGTGCAATGAACCCAGCTACAGCTTTCACATACATGGACTTGCTGTTTAAGAGGGTTGCATCCTTTTTATACTTTTGTGACAACATAGACAAGTTTTGTGTTTTTGTATCTAATTCTGGAAAATAAATTACAGTTTAGAATGAGACATTAAAATGAGAAATTTCATTTAAATATTAAACTACCCTATTACCTGAAAGAACTGTACCCCTTTGCAAGACATCATCTATGTTTTTTACCATAATTCTTTGCACATCTTGCAATTGGTTATTCAGTGCATTCATATTCCTTCTTGACCTACCATCTGAAAAAACTTTCTTTGCTTTTTGAATGTATGTATCTGAAAGAAAGGAGCACAATTTCCTTAAATATATTCCACAAATTAATGTATAAACAATAAGAGAAAAGGCACATACTGAATTCAATAAAACTATAAGGCCTGGTAACTGCATTAACACGTTTACCATATAGGGAATTAAATTCTTGTGCTATGTCTTCAAGATAACTATAGGCAAGACGTTTACTGTAATTACATTCACATAATACCAAGTAGCATACTTCATTTTCAATTATATAACTGTAAATTACAATAGTTAATAATTTATTGTTATATCATTCGTGAATTATAATATGAAAGAAATTTACTGGAATAAATAATGCCCTGTCTCTATAGTACACCTAGTTGGAGACCGGGGCCCCAACTGTTTAAATAACATCTTTGCTTGATTCTGATATTCTAAAATACTTCTTCCACTCTGAAAAAAAAAAAATAAAATGTTTGTAATTATTCAACGAACTTATATATATATATCCATTGACTAAAAATATTAATAATATTATTATTTCGATTTGTACGAGATAATTGCAGTTTAAAATTATCAAAGTTATCTTTAATTGAACGAAAATGCTTGCATACTGTAATATATCATTCTTTGTGATCGAGGGAAAATGAATTAGAAATTATTCAAAAAAACTGGTGAAATTCAATCATAGATTGACATTTCATCATAACAGATTTCTAACCTGTTCATCTTCTTGCATGGTAGCCGCCAGTGGCAAACCATCTGCTATTCTCGCAATCATCGTTAACAACACCATCTTTTAAAGAAATTAATTGATCTCTTCAGCGAGAACGTAGAAATAGAATATCAAAATTTTTTAACAGAGCAGACGTCACTTCACCGCTTGAAATCCAGTTACGCGGAATTGGCCACGGTGTGACCGTTTCATCAAATGTCCACTCTTGGCATACCACGTCAGTCGCTGTGGAGCACTTTGAAGCATCCATTGAATGTATTACAATTATGTTTTCCTTCGTCATCAAGAGCTTTCGCACCTTGCTGTTAATTTCATTATTAAATCTTAATAGATGAAAAACAGATATGCGTAATTTTGTATATAAATAAAATATTGTAACAAAATAGACAAATAAAAATGTCTATAATATATGTTTGTCCATTTTATTTCATTTAAGAATATCTCGTTCTAAATGTAGCGCCAAAATTTTTCTGTAAATCTACAACGGCTAATATATCGAAGTTATAAAAATATTATTACGCAAATATGTATGGAATTTTAATATTTTCATATTTTCCAAAAAACTTTAAACTACATAGCAATGCCATCTAACGACATTTCATTGGAGATCTTTTTGACGTTTAAGACCAACGCGTCCGTACTGTGCGCGTCTATGGTTCTGCTCGCGTGGAAAGTCAACGAGAAAATTCGTGACGTGCTTAACCCACATCTTTTTCATAGTATCCGTAAGATGTTTGCGTTTTTATGATTTTCGCATTTGCCATTGTAAAAATACGATCTATAACGTTAAGCAATCGAATTTGCCAAAGTAACGATTCGAATGTTCAATAGGAGAAAATAATGCTTGTACTCGCGTATGGACACCAGTGCCAGATACGATAGCTAGGTGAGTGAACGTACGAGAGGTCCCTGAACGCTAACTTAGATATCACAGCTGGTATCCTGACTTTCGACACGACAATCCCAATTTCTCGCATTTTGACTTTCTCCTATCACCCAGTCGTATTATTTACACGCAAAAACTGCTCTCTCATCGTTTTTGTTATATAATTACAACAATTTTGAGTTTTGTCTTGCGGAAACCGTAAAGAATTATCCCTTCCTGAAGGAAATTATCGCGAGGTTTAACGTATTTCCTATCTTTGCACACATCTCGGTCAATTTCGTTTTTTATCCTTATTTCAAGAAATATCAGTTTTTCATATAGTTCTCTGTTATATGACATATTCGCGGGAAAGGTTATTAAAACTGTGGAAAATAGGGATTTATTTAGTGACCTATATGTTTTCTATGGTATGTGAAAGTAGTTTTCTCTATATTTTAAGAAAGTCTCTGCATTTTTTAATATGGTACATTCAGTTCTTGTAGAAAATGTTAACTATCCATTAATATTTTCATGGGATAATAAAGATGAATTTCTTATTTATAATTTATTACATTTTTTTAGATAGAGTATGTTAATTTAGGTAACTTCTTACTTTGTTCCATTGCAGTATGTGAATTAGTTTTTGATTTGCAGATTTTGTACAAATAAGAAACAAGTGCTACTGTCCTAAAGGCAGTATGAGTGTAAGTAAAATATTAGGAAACAGTGTATGATAGTTAAGTAGAAATTAACTTATATATTAATATTTAAAATTTTTTTTTAAATTGTAGAATCCGTATAGAGCTAGACCAACTAGGTCTAGAGAGCACCACAGTTTAGGATATGGAGCTTACAATCAAAATATATGGAACCCAATGCCTAGAGTACAATCAGAAGTATCATCAAATGATTCTGTTCAGCATCCACCACCCATTGTAAATCAGTCCAAACAACCAAATGATCCTTGGAATAATTCATGGAATTGGGATTTTGACAAACAGACAGATAATCAACAGCAGCAACTACCACAGCAAGAGCAGCAACAACAACAACAGCAGCAACAACAGCACTATGTACCTGCATATGCAAATCAGGGACAGCTGATAACTAATTCTATTCAGGATCATTATTATCAAAATATTAATGGTAGTAAGTCTGACTTGCTCAATCAGAATTTAATGTCAGATAGAAATTCTTCAGGAACAGGTGCAAATAGACCACCAGTTCCAAATCATACAGATTCATTTACACCTTACTCAAATTATTCACAATACCATCAATATCTACCACCACCACCACTACCATCTCGAGCAAATTCTGTTAAATCTGTGAATTTGGATCAGCCTCAATGGACAAATGAGCAACAATCCCAAAGTACCCCATATTCACAACAAAAACCAGTTGTACAAACTCAGAATGATCAACCATCACGTCCCACTCTAGTTGGTAGTAATTATAATTGGACAAAGCCTGATCAAACGAATTTAATGGCTCCCCAAAATTGGCCAAATCAAGGTAGTGTATCAGGACATTGGCAGGATACTAAGGTGAATCAAGAGGCACAGAATTTTGATGATATGGGTAACCTATATACACCACCAGTTCAACAAACTAGAGCAAATCAGCACTCTTTACCTTCAACTGAAAATAAAGAACATTCCGTAAATGATACAAAGGTTGCAAATAATTGGTCCAATCAAGTTAATATTTCAGCTCCCCTGTGGAGTACTCAAAATCGCGAATCCATATTACCGAATCAAAGTGAACAAGTAACACAAAATTCTAATGCTAATAATGAATTCAATACTTGGCCTCAAACAGGAAATCCTGATGTCTCGCAATCGTGGAAACAGATGGATGATACCCATGGAGCTCAGTGGTTACAGGAGCAGCAGGAAAATAATAATGTAGTAGAAGAAAATATTAAGCAGGATACCATTGGTGCAACAGCTACAAGTGATTGGCTGCAGAATCGTACGATACCGACTCACCATAGTCTGCCTAGTGTAACACCAGTAACAGAACCTGCTGTGGAACATGAAGAACGGAAAAAATCTATATCTTTAGTACCTACGAATTCCCTCAACTCTAAAGACCCTAATATGCATACAAAAGCTAATCTTGCTAAATCGCATCTATCCGATTCTCGGCTTAACATGTCTACTACACCTGAAACTATATCAACCGTTGTAAGCTCTGAAAATGTTTCTGTACAAGAAAACAATGATTTTACTTTAGTAAATGATCCAGTAGAATGTGGAAAGAATAATTCTACAGAAGAATTGCCTACAAAATTAGAACAGTTGACTCTTAGTACCAAGTTGAACAAACACTTAGAAATTCAAAATGAATCGAAAGAGGTATATCCTATTATGCCTGAGGATGCATGGAGTCAAAATACAGCTTCCAATAATAGTGCTACACCTGATAATATACCTGGGCTGCCTTCAGACTATACTGCACTTGGTGCAGAAAATCCTTATTCCAATGATAATCAAAATATTATTAGTCAAGAAAATTCGACGCTTAACACTTATCAAATAACAAACATTAAACCACCGGATAATGTAGCGCAAACTGGATATGATCAATGGTACAGTCAGAATACAATGCCAATACCCTCGGAAAATGCATGGTACTCGAAAGATCATCCGCGACCACCTAAAGAATGGAGTACTGAACAAAATGTAGAAAACTATGAAAATATTCAGCAACCTTCGGAATTTGTAAATTTAGAAGTAGTTGCGCCATCGTTGCAGGAACGTGATATATATGGCTCTAGAGATTCCATCAATAAGGAAACTTTAGATAATGATCCAAAACCGGTTCTGAATCCTCCCAAGGAAGTAGCTGGTGCGCGTGATTTTAGACAAGAAGTAAACAATATTGAAGTGCCCTCTGCGCAACAATTAGCACGATCTCATTCGCTTCTTCAATCGGAACAGGTGCCAGATAATTATGAATTCGCCTCAAATGATAGAAATACATTTTTGGAAACCGGAGAATTGACCGACTCCCATCAAGAACACGACCCAAGCCCGCCAATTCAAGATGATGAAAACGACGAAGTGCCTAATGACATTCCCTTTTTACGAGAAGTACCAGGACAATCGAGCTCCATAGATCCACGTAGAAATGATCCAACAGGGCAAGAGCAATATGTTCAGTCTGGTCAAAGATTGTCCGATCCGAGAAGAAACGATCCTTCTGGCCAGGAGCAAGGTCTTCAATTAAGGAACATGCCTGAAAGATCAGAACGGCGGGATGTACCACCTGGACAAGAGAGAAATGTTCCTCTACTTTCACGATCGGATTCCGACACGATGGAACGTCGGAACGATCCGTCTGGCAGAGAACGATCTCTACCTCCTCAACAATCGCGAAACGACCCTTCTGGAGAGGAAAGATATCAATCTCAATCTCAGATTATGTTAGAACCAAGTGAGACACGGGAAATACCTGGAAGAGGTAACGAACCTGAAGAGTCTACTCAACAAACCGACGAGAATCTCAGACAAATACCAGGTGGTGCATCCCCAAATGAAGCTACTCAACCTTCAGATGATAGACCTAATGGAAGAGTAGTTACAGGTTCTCAAGAAGTTCCTTCCATAAGCTGTGAGAAGATGCTTTATATTTACATCAATTTTATGTTTCTGAACTTATTGTAACATTTATGTATTTCATTTTAGCTACGGCCCAAGATCAAACCAGCGACTCGAGAAGCAAACGCGAGGAAGCTGTTGGAGCATCCATGCGCGAGTGTCAAGGAGTTCCTAGTTCATCAACTCGTAAAGATTCATACGAAGACGAGGATGATGAAGGTTCTGGAAATAGTAGGGACGATAGTAGAGAAAGGCGACGTGACAGTAGTTCGGAACGCCGACGATACGAATACGAACGAAAAGGCACTTAGTAAGTATATTTACAATAAATTTTAAACACTGACGAGTACTTTGGAAGATTATTCGACAATTCAAAATTTCACGTTAACTTGTTCACAGCTATGATCGTGAACGGGAATACGAGGATGATTATTATTACGATCGTCGCCGTGGTGGAGCAGAAAATGATCGAACATACAATACACGTGACGAATTTGATCGTCGGGAAGTTCCTTATCGAGAAGATGATCGTAAACACCACAGTCGAGATGATCTAGATAGACATGCGAGAGAAGAGATCGATAGAAGAGGCAGACCTAAGGAAGATTTAGATGAAAGGGACATCAGGAGAAGGCCTGACGATCGTAGAAAAGATAGGGTTGACGATGGGTTGCGACGCAGGGAAAGAGAAATCAGAGACTACGATTCGAGATATTCTAGAGATCGCGATTACTTGGACCGCAATAGAAGAAGAGACGAGAGACGACCGAGACGATACGAAGATTACGATATAAGGGATCCATACAGGAGAGAATATTACGATGATCCTTATAGCAGAGGGTGCATACTTTTTCAGTATATACTAAATATTCTACTATGATTTATTTCATATACTTTTTCCTTTTAGATCTAGACCATCCAGCAGATCTTCGTACAACGACAGAGATCGAGAATACTACATGCGAACGAGAGATCCTTATTATTATAATGGTATGCGCACCTTTGTGCAGTTAACCAAAATTTTATGTTACAAAGAAATGATTTGCTTCAACTTATTTTCTGTTACAGGATATCCTGGTTATGATTATGGTTCTCATTATGCCAATAATTACTATGCGTACATTGAAAATTTACGACGTACAAATCCTGCCGCTTATTCAGAGTGGTATCACAAGTATTACGCTAACCAACATCCGCAACAACTCATTTCTCGCGGTATTGCGAATTATCCAGAAGACAGAGCGAGCGTTCATTCAGGGCGTAGTTCTTGCGATGAAAGGTGAGCGTTGGGACATTTAAAACAGTGACTGAATCTAAATATTCTAATTCTGTTTTCCTATAAATTTTATAATATTGATTATGTGTTAGATTTTTTACAAATCCAAGTGCATGCTTCCACTCGCCAAACAAAGCATTATATGTTCCGTATTTCGGGTATTCTGGGTGGGCCAGGAGTTCGCAACGAAGACAGAATTCAAGTTATCAAAATTTAAATAGGTGAGACCGAGAGAATTCTCTCGGTTCGACACTTATTCTAAATATTGACAGTATCAAAATCTCCTACTGTTAAAAGTAATTTAGTTAAACATATTTCTTCATGGTGTTTATAATTCCTTTCCATGAGTATTAGAATTGCCCGCTAGAGATCCTTTTTTATACTTGTAGTTCTTTATTAGAAACAATCTGTCTTCTCTCTTTTGTATGTAGTGAAACATATTGAAGTGTAGAATTATTCTGTTAATCTTATATAATAGTAGAACGAAGGAAGAAATCTTGCTTTCCCTGTTGTTCATCTCAACATCGTTAATTTCATTTTACATGTGAAAATGAAACCTATATTTTTCAGGACTGGTGATAAACGAACTTTGGGTGATACGTCTGTACTTGAAGATTCGGCGACTACTTCTGCACGAATGACACCAACTAAATTTTGCACTTCGCATGTATTCGGTATGATTTTAAGCTATATCGTTTATTTAATAAAATGCACCAATGGTATTTTATAAAATATTTTTATCTTTAGGATGTTTTTCTATTGGATCTTTGATACATGTGCAACCAGCTTATCCATCTGATGGTGACAGGGCAAAAGTAGATATCTTTAAATTGGACAATTTACTCTCACATGACCCTGTAGCACGTGATTTACGAGCGTACCCTGGACCTCTAATTAAGCAAGTGTAATCAGTATATTTAAAATCTAAGCATGCGTATTTTTATTTATCAAAAATTAAATTTTTTATAATCTTGCATTTTTGTAAAGTTAGTTTTCATACAGTGTTATATTCAAGGATTTAAGGATATATTAGATATGCATGCTTAGACATTAGTACTTCGTTTAACTTTGCATTTTTTGTCAAGAGTATTTCTTATTAGTTTTACCGTTTCTTTGTGCATTACCGATTATTTTTATTACAATATATATATATTTCTTTTTATACAGAGGCGTCACTCATAAAAAAACGATTATCGAGTACTGCGAAAATAAAATTAAGAAAGCAGCATCAAACGAAGAAATGGTCGATCGTGCTTCGTATATACTTTTATACGAATTAATGATTATGCTGATACAGCAGAACGGGGTAAAATATATTTCTTTTAAATTACACACAACTTACTACGTGTATTCAATCGTTTATACTTTTTTAGAATGTTGTTGGTGTTGATATAGCAGCATTGTTACTCAGAAACAAAGATGCATATCCTTATGATGCGAACAAGCAAAAGTCACAGGAATCAGGAAGGAGGGAGTCGGTGATATCACAAAGATCGTGTGTCGGAGTTGGAGATGGTGTTCAAGGTAATCAAGATAGTACAGTATCATCTGAGAAAATCGAAAGTAAGCCACGGAAAACCATCGAACAAATAACCGATGAGTTCAGAAACACGCTGCTTTATGGATTGGTTCAAGAAGCATTAGGTAAGCATATGTGTAAACTCTCTAAACCGTCCAAAATCGTTACCTTCTTTTATGTAAAGTCTTACATTATTTTTATTTTTACGTGCAGAATATGCAATGAATGAGGGACTTTGGGGACATGCACTTTTCTTGGCTAGTAAATTGGATAAACGTACACACGCGTCAGTAATGACGCGTTTTGCTAACAGTTTACCGTATCACGATCCATTGCAAACTTTGTATCAATTACATTCTGGTCGTGTGCCAGCTGTTGTAACTAGTATATCGGATCCACGGTGGGATGATTGGAGACCTCATTTAGCCATGATTATATCGAACACGTCTGCTAATCCAGAAATTAATCGTCGTTCGATTACAACTCTCGGTGATACACTTTCCTCGGGAGGCGACATCCATGCTGCTCATTTTTGTTATATACTCGCACAAGTTGACTTTGGTGCTTATGGAACGAATAACACTAAACTTGTATTAATCGGTGCAAACCACCATAAACCATATAACGTATTCCTCACAACGGAAGCCGTCATGCTTACAGAAATATATGAATATGCTAGAAACTTGAGCGAACCAGGATTTACGCTAGTAGATCTTCAGACCTTTAAATTTGATTTAGCAGTGAAAATGGTGGATCATGGTTTAATAGAAAAAGCTCTGCTGTACATAGAACAAATTGCAGTGAATATTGTGAACGAGCCGTCGAAGTACAAAAGATCATTTATCAATGCGGTGTACAATTTAGGAGACAGGATAAGATATCACGATCCAATCTATAAAGATTCTATCGACGAAGCTGCAACTTTAACTTGGTTCACTAATTTAGTTGAGATTGTTGGTAAATGTCATGTAAGTTTAAATCGGAGATAAATATTAAAACTGTTATCTTATTTTAGCGACGTAGAAAATATATTTTACTTTGTTACAGACGGGAGAAATTACCGAGAGTGAAATTTATGCTTCGCAAGCGAAAACAGAATCACACAACAACAGCAGAATCACACAAGCACCACACGAGATGAAACAACAGCAATGGAATACGGTTCCATCTGAGTACAAAGAAGGTCCAACATCAATGATGGAAATGCATACAACGGAGATGCAGTCTAAATGGCAGCCATTATCATTGCCATCAAACATACCCGACACATATGATCAGACTATGCCATATCCAAAAAGTAACGAAGAATCTGGTCAATACCAACAACCGCAACAACAAGATTATTGGAACCAAGACTCTTACTATCAAAGCAATTACGAAAGAAACGATAGTACCATCGCGAATTGGCAACAGCAGTCTACTCATACAACATATCCTTCCCAGCAGGGTGAAGTGGATGATTCTCAGCAACAAGAAAAGTGGAATTATGAGGTAAACCAGTTGCTCCAATTTATGATCTAAGAATATTACATGCTTTTAAGTAGCATATTCATGCATGTTTTCGTTAATCATTTCAACAATACTCATTTGCATGTGTACATTGTACATATAGATATTTTGTTTCGATGTTTTCATAAAGTAATATCTTCAAATGCTGTAAGGAGTTATACGTACATCTAGAAATAACATTTTTTCACCTTTTTCTTGATGCTTGCATATGGACAGACGGAAAGAGAAGAAAAAACACCTGACCATGAAGTAAGTAATTACGTGCTTGCTGCGGATAGTAATCTCGATCCTGAGTGGTCATTGGATGACACCAATGTTAGCTCATTGCGACGACGCAAAGTATTAACCGATTCAGATCGATGCGTCACCCCTTATCCTTCCGATTCTAACGATACCTCCACGGGTACATCGACGACTTCTAATCCTTATAGATCGATGAATTTCGACCAAAAATCTGTAAAACCACGAAAACTGTTTACATATCCAAAGATTACAGCACATTATCCGAGAATACTAGCGAATAATAAGATTCACCCGAAAGACGTGAATAGAATAAAAAAAGTAGATGGTCGATATGCGAAACCACCTTCCTCTAAACCACCGGTATTTTTAAAGTGTAAAGTTAAAAAGAAAACGGACGATAAGGAAAATAAAAATTCAGACGACGTAGCTGAAAATAGTTTAATTTTATCTACAACTACCGACTTAGATATCCAATTTAGCAAGGTAAATTTTCAGTCACTTTCTAAGCCTGATAGCAGTGTAGGAAGCGGATCACCTACACCTTTAGAAAATGATTGTCAAACTTTGAAACAGTATTGTAATTTCGAGGAGAAAAATGTAACGAGAATAGCTCCACATATTCGAAGGAAAGATGTTATTTGCGATACGGTAGATGCATGGTCTTACTCGAATTCTTCGCAGGGTTCCACCGAATTGTGTCGATATAAACCACTTATCTTTGGTGGAACCTACCCGATAGATTTACCAGTTAAACCTACGAGTAATCTTTGTTTAACTGAATTCGAAGATGTTCCTATGGAAAAGTCTATCCCTAAAACTTACGATATCGATGTTCCCACGAATTGTGAGTAGATGGTATGTTTGTTAGGTTTGGTGATGTTATAAATTTTATTGTGTATTTGTGATTGTATTTTGCAAAACGTGTTAAGTTAACGTTTCGTAAGACAATTCTTCCGCTTATAAAAAGAAAAATGTTTGTCGATGAATAATATTTTGCGTTATATAGAAGGTATGAGTAATCGATGCAGATGTTTGATACAGAGTAATAGGACGTGGTTATCAAACTTGTTCTTGTTTTCCATGTCATTTATGATATAGATAATAAAGTTCCCATGTTATTCACTTTCTTGAAGTTTTAAAAAAAATACGCCTCTTTATCATTCATTGCAAATTGATTTATTCTATAAGTATGTTATACCATCGTTAATATTTTACTTCATGCTAGTTATAAATATGCAAGCAAAGTTCTTCACTATTTACTGTGATTGTTAAGTGCTTCTAGGAGAAGAATTGTACACGAAAGATGCATCAAAAGTATAAAGATGGGTATGCATTATGCTATTGCAGTAAAGAGTGATCAACTTTGCTAGAACAACTTTGCGATGATGAATTGTATACTTTATTTCAGGCCTCGCAGCCGGCAATTTCCATGACACCGTCAACGAGGAAGCAGTACGATCCGTTGGAAGAATTGGATGCACTGGAGACTCCAAAACCAAACTCAAACCCTACAGCACCGGTGAAGAAAGGTTCAGAAAAACTTGCCGAGAAGAAACCTTCGAATAGTGGAGGTTCTTGGTTTGGCGGCCTTTTTAGCAAGCTTGCCCCAAAGCCAAAGAACCAGATGATTTTACCGGACGACAGTAACCCAACGGTAAAATCTTCATAATACTTTGTTTAGACAATTCAAAGATTTACGATAGATTGTTTTATATTTTTTTGTCACTTAAGGGCTCACGCGGGTACTTATGGTAATTATGAAGTCTTTTATGATGGAAGAGAAAAAGGCCAGTATAACGTAATGTTCGGTCACTTAATTAACATCTAACGAATTATTGATACATTCTGGCTTAACATTCCAACTTTACGTTTCTAACACACAAGACTGAACACAGTTCAATTCTTCGAGCCCTATAGTTTAGCTTTTTTTTTATGTAAATTTAAAGTGTTACAATGTGTTCTCATGCATTCAGGAAGAGACTGATGCTTATATTGTATCTTATCTTTCGAATAGATCGTTTGGGATCCAGTCGCTAAAAAATGGATGAACAAGGACGAAGATGGGGACGGTGGTTCTGCTACATTAGCTCCTCCCCCGAAAGTTTCAGATATGGGATTTAGAACGCTTGTGCCAGAACAAGTTCCACCGTCGTCTCAACCACCCTCGCAAGCTGACGAATCCACTGTGAATAAATTTAAATTGCCCAAGAGTAGAAGTATGCGTTCCAATTACATAGATGTAATGAATCCAAATGGTCCGAAAAGTAATGCACCACCTTCGAGTATACCAACGCCAATAACTTCCCCGATGGTACCTATGGCAACATCGTCACCTCAGTTATTTATTCCTGCTCCAGGTAAATTTTTAATATTATTTCATTATTTATTGAAATTTCAGTTTGCTCCTGTGGTCTCCTTTAATTTAATCGCATCGTGACTTTTTACAGTTAACGATCCAAGTGCCCCCGTGGACTTTTTAACTACTACATCCACACCAGTCGCACCCGCTACGAACGTTTCCGATAATACATCCCAAGGGGTAAGTTCTTTGTAACAGATGATAGTATTTGTAAACTTCCGTGCACATTCAGTCGTGTCTTGTCACCACAAACACGTATACAACATTAACAATACAGTTTCATACATGTATATCTTACAATCTTGAACTCATTCTACACAACCCTCTTATTAATCTTTATGTTATGGCTGCAGTATGCTGGTATGCAGCTTCGATGTATATTTAAACGTGTCTCTGGAACTGTAATGTTAAAGTGTTCTAGTATTTTTTTTCCGCGAGACTCCTATACAGTTACATTCCGTAATAAGAATTTCCCTTAGTTTTGTGCATTGTCTGTTTATCCAAAAAGTATCTATCATCCTCTTGAATTAACTCTTATTTTATGTATGTATAGTTTCATTGTATACAAATTACATGCTCCTTTGGTTATATGAATTGTGCAACAGAGGAAGGTATAAATACGCGAGTAGGTGTCTGTTTCTTTCACAACGAAACATCATTGAAAAATAGAAGAAAAAAAAGAAAAACAAAAAAACTGTTATGTTTATCATTTCATCTTTATTTTCATTAAATACCATATGCTTTCTGTGTTATAGTTTAGCGTTCATCGTATCATTTAGATTTTCCAATTTCACAATAGATAATTATCTTTCTTGCAAACCTGTGTTTAATCCACCTTTCTTTTTATGTTTCCTTTGCAAGCAGTCGGGGAGGCAGAATGATGTAGCCAAATAATAATTATTGCTGATAGTAAGGACTATTTTATTCATTTTATACATCGTTCTTTATCACTGTATACGCATGGTTTGTAATATTCATCTGGTAGAGCATGGGTGACAGTACAAGTATTGTGTGTACGCGCGCGCGCGCGCGCGTGTGTGTGTGTGTGTATGATCGATGCAACAAATTTCAATTGCTTGCAACGTTGTTGTACTTGAACATGAACGACGAATTTACAGTGACGATGAAAGGAAAGGATCAAGTTAAAAGTGGGCAGAATAGTGTTTAACAGCTACTGCTTGAAACACGTTTGCCAATCTTCTTCAATTACTTGCACTCTTTTCAATACTATTCCACAGTTCTATGCTGCTTTAGGATCTTTTCTTTTTGCATGTACATAACTTTTTTTTTGGTAAGTAGTGTACAAGGAAGGGAAAGGCGATCTAGGTTCACAGCTTAACATATGGTACAGAACACTAAAATAATGCACTGGTGTATTTCTATTTTTCAGCATGTTCAATTTCCTTCGTTTTTTTCTTTTCTTTTAATTGAATTTTACACTTATCATAGAAAGTATGGCATTTTTATTCACGACAATGCTAGAGATTTGCAACATCGACTATTCGCATCTTGTGATTTTCTACTTTCAAAACATTTTATCGAAGAGACAAAGGTTTTGCCACTGTTTTACGATGTTTTACGTTAAACAAAAGGTCGGTGTTGCATCCTCGCAGCATTGATGCCTAATCATAGCAATAGAATGAGTATCGGTTAGTGAGACAAGATTGTTGTGTTGTATATGGCACACAGTTCTCTCGATGGAGCTCGACCAGCTCGTTATCGCGAGAGGTGCAGAGCTACACCATGAGGGATCCGCGTTTCCTCCCACAGAACAAGGTAATCCAGTGGCATTAGTCATTTTTTTTCATTCCAGAGGTGATATATCACTTAGAAATACTACTCAACGATACGATGGTAGAAATTCTAACTTACTTATTATATTACCATATTTCATAATAAGTTTATATAATTACAAAGTATATTTTGCCCGACACCGTTCTTGCAGTTTAAATGATATCTGAGTTGAAAGAATTGTATTTCCCAACGAACGATTCTTCTATCGTGAATTTCACCTCGGACATGTTTTCACACATGCAAGGTGCCGGTTGAAATATATTCTGTACCTGTTGTAGATTTAAGATGAGATTTATTTTTATAATTCACAGTCACATAGCTTTCGCCTATAAATCGACGCTTAAATTCATAATGTCGAGCACTTTATTTTCACGAATTCCAAATGGCAAAACTATGGGAAAGCTTGGTGAAGGATGTATTTATGGTTTTGGTCTCATGATTTATGTGTTACACGTTAATTTGCAAAGCTTACGTTATATATTATGCGATATTATCACGTTCAGTCATGCAAGTTTTAAACTGGAAACGTAACAAAAGCAAAAAAAAAAGAAAAAATAATAAAAGAACAGTATTTAAAACAGACGAGATCATTGTGTTTGAAACATGTAATAATGTATTAATTTTGTGGAATTTTTGTTTTAGCAAAATCGCGTAAGAACGATAGCGTAGATATATATTTTTAAGTCGACGATGTTTTTGTATTTCAACTCTGATGGTTTTACTAATTTATTTTTCAAGAAAACGATGATCTTTAGGGACCAATGATGTACAACCCGAACGACATGAAGGATCGTTCAATGAAGAATGTGCAGCAGAGCCGATATCCTCCACGATAAAATTCGCAACATCTCCTACGGCACACGTATCCGCATGATGAATCAACGGAAGATTTTTCGTTCTATCACGGGTTCACGGTTATTCATAAATTACACTGGCAAACATACCTCAAATTAAGTAAGTGATTGATAATAGATGCGCCATAACGAGTTTTTAGCCGAGTATATACTCAACGTTTCCACTTTCCAATTTTACAAATATCAATTTAATTTCGTTAGAGATGGAAACGTTATATACATATATATATATACATATACATACGCTATATTTTAAACAAATAATTGCTTTTAAAATACGTACCGCAAATACTTCGAGAATAAAGCAGTTTAAAAAGGAGGGACGATATTTAAAGAAGCCGTGTTAAATCCTAAGATGATTTACTATTTATGTTTTGTAGCTTCTATTTTGGGAAATACGGGCTCTACTTGTTGTTTGATCAAATTTCTTTGATTAATCGTTACACAGGGTACTTATTTTTGTAAATTCGCTTTCTCTTTTTCTTTTCACGGAATGTTTTCTAACTCGAGCTCGTTATGAATATTAATTGGGTGAATAGTAGATATTTTTTTATTACCGCGTAGCTCTTACGAATGAATCTGCTCGCCTGTAACATCTCTCTCGATACAAGTTTCTAGAGGGAGAAACAGACATTGCCCGGATATTTGTTACGGCGAGCAGGTGAAATGCTTTTATCCTCATATATATCGTGCGAATCTAGCGCGGGTAAAGTTGAGAATTCCACTACTGAAAAAGCAACCGAGGAATGTGTGTTATAGTATATCAAGAGTGAGGATCATGAACGAAGGAGTGTTGATTTTATACTCGCAACAGGATTCACGTTTAGGTTATGCGCTCGCGAGTGGTCCATTTCCGAAAAAAACGTGTTCCGTGAATGTAACGTTAATCCTAACGAGTCTAATGTTGATCGTATTGTCTGTGTTACGCGAGAATTTGTTAATCGAGCGGTCTAGAAGCGAACGGTGTTGTATAACCATCGAATCCGATTTTATTACGGTGACTATTAAGAAGTGAAATAGGAAAAATGAAGCAGAATATCCGGGTAAAGTAAGAAATGTTAGAGATATGAAAATTTTATGAATCCTACTGTTAGGCAATGTGTCATACAGGTATTGTTATTAATCGCCAGGCTATTATATCGTTACATACCAGCGTTATATCAATAAGAAGCATAACTGTCATCTGGTCTATTTGGATTCGGGAGAATTGGCAAGATGCTTTACATAGTATTTTTACCTTGTTCCTTTCAGTCACGATATGAAACGAATTATCGCGGTTCTGTTAACGTCGCCTTTCCGAGAGAACTTTGAATAGAAACCGCGAGTGAAAGGAACATTTCGCTAATCACTTTATACGAATAGTCGAAAACGTTCGAATAAAGTTGAAATTTTCAATCGTCCGTCGTCTGTTGAACACAATTGATGACCACCCTACGCATTCCCCCCACTCAAAAAATTTATAAATTAGTCTGTGCCGATTATTTATAAGTGCTTTTGCGTTGCACAAATATATCCTTTCTTTGTCAACAGTATTCTCAAATTTACTACACATTATTCTCTCTACGTTTTTTTTTTTTACGCGTTTGAATTTTCGAGTTTTGGTTTTACCCAAGTTGCGCCACGATTTCGCACCTTCCTCATACTTGTAACACACGCTAACTTATAAATGATTACCATACGCTTTTACTTCGTCAAAAAAAAAAAAAAAAAAAAAAAAAAAAGAAAAAGAAAAAGTACATAGTTCGTCTGTTCTGAACATATATATAAAAGTTGGTGCTTTTAGAGCATTTCAGTTTGCAATTACAGATCTGTATGCCATAAAGTGTTTAACTTGCTCAACTGGACGAGAACTAAATATTCAGCGACAGAGCAAACACGTATCTTTTAAACTGAAACTGTTTTATCTCTCGTTTTTCTTTCCATAAGCGTAATATGATTATTCTATCATTTTCGGTGATAATATATTATATTTCTCGCAAACATTGCCGAGAGAGAGGTTCGTTTCATTCAGTTAATCATCTGCAAATTAACGAACGAACGACACTATCGAGCAATGTAGAAAAACGTAGGGTTAAGCATTGGTTGGGTCGGTTTCTAATTTGGACGTCCAGTTTTTTGTGATAGGACAACGATCGAGAACGTAACGACACGTTGCGAACAGCATCCGTCGGTGAAAAAATAAAAAAAAATAAAAAAAGAACTCAGAAAAGATATAAAAAAGACTTTCTATTCCGTTAATGTCCGTAATTTCCATAAAGCGACGAGTCTTGAGAATATCTCAAAGGGAAACGAAAGATGCGAGGAGAAAAGTAAAATAATAGGTTCGTTTTGTTTTCGACAAGATACCGCTCTTTTCCCCGCCATTAGTCACAATAGGAGTGAAGCTGATTTTGTCGATTCTTGTAAAATATACTCGACTATGATTCGGTTTTATACTCGTAATACGATAATATGCTTTCAAGACATATATATTGCGCATAAATTGTAGCATATTATAGGGTGGAACGCGACTTTGTGTATGTTACATGTATATACGTATATACATATACATGTATATATATAGATAGGTAGATAGGTAGATAGGTAGATAGATAATGAAATTTATGATTTGTACATATATATAAACATAAGTCTCCTCGGAAAATATAACAAATTCGCATGTTGATACGTTTAATAGAGAGCTACTTGCCGAATTATCCTTTCCACGTGGGTACCCGTTAACGAGAAACCAAGAAATTCACTGTTACATTCTTGTTCGAGAGGCAATATCAAAATCAGAATAATTCTTCTTGTGAAAAATGGCATTGCGTTGTGAATAATCTTCAAACACTTCACTTCTATCGCGATTTATTCGATCTGGTATTGTTGATTTTTAATTATCAAATGTTCACGATGTGTATCGCGCTAACGTGTGCACCTCAACTTTTCAACAATCGAACACGTTTCAGCGAAATCGAGACTTCGATCTTTTCGATCACGTCAAAGCGGTAAATTGTTAATCGATAATCACATACAATTGAGTCGATCAACTCGACGGTTCCCAGAAGCAATATATCTAGAATGAAATAAAACGTCGAAAGAGGATTTTAAGATAAACGTTAATATCGAACGGAAGTATTAATTCAGTTGTACGTTATGTATGTATAGGATTGTTTATGAACGATGCGATTTTGTTGGCTTAATGTAACATACTACGATATATATCTTTATTGCACTTTACAATTCAAAATGTTCGATGTATGTTTATGGGAAATACGGATAATGAAAAAAAATGTATACTGTATATTAATATTACTACTATCTCTATTATTATTGCTATTATAATAAAGAATGATACTACTTACAAACTTTTTCTGCTTTCTAACTTCCTTTTTATCACCTTAATGACCAGTATGTTTACTGTCGGTTAAAGCGCGGTTTCTAAATTCGATCGAAACTTATTTCGATAAAAGTCGACATCGACATCGAGATATCTATTCGTTGATCGATATATTTAACTTTAAAAAGTAAGAAGAGGGGTGTACATTTTTATTAGATATATGTTTCCTATTTTATTCGTGTAGTTTCATTTTCATATACAGGCAACTCAGATATTGCAGATAAATTTCTTAAAAAAAGTAATTAAGCAATTTTCTCAATACATAGAAATGTTTACGAATGAAAATCGCGCGCACCGTGTTAATGTCCCTTCCTATATATAGTACCATATATATTATACTACATAAAGCAAATATAACTCACTCGTTAATCGATGCATCAAGTGGCGACACCAGTTGATGTAGTAGCAATCAAAATTGCGTACTACATTTTGGCGGTTAAAACATCCTCCAGTGAACCTATAAAAGTGCTACAACGTCTAACGGTGCCATATTTTAAATAAGTTTGCAAAATAAAGTGAAAATGTCCGTGGGACGTGGTGCTTTAATAGTTTTCGAAGGATGCGACAGAGCAGGGAAATCTACTCAAATGAAAATGTTACTCGAAGCTTTAAATAAACAAAACATTCCTACGGAAACACGCGCTTTTCCTAGTAAGTCAATTCTTTAAACTTACGCTTTACAGATACACATAAGTGGATTAATTTACTTAAGTTTTAAATAGTTCTCTTTATCATTGGTCGATAACTTTTTTCATAGCTTCATTAAGTAATTTTACGATATCGAAAACGTATTATAATTACATTCAATATTGACTTTGACTTGCTTGCAGATAGAACAACTACTATTGGAGCAGTGATAAATAACTTTTTGTCCAAAAAGCAGGAACTTCAAGCTGAAGTAGCACACTTATTGTTTTCTGCAAACCGGTGGGAGTGCAAAGATGAAATTTTGCACACTTTGTACAAGGGTACTACTCTAGTTATAGACAGGTAAGTAGAAAATAATTTTTCCAGTTATATTTACAAAAGTACACTGAAATATAGTTGAGATTGTAAATTGTTACAGGTATGCTGGGTCAGGTGCAGCTTACACAGCTGCAACTAGCAGTAGAAGTTTAAGTTGGTGTAAGGCAGCTGATCAAGGATTACCTAGTCCAGATCTAGTTATTTTACTTGAAGTTTCTGAGGAGGCTCAGCGTGTACGTAGTAACTGGGGAGCTGAGCGTTTTGAAAATAGTAAAGTTCAAGAGCAAGTTGCTTTTAATTATAAGAAACTGGTAGATCAAACATGGACTGTTATTAATGGTGATAGAGATAAATCACAAGTACATTCTCAAATATTGGAAAAAGTATTAGATGTTATAAAAGGTGTCAAAGATAAACCTATAGAAAAATTATATGAGCCTTCTAATTAATAATAGCAATATTCTAGATACTCTAATAAGTATATATTCAGCATAATAAGAATTTACATAATACATTACATATATAATACTCTAATATATCACAAATGATATGTATTATGCAGAGAGCTACATATTTTTTATACTTTACAAAAGTTCGTTTAAGAATGAAAAGTATAATAGGTTTGATTTGAGTATAAAATTGTACAAAAAGAGTTGTTTTATAACTTTATATATTACATACAATTGTTGATCGCGAATTGTTCTACAACTTGATGTTACATTGCACATTGGTAAAAATTATAATAGATAGATCGTTTTGTTTATCTCGGTTTACATATTTAATATATATATATTATATATAGGACATTAAACGAAAAATTGATCAACAAGAAGGATAAGTAGCCAATTTTCTGACAGACAGAATATGATTTGCAAATGACAAATGTACGTTACTGTTTTTAGTAACTTGTTTTAATTGATTGTGCCCTTTGTAAAATAAAATTGATGTTACTATTGTGCAAAATAAAAGATTTCAATATACACCTTCTGTAAATTTTTTTTCGAAAGAATTCGACGTTAATTTTACACCCTGGGAGAGATAACTGATCTAACGTTTAAAATACACGGATCACCTATATTTTCGTCAGGCTGATGATTCAAAGAACAATTTGTAGCAGGTGAACCAAAAATAAAAGTGGTTTCAAATTGCTTCGACCAGTTATGATCCGTTTCCGCTTTATTTTTCCTTGGTCTGTTACTACCAGAACTATCTCCGGAATCACTTAACTCTGAAAAGTTTCTCAGATTCGAATTCTGACTTTCCCCGTGATTTTCTCTGTTCGAATTAGATGCGCTAAAAAACGCCGCTTGACTTTCAGCTACTTCCACGGAAGCACTTTGCTCAATTTCTTCCCACAAGTTGTTCGAATTATTCGTAAAGGTAGACGGTTGATTAAATTGATCAAAGTTGCCGGGTAAATTCGTGGAGACTTTATTCACGAACTTTGACTGAAGATTGTCTTGTTCATTGAAACGTTTAGGCTGCGTCAAATGATCATTAGTGGCTTCCTGATTAGACGCATAGATATTGTTAATTACCTTCTGGGTACATTCAGCTTTCGTGGAGGACATCAAAGTCAAAGCTTTGTCTATGATCGCTCGGAGGGATACTCGAATGATATTCATTTCTGGTTGATGTCTTTGAGGCATCGCCTCTTTGAATACCTTCCTCCTGATCGATCTCGATAGACGAACATTGCGATCCTTCAGCAAAACGCTATTTTTAATACTTTCATCCCCGAACGCACATCGTTCGCCACTTCGTCCCTTCGTGGAAAATTGAGTTCTGCTGTAACTTCTCTTCAGGGACTTTCTCCGCTTCCTATTTTGCTCGATTGGGTTTCCCTTTAACGAACTTTGTCTTGCGTTGCGATGCTTATCGTTCGGTATTTTGTCCAACCTCTTTGCCATGTTGTAATCTAATTTCTGATCGATACGATTTCTCAGTTCCAAAGGTGGTATCGTCTTTTTATAGTATCGAGCCTTCGCCTTTCTGATTTTATATCTGCCCATCGGCAACAACTCGAAGCCATTCTTGCGAATCAGGACGACATTCTTACTCCTGCTGTTTTTCCTCAGGTTGTAACTGTGATATCGATTGTTCGTTCCATGCGTTACTTTGTCGTCCGAAAGATCGTCGTCAAATGTAACGAACGTTTTAAACGGCATGCCCATCTTCTTGCTGTCCCAGGAATCGTAATTAATTTGCAGAAAAGTGTCGTCAGTTCTGAAGCGCGTTCTTTGAAAGTTGAAGACTATCAGTTCCCGCGGTAACGTTTCCCACGCTTTGATCAGAGACACCAAGATGTCGGGAATTCGCCATTTCATCGTACAATTCTTCGCTCGTTTCACGTACCTTCGACAAATATTTCAACGAGTTGTACTCACCGATGGAAGAAACGTCTCGCGTAAACGTAAGAGAGGACGATGTCTGGATTCTGAAAAAGAAAAGAAGAAAAAAAAAAGAAACTTTTCCCTTGGGACTCACCTCCGCCTGAAGACCATCTTGACATAATGAAAAACGTCCCTCCGCAACGGTCGTAAAAGCGGCGGGAAATCCTCGGGAAGGTAAACGAGCTGTACGTTGTTACTCGCCACGAAATCATTCAACGCTTGTGCTCTGTTCCGTCGTAGAAACAATAGGATCCTTCGATCGCATTTTCTCATACGATCGTTCACATTCAACAGCCAATCCTTGAACAATTCATCCCCGATGTAAGAATCCTTGCTGTGACAGTACACGTGCTCTCCTAACTTTATCCTCGACGAATATGGACCGCATATCAGGAGAGGTAGTTTCGTCGTTCCCGAAGAATTGCAGCTCATCAAAATCGTTATTCGATCCCTAGGCGATTCACTACCCTCTGAATATTCTTTCGTTCTCGAGGGGCGAATGTTCGAGTACATGGTCAGTTCATCGGCGTGAAACAAATCCTCGTGCTTATACTTGGTTATCAGCGACCTCATCAGATCAATCCAACCGCGATAATCGTGGATCTCTGGGCTAACGTGATTTATCGGGTCAGTGGAGAAACCGTAATTCTTGAGAAAACATGTCAACCATCTGTCCGAACAGTGGAAACCTAGGTAATACAAGGAGAGACGAAATTAAGCGGGAGTAACTTTCGCCTCGAGTTTTTCCTCTCTCATCTTTCTCCAATTTCGCTGCATTTGCGAAAACGTACAGCTCGCCAGTTTCGAACTGACTCGCAGAATTTCTATGCGTAAGAAGTATTTTTACCAATAGAATTAAGTACCGTTCAAGCCATATGCTCTTGTCAATTCGAGAACTTTCTCCCGTAACGTTTGCCTGTCGAGGAAACTATTCGTCGCATGTTTTTCGCAGATCCATATAAACAGATCTTTCTTGATCGTTCTCATCACGGTGTTCAGGCTAATTACGTTTCTATCCACTCTCAAAGACATTGCCGATGTTCGATGTAGTTTAATTTGTACGAGGAATTGTGTTATTACATTCGATGGAAGGTTGTTGCTCGATGAAGTTTTTCACCGACGATTTTCGATTGTCGTTTCTCGATTACACGACGGTTTACCATCTTCAGAGGATTGGTAACTTAACATCCCGCGGCATTCTTGGTTATTACCATCCCCCGCGTCTCCCTGTGTAATTTTCTAAAAGAGAAACTTGTCACTTTGTCAGGCACACGCAACCAGCTTCGGTATCAAAGCCAGTGAGCCACTGTACAACTAAGATTTATGCAACAAAAAAAAAAATCTAGCTCATCCTCGAAAGCAATTTTCCAGGGAAGTGGGGTAAAAACAGCTTTTATTTTCATGGATATGCGCAGCGAGTGTCGTGCGTTGACCGCTCGACGAATATCATTCATCCTGCACGCGCGGAGTTAAATTGCATTTCTCCGGGGCGTCGTCCTGACGAGACACTTTCCACCGTAAATTTTCATCTAATGCGCTGCTTTATATTACCTTATCCTTCCACTCTCTCCCTCTCCTCTCCGTCCTTCATTTTCTTAAGTCTCTAGCTTCTCTAACCCACCCTTTCTATCGACCGTGTTCTCGAAAAAGAAAAAAAGACGAAGAAAGAACCTACTCGTAATTTTCATCGTTACAATCCAGACGAGATGTAACCCGTTCTGCGATGAAATTCATCGACCGGTTGTTACGACATTGGTCACGCTTAATTAGTCGCCTTTTTAATTAGCCTCTAACGAGTTGCGGTGTTCGAGGAACCTGTTTGAAAAGAGGGGCAATTGAACGGTACGCGGAAATACGGTTGGAGAAATAAACAGAAACGTTGTAATTCACCTGCGATCCGCTTTATTACTTCGAAGGAAATTTGATTAATGGATGGTCGCATTCCTGCGCCATTAGCGGCATTCTGGATGGGAGAGACAGGTTGCTTTTTACTGACAACGACGTCGAGGATCACTCTTCAGATTGTCACAAAGTTTAATGTATATTCCATCGAACGGGCCAAGCACAGTTAAATATGCAACGGTCGTAGAAAAACCGCAATACGCGTGATTTATTCGACCATTAGCGCGTTCTAACGAACGATAGCGAAAACGTAAATAGAATCGTTACCTGTCGACAAATATTCTCGTATCGAACGATTATTTCTATTGATTCGGCAAATAATGAGCGACGTACGTACAAATGTGTAGCTAGCTTGTTTACAATTGCTCGTATACACGAGATCGACACGTGCCGTTTAACCTGCAGCACGGATTTAACGCGATTAGAGGTGACGGGGAGCGATATCGTGTGAATAAAAAATCTAAAGGGCAGGTTAACCCTTTAAGTACTATTAACACATATATACGTCTGGTGAAAATGATCGTCGTAGACTATGGATGCATATGGTGACTTCCTTTAATATTCAGACACCCTTTAAAGTATTCCGCAGTTAAAGGATTAACGAAGCCCGAAAAAATAGGAGACAAACAGAACGATCGATTCGATAAAACCGTACGTCTTGTTTTATTCAGCTTCGGCTGTTCAATTATTCATAATCTAATGACAGGTGGAGGAATGTCACAGTTGGTTACAAATGTACGTCCGCGTACGTGTCTAGTTGTCCTGACGACGGCTTTAATTCCGCTTTATAGCCGCTGATGGAAAATGACGAACCGCTAAATCCTCCCTGTTATTCACACGGTTGCTCGGAGACACTCGACCACTAGTCGCACCAACAGGGATGATCGTGCCTCGTTCTTTCACCTCGAGAAACTATTCTTCCTCTATGTCGTCAGGTAACTCGAAAGACTTTCTATTCTTTCTTTTATCACGATCCTTTTCGCTTCTATTTTCGCACCGGCGAGACTATTTTCACCCTTCTGACCATTGTTATTCCTACGAGAAATGGAACACGTTCGATTTTGATTTCCACCTGCGAAAATTTAATCTCGCGGTGAAATTAAAACCGCAATAGTGAACGTTCGAAACACTTGGCGGTAGTTCGAGTTGTTTTTTCCATTTTTTCCATCTTTTAGAGAAAATTGTTGCAGTTGTTGTACGGTATTACGATATGCAGGATGGGAAATCTGCGGGGAAAAGAATTTCACGCGTCGAATGGGATAAACAAACAAATAAACAGGGACAGGTGCGATAAATCAGCGAGCAAAACGAATTTGCAGCCGCGATACGGATTCATCAGGGGGTCTTTGTTATCGAACGTGCTCTAAAAATTTCCTCCTTTCGCGACCAAAGAATAATATTTCAAATCGATAGTGCTCGCTCCACGCACAGGAAACGGTGACAAATAGCCGGTTAAAGTGAACACAATTCGTTTAGCAGCTGTAATTTATCGAGCTCTCAGGTGCTTCTCTCGCGCAATTTGCCTTGCAGCTCTTGCATTGTAAAGTTGCAAAAAAAAAAAGAAAAGGTGTCTCGAAAAATCTCCCTCGAAATCAACGGCTACCGATAATTTATGAAAATTTTGTACACGCTTGAAACCTAAGCTCGTTCCACTTTACTTCCTGTTAAACCCAGCAATAACGCGATTCGATGTCCCGTTTGAATATGAACGAGCACGCAAAACCAGCCACGTTTAAAGAGATAATATTGATGCAGCCAATTCTCCTACGGTATTATCGAACCGATCATTGAATACACGTATGTGTACGTGTATTATTATATCTACACTCCTGTTCGCAACTGTCAGAACCTTGTTTTATTATTCTCGTATCTAGCTGAATCTTTTTCGTTTCGCAGCACGGAAAGATTAACGAGGATTTATTACATAAAGAAAAAGAGAAAGAAAAGAAATAAAATGGGACTCTTTCAAAATGAATTCCCTCGATTGCCGCGAAATTATCATCTCCCGCTGTCGAAGATACGAGTGAAACCGTTCGACGTGGAAACCACGTTCGCCGAAGTGAAAGAGGAGAGGAAAAATCGGACGAGAAAGTATCACGGGCCAGATTCACCGTTGTACTCGGCGATTTACCCTTTAGTTTGTATAATGAAGGTATTCGGTTTGGCGCCGTACGATTTCACAGGCGACGAAATGGCACCGACGAACTTCTGCCTCGTAATCTCCTTCGCGTTCATGGGCATTTATTGTTACATACTGTACATGGTGTATCTGAGATTCACCAGTTTGCAAAGGCAGAAACAGATGCTTCACGTGGTCGAAACGACAAAGGTAACGTATCCTTAATATTCAGATGAAACGTACAGATTCACAATGGTGTTGATATTGTCGCAGATAATCGTGAATTTCATGGTGGCCATGTACGAGCTGATATCGACGATACTCACGAGGAAGGTGTTCAGCCGTATTTGGAACGCTTTGCAAGATTCTGACGAGAGCTTCAGCCATCTGGGCTATCCGCGCAAAGAAACAACAACGAAGATCGTGGTTTGGGCGATTCTGTTCAGTCAGATTCTAGTTTGGACTGTCATTAACCAGAGCGGAATGTACGCTCTAAAGGAAACTTGGTTTTTCAACGTGTGCTACATGTTCGTTTACATCGGCACAGCTATTCCCGTGTACAAATTCTTCGGGTTGACGAGCTTTTTCGGTCAACGTTTCCATCAGCTCAATCAAATTGCCAGAGAGAATTTACCACCGAGGGTTGGATACAAAAGCAGCAACGTCAGCAAAAAGGTGAAACCTCCAGCTAATTTAAGCGAAAGTTCTTACTTCTTTATACGAGATTAACGAGAGAACGTAACATTACGTTACATTTACGTGGGAAAAAGACCATTCAGGATCTGCACGACAAGCTGATGCTGTCTAGCGAAGAGCTAGCCTCTCTTTACTCGTGGTCCTTGTTGCTGTGGCTTGGAAATTTGAGCGTGCACAGCGTTACCAATCTGTATTTCATCATCGATTGGCTCATCCTGATGCCCTGGACCAACATAGCCTGGCGTCTCGTATTCAACATGTGGTTCTGGGAAGTCGAATTTATAACACAGCTTTTGGTCATTCACATTGCCTGCGACTACACGATAACAGAGGTAGAACACCTGTTTCCCGTTACTCCGTCGATTCTTTTTGCTAACGTGAGAAGATCATGTAGAAAAGAATTCTGTATTGCAGGCTAATACTATGGGCGCCATCTTTGTCGAGTGGGATGCGAGAGTGGCACAAAGATTTCCTTACGACGTGAGCATTTCGTTGAAATTCTATACTTTTAGATGTTCCGTTCAATTGATATTCGGGTTCCTTATAGGATACAGTTCGTACTTCGCTGTCTTTTCTGAACAGACGACTCCATTTCTCAGCCGGCGGTCTCTTTGACGTCAACTTACCGCTTCTCTGTTCGGTAAACGCACTTTCCATCTTCTCCAAAGGAAAAGAACTCTTTACACGGATGAAGCAACTCGTCGGAAATCCGTTTTTATCTCGACGCTCGTAAATTGCCGATATTTACGAAAGCGAAAGATTAATTGGATCCCTCTAAGTACCCACGATTTTCAAATGTTACGGAAACAACCGTTGATTTAGCTCGGTGAAAAGAGTGGCCGGGAGGAAGTAGATACTGTAATCCACTTTTCAATTCCCCGGTTCTGTTTTATCGCCAAAACGAGCCCCACGTCGCGTCGTTTAAATTTATCCTATTTCGTCCGAGTATTTCATCGACGTTTCAAAATGCAATAATCCGGTCGCTTTGAATAGTAAAAACGGAATTCTTCTTTCTAATCCGACTGGTTGCACTTTATCCTTCGATTGGATACACTGGCTTGGTCGGAACATGCTACAAACAATTAATATCTCGTTAATTTCAAATCGTCGATTGAACATATCGCGATTCTTTTCAGATTGTCAGCGTGCTGTCGACGTATCTGGTAATCCTTTTGCAGCTTCCATCCTGAATGCGTCGATATGTGAAGATCGAAGGAAGAAATGTCGTGTGAAAAATTCAATAAAATCAATTCTTCGTTCGTCCTTTTTTTCATCAAACATTTCTCCCACGCAATCGCGCTCGTTTGACCGTATCTCCTCTGAACTACTTTCCCAGCGATAAGTAGTACGATCAAGCCTTTCACGTACCGCTCAATCCATTTACGCCTGCATTTGCATAGGAATTGCATTCGTCATTGACAAGGGGCGCCTCTTTTGCATTCTAGTTTGTCGATCGATGGATTTTTCCCTTGGAACTTGAAACTCGGTCTCTCGCGTTGGATGAAAAATTCGTCAGATACAACGTAGAAGGTTTAATCGTTGATACATTATCCTCGATCACGGTGAACAGGATAAGCGAAATCGATTCTTCGTCGAGAGGAAATCTAATCGACCAGGAAGTCAGGCTAGATGTACGTTTAAATACCTCGGGAAGAATGTACGACGCGACGGATCGATGTAAACGCCGCTTTAAAGGAGATCAACGTGCATCGAAACACATCCCTGCAGCTAGCTCGGGTCTAATAAATTTATAAGCTCCTCGAGATAGTCTTCCATGTATTATACATAACCGTACTTATAAGTCGCCTTTTTCCCTACCTCTTCTATTATTGTACTGCTCGGTGCATCCATTTTCTCGGTTAGAAAAAGTTCAGCCTTTGCTCGAGAAGAAGTGCCTTGAAGAAGAGTCGTCTTATTTCATAGCGCGTAACGATCCAAGTCGTAAAATACTTTACGATTCGAGCGAAATCACCAGATATCGTTGCGGTGTGCAAAGAAGTCGACATTACAGGAGATGTGTCTCCGGCTGTCGAATCATGGCTAGTATTACGAACGAATTGGATAGAATTCTACATTTATCCGACCTTTAGTCGAGAACTTGGTAAATGGCAGAAATCTCGCGGGAAGAGGATCCATCGTCGAATCGAAAGGTAAATAGAATTTTTATGTCGGCGAAAGTACCGCGAGGGGTGAAATTTAAAGAACGACCTTTTCAGGGACAGAGAGGAAATAAAAAAAAAAATCATTCGCACTGGCCACCGTCAACGTGGACACATTGCAGCAATTTTCTAGGCCATCACCCTGGAAAATTGCTTCTTCCCTCGTTTTGTCGACCTTCTTCTCTTCCCTTGTCGCGCACTCCACCATTGCTGCATGGGAATTTCTTTCTCGTACGCGCAACGCTTTATGAGCTGATTAACGTGATCAACGGGACTACCTGCTCGATTTTATGAGATCGGAATATCAACTGCGACTGTTTACCCTTTCCTTTGTTTCCTCGCATCGTTTCAAGCACACCAACTCGTTTGATTTTCAATAAAAGGTATCACGATTCGGTGCCTCTTATTAAAAGGTAAATTTTATCTCGGTTTCCTCGGATATTTCTTAAGTATACTCGAGGAGTTTCGAAGTATCTCGAATCCTTCGGTACAAATTCCCAGGGATCTTCTTAATAGCTGGCTGGCTAGTCGTGCTTTTATAAAAGGAACAGCCTTTCTACTTAATCACGTTACAACATTTCCCCTCTACGGTGTTCCTTCTTTATTCATCCCTGCAACCCCGTAAAAAAAACACGAACCGTTTCACGCTTTATCACTTTCCTAATCTCGTTCATTCGCCGCGATACTCGTCCTATCCTTTTCATTCGTTTCATCAACATTTCTCACGATAGTTAAGCGGAAAATTGATTAACTTCCTCGTTCTCGAGACTCCTCTGAATAAACTGTTTCATCTACCACGGAGGAAACTTTGCGACTCGCAACGAGAAACATATACACTCCTAATTACGAATTGACAGATATGTATACAGAAGAAAATGAACAGAAAATAAGATAGTTAGTTTAACCTTTCAGTTTTGCAGAGATTTTATTTAAAATTTACTCTACGTTTTTTCTCATGGAACATAAAGTGCGAATTTTCAAAGGAGTAAGTCCTACGATTTCGTAGATGTAAATATCCTTGCAAAATAGCGTTTCATAAATCTTAATCTTCGAAGGATTTAGTACCCGCGGCTGTCTTTTCCTTCGTTCGGATCTTTTCTTGCTTCTTTTCTTTATCGTTCGAGAAAGACGAGCTAACGAACTCGTTACCTTCAATTAAACTTTCACGCTGCTCGTACATTACTTGGAACGAATTAATAGGATCAATCGGAAGAACGGAGGAGAACGATTCGATAAATTAGCAAGGGGAGATATCACGGTGGCGCAGCCATCTTAATTAACTCGCGTGTGCCTTGCAATCGAATCGACAGGGGGGAAATTATGCTGCTCGTCACGTTTTACCAGCTTTTCGATGGTAGAAACGAAAGATTCAATAATGGATTTGCTCGTGTATCTTCGTTTGTCGCGAGACAATCGAACCAAACGACCCCTAAAACGTCGTTTCCTAATTAATTGCTATCAGTTGCGGGGGAAATGGATGCAACGAAAACGACCCCGATTCGCTCAGTTTTATTGCCTACCGAATGCAGATGCAATTTATACCAATATGTACGTGCTGCTTGAGCGATTACAGGCTAATTACGACTCCCTGATTAATGGCCACGACTGGCGTAGAGACGAGCTTCATTAAGACACGGCTTTCGTACGATTTAATTAAAAAATATAAATAACAAAAACTTTACTGGGTATACTATACGGATAATTAGGGTTAGGAGTCGGGAAATTGGTTGAAAATCAAGATTTTAAATATTCTCCCATGAATGTATTTAATTTGTCTAAATTAACCCTTTGTACTTCGATGGCATCGCTACAGGGACAGGATCTTCGTTCAAATTTTATTTAAAAATAAACGAAAATGAAGAAATTCATAAACATGTGGAATTTTTCACCTTTTGAAACGGAACTTTCGATTTTCAAAAGATCGATCTTTTAGTACTAAAAAATACTCGAAGTGCAAAGAGGGTTAATTAGCGATACAAGAGCTTATCCTTTCTCATTAAATTTTATCTCCTTCCTCATTTTTTCATTTATCAGAGAAGAATCGAAAAATCTATAATCCTTGAAGATTTTATATTCAAATTGACAAGAAAAGTACACCGGGTTAGATTCCTCGATGACAAATGTAATACATACACGTGTCTCTAAAGTACATGGTTAGTATATATATTTCAGATGTAGATGTAGACCATTATTCTCGGTGCAACAGCTGATAAATCTCTGTCCATGCGTGTACACACGCATCTATCCTCACCCGGGAACAGTGTTACACGCTCGTACACCCGAGTCGAGCTCGCATTGTCACAGAAAAATGGTTAACCTACGAACCTATATCCTGCACCTTTGTTTTTCTCTGTATTCCTACTTCCGTCCAAGCATCACGCGTGATTTCTTTTCAAAAAATTGTCTAAAATATGAACAGTTTCAAACTTAGAAAATAATTCCTTATTAACGGTTTCCGTCGAAACAGTTTAAACAAAGATACGGTTTCCCTCTGTAGACGTTACAAAGTTACCACTTTCTTCGTTGAATTTATTACAACCCTCTTCGCGAAACTTTCGAAACTGAACGGGTTAACAAGTCCATCGAAATCAACGTGGCGATTAACGTGTTAAGAAAGTTAACCTTTTGAAAACGCCATAATTTCAAAATAAATTACAACGAACTTTAAAAACGCGTATATACGTCTACAATCCATGTCGATAATTTTCTCCGGACGCTTATATACGTCTATAGCGTTGAAAGGGTTAGAAACTCGAGTTTTTGCTACGTGTCCGCTCCCAGTTGTCACGAGAAGTAGCAGTGGCCCCGAAAATCTGTCGTCCTTGACATGGACCACCCACCCGACAACCTACGTGTGCATTCCGTTGCGGTATCGGTGCATACAACGTGCGAGCTAATGGCCAGCCATCACGACCCACGCTTACCGTCCCAACGTCATACCGTTGCCTAGTGCATACGAGCTTCTGCGTCACTTTATCTTCCACCGTGGCCAAGATTTCCCCCGTTATGATTCTGTGTGCTCCGGGACATTTACTTTCGTAACGTCATGCCGATCTTCCTTCGCTACCTTTCCTTCTTCGACGAATATAGGGAGTAAAGACGAACGTTCATTTCCCAGACAGATAGAGATACAGATGGACGTCGATAGATTCCCTCCTCGTGATATGAATACTCCAAACCAATTACCTTCGACGATATTTTCGGAAAATTCAACGAGGGAACAGATATCGAACGAGTCTCGGGGCTTCTGATTGATATGGTGGAACACGAATACCAGGTTATTCGGTCTCCCAATTATCCAGACTTCGGATCCCAAACCCTTGATTATTGGCCGTGTAATCTGAAATTGTTAAACTGGAGATATGGCAACGCGATGTACCGGCGAGTAGATAAATAGGGCTTTACTATTACCAATTTAGCAGAACAACTTGTTCCCGTGATTGCAATTGCTTCGACATCGATATCAGTGCGTATTACTTACTGGTAATTAGTGCTAACGTAGCTGAATTACGTTTGATATGTTATATATATGATTAGGGGATATTTGTTTTACTACGTTACGAGCGTTTCTTTTTATTCGCGGATTTTCTCAAGGTAGGATTACTCAAGGTATTACGTATCTACGTAAATATCAGGGGTACCGGAAAGTAATGTCATTTTTCGCGACGTTTATTTTCATTCGCTTCCCAACCCGATTTCATGCACATCAAATTATATTTCTGCATGAACGTAACCTAGATTTTCGTGATTATGAACAGTTTATTGTTCAGACTGAATAAAAATAGGTTCTGATAAGGAACTGGAAGAACATGTT
Organism: Anthophora plumipes; assembly: GCA_951804975.1. Lineage (NCBI taxonomy): Eukaryota > Metazoa > Arthropoda > Insecta > Hymenoptera > Apidae > Anthophora > Anthophora plumipes. The sequence goes on from OX638114.1 coordinate 25,686,396, forward strand.
CGACACTGTATGCTTGATGAATTTCGCAAAAGTGGCAACAAGAAACGTTCACGATATTTATCTACGAATTCTGAATATTGGAAAACGTCGATGTTGGTTTTTGAAGCTTCAAAAGAACGATTTTAACACTTTGATTACTGTTGAGACGTTTACAGACGTAAATTTCGCCGGAATTTTATTTGTTCCATTTTAATTTAACGAAACGAATTATATACTTTTATAGATTCGAAAATTTTGTATTCTTAAACTTTCGAAATAAATTTAACAAATTTTTTCGAATGAAAATTAAACATCTACTTTATGTTTCCAAAGTTTCAATAAAATTTGCTAAGAAAAAACATTACTTTTCAGTACCCCTAATAATTCCCACGAATGTGGATATGTACGAAAAAAAACTCGGGATTTACAACGTTGCAAAGTTCTCTTTTTTTTATTTAAAAGAAAAACAAAAACATACAAAACAAGCGTGTCTAGATACGCAGAAAATTGTACGTTAAGCAGTTTTGTACAATTCGTTGAAGTAATCATATTTACGTATATCTAGATAGGTTCTCGCTTATAGTTAGATGTATGGCACAGATACGTAATACTGTTAAGTTAAAAAAAAAAAAAAAATCACAAGATACAACTCCAACGCTGGATTCGAGCTCTCTGTAAATATTTCTTTACAGAAATACACGAGACTACGCGGATACTTTTTCTCTTGTTACGCTATTCATGTCCTCGTTAATCGTTTTAAACCGAAAAACGAACGAGACTGGCATTTCTACATATCTAAAATATCACGTACAAAACTCGAGTCGTTATAAAAGCGTTTTCGTTAAAAACGATAAGACTCGTATCGCACAACACTCCTGCATTATTTTCTACATTTCTTTCTTTCTTTTTTTTTTTCTCCCCCGACCTGTTCGTTCCTTTTAACACACTCGAAATGTTTTATAATAATTCGAAAACTATAACTACAGTTGGACGTTTCAGATCCATAGCTTCCTTTCGTGTTCACCGAAAGAGAGGATCCTCGGGGAAAATTCGAATAAAAATACAAGTCTTCAAAAACAGGAGAAGAACAGAAGAGTCGTAAATAAAATCCTGGTGAAACAAGATCTCGTGAAATATTTCTCGCGAAATATACGAGACTCCGCCGAGCAATCGAAATACGCGTTTTTCAATTCGGTGCGTACAGGTCGTTAAAACACACACATACTCGCGTACATCTATAAAATGCTGCCTACTTAATTCTACGGTTACTTAAAAACGTTCATTCTACAACGAGAGTCTTAAACATTCGCTCAATCGTACATATATTCTATACATCAAGCTCTAAAATAATCCTAAGCGTTTGTACTATCAATAGGTAAAAAAAAAAAAAAAAAAAATGCAAATTTGTACTATCGATTCTGAATACAAATTATTTCCAGCTGATAAAAAAAAGAAGGAGAGGAATAAAATCTGGAAATAATTCGTACCAAATGTCCCAGAAAGCTAATAGCAGTAGAAAGTATACTGTATATCGTATAAAAGTACTGTACCTCCTAATCTATGGTCCAATATCACTTTAAAAAATTGTCAAATCTTACCTGAAGGACCATCGAAGTACGAGGGAACAGCACAAAAGCTCGAGGGTTTCAAAACGCAGAACTTTTCTCCATGGAAGTCAAATCGTTGAGGGAACGCAGCATCTCGGTATTTAGATAAGTCCTCGAATTCCTTGGTTTAACTGTTGCATAGTGAGATTCTAATCCACGTGGAACCGCGTACACGTTGAAAGCAGAGGACTCTCCTAAATGGATACTCTTCCTCTGGAACGAAAGGGCGTCCTCGTAGACGCTGGATCTAGGTCTCTCGATGGGTTGCATCTTTGGTACGTCGTACACAGGCGCCTTGTCTATTGTGATCGATTGTGGCTGACAGATCGATGAAATTTCAGGGTCAGACTTCGACAAGAACCTCCTTGGTACGTCGTACTGACTCCCCGTTGACGAGGAGCTACGACAAGATCTGGTGCAAATGTCGTCGCAGCTTCTATGAAACTCCACTTCGTACAGGTCGTTCTTAATGATCACCGATGATTCCTGGCTGCTACGGCACACCTGAGGGCTGCGAAGTTCCAAGGGCTCGTCCATCTTCGTTATCGCGACGAACGGATGTTTCGGAATCTTGGAGAGATGTGGATGTTTGGGTAGTTTCCTTAAAGGAACACCTGCCGGAGAAGACGGACTGCAAGTATTCCTTGTCATCGCTTTACGATCCAGAGACATCGTTGTCATCTTGAAAGGCAAAGGGTAGGTTGGTCCGAGATCTAGTTTCACGTCTTTCCGAGGTACTTCGGTCAGAAGCAGCTTCTTTCTGCTGAACCTTCTGTAAATTGAACGCACACGTGTTACTTATTGTTACTTTGTAAAGTATCGTGCAGTAATCGGTATAATAGAATTTACTGTCAATTTATTTAATGTCAATTTACCCTGTGGAGCGGTAAGCATCGCAGAATGCTTCGTCTTCCTCTTCGTCCATGGAATTCCTCGACTTGAAGGTTCTCAGGGTAGTTCTCCTCCTTTCTGGTTCGACGTAAGTGTTTTCCTGGTGAAGGAGAACCTCCGTGATAGAAATCAGAGAGGTCAAAGAGGACGAAGAGCAGGATCTCTCGTCGTAGCCGGAATCCTGAAACTCTCGCGACTCCTCGTTCAAGTTTCTCTCGGAAGAGAACAGCTTACTCTTCTTCTCGAACTTCTTCCCGGTCAACGAATAAAGCAGCTTCTTCAACGATCTCTTTCGCGGTAACTTTTTCCCGGTGATAGGTATCCAATCGATCGAAGTATCCTCCACTTCGATTGGCTTCTTCAGAAACGCCCCGACTATTTTTGGAGTTCTGTCTATACTTGAATCTTTCACCTCCGAATCGTATTCCTCGTTCGCGAACTCGTTGATCATCGTGCTAGTCTTTGGAAGCGCGTCTCCATCCAACAGAATGGTTTCTTCTGGTTCTGGTAGAGTTACATCCAGATCGATACTCTCCAAGTTCTTCGTATCGTCGAGAGACGATGTCTTCAACGGATCGAAACGAAAGTTCAATCTTCGAGCGGATTCTTCTTTGTCGAACTTGAAAAGACTGGAGCAGTCTGAGCTAGAATCCTTTAAGTTCTGACGTTTCACGTCCACAGGGCTTATATAGATGTCCGAGGAACTTCTGCTTGTATTCTTAGAATTGGTACGATTAAAGGTAGATAAAAATATTCCCGATTTTCCGGCGCTCTTCACGTCGAAAGACTTGTTCTTCGACGGAGTGGCGAAAATCTCCAACTTCCTCTTTGCGTTCCACTTTTCCTCCTCGTCCGTTTTCGAAGATTCGTTGAAGTAGTCTCCGTCTTCGTCGGAAGAGACTTTAAAGGGCGAGCCGAAAACTCCTGATCTCCTTTTCGAGCTTTCGAAACTATTGCTCGAAGGTGATGGGTTTGCAGATATTTCGTTTGCATCTTCTTCGTTGCCTTTCGAATTCGAGGAATCGTTCAGCTTTCCAAACGGTTTACCTTCGTCGGTAGAACTTCTGAAAGGGCTGAAAATTCCCGGTCTTCTCTTGGAGGTTTCCCCAATGGTGGTATGCAGGTTACTTTCCCCTACGCTCTCGCTAGCTTCCTGCGCAGTCTTCATATCGTTGTAGCCTTTGTATTTCACCTCGAAAGCTGCGACAATCTTCTTAACGAAGTTCTTCTGCTTCGAACCGTCAGCAGCGGCGTCCTGTTTCGAGGGCGAGAGAAAACCCATCTCGAATTCGCGAATAATGCTCTCCAAGTCGGGCATCTCAAGAGGCGTTCGCGGGAATCCGGAAGTTCTGGTAGGAGTGGCAGCCTCGTAGGTGTTGCAGAGGCCACTTCTGTCCAGAGCTTTCATCGTATTCATTCTCACGGGACTCGCTAGAACTCGGCACTTGCTCGGTGAATAATTCCCCAGCTTCCTGATCCAATTTCCCTTCGAAACCCCTGACCTTCCCGTCTCGTTCTTCTTTTGTTCCTCCTTCTCGCACTTTGGCTCGACGTTCAGCTGTGTAATGGAAATATGCAAATTAGTAGCTACGTTAAACCTAGTTACCTCGTTGTTTCGTTAAGTATACGATCGTAACGAAGTTTTGAAAAGAGCGGTAGGATAAGAACGAACCTCTTCGTTGCTGTTTCTTTTCAACATGCGTTGAAAGAACATGTTCATCTTTACGGTGCTCATTCTCGACGAACTAACGCGTTATTTACGACCGACTACGAAAGGGTTTTAACGCCGTCTCCGAGTTATCACGACCGACCGGGATTAAATATCAGAGAACGGATACAGTTCGTAGCATGAACTTAGTTGGCATGCAATTCACATTTTACCGTGCCACGTTCGAAATCTTTTACGTGCAAAAGACTGAAATTCGCAAGATTTAGAACTGTTCCGAGTTTCACTCTTCCACTTACTGGAGTAAAGTTTCAGAAGTAACGTAATGTCGACGACTTGAAATTTCACTAATAAATGAAAGAGCTTCGAGTGCCAGGCGGCCCTTTTGTACCTGTCGAAACATTAAAGGTACGCGAACCTCCCCTTTCGCACCGCGACTTTTCCAGGTAGAAAAGAGGGGGCAGGTCATTGTTTGAAATTCAGAATATTCATGAGCCATCTCGCGAGTCTCGAAAAATCCATTTCTAATTAATTTTCACCTTCTTTTTAAATGATTAAAAGTCGGTTCCCTATCAGTTAATAAATAACTTTCTCGAGTTCTTTTGTCGCACAGGATGCGTAAATCAAATTTCGACCATCCTCTTTCATCTTTCCCTTTTCGCTGTTATTAACCAGGCCATACAATTTCCACGAAAATTGCATTAAAACCCGCACCAAAATGTACAGAGGAGTAGCGCGTACGCGAAACAAGTTGCATCGATAATTCATGTACAAAAAAAACTCGTTATCTGTCCGAATTAGCAAACGAACGAGTCCCGTAATGAATGGAAATAAGATTAATACGTGCATACATTTCAGCGAAAACAACGCGATTCCTTGTGAGATTACTATTCCTCGATATATCGATCTTCCATTTATCGCAAGTAGAGCATGGAAATTTATCGCAAGATGCTCTAATGCAAGTTTCAGCATTCATAGAACGCGATTTATCCCTCAACGTTTCTAGAAAACCGGCGCCGTACTCGCATTACAATTTTACCTGCTGCTTCCATACGAACGACGAGCAATAAAACAATATTTATCCGCTTTCTCGAATCTACCAGCTGGACAGTGTATTGTTCCCGTCAGGAAACACCGATCCATCTATATCGTATCTACCCGTTTCAAACCCGATCGACGCTTAACGGATTCTCTATGCGTGTATCGATACCCGATAAAATCCGTCGAGAGGAACAAAAGCAAACCGAGGATTTCAAACGAGGAAATTCCATGAAAAAACGTTGCCGCTCGTTCGTTATTAAACATTACGTCCGTTAGAAGTATCTAGTGGAACGATATTGGCCAGGAAATTACGGGAAAGAACGTGAAACGACCGCAATTAGAAGCTATTTCCTCGTTCGTCCTTTGAACGCTCGAAAACCACCATCGTCGCGGCTGAATACCTGGCTAAATTAAAGCGCGACGTCCTGTTCCACGTGTGATTACCTTTCTTAAATTAAAACAAATTTCAGAGCATTAATTGCGTTCCGTGAAACGTAGCAGGATGAGTGATACGAGTCAACGCGAGGCTCGCCGCGAGCGTAAACAACAAAGAACGAAGCCAGAATTTCACGTATATACGTGATCTGAATAAAGAGATACGTTGCGAGAGCTCGGCCATCTTCGTTACGATCTCTGAATAATTACGCGGGATAATGTGCCATTGGATAAAATCATGATTAATATATGCAAAGAATTAGCGACGTGACACTTGTTGCAACAAGGGAATTCCTTATCGGCAAATGTCTCTGATAAAATTTAGAGAGAGACGTTGATTTACTCTGTTCGAACAGAAATCAGAGAAGCAATCTGATATTTTGGTTTTATTTTTCGAGGGGAATTCAAGCATCGAAGGTTGTACAGTTTAAAAGATATTGTATCGACATAAAACTCTGTCCTTTTACAGCGCAGGGGACTATTTCGTACGAACGAGTTCGAGAAATGGAATTTAACAGTGGATTAAGTATCAATAGAAAAAAGGAGAACAAAGAATCGGCTCAATGGTCACGAGGAAGATTACGGTATTTCCCTCCCCTTGTCTGGTTACCTTTAGCTAACAATAAATCGAACACCATTGTGTTTGTACCTTTCACGATGCCTGCGACGTTTTCTCGATGTAATTCGCATCGAATATCCTGCCGCGCTGATCACCCGGTGAAATTAAATACCAATACTCGTTAGTTCTTGTGCTTTCGAGTAATTAGCAAAATGGAAAAATTCTCTCTGCAATTTGCGAATTTTATCATTTTCCCTCGATTCATTTAACCGTAATCCTGTTTTTGCCGGAGCACCAATTGAAGATTACCGATTTCTCTCGACTAGCAAAAAAGTCACGAGATCCCGATGGAATCGGACAAGATGAGAGTTTTCACGGTTCGGCGAGATTTTCGCGACAAAGATAATTTTAATCGGGAACCTTCAATCCGTGCTTTCCGATTAAGGTAATTATACTAGCCGGGTCAGGGTAAAAGGCTCGCCACGTTCCGCTAATCTGCGTTTATTACCGTATCCTCGACTCTACGTGGCAAAGGCTAGTTCTATTGTCACACGAGTGTCGTTCGTCCACTGGATTCACGCACAATAGCGTGCATACCTGACGCGATTCCTCTAAATTGCCCTTTCGCGTTCCCCTAGTATAAAGCGGAAAATTAATTTTTCTCTCTGGTACACCGAGAAACGGTAAAAACTTTACTAATAACTTCAACCTCGCGAATAACTGGGAAATAATAAACGAGGTATACAGTCGTTATTAAGAATATATACATGCTTGAATACTTCTTACAATGGAGAACAAATTACTCTCTTTTAACAAAGGTCCTATAATTTCCACTCATTTCTCCCTAATTTCAATATTCATCCGTTCGATTTATTTGCAATCGTAAATTCAACTACAAAACGAATTCACCTGAGATACGATGACGTAACTAGAGTACAGTTGATTTAGATCGTGATTATCTGTATCAATCAGAGCCAGTTACACGGCAATCAGTATCAGAAACTGTTACGAACTATCGCTTAACTCTCCTTCTCCTTCGACGAATTTGTCGAATCTACTTCAGGGTATAGTTTACGTAACGTCTGCCATTCTACAATGCTTGCAGCAACGTTTTCGTTTATTTCAGTCGTTCAACAGACCGATATTTCCTTCATTCTCGTCAGGAGGATCAGAAGCGGTTTCCGACAAGGGATTATGTAGATGTCATTCCTGACGTTAACAGAATGAAAATTACAATCTTCTCCCAGGAAGTTAATGAAACGACGTGAAAATTTCGATCGAACTAAATCGCAAGTGTCTAACGAGCCGTGGAAAATATAGATCCTTATTGTTCGGCAAACGCGTGACGCAGGAGACCTTTAATCAAGGTGTTTTCGCGCGATCGCGAAAATGCTTATTGGCCGTAAAAGGGACATTCATTTCATCCAAGTGTACATTTCTCTCTCGTAAATAACAAATGGAATAATATAAATTTATAGTTTATTTAACTTCCCCCTCCCCACACCCTTGTTTACACATGTTTTATGCTCTAATTCGTAATTTACGTTGCAAATATAACCGCCCGGTAAAATTCATCCGAGTATTTATTCATGTGCACACTCGAGCGTTTTTGCTGCAACGATTAAGAGCGCTCGCACGAACGCTCCGCGCTTAGATTATCAGAAATACCAAGGATAGAACCGTAATAGCTTACGGTGCAAATAGGCTTCGATGGTGCTTACTTATAATTACTGGAGTAGGTACCGATTTAGCGGAAGACCGAAATTAATTATACCCGAGCCGCTCCGGCGTGCAGAATAGAACAATAAGATTACACGAAACCGTTCGATCCCTTGGTCGAAATACGCCTCGACAAGAACACGAATACCGTATAACGCTGCCCCGTGCTACATTTATTACCATACAGCCAGTTTTCCATTGTTGTAAAAGCGCTGGCTGGCTTTTTGTCTGCTTCGTCCTGGCCAGCAAGCTTTTGTATTAAAGTTTCTGGTCTGGTTTCCCATCCACCCAAAAAAAAAAAAAAAGGAACTCCGACCAACTTTCAAACATGCCACGAATGCATTTAATTGGACGACGATCGTTCGATAATTACAGACGGTTGGCGAAATTTATGAATAAAGGAGCTGTAAGTACTGTCAGCGACAATTATCGCCATTTCGCCTCGTTTTATCGAAGATGCATGTCAAAGATTCAGGAATAACTTGCATCTCTAGAAGTCGAGGTCACCATCGAGTTCACCCGCTAATGTTCGCAAGTTCGTCGTGATCTTTGACCTACTTGCCAATCGCGTGGGTGGAAGAGAATGAAAATAAAGAAGGCTTCCACGCGGAGGGGATGAAACCGGGCGTCTAGGCGCCGGACGCATCGATTCTCTGACGATTGCACCAAGGGTCCACCACGAGGTCATTAGACCGCATATCTTAACGATCGTTCCACTTGATCGATGTAAAAGTGGTCTCGAGGCAAAGAATCTTCTTTGCTTTCCAACGTTTCGCCTCGACGTTTCCAGACGCGTTTCATTTTTTTATTACGCAAACGGTGCCGATATCTTTTATTTAATAATATAATCCGGGACGAAGTTCAGAGAAGTACGCGATTATTGAAATGTTCAAATGAAAGGACTTCTGTTTGCGTAGCATCGAAGAATTAGAAAGAAAAGGAAAAGGTGTGGCGAAGTGTCCTTTAATGCCCACCTCCCACCTCTTTCTCTTCCCTTTAAGTAGGGTCACTGCTTTAACAAACCCATCAGAATTAATTACTCTATCGTTCGAGCGCTTATTTACCCGTGTATTTCCTCGTTTCATTTCTTTTCTACCTTCGTGAACACTCACCACACGGATTTTCACCATGTTCCGCTGGATAAGGTCGTCATCGTCGAAGAAGATTCGTTTGGACAAGCCTAAGAATCGAACCTCTTTCTCGGGAAAACGAAACGAGCAATCGGCGAATTCTCTTTGGTCGATTTCCGATTTCGAGGTATCCTTAAACCACGACTTCGAAGATTCTTTCTCTGTCACAAAGGAGGCCACAATTCTCACCAAAAGTAAACAGCTTTCGAAGAGGATCGTTTCTATCTTCAAAAAAAGATCAAAGGACATAGTTTCTGCGAAGGAGAAAGGGAAGAATCGATCGATAGCCAGTCTGTTGGACAAGTCGGTGGACAAGATTGTGGATTCAGAGTCGGAGGACGGCGAAGAAACGGAGAGAGCGAAACGACGCTCTCGCAAAGCGACGAAGAGGTTCTTCCTGGCGGAACATAAGGGGAAGTTGATGAAGAGGAAGCCACTAGACGATTATGCAAAGAAGAAGCTGCAAATTTCACGAGATTCTGGATGGGAGGGTGCATCTTCCTCTTTCTCCTCCTCCTCGTCATTTTCCTCTTTGGCTAATGAACGAGCTACCTTCAGTACATCCTCGCCAATTACAAAGACCGATCTTAAGGAGAAACAGCTGCGAATTTCGTCAAAGGAGAAAACCTGCGATGGTATTGTCCGGAGGAAAACCGTGATGTTCTCTCGTATGAACTCCAGAAGATTCTCCAAAGAGATATCAAAGTCGGAGGAAGAGCTAAAGCCACTGGACGACGATCGATCATCTTCTTTGTCCGATTCCGCCATCTGTGTGAGTGAAAACAGCTCGAACGATTTCGTCCACGAGGAGAACAAAAGCAACGAGGATATTCTCGATAAGTTAAGAGGTTTAAAGTTCGCTTCTTCTCTAACGCATCTGTCCGTGGACGTAAAGAGGTGCGAAGAGTGCGCGTTAAGTTACGACGCGTCGAGAGATCAAGAGAGAAACCACGCAAGTGGATTCCCTGGGAAACTTTCCATCCGAGAATATTCCGAGGAATTAAAGTCGGTGAAGCGTAGTAACTCCGCGAGCTGCATTCCCAGCTACATAAAATCTCCATTAAAAAATATAGAATCCTCGGCGACTGTGGCCAGCGGAACTGATCCAAGGAAATCCAACGAGGTGAAAAATCTGTGGGATGTCTCGTTTAACGAGGCTCTGGAACGTCACAGGCTGATCGTGGAGAATTCTGGGAAAAGAATAAGGTCATGGATATCGAAGTCAACCGACGAATTATTCGACGAACGTTCCTTGTGTTCTTCGAACGACGTGCCTGAATTCAACAGCATGAATGGTCTTCCCAGCACGAGCTGCAACGAAGGATTTATCAACGAAGCTTTGGACACGTCGAACGTGGACGATCCTATTGAAAACATCGAAGTTCAAGAAGTTTCGATTAACTTGGAGGATTGTGAAACGGAGTGTAGCGAGAATAGGTTTTTCGACAGCATTAACAGTTCCTACGTTATCACAATGTATATTTAGCGATGTTCCAAGATCTCGGGTGTAACGTCCAGATTATAGATACTTTGACGTGTTCGTATTCAACGAAAAGCCTGAATAGACAATTTTTTGTACTCGAGAACGTGCCTTTTGCCGCGACATTCGTCACGTCGTTCGAGAAATAATGTAAATTAATCTGTCGAATCAATATTTAACGACCGTTTGTCCCGTCTGGGCGTGTAGCCTGTGCCGAATCAATTTCCAGAAATCCTTCACTTAGAAGACGCGAGAAATTGTAATCCGAAGGATCAGTGTTGCTTACTCTCATGAAAAACAGAAAGAAGTTTCTAACTACGCGATGGAAAATGTATTAACAACTTAACGGTAACAGGTTTTCGATGAAAATAACGTTGATTCAGCGATAATAATTTCACCTGTGTGCACCTGTGCGCGTGGATATGTGTAACAACGAAAATAATCAGGAACAATGTTCTAGCTCGAATGCAATGCGTCTCACCGCGACAAATTGATTGATTGTGGCAATTAATCAATCGCAGTATGCCTTTGAAATGTAATTGTGTAATTATATTCAGAGTGTTTCAAGCGTCGCGTCGTTACTTCCAGACCGAATCATTCGCACGCCTATTTAACGAAACGAGGTTAATTGCGAAGTTATGTGAGAAACCAAATCCTGCGCTGCATCCTACGAGAACGAGTCATTTGCCAGAAGGAGAACGACGTCGTCACGCTTGGATGTGTCCAAAGAAGAAGCTTTTGTTTTATATCCATTCGAAGTGTTCTTTTAACGTTAAACGTAACGATTGATCTTGTAACACGATCATTACCGATCCTCTTTCGTAGAATCGCCACTAAAATTCTCACCGTTTAAGATGTTAATCGTTAACGAGTCCTCGTCAGGTTCACTTTAACGCGAGCACACGTATCCCTGTATCAATGTCTAATTGATCTCTTCGTTGCGTTTAAAATTGTACAGAGAACGTGAAAAGGGAAATAAAGATGCTACGTTTATAAAACGTTACCTCGATACGTTTCTCCCTTTCTCCTTTTTCCCCCTTATCCTTCCTATTCCCTTTCACGACTGATCCCAACTTTAAAGCGGTTGTCGCAAAAGTTAAATTACCGAGCGTAACCAAACACGAGGAAATAAATCGATATTCAGCAACATAATTCCGAATATTCAATTAAACGTAGCAATGGAATACGTATTCCAAGTCGATTCCTATGCATTTCATCATGCTGCAACTTATACAGAATCCGAGGAACTATTTCTGTCGGGGAATAATCGAGAAACTTCCTTTCGCGATGTATCGCTAATGTCAAAGGAAGAAAAAGTATGATGTACGCCTCTTGTCGAGCAAAGGAGAAACATATTTTTCCGTCGACGTAGAATCACCGGTAATATTTCCTTTCTGTACTTTCCTACACTTTCCGCGTTTTCTTTAAGAAACGCAGTCGCTTTCTTTTCATCCTTGTTAATTTATAACACTTATTCTATATCGTTCGCGACGAATTATCAGAGATAGGAAAGATTCTCGAGAAGAAAATGTTTGCGTATACCGACAAAGTATTCACGTCGAGTCGAAGAATCAAATACTATCTATATATGTAGTTCTGCTGCAGGGCATCGAGAAAGATAAGGAACACTTGCCAGAGGACGAGCCTCTCTCGAATCGAAGTATCGTAAACGACACCTCGTTTCGATGAGAAATTCGCCGATAAATCTTGTTCGTATAGTTTTCAAAGAGGGATGCAACCAGATGTACAATTTGCATGACCACTGACCCCGTATCACGCATCGGTTCCTTCGATAAATGGTGAAACGTTCGCTCGATCGAACAGTTCTCCCCGGAAATAACTTTTCTCTATCGTGCTATCTATACGTATAAGAGCATGCCCTACTGCACGTTCGTTTTAACTAAACGAACGATAGCTACGATACTTTTCCTATCGTCGATATAACAAAAGAGATCGTACAATATTTTCCCGAGTTAATTATATTACACGTGTTTACCCCGAAATCATCTGTAAGAACCAAGGAAATATTATTCTTCCCGTGTATCTTGATATACACCCCATTAATTTCGTTTGCCGAAGAATCATTCGTCTTCGGCGAACGAGCAACAGACAGGGTAGCAAACATCGTCGTTTATTCTCGTTGCACACGAAACGGTAACTTTCGTTCCTTCGAGGGATTCGTTAAAAGAAGACGGTTCCCGGGATGAAATAAATTCTTTCTCTTAGCTGGATAAAGGGAACGCATACAAACGACGAATTTTCGAGATGGTCTCCGGGGCTAACGTCCTTCTACTTGCGCTTCTCATCGACGCGACGCTCTGATAAGAGGAATACTCTTTACGAGGACGACCTGATATTAAACGATACACGAAAGGAAGGAGAAACCCTTGGTGGTTTCATCATTCGAGGGTAATATATATTAGCTTATCTGTTCGCGATGAGAAGGATGCTCGTTTAGCATACCGCGTGTCTCTCCTTTTGGTTTAACTTGAATTTTAATCAGTCTGAAGAAAACGAACCTACGCTAAGTGCATTGTTTCGTAACAGTAATTATACAGTTGATACAGGTGTTCCAATGGTTTCGCGAGCGCGTAAGGTGAAACAACGAGAAAGTTTCCAGAGGAAGGGTAAAACACGTAACAGGGTATATTAAGTAAGAGGGTTAGATGTAGCGCCGGCTTACACGCTCTACCGTGGCAACAATTTTCAAAATTGTTGGCGACGTACAAACGAGAAATTACGCGGTCGCAGATTGTCACCGCGAACGATACACAAGTTTCGCCAAATTCTCTTTGTACATATATATGCGCATATCTGAAATTCTACGTACGAGATCGCATACTGAAGCGTCACTTAAGAAATACAAACTTGGAAAATCTTCGCGAAGTAAGATGAAATGAAAATTTCTTATAAAGATAACGTTAAACGCGTCGGTCGAAAGAGAAGAGAAATGATAACGTTTGGATAAATTTTTCAGCACGATAAATCGTGAAAGATATATACTACCTACGTCTCTATCTTCAGAATTCACCCCCTAGAGCGTTTTATTCCTCGATACATTCCCATCGATGAAATACTTATTTCTTTCTTTAGTTTTACGATGTCTCGAACGATGTTTGAAATAGGTACAATCCATTATTCATTCTTTTTTTTTTTTCTAACGTCTCTGTGAAATATCTTAAAATACAGGAGCTGAATAATTACACCGCCCCATAGTAGTCTAGTTCGTTCTATTCCCAGAAGTTCAAACGTTTCCTCTATTAAATATTACCAGCAATCGTAGTTACCGTTAGACCCGCGATCAATTTAACCTCCAACATCCACAGGCACGTCTGCTCCACGAAATCTAATTCAAAGTTTACAGTATGTTCCGACTTTGCGAACTACGTCTTCTTCTGCTGTCATCCTTTAATAGAAATCGTTTACCAGTGCTTCGAAGTGTGTGTATGCGTATACAGTAATTCCCATTAATATTCGGACACCGTTTAAAACAGAGTGATCTTTTTAAAATTGGACCAAACGAGTTGTGTTCTCGTGAGAAATTAGAAGGATTAGTTTATTAGATGATGCGTGAAAAAAGTTTTGAAAAAATAGTTAGTAGCCAGCAATGGTAACGCAATGAGTCAGATATTTTCAATTTTCTCGAGCGCTGTGTTTGTCGAGAGAGCGATAGCCCTAACGAAAAATCGTACGACAGAAGAAAAACAGTTCACGGTCGAAGCAACATGGAACTTCGATTAACTTGTTGCCCGTTCGTCACGCTATACTTTAGAATCGATATCATTTGAATAGAATTGGGATGAGCGCGCTAAACCTGTCGAGAAGTCAAGGATCGGCTCCTTTAATCCATCGTCCCGATTACGTAGACAATCAACCACCCATCGTGGTAAAATAGCGTAGGTGTAGCGACGCTGACGTCATTGCCGCTTCTGTAAATCGTTTACGGCTTATGCAGTATGCATGAATCCTCGTTTAAATCCATGTACCTTGCGAGAAAGTTCGTGAAATTGCGCGAATCAACATGTACGATCGGCTATCCGCAAAATCCACGCGAAAGATTCGACCGAAAGTGCCGTCATCATTGCTCGTGTTATCCTAACCGTGAAACAATTCTTCCTACCGGCATATTGAATCGCAAATGTAGGAATATTCGATGCTTCGTCTCTTTATTCTAGCTTTGCTTCGCTAAATATATCGCGAAATATCATTTACGATTTGCAAAAATGATAAAACTGACACTTATCACGTGCATTAACATTCGAGAGAATTTATAGTCATCTTACACACCGCGTATCACCCGTGCATTTACCCAACACTGCCACACGCGAGTTATCGATTCGCGAAAATCAATGGGAAATTCTCTCTTTCTCTTTATTTGCTTCTCTAAATCATGAGGATCTACAGTTCCCGTCTCCATCGTTTGAAAATTTATGGCAATACGTGAACGCAGAAGACAACTTTCCAGGCTATTCGTTTCGACTTACATTTCTCATCTGCTTCACCCTTCTCCTCTTCTGTCACTCGGTTGACCTGTTTCATATTCTAAACGTGGCATCGCTAGAAACGCGCGTTATTTAACTTCTCGCGCCCTCCTCTCTGTAAACTCCGTGTCTTCGATACTTTTTCCCACCACCGACGAGAAAGAATTCGCGGAGAACGGCGTTCCTAATGCGTCGTGAAACGAAAAGGCGAGGAAAACCACTTGAAAATCTATCGAAACGATCGGCTAAAGGGCAGGGGGAGGGAAGAGAAGAGTTATTGCGAGAAGTTATGACGGAAATCTCCTATTAAATCGATCCTAGGAGGGTGAGCAAACAGAAAAACTAATTTCTCTTCGCAATCTCCGACAGAAAACGGTAGAGTCATCGTAGATCAATCGTTCCGTACCACCTGCGATCTCTCGTTGTTTTCGATCAACCGTATTCTTTATTAAAATCTTCCAACGAGCGTTAATCTGACTCGTTTAATTTTTCGTCATACACCCTGCAGTACATAGCTGACGGATCGCGTTAGCAACAAATCCCGCCTCGATATTTTCCTTCAAAACTACCTAGCAATTTTCTTGATATTTTCGTATTTATTGCTGAAGTTTATACCAAGTTGATTAATCATTTCTGATCGCGTTACGTTCTCTACGAAGCGAAGAAAGAACGTAAATCTTTCTCTTTCCTATTTTATCGTAAAATCTAACTTTTCCACAGAGTTCCCGATCCCACAAGGATAGTAATTTCCAAATCGTACAATTCAGCTTTTGTCTACCAGCGGGAATGTTTGAAACGTTGCCCCTGCCAAATGGTTTTCCGCGTAATTACCAGTTTCAGCGAACTTTTCATAAATCTTCGTTCACCTCGTCACTTTTCTAAGCTAGCGTAAAAATGACGAGCGATATCTTCTTGCCATTCGTCGAATTAAAATTGAATACGGAGCCTCGTTTAATCTTCCTTTCGACGAAACAACAGTTTAATCATTTGCTTGGTATCTAATCACGAATCATTCTTGCAACTTCTTGGGTCTTAAATAGCAGGAGAGTTAAAGTAAGGACTCGTGACGCGGTATAAATGAATATAATAGAGGAAGATACGCGAGTGAAACGAAAACTCGTTGAACGTACGGGGATTACCTTTAAGAGAGAAATTTCCCTAGGCGACGCGGAAACTTACGGGAAAATCGATGAAACCGAGGAGAAAAGAGCACGCTCACACCGGTGGCTTCCTATTCTTTCCACGCGGACTATCTTCCCGAGGGAACAAAGTGCTTCGGTTAAGAGTAACCGTCCGCCTGACAATCTCCTTTTGTCGTCATACCGATAGGCTCACATAAATGCGACTTAAGATACGTCCACACAATCCCCTATGGCTTTCGTACAAAGAAATCTATCGATGGAAACTTATCAGTAACGATAACGGTGTTCAACGTGCAACTGTTGATCTTAACATTTTACTTCCTCGTATAAAACTTAATTACCCCACGGAAATTTCGAAAGGAACAAGTAGATCGATCGTTTGACTATTCTTCCCTCTTCTTTTGCGTTGAACGTAACATAAGACACGTGAAATTTTTATACCATCGGAGGAGAAATTGTTCGAAACTTTTGATCGAAAAGTTGGAAACTTCAAAGGATGAAGCCTCGATAACTTGATCGATAGTTGATGACTAAAGACTCGTTTGTACCAGTATATACAACTGTTCGTTCCTCCGACACCTGAAATATGACACAAGAGCCATAGGACACGCGAAGAAAAATCAATAGCCCTGTTAACGGCTACCTTGAGGTATGTTAAGCCGACTCTTGAATAAAGATACAAGCTCGACCGAAGAAGAAAAAGAAAAATAATCAATGCCGTAATGGACTCGCTCGTTATTGCTACTCGTTCCAACGTAGTCTTAATCATGGCATCGCGTTTCAACGAAATCTCCAATCCCACTTAGGAGACGTAAACTAAGACGGAATTCTACGAAGGAGAAATAATAAATTCGCCCGCTACCTAACGATGGCCGGAGCGAAAGCTACAACATTGTGGAAATTTAATTGCGTTAGAAATGCAATCGCGGTCGCAATCGCAACCTCAGAGTTCGTTAAAAATGTAATTATTACAGCGGCGACATCAAAGAGAAAAGAAAAAACAATACACCATTGTCAGGCGCAATCATTTCTCTTTTCTGAAATTAAACAAATTCCCGGCGAATAATTCACCGCGTGAAATAGCATTTTGCCGAGAATTTTTCTGTTTTTTTTTTTTTTTTATTTTTTCACCGATGCTCGTTCGTCCCATGGAAACGCTTCGAAGATTTACGACAACCACCGCTGGGCTATGATATTAATCGTGTTTAACGGGAAACGCGGAGAGGAAAATCGCGTTTGATAAAACGCAGGAAAAAGTGTACCATAACGGCTAACTATCCATCGTTCAGTTCACACCGAAAGAAACATCGAACACACACAACGTGACGCTTCTTTAATCTCACTGTGCTTGCATCGGTGAAGGAAAGAAAGGATCTGAGAGAGCTAAAGATATTTCAATTTCGAGTATCGGTTAAATAGTGGCTAAATTTTAATTAATCGAAATACCATTAAGTCGCGTGCATCGAATTCTAGCTTTTACGTGGTTCTCGCGTGCTTCCTGTGTTCAACGCGAAACTTTCGTGAAGCTCCTCGACGTTCATCTAATAACTAGCCAACTTTTGCAATATAGGATCGTACTCTCCCGAATTACCCAGAAGATCATGATCGGCCAAGTTTCGACGTCGTTAATAATTCTCGTGCTTCCTCCAGAAAAACTTCCCGCCAGACGATTGTAGACGATAACGATATACGCGTCGGATGAAAAACAGCAAAGATAATGTACCAATCGATCAGCCAACTTTCACAGATATGCATCTCGAGCCATCATTTCAATTTTTATATCGTCAATGGCTAAATTTCACCGAGCAATCGTAGAAACGATCGTTTTCGCAAACAACGATAAATTTCGTAAAACGTCGCTACTACGACGCGTATAATACACGAAACACTTTCGAAATGACTAACCATAAGAATCGTAGATACTGTCTAGAAGAAAGTTGAATCATAGTTTTGTCGATTTGATTCAAAGTCGTGTCCGAGTAACCTGTAACAACTTTGTTGTTCTTCCCCTTCCTAGACATTTTCCTCGTGACACGAAAAGCGATAGAGTTATCTCGAATTGTGAAATCGGACGCCGGGAAAAGGACCAGAGTTTTGTAACTTTTTCTCTTTTTTCTTTTATCTCGAAGATATTTAGGGAAAGTGTAACAGAGAAACGGAATGCTCCTAGAGCAAGTCACAAGAGAACAAAGTTCCCCAATGGCATTGTTACGCCAACCATTTATCATTGAGAAAGATATCCGGAGGATTTATCGGGTGAATTCGCTTCCCCGCGATAAGACCGATGACCTGAGAAACATCTTGTATCGATGGATGATACCTGTAACCATGTTCGAATGTTTTTCCATTGATCGAGAGACAGGAGAAGAAGAAGATTTTCTAGGCGAGGAGAAATGTCCATCGATGTTTTATGACGGATGAAATAAACGGAACACGTGGAGTATTACGTTTCTAGGTCGGCGTCGGCGTTATTTTTATTTCTTTGGATATTTTCTTTTTTTCCTCGTTGAACATAGGAGAAATATGTGAAACTCGTAGTGATAAGTTCCTTCTGTTAAAAGATTAACGTAACAATAAACTTCTCTCGGTATATAAAATTTCCCGAAAGAACAGCCCTCGTTGTGAAACTACATGTACGGTTTAGAGAAGCTCTTGCTCTCTTTGAAATATTGAACAACGTGTTTTCAACTATTCAGAGTGTCACAGGACAAATTTCAAAGATGTCCGTTTTCATTATTCAGAAAATGGTAATTCGCTGGAAGACTAATTAGGAAAAAAGAAAGGAAAAAATTACAAGCTATTTGTAACTTCGAGATTAGCTTTGTTTCGAACGAAGAAACAATCGTTTTCGTTGCTTTGTTTGATCTAATGAAAAGGTAATCGCTACTTTGTTGCTTATTTCCAAGTTCCCGGAGAAAATTGCCAGAAGACTTTGAATCGAGACAGAGTATTTAGTTCTTTGTGAAATTGTGTCAACGTGTTTCCGCAAAATAGTTCGAAGACTAACGAAATAGACGGAAAAGTAGCGAATAGGTTGCGAGGCAGCTTATTCGCTAAAATAAATCAGGACTTCTTTTTTGTTTTCTTTTGTTGAAACGAAGAAAATCGTCGTAGAGAGAACGAACCGATAGATTGAAGGGAAAATGATTGAAAGGATTTTCTTTTTCCGTCGGTGAAAGCTTCGCTAAAAAGAGAATCACACGTAAAAATACTCCCGCGTAAGAGAAAGAGAGAAAATTGGAAAATAGAGTTAAAAAGCTCGATACGAATCGCAATGATGGTGAAAACCTGAAACCACCGCAAAGTCCCGCGAGTCCTTTTCATAACAAAGGATAAAAGCTCCCCCGAAAGGCGAGCAAATCCGGCTTCCACTCGAAGAAAAAAAGTCGTGCGTAGCAGGAATATTGTGTTTAGAGGAATTCGATGGGTCAACTGGAAATTTCTTTCCGAAAAACCGAGACGACTAACGAAACCTGATTTGAGAAACGGCGATGCGCGATGTTTATTTAAATTAAGACACGCGCGGAAGCTCGAGAGAATATTTACTCTCTCGCCACTTGCAATTTGCACGTTGAAAAAAAAAAAAAAACAAAAAGGAAGAAAGAGTAAACGAATCGCGCGTGCCGAGTTGGGAATTTTCACGACATAAGAGCTTCGCGATAAGATGCTCTTCCGCGAAGGGAAATGAAATTAAATCGAGGAGGAAAATAAAAATGGGAAAGGGCGTGTAAAGGAAGAGCTGTGGATCAATATTATACCGATGTAGCGGTAATGGAAATTATTTCGAACGTCACACTTTTTTAATATCCTTATCCCGGTTACACAATAAACGATGTTTACTATGGAAACAGTTCTGCAGGTTTTTACAGCACGGAAAACCGTACCGAGAATCGATGAAAATTTCATCGACAGATAACCGAACGCTAAGAGGGAAATTCATCGAATTTCCGCGCTGTAAGGCTCGAACAGAGCGATAGATGGATATAAATGCGTTTCATTTGAATACCTTTGTGTCCTTATCGCCTATTTCTGCCGATGAATCCTATTCCGCCTCGCGTTCGTGAAAAAGGATGATAATAAAAACAAAAAAAAGAGAGAAGGTGGATTGCTCGACGTGATATTCGGCTGATTCACAAAGCAAAAATTGTTCTTTATACGAAAGCTGGTTTTATAGCTCGATGCGGGAATGTACATACGTAAAAAGCGGGGGGAAATAGTTTTCTGAGAAATTGAAAAATACGAAGGATACATACATATGTATGTATTCGAAAGCGATAGATACGACGCGTTGTATGCTGCATTGGAGTGCAATAGAAAAATTCATGGAAAAAGTTACGGATTTGCAAAAAAATGTGTACCTTATGCAGACAGCACCAGACGTCTAATGCGCTAGAATAAAGTTCGACGTTGAGCAATACGGCTGGGTCTGATACAGAATGCAATTTCCCCTGAATTTTTCGACCGATATAGAGGTACAATAATTTTCGTTATTTCAATAGGAATTCTTATATCGGTGTCGATAAACCTGAACGCTTATCTCGACTCTGTATTATCGCGTCGAGAACGTAGGAAAAAAATATGTTTAACGAGAATCTCAGCAAAGATCGAGCATTGTGTTCGTACAGATTTTCTTGCGCGAGAATTTCTTTCTTCGACCAAAGGAAAAATGTTCTTATCCTATATCTTATCGAATCAATAACAGATAGAAATCCTAATACTTTCTGATACGGAGTAGGGATACAATTCCCCAGAAAATTCAACGGAGAAACGAGGGACAACATTTGATGTTCGTACTTACATATGAACATATTTTACGCTAACTCCTTTCTCAAGTGCCTATCCATTGCCCTTCCTCCCGTAGTTATCGTAATCGTTTCACAGCATTTTCTCCTGGACGATGCTTCCAACGTCCATCAGAAGCAACAGCAGGGCAAATAAGCAACAATTTTCACGAAGTAAACGGGCACGTAGGGAAGAGTTTCCTCCGTTATCGAATGTCCTACAAAGACAACTTAAACGAGTTAAGTTCCTTCCTCTGAATCTAAAGCGAATTCTCGAGTTATCTCTTCGACAATGTTCGCTACATCCTCGAGATATTTCGAAATGCCTTCGTTAAAGTTTACCACGAAGCAAATTTAAAAAGCGAGCGCAGAGTTACTCTGAAAACTTCCGACAATCGTGGCATTGTGTAAATTCCTTAATTTATTTAGCATTCAGACAACGCAAGTGTGCAGGGTAGATCGCTCGTAAAATTTGCTTAATTACACGGTCGACGATAGTCCCGCCGACGAACGACGAGATTATTTGGTGTGCCGGGTAAAACGAAACACACACGCGACAATAGAAATGAATTAGATACGAAACGGGACAACGACGGGAAACATCCCCATTCCTAAATTGCCCTAGAATTCTGGTGTCCTGGTAACCTGAAATTTTACTAGACGTCGTATTCTTTTACAAGGACTCTTCTCCCTTCCCCCTTTATTTACAGATATTCGATGAAATTTCGCGCTCGAAACGGCGAAACCCATTGAAATATCGTAATAAGAGGTCGCGAAGCTTCTCTTTCAACGAAAAATCGCCGGGGATTAATGTTCATTTTTCTTAAGGTAGTCAAAGAGAGAGCGAACGCTATTTGTTTCCATTCAAATTACCCGGATGGCATTTTTAATGTAATGGAAATGAAATTCTTCGTTTGTTTGGTAAAAAAATTCCAACGATGCCAATTATCGAGTAGATATATCGAGGAAAAGAGTCGTATATAAAATTCAAATGAACGAAATTAATATAGAACATTTCTGTGTTTTCAATTGCGAAGTTATTCAGGAATGTATTCCTCCCTCTGTATTCCTGAACAATAATAATTCGTAATGACCAATTTATCCAACGCGATGTAGCTTTCGTGTATAATGAGCGTAGCTCACAAAGCTCGTAAAACATTTCGTTTCTTTTTTAACGTTTCACGAATATATTCTCCGAATCAGCGATCTATTTGAAAAACAGTTTGGTCCTTTTGGAAACGAAATATATAATCGCAGGCATGCCCCAGTACTTCAAGATCCTTGCGTTGCACAGTCTGACCCAGCTTTTAAGAAAGTCGCGACAAACGCGTCGGCGATTTGCAGAATTCGAGTTACGCGGACCGAAAGAATGAAATTTATCAAAACGCGTCAAGTTGCAGCACACGTGAAATACATATCTACTTATGAGACTTGGTGAATGGAAAAGACTGGCATATTTCAACGCAGAGTTCCAAGACTTTGGAACTCCTCGTTAAAATACTAAAAGGCGGAGGAAAAAAAAGAAAGAATTGCAACGATAGAGGGGAACAACGAGGCCAAACGAAATGTTCGCTTCAAAGACACCGCTGGGAATCTGTAGGAAGAATCTGCCAAAAGTAAAAACATGTAACGACAGACAGGGCGGAGCCAGAACTGCCGCAAAATTTCTATCATCCGCCCACCTTCGAAACGTTCACGCAATCTCGCAAATTCAGCAAGAGTCGACGGTAGAACTGTTACAAGTTATCCTCGCGAAAATGAAGCGCGTAAAAAATGGAGAAGGGCAATTTCCAAACAGCTTTAAGATTGATAATGAGAATAAGAAGGCACGGTAGCCAGTTTATCTGGCAAATTCCCCAAACTCCCGATCCAATTAGAATGTAATTTCCAGAATGAGATTTATAAGCCTGAGATTCCGCGGATATTCTACTACCTAGTAGACGTTATCTCCATACGCTTAAGCGGATGCAGCAAGATGCATCTACGTTACATTTCGTATCTTAAGTCCTCGCATTACCTCAATATTTTACCAAAAATCAAATTCATTTCGAACGTATCGAATCTGTCCGCGAAGAATACTCCGTTTAATCTATCCGTCGTACTATTTTATAGACAGCGTGAAAAAAAAAAAAAAAAGACGAGGTTGCGATTTAATAAGATAAAGCTGACCCGAATCGCCTAAATACCAGAGGCGTTTCGTTCCCTCGACTTAATTCAATTGTGGTCATCGCGGAGAGAGGGGCAATTGCATCAGTGTAAGTCGCATTCATGCGACGCATCCAGATGCGCAATTTCAAGCTGAAAAAGTTCGCAGCGTTCCTTAAGAAACATTCCACGCTGGTACCAACACAACCAAGTGTTCCCAACTCGTTTCTCTCGGTTAGTAATACGATCGCTTCATTATATCTACGTGCAATAATTCCTCGAGATTTAACCAACCCCTGTACCGTTCAGCGGAGGTGATCGTTCCGCAAGAAATATCGCATTTCCCGAGGAAATTCATCATTTTCACCATAACATGTTCGAGATACCTTGATATCTGTCCTCTCTTAAAACTATCATCCATCTTCCTCCCCACGTTAGCAGTTTTTCGTATCCAAAAATTTATTCTCGGGACAAGCTGCGTTAGATTACCCTGTTGCATGTGTGTTTTCATACCGTAGATTCGAAGGAAGTTAATTTTATCTTTGTAAATGAATCATGTATTTTGGTTAATTTATTACTGTTTCCATTAGAAGCATCGGAAGCGATAGAGAAACTTTGAAATATTCAAAAGCACGTACTACCTTTGTATACACCGCGGCGTAATAGAGTGGCTAACAAAGGCGATGCTTTAGCAAACTAACATTCATCGCGTCGTGACGCTTTTATAACGATTACGATAAGGCGTCACGATGCGGCTTAAATCAAGCGAACAAAGGGACGGGAAGTGAATCGAAAGGAGGGAGAACGGAAAAAGCATCGGATGTCGATGCGCCGACAAAATTAATTACCGCGTCCCGCAACCGCGAAACTGTCGAGAGCACATTGTTCTCATATCTGGAACAGTAGAGGTGTATCTATTACGGTACGCTCGAAGAAAACGCCATCAATTTTATTCACGCTGCAAATTGAAGAACGAAGTTTCGAGCATTTTCCGTAGAAAGCTCTATCCACCCTCGTTTTAAAGAAAATGTATCCAAAAGCAAGCTGTATTCGAATCGAGGACGATGAAGGAAATTCTTCCTCTATCTGTTCACAATCAGAGGGTCGATTCTCGAAGAAGTTTTCTCGCGTGCAATTGAACGCAATTAATTGGAGGTCCGTGGATAAAATAGCTTCTGGCAGGAGAATTCTCAGAGGTCAGTACAAGAAGCCCGAGTAGTAACGAGATCAAGACGGAGGAGAAACTTTACCGTGGTAACTTCGCTTCCGGAAATTTCGTTCGTTTACGGAGTTTTGTCAAATCGTGAGACCCTGTTATTTTCCGATATGAATGAAAGCATGAAATTTATTTCCTGGCGAATTCTTCGTTCTACCTTTAGCAACAGATAGAGAAACGTTTGAACGGTGAAAATAAGGAGAAATCGTTCGATTCGTTCGCGAAGATGAATTTGTAAAAGTAACGAAACACGGTTAAATAATTCCAAGTTAACACACGTCTTTACAAGCACCACGTAATCGTCAATGATACGATGACAGAAATGCGATTCTTTCGAGTTTCTCGAACCGGCGCGGCGTGGAACGGGCAGCATGCCAATGGGGTTAAAAGCTGTAAAGGGAATAACGTTGCTGTAGATGCTATTACGGTCTACTTTATTTTTTCACCGAGGTGTCCTTTGGCACACTACTCCCGAATGTATTCGCGTTTCCACGTACTCTGAATGTGAAATGAAGATTTACCGGGTGAACGATAATTTTTCCAGCGAACTCGCTCCCACCGCAAACTCCAGACAACCGTAATTCTCCTCGCTATTATATTAATTACTTCCGACAGTCGTCCATCGTATTAAGCTCTTCCAAGTTCTCCAACGCTGGATAAAACAGTTTTTACATTTGTTACACGTGGAAATTACACTGTAAAAAAACATCCCGAAGGAACTGCTTTTACATATGATACTTTCTGTTTAACACTCTTCGAACACATCTTTCGTAATACCTTCGATGCAAATTTCCGAAAGTGTAATTTGCACAGGCAGCAAGGCGTAGACGCGTTAAAAAAGTAATCGAAGCGAGGCACGAGCGATCGTGCCGCCGTTAGCATGCGAATAACTTCGATAAATAAACGAACGTCACCGAGGAAATCGATGAGAGAAACGGGTCTGCGAATTTTCCGAGCTTTCACGAATGAACTCAACGGACCTTGAAGATTCTCGGTTGCACGAAACGGCATCACGAGGTAAACGGAAAAAAGCACGTGTCCTGTGCTTTTTCCATGCAACTGCCTGCAAATTTTTAGTCTTCCTCTTTCTGTCACACTTTCGTTTCGTCAGCTCGTTTTCTCCGTTCGCACAAGTCCCCTTTCGAAGGATATAACACAGTAGAAAGGTTCTTTCACAGGTTGCTCTATTATTAATCGAATGTCAGGTTATTCGTCAAATTTATTAATGGATTCGCTCAGAAATGAAATCCCAGTGGACACCTCGAAATCCTTTAGGGACAGAATGTCAACCTTTCACTTCGTACAGAAAGCTTTGTCATTCCGAATCCTATTATTGTATCGTCAACGATGTGTTTCTCCCCTCGATCGTTTCCATTACTTTATTATTTCCTTTTTCTCTGCTTCGCGTAAATAATGAAGTACACCTGCTCCATTCAGCTCTTGCTTTCGAACAGCTAATCGTTGATTCACTCGAACGGATGGTGTAAAGTGACCGTACACGTTGTCCAAACGTGTTCACATTGAATTACAAACTGGAACGGACAAACGGGATCACGAGGCTTGTAGCTATGCACACCGAAGCTTCTAATCCAATAAAACGGGCCAGTGGTGACAACTGATTTACTTTTGTAAATGTACTCCCAACTAATTCTGCGACAGCTGCTCTGGAAGCCAGATTCGTCCTCGATCTATTTCACTGTTGCGCGTAGAGTACGTCGAAGAAGTGATTCGATTACCAGTGTTCAATCCAGATGCATGCCTGGAATACCATTTAATGGATTCGAGGATCAAAATGAATCAACAGTTGACATTGTCGAAACTTTGTCGCGGCGCGAATTGCTGTAAGCTATTGATTTTATCCGAATGGCTTGCAAGAATAGGGAAGGGAAGAAAAATTGGTAAAATTTATGGTTCACAGGAGTTTCAGATTGACGCTTTACGAAATATTTATTCGAGTATGTAAAAATTTTACAAATTCACGGGGTTTGTGCTGATTTCCTTTGCATTCTCGTCACGTATCGAGAAATATCGATCGTGATCTGACGAACGAATCAACACCCTCTTTCTCACGGGTCGCTTCGGAAACCGGGAAATGCCGATTATCGAACAATCTCTGTGCGTATCGGTGCGTATAAAAGTGCGAGTAAAGAAAGGGGAATAATAAACACCGACTCCTTGTATTTCAAGGATGCATTTTCTATTCACGAAGGTAGAGATTGGTTTAAATATCGTTGCAACATCGCCCCCCTATCGAATAATCGATTCCCTAATACGAAAACATTTGCACGGCTTGCACTCATTCCCAGAACATTCATTTTTCACATATTACCCATATTTCACTATCGATGTCCAATATTTGCATGGACAAAAAATTGTTCCAGCGAAATGTGAAAAATATATCACGAGATGTATAAAACAAAATCTCCATAACAAGTATCGAAAATTCTATAAATACTCAAAGATCCAGGCTACCTACTGTTTTCGACGAAGGAATTACAGTGAAAATCAGTTATTCCTCCCTCTTTTTTTTTTTCTCTCTGTCTCTTTTTTTATATTCAACGGAAAAACACAGGAACGCTACGGCGCCCAATAAAATTTCTATCCGGATGGATTGCGGTGCAACTAGCGTTAATTTAACGAACAATAGTTAGTTAAATTACCTAACCTAACCGAGGAAACTCAATTAAAGGCCAATCACGGTCCACTTCGTTCTATCGACGGATGATACGTTCGATATCAAACGAGATTACGTTTTAATGCAACGTCCGTTCATATGTGAGCAAAAAAAAGGGGAAAAAACAGGAAAGACTTTATCAATTTTACCATCGACGAATGTTATTTGACAGGCATAAACAACTCGCGTTAATTAAACAGAATTCCTTGAACTTTATCGAGATACAGCTTAATTAATGACTAATGCAACATCGTTAATTATTATTTAACTTGCACGACATATCCACTGGTGTACCAGGGTGGAATTGCTTATTCCGTCTTACCGTTCGATTCGACTTCGATAAACTTACTTTCGATGGCAAACCTGTCGGTGACAACTGTGCAACCTGTAGTTTGTTTTTTCTCAACTCTTTCGAATCTGTAAATCTTTAATTTCGAATAAAATTGCGCGACTTTGTAACTTCGACACAGCTGAAGGGAAACAAGTTCGACGTGTAACTTCACACGAGTGTACATGACGTTTCCTCAAGGATCGAACCTAATATTCGGGATAAATGTCACTTCCATCCTGTTGCACTTAAGCTTTTCCTTTACGAGCCAGGGAACGTCTTACGGGTTTTCAAATGCGTATTCTCAGAACTATCAATTTGAAATGCGAAGATCGCAGCTAGCGACACGATAATCCTACATAATGGTGCACGATTGCCTATAAACAAACGATGCTGCATGTTAACGCCAAGGCTGATGCTTAGTTACATGCAATTTCTCCTTCCGAGGAACTGGTCGATGATAGAACAGACCGACGTTTCCATGTCGTTAATGTCAAAAGTACAGTTTCGAATTACCCTTACAAATGCAATCAATTAGGGTGACTTGCTTAGTTAACGCAACTAATTAAGTTGCGATTGCCTCGTCACTTCCCCTCTCTACTTCCTCGTTCTTTTTCACCCATTCGATCGATCTATCCAAAGTTAGTACAACAATCCATTATGGTATTATATTTAAACGCAGTTGTGCTTCAGGGTCGTGAGCTAATTCAAAGTTCCGATAACAGTGAAGCCTGGCTTTTGAAACAGATTAAAAGCCGCATCTCTGATACGCCAAATATTTTTACCTATTCCAATCTCGCTAAAACGCAAGTTTTCCGCTACAGCTGTGTTCCACTTTGACCTGCAAACATCGACGGTAAAAATAACAGATACATCGAGGAAAGATCTCTTAATTGCGTTATACCGTGCGTCATTGTCAAGTTATCGTTTGCGTAGATCATTCTGTGCACACGTATACCGTGTATCGTTAGCAAAAAACAAAAATATATATGCAGTGGAGAGAGAAAAAACAAAAATTGATAGCAACTCTGAAAGGTATGTTCCATGAACTATTTCACGCGGCAATTTGACAAATTTCCGAGCGGCACATTCGAATATTGCATATAACGGGACAACGTTTGACCATGTTCACGGTTCAGAATTCTCCTACCGCCAGTTTCAATATGTATCACGTTGGCCGCACGTTTCGCTGCACTCGCTTGAATTGAGCCTGGTATTTTTACCTTAAACTTCACAGATGTCACAATTTCGTCCGCTGCGGCGGCTTAATATCAGGATGTACTACTGTCACCGACGCGGCATTTCTACTTTACCGAATCGAAGAATCTATACGATAGACATGAACAACCTTTCCTAGTTTGGGGGCCAGATTATATATCATTCAATCTTCGAGTCAGGGGCTGGACCAAATTATTAAATAAAACAAATCTTTCCCCGTTGATCCAGTCAAAAAAGAAAAAAAAAAAAAAGAAAAAAGAAAACCGTTTTGATAGCCGAAAGAAGTTTCGCGGTGCGAGATCGATTACGATATCCAAACGTAATTGATACCGCTTTTGTGTGAACATAACACTGCTATTAAGTTAGCTTTCACTTCCTGTCGACGACACGATAATAACGGCGGCTTCGATTTCAATTCGTTGAACCTCTATCCGTCATTACGCTCCTGTCTATCTATATTAAAAATCCACATGAGACGCGTGAAATATTCAACAGGAACGAGCTTCCACGTTTCCGCTTACTCCATGATGACACAAATTGGAACACGAGCAAACCTTTTCCAATGAATATATGTATATGTATATGTTGTTATTTTTTTTTTTCAATTAATCGTATATACAGCGAACATCAGCAAACGCTTTTACGTCCATTATCGTTGGCGGAATATAAAAAGACGATATCGAGATAATAATGGATAAGCTATTCCAGGTGTCGTGGTGGAAAAAAGAATGTCACGTGGGCGTCGAGAATCTTCGTGAAGAACATAAAAGGAGAAGGCCACTCCTTTCCTGCATTCGGTAACCTGTAGCATTTCGAAAGGAACTGGACGAGGAAGATCGCGATGAAATTTCACAAAATCGTGATCATTACGTGGACCTTAAACGAACTTGATTCCACGATAGAATCGTTCTACGAAATCCTTCTATTGCCTATCGAAAGTAAAGCGATTTTTATTCTCGATAGAAACCATCTAACCCATAAGAGATTAAACCTATTTTCGAAGAACAGGGAGTGTTTGCAAACGACGTTTCTTATGGATTTCTTTAACGGCTCCCGAACGTCTGACGTTCAGAATTTTGTTTAGCCGATGATTCATGAGATCCGTGTTTCTCTGGCATAGTAATATCCACGAGGAATACAGGAAACTGTACACAGTTCTACAATGTAGAACAACTTCTTACGTTTGTTCCAAAGTACAACGTTTAATCGTAACGTCTGTTAGGTATCGAAGCATTTATCTTATCGATGTTCTCGTCGAATTCATTCACGAAATTCCATAGTTACAGAGAAACAATAGCAAGTTCAGTGTCAAGTGGGGAGCATAAATCAAAAGGGCACGATCTGCAAGTGATTCATGAGCTTTGATGGTCGGACAGGACAAGGGAGCAATCGACTAACTCCTTTGTAGGTGCGTTACGATATAGAGACAGAGCGAGCTGTACACAGAGCTAATGACGACACATTGTCGCGTATAGTTATGCCTGAGTGCTAACGATATTACGTACGATCGATGCAATTACAATGATTTGACCATGGAAAAGCCACGAGGCATCGAAGGACCTCGAATGCAGGGCAGTGAAAAGACGCGCAAGCTCAAATATTTCAACTCGATTCATCGAGGACCATTCACAACAATTAATTCACTCTCCATACAGAGAAGAATTAACCCAACAATATTCTGCCTCGACAAAATCCATTTAATCGCGAGGAATATATTGTGGAGGACAATTGAATCGTTTATTGTTCGAACGGTACATGTCCAGCTTATCCGATAAAGTAATATCTGCTGATTTTGGCAGATACAGATACATTGTCTTGCTAGACATAAATTTTGTATAGGAAAGTCTCCTGTGATTGTATAACAGTATACTAAATAAGATTATTTTCTATAGTTTTGAATTATCAAAGAATGTTAGAAGTAATCACTAACACTTTCAAGTTCCTTGGCATTTAACGAAGTGAAAAAATAACATGGGAAATGGTTCGTGTAGTTCGTGACGCTTATGGACGAACTGAATTAAAACGAGAACAGTTGTACAAAATATACATGTATATAAAGAACTCTGACGTTTCGGGTATTACGTGCAGAGCGCAACGTGCGTCACAGGTTTTCTACTTCACCGTTACTTCTTATTACTCTCGCTGAAACGCGAAGCGCGACGTTAAATCTATTAACGTGCGCGTCAATGAGCGTCGCGACACTACAGATGCGCCGAATTACATTCATCTTTCGAATTTAATTCGTCGTCGAGTTGATTTCATAGCTGTGAACGAAAATCGGGAACTTCTTTTTTCATTAAATTTGTCGAATAACGGTCATAAAAATTCAGTTAAAATGAAGCTGGTTAAAGCGTCAGCCGACTGTTGATTTTACGTTTACTTTCTCCTGGACGCTTTCTCAGGACAGAAATTTCAAGTTTTCTGACGCGTTAAATTTGCGCAAAGTGAAACGAAAAATGAAATAACTTTCCTGGTAACGTAGAAAAGATCGGAATATGCGTAAACTTTCCAATGGGATGTCAATTAAACCGTAATCAACCTTATTTTCCTCTATACGCAACGAGGTATTCCAACGAACAGCGATATTTCAGTCGGTCAAATAAATTTTGCTCGAAAACCCAATCCGAAATCGTTCCGAAAACGCAATTCCTTCCTAATAGCCGGTAACCTGTTCCATTTCGTTGATCTGCACGTTCACCCACAATTTTTACATTCGAATGCAATCGCGGTATATCTCTAACTTTCATCTCCACGAGTCGTTATTCCGAAATTACAAGTCTCTATTCTTAAAACCTTTGTCTCTTTTTTTCCCGAGGAATTCTCACGTCAGCATCTTCCGAGAAAGATCTCTACGTTGTTTACGAAAACCCCGCGTTGAACATCTAGTGTTCTCCTAACGCAATTCAATATGCGAGTTCGTATCGTCTAGAGAACAGTCTAAAAATACGTGTCTCCCGCTTAATTCCGGTAATTGGGTCGCATGATCTTCGCTCAGAGGTTCGAGAGGGTTTTACACGGGAACAGAAAGTGGCCTCGCGGCGCGAACGGATGCTGAACATTATTTTAACAACGTTTGACGATATGAACGCTGTCCTTTAAGCGGTCGGGATCAAGATGTAAATATAGCGGGCGTGAACGTTACGTTGATCACCAGCTACGCGGTCGTAAATCATGCATTACCCGTGACAGATAATCCTGTGATCGCGGCATACCGGAAGACCTGTACGCTTCGCGTCTCTATGCGTTTATAACCACCGCAATTCGATATCAACGGTTTCTCTCTCGACTCCCTTTGTTTGTCTATGCAACACGAAGATTGCTGGACATTGTAGATCGAGTAGAAAACTATACGATAATCCTATTTTTTAGCTGAAGATGTTAGGCATACGAGTCCCTAAAAAGCCACATAGTACTTGAAGATTTTTGATATCCATAGGCGCGATAAACACAGAATAAGAGTGCATTGCAAATACAGGAGATAACGGTGGATCGAATCGATGAACCACGTTCGCGATTGTGTGCGTTTCCAGCGTGACCGTTCACGCCATCGGATAAAACGAAAATTCAGTTATCCGTAGGATTATTGCGCGACCACCTTTGCTTCCTTCCGTTTAACGCATCCGGGTTACCTTTCCCTAAAAAAAAAATCTCGTTTTATTAGCGCATAAAATCTTTAGTTCTCCGTAATCTACGACGCGGAAACGATCTCTAAAGACTCTTTCATAGGGCGCCCACTTCCATAAAAAGCACTCAGCCGAAATCCCACAGGAAGGACGTCGAAGAAAGTTCCGTGGAGCAATTTCTTCGTGATAAACGGTTATTTTCGCAACAAATATTTGATCATCCGCGACGAACTACTTTCAACCTTACTTGCGCGACAAACTCTTCCGCTCGGAAACCACGAAGATCGCGTATTTGGTGAAAGAGTTAACAAAGTTATTGTTGCGCTAAAGTTTCTCGAACGGCTTTCTTCGAGTGATAGTTTGCGTTTTCATCGGCCACTCTTCGAGAAAACAAAACAGCTGCGAGCCGTGTAACCCTCTTGGAAATCTTTCACGATATCAAGAATAGTTCTCCGAAACGGAATACCTGGTTTACTCGTTGTTTCGAGATCAACACTCGACCTCAACCTGTATTCTCGATCCTAGGGAGATTGCTTCCGTTGACTAAACTGATACCGAAATTCCGGGCTCGAAACAAGTCGGGCTTCAAGCGTTGATCCAACGATCGTGATTGCTCGTGATACTGTAATTAATCTACTCCGTGGCATGGTACAATGTTGGTCGCTTGAGGAATCTCTCGCTTGTATTTTGTGAACGCGGAGCGTCGTCCTAAGAGATAAATACACGAACGAAAATCGAGTTTAAATCGTACAAGAAGAGAACAGAGGCAGGAAGAATGGTTGAGCATTAAATATTAACCGGATTTCTAAGTACAGAAAAAAAAAATAAAAAAATGGAAAAGCAGTATCACGTTTTAGGCAACCTTGCTGAACGTTCAGTGTATAAATTACGATATCTTCGTTGCACGTGGAGCACAAAGAATCCAAAGACGGAGTGAGCAAGGCTGAATAAAGAGAAGTACAATTAATAACCGAAAAATCAATGCCGCTAGGTCAAGTACCGTACACACACATAGATCGATCTCTCCAACTGTCTTCGACGCGGCGCCGCGTCGTGCCTAACCGTATGAATGAAAGTAAAGATAGAAAAGAACGGACATCTTGAGAGCGAGAAAGAGTAAGGGAGTGACGAATCGAAGCAAGAGGAAAAGGGGGAGGAAAACGAGCGCTCGATCGACAGGGTTGCGAAAAAGCAGAGGTAAGAACTAGAAAGGAAGAAAGGAGATAGACGAAGATCCTCGAAGAGGGTGTAAAGAGATCGTAAAAAAGATCGCGGTAAAAGGTGCGCGAAAAAGATGGCAGAAAAAAGGCGTAATAGGAAAGGATACGTAAAAACGAAACAACGGAAGAAAAGATAAAACCAAAGGATAGGACAAAAACTGAGAAGAAAAGATGCGAAACGAAAGCAGGTGGTGAGAGTAAAGGCTGAAGAAAGACGAAACGAGGCAAAGTTGACAGGTGAAGAGAGAGAGAGAGAGAGAGAGAGAGAGAGAGAGAGAGGGAGAAGGAGAGAGGAAAAAGAGGAGGGAGAAAGAGAGAGGAGGAATCGCGCAGGCGGCATCCACTGCCAGGGTCACTCGTCGCTTCTCCGCGAATGCTCTTCTACTCGGATGATTCTCTTCGTGGAGCACTCAGTGCGCTGCAAGCGCTTCGATGCCGCGTGTCGACTTTACGCCTTTCGACAGGGAAATCGTACGTGAAATCCGCGAGAACCTCCAACTTTTTAAATGTCAAACGAAAAGTGCGAGGATGCTTTCCTCACCGCGGGACTAGCTGCTGAAATCTTCGATCGAGAATTCGCAACGTCTGTTCTTCCTTTTCCTTTATTCTTGCATTGAGAAATTCGTCTTGGTCCGGTGGATTCGATTTCGCTCTAAAAAAAAAAAAAAAAAAAAGAGAGAACAAAACGAGAGACTGCGAGCACTCGTGTGAAAATTTCTGAACCACCATTCGAAGCCAAGTGATATCAACGGGCGTGCGCCGTTAATTTTAGAACGAAACATTTCGACCGATTCCAGGTGCCAATAGAACGACAAGAAGATCCGTATGATCGAACGATTCGGACCTAAAGTGTACGACATGATTGAAGACTGCACCGTGACAAAAGCAGCAGCGCGTCAAACCCTTCTATTTTCGACCAAAGTTCCAAAAGTTGTTGTTCGAGCATCTCCGAAGAATCTTTCCAAGTTTTAAAAGTGCAACGTGCGTCTCGGGATACTTGTTCGGAGTGTAAAAGGAGTAGGCGATATATCCACGATACCAGAGAACAAGTTATCCAAGACGAAGGTGCGATGAAAATTCTTTTTACGTACATAAAACTGCAGGATGCAGAATTATTTTTAAAACGGACAAGCTGTTGTGCAACAATTTTCCTAATTTCCTTTGCTAAATCGTACTTTCCCTGGATCAACTTGGATCACCTGAAAATTCCTTGATCCATCTCTCGCGACGTAGTTAAGCGTAACTCCTGCATCTGTAATGTTTTTCCGTCCTCTTAATTCACCAGCGTGATGCGCTTCGTGATGTGTTTGAATAGAAGAAGATTCAGTGCCAGATTAACCAAAGCACCAAAGCGTGATCCTCTTAACAAGCTGTTGACCTGAAAAGACGTTTTCCCTCGTTACGGATAACTTAGCCGATTCTCTTCGCTCTCTGAATGCTTACCCGATTCGCAACTTCCCCTCTCGCGCGATACCTGAGACCAGAACTTCTCTCACAATAGAAACGAATTATTACCGTCGAGATTTTTCGATAATCGTTTCATCTGATCAGCTTCTTTCCTATTGATCATCTTTGAAAAATTTCTTCCTCCTTCCTCCCCCCATTCGTTCGTTCTAATTAAACCGCAGAAATTTCAAAGCGTCGACTAACACGGACAAAGTCTCTATATATCTACTTGTTAAAGCTCTAAGAATGATCCGAGTAATTAATTACGAGGTTGTTGGGATATCCATTCGTTGCTCGATTTCAATGAAAGCTAACTATTTTAAGAATTGATCGTATACTGGAACAGACTGCTATTGATTAACGGAAGAACTGGTTTTTACGGAATTAATATAACGTTCGAGTAAAGTTTGTCCCGATGAATCGAACGTGGTAAATTGGACCGCATTATACGGCGCGGAATTAGTTTCACCTGCGAAAACGTAATTATGTTTCAGCGTAAATCGCCGCCACCCGAAGAAAATCGAAACTGCTTCGGCATTCCTTTCTCCTTCCACGAGTAACGAACAGACTTGTGAAAGAAATATTTCCGACTGGTTTATCGAGTGGCTACGGAAAAATCTAATTACGAAATCGTATTCTGGTAAAACACTATTTACACCAATTTGGAAGACCTCGAGAAAACGGAAGAAAGGAAGAAAAGAAAAGACACGATTCTTCGAAAGATTGATCGAAACGCTTTAAACGAGAGAAAATGTAGAGGTCGAGGCATCGGGATGTAAGGAATGATGACGATGAAAGGAATTCGGTAGCGTGATCCTTATCGCAGGCAAAAACTCGATTAAACTAGCTTCACGAACAGAAATCATTCTCACGATCTCCGATCGGAAGTGACACGAAGACCGATTGCGCCTTGAAGAGCAATTCGATCGTGGACGACACTACTCGAGAACGATCGTCGAAAAAAAAAATAAAACCACCACGTAATTTCTATAACGAACAAAGGAAGGGAAACGATCTACCCTATTCGGCTTCCTGGTTTTTCGCGAAACAAAGAGAGAGACTCTGAAGAGAAACGATCTAAGATGCGACCCCCATATCACACGTCTACCGCCAAGGGAATCGTTCTACGCCTACGGTGAGAAATTAAAACTGCGAGCAAAATTGTAATTATCTCCGGGAACTAAGGGCAGGTCGTTCTAATAAAAAATTAAACCTCTCGAAAGGAGGAATCTCGTGATAGTTCGATCAAGAAAGTGTCTATGAATGATGTCTATAAAAAATGATCGAATTGTTCACGGTTCTATTCTACCAGTGAACCGAGAGACGTTTACAGCATGAGTCAGCTATAGAATATTGTATAGAAATGTTGTTTCATCTATTTCGACGGGGAAACAAATGGAAGAGTAGATCTCCTTTAAGCGTAAGTGATACGAGACTGACCATACATACATAGTTTCCGGAAGCTTTGTACAAATAGACAGGGAACTTTGTCTGGTAACCGACGCAAAGGATTTAATATAAAAGCCTGTTTACTATGCTCTGATCAAAAGCGCCGTAGGACTTGTCCGTTTCTCGATATTGGTTAAGATTCACAGCGACAAAAGTTCCAATGTCGCAAATTCTAACCTCTCGTTGTAAAACGACAATCAGTTGTGCGAGCGTTCTCCTTGATATTATCGGAAGACAAGAGGATGCGATTGAAGGCATCCTGGAAATGATGAAATATGTGCGCGATTTACGGCTTTGATTCCTTTTACGTACGTTCCTGTGATTCCCGTAGCTCGCGCGCGTTAATAGTGATTGTTAGTCACCGCGAGAATCAAGTAATTATGTCATGGTTTCGCGATATGCAAATGCACGCTTCTGGAAATGCGGGTTAATGCGTCGCAATCCATCCAGGTGAGCATGTCACAATATCACACTTTATTCCTCGCCCTTTTACTTTCTTTTCGTTTCGTTTTTTTTTTTTTCATCCATCATAGTCGTTGAAATAAGCTGCAAATTAAATTTCCATCTCTGTACGTAATAACTGTACAGATGATCCTTTGAATATCATTAAAATGTTCATGTAAATGGATTCGTTCGTCGCGGAATACATCATTATTGAAATATACGGGATGACATTAATGCAATTCGTATTATATGATTGCCTGATGCGATCATTCGTTAATCGGTCTCTGCATTCCCATCTTTATAAATAACTTTCGCCAGAACTATTCGGAAGTAATGCGTAATAATTTCGGGATGCTTTTTTCAAAAGATACAACGAATAAAACAAAGAAACCTCGTAATCTGAGATCTGCGCACAATGGAGCGGAAATGATATCCTTTTTCCGAGAAAGAAATGAAATTATAGTGTTAATAAATCAGGTGATAAAATGCTTCTGAAATAATTGCTCTTCTCTATAACAGAGCAGTTGCAATTCATTTAATTCTTAACAAAAGTAATCACATTAATCAAATGGTATTCGGAAAATTTCGAGTAGCAAATTGAATCGGAACTAGGTGATCGCGCAACGATTATCGCGAATTTCGTAAAATGAAACAACATGTGCGGAGCTCTGTTTCGTAAATTGAAGTAACATTGGTACGTTTCAGAAGGTGCCGCCGAATACGCTATATCACGGTGAATTATTCAATCGTTAAATCACTAAAACAGAGGAATTTACTCCGCCAATAGGTGTGCATACCGGTACATACGAGCGTTCATTAAATAACTATTTCAAGCATTATCGCTGTCCAGCATAATTTCGAACAGTATTGCACGTTCGATCGTTCCCTGTCGAAATTTCCAAATACTCTCGCGATTTTTTCCTCACCTTCTCGAAGTGTTTCGACGATACTTCAGTCGAGGATGCTTCAACGGGGATCCATTGGGGAGTGCAACGATTGAAAACATGGTTTTCACGTTTCGAGAAAGCAACGGTGCTCGTGCAAATGATATACCGCGAATGGTAATACAGGCAACAGGCATTGGAAAATATTTTTTTTCTTTTTCGTTTTTACCAAGTTCGAGTGAACGCAGCTTGGTAGTGTACAATATGGCGGAGAGAACCGTTTCAATAATGTGGCAGCGGAGAAAATAAAACGCGATAAAGGCGGTCCCGCATCGAGACACACATGACCGTAACGCTCCTAAATTTGCGATTTACGACTGAGATTTCGACGTCGATCGGTTTTACTCGGGGAACTTAGCCCGTCGGGGAAAGATTAACGTTGATACACCGGAGAGAACACGCACGACCGACTCACATCCTTAATGGACTTTATTTTTTCAACGATAACCAATCTCCAGAGAATTTTAACCTTTTCAAGCAACGTTCGTGTGCTTATATTCGTATGTTTTTTTTATCGAACAACATTTACGTTCGCATCACGACGTCGTGAGAGAAGAAGGACTAGCAAACGGAACCTTCGAGTTGGAAAAATGGCAAACAGTTCTCTTATGTCGTGAACTATCGCAAAGAGTGATGAATCCTGTCAGGAGCAAAAGCTTTGACAAAGGAATACATTGCATCCGTACACGGAGAAAATATAGCGAAAACGAAAGAGAGTGTGAGAAAACTGTGAACCCCTTTGAACTCGTCTAGATATAAAGTGAAATTACTCTTCCATGTGACAGGCTAATTATTTGCCGAATAAACAAACGGATAATGAGAGTGGAAAGTTTGATGGAGATATAAATCCGACCGAAAGAATAAACGCAAAGGCATATCAGCGATTCGTTGTGATTTCAATGAACGCAGAAGCCTGTGTTGGAATCCTCGGATGTAATTAAGGTTTGACGATGGTTAGGCACTCCTCGCTCGTGTTCAAAGGGGCGGAAAATCTCTCCGTTTCAAACAACCATCGTTTATATCCAACGGCAAAGAATTAAGACAATCTCTCCAAATAATCAACGTCGAACTGTGCTTTATCTTCAGACCCGTTGGTAAATACGACTTTAACTAACTTCTACGTACGACTTAAGCCAACTCGATGTACTCCAACGTGAAAAGTATCAGCGACGAAAAGTCTTCGGTTGTATTTTCTTTTACCCGAAAGAAATGTACAACGAAAGGTAAATGTTGACAAACGTACACTTCTGTTGAATGTAACAGTTAACGAAAGAAGAGGAATTAAACCGAAGGTAAAGACAATTCGGTGAAATTTAGCTGAAACATGGTAGAAACTGTTTGGACGAAGTTTCGATGGATAAACGGTGCTCCTAGAGAGACAATGGCAGTGGGGTTTGGGATGTATCCGAGGCAATTTACGTCAACCTGGATAATATGCTTGCGTTTTAAGATTTTACCCGTGTCATTCGCGTTTCATTAAACAGTAGCTGACATCTCACAGGAAATTTTTGGAAAATCCACACCCAGCGGAATATTAACTGTACTGCGATTCACTCGCAGAGAACCCAGCCGAGCCCTCGCTCTTATCTCGCATCTGAAAGGCTTCGTTATCCTATGCATACTATAGACGAAATCTCGTCAAACTTTAGCTCACGTTGATCGCGGAGCTGTATGATTTTTTAATTACTATACAACAGGGAACGGTGAATATCGACGGATTAGTTATTCCTTTACGATGGGTAGCAATTGTTTATTAATGCTGCATATATAGAGAGAAATTAAGGCAAACAGAGAGAGAGAGAGAGAGAGAGAGAGAGATGTGGTTTCTTGTTGCGTTAAGCTCCATTAATATTATCCAACTAAATAGTTCTCGAATGGAAATGACGAACACAATCGACAATTTAATTCGCAACGATAATTGAACCTCTCGTCAAACCTACGCGTATTCATTGATCAAGCACGAATGAAAAACGCATCGTTAATTTCTCGATTTTCACGGAAATAACAAGATTCGTCTAGTTCAAACATACATCTCGTTTGCATAAGCAATACAGCTTTATTGCGTGCCATCATTCGAGGTGCTATGTGACCGGAAAATCAATTTCGTAATAAACTTTCTTCGCAGCTGCCGTTTCTCACAGTTTCTTTTTTCTGCCACTGCACTTTATATACGTCCATTACAAATATTTACGTGACGCCTTACACCGAGCAATTTTCTTTATCCCGCTTACCGAACGATCGCTCGAGGCCGCAGGCCACAGACCATCGAATAAAAAGAAAGTTTCGAATCGAATTTCGGTACCCATATCTATATACGTGTAGCACTGTCATGAACACGTGGCACCTCAACCCGTACGATTAAAGAGAGGAGGCAATTTGCTCGTTTTTATTTGAAGATAAATGTATTCCCGCGATGAAAACGAGCGTCTTGTTAAAAAGTTAAAACGTACACCTGTTCCCTAAAACTGGAATACAGGGAAATAGATAGGACGATTAATAACGGTTCCTTAATTACATCCATATGATATTTACAGGAACGACGAAAAGGAATTTTAAGAGCTTCGCAAGCTAACAATTAGATTTCCTTGATTAATGGAACGTACTCGTGGATCGGGGAGAATAGAGAAATTTCGGCGAACTGCAATTTGTCATAAATCCCAGGAGTTATCGTAACTCGATGATTTTCGTACTGTTATATTTATCACGATACAAGAAATATCGATCTAAAAGCTAACAAGCTTAAATTGAAATTATTCCCTTCGATTTGCGCGTAAATGAAGATTCGTGGCGGGAACAAGAGAAGGAGGAGTAACAAAAGGCACGAAAGAAATAGAGTTTATCATCTGTTATCGAATTTTCCCATCTTCAAACGTAATAGAAGAACCAAGTGGCTGCGAGGAATTGAGGTAAATGGAAAGCAAAAGGCAAGGCGAGGAGATAGAGGCGTCCTACTAAGAATCGTCTCGTCTGACGGTGATGTTTGCTCCACGTCTCTCTATACGTGAATCAGAGGAAAGGCAAGAAAATGGTGGAGACAAAAAAAAAAAGTACACGTACAGACGATAAGAGTGAGGATTAGCCAGGTAAATAAGCATGGTTGATCCAAGGCTGTCCTTTCGAATGATTTTTTGTGAGAAAGTAGTCTCCCACGGAAGCCTGACTTTGCTTATCGAGGTTTGAAGGAACGGTATCGGAATAATGCAAGGGCCACGGACCTCCCTTAAGCGCTAGCAAATCCACGTCCTGATAGTCGACAACTTGAACTATTCCGTTGTAACCGATGTCTCGACTTTGCTCAGAAAAAATGAACGAGACAAGGTAAAGAAAAAAAAAGAAAAAGAAGCGGTCCGAACCAACGAAAAAAGATAAAATCATTAGCTGTTTTAAGGAAAACTTTTGGAGGAAAAAAAAAGACTCTGTCGCAAGACCATGTTATCGACGGTTATAAAAAGCAAACGAGTGTTTACGAAGATATTACTTACTTTCTCCGTGCATACGCGTGAAAAAAAATGTTTCCGAAGGAAATTCCAAATTTTTCCTTAGGATATTTCTAGAGAAGAAACATGAAAGCAGGCTAAACAAAGCCAGAGAAAAAATTTGTATGGCTCAACGAGAGAAGAGATATAAACATACAGAGGTTAAGGTTACTCGTATTCGATTCTCGGATCTCATTCTTGCGTCGCGCAACGTAAAATACTCACGATGCGTGAATTTTGTTTCGACTATTAATAACGATTATGGTTCTAAAGAAATCGTATTTGGATCAAAAGCGAACGAACGACACGTTTAACACACAAAAAGCCTATCGTCGGCTCGGTAAAATGGTCAGCTGTTGCTTTCGTTATTGCCAACCCTCTAAAAATACGTACAAGCTTCGAGCTTCGACTCCTCTCGTTTCAACTCTGAGTCAACTATAGGAACTTCTTATCTAATTTTAACGCGAAACAGTGTCCACGCGGGCCGGATCTCGCGGAGTACGAAAGACCGCGTGACCTTGCCGATTCTGAAATTTGGACAGCACCTCGTAAACTTCACTCGTTACAACACCTCTACGTGAAAATTTCCCAATTAACCGATACACGACCCCGTAAACACTTGTACAACGTGTTCGCGATATCCCTAGATCTCTCAACACTTTCCCTTTGAATCAACCGCCAATTCATATACTTCCGTTCACCATTTAAACATCGACGTTTACGATCAATCAATCATCTGTGCTCGCAATTCCACGTCTTCCCATTCATTCATGCGGTTCAACTAACCGACTTTGAGCGAGTGATCTTTTACAAATACGCCCATAATACCGATATTTCCATCGATCCTCTCTTATTTTCGAGATTGATTCCTTATTCACTTATTCCTACGCGATTTACAAGGAGAAATATCTTAGTAACGAATTCATCGAGACAGGTTTACCCATTCAGGCAAAGTTCTTTTCTTCTCCGTTAATAGTCGAAGCGAGAAAACTCGTTACATTAATTTAGAACGAAATAATAGATTCTAAGGTCCGTGACATTTCCAATATGGGT
This sequence comes from Anthophora plumipes, assembly GCA_951804975.1. Classification (NCBI taxonomy): domain Eukaryota; kingdom Metazoa; phylum Arthropoda; class Insecta; order Hymenoptera; family Apidae; genus Anthophora; species Anthophora plumipes. The sequence goes on from OX638114.1 coordinate 25,728,543, forward strand.
CGTGCGTAAGAACGACGAGGTGAGCATTTCGTAGAAAACTACGTTCAGGATGCACCGAAAATAATTCACATACCATCGTGCCATTTTTGTACGCACATTTGTGTCGGAATCTTTTGAAAAATAGAACGAAATCGCGGAAAAATAGCCGGGGTCATCCGTTTCAAGAAATATATCACCACGCAAATTCCTCAATTAATCTACTAACAGTGTTCAAACGATATTTTCGCCCTGTTTCAACAAAAATTCCTTGTTTCTCGAGTGTACGCGAAGGAAACAATAATAAGCAACTAGCAAAGATTCATTTTCCTGGATATGAAGGAAAAAAAGGACGCCACGCAGTTCAGAGACATGCCGTCTGATCTTAAACGGCTGTTACCACTTATCGCATTCCCATCTCGTGGCTCGGTTACTCCACTTTCCGAGGGCAATGAAGCTGAACGATGTCGCAGCAGCTGGCTCTTTCTCGTATTTCTCGTTACACGCGAACCTCTACGCTCTATGCTGTATTTTTGACAATGACGCTGTCGCGAAGCCTCAATTCGAGCCATCTGCTTCTAGCGGAACAACCACGATGGTGGGGAAAAAAAAAAACCATCGAAACAGACACAGACTCTGACTAGAGTTGGAGGATATGAGAAACTAGAAATCATGAAAGTTTTTGTAGGTTCTACTTGTAAAGTTACAATATCGTCCTTTTTCGACGACAAATAGATAGAAGATCCTATGACACAATTCCTAACTTCCTAATGGCTGCGTAAAAGAGAAGGCACGTTAGATGTTGTTCACACTTGGAGGTTATTACTTATAAGTGACAGTAATACCGTCTCATTTCCTGGCCGCTCCACTTTGCCCGAGCAACGAGACCAGTAGCCTCGACACAATGCGACCGATTTACTAAAGTCAATTCAATGAAGCGGTTACTTTTGTCTCGAGGATTTTATGACCAGAAATTTACAGAAACGCGAATTGCAAAAGGTCATATTTTCCATGGTATACACCGGAACACCGTTTCTGCCGAATTCGCGAGCTCGTATTTTACCCGAGATACTACTCTATGTACCAAATACCGTCGCAAATCCATATATTTAATTGTTTAATCTTGCACCACGCCGGCTTATGAAAATCAACAGCACTGTGTGCGATTACTATACATACAAACCATTGTGTATGTACAGCTAAGCCCAGCTATGAAAGTAATCAGGCAACAAGTTGTCACGAAACGTAGTTCACTAAGGGCTTGTCACGCGAATCCAATTTATCAAAGATTATTTTATAACGGTACAGAGAAAGAAAATCATGATTTGCATTGCGGTCTACAGGCTGCATAATGTGGTCTCGTTTATCGGATATTCCACCTTGCTGTGCTGCGATAAAAATTTATGCGGGTACTTGATGCAACAATGATGTAAATACTATCGATTTCCCACAGCTATCGGCTTTTGGATAATTAATTATTCCTCCAACAGCTGCCACTATTTTTCGTTTAAGTTACGCTTGCATAAAGTGTAGCTAGATTTCTCATTTAATATCGATATTCTAATTGAACTTTGTTAAAGATCTATTATTATCATGGTTATTCTCGTTGTTAGGATAAAGAACGGCGATTAAAATTCCATCTTTACGTTTCTAAAGGTACAGATAGCAGAGTTACCGAGTCTAATAAGAATAATTTGATCTTAACGACTTTATTAGTCTCCTTCCCGTAATTATAACTCATTCATTAATCACAATAGTGGCCTCGGTTCGCCGTCCCGGTTCAAGCTATCGATCTCGTTGTTATATTATATGTGCATCATACATGGAGATTATTGCGCCGACACTTTGAACAATTCACGCGATAATTGTGTACCTTTATCGACAACTATTATTAAATGTTATGCAACGTGTATAAAAATTAACAAGTAATATTTATTATTTCTGTCTCAACACCATTGATCACATCAAAGTCGACGTTTTTATTATTTAACGTTGCTACAATAGTTCTAAACATTTTTGATGTGTTCATTTTGTATCACAAATAAAATTCTTGCTGCAACGAAATGAGAGAAAGAGAGGGGAAAGAGACTCTCGTGTATTCAAATACGAGTGTAATAACGAACATTGGCTGATTCGCTTTTATACAACGAGATGCCGACCTAATGAGACGTTTTCATTAAACTGCTAATTCAAGCAACACTGTACGCAGTCGTTAGCCTTAATCATCGTTAAAACGACGTAGGTACCTAATGTACCATGCTCACCGTTGCCTTGTATTACATTTGCACTAGATTAGAATTCACTTAAAAACTATTCTTTATATGAATTTCATCGAACGCCGTATCATACGTGCACACAATAATGTTTACCTTCAGAGATATTTGGCTACTTCGATGTCGAGACTACGTCTAACGAATATTTATAGAAGATGATGATTTCTGCGTGATGTTCTCGCGCGAACCTACGTCTATGCGTCACAACAATAGTTACTTAACATCTTCCGAATGAAAATACATCGAAAGCTGATTCATAGGTTATTCGGACGGGGCGATTCCGGTGCGAGCAAATCTCGAGAAAAGCTTTGAAATCGTAATTCTGATTAAACGAGGCAGCCCACAGTTTCGCGTGAGCAAGTACGATTCACAGGGAGATAGATAGAAAACGACGGCGACCGCTCTAATAAACTCTCGTGGTAATTCACAACGATGTTGCTGTTCTTTTCTTTACCATTGCAAAAGTCCAGTATTATTACAATTAGGCTGGTTCGATATAGGAACCGTCACGGTCGTCTAGATGCAATTTTTATCGATCCGTCGAGAATTCTAAATATTTTTCCGCTGGAATACAAATACATTCGAGGAATCCGAGGGATACATTTCTCGAATGTATCTCAGTTTTTTTCCTTTTTTAAGATACAACACAAACATTCTTATAACATTCGCATACTATATCGAAACGTAATTCTCCTAGCAGCTTGGCGAGAGAGAAAGAGAGAAGAGGAGGAGGACAGTGAGAAAGTGTCGTTTAATTGTCCTCTAAGAACAGGGATCAGTTCTCCGTCACAATGAAAACTGTTTAGGAACGAGTTAACGATGTAACAAGAATAGGTGTACTAGCAGATAAATTAGTTTCGCGAGTTTAATGCAAGTGAATAAACGCGAACTGGTTCGAATCATAGGTGCGAACATTTAAACGATTTACTAGTCCGAGAGAGGAAACAGGATGTTCGCTGGAACGAAAACTGAACAGCGACACCTGGTTCGGCTGAAAGTTTAATTAGAAATGTAAACGTTGCCAATGAAACTTCCGTTCGTGCGAGGTACACTTCTGAGAAAAATGCTGCACAAAGTTAAATTTCCTTGGTGGCTTCGACTTTCGCTTCGAGAACTTTCCTCCATCCTACTCACCTTCCTTTCTCACCTTATCTCTCTCTCTCTCTCTCTCACGTTTTGTTCTTCTCTTACAGCAAAACTAACGATAAACAAAAAGTTGATTTGCTTCTTTCTGACAGAACGCTCGATCGTTTCACTTTACTTCACGCTACGAAAATAGGTATCGCGTGCGAAATTGCGCGGGAAGATTGGCTGAAACGAATCACAAATCGATGCTGTCGAATTTAAACGGCATTTGACAGGTGTTGCTGAAAACAACGACACATATCGATGCGTTCAATCAATATACGGTATCAGAGAGGGAAACCATGGTCGTTAGTGTACAAAATAGACGACGCGGAAATTAGGAAAGGACAAATTAACGATAGGTCGGAACGTGCCAATCAGTGCTTGAAACGATACAAATGGCACCGAAACGATCGTACGATCAAATTAATACTGACGTATACCTCTACATCCTGGTCCCTAGATCGTTTCGATCTTTTCTACGTTTGCCACATGAGTATATTCGACTGTTAACCCCTTACCCTATAACAACGAGTCAGACTCGTCGCACAGATTCTGGTTAAGATTCAAGAAAAACAATTATATTCGTAATAAACGTCAATTTTAATTCCAACGTCTCTTATAATTTATAACACTGAGCCAATTGTGATTAAACTGTAATACATTAGCGTTTCTTGCGTAAAATGGTACGAAAACAGTAAACAGCTGATGTATAGCCAGTAAAAGAAATGATAGATCAAGAGGTTCATTCTTCAATCTACACTGCAGAACGTAACTATAGCATCACTACAATTTTCAAGAGTTTTCAAGTCCTAAGTAACGATTTCTAATATTACTAATACTGCTAATATCTTTTAGCATAATTATTTGTGTTTCATCTATGGTTCCTGTCGATTAAAATTCGAAAAATCCAATGACTCCGTTATAATTTACAGCTACTTGCAATTCAGTAGTTTTTTTCATCGTTTCTGAACTTTATTTTTCCAGATCTTCCCTCAGAATGTGTAACATTTATCTATACTTTGTCTTTCCTATGTGCTGTCAGAATCAGCTTCACTTTTCACCGTTATTCTAACCTAACCGTTTCCTCGAACTAATTATTTCTCAAAAGTCATTAGTTCTCAGAAGTTATTATCAAATCTCTCATTTATAAAATTATTGATTTAGTCTCTAAGTAATCCAAAATCGAACTTATCTTCTAATTAATTCTAATTAAAATGATTTTCGATTACATCTCGAAATTATACATAGAAAAATTCAACGATTTTCATCCAAAATGAATTAACAATGCTCTTTCGCATTGTACAATTGATTATTTTCGTAAAATTCAAAAATGTCAAAAATATTAACGGTGCTATAATTCTACTCTGCAGTGTATTTGAATATCTACCGAATGATATTATTACCTTCTGTTAACACTTTACCGACTGGGAAGCCTATTAATCGGCTTTTTGCTGGCAACGCTTCGCGACCGGGAAATCGGTTTCTTGCTGCCAGCGCAACAAATTAATTAATTACCCAATAATAAGAGAAAGTGAACGACACAGTAAGGCCCTCTCACGAATTTGATTCAAAATTTTTAGAGCTGTCGCGAATAAACGCGATAGCAAAAACTGAGCCAGTATTTAATAAAATAGGCCGGTTGGTAAAATGTTAAAAAATTTTTCTACCGTTGTAATAACTAAACGACAATAGTACGCTTAAGGAAGTACTACTCGCGATCGTTCTTCGCGTGCGATATTTATTAAAAACTTCTAAGATTTCTGACTTACAGGCACTCGAGCAACGTCTCGCAGCTTCTTAATCCGATCGGCCTTCTCGATATATGTATGCACAATGGTAGACAGCAAACGTTAAATCTCCCTCTACGATAAAGCACGGCTTCTTCTTCGTTCACATTACACTTTCGTTAAAATGTCTTCGTTGCACAACACGTACGCGATTGTTGAACAATTATTATCGGTTAACGCACCATACGCAAAATCACGAGATCATTGAACGCAAATTGTATATCGTTCGCCTGTACTCTTCCTTCTCTGTCGATGTTTACATTCGAGCACGAAACTAATGTCACTTTTTAGAATACGATCTTACGATAACAGTATTGTGTTTACACTTGTACAGGTCGTGACATTTTTCGACAGATTCACGTTCACCGAACACAATCAACATTTTTGCGCGCCCTTTTCGAATGTTCCGCGGAGAAGAACATAGAGTACATCTTTCGATATACGCCACATTGTCTTTCAAAGAGATGCAAGGCGATAGTCCCGATCTCTAGCGGTACTTAGCAGAGTTTTATTTCCATTGTTCAGAAATTCATTGCTGCAATTATCTATCCAATGAAAACAGTTGATTGTAATCATATTTTAGTTTCAAATGAATTCATTGCCAATGCAATACTAAGCTAGAAAAGGAATCAACGATGCATACATCTTCGTATAAAAATTGTGTTGGATTCATTATCTTCTATATTTTTATATTGTGGTTAACGTAAGAGTCAATTCTCAAGTATCTGTAATTTTAAATAGTTCTAGGCTATCGTAAAAATACTTGTTCCTTTCTGATTGCAGATTTCTGGAGATAAAACCCCAGGGGAAAGCGAATTACCGATTGCCGCGAAATTGCAATACATCGCAGATGTACGTACGAGAATTATTCAAAAGTTCCATAGTGATTGCACAGATTGAACCTGACTCCGTGGTACTTAAGAAAAGAGCAGAACAATCGAAAACGAGGTAGCAGTTTGAGACATTGACAAAACGATCGTCATGCTACCAAAATTACTCGTTCTCGGCTCTCACAAAGTAAAAAGGTAGTGAGAGTCGAATCGAAGCGTCACAAAAGATAACTTTCTCGAAAATCTTCACCCCCGTTTAAAATTGTATAATGCAAAATTGGATTGCGCGCGCAGATTCAAACCTTTCGAAACGAAATAACAAAGATAAACTTATTCCTATGTGAATTCGCCTCTGAGTAAGAGTGACTGCGGGACGTTTAAACGAGGGATTGATAGAAACTGTACAAAAACCTGAAACGAACGAACTTAAAGGAAAGTAGGAAAAATAGGAAAATGGTGACATGAGATCGAAGAAAAACGAATAAGACCGCTAATGAAGAATCGGGCGAAAAACGGGAACGAAGGTAGTTGGAAACGATGGAAACAAGCCTCGAACCCTTGAACAGTACCAGTTACTATGATGCTGGTGGTGAATTGTCGAAAAATTTGTCGATCAAGGAAAGCGCGGGAGAGCCGCTCGAATGTAAGCAGGGAATCAATTCGAGCGGTCTCTTTGACTTCATTATTTATGGCGTGCTGGTGAACTTGGTCGGTCTCTTTGGGATATTCGGAAATGCGATCTCGATGATCATTCTCTCGAGGCCACAGATGAAATCATCGATCAATTACCTGTTAATTGGCCTAGCCAGATGCGATACGGTGTTAATTGTCATTTCGGTAAGTCCATTTAACTGTTGTATTCAGCGGTACTAAGAGGGGCTATACTTTTTTTTAAACGCGTAAAATGTGCATATTCTACGTATCGCGAGTTCCCCATCGGAAACCACTCGGCACTCGGAAATTGTTAGACACTGAAACCTTGGAGCTTCTAAAAATTTACACGAGCACTACCTTCTTCACTTGGGAAAGTGAGCTTAAAAGTGCCTAGCTAGAATAGCGTCTTAAATTGCGAGCACGTATGAGAGGAAATGAAACATACAGAGGAATTCCTCCGTTGTTATGCTTGAACAGCCGTTTAAACCTACGAACATTCCGTTCCATCGGAAATTTATAACTGTATCCCTTAGTCTCTCGGGAGCTGACAATAAGTTACTACGTTAGTTTGTATTATTTAAAGCCTTCGTTAATCTATAACTCTGCCCGAATGTAAAAGTACTCGAAGAAGTTGTAATTTGTGAGCTGGCTTACTCGTAAAAAATTATCCTCCGATTCTAGTATCGTGTTACGTAAACGTCGCGTTCCAAAATCGATATCGAAAAACTTCTAAGCGTGCTCAAGTAATTATCTTATATTTTTTTTATTATATATTAATATTTAAATATAATTAACAAATTTTTCATTTCCTGAAAGAATATTCGACTTTCGATGTCTTTTGATCTTCCAAAGATTTACTACTCGCTGCATCAAAGTCATTATTTGTAGACGTTAAGGAACTAGAATTTGTCATACCGATGTTTTTTTATTACACTCTGAACATTAATATTTTGAAAAAGATCGGTATAAGTATTTAAATCGTAGCTTCTATTGTGGAAAGTGGTTGTCAATGGTTGTTGATTTGTAGGAGTAAATGTAAAATTTTCTACAGGATGTTGAGCGTTTGCAAAATCATGATTTACGTCGATGTTTTTACCACTGCAAGTACTTGAATTAATTTATATATAAAGATGGAAAAAATTTCTTTTCAATTATTCAACCTCTCTTAGTCGCTTATTGTACATTTGATTTTTATCCCGGTGTAAATCTCCTTCCGATCGTTATCCCCTTTGAGTAACAAGTGGAAAGGGATTAAACGATTGAAAAAGGCTTTTTGACATTTTCAGATATTGATTTATGGCTTACCTGCAATTTACGCATACACTGGCCTCCTATTCGACTACAAGTTCATCGTCTACCCGAAGATAGTTCGATTTTTGTATCCATTATCGTGCATGGCGCAAATAGCGACAGTGTACTTGACTCTAACCGTGACGCTAGAAAGGTACATCGCAGTCTGTCATCCTTTGAAAGCTAGATCTTTTTGTACATACGGACGAGCTCAACTGGCTGTGTTGGTTATCGTGATATTTTCCTTTATTTACAATCTACCAAAGTGAGTAATCTCGTCACCCATACGTCCAATACAATTCGATACATTTTAATTCTTCGACGAAATCAGTAATGTAACATGCGTTCTATTTTCTATCTTCCTATAGATTTTGGGAGGTAGATTTCTATACGGAAATTCATTGGAAATACAACGTTACCGTATACTGCCTATATCCAGCGGACTTGAGAAGCAACGATTTGTACGTTACCCTTTACGTCCACTGGATGTATTTCTTCATATGCTATCTATTCCCGTTTCTCGCTTTGGTCATCTTCAACGCAGCCATCTATCAGAGGGTGAGTAAGATAAGCCATGACGTAAGGTGTAACATAGCGTAGAAAACTCCAATTCAACGCGCTTGAAAAGTAAGAGAGAACAATTTCCGCTGCAGAAAGTTTGCCACAGGCTTGATTCGGTACGTTTTATTTTCTTCGCCAATATCGCGCTTCGAGGGAAACAATTTCAAAGAGAAACTTCGTTAGTTAACCTTTTCGTTAAAGGGCTGGATAAACGATAATATTTCATTTTTAAGAGAATTCATAGTAGATTTTACTTGAACATAAAATGTAACTGCAGTCAACCGGAGATTAATAAAATTTTTGTAACTTATGAACCTACTCTCGTAGGTATTTATCGTTTTAAAACGAACGTTGAATCTTTCTCGTTTATAAGCTACTTGTTAAAAATCTATTTATCCGTATGCGATACGGTTTCCTCGGAATCCTTAAATCGTTGTACCGACAATAGTACATGAATCATTCGAAAAGCGCAACACACGAGCACACGTACTCAGAGTGAAGTTTACGGACGCATACGTACTCAATTTGCGCGGAATACACGCGTTTCAAAGTGAAACACATCCTCTATCGTTTATTAGATACATATAGTTTATTCTATTAGAGTTAAAGCAACATTCTTTTTGTAACACTTAAGATATACGTACAGTAAGCAATTTGTGCGAATCATTTCGTCGTCGCGCATAGGCGCGATACCAATTTTCTAAATGGCGTATTGCCAAATAAATCTTCGCGCAGCTTCGCACAATCTTCCGTGGTGTAACGCAAAAAATATCTATTCTAACGTCACGAAAAACGATTCCTCAGGATAAAATCTTTTGTTGCAAGCATGCATGCACCTACCTACTTCTATTTTTCCTTTGCTCGTAACTCCTCCCGTAACTTAACAGTTTACTCCATGGGATATGTGAATGCGAAAGGTATAGGTACGTTCCAAGAAAACTGAAAACTAGAGGCAAAGAATAAAATGAACTATAATAGGATACACGCTGTTTTGTAGTGAATTTTCTAAGGGAAACAACCTGATTCGTGAGATTCGATTGAAAGGTATAATAACTCGAAAAATATGCTAGATGTAAGCTCGGGTTTTACACTGGCTCCTAATAATATTCAGACACCATTTAAAACAGAATAACATTTTTTTTAAATTGAACCAAATAGACTGAGAATCTCACGAGAAGTTAGAAGAATTAGTTTAGATGATGTGTAAAAAATATTTTGAAAAAATTGCAAAGAACATAGTGGAGTTATCTTTTTACAACTGTTTTATCTGAGCTTGCATTGAAAATTTAGAAAATATATATAGTCCTAGCTAGTTTCTTTGTTTTTTTACCCTTCGCTGTAATAACACGTGGATCATGGATCCTCGAAGTTGTTAGAAAATAATAATCGATAATAAATTCTACAAGTTTATTCTAAATGTACGATCGTATAATGTTTCAGGTGAGAAAGGCGAACAGAGATTTGCAACAGCTTTCTCGGCATCAAAGACGCGAGATTGGACTAGCAACAATGTTGCTTTGTGTAGTGATCGTTTTCCTCATCTGTAACATCTTACCACTCGCCTCAAACATTCACGAGACTTTCCTCAACGACCCACCGCTCTGGTTGGTACAGACAGGCAACCTTCTCGTTACGATTAACAGCAGTATCAACTTCATCATCTACGTGATATTCGGTAGAAAGTTCAAGAGGATATTCCTGAAGTTGTTCTGTAGCTCGAAACTGTTCGGGCCAGGCAGAGACAGTCCAGAATTCCAAACTTACGACGAGTCGATCGTCACAAATATGACTAATATAGAACTGAGGAATTCTATCAGGCATTATCATTTAAACAGATCAAGCACTATTAATAGGAACAACAATATCTCGAACGGTAGCACGCGGCAAAGTGTGAAAATGTCAGGGAGGCCAGCCAGTCCAGGACCCTGCGTTTATTATCCTGCAAGAAGTCCTGTCAAAAGTCCTAGTCAAATGTCCAGAACGTCCAGCGCTCAGAATGGCTGGAGCAAAAAGGACGTGGATTCTGCGCTATAGTAAATCTCGGATAATTTAATTCCAACATGTCGAGCAGCTACACGCTGAACAATACACGCTCTTTTGTGCTTCGTGTAACGTGAAATAAGAAAATCTTTTAAAATGAGGGAAATCTTTTAAAACGGATGTATTCGAATAAGCTCGAAAGTACACACATACATGCGTATGCGTGTTACGAATATCTTTATACCTAGTTCGCTGAATTTTAGATTAAAGAAAAAGAAAAAAAAGAAGATAGCATCGACACTTTTTAATTTATTTTCATGTACAATTCTTAAAGGTAATTCAACTTTCTTTCGTTAGTTAATCGATTAATCAAGATAATTGACGCACGTGTAAATTCATTACAATCTTGATGTCATGTAAGTGTAATAATCATTAATGGAAATTTGGAAATGCGATGCATTTTATTATAAACACATACATATATCGTACGACTGCTTCAGATGTATAATATATTGTATACGAGGCATTTGAACGTCGAAATAAATATACATTCTTTGGAAAGTGTAAGGTCATCATTCTTCAGGACATAATACTTGATCATGAATCAAAGGAAAGGTGACGAAGTTTGAATGAACAGAAATATCAACATCAAAAAGTAGAAATATTGTGATAAAAACTTAACAGAAGCTAATACTTCGCGTATTTATCGTAAACTATGTGAAACGAATGATCACCTTATACAAATACACAAGTAGATGATATAATTTTTCTGTAAAATGCATCTTTATTATTTTAATGCACAAAAATTTTAGCAAAATTGTAAATATTATCTGTAACCTACGCGATTTTGATATGTTATTACGCCCTGGTGACATTGCTTGATACACGACAAATTTTCCTTACAAGACAAAAATTAGCGAAAAGAAATACGACCAAAAAAAAATGTCGCCACTTGTTATACTTAACACTTATAACAAAGCTGAACTTATTTTGTATTCGAAACTTACACGCGCATGCAAATACAACGTTATCAAAATTCCCGTAGCAGTCTTTACAGCGATCGTATAAATGTAAATAGTATTTAAATTCCATTCGAATAGTACTCCTTTCGTTTTTATATTTAAACTCGATAGAAGATAGATAAGTATTTAGATTACGAAACAATTTAGATATTTAAGTTCTAATGACAGTGTCGGATCGAAATGTTTAAACACATGAAAATACTATATATTAATCATAACTTACTTATTATTCTGAAATATTAAGGTGTATTGTTACCGATTGTAAAGATAGAACAAAGAATATATACGTATATGATACGTAAACATTTACGTTTGTCGTGATATAATTTTCTTTCTACGCAAAATAAATATACTACAATTTATCGACACTTATCATGTTACTTAAAACATTACAATAGAAAAGAAAACATCTTTGTAACTTTTTATTTTTGTAAATTTACACCTTAGTATTTTAGGAGAAAGAATAACGTGTACCTGAAGTCATTTATTAAATACATAGATCTCTTAAATTCTTTCATATCGTTTCTCAATCCATGAACTTCGGTATACTTCTGTTATACGAAAAATATTTTATACAATAGCTAAATACGCCTCACATATTTGTCGTTCTATCGTTTCAAACATACGAATAAGCGAATAAACGTTTATGGACGTTAATTGTAACCATCACTATCCTATGTAGATACAATAAATAAATTCATCTTAATTTTTTATAGATATCGAATAAAACTGTACGCGGTCCGAATAATTAGTTTTATAATAAATTTCAATTGTTTTCAATTGAAATGGAAAGAATTTCATAGAGAAATTGTATCGTTCCTAAGACACTAATGTGACAATTTAGGATTAAATAGAGGGAAAAGAAACGCTCTCGTAAACTATATGATAAAATTTAATATGAATTACGATAAACGTATAATATATTCTAGTCATGAAATTTCTATTAAGTTATAATTGCATCCAATACCTTTACGATTACGTGTATATATAAATATGTATATATACATATGTGTATAGGCAATAAAAAATCCGTCACCGTAAAATTTCGTTCCTTATTTTTAACGTTTATTCTATTACAGTCAAGTGTCTCATCTTTGCTAGCATTCCGTCCTTCATCGTCTTATATATTTCGATTTACTGTAATTAACAAATATACATTAATCCCGTAATATTTTCCTATTTATCGTTTATTAATATTACGTTATACTGGCTAAAATTATCATGTGCTATATAAGATTACAAGGGAGGAATTTGCAAGGAACAATCAGTGTTATATTTATTTTTATATTTACAATTTATTTGAGATATGAATTACGTCACAATTTGTCCTTAGCTATGTGTTTATATATATATATATATATATATATATATATATATATATATACATATATATATATATATATGCAATTATAACAGGTAAAATTAAAATGAAAAACCAACAAAGAGTGATTACACAGTATCATATTTTACATAACTTGATTAGGAACAAATAATGAAAATAAAATTGTGGAAGTTAATAATCTATAACTAATGCACTAATGAATAATCCATGGTGAAGTAGCACTTCTTTATTCCTAATGAGAAGCAAATGATACAAAAATTATTACATAATTCATCTATCGCGTTTGATCTTCAAATCATTTCTCAGCTGCTTTCTTCTTTGGTTTTAAACACAAGTATAAAATTAATCCACCCACGGCACCGAGTGTTGATATAGCTACCTGTAAGAAGAAAGATAATGCATATGAATTTCAAATTATGCAGTACCTTTTAACAGGTTTAACTAGAAAATTGTATAATACGTCATAAAACGAAGAACAAATTTTGAGGTTACTTACATTTGCTCGGCCACGCTCGGTAACGCTGTTGTAATATTTCGCAATTCCAGTAAGCTTCGGTTCTGTTTCCTGACCACCTGCCATTATGTTTCACTAAAAAGTGTAATGTCTTTAATATATGATTTAAAATCACGTGTCAGTTATCACTTGAACACGATTCGCATTACAGAGCTACGATTCTTTTCTGCGTCTCCATCGGTTAAATGAACGAACCAACACCGGAGGGTACATGCGACATCTGGTGATATAAAAACTATATATTTCCATTTCAAATTTATCGAGCAATTCGTACATTCGTACGAAAATATTTCGCCGTGAACATTTATTAAATAGTACAACCGATATGAAAATAAATTACACGCATATTATACGATACGATTTTATTTTATTTAAGAAAATAATTTAAAAGGGTATTGATAATACAAAAGCAAATATAATTGTACAAAACTGTAACTGTACAAAACGTACATAATTAATCCTTTTTTACGTAAGCAATTCTTATACTTACTCTCTTAATAAGTATTAATTGAAAATAAAATTTAACATATGTCGCTTATATAAATAATGCTAATATTACTTGTACAACTTAATGATCAAATGTAACACTTATTAATAATGCAAATACACGTTAAAATAAAGCTTTCTTACATTGTTTGTCATATCACATTGTTCACATAATTATTAAAGCGTATAAACAGTATTATAGACTAAGGTAATAGATAAACTAAGCTATTAAACAAGATAATAGTAAGAATTGTTAGAAATATGTTTGTCCACTTTTAACATGCTCCGTCAATTGTTTATAAGCATTGATGATCAACTAAAAAAAAGCCGGGTCTACGGTTATAATGTAACGTATACAAAATATTATATGTTTAATGTATCGATATTATTATATTTACCCAAATTTTATGTGCTATTGAACCATTTGTAAATTTTTCATGTATAAAGACATCGTTAAGATCCTTTTGCGAAATAATTTCCAATGTATGTAATACTTTCAATGCTGACTTTAGCGATATTAAATGGAGTTTACCGGTGCCAGTTATTACATCTTGCGTTGCTTTCGTCAATATACTAAAACAGAAAACATCGTTTAAAGAGAAACTCGTTTTTAATAACTACGTTGAAACTAATTACCTGCTACTTTTTAAAAATTTTATCAAATTCTTAGTTCTGTCAATTTCTTTAAAATGGGCGCATATATCAAGCGTATCCAACAACTTTATCATATTGGAAGTTGTTTCAAATTCGGTACATATTTTAACAAATTCGTCCGTTAACAACCATCCTTCTTCTTGATGATGAAATACGTGTACTATTCCATTGGGTAACTCTAAACAAATTACAAAGGAATTATTTTTACATGCTGTGGAAAAAAAAGAAAATATGTAATCGACTATGTAATAAATTGTAGCAAAACATACCAATTAATTGAAAGAATACTGTATAATTTGAAAATAAATATTCTGGTATGTTTGTATTTTTCCAAACAGTCTGTAACTCGTGTTCTTTTGAATACAGAGATGTGTTCAGAGGTGTTAAATATCCTTCGTTGATATTTACATTATCTGCTAATGTAGGGGTTTCTAAACTATTAGTAGACAATAAGGTGGAAGAGCTGAAGTTATTTGTATCGTAATTTGAACCAAATGTCAAATTTTCATTTGCAATTTCACAGTTGGAAGTTTCGGCGAAGCATTTCTTCGATGATGAGAAACAATCTGTTTTCACTTCTACTTTGTTAGCATTGTACTGTTTAAATTGCCCGTCGATATTAATTTCAGACATCGTGTTAGTGACATTATCTACGTTCAAGTCGTCATCTAATACAAATGGATTATTTCTAGCACTCTTAATATTATTTGAAGAGTCAGTAACATAATGATTAAACGATGTATCTTTACAATCTTGCAAAATATTGTGATTTGTACACTTAATATTGGAATCGTTACTTTCAAAACTTATCAAATCACGTTCGACAACAGAATTGCTGTTTGTACATGAGAAATCTTCTTCCTGTGAATCGGATATTCGTAATTTACCTGCCAAACTAAGTCTAAAAGGATTAGTTTCTTTCAGAGGCATCTCATTATTTATTGAATTTTCTGCAGGTATCGGATCGATGTTGTTATTTCCAAAATAATTTTGTTGACCTGACTTGAATTCCTTAACAAATTTATCATAAAGAGTATTCAACTTCATCGATGTCTTTTGATCTTCCAACGATTGATTCCCTGTATCAAAGTCATTATTTGTAGACGTTAAAGAATTAAAATTCGTCGTACCGATGCTTTCAATTGTACTATGAACATTAGTATTTTGGAAAAGATCGGTATAAGTATTTAAATCGTAGTTTCTATTATACAAAGTGGTTGTCAGTGGTTGCTGATCTGCAGGAGTGAATGTAAAATTTTTTACGGGATGTTGAACATTTGCAAAATCATGATTTATGCCGATGTTTTTGCCACTGCAAGTACTTAAAGTTGAAGAAACAGGTTCATCAGATGTATTTGTAATACTTGCATTTATGAAATCTAGAGCTGCCAAAGTTTGTTCCTTGTTACATAAAAGAGCACTCTTGAGAAGTATATTAAGTGTTGAAGTGATTTGCATTTGTAATGTCAAGTTCTCAGTCCATAGCTGCATAAACTTTTGAGGATTTATATCGTTTTTCATTGGATTCTGTACAGGTTCCTCTTGCAAAAATGGATTAACGTTATTCTTACTAGCGGTAAATGTTGTAGGCATTGAATCATTTTGGAAAATTTCATCTGGAGTCTCTACTTTCGGTAGAACCACTTGCTGTTTGTTAGGTGGCGTGAGTTCGAACGGAGGCTTGAATAACTTATCATCCATCAAGGTACTTTGCGGCGATATCAAGGGCACATTAAGAGCCTCTTTGGGTGAATTTTTTTTATTGCAATCAAACATGTTGGTTTCCTCTTCGTAACATTTCTCCGGTAAAAATATTAGATTCTCCTCCACGTAAATCAGCAGATTACTCATCTCAACTTTATCTACCTAATTAAAAGAAAAAGAAAAAAAAAATAGAAAAATGTATCGAGTAATGTTATAGTAAACGTATTTACCGAGTAACATGTGCACATTTTTTTTTAAATTAATTTGTTTGGGAAAAATGATCACTTTATGAAATTGTTGTAATACGTATTGTAGAAATATTAGTGTAAATAAAAAAATACACAGTTGATTTTCTTATTTAAACAGTTTTATTATAAAAGTAACAAGTACAGTACAAGAATTGTAACATAAAGGTTGTATTTTTCCCAAAAAAAAAGAAAAAAGAAAGAAAAAATAAGAAGGTGAAGCAAAGAATAATTTGTTTCGCCATATTGCATTTAAGCAATCGCAGTAAATATATGTACGCTAGCACTGTATAATATAAGTGTTATGTTGAAAGAAAAAGGAACTAGAAATGAAGAATAAAATTAGGGTGCATTATAGAAATCGTAAAATTTGAATTCCTTTAACGTAAGATATATCGAATCAGAACCTAACTACTTATACTATTTAATATTTATTTTCCCATGATTTGTTTCCATTGACTTGTCTTTATTCAACTGCATGATCATCACCCTGTTCACATTTTCTATCGAATTTGAACGATTTATTTCTACTGTTTTCTGATACCAATCAAATTTCTTTCTCACTATAAGAACAATTGATTTTAAGAAGATCGCTTAGATCGCTATATGATACGTGGGCATCCCACTCTTCTTCATCAGACTGTACATCAATATCGTTAAAAACTGGTAGATCGGATATGTTTTGTACTATATCAGGTGATATTGTTTCTTTAAGTGGTACTATTTGCATTTCTGTCATTTCTTTAATCACCAATGACTTTTCTGTACTATTTGAACTCTTTATTGAGTTTGATTCGTCTGTTGATATCGATTGCTGCATTGGTATTGGTTCAATTCGCATTTCATTTGTTTCATTTGGTAATTCTAAATTTTTTGTTAACACTGACGTTTTCGATGAAGTTAGCAAAGTTTCCTTTTCACGTATCTCACGATTGTTAGTCACAGACTCACGTGAATCCTCTATGTGGAAGTCTACAATTTCTGTTTTCACAGAATCTGAAAGACATGTAGCATCAACCTTCAAATCAGGTTCAGTCGGTACATTCTCACGGATATCTACATCATTTTCGTATTCGTCCCATGTAAACTTCTCATCGCTATTAATATTCTGTTGAAACGATATAGATTTTTCTGAATTGCTCAAATCGTCCGAATCTAGGTTTGAATTGTCACTCGATGCATCATGCAACGATAATAATTTTTTCAATAATTTTTCTCTGGAAGTAAGTGTTTCCATACAAAAATAATTTTTCTCTTTAGAATCTTCTGAACTTTTGTCAAGATTGTCAGTACAAAGTATTCCATTACTATCTGTGTATTTAAAATTATCAATAGGTGGATCATCAATTTGCTCCACTGAATGAATGGATTGCGCGTGATTCATTTTTTCAGACGCATTAAGCGATTCTACGGAAGATTTTTCTCTCGTTAATATAGCCAGCATTTTCTTAGAAATAGCAATTGTCGTATCGTTTCTAACACTTTTTGTACGTTTTGCAATATTTCTTAAAGTTAACGGAGATATGCGATCGTCTTTTGTAATATTTCCAGTTGGCGACCAACGTATATTGTTATCTTGTGGAGCAAAGTAGGGACTGTTATACACTGCATTCAAGAAACAATTTTCAGCTAACGGTCTTTTGTATTCAATTTTTTGCGATTCACTTTCATTTTCTTGTGCTGTATTTTCCAAAAGAGCAGACCAATCTATACTCTTTGTTTCGTGTTCTTCATTTTGCTCAGCAGTTCTCAGACAATTAATGTCTAATTCATCATCTGAATTTTGCATATGAAAATGATTGGTATACTGTTTCGGAATGTTGCCAAGCTTTTCCGAAATGTATTTCTCCTCCGAATCTTCGCTATCCTTTTTGTTAGTGGCAAATTTAAAATCACCAGATAAACTATTAGATTTAGTGTTATCACTTTGCACATTATTATGACATAGATTTTCATCTTCATGTGATTTTTGTTCTGTTGGTGTACTCAGTGCCACATTGGAATTCGGCACCTCGTTACTTTCTACACTAGTTTCTCTAAATTGTATAGACTTCTGCTTAAAATGTAACAGTTTCGTGTACAAACGTTCTAATTTTCTAGGAATTTTCTTTTCCGAATTTTGCATAGAATCATATGGTTTTTCAATTGAAGTATCATTTTTACGAGACTCGTAAGATTCAAGTAACTGTAATTGTTTGCTACTTTCTTTATTTGCTATTAATTCATTACAAAAATATTCTTTATTATCACCCACTTTGTTAGTGCTATCCTTATGAGATAACTTATCACCAGAATTTAAATTATACAGTGCTATTTTATTTCTAAACATTGCTTGCGTTTCGCAAGTATCCGATATTTTTGATGTCTTTTTGAAACGTTTCTGACATTCTAAATAATATCTAAATGGAAAATTTCGCTTTTTTATACAAACCATTTTTCCATATTCTGCTAACTTTTTCTCAATTAACCAGTCGTTAATGTGAACATCCTCCTCCCCTAATGTATCAGTCAAAGTCACCATCATTGAATTATCCTATAATAAAAGCAGAACAATTGATTAAACTACTGATGATTGTATGAATTAAAGTGCTAGCTATCTAAGCTCTTAAATATTTTTACTTCTATATTAATTGAGGCGACTGTTGCAATTAGCGGTATCTGGCACGTTTTCACTGCAAACAGATGAGTAGTGCGTCGGGACCACATAGATCCCGTGCATGGTTTTACGTTGATTAAACCGCATGGTATTGCTTGCGCCGGAAGATAAGAAAACTTTCTATGCAAGTAATAAATTTCTTCTGGAGAATATGTTTTTAGGGTGCCATAATCATAAAACAAGACCTGCAATCGATTGTTATCAATAATAGCTATTACATTATACATGAACAACATGACTCTGATCAATGCCATAGACCTACAGTAACTTGGAAATCTGGTTTTACAGTTTTAATTATAGCCCTGTGCCATATTCCATTGTACATACATGCACAATTTAAACCCTCCTCTAACACAACTGGTGGAATTACAAATGACGCGGAATTTGTTACATAAAAATTACTGAAAAAAGAAACCATTAATAGAAATTTTATTTATCACAATTATCTAATCGCAATTCAATTATTTACTTCGATTATACGTACTGTAAATCATCCATGAATTTTTTAAACGATTTTTGTTTTTTACGAAGTTGTATCCAAAAGAACGACGGCGTGAATACTTCTACAACAATAACTTCTATGTGTAAATCTTCTATCTTTACTAAATCTGCAACATTTAAGTACCCTATACATTCTCCCATGGACAGTACTTCATCTGGTATTAATTTCTTGCATGTATCAGAAGACTGAAAATGTAAAATTATTGGAGTAACTTATTGTTAAGATTTTATTAATAATTAATAAACTCTTGGTGTAACTGAAACAAAGAACCTTTACCACTGTTACTGGAAGTGCTTCTTCATCACTGGTTTCATAAATGTGATGAAGTTGACAGAGATTAGTAACTTTTTGCTTCTTTTCTATTTGACTTAGAGGTACCTCTGTTTTGGCATTATAAAGCTTAAAATCCCCTGTATGATCATAGGGTTGTACACAATGAAAAATTTCAGGTAATTGAGATGCAAATTCTCTAACACTATTGAAACCAAGTTCTACATAATTTAGAGAAACTTTATATTCTTCCAAATATCGATCTGGTAGATCAGCACACCAAATTCCATCAGGATGATTCTGTATAAGTTTTTCCAAACGAAATTTTACTCTTTCATTTATAAGTATTTCAACATTTTCCTTATGGGAATAATTCTCTTCTTTTATTTCTTTGTTCTGAAATTCCATCTGAATTGGGACATTATTATTGTAGTTGAAAGATTGATGTGAATTACTTTGTTTATCTTGTATTACCGATGCATGACTGGATATCTCATCTTGGTGCTTAAATGTAGTTTCCTTTAGAAAGCTAGTTGTATGTTTTGCTGTTTCAGTTGAATTGATATTAAAAGATCCAGATGTATCATTAAAAGGTTGAAGCTCAAAACCATCTTCCTCATCATAATCTAACATGTTTGAATCCTCATTTCCAGCAACAGTTACAATTACAGATTCATTCTCTTGCTGATTATGTGATACAAACTTGCACTTTGAGAAAGACATATCAGCCTTTTTAAACTGATTAAAATTCTTGCTTCTACTCTGAACTGGATAAATTTTATTGTTCATAAGACAAACTTTATGTGATAATTCTTGCAATTGTTCTTCCATGTCTTTCAGAGTAATGTTTGTAAACGGCATGTGTAATTGTACTTTATGAAATATATAATCCTTATTTACGCCATCTGGATGATTATTAACAAAGCTGATTATCCTGCTCAATATCTCAGCTGGTATAATAATTCTTTGAGGAGCAGTTTTAGGATAATAATGGCTTGGTTTAAACACTTTTCTTTTAATTGGATATTTCTGCACTTTCTGACCAGCTATTAACTTACTCACATGCATGGATTTATCAGATGCTATTCCTTTTACAATGGTTACATTGTTACAATACTCTATCTGAACAGTTTTTGGCATACTATTTAAAAAATCCAATAAAGAGATATATCCTAAATCTTTCCATGGTATACTTTCACCCTCTAACTCATAGTAATCATTATTCAACTGCCTTAGCGTACATCCCGTTTTATGTGCAAGTAATAATGCTAATATCGTGGTTTTAGTATTTTCACGTTTCTGTGAATTTACTTGCATATTATAAAATGTTGTATTTTCTTATTATACTCGTACGTTGACTTACAATATTATTTATCCGATGGATTAATGTACCTCAAACGATATATAATGTTTTACGTCACATTATACTTTTTGTTACCGTTTTAATTTAAAAACTGAAATTATCCTGCACAATTTCGAATTCACCATGCGGTAAAAGTGCAGATTACCTATGAAACTAACCTATCCGCTGAATGGTACGCAATAATCAACGAAATTTAAAACTCCATGCGCCGCTTTATTTACCGCGCAAACTCTCGAACTAACTGTATGTAATACGATACAACAATCGAAATTTAAAACTATATTAAAAATTTTGTAATATAGTTGAATGTATTTCCATGCATAAAACGATCGAAATTATATACATATGTATGTACATGTAAAATATAATCCGATATTTGCTACGATACATGAAAATTATATTATTTACAATTCGATACATGTCCTCGAGATGTGTCTTGATAAGGAAGGAAACTTATTTGGAAGTTATATTTACCATTGTTAAACATACGTATATCGTTGAAAAATCATTTGGTGTTTATTTTTTAAAACTGACGCATTACAGTAATCGAGATACTTTAAATTAACAAAATGATAAAATACAACAGGATAAACATATTTGTTACGTGTAAATTGTTTTGCTCGGATTTGTAATAAATGTTTTCTAACAATAATGTTCTTAAAACTAACACACGGAGTAATAACGAGGGCAAATGATAATTTAATGACGCATCTCACTAAAAGCTCTGAAAAAAATTGCCGATAGTAATTATGTTCAGGTGGTTCGACTAAATAAATATATATGTAATTATAGATGCATAGCTTCTTTCCTATTTAAAAAAATATCCACATGTTTTTTGCGCAATTCATTTTTCATAACTGCGATTTGCGATGAAAAAAATCGGAAAAAATTCCCTAACATTTGCCTTCGTATCCTTAATCTAACGTGTTAGATTTTTTTTCTAAATTTTAACGTGCCATTAAATAGAAAAAATAGTGCAAAAACTGGTAATCCGAATTTTTCCTACAACTACTCCTGCGGTTGTGAACTTTGATATCAAATATTTTTGTTCTGTAAAATATCGAATGGTCCAGTGCATGTCCAATTCGATTTAAAGACACTTTTGACCCCTTCATCCTGCTATGCCCTTTAAGCAAACGAGGGCATAGGTTCAGATTAAGAGAAAATTAGTTAGGTGAAAATTGAGAAGTGAGCTTAGAAATAAGGGATCAAAAGAGAGAAGGTTTGGAAACAAACTGTGTGTAGGGTGTGTAACTTCAGTTGCGCAAACGAGCAATATTAAAGGAACGATTAACCTGCAATCGATGAATGAGGGTTGCGAGACTTCCGTGATGTTCTATGTCGCTTGAAACCTTACGAGATCGTAAAGTCGTACAGAGAAGTGTAAAACTCATATCATCGACAGAGTATAAAGAAATTACTACGTGCAGTGTCCACCCTCTGTCGGTAGAAAAAAAATGGCACCTTCGTGTTTCGAAGTGATCCTCGTCGGTTTCATCCTTGTGTTACCATTCTTGTACGAAATGAGCAGGACCTTTCGTTACTATTTCAAGTTTCTCCTCTACTATGGATACGTGATGATAAATTCAATCACTTTACTCCCAATTATGATGTTACGACCGCGGAACGTAAAAAACTTTATGTTAGTAATTACATCAATTTCGAAGATATATACATTCTTTCTTCTACTATGCCTCGGCGTGTTCTTTTCGTTTCGTTGTTTCGAATATATTTCATTATTCGTGTTTTCGTTTCGATACATTTTTTTACAAGTGACATATTGTAAAACAACTTTATCGAACAATAATGGTGTTGATGTACAAGAAGCAATTCTGATAAAGCGATGATAGTTGTTGAATAACTCGCTCTATTCATTCGACAAATGTGCATGCGTGCGTAAATTAGATGCAAATGTAAATTGTACAACGAATTCCCTTTTTCAATTTACATTTAATAATTTTAAGAGTACGTGAACTTGAATTTTATTGTTAAATCGTTAGAACATTCGAAATTTCTGTTATGTGATATGTCAAGTGATTTATGTAAAAGTACTGTCCAAGTTCGAACGTATGTACGAAATATTAAAAGGAAATAAAAATAAAAATTAAAAAAAAAAGTCTTCCGTTAAAAGGATTTGTTTGTTATAGTTTCTTAATACGCATTACTGGTTAAAATAATATTTATTTGTAATTTTATCGTAATTATACGATCTGTTCTGTAAATACTGTTTAACAATCTTTCCTTTGTAATTTATCACCAGTACATTACTATAAAATGTATGATAATTAATGTTTCATTATTGTAAAGAAAGAATAAGAGTAACAATTTGTAGAAGTTGTATATTGTATTTTATAAGTTTAAAAATAGTTCACTGTTCATTAATAATT
Organism: Anthophora plumipes; assembly: GCA_951804975.1. Classification (NCBI taxonomy): domain Eukaryota; kingdom Metazoa; phylum Arthropoda; class Insecta; order Hymenoptera; family Apidae; genus Anthophora; species Anthophora plumipes. The sequence goes on from OX638114.1 coordinate 25,752,167, forward strand.
TATTAATTAACATATCAGAGTTTATATTAATTGCACTCATCAGTTGCATCCTGTTTATTTAAAGTAACATATGAAATGTAATTTTAGATTAGCATCGTCTGTGTGTTCCTGTCTTACAAACTTCTTGGGAGTACGTTGGGAATTAAGAGGAAGAGAACACTTAGAACAAGACAGAGCATGTATAATAGTAGCGAATCATCAGAGTTCTTTAGATATAATGGGAATGTTTCAAATATGGCCTGTAATGGAAAAATGCACAGTTGTAGGAAAAAAAGAAATTTTTTATGCATGGCCCTTTGGTTTAGCCGCTTGGCTTTGTGGATTGATATTTATAGATAGAATGAATTCAGAAAAGGCCCGTGCAGTTATTAATACTGCCACAAACCATATTAAAGATAAAAAGGTAATTTCATTTACATAATATGGAAATATGAAAGCATATTTTATATATACATATATATGTGTGTGTATGTATCAGTGGGTATATGAGTAGATGTATATTCATTTTCGTATCTTCTATAGATTAAACTATGGATATTCCCTGAAGGCACCAGACGCAATACCGGTAAAATTCATCCATTTAAAAAGGGTGCCTTTCATGTTGCAATAAGTTCTCAGTTACCTATATTACCAGTTGTGTTTTCCTCTTATTATTTTTTGTCTTCAGAAGAAAAAAGGTTTGACTCTGGTAAGTGTTATGCATATGTAGAAACCTACGCGTTTATTTATGTATAAATATTTAAAAAATGTATTAACTGTATCTTGATGATCTAAAGGTCATGTTATTATTACATCGTTACCGCCGATATCTACAGAGGGATTAAATACAGACGATATTGAACACTTAATGCAAAAGACACAAGGTGTTATGACAGAAGTTTTTCATGCAACTAGTCATGAAGTACAATTTTCAAGTATCTCTGATACTTCTTAGAGTAAGGCAATCAATCATTCCATGATAATTTTATCATTCAACTCATGATTATTACTAGGTCTCAATTTATAAACCAAAGACTGTTTTTATATTTTTTATTTACTATTATTTCAGTAATTTTAACTGTTATAATATGTTATTAAGTATTATATCCATATGCATATAGAGAATATGTGCAAGGAAGTATTTAGGTGCCATTATTTTCTTCTTTGTTACAATTTCATTTACAAACCTAAATTTCCAGTTTCTATTTTAATTTATACATATATATATATATATACATATTACATTTTAAACATTTATACTCACAAGATTTTTACCTATTTGTTTTTTTTTTCGTTTTACTTTTAACAAATGTTTTAGTAATTCATGATCCTTCGTACAATAAACGCATGTAAAATGCAATACACCTTTATACAAAATTTGTGAATTTTATACATATACGAAAAACATTACAAGTGTTAATTTTTTCTTAATCAAAAGAGAATAATAAGAGAAACTATTACACTATAAAACAGCTTTTATAAAGATAGAAATGTTTAGGTACGAATAATAATATTTATTTTATATTCGGATTGTGTATATCCTAAATCTAAATGCATTTTACAAAATTTTTAAACAACAATGTCCGTATGTAAGGACAGCCACTTGAGTATTAAGGATTTATTCGGCGGACGAACTGAATCGAACGAAAACTCTTGGTTTAAACACCGATTCAATAAATCACAACTTATCTTTTTCTTTCCTCTATGTTCATTTTGTTAAATTATGCAAAATGTATTTTAGTAATGATATTTTATATATTTTTTCACACAAGTATTACATACTTCTACTCATATACAGTAGAATGCAAAATTAATAAGCTCTAATCGAGTAAACTATATTTCAATGTGATAATTATCGTTAATTTAAACAAATTTTAATTTTTAATCCTGTATTATAACTATGAAATAACGCATCACTGGTAATTGTAAAGCTAAATTATAAACGAGACACTGGAAAGAGCATTTTTGTTTACTACTGTACGAATATTCACACACTGTGATATAATTTTTATTTGCAATTAAATATCCTTCTAAATATTATATCGACGTATAGAATTGGAACTATTAATACCGATTACATAATCTTTTTATTAGAATTACTATTTTTATAATTAATAAGCCGTTAAATTGAGATCTGTTATACAGTACTAATAATACTTGATAAAACAAATTGTATTAGACCTTTTATGATTTGTAAATTGAAAATATTACACGACGAGATTGTTTATAAGTTTACAATATTGTGGTCCTACTGACAAGAGTACATGTACATAGAAATGAAAAAGAATATTAGTTCACGATACAAGCGAATAAGATAGGCACCGGTTTTATTTTTTTTAAATCTATACTCTACACATCAAGGAAACAGTAACATTCGGAGATTTCATTTTAAATAAGAAGAATATATATGTACATATATTAAGTGCAGACCAACTTGTTAAGTGCAAATTATACGCTTTAAACAATATGGTTTTTGTTACAATATCTATAGTACTACATATCTTTATATATGCTGTACAGTTTTTAAGTGCCATTTTTGTGAGTAATAAACTAATTTTATTACTTTACCATCTTCATCATTTCTCTTTACCTCACATTCTTACAATTTAGGCTGTACCATTAAGAATTAAAAATGAAAAATTCTACAATGGTTATATTACACAATAGTAGATGCTTCTTAGTATTGTAATTATTCTATTACTATCAAAAAAATTTATTATTAATGCGAAAATAATAATGTTCAAAAATTTGTTACATATTCTTTATTGTAAGTAATTTTAATTAGTAATATACACTGGAAAATTAGCTTACACTATATAAATAATGAATAAAAAATTTGTTACATTCTTCAGAAATGTGTGAATTTGCTACCCTTATTAAATATATCAATATAAAAGAATTTTAACATTATAAAAAAAAAAACAACTCAAATATATCAATTGTGGACAATTGAAATAGCTGCATATTTCTTTTAGTAAAAAATATATTCCTGCAGAAAACTATGTATCATAGGCATAAAAACAATATTTGTTATAAAATTTTAAATATTCAAAGTCAACATGTCAGAAATAAGTATACAAAGTTACTTTTACATCTAGGTTTATTTTATACACTGAGTAACCTATGAAATCTATTGATATAAATATAAAATTAAGAAAAGTCTGATAATCCTACTCCTCTTTTCTCTTGACCTTCGGTGAATGCTTTGGCTATTGTTCTCTTCATTTCATCATCTCCCTCTTGGTACATCTTCTTCATTAAAGATATCAAATCGTTCGTACCATCCGTTGAAGATGTTTTCGATTCTGTGATTCTTTTTTCTACCGCTGTCACATGTAACCAATTCTTTGCAACCTTTTTAGCAAGGGATATAACTACCATATCCGTTTTAATTTTAACAGTACTGTTATTTACGTCGATCTCTTCGCATAAATTATTGATCGTTAAAGTGTAATTTTTATTATCCAATCCGACGACACGAAGGTTTAAAGTGTTTTCGGTAAAATCACAAATCACAGATTCTTTAGACAATTGATGGACATCTTTCAACGTGATGTACAACTTCACTGTAGTATTCGTTTGATCCCAACCGTAGTTATTGAGTTTAACTTCGTAACATTTTGGAGAATTCGACTCAACGTTAGCCGATTTCGTGGCTACTGTTTTGGTTTCCTCGATTAATTTTGCCAACTCTGTTTGTAACTTTCTAATTTCGAGACCGAGAACATCTTTACATTTCTGACGGCTAGTCTGTCGAAGTAAATTGTTGAATTCTTCGATATCCAATTTTAACTGTAAAAGAGGAAAATGATCATCCCTTTTTTTTTCTCTCTTTTTTTTTTAAGTAGGCTACTTGTAACGTCGTGAAAAAAAAGTAATACTCAAAACGGATAGGAATCCTAAATATAAATCGCATTGTAAATATCATTTTGTATAATATATTGATACTTTAATTTACCAATATTCCGCATTTCGATATTTATTTTATCACGAAAGAATTGCATCGTTATTTTTATCAATAATATAGGAAATAATTTGATGAATAAAAGAACTTGTCTTCTTACCTCGTCAGCTTTCGTCGACATTGCTTTGTTTAAAGATAACCACAAATGTAATTTGCAAACGTTCGGTGACAAGAAAGAACAAATCTACTGTTCGAATAGGTTTTTTTTATTTATAATAATCGTAAGTACCACGAGAAGTGCAAAGGTTTCGTTTCCTATCTGCGACTTATTCACCTCAACGTCTGAATATCGACTGCAAGCGTTTTACAAATTGTTGAACCGTGCAGCTAGTAGAAATTTCTGGAGGGTTCGAAACTTTTCCGTAAAATGTAGATAAACATTTTTCATGTTCGATTAAATGATAATTTTTCAGAATTATTTTTTACTAATAAAACATAAAACCACTGTTACGTCGTTGTAATATTAAATTTCAAGTTAAGTAGTACGATATATGTATGCACGTTCGCGGAATTGTGATCCTTGTTAGTTATATGTCGCATATTTTCTTTCATAATTTCTATACTATTTGAACATGTTATTAGGTATCGTAAAAAATCATACGAGCACATGTTATTAAAAATTTAATTACAATATATTAATCTATAGATATTTAGATAGATTGTATATCATGGTCTTAATATACATTCTACATGTATATGTATGTATCCAATATATATGAATAAATATACTATATATGAAGAAATATAATATACATGTAGAAATAAAAATATAAAATAAAAAATGACGTGAGAATTTTACATTTTTTTGCATTCAGTTTTGTAACGCCGAATCCAGTTCAGTGATGTACTGTGATTGGTTCGTTTAAAATTATACGTACTCGCTTCGACGTATAAACTATTTTCTTCTAACATTTGTGTTAATTGATAAAATGGACAATTTGCATTTAATAAATGTTCCAAACGCAGAGAAAGATTCGAATGAAAAAATTATTCGTAAACGTCGGTCTTCTATCTTTCAGAGTCGTGCAATTACATTTAACGAATGTGAAGGTTAGTTAATCCGTTACTTTCTTTTAGACGATACTGTAAATGATTTCAAATAATCTTTTCTCCGATGTGATTTCTCACAATGAAAAGTTTAAACATAAATGTTTCTTTACGTTTGTCTATCAACCGATCTTTTTTAAATTAAAGGTGTATCAGGTACTGAGACTGAGAAAGCTGTGGTGGATGCCGAAGATGCAACGAAATGTGCATCTAAGGTTTCACAGGAGAAAACGTTTAATTTGAAAGAGTACATAATGTGCTTGAAAAATGAAAGAAAGGAATGGATAGATACGTTGAAACAGAGGAAAGCACAACGGAAGAGTCTTAAAAAGCAAAAGTTGTGTTTAGAAAATCAAGGACAACTTGCAGATCTGAATATTTTGACAGACTATGAAAGAGCCTTTGTTACAGCCAAGCCGAATTACCAGTACATTTGTAGAAATTATAAGAAATTATCAGATGTAACAGTGAAGTTATCAATATTAGATGGCAAGGTTTATAAATTAAATCAAAGATTTATTTCACAAATGGAGAAGAAATTACAGAGGATTACTGGAAAAGTTATTGGAATATTAGGGTCATGATATTATAAATAATTCGTAAGGTTAGATGAATTATTGCAGCGGTACAAATGTACATTTTTTTTTTCTATCACAATGCTTGTTAAAATAAGTATATTATTTAAATATAAGTGAAACAAACAAATATTCGATTTATACTCATAACTTCGATGTAAGGAAAAATAAACGAGACGAGAAATTTATTTATTTATTTATGTAACAATAAGCAGTTAATCCTATTTAAAATTACAAGGAAAACAAAGTTTACAAAAGTATAAAAAAATATAGAAATAAAAATCTCTTGTACTCTTCAAGTACTAAAAATTGCAAGTATCTTTCTTTGGTGTAAGAAATTTATGATATGACCATTAAAATGATAATAGGATTATATTTGTATCAAAGCAGACATTCGTTTCAATTTTTATCACATTGATACAATTTAATGTTTCAAATAATTTAAAATAGAATATAGGAACCAATAGACCTGTCATCTGTGCAAGTGAAAACTTTTTCGTCTTGCCGCTTTTCTCTCCTTTTGTGACAAGTATTCCTTTCTCGACGTGCTACTATGTAATTCTAATATATGATTTATCTTTGTAACGATTTCTTCGGCTGTTATCGAATCAGCTTCGAACTCGTGATTTTTAAACGACGCGGACTGATGCAGGGAATGCATATGTCCGGATGGTACTGTGGAGGAACGATATTTTTCAAACTGTCGGACGATTATCTTTGTATAAAATAAAACGAATAATCTTGACACACCTAAAATATTGTCAGAAGTAGAAGAATGTGGTGTATAAACTAATGTAAACATCGTCTTTGATCCCTTTGTTTCTGTTACTTCACACCAAGCAATATTATCTATCTGATAACTAACTGCTCTTTGCCGATTCCAAAAGCGTCCTGCACCTTTTCCCGTTACTATTGGGTTGATTTCAATCTTTTCACCCGATATTCCTAGGTAAATTTCAGTCTTTGTCCTGACTTTGTTAATTATATATACCCTATATAGGATGTTACATACATATTAGTTGTAAATTATCCTACAAATTGAAGCAGTAAAATGTATACCTATATGATTGGTACAATGGAGCTTCCATGGCAGTTGTATGCCCCTCCATTTTTGCCAAATCTTCAGCAACTTTTTTCTGCTTCTCATTTTGACCCTCTAAGAAATCTTCCTCGTCCGATAATTCCAACCAACTGATAACATTGTGTTGTGCTTTATCGCTTGGTTTCATCTCTGCAAGACCTAGTGTAGTAAATTCGTACTTAGATATGGTCTCTCTTGGGTCTAGGCAAGGTAAATCCCAATCAACTTCGCCGTCGTCTTCGGTGAAATACAAGCCGTATCTTGCAATATCGTCCCTGAAAACATTAAAGTACCAATACGATTTTTTATTAAAAAATTGGCTAAATATCAACTGTAAGTTATAAAGGGTTTTCACACTTCAGAGGATGATCTGGATGTTCGTTTGCGTATTTATAACAAATTAATCCAATGAACTCTAATACTTTTGCTGTAGCAAGTACAACTACTTGAAGGGGGTATGTTCTTTGCTTTTTAGGTAACATACACATAAATATCCTGTATTTTCTTATAGGAATATCTATTTGCGCCTGCAATAGAATTCATATGAACAGTACTACCAACCAACAGTTCTACTAAAAATTAAAATGTACAGATACATACACTACCATCAAACTTGGCGTACTCTATGAATGGGTTTTGAGGTAGATTTGGACACTTTTCAAGTTGTTCAGATAAAAGAGAGAACTTTTTAGCAGGGCCAGTCTTTTTACGAAAATCTTTTCTTTGAAACAATTCTAACTGTTTAGTAGTAGGTACAGCAGGATCATTTTTCCACTTTACACTGATCTTAGCAGCCTTTTCTCTTTTAAGATCCATCTTCTCCAATCTTTGAGCAGTATTGGAACGTTCTCTATGACTGTATTCCATATCTGTATCAATGTTAAAATCATATATATAAAACTTTTATATTCATTCTGAACGATTTTCCGATTCTTTTTTTTCTTAATAATTGCAAACGGTTACATTCTTCATTTCTTCTTAAAAACAATAGAAAACGAAAAGGTAACAAAGGAACGGAGGAGTCTTTTTTGAAAAACATCGAAAAGAAAATTACCCATTTGTATATCGTAAGATTCTGCGAGAGCGTCTAGATCTTCGTCGTCGCTTTCTTCCATTCCAGGATAACATTGCAGCGTACCATTTGATTTTAATTGCTTAGGAATATCCTCACCGAGCATTACCATTTCGCACTGGCCTTTTAGAAGTATCAAACAAAACGAGTTTCTTTAAATTTAGAGTTTATTAACGATAATACCCAAAAGTCTTCGATATTTAACCTATATAGGATTTATCATGTACCTGTGTTATCGGTTGATAAAAAACTATCCCTAATGTGTGATAAAAGCCAATGATCGTTATCGTAGAAAGCCATTTGTCCCTCTCAAGTATCTCTGAATCATGAAAAATTATTCTTAAAATTTCCCTTCACTATTGTATCCAAACGATTCTCTTACAGCCATTCATGACTTTCTATGTGTAAACACATCGTTTGAAGTATTGCCGACAGGTGGCAGGATCTTTTTCTTTCAATACGGGTACCGGTGCATCATTAATTGTTCCAAAAAAATCAACCATAGACTCGAACGATTAAATATTGTTAAACAGAATCAAGTGTCACAAGTTTTTTTTCTATTGTATTTATATTAAAAAAGAGGGTATACAATTCACAAAAAAATACGCGTTTTAGTTTCTTTTGTTTTATATTTGAACGACCAGATCGAAAAAAGAAACGGTAGGTGTAAGGTAGAAAAAAGAAAAAGGCAGGTATCCAAAGTTTTTGGATTCAAAATCAAAGTAGAACGTATAGCCAGGGATTAAACAAAGAAAAATGTTAAGAATGTATAGGATGGAAGAAGGTATGCAATTTTGACCGATAAAAAGTGTGGTACATGTCAAAGAAGAAATGAAAAAAATGAAAAAGAAACGAAGTCAGGAAAGAAGCGTCGAGTCCGGTGGCTCTCTCTGTTGACGAAGTATTCGACTATTTGAAAATGCGTACAGAAAAAGCCATAACCTTCCCGTTCTTGTTACAAGGGATACATACTAATTACCACGATAGCCGTTTCATTCTTACAATGTATTTTAAAAAAAAAATCACAAGACGTATGAGGTATCCAATCGAAGTAAGATCGATTGAAAAAGTAATCTGATTTAAAATATATCTTCTGGAGAAGAAGTAAACCTAACGCATCTAAAGTAGCAACGGTCTTTATCGCAGGAATAGAAAATTTGACTTTTCATTTCGACACGATCAAACTCTTCATTATTTACGAAGCTTTTCGAAAAGCAGCTTCGATTAGGATCTACGTTTATCACATCGATACTCTCAGTAGAGCAAAGTTGAAACGGTCAGATATCCAGGAATCCTCGAAAAATAACAGTCGTTATTAAATCATTGCGTATGGGTGACGAAATATCTCGTCAATTACGAGATATACGCAATTATATCTGTTCCACGTGGATTCGTTTAACGTGAATAAAAATAACGCGTAAATAAAATCTGCCAGTAGAAAAGAAAAAAGTATTGGAAATACAAGCTAGTACGTATAACTTTTAGAAATACATATTTATTTCAATTAGCTTACAAAAAGAAAAGAAAGAAATAAGTAAAAAAGAGGTGTGTATGTCAGAAACCGTAGATACGCGATAAGTTTGCGTATAGAAGGGTTAACCATCGTTGTATCTAGGATCTATTAACCGGATTTCACCGGGTTAGAAATAGAATCCTAAAGTAAACCGAAGTAGGAGGAACCCTCTAGTCCAACGTCCTCGACGTTGCTCGGATGGAAAATGTGGCATGCATGTAATAACCACGGTACAGTGCAAAGACGAGAATAAACTAGTACTGGCAGTCAGCGCCATTCGTCATCCTCTTACGTTACGGAAAATATCAGCGAGATTTCCCAGTAAAATATTATTCGAGGATTAACGCGATAATTCTCTAAAGGACGGTGGTCAGTCGCGCTAAATACTTGAAATACGAGCCTCGACCCATCGATTCGCTCGACACCGCTAATCATCGGCTGTAAAATGTGCGTCGTGATTCCACCATAGCTTGCGCTTCATTATTGTTTTCCTTTTCCCTTCGATATTTCCATATTTTTTATTTTATTCGTTAGAAAAGGCTCAACAGCCGAGAACAAGGACCGATATCACGTTTAGATTTTAGATTTGCATTTTTTATTTATGATCGAAGATGTGAACCCGATCTATGTGGTACCAATTAACCGTACATATTGAAGGTATTCCGGGCGATTCTTCGATCGACGGTTCAGTTACGAAAATTTATGCAAAGAATGTTAAGCGGATTTTGCTCGTTGCACCTAGGTGTGCAAGTGCGAAATGTTCATATAGCGAAGTATTCAAAGTGTTTGTTGCAGACACGTTTTAATTTGATTTCGTTTGAAGTGGAAGGTTGGAAGTTCAGCGTGGTTCATGCGCTAAGGTACGAAATACGTATATAGTCGTAATAAAATAGAATGGCAACGAAGGACGAGTAAGGACATCGCTGTTGCGAATACTTAGACGTGTTTCATCGACGAAGAAAACGAATCGAAGTAAAAGGAGAAACCGGGCGTACCGCTTTGTGAAGGTAAACGAAAGAGGAACTTCCGACATGTACTTAAATATATACACCATGTGTATACGTATGCATTTCATTGTCGTATGTAACACGGTACGCGTATCCTGCTCACAATCTTGATATTACGATTCTCGAGCTTTACACGGAGAATGCTCTTACAGGATATCCATGCTCTTTCTCCATAGATACCGGTACATATTCCTATTCCATCGGGGTAAAAGTCGAAAAGCATGCTCCACGGGCAAAGACCTTCCATCTTTGCTAAAAATAACCGCCATACAAATCAGACCCTCGCTATTTTTTCAACTTTCAATTCGAAGGACTCTAGGGAATTCGATGTGTCTGTTGCGGTGGTATACTCTGTTCACCATATGTAGTACTCAGGAGAAAATATCGGAGAATAACGAAAAGGGATAAACGCGGAACGCGCGATTACTCGTACGAAGAAGCGAAAGGATTATGCGCAGGACGAGGGAAAATGGAAGAGAGGTAGGGAGGAAAGGTGGAAAAAGCCAGAGGGTGGAAAACGGTTGAATAGGAAACAATATGCAACGCTACCAACTTACCAGGAGAAACCAGCCAGCTACGAGTACCATCCCCTTTGCTACGCCTCGGGGCTATTTGCAATTGTTCTTTCTCTTTCTCCTTCCATCTCCTATCACATTTCTCTCCCTCTCTCTACCATTCTCCCTCCGCGAATCTTCTTCTTCTTCGTTTCGTAGGGAGAAAATCGCAAACTCTCTCTCTCTCTTCTCTCCTCCACCCTCTGCGTTTCTACCTTCTTCCATGGATCCAGTATTTATCAATCTCTCTTTCTCTCTCCCGCTTTCTCTCTCCAGGTCTCTATATACTATTCCCACCGGGTTCTGGCGTGTTGCCCTTTTTGTCGTCGCGTTCCATGTCTCTATCTCGCGCTCTTTCCGTCTTTCGCCATTTGTTGCTGTCTCGTCGGTTCACTCCGTAATAACGGGAGCCCCATTCAAAGTACAATAGCTCGTCATAAATTACCCACGAAAACGGCAGCATTAGATCCTGCTGGATTCACCCCTTATACAAACCGGGGCGTACGCTCGCTTAATTGAGCATCCTCGATAACGCGATACCTATTTGATATACCTCTGGCTAAATTTTCCGTGTACACTTTGAAAATGATCGAAACGCTAGACGCAATAGCCGCGGAGCGTTCACGTCGAATGATAGACCTGTCGATTTTTCGAAGGATAACTCGTCGTTTCCGTGGGAAACGCACCACTACTCGTTTTCCCCGTCGTTAAAATCTAAGCTCGAACGTTTTACCGCTCTGAAATAAAAACGAGGAAGAGGTGGAGGTGGAGGAGGAGGAAGAAAAAGAAAGGGAAATCTGTACAGGGAAATGAACAGCTGTGTTGGATTTTGAACGATATATAGAGTCTATTCGAAAGAAAACCTGGCCAGATTTCGAAGGTTCAAACAGTCGGTGACATACTATGGGACGATTAAAGCGTGCATCGGTTTCCCTAGCTAATTACAAACATCGATTCTAATTGCTACGGCGATAATTCGAGGACGCGCGAGTAAAACGATCGAGGCCAAAGGCCCGATAAGTTGCAACGTGCAAGAGACATCGATTTCCCTCGTTTCCGATCCAATGGCACGAGCATTACGCGAAATTACCGCCTGGCCGTGTAAAAGCATCGGGCCACGATGCGTATCGATTATACTTTTCCCCCGCGATATCGACTGAACGACGCGACGCCTCCCTCCCATCCAACCTTCCTACAGTTAACGCGATTTTTCGATTGCTCCGGTAAAATGCGTCGAGTGTGGCTATTTCCCAGCTAGCGCCTCTTTAAAATGGATTTTAATCGTTTTTAAATTCGTTCGGATAGAAACGATACTCCAGGTGTATATCATTTCAATCAATTTCATCGCGATCCTTTTCTCTCGTCTATCGTAGCTACTGTACGTTGCTCGTTCTATTTAATCGATTTTAATTAACTTTCAAAGAGAAACCTACGCTTTTTCCTATTTACTCTCTTTCCTCCATTGTTCGGACCGATTCGGAATTTTCGGTCGCAACTTATGCTCAACCTGCTACCGCAACCGTATTAACGAACCTATCTCTACCGATATTATTGCTCCTCTTCGGAAAGGCTCTGCTCTTTCCTATAAAGTTTCGACGGCGTGACGTTATTCATGCCGTCGAAACGACGACGACGACGAGACCAGCCGGCCGCGGACGGAAGAAACAGGCACAAACGAAATTGGTGCTCACGTGGAAACTTTCAAATCGAATTCCAGTTAAATTCTTAGGAGGGGATCGTCCGTGAAAGCAAAGAGACTTCTTTCGTTCTCGAACATCCCCCTAGCGAATCACTCGTAACCGAGACCCTTTCCATTTCGGATTTCCGTCCTCCCGTTCCCTGCTTCCTCTATCTTCGAGAACCGACGATAAACGACAACAAACGACACTTTCCCGGTGACGAAGCGACTTTAATCCTTTTCATCCTGCACCTTGTTACCGTGAAGCGAAGGTAGATCTTTGGTGCTTGGAAAACAGCAAAAGAAGACATCGAACAACGAAAGGATTCTTCGATTTTTCATGGTCGTTAGAATTAAGATACAGCATTGTTTCATTCGATCGGAGGCAACGTTCGTTTTCTGTCGCGTTATCCTATGATATATGCAAATATTTACGGCAGCACGAAGGGTCTGTGGTGCGAGAAAGAGGAAAGTTAAGGGGGATGCGAACGATCTCCTTAAAAAGTTTATCCGCCACGGGCAAATCTCCGGTGAGTTTACCGGAGAACTTTCAACCGAGCGTTCTTTCACTGGTTGGCTGACTGGCTCGCTAGCTAGCTAGCTAGCTAACTCGCTCGCTCGCCCGCGTTTCTCGGAAAGTGTTTTCGAGTAGACAGCCAAATCGCTCGCAATCAGAGTTTCCTACTGTTTTCGATTACTCCTTATTATCTTTCACCCTCTTTGGTTTCCACACCCTTCTTCGATCAGAGGAAAGCTGCCCTTTGTTTGCATGCTTCATAACGCTAATTCGGCTCGTGTCCTATCGTAAATTTCAGCTGGTACAGAAGATCGAGGGAACTATCGTTCCGATCTCATTAACCACTTCTCTCTCTCTCTCTCCTGCGAGGAAAAAAAAATGATTTCACGTCCTTGGAATCATCTTCTCCGCTGCCAGAGCCAGTCACGTTCGAGTCGTAGATCAAACGAAATATCCTTTGATCCTCTCGTTAACTCGGTAGATGAGTTTGCGCGATCCTGCAAGGATAACAAAAAAGAAAGGAAAAAGAATTAAAAAAAAAACAAAAACAAAAAGAAAAAAGAAAAGGTTAGAGAGAATCAGTTGAGGTTTTTAGATCGAGACTCTCGCGATGAGCTGTGAATATGCCAGGATTCTAAAGTGAGATCGATGCATCGATCCTTTTAAAAAGAATTCCTCTTACTTTCTCTTTCGCGGTATTCGTCTTGTAAACCTTTGCGCGCTCTAACGAAGTTTTTACAGCCCCCATCCTTATCCTACCACCTTCTTTCTTGATACTTTAGAACGAACCTGCCACATCTATCCCATTACACTGCGAGATTACGGTGTACTCGGTGAAAAATATTTTATACCTCCCTTCCTTCTGTCTCACCTTTCTTCTCCTCTTTTCCCTCTGGTTATTACGCTGCACTTTATTTTTTCTTTCTTTTCCGAACAACGTTTCTAAAGTATACCTCAATCTGTTTATTTCGAACTCTGAGAGGATTTCTTCTGCACAAGTTTACGTGTAACTACGAATGAAACGAATTAGCTTGGATCGTTTCCTTTCTAACGAAGGTTTGCGTGAAAAAGGAAGCAGTTTAGAACTGAACCGTGATCGATTAGGAAATTGAGCCGATTGCCGCGAAGTATATACGCGTGTAGAGGAAGTCGGAAAGATAAGCAAGCCAGGAATTAATTCGCTGCTAACACACCGTTAAATCTTAACGACTCGAAGCGAGAGCCAAGATTTCGTCCCTCCTAAACTCTCTGACGCAACCTGTGATTCAGAGTACCACTTTACCGTTTCCCAGACCCGCCACGGTGCATTCCCTACCCTGTGTTTACCTCTGCCCTTCGAATTCACCTAATCTCGTCAGCCTCCGAGCGATTTATCCCTACCCTCTCCGTTTCTTCCCCTCCGCCGTCGTTTACGTTTCGCTTGACTCCTTTAAAAACACACCCTCGTTTTCTTCTTCCTCTGCTCAAGTGGACTGCCAGTCGAATGGTTTTCTCATTTCTTTTTCTTTCTTTTTTCTTTTTCCAAGCGTATACCTTTCGTTTTCAATTCCTTATGTACATTCGCTATCTTTACTATCCCTAAGATGTTCTTCGTGTAAAGATTTCAAGAGCGACAAATTAAATTTGTCCCTCGGTCACTAACTCTGAAAGGTCTCTGACCGGCCTTCGAAGGAAAAATTCGTTTATTTATAACGAACAGGATGTGTTGCGTCTACTCGCAGTTGATCTTGCGATCTTTCGAGTTTGCCTGATTTTGCACGTCTGTGCCGACTAATTATTACCTCGAAGGACCACTTCCGTGTATTATTTTTTACCACTTTTGACTTAGCAAATAGAAATGTGATCCCGCTTGTATGGCGATATTCGACCGCAAACTGTTAAGATGTAAAATGCACACGCGAGAATATTTTTCGTCGATTGGTATCTTTCTCGTTGAAAGAACAAGTGTTATTTGTTCAAGTGTGGTTAATATTCTCCTCCATCATCCTCGTTCGTCACAAGAGTCTCTTTACCGGTAAATATATATGTACACGCATACGTACAGATAGATATACGTGTGTATATAAAAAGGAAAGAGATGAAATTGTAGATTGGACAGGTGAGGTGTTCCGTACGTGTACGATGCTTCACAGACAGACGTTCCTACCTCCTTTTTTCCCTCTTTATTTGTTTCGCTTTCACACATTTTCATTTGTCCGTTCTATTCTTTGATCGCGTTCCATTCTCTTATCGCAATGTGCTTTTTTAAATAACGGTTTTCACTGTCTCCTTTAACTGAGTTAATAAAACATACAGAAGTTCGCTTTGTACGTTTAGCGTGCAGAAAGCTTTTTGACCACCGCTGCAACAGATAATTGCGTTTCTTTTTATCTTACTCGCGTTGCTCAGCTTTCTATTCTCCTCCCCGTCTTTTCTATTTTCTTCTCGTGTTTCCGTTGGTTCGCCGATGTGTCAGCAGCAAACCGATTTGAAACATTCATAGAGCAACTTGCCGCCACGAATATTACTCTCATCTAGCAGATTGTCCATTTGTCGAATCTTTTTTTATACATCCCTAAACAATCCGTCTTTGTGATTTTCAACGTCAGCGACACATGCACACATCTCTCTACTTTCTTCTTTTTTTTTTTTTTTCGTCTCTACGCGAAGATTCGAATCGTTCCATTCTGAGAATGAATCGCATATATATTTCAATGTTCCTATTGAATTTCTCGATCGTATTCAACGCGGTTCATTCTCCTCGAAATGGCCGATAAAAAGATCCGAAGGGAGATATGTATATTAATACTGAATCGTAGTTAGGTACGGGTCACGTTTACGAGCACGTCATAAAACAGAGAGGACGAAAGGGAAAAGGGAATAAATCGACGGTAAATGGGGAGCAGGATTTATTTCGGCGCGGACACCGAGCCGAAAAGGGGCGGGACGAATGGCAATAACGAATGGGATAATAATTGAAATTAGAAGGCGGCGGAGAGGCTAATACACCGACATGCCGGACGAGCTGGCAATTAAATCCTGACATATCACCACTGTAATCTCCACCTTAAACCAATTTCTCAATGATTGAATGCGAATTCTTCCCCCGGTTCGTGTCGCTTCATTAACCCTACCCTATCAATTTTCGTCACCGCTCTCGTTCGATTTTATAATAGAAATTAAGTCGCTTCTTCAATGATTATTCTCCGAAAAAAAATAAATAAATAAATATATACAAAAGACCGAGAAATGTTCGGGTTAGCACAAACATTCTCATTGTCAGGACAAAATATTCGCCAAACTTGCGTTTTCAACTTTCTGCGCGCGTGTTAATTCCTCCTGACCTGGAAAAATGCTTATAAAGTGTATCCTTATCTCCGAAATTTCAGTTACGCAACAAATTAAAAAGAGAGCCATTAACCTGGACGAAATCTACAGGGTTAAGGGTTAAATATGCCCGCTCCCAATCTCTGTGTTCCAGGAAAATGCAACGCGTTCGATAACGCGCAGCTCATCGTTGCCTTTAATTAACCATTCGCTTCGATTTCCATCGGAGGAACAATTTATCCAAATGAACGATTGAAAAAGGGAATACCGCAGGGAAGCGTTTAAACTGCAACGATCCTTTCAGGTAATACATGCTCGTCTAGAAGGAATAATATAGAGAGCGTGTTTGCGCGCGATGTCCTGACAAACGACCCACGGTATTCAGATGTCGATCTCTGTCGAGATTCACCGTCGTTTTCCCCGTTTCACTTTCGCCGCGGTAAAACTTTTAATCGCGAAGCACTTACGATCCTTTGCCAGCAGTGTCATCCGTTACAACCCCGTCACACATCTACATGTTCCCCTTTTCATCAATGTTTCCAGGTCAACGATGCTTCGTTAATTGCAACTTCTCCTCCCTGTGTAGAAGATCGTTATCGCGCTTCGGCTTCAATCTCTTTCATCGAATTTTCCCTCGCGAGCCATCGTTCTTATCTTCACCCTTCAAATACCCGTCGTGTTGTTTTTCCACACCTGGATTTTCCTCCCTCTTCGTTTAGATTGCCTTCCGAAATGGATCTCGCATCTATCGAAAATCGAAGGGCAACTTCACCGCGTCGATATCCTTCGACTTAACGCAATATCCGTGTACGGTCCACCGAGTATTCGTATGTCGATATCTAGATTTGCCTTATTGCCTCTACCCTTTCGCTGTCTGATACGCCAGTATCGGACTTTTCTTTCCTCTGTCCATTGGACGCTCGACGCCTCGCCTTTCCTCGTTGCACACTGCTTCGAAACAGCTGGTTGACTGCGCGAAACCTCGAATTTTCAATTTGATCGGCTCGATGAAATTTATCGTTTATATCGGCACAGAAAATTCTCGTCGAACGGTGTCGTATCTAAGTAAGGTGAATCTGAAACGACGATCCATGCCTTATGATTCGTGGAAACACGAAGTGTATCATTCATCGAAACTTTCGTTGCTCGTTATCTATCTTTCTAAGACAAATTTATTAATCTACGTTGAAAATCTTGTTTGCTTCTTTGGACTGCTGGAACTTTGCATAATAATTAACCACGCGTTTATCTCGCTCTTCGAAGACCCTCTTCGACTCGCCGATGATTCTTTCTCTATTTCCATTTGGTGTTTGCGTGAAATATTCTCTTATCGCTTTTCTCCCCTTTCTGTTAACCTGTACAGTAGTTTCTTATCTCTTATAGCGTTAGGGTTTCATCTTTTCTAGGTCGACAAGGGTACCCGGGCAATCTTTAAAAGATACATAGAGTTTGTTCTCTTCTCTTCGTGACGTGTCATTCGAGTCTTTCGGGATGGAAAATTTCGTTCGCTAATTAACAATCTCGTTATCTTCGCGGACGATTGCACAGACCGGAGCGCTCGACATTAATTTGCCGTAACGCGTCGCTTTCTATGGAGAGCCATTTCCCTCCTGCTTGATTTCCCCTACTTATCGCCGCGATTGTCTCTTCTGAAGGGACCGAAGAAAAATAATTGCGCCTACTGAGTGAACTGGAAGGAACGATAACGACACCGGCTAACGACTTGGCAAACTGATGCTGCGCGCGTAAATTTCTGACGAGAATAGAAATTAACTCTCGTTTCGTCATTTATTTCTAACCGGTTTGCGCTTTTCCAATCCGTTTCTTTGTTTTTTGTGTTTTTTTTTTTTTCTTATCTTTTCCCGGAGAATTTTTCCTCGGTTCCATTCTCCCTCTCTCTCGCTGAAGATGTATGAAGTTTCGAAGGAAAAATTTATCGACGTGGTCTCACTTTGAAATGTTTTCATCGTTTACTATCGATGCCATTAACGCTCGTTTAAATTCTACAAGCTAATTGCTTTTCTTCGCTTCAAGCGTCAGATATTTTAATCTTATTAACTCTCATCGATTTTACGTCAAGCTACTCGAGGAGTTTCCTATAAACGTTCATCGAAAGGAAGACAGGTGAAAGCGATGCGCGGCGGCAGACAGGAACCTTTCAAATCCATCCACAGAACTATTCTTATTTCTTCCGTTGGAACATTCGAACGATTTACATAACAAAAAAAACACACACACACGCACACGCACAAGCGGCAAACGATTGAAAAATAATTCAAGATTATTTCTCTCGAAAGTTCGAGCAGAGTTTGATTTATTCCTCTAGATAAATTCAAACGGTTGCATTTATTCGCAAGCTCTTTCTCTTTTATTCGTCGTTTCGACAGCGGCCAGTCTTCTCTCTGCCAGCAGTTGGACCACGTTTCTCCTCCCTTCCATTCCTCGAACGTGCAACCATTTAAACTTGCCGCAGTCTTGAACAAGAGAAAGATGTTCCCTTCGACGATTACGAGAGTTAGTTCGCGGTAGTTAGTTCTTTCGGTAGTTTTATCGATTTTTAAACGTTATCTTGCAATTTGGACGGATGCACCTGCGGTTAATGACACCCGAAAACTCGAGCCGGAATTTCGAGCTCTCTGCTGCCACGGGCCAAGCTGGAAGAACTTTAACTCTAGCATAGTACGTAAATATTCGTCAGCAACAGGTCTCTATAATACGTGAATCGAAAGTACGGCAAAGCGCTTTCGGCGTATGCGATATCCGAGTAAAGTTCACCGGGAGAAATCCAGAAAAGGTATCTCGTTACTCTTGCGACGTAATTTGCCAAACGGTAAAATCATTTCTGTGCCATGGCTTAACAAAGATATTCATCGGAAAAGTACAATATCTTTGTACTAGATGTGAAATTTGACGAAACTTTCACGTGTCTAAGAAAAGTTTCCAACCCTTCCCCGGTTGAATTTCATTAGAACGTTGCACGAGTGAAATCGAGACGAGGTTCTTTAGCTTCTTCCTAATTAGATTCCGCAATTTTATATTATCATAGGAACATTCGCCGATCGTGTTCCTGCTTCGCGATACTATATGCAGTTCATAAATAAATAAATAAATACGCGCAAATGATGGTTGAAATAATCGTTTCGTTCACCGGATGAGCGCATATACAGGGTGTTTCCGAAAATGTGGGCATAACTTTGGGGATAGATTCAGTACGCTAACATCAGAAAGAAAAGTTCATACGAACATATAATCTTGCTTTCGAATTGTAGCCGTTTTCATCTTCCAGTAATTTTTACAACTCTGTTGACTGTTTCTTTTAACCGTTTACAAGTAAAGCTTCTTATCTCGTGCACGATTTTCTGGTCTGCTATGGAAACTCTATTAGACGCAGTTTCAGGAAACAAAGATTACTTCTTTTCAAATAAGACTCGACACAGATCGTCTTCGAGTGTGTAGCCTACATTTTAGTCAGCTTGAAATTTGCAAACCTAACCTAAGCCTGTATTCAAGCCAAGAGTGGCCACTTTGGACAATTTCTATGAAACTGATTAAATAACAGGTTTCCCATAAAAACGGCTATAATTCGGGAACACGTTCACATGAATCCTTTTTCTTACTTTAGCGTACCGAATCTATCCCCGACGTTACGCCCACATTTTCAGAAACAGCCTGTATAAGCGCGCAACATTATCGCGGCACGTGACAATGTAAAAATTCCTGGCCGATAGATAAACATCGGCAAACAGACGGCTAGGAACGTGACCAGGCATAAAAGAGTGACCGGTGGGTGGGCCTGAGTACGATCGAAATTAAACGACCGCCTGCTGCTGAATTACTTTTTCATCCGGCGATGATAATCGAGGAATAGCCGGAGGATGTTGCGCGCTCCCGGGGCATTAGCCGATGCATGCACCTTACCACTGTCGCTTTCTGACCGAACGACCGATTTTCCGTCCTCGTCGCGTCTTCCTCTTCTTCCAGATCGACCAATCCTCTTCGATCTTTAGACTGATTCTTCCGGCGGAGCCTGGCGACGGCCGCGGCCGGTCCGCAGCGTGAAAGCGCAGTGGAACGACCGCGAAACGTGCATGCGCGAGCAACTAGTACGCAAGCGCCACCCTTTCCCATCTTATATCTATAAGGGCAGCTACCCTCGACGAGGCTGGTCAGTTCTTGCCCGTTTTCGCTCGGGTTACCATCGATCGATCCCTCTCGACGTGACCTTGTTTCCGCGCATCTTTCCGCGACACGATTTCTCACTCACCGAACCAGACCACCACCGTTGCCCCCTTAACTCTCGCCTTCCGCGCAGCTTCGACTGAATTCAAAGAGGGAGAACGGGTTCGTGAACGTTTTTCAGTGAAGTGTTGTCCCCATTGTGTTGCGCGCCACTTGCCCGTCTATCAGGAGGCAAAAGTGTAAAAGCCACGGGATACAATGAGATACATACGTTATTGTTCACCTAAAGATCTTCGAGGATAAATATTCCTGTTGATATTTCCGCAACCGTGGACTCGCTGTTCTTAAACACGCGGCAATCTACCTGGACGTTCCGCGTTCTATCCTGTAAACCAGCTTTGCGGCTATCAGTCGCACTCTCGACGGAGTTCTCCGTTATCAATTACAGAACGTGCCCCTTCACGCTTGGCTCAAGAATAATCGGTCTATCACGTTGTTCAGGGATCGAGGATCACGTTACGCAGAGGTATGTCGCGAATTATGTCGGTAATTGTTCTTTCGAATTGCGTTCCGTTCGTCTGCGATCGTAACGTGGGTGGGAAAGAGAAAAAGAACGAGAAACAATCGTGTACACGTTTGGTACTTGGAACATGTTACCCTAAACACGTTTCCTTTGAATATTGTGTCGTAAGTACAGAGGGTAGCATTGAAATCCTGTGGAAGGAAACGCTCGCGGCTGTAAAACATCGAGCCTTTGTAACGAGTCCCGCGAACCGTTCAGATCCAACGTTCTATGTAACGTAATAGAACTTTATACGTATACTTCGAAAAGGAGTCGAGATTACGCGTGACTTTATTCGCGGTTGAATCGTAAACGCGCGATTAACCGTGCCGGTCGATAGTATACTCGAGTGATACTTTGCCCATTCTCGATCTGCAGTTTTCTACTTTTAATTCTTTTTTCTTTTTTCTTTTTTTAATCAAAGTGAATAACATTGCTTCAATTGAAAATTCTGCTCGCCTTTCGTACGTGTTTTCCACGATCATTTACCATCCGCATCGATATCTGTCTCTTTAACGAATAGAACGAAAGCTCTCTTTAATCATGGATACATCGATCACGGAATTATATCTCTTCGAATTTCACCGACTTGATTAAGGGCACTCAGAGATTCGATTCATTTTGACGGATGTGTAGGACGAGCAAGTTCCTTGAAATACGTTCTTCTTCGTCGAACAGGAGAATCCTCTTTGTTGCAAATCAATTCGAGTTCAATTAGTCGTAGACGAGGCAATCCTTTCGCCAAGTGTTCTACTAAGACTCGGCAATTTACTTCTGATAGGGGAACGCTCGGTCGAAAATGTTTCGTTTAAAAATGGTACAAAGAACGACATAATTCCCGAGGAATAGGGAAAGAGAAGGGAGAAAACGAGAAAGGGGAGGAGAGAGAGAGAGAGATAGAATTGGAGAAAAGGGAAAATCTTGATGGAGAAGGTCGGTCTGACGGTGTTGCGGTTCGTTGGCGCGGTTTGATCGAAAGGGTATTTCCTCGGCATACAAGAGAAAAGTTCTTCCGGGAAGATAAACTGCTCTTTCCCCTTAGCGTTCCTCGGTAGAAAGTTGCTCGGACGGCGGAACTTTTCTCGAAGATTCACAAAAGATTTTTTTCCCTTGTTCGGTGTTCGGTGTTCGAGTATAATTCAAGGGAAGAACGGTGAAACTTTCTTCCTCCAGGTGGAAGAAATTTAAGAAATTTAAGCGTGCGTGTACATGAAAACTTGACGAACAATATCAAGAGAATTATCTGAGAAATTAATTATCTCTGGGGCTCACGAGCCTGTAGCGTTCTCGAATTAAAAGTAACGAAAGCCGAAGCCCGGTGGAGGTTGGAGGCCGGTGTATATTCCGGCGCAAATGGAATATCAAATGTAACCCGGCGTATTCGCGCGGCCACAGCCACGCTTCGAGGCAATTAGCGCTTCAAGTTTGCAGTTTTAAAGTTTCAAGTGCACCGGCCACCGAAGAATGATAATTTATCCATGGAATAATAATCCGTCGTCGAACGTTCACCGTGCTATATTCGCGATTTAACGGATTGCCACTCGCTCGGTTTTTTCCCCCCTTTTATTCTCTGCTCTTTTCTTCTTTCTTCTTTTTTTTTCTACCGCAATTAACTCCAACGATCGGTAGCGTCCCCAAGAGGGGAAAGGTAAGATTCTTCGACGTCGAACGACCCTCAAAGAGGCAGCGTTAGTCGCGCGAACGAAACAATTTCATGGAGAGTACCAGTTTCTCCCACCTTCCCTCTCATTCTCTCACTCTTCCCCCCTCTCTCTCTCTCTCTCGATAATAAAACGTTCTCCGTTCGGTTCGCCGTGGCGGAAAATTGGGTCGCTCGTCGCGATACGCTCGATTTACCTGAAAAACGAATGCACCGCGCCGCTTCTACCGATACGTCGATAATTAAAAATCGGACTGCCGAATCCAGGGGCGAATAATTAGTCGGTGCGAGACGCCGCCACCGCGTCTGTCGCGCGAACGAACCTTTTGTAATCCCAGCCTGGCCGAAAAGTAGGTCGAACTTTCGCGGGCTAGAAATTAAGGGATGGTTTTCTCCTCCTCCTCCTCTCTCTCATTCTCTCTCGTTCTCTTTCTATCTCTGTTGGTGCGGCTGTGCTGCATCGTTCCTGTCGGTGGATCGATTCCAGAATTATTAGGTAATTACCGCGGTGCACCGGGAATAATTTCAGAATCGATTAGAGGGCAGAGGGGTGCAGGAGGTAGAGGCAGGGGGATCGGTAGTACCAACTTCCTCGGGTGGAATTAAGTGCCGACTCGTTTAACGTTGGATCACTCGCCTAACCTCGATTCCCTCCCACTTCCGTTCCACGACCTGTTCTTAAATCGCTGCCACAAACTTTGGACGCGTGCAACTGCTACTTATTAATAACAGTAGCGAGAGGATATATTCTTCGAGGAGAAATTCTGTGACACGTCGCCGTGTCGTGTTCTCGTTGTTCCGGTAGAAATAGGTTTAGGTTAATTAACGGTAGATCTGGCGTTGACGAGATCCCGATTCGATTCCGGTAACGGTTAAGGAACGATAGGGAGGAAATTAGGGAGGAAGTGAAAAAAAAGAGATGAAATTTTCCAGGTAATCGACGCTACGGCCGTTACCACAACGAGGATGAGTCTGTACGAGACGCGTCTGCAAGCGTGCTCCTCTTAACGTCTCCATTCCTGAGGCGTGCGCTGCACCGGGGTCAGGATACGATCCTGCGAGGTCAGAGGTAGAAGCACGGATCGACGGACGGGGTGGAGGCGCGATAAAAATAAAGAAAATGGGGGTGCCGGATGTGGAACAGGCTAAGAGACGACTTCAGGATATTCTTAGGAAAGCACAGAAGCTCGAGATCCCTCCGCAAGAAGTGATCTCGACGAGGACCGCCCAGAAGCTTCTTGCCAGAACGAAGAACGTCCTGGCATGGACGATCTGGATCACCGCTTTTCTCGTCCTGCTCACCGGGGTAGTGTACGCGCGCTGGCCGACGAGACAGGAAGTCGAGACCATTAGGACTGTTCTCAGGCGAACGGTGAGTTCCCCACCGAATAATTTCCTTCGTTTTATCGATCGTTCTCCGTTCTTTCACTGGATATCCTGAATCGGTAATCGGTGCTCGATTTTACCCACAATACACCGAGACAATAGTCGCGACGCGGCAATTACGAAACAATGCTTATCGCTATTATTGTAGAACTAGCTCGTCGGAAAATTCCGCGTATCGGTGGCTAAATGTAGGTAGGGTGTGCAACGGAGAAGCGAGGAACGAAATTGCAGGGAGAGAATGAATCGAATCGGTAAGCAATTGGCCAAAGTGAACTCGACAAGTTCGACAGAGGAGGAGGAGAAACGGCCTTGGTTAGCTTTAAAATATATTAAACGATCCCCTCGCTGTCCGACCTGATATAATAATTCCATACTTTCTGAATTAATGAAAAAAGAGCAACTGTTTACGAGTCGTTGTCTCCTACGTGCCCGTGCACATCGTTTCCCGGGCTAATTCAAAGGGAATCGCGGAAATCGAAAGTATAACGTTCGACAACGCAAAGAATCGTTCCGCCGTTTCATCTCTGAACCGTACCACTCTCTGGCCTCGATGCGAAACGGTAAACCGATAACTGTTGTTTGCCGTCTTCCACTTTCACCATCTGAATTTTCCATCCCGCAGTTTCAACTCGCGAATCATCAGGATTGTGCGGCGTTACTTTCTTATTACCCGAGCGACACGTTTCCAATCCGTTGTTTACTTTTTTTCAAGTCGAAACCGATGAAACTCGGAGCTCGAGCTGCCTCTACCACCCTCTTCGTTTATTCCCTTTTCCACGACGAAGCGACGAACTGAGCGATATTTTAAGTGAACTTCAAATTTCACCGGTTGCACGCCAGCTTCCAAGTTAAAATGGAACAAGTCCGGGAAATAATAAGCGCGCTTGGCGTTTGGCTTCCGTCCAAAAGCGCGGGCCCTCGTATTTTTTCCTTTTTCTCTTTCTTTCTACCTACCCCGACACCTTGCGCGCCACGGATTATTTCGTCAAGTTCGTTATCCCATGCCGCGTAGGATTTGTAACTCTATGGTACAGCGACGTAGCCTAATGGTGTAACGTCGAGAGTAATCCAAGTAATCGGGCAATGCGGCCAATGCGTCAACGTCACTGACAGCTGACGCTATCGATAGAGTTGTTACCGTAGCGATGTCCCGTGGCATCGTGCGATCAACGACCTCCCTTCCTCATCTTTCAAATTCCCCTCCTTTGCGAGCATATTCGAATTAAAGCGTCGAAAGATGCGTAGTATCTCCATTTTTCTCTTGGCGATAAAAGTGTTAGCTACCGTTAACGATAAGAAAAGAAACCGTCACCGTTTGCTTCCATTGCTCGGTATAATTATCTCGAGAGGAAAATACAAAAACGATTCGATTACTTGACCTAAGCATTTCCTAGACATCTGGTTTCCACGTGAAAGAGAATTTCTACCGCCCTCCGTAGGTGGGAATTGTGTTACGTTCTCGGTTAAAACGAACAGTACCGCTCGTTCATTTGCACTGCAGGTAACGTTAATTGGTAACGCGGAACGAGTGTTTGTTTTTTTCTCTTTCTTCTTTTTTTTTTTTTTTCGGTATTCGAGGAACGATGATTTCGACGGTTCCAAACCGGATAGACGGTGAGTTTGCTGAAACGAGGATATAGTTACTCCGGCAGCGGTGCGCGCGGGTGTTTCTGCCCTTCTATAAAAAACAATTTGCTTTGTCGATTTGTTTGAAAGCGTTCCGTAACTGCGTTACGGCTCCAATTTACCCGACACCGCTATGGATTATTAAACGGCCCGGCCGGATCCGTTGGCTGGTGACAAAAAACGTTTCAGAATGTTACGATGCTTCTGGATATAACGGTGCTTACCTACAACAATTTCAACCTTTTGCTTTTAACGCTTCCCTTTCTCTTCCCGTTCTACGCCCCTCGCGTAAGCTTCCATTTGAAATTCGTATTTCGAGCGAATCGTTCATTTATTCATCGGTGGATCCTGCGCGACAAATAAAACCGTTATTCAGCTTTTCTCGTGAATCGAGTAATTATCGAGAAACTTCCTATTCTCAGCAAAGTTCTCTTTAATCTGAAAATTCTTGTCGCTTCGAGCAACGTATATACGATGATCCCTATTAACATTCGGATACCCTTTGAAACAAAATAACTTTTTTTAAATTCGACCTAACGATTTCTGTTCTGTAAAAAAAATTTTCAATCGATCCACATTTTTATCTGAACCCGTGATGAAAATTTAAAGAATACATTTTATAGATTTGCCAATTATACACATGGCGGTTAACGCTGCTACGAGCTACAAACGAACAAAAGTGACTTTTCGCCTCTAATTGCGATAAACCGAAAGATTCTTCTAGCTTTCAATGCATAAATCTACAAAACATATTTTCTACACTTTCGTTACAAGCTCAGTTGTAAAAAGAGAACTCTTACTAGGTTCTTTACAAATCCGACTAATTACGATTTTTTCAAAATATTTTTTACACATCTCCCAAACTAATTCTAACTTCTCACGAGAACTTGGTTCGTTTAGTTCAATTTCAAAAAAAGGTATTTCGTTTTAAAAGCTGTCCGAATATTAACGAGAGTATCTCTCTGAAGGATTTTCACAGGTAAATTAACGTCGGTGTACGTACAATACGTCGATGGTTGGGAAACCGTCGATGTTCGGTAAAGCTTGTAGGAAAAGAGAGAATGGAATATGTACGGGGGGTAATTAGCGCGCGAACGAGAGCTATACCCTCGGAATATCTTTGTGGAAGAGTGATCATCGGTTACGCGTGAAATTACATCGATTCGCCACATTCCCTCCCTTCCTCGTCCCTGCGAATATTTCTGAAACATCGGTTCCCACCTTTGGCCATGTTTCCAATTTGCCAGGGAATTTCTTCCTTGTCCTACTCTGTGTTTAATTCGCGCGAATTAGTCACGGACGCAAGGGCAAGGGGAGAATAGGAGTGTACTTTTTCTCTTTTCGTATTCGAACACGCTGGAATAGTATGTAGGTTCAGCGCACGTTATTCGTAAATTCGTCGAGTCAGGTATAAGGGGGAGGGCCACTTCAAAAGTGGCTAATGAACCGGCTTACGACTTACGGATGCTGCGGCTGGCTGTATGGTAATTGCGTTAACTTACTTAATTAGGGTCCTGCTGCTCGCTAATCAACTCGAAATCTCTTTCGAAGGGATGTTCAGCTTTCACTCCCCCTATCCCCCGAGATCCAACCGGTCGTGCATTACACCTTTATCCAGAGAGAACCTTTCAAAGGCTAATTTACCCCGGTGTCATTTATCAGCCTCTTGTTCTCGCTGTGCAGCGTTATTAAGCGTCCAGCGATATCCTCGATAAGGTGAAACTTTGTAATTTAAACGAATACCGTCGCAGCTACCTCGAAATGGAAACTATTAATCCGTTTTACGCGTATCGCGTGATTCCTCCTTGTTGTTAGATTAATCGTAGTTCCGACATTTGTCTCTCGACGGAGATATGCAGTATGTACATACATAGGTGTATACTTGGATGAAATGTACCACTACCTTCTACTCTATTCGTTTCTTCTCGTTCGCGGAACAATCGCGATCGAATATTTATTTACTTGAGAACCGAAGGAACGAAGGAACGAAGGTAAGCTGAAAGCGGTGCTCCCCAGGCGCAGGATGATTGTATCTCGAAAGGGAATTTATGTTTACAGTCTGGGAGCAATAACGTTACACGGCGTTGCAGTTTCCTCGAAGAATAATCTTTCTGTCTTGGAATTCCTTCCCACAAGAGTATCTACCACTCTATATCTTCTCCCAACTCTCATTCCTCCCTCTCGTCCCTCCCCATTAAATCGCGCATACCTGCTTCCATATCGTCGCATTCCGCGAATCCTATTTTTCGGTTTGTATTTTTTTCCCTCCCTTCCTCCGGTCCAATCGCCAAATCGTCAGCCGCTATTCTGTTTTCCCTCTTTTTTCCCTCTTTTTTCCTTTTTCTTCTTTTTCGGTCGACTATCGATTCCGCGCGGCGCATTCATTGCACTTTCGTTGGGTTTGCTCGATCATTTTCGATAGTTTAAACGGTCCGAGGGAAAGTAGTTCGGTAACAACAGGCGGCAGGCGGCAAGGATTTGAACGGGAGACGGTGCTTACGCTCGCTAAACATTTCCGATTAACCGCTTAATTAATCCACTTGTTTCTCTGAGCGTGTACAAAGCGTTGACCTCATTATCTACGAACTCGACTGGTAAATTAATTGTTGCTCACTCTCTCTTGAGGAGTTCGCTCGAGGAGGCAAACTCGTGTTTCAAACTTCCAATCAACCGCGCCACACACATTCTACCTATCGTTTTGTTCCTTGACCTCTCCTTCATATCCGTTCGGGTCAACACTCGAGGAGAATAGAGCGAATCGCTTTAAGTTTTCGAAAGTATAATTTCACTCGATTCTCTCCGTTCTTATTCTTTCGATTCTTGCGGATAATAAGAAGGATCAGAGGGGGTGGCCTAGAACTTTGAAAGATGTGCACGGTCTATGGCACGGTCTTTTCAGAGGAGCCACGCGACGATAGATCCTGCAGCGAATAAAGAATTTAATAAATTTTTGTTGCACCCTTTTCTTTTCCTCCCGGCTTTTCTCGCGGGAATATCTCGCGGGATGGTATCCATTTTCCTAAGTGGAAGGAAACACGTGCATATACATAGGTCCTTTCGATATTCCTTTGTACGTTTCGCGGGAACATTTTCCCAGCAATTCCATTGTGTCGCCGAGGGATCAATCCGACGTTCCTAAATCTCGAACGCAGCTTTTCGACTCGACTTTGCGTTTGTCACGTGGAAACTGATAGGATTCGTTAAAAGCCGTTGAAAGCTTTTCGATATCGGACAACAGAACCTGAACAACGAAAACGTTAATATTATTATCATCTTCGTGAAGTTTGAACGATCGATCAAGCTTTCTCAGGTGGTCTCGAGAAGTCTGACGACATTTCTGTCGCTGAAATTTCCCCCCTCAGCTTCGTTTTATCTCTTTTCGTCGAAATTTCAAACTAACCCGTCACGAATAAAACCTGGATCGAGTCGACGAGTAACTCGAAGCCAGTTGGAATGGCTGCCGGCTCTCGAAGTGCTCAATTTCCATGGAAATAGCAGCGAAACAGCAGCATCCCTTCTTCCTTCTGCTCTTTTTTCTCCGTTTCTTTCTTTTTTTTTCTCTCTCTCTCTCTTTTTTCGGAACGCGCGCGCGGGATGCGACGAATGCGATCGAATGGAACCATATCCACTCGAGGCTGTCCCGTTTCTTTCTCCGTCCCGACGAGCTTTCATTTGCTCGATTACTATGTGTTGTTTCGTCTGCGAAAAAAGCACGTCGTTTCCCATCGAATCCGGCATGGGGCCGGAGGGGGCTAAGGGGGGCAGAATTTTCACGTGAAAACAGAACGTTCCGTGTGTGTTCTTTTTTTTTTTTTTTTTTCATCGAGAGAAACACCGCTCGAAACGATACCACGCGGCCTGTTAAACCGGCTATTTTCCGCGTTACCGCTACTCGAAACGATCGATCGAGAGGGAAATTTCATTTGTAAGAGGAATCGGATCGTAAACGAACCGCCTCGAGTCGCGAGGCTAGGCCATGCTAGAGTAGATCAGACTAGTAGACCAGACTAGACGAGGAAGGACGAGAGGAGTGTCGCACGAGAGCTTGTGTCACCGTTGTCAGGTTTCAGCCTCTGTCTACCTTTTCTCCCGTAGAAGCCTTCGCGTGCCAGTGATCTCGCGTCAATGGCGCCCCTACAATCTCTCTGATGTCTGTCCCATTTCCCTCCCGACTGTGTGTCACTCGGTTGGGAGCGTTGTTTTACGCGACCGCGATGTTCCTCGAGCGAAGATTTAAACGGCCTTTCACAAACGTTCGCTCTACGGAAATGCTCGAGGAACGGTCGGCTGCGTGTTCTTCGTTGCTCCGCGTGTCAGATTCGAAGAAGAATCGATCGTGCCCACTTGAACCTTCGATTCGTTCCAATTAGTGGATGTTCGAGAGTTGAAACGGGAGAGAAGAGGGACGATTAATTTCAAGCGTGACGAGAACGTTACGCGGAAACGTCACCACAGCCTTTCGAGAATTTTAATACTTATGCAAAGTGTTCATTAAGATTTCATCACAGCCTGAGGGGGAGGTCGCGAGTAAATGAAAATATAGAGGGAGATGTGGTAAACGGTGAGAAAGGAAAAATGTGCCGTGTATTACGGATAGACGAGCTTAGAGATTAAAGCTCGAATGTATTTGCACTTAACCGTATCTCTGTTATGAACTCGTATCTTCTCTTCTTTCCGCAGACACGCAAATTACGGATGAACAAGACCTGCGCGTATGAGTTTGGTTTATACGGAAACGTACGTCCTCCTCCCATTTCCTCGACGTTTAATGTCCTTTACGTTCTTATTAATCCCACTGGTGCTAATATTCATATCGTACACGAAACCACCGAACAATTTCTCGTATATTCCCGTTCATCTTGGCGAACTTTCAAATTATCTCGGATAAATAATACACGAGGATATTTCGGAAGACTAGCAATCTCGTAGGTTTTACTTGTTTTCTAAAGGGAGCACTTTGAGTGCTGCAAGTACACGTATTTCTCTGCACAATAGCATAGAAAGTCGCGGAAGAGACAATCACGGTTCTATTGTACAGGGTCACGGACGAGACCTGTGATTGCGTAACGCTAGCTCGTAAATTTCCTCCTTGCCAGAGGGGAAAATCTCTGCCCTGAGAAAACGGTCTTCTTCGGTTAGACTCGAACTGGAGAGAACACCCGTGGTGGAATCTCCTGCCTTCTTTTTCTCTTTCGACTTTATTATCAGCCGCTCGAACGACTGTTTCCCGCAATTAGGCATTTTCCTCTACTTTTCGTCGCCGTTCACCTGCGCGAGATGAAAATTCTCTCTGGCCGCGAAAAATACTGCGCTTGAAAAGAAAAAGAGAAAAAAGGAAAAGAAAAAAAAAAAAAAGAAAAAGAAAGAAACTCGTTTGGTCTTTATCGGACCGGATGGTCCTTCACCGGGGAATCGCCCGTGGCAGGAAAAAATTCACCACGCCGAAATTATTTCTCCCGGTGGCTGCTGCAGTTATTGCGTGTGAACATGAATGAAACGATTTCCAACGCGCTTCGTTAATTCTTTGATTTCACAAAGTCGTTTTGCACTTTGACCAACACGCGATGCTCTCTTTCATCCCCTCTCTCCCCTCCCTTGACCTTTTCTTCAATTTTCTCTTGCTTTAATTCGTCTACGAACCAAAAATCCCGGTTCTCGGAGGAAGAGAAATTTCTATGCAGAGATTGTTCGTTTCTTTCTTTTTCCTTTCTTCCGTGTTCCACCGGCTGTAAGATGTTACTCTTTTGTTTCCCGGTAATTGTTACCTTTACGTTGTAATAAATCAAAGCTGTCGCGAACTTCCGGACACCAACAGTTTCGCCCTCGCATTTTATTTCCCACGCAATCGTACGCGGAAGATGTAAACGTTATTTCGAGGAATATTCTTCTTCCGTGGCTCTTCCCGTTCCCTTCTCTTCTTTCTTTCACGTCGATTCACCAGTCAACGCTCTAGGAAATCGAAGCTTCTCTCTCTCTCTCTCTACATATATATATATATATATCTCTCTTTCTGCCCTCCCAGAGCAGTGAAAATGACAATGCAGAGACAGATTTGAATACAAGTTACGCTAGCCGGTGACATTCCACGGAAGAATTCCATCGAGATATAGGTATACGAGAGAATTCTATCTCTTCGACATTTCGCCGTTTCTTTAACGTAATCCACGATGGAAATCTATCCATCGAGAGATTATTTCCGATACGAGAGACAACGTGCGATAATTATGAATACCAACTTTGACGTAACTCAGTTCAGTCGAATTATTTGTCGAATGTTCGTTCAGAAGGCAACAGCCACCAATGAGAAGCGTATACGTCGAATAGAAAGAAGGAAGAAAGTAGAGAGAAAAGAACGGAAGAAAGAAGCTGAGCGGTTTAGTTGATTCTCTGATCACGATTTCAATTCTCCGCCGAGTTTTTGCTCGTTCTCGCGTTACGTTTCAATTAAACACGGCGAGGCTGTCCGGGTCGCCGCAACGAATAGCGAAATTAGGTTTCCGCTCTGTACGATGCGCTCCCGCTTCCCAACAATTGCTGTTATTCGCGTGGCCTGTTCTCCGTTCTCCCCGTGACGTTTCTACCCGTCGAGCAGCATCTGCGATTATTTACGTCGCGTGACGTATCGGTTGGGAGTTGAAGAGAGCCGGTATATTCGCCGCGGGAGTTTCGTGATTGCGCACAATGCACACAACACGCCACGGACGGTCGTTATCGCGTCGCTGTTTGTAGCAGCAGTTGCTGCATATAAACCAACCGTCTGACCACCGATCGACCGTTTCCTCTTGCTGCTTCATTTTCCCCTTTACCTTTAACCTTCCGTCAATCAGGTGGGGTTCAATTAACCTCGGAGACTTTAAAACGAGATTTTAAAGCATTTTTTTTTTCAAAATATCTCCAATCTTCTAACGCAATAAAGGAAAGTCTCGTTCCTAAGCGCAACCTAGCGATAAAACAATATTTTGCCTAAAAACTCTGAACGGTCGTCGCATCGGCGAGAAAAACTTCGCTCTCCACCAACTCACAAATCAGACTCATAACTGAACCACATACATACGCTCTTTCACCAATAGAAAAATAGTACGAATAAAAAAAAAATAGCCTTTTCCAGCAACACGTCAGATACACATCGATTTCCAAACAGTCAACATAGATACTCACGCACAGTCGTACTTTGTCACAATACGCCAGGACAGACTATTAGAATTGAAATTCCTATTACTTTTTCAGATTTAGTGTCTTTTCAGTTTATAGTAATAAGTAAATAAACATATTACGAAAAGAGTTTCTAGAAAATTGTTTCCAAAAACAAAAGTTATTATATTCGTGTTTTTTCAAATAAATCAGACATTTTCCGAAGATAAATTTTGGTTTTGTCTGATCTTGTTGTAAAATCGGTAAAACACGATTTTAAATTCAAATGACGTATTTGTAGACGGGTAATGGTCGGGGTAAAATGAACTCCATACGGTTCAGGGTGTGACTTTTAAGAACAACCATCACCAGATGCTTCCACTTTCAGCTTTTAATCGAAACGGAATTATTTAGGTCTTTCAGTTACTTCGTTTAATACACCGTTAAAGATTTAATCTCGCTACCGATAAATGAGAAAGTTTACGGTATTAAAGGGCGAAAGAAGATTTCGAAGGCGGCAGTTTCCAAGGGAAATCCGTGAAAGCGGGAAAGTTGGAGATCCACGGCAAAGGACCGAGGGAAAATAGAGAGAAGCGTCACGGTCCGCTGTCGAACCGTGAACAGACGACACCCGTCGAGAGATTTCGAGCTTGCAACTTCTAATACTCGACGAGGGAATAGGAGTGTGGCGCAGCCTACCTCGTCTTCTTCCCTTTTATATTTCACGACACCGATTCGACTGGGTTGCCCTGCTCTGACCTGCTAGATTTTTACGACCGGCCTCCTGGCCCTTTTTCCACGGCTGCCGCGCGTCGTTCTTTCCTTTCTCTCTTAGCACACTTTTGTTACACTCGCGGTTGTCGCTCGTGCGTTGTTGACAATGCACCAGCGCGGTGGCAGAATAAGAGAGAGGCTGCACATGCGACGCGTTCGTCCCTACCCTCCTGGACAGCCAACGAATTAGTACAATCGTTATGAGAGAACAACTCTGGTCATTGTCCTCCGTCTCTGTCTCTGCTTTTTTTCTTCGAGGCTCGCTGTATCTCTCGCCCTCTGTTCTCGTCTAAAGTGCTCTCCCTTCATTGTTCCTCCGGTATATTTTCGCGCAACGAGGCACGATCCGATATTGTGCGCAAGCGGTTTCCTTAATTACCCGCTGTTATTGTCGCGTTCTTTTGTTGCGACGCAGCTCGAACAATTGGTATATTCAGGTGTCGTTTCTTTTTCCATCGCAGAGAGAATTCCGTATTTCGGAAAGGATAACGGACAGAGTGGATAAAGGGATATACTAGGTCAGTAGAACGTGTCTGTACGGATCGGTTGCTCGTTCGAGTTACGAACGAAACGGGAGAAACAAGAAGGCAGAGGCGAGTGTTGGGCACGTAGCACGATATCGGGTCATCGAGGATCAGAGATGTGGCTCCTATCGGAAAGATTGCGCATCGAACGGGGCTCGAATAAAGCCTTCCTCCTATTCCCCATCCATGCCGCGTTTTTTCCCAAGCGATTTTCACCGGCGCGGCGGAGCCTCTGAATCGGATCAGATTAGTCGAAGATAGAGAGAGAGAGAGAGAGAGAGCCGGCTGAGGATCTCGCGATCCGTGAAGGATGCACCGGGGTATACAAACGGTGCTTCTTCTTAAAGGAGATAGAGAGGAACGGATCGTCAGGTTTACTTCGTCTGACCTCGAACGGGACCGATCTACTCAGACGTTTCCCTCGACCTTGAAGGATTACGTCTACAGGCTGATATAAAAGTTTTCCGCCGTTTTCGGCCGACGAAAGGACACGGAGGAAGATGCGTGTAGAACGAAAGGGAAAAGATAGAAGGAGAGCGGCGAACGCAAATGAAATTAAGCAGGAATAACCACCGAGGCTGCAAATAGTTACTTTTGAATTTAAAGTAACTCGTCGCCGTCTCTTCTAGAGCGTTCCTCGCGGTCGTTCTCGAGCATATTTGTCTTCTGGCTTGTAAAAGGGGTGGAAGAGGGTGAGGGAGAGAACTCATCGTGCGGAGATCTTCCTTTTTCTGGTTTTCGAGCACGTTACGTTCCGTCATCGGGCTCGAGGAGCTTTTGCACGGTCGCACGCCACCAGCCAACCTCGTTCGTGAATGAAATGTAAATGTCACGAGAAGAGTAGAAGGCCGCGAGAATCATCCGTGTCTTCTTTAATTACCTACTTCACTTTCTTTTGCCGCGCGATACCTTCGAGTGGCACCGCTTCTCCTCCAGTAATTACTTTTCACACGCATAACCTCTGTTCTACCCCGGGTTCGCACCTCAAAGAAATCCCCGAGACACTCGGCGTGCTGTGGGAGGAGCAACGATGAAAGCGTGCATCGAACGGATGCGCGTTTCGGATGAAATATCGCCGCTACCCGCTCGATACTGCCCGCTTTCAGCGTAAATAGAAACTGTATTTCTCGCAACGCCCTCGAGGGATGTATCACGGTAGAAAAAAAATTACCGTCGTTTTATCACCAAGGAAGAACAGTTTTAAGTTAAGAAGCTCTTTCGAATCTCCTTTTTTTTTTTTTTTCATTTTTTTATCCGCGAACCGACGAGGGAAAAATCGCGCGACATATTTCACGCGGAAAACTCTCGAATATACGTGTATTATACACGTATGTACGTAGAAGACGAAGAGAGAAACGATGACAGTTTGCCATCCTTGTAGAATAAACGCTGAACGACGCAAAACTGTAGCTGGTCGCGTTACAGCCGAGTTTTATCGAACTTCGATACGCGACAACGTCTTCCCGGACATAGCGAAGGAGAATAGTTGTCGCGATCGCGCATTTATCGTTGATTTTCATACGTTTCGCGAGGTTAGGACACGGAGAAGGTTCGAGAGAGGAAAGAAATCCGTGCTATCGGAATTTCCACTTGACTAGAAGCTTTCCTTTCCTCTCCAGCCCAGGCTGGAAAGAGGTACACGCGTACAACGTCCCACGCTGTTCTCTTCGTTGAAAGAAAAGATCAGTCAGCCTGTTTGCCTTTTTCATCACCTGTTCCTGCTCCTTCGACGTCGAATTTGCGAAATGAACGAATAGGTTTTCAACGTGCCGAATAATCACCTGAGATGACGGCATTACGTTCGTTCTTCGACGAAAATCTCCGCGAACCTCGGTAATTTGCAGAGTACATAGTTTCATCGAGATTCTTCCAGCAGCCTTTTCCTTCCTGCGAATTCACAAGGTGGAATTGCAAAAACAGATTTCCCGCATTATACTAGGAATATTTCTGAATACGAGATAGGTAGAAGAGAAGGCAACGGCTGCGTCTGGGAAAACGATGGGAGGGCCGGCAGAAAGGGAGAAAAGAAGCGGCAGAGAGAGCAGGGAAACCGCGGGAGAAAAAGTAGCGTAAAGCGTACTTAACACGTCGTTATCGTATTATGTTTCGAAAGTGGTGCCGCGAACGCTAAAGGTGGCTCTGGAAACACGGGCACACGGCCTGGGGAAGGTTAGAGGGTGAGATAACGTTACGCCGTGAATAACACCGGAGCGTGGAGAGAAAAATCGATCGTTAAAAAGATTCTCGGTTGGTTCTCTGGCCGATTGAACAGAGCCAGAACCACCCCATTTTCTCCCTTGGCACATACGCAACGCGCAGCACAGCCCAGGAATTCAACTTTCAGCATGGAACATTTTCGTCCCTGGGAAAAAGGGAAGAGGGAAAGAGACGCGAAGAACGCGAAAATGACATCGAGAACCAAAAGCATTCCGACCGCAGGAATTTTCGCTCTTGGTCTAATCGCGGCAGCCTGTATATTCGGTGAAACAAAGAGAGAAAAAAAAAAACACAATGGACGGGCAAGCTGGAATATTTGTCCCGCGAAAAGCGAACTGCTGGGCGACGAGACGTATGGCATTCGAGTATTTCGGGATCACTTTTTCATTTCCTATCACTCTCTCGTCCATCAACGTCGAGTGGTCGTATCCGGAGCTGAGATAAATGTGGCTTTCTCCGTGAACGACCGGCGCGCCATGTTGCTTTTCCAAAAGTCCAAACTTGATGGTTAACCCCGCTGGTCGGAGTGACCGTTATTCAAGGCAGTTTCAACGAATGATTTATTTGTCGATCGGAGGAACGTTGTAACTTTGAAAATTGGCTCGTCGTAGCAATGGCTACCTAAAGATCGGTCGATCGATACGAATAACATTTACTTTCTTTTTTTTTTTTTCTTTTTCCTCCGGCACAGTCCTATTCTCTGTTAACCATTTCGCTTGAACGACCCTCTCGAGAGATGAAAGAGCTTCCTCCGCTTAATTCCCGAAACTTCTTGTCCTCTAACTGCATGGAAAAGCTCTAGCAGCTACTCCTTTTCGAAGGAAGTCATTAGCGGTCCTCGTTTCTGCATACCTACAGAAACTGGGACAAACCTTTTTGTTCCGAAGCAACGACTCTTCTAGCGATAAACCTAATGCGTTGGCTGTAAAGGCTCAAGTCGTCGGAGGATACACGCGTACCGTAAATCGGTATGCCTATATTCCAAACCATCTTGAATGTTTGACTAGAAAAAAAAAAAGAAAGAAAAGGAAAAGAAACAGACAGATAAGGATCCCTCGAGTTCCGTAAGAAACACCGTTTCCAACATTCTCCCGTGTTCGTCGTTTGCTTAATTCGACTTCGAAATCGTCCGAGAGACGCAAACCTCCTAATTATTTGAAACGGCGTAGTTCGCAAGAGTAGTCGAAACGTCTGAATGGCACTTTTCGACTGTCTAACTGGAGAGAGGTGAAAAAAGAAGAAGTTGGAAGAAACGACTCCGAGGAGGAAAAGGAGAAGGAAAGTTTACGGGGTGCCCGAGTCGGGCCAGAGATTCGGTTACAAACGAGACTTCTCCAACTTAATGGCCAGAATGTGTGTTACGCCGCAAGTTGAGAAATACGAACATCGTTTTAATATTTTCGCCGCAGGTGATCCCGAGCGAATTCGCTTGGTTCGAAGGAAAAATGGTTGCAACAATAAGGAAACGATTAGATTTTTAACCGCGTGCCGCGTTTACAGCGAGCATACGGTACAAGTTTCGAGGATGAACGACAAGGTGAATGGAAAAAGTTGTACGTTCCTAACGATGACAAGGCTTAAATTCATGGGGCTAGATTGTGCGGCATATTCGGCTTTTCGAACAAGATAAATGGTGGATAAAAAGAGGAAGATTCCCAGACGGAAGGTTCTCTCGAGTAGAATGGTGAAAGCCGAGCAGGCAACCTCTCCGTTCTTTCTTCGGTCACCTTCTCACCAGGGTAGGGCTTCAGTCAGCTTTTACGCCTGTCGATAAACACTGATCGCATCCTCCTAAACCGTTCCACGACACTTCTCCTCGTCTCGGTTTCCTTCGAATGTCTGCTTTTACGGTGCCGTTCGATCGCGTGTTTTTGCACAGCTACATTCGAAACATCTGCCCCCGAAAAAGGGAAGGGGGTTCGTTAACCCGATGCACGTATCCTGGAAACTCCGGTTCGCGTGAAATCCACGAAAAAAGTTCCGACGGATAGCTTCGTTCTTTTCGAGACTTAATTCTTGCTACTCTGGAAATGGACGTTCTTCGGTACGGAGCAAGTTTCGAAGGGCCGTAAAAAATGTGCCAGAGGAGGGGAAATCGATTGGGTTCGGGGCACGTGATCAACAGGGGTGCAAGAAGGTGGCAGATTTAGCCGGGTCTGACCGTTGCGTGACCGCGACCACTTCTGTCGGGCCAGTAGCGCAATGGCATCAAAGCCGACACGAGTACTCGTCCATTTCGTGCCGGTTAAATTCCCCGGCTACGAATCGCGCGACGATTCGCACGACCATGCTCTCTGCAATCTGTACACGTATACACACGTCCCGGGCACCGTTCGATTCCCATAAACCTCGAAATATCTAATTCGCGTGTGGTAATCGGCAAGTTCTCGAATTATAATCTGCCTGCCACACTCGTGTAATCGAATTCGTCTATCCACCGATCTCGATTCTTTATGTTAAATTATAATAAACCTTGACAGCTCCGAAGAAAGTTACTCGCGAACCGGTTGCCGATTAATCGTGAAACAGGAGGATTTAGGCGACACTTGGCGACCGAGCCTATCGTGTCGAATTTTAGATAAGCGGCCGTTCACTGGGGGGAAAAATGATTTCCTGTCAGCGATCGATCATTCCCCCGACATTGGTGTTGTTGGCCGTTCCTTCGGCAAAAATGACTCGGCAGTGTGCGAACAGGTGTGATCACGAAACGGACGTTACTCTGACCATTGCGTGATCGTGGCTACTTCACCTCTGTTTAACGGTCCCTTCGCTTTCCGTCTGTTTGCGACGCGATTACGACAAAACGTTGCCTAGTTTATACTGCAAATGGAAAGATATCGAGTAATAATGGCTCGTCTTCCGCGAGTTTGCTTCTCGTAAAAGAAACATTCCTCGCTTGTTCCTTCTTGCGTTCGACGGTCGTCTAGAGAAACCGCGTTTCTGAGGAAGAAAAGCTTCCGGTAGCCCTTGTTGCTATCATCCATAAACGTCAGAAGGTTGAAACAATCTGGTATGAAACGATTTGCTCGTTTAACATCGGGGAAATCGAATCAACGTCAGGGCGCATCCATATATCGTGACGGTATCCAGGCATTCGGATAGGGTGTGAGGCAGCCGAAGCAGCGAGCGAAGCAGCGAGCGAAGCGAGGGAGCTCAGTTTGTCTCGTTGCATGCCCTGCATAAATGTGCAGCGATGCACGCGAGAGAAACTCCACGCCTCGCGTATCGACACACCGACGCGCTTCACGAGCTAAATGAATTTTGAATTTCGCGTGCGTCACGCGTTCCAGTTGT
Source organism: Anthophora plumipes (assembly GCA_951804975.1). Taxonomy (NCBI): domain Eukaryota; kingdom Metazoa; phylum Arthropoda; class Insecta; order Hymenoptera; family Apidae; genus Anthophora; species Anthophora plumipes. Next base: position 25,791,813 of record OX638114.1, read on the forward strand.
TTATCATATATACACACGCTCGCTCTCTCTCCGCCGGCTGGCATTGCTCGCTTGGCTCTCCCCCTCCTCCGTATTGACTCTGCAACCCGCAGCTACAGATTGCATCGACTTCGCGCCACCCCATCCTCATATTTTATCCAAACCGCCCGCGGATCGTTATCTCTCTATTGATCTATACTTCACCGCGACCGGTAAAATACGCGGAAAACGTCCACGTTGTCGAGATGCGTCAATTTTCAGATGTTTGTACGCAGCACGAATGGCTGCGATGGAAGAAAACGAGGCACGGTTAGGTTTAGCAACGAGGATCGTGAAATAATTGCAACGAGACTAATGTTGGAAAAAGGTAACACCGTTCGTTGCGAATGTCCGATACATCTGCACGTGACGCAACGCGAGCGAAACAATCGACACACGCGGCCTTATCGGTTACTCTTGTCCGGCAGTTACCATTATCGATGGCGATGACTACCACTGCGGATTATTTGTTGCTGACAGTGAATTCATCAAGCTCGATGCACCCTCGTGGCCAATTCGTTTGCATGGCCCATTTGTGACACACGCCCCTCCTCCTACATCCGCTGTCGATACGCGCGCGTCGCGGATAGGTTCGCCTTTCGCGAGAAGTGAAAAAGTAAATTGATCGTGACGGCGAAAATGGGCAGAGATCAATTATTTACAAAACCGGCACGACAGCCGAAGCCTGTGTAGGACGGTTGAAAATGTCAACGCCGTTCTCTGCGGAAAGGGTGTTCTGAACGACGAGGAACGCGTAACCGATGAATACCGTTAGACGAATGCTAAAGCAAACGACGATCCTATCGATGTGTTACCGGCTGACACGCAAACGCAAAGTTGCTTCTCTACGCGCGGGCAAATAACGGGGCTAGGAAACGGCGTCACGGTGCAGTCGGACATATCCATCTCGGCCGTCCGCATAAATCCCTCGCCGTCCCATAAAGGACTAACTCGTCGTTTATCATGCACGTTTCTGTCCACCGTTTTCACTCTCCCCGGAGTGGGAGAGATATCAACTGAAAGCAGTCTGAAAGAATGCGAAACGCCGAAACGAATGACGAAGAAAAGAAAAACCGAGAGAGAGAGAGAAGAATTTGTTTGGGGTTTTTTCTCGAATTAATTGAGTCCGCGGGGGAAAAGCAGCCGGTTCGATTACGGTGGCGCGAGAAAACTAATTACCAGCGAGTAACCTGCTCGTACGTTTCGCATTATCGCGAATCTAAATCACGTTCTTTATCGCGGTGAGTTGTAATTTGTTCTGGGTCGCGGGCTCAAGAATGACTAGGCAGACAGAGGAAAGAGAAATACCACCGGTGGTAACCAAACTCGATTATTTAGAAGCGAGCAGGCGATGGCGATAAAAATGAAAAAGGGGATGGGGGAAAAACAAAAAGAAAGAAAGGTACGGAGGAAAGTAACGCGTCAGCGAGCGCGTTCTTAGAGGGAACGCGATGTATATGCGAAGGTACGACGGGACCATAAATCTCGGAACACCCGTAAATGCCATCCCACTTCATTTTTCATGCTCTTCGTTGTCTCCGAGGAGACACGCTCTACAAATGGACGGGTGAATGTTCTCACGACGAAATTGGAAAACCGCACGCGAACTGGTTGTTCCTTCTCTTCCCCTTTGATAGGCCGTATCTACGCTAATCTTTCAATTTCGCTGGAAAAATTGATTCTCCGGGAGAACGGAGGATTGTACGGAATCGTGACAGAAACGATCAACCTCTGTTCGAAATAATTCGCGAAATGGCGCGTAGTCTAGCAAAGGGTGGTCTTTGACCCGAGGCCGACGAGAAAAAGGCAGGCAGGCAGCTCTCCTCTTGTACGAGGCGTAGAGGAGCGCGCGAAAAGGGGGTTGGTTCGTGGACAAAAGGCGCGGACGTGGATTAGAAGGGTACGCGAGATGCCAAAGCCCGGCGGACTCGTGTGTGTAATTTACATGCATAATTGAGGCAGACCGGCTTCGTTACCAACCTACCTACCGCCTAGCCTGTTGATCGCGCCACGATTCCCTCGCCCTACTAATTAGTATTTGAAATAACGCCCGAGTGTGCGAGCACTACCGGCTGCTGTTTGCCACCCAGAACATTGTATATCGCCCAATTATCTCGACTCGCTGCCAAGTTCAACTTGTCCTTCGTTAGCGTGACAAAACGCCCAACCAACCATCTTCTCCGTCAGCTTCACCTCTCCAATTTTTCGCCGATCTGTCGCGATGAACTCAGTTCGAGTCCGTTATTGGTCCCCAATTCCAACGAAAAATTACGTCCTATCGATGGAAATGTGGAGAAAAATTCTTTGCGCTAACGCTTCGAAACTCCCTATTTATTTGTAGCATAGAATTTTCGAATGGAAATCGAAATTTCTAGGTAACGAAGGCACAGCTTATTATCATTTCACCGTCTTTATCGCGGATTCCATTCGTAACTGCGCACGGCACCAAGAATTTTCGCGCAATTAGGAGGGATGCGGAACTATGCGGATCCGTGGAGAGTTCGAAGGGTGTAGTGGTGCATGCGCGAAATGAAACAGAATCAAGTAGAAGCAGAGAGGAAGAGAGAGAGAGGAGGGTGTATGCGTGTCGAAATTACACGGCATCGTGACCGATAACGTTGCGTGTATTCGTACGCAACGGTGCGTGCCGGCACGGCGCCAGGTAATTTCGTACGCGACGCCCGCTAATTAATCACTCTTTGCGCTACATCTTTCGCTTCGCGTCAGACGTTTCGCGTCGACTTCCCAAATTGCTTATGGATACGCGAAATTATGTTAACGATCGGACTGGAATGTGGAAAGTGACGGTAATTTCGTTCCCGAGTATACGAGAACGAGTTGTATGTAGTTTGACGTAGAACGTTTTCACTAACGTCGTTAAATCGAGTTTGGTGCCAGGATCCTCGCGATGTCTATACGATGAAAAGCATACTTTCGAATCTACCTGTTCCCGGTACAATCTCGTTTTACGCGCGTCTATTAAGCGTACAGATTAATTTCTAGCCTCTTTTTCATTTAAAGAAGCCAAAGTTCATTTCTACACATTTGTGCGATCTATCTGTCTAGAAAAGGATACAGTAGTTTTGAGCAAAGAAACTCAGTAATGGTTTTTTTTTTTCAATTTTTACAACTGTTTCGAAATGAGTATCGGTGAAACGACGTTGCAGTAACCGGAACAAATGAAAATCAGAAGGGGCTAAGTCTAGGAAATATGCCGCGTGAGATATTCCGTTGATATTCCCATCCAAGGGAATATGTCAGATCTCTCGTGTCTTTTGTGGCTCGATTTCATTACTCATACGCATTAGTTGTTCTCGATATCGGATAGAATAGCGTTTCGTGTGATTATCCAAACATAGACGTTCATTTCTTTCGTACTTTCTCGTTTTAAATCTCGCAAAAAGAAACAGAAACAGAATACAAAATAACCTTGCAATTGATTAATTGCGAGGGCTACGAATAATTTACTTGTACATCTAATATCAGAATCCTCGATTACGAAACGCTCGTGAAAATCGTGTCGACGTTATAAAAATTCGGCGAGATTAATCGACGAGGGGACGCGTAGATGTGATGGGGCGGTCGAAAAGGGAGTATAGAAGCAGTCGGAGGCAGAATCCTCCGGTAATTAATGGGAGTTAAGTTGGCGTTGGCGAGTGAGCCAGTAGTCTGCGTCAGCTGCACCTGTGCGAGAGGCAGCACGAACGAGACGCATCGTTACGAGACCGTATGCCATTCGGACAATACGGCCAGACTTTTCAAATCGTTTCTAGGAACACGAGAGCTGGACCGGATTTCGCGCGAGAGATTTTACCGGTAAATCGACCGGTTCGAAAAGCGGCGAGGAAAGAGAGAGTGGGCGGGAAATGTCCACGACTGAAAAAGCAGAGATACCGGAGAGGCTGGAAGGTTAACCGGCTGGAAAGACTCGCGCGGAGGTCCCTTAACAAAAGCTTTATTATATCGCGTCTTCGGGGCTATTCAACGTTATTAAACGTTCCACGTTCGAGTTTCTTTGACGGTGCGTCCTCTTCTCCCTATCCTAGGCGCGTCGAAAGAATGTATGTACGTACAAACGAACCTCTTCAACTTTCGCGTTTAGTGGAGGAAAATGAAATAGAGTGTACGAAGAGGGTGGAAACACCCTTTGCTCGTACGTAGAAAATCCGCAAGAAACGCTCGTTCGACGATATTCATCTCGGTATATATTTGGATAGACGTGACACGGCGATGATGGTGGTAGAGCGTTAAGCCTCTTTTCATCGCAACAACCAACGACGTTGTGTTCGGTTCGGTTCCAGTGAAGCTGTTCACGAGAGGGGGCCGAAGAGGGAGCAAAACTGCCGAGCAAACAGCTCGGAATGATTGCCACTGATGCGGTAACCAGGGTTATCCGAATGTTTCACCGCAAACCCAAAACAAACGAACGGAACGAGTTTGGCTTGGCAAACAGCGAACGTTTCGCCGATTTTTGCAGGCCTGGCCTCGCGTCAATGTTGTCCGATAGAAATCCGGGGTTCGTCACCCTTGCGGTCGTTTCACCGCATTATATTGTTACCAGTTAAGTTTATCAATTCCTTTCGTTCCCAGCGGTTAGCCATCCTGTCAAAAATCCCTCCGCTCTCCGTTCCCTATGCCACCGAACTCTCCATTAAACGAGCCAATACCTGGCCACACCTATGAAATGCAATGGTTGCGTCGCGTCAAAAGCCAATTACGTTGTAGTCTGCATCGATATTCGGCAAAGTTTGAACTATCGATCACTTGGACGATACGGTGATTAACTGGAAGTCGAGTTTGCGAGCTTTATCGGTCCGTGGCTTTTTCGTATCAACCACCTGGTATCTACGAACCGTATACCTCGAAATTTCCACGATATGAATAATTCGTCTTGATTCCCCGGCTTTCCATCGTCGTCTTGGCCACCGGTGCTTCAGTTCGATCGGAAGAGAAGTATTTCCCGGGGACGCCTGTTTAAACGAGATTCGAAAAAAAGCCCGGGGACGGTCGATGTGAATGTAAAATTCAGAATATGCCACTGGCACGGGGTTATCCTAATTAAAATCTCTAGACACTCGTTCCCCTTAATCAGTTGTATTCGTCCTATCTCTCCGTCTCCGCTAACCTACTTAAATAACAAGCTGGAGATTTCCGAGATCCCGTTTCCCTCTGTTGTCCCAAACATTCGACCAATTTAACGTTTTGCTCAGAGCTGGTACGCCCGTTATTCACTCGCTGCCAGAGAGTTATACAGATCCAGTTTTTCTTTCACGATTGCCCTATCGTCACAAACGCTCCCCTTTGACGCGTCTGAGCGAGTAATCGAGTAAAAAGCTAATCCGGGACGTGGCACGCGTTAATTCCGCGAAGTTGGCGAAATTGCAGACGTAAATTTACAAGCTCTCCCCGAAGCGGCCAATTTTCTATTCGGACGCGAAGAGAGCGCGCGCTGCTGTCTTATTTAAATGCAAAGAGAACTTTCTAATGAGACAATTATAGCCTGGCAGGCTGTGAGAACGCGCGCGCACGCGCCTAACGACGTTGCCCAGTGCACCACCGAAAATTTCGTTCGCCAAACTTGAGAACGAGGGAACCGTGTTACTTCCCGCGAAAATTTTCTTTCCCTTACGCGCCGAAACAAATTATGCAGACCGAGTTAACCCTTTGGTTACTAACAACAACGAAGACTGTACACGCATAGTTCCTCAATTACAGCGTCGTCGTTAGCCTTACTCGCGCAGCTGTAGATACTACTTCTACGAAAGGTTACCATTTCTCTTGAGAAGTTTCACTCGAGATTATTTGATCGTCGATCCAATTGCCACATTTTCTTGTAGTTTGCAGGGTGTAGCGCACACGTTGACGAAGAGAAAATCAGTCGAAAGTCCTGGAGAAGCATGTTAAATAAAAGTCAGACCTTGAACTATGTGCCGATTGTAGATATTTAAAAAAAAAATACAGTAGGTTTAAAATCGCTAGGATTAATTTAACCCTTCCTCGTTCGCGGAAGGTTAACACTCACGTTCGCGAACTAATAAAGTGTATCTCAGTTGGAAACACGGGTTCGAAACGAAACTGAACGGCGTGAACGTTTGGCAATTCTAATCGGGACACGTTGGAATCGCGAATCGCTGCGAATTCTGATATCGAGGGCAACGAGTGAGTGACCGGTTGCACAATTCGGCTGACGCGATTTTGCCGGCTCAGGTGACCTTCTCTGTCGCGATCGAGACGAGTCGTGCGAACGATTATCGCGCCCGATCCGTACGCCTCTCGAAAGCTGGATCAAAGTTTCACGCCGGACACGATACCTTTCTCTCTCCCTCTCCCTCTCTCTCTCTCTCTCTCTCTCTGGTCCGGTTATACACGATCGTTACACGAGGCTGCTGCATAATGCATGCACTCTCGCGCACCACGATCGCTAGTTTACGTGTAATCGACTGGCATGCCGCTTACGAGATTCTGCCGCTTCGTCGTTGCGCGTTTCTCGTTGTCTCTCGTTTGAATTTTCTACCCTGGAAAGAATGGAAATGTCGGCCTAAATTTCTCCTCCTTGGGTCCTGGGATTCAAGCGTACCTATATCTGCTTCTACGTCGCGCGAAAAAAAATCGGCGAAATCGGGTGGATGGATGAAAAGCGAGACACGCTTTTGAACGGAAGAGAAGGTGTTCGGTTATCGAAAAGAAAATTAAGGAAAAAAACATGTTTCCGCCCGGGATCGAACCGGGGACCTTCCGCGTGTTAGGCGGATGTGATAACCACTACACCACGGGAACTCCTTGAAAGCTCAACAGTTTCTCGCGAATCTCAGCCTGAATTTAGCTAGCAATTTATCATCCAACTATATACATTTATCATTTGCACAATTACGCAAAAGTGTCGCTCTTGTGTAACACTTTGCGTAACGTACTATCTGGTTTCAATCAAGACAGAGGGAGGTTGCAAATAAAAAATTACAACCAGAACTCAAAGATACGTCTGGTTTTTATCGTTTGTTTTCTCGACAACCTGCATGATATATCATCTTTTAACGAGAAGTATAATAAGGTTGGAATCTGCACGAACTGATCCATCGAAGGGCGTGAGTGTAAGCAGTAAATGCTGTTGCGGGATATTTTATGTCGCATGAAATTGAAGTGTCACGAACGAGGTTTTCGTATCTGATAACAAAGCGCAATAACACAGACGACTGCGCAATAATGCACGCGCGTGTACAGCCACGTATGCATGCATATTTCGCGACACGCACTGCCCGAATAATATATAATTTCGAATAAGAAATAAACTAGAAAGCACCAGACTATCTGATCCACGGCAACGTGCTCAGAAATTTCGGGTAAGCTTCGCTAAGAAAGAGATCAAGGATCTTTGTCGACACACTGTTCGAGTACAGCAGCGAGAGGGTTAAATTTCACGAGGGTTGCGTAACTGGCAGGTTTTTCCGGAAAAATAATCTCTCTGGTCCAGAAGAAGTTCCGTAACACGTGTTAAGCACTTGAATACTGAATTTTCGTGCGTTTCCAAATATTGCACTTGATATCGTCTAAAGATTTTATTTGATCTCGACTGATTACCGATTGTTAGGTCTTTAAAGGTGTATTACTGACACCGAGTTGATACTTAATTACTAACTGAATAAACGTACAACTGTCTGAGTATGGAATGTTTAACTGAATCTCAGTGAATCAAGCTTCCTATTGTCTGAGCGAATCTCGCTAGATCAACATTCTTGATGTATGACTTGTAGCGTTTGTACAGTGACTGACTCTCTCGGAAAGTAAAGTACCGAATGGCCTCTGTTTTCGAAGACCCTTTCGGGTCTGACTTTACGATACTTTGACTTACTGACTGAACAATAGTCTACTCTTTAATATTTGAGGAAGTCTAGGTACCCCATGTTGGTTGCAAATCGGTCTGCTAAATTAGAAATAACGGTTTACCGAAATGAAACTCAGGTATCATAAAATCGCCTCCGTGCTGTCCTAACAACGCGAAAAGCCGTGATTGTTGCAGAAGAAACCTGTATAATCCGTCCTCGTGTCGAGCAGAACAGTCTGGTTGCTTAGGCCGCCCCTCAGTCGACGCCCCCCGTCTAGATACACACGTGCGCGATGTGCCCGCTTGCCTACCTCCACGAGTTCTCTTGTTTGCCTTTAAATATTCACGGTTTAATCTAAACTTCCATCTTATCGTCGCGACTCGAGCTCACGGATTGGCTGTCGGTCGATTCGATCGAACGAAGCTGTTTCAGAGCTGACTAGGGACGTGACGTCGTAGCTCGAGGGCCAGGGTAACGTCTGTTTGTTCTAAACCATCTCTTCCCGATTCGCCCGTTTCCTACGGTTTTACGAACCGCCATGTGGAATCTCTGTCGGTGGAAGTTGTCGATTCTTGTTTGGTGGAATCGAGGAACGAGACGAAACGTTTTTGCAAGATCGACGTTTGGTAGATTGGTTTTTTCTTCTTCTCTCTCTCTCTCTCTCTCTCTCTCTCTCTCTCTCTCTCTCTCTCTCTCTCTCTCTCTCTCTCTCTTGATGAGATGGATAGTAAGCGGGTGTAACAGAGATGCGTCGAGAGAGGACGAGCGAGACGGTTTCCTCGACGTTCTAAGGATAATTGAAAAGAAAAGGCCGAGCGCAAAGGTTATTACATAAAGATTACTACGTTCCTCCGAGAACGGTTGACACGAGAGACGGCCGAGATGAGAACTTTTGAAAAATGACGATGACCTGGTTAGGATACGGAGATAGAGGAAACTTGCCAGTCGCGAGAATTTATTATCCGCTTTGAAATTTATCGTTCCTTCCGGGCAAATGGAAGCGCTTTCAACTTTTTCGTTTATTCAACAAACTATCGCCGGTTATGTATTTATTACGCCGTGGCAGGTGTATATAACTTTGATTTCTGATAGATTGTACAGAATTTCGTTTGTGCGTCGACGAAATAACGACAACGATTAAGCGAATGTTAGAGGATTTTTGGACGGTCCGCGTGTTTAATGATTCGTAGAGAAACATCGCGAGTAAAATAGAACAACGCGTATAGAGAACAGTTTGCCTTTGTTCAACAGAGTTAACACACGTTTGCTCTTCGAAAGAACGGATGGATTAACGTTCATATTTTTCTTTTCTTTTTTCTTTTTCCTTTACTGTTTTCCCTGTTAATTAACCTTAATGAGAAAGTTCCCAGGCATCGAGGTTAAACCCCGTAGCTTCTTCGTGAAAGAAACGTTTCCGTTTGCGAAACGAACGCGCTGTGCACTTACATACGTAGGTATAGTTTTATCGGGACTTGAATCGTGCTACAGAACATCGATTACTCCGCCCATACGACGATTTCGAGTCGGTTCTTTCGTCGAGTTCTCTCAATGCTCGCCGTTTCACTTCCTACCGCGTTCTCCAGCTTGACACGGACAACCTCTTCCTTCTTATATCCGAAAAGAAATTCCCGTCGAAAAGATTTTCCCTCGGCAAGCTGGTCCCGAAATTCCGCCATCCTCGTGTCGGTAATAAAGTGCCGATAAGAATGAACGCGAAGCAATAACGCGACGATTCATGTATGAATTTGCTACTTTACGCTAGCTGGTTGGTGAGCGGGAAATAATTTAGACGGCGTGCTAGGTGCGGTAGCTGCGTCGCGGCGGGAAATTGCCGGTGGTCGATGCTCTCTGGCGAACGAAACGCCGCGAACACGATCCCCCCAGCCAGCGTAGCCGTTTTGTCGTTTTACGAGAGCATTATCGTGCAGTTTCTAATAGGAGAGGGAGGGGAGAGCGGGATAGGTGGTCGAGGAACGGTGAAACTGCCGCGCGGCAATCAACGGGAAATTTATAACGCAAATCGGCTTCGGTTACGACATAATTCTCTCTACGGCTGGCGATACATTAAAACCGGGGACGCATATTTGCGGCGACTGTTTCCTCGTAGCTGCATTAAAATATTGATTAACGCAACGTTGCGGGAATCGGGTGCACGCGGGTCAATGCAAACGGCTTTGCTTAATTAATTAATCGTGTAAGCGCCACTTTCGCTAATGAATCTGTTGTGCGCTCGGAGGAACTTTGTAGAAATCGTTCCGTCTCGCCAGTCTATCTAACCACCGCGCGCCGCGTCGCAATCTCTTTCGCCCTCCCGCCTCTGTGCCTCGCCCCCATTTTAAACGGGGAATTAATCGTTCATAAATAAAGATCATGGCCAAGGGAACGAATAATTTCGGTTCGCGCGATCGGCGGGAGGTCAAGAAGAATTTCCAGTCGCTAGGATATTTGATATTCTGAGGTGAACGAGCGAAAGAAGTAGACGGAAACGAATTGGGTCAGAGCCGGACGGAAATAGACGAACGTGTATCCATGTCCCTGCGAACTGTCTCGCGGATGTATCCAAGTACTTTGTTGCTCTTAGTTTCTCCAGATTACCGGACTATGATGCAAATCTGCCTCGATTTATTAACAAAATCGCATCTCTTCTGTCGCGTTATTTCGCGATGGCGATTGATCGGTTTAGAAATACAATCGATCGTTCGGTTTACCGATGCGACGGTAAAAAGACATCGAGAAACAGTAACGGTGACGAGAGGATCGAGGAAAGAGATGGTTGGAGGAAAAGGATAAACGAGGGAAACGTCTCGGGTTGCACTTCGCTGCATACGTCAGATGCATCTACTTACATCGGTTGGCACTCATCGATCTCAACGTGCTGCTCGGAAAGCTCGTGGGAAAACTTCTCCGGTGGTTGGCTACATCTCCGTGCGCGAGAAATGCAGGAGATGGTGGTCCACCTTTGGAAAAATTCACGAAAGAAGAGACCGATCGATCCCGCCGCGCTCTCCTCTGCACTTTTCCGCTTTTATCGTATTTCCCTCTCCCCTTTCGTTATCCACCTCCGTGGTGTTAATCGTGTTCCTCGGTTCAACGACGACCGTCGAATCCTCGTCACTCGGGGGAAAAGCGTGTTCGCGAAGTTATTCGGTCACCCGACGAGAAATCATCCCTTCGAAGAAGGCGAGCGGCACGCTTCGAGGGAAACTCGACCTTCGTTAAACATTCCCGTGTAAATACGAGGCTTATGGGAATTTGGTGACACGAGCAAAGGGGAGAAATGCGGGACCTTGTACGAGGACACGCACCGCTCCCCTAATTCTACATTTTCGACGTAATTCGATCATCGACGTTACGCGTCGATCGATCAGTTGCACGTGTAAATTTTCCTGCTTTCGCCGTGTTTGAAAGGAAAAACGGACAAGCAGTTCACCGTGAAAAATTGTCGAGTATCCCACACCTCTCGTTCTCCATTAGACTTCGGTTGCATTATCAGAGGCTCGACAGATATGTACCTACCTACATAGAGTGTTCGGTATCGCGTTTCCGCGTTAACGCGTTATTCAGTGGCACGGAACAGGCTCTCTCGTAGCAGAGAAACGAGGCTTCGGTGTAAACCAGCAAGTGTGTAATTTAGAGGGGCGTCCGGGGGTGCACGCGGAGGGGAGAACCGCGGAGCACATTTTCAATTCGAAGACGCCCGTCTATTTTTATCGACAAATACTTATTTTCCCGCGTCTACGTCTCCCGTTTCGCTGGAAAACAGAATTTCCTCGGTTAACGGTATCTATCGCGGATGCCAGACACAGCCGTGATTCTCGTAGTAAATTTTTCAACGTGTTTCCGCTCGCGCGAGGAACATTTGAATAATAATGCAAAGCACGACAGATATTCGAGAAGATAATTGATATTCTCGATTGGCCGGAATAAATACGCATTAATAAAATAACAAATTCGCGGCGTCGATCGATCTCGGCATTATTACATGCATTCGAACGGTCCCCGTTAATAATGGCGGACCGTTACGTGACCGAAATGCAAAAACTTGCCGCGGAACGACGCGCGGAATAATCGCAGGAACGAAAGGCGGTGTTCACCTCCCTTTGCCATTTATCTAACTGTTCGCGATTGCCACCGTGCAACCGGGAAAATTTCGATTTTATTTACGGCCACCGGTTACCCGGGTGGATTTACCGCGTCGTCCGTTCTTCAGGGACACGAAGGAGGAACGATGTCAAAGATGCCACTCTTGGCAAATCTTCTACTTCTTCCCAGTTGTATATTTTTCGACATCTATTCGGTAGCGCACTCGCCACACGAGCGTCGAGGATTGAAAATTCATCGAAACGACTCGACTCGACGCGACGCGACGCGACGCTTCTACCGCGTTATTGTCCTTTCTCAGCGATGTCAGGATACGCGGCGTGCATTCCAAGCCCCGTAGCCAGTCATTCGCAGCGAACCGGATTGTCCATTTACGAGCGTAGACGACGTTACGAGTTACTTGCCGAGTCGAAGCAATTTCCAGGAGGCGAACAACCCGTAGATACGCCGCAGCTCGACGTTTCATTGTACAGTCCGGTGAACGCGATCGGAATTGATCGCACATAACATTTCATTGTAAATAGAATAATGCTCTTTTCTCCGGTAGAATAATCCCGCGACGCTCGCCAGCTCGTAACGAGGATTTTATTGTGGGCAGGGTACGTTTATCGAGGCAATTATCGTCGTTGCCATTAATTTCCACTCAATCGACACGAGCATAATGGCGGATAGGAAGCGAGGCTGGAGGTGATTCTGCTGTCCGGCTTTCGTTTTATTCCCTGTCAGTCACCAGGCTACCGTTCCATCGGAATTATCATTGTCCCTCCCGTCGAACAATCATTTTCCTCGAGTGCCTGCCGGCTCGTCAATAAACGCATTTCCGTTTTCGCTTCGATCCCCTCGTGGTAATGCGACGCGCGTTCACCGTTCATTGCAATTTCGTGTGACGCCCGAGCCAGCCTACTACCGTCGTCGTCGCCGCCGCCGCCGCCGCCGCCGCCGCCGCATTATGCATGCGCTCGACGATCTCGTCCCAACGAGAACGGATATAACCAAGCCTGTGTGTCACCGATAAAACTGCTCGCGATAATCGCGTTATTGCTCCTTCCTTCGCAAACTCTTCTCCACTGTTCTCGCGATTCCTAAATATTTCTCCGTATCGAGGAGTCAATTTTCCTCGAAAGCTATAGTTGTTGTTGCCGCGCTTTATTCCCCTCGCCGAAGGAAAAGGTGGCGTACCACCGCGTTCACGACGTTTCGTCGAGGAACCGCCAGCTACCAGGTTCGACCGTAAAAACGAACGGTTTACGAGCTCGTTTTACGAGTTCGAACGAACGTATCTGCATTTACATGCACATAATAGGCTCGCGCGTTTCACTTTCGGCTCTTGTGCCTCTCCCTCATACCTCCAACGTACACGTACCATGTACGCAATAAGTGTACGCTGAATATCCCTCTGAACGTCTTCATATTGCGTTCCTCCACGTCGACGGCGTGGAATTTAAACAGAAAACTGACGCTGTCACGCGAGCTTCCCCGGTAATCTCGTTACGAACGAACCACGTAATCTAGACGTTGCTCTCTCGCTCTTTATTCCTCGAACGGTACAACGTAAATAAGGATCAGAACCGTGATACACCTTAACTCGCCTTCCATAGAAACGTGCCGGGCGCCCTTTATGCCGTTTATTTTCGTCCATATGAATTCCGAAACCGCGAGGCGTAGAATAAATTCATCCATCAGGTGTTTCTTTTCGGCTCGATGGCCGCGAAGTTGAAACGAAATGCCATTAGAGGCATGCCGCGTTGTCTCGAAAGAAGAGCGTTCGTTCTCCGCGCAAGGAGGACGAAGAAGCGATAGTCCAGTCGGAGTAATTACGAAAGTTGCAGCCACCACCACTCGGTCGTTATTAAAGGCGACCAGGCCGCGTCCCTTAAATCGAAATTTATATCCGAGTCCTCTTTCGGGCATACGGTCCGGAAAGCACGGATTTATCATCGGAATTTTCAGCCAGATTTTAATTAACCCGTTCCGCTTCGTGTTGCCCTGGCTCAGCCTTTGCACCGCTCCTCCTAATTTTACTTCGTCTCGATTTCTCTTTACCTCTCCCTCTCCAACTATCCCCTTCGAGTCGCCTCCTCGCTATCTCTCTTCTCACCCTTCCTTGGTCTACCAATAAACTTTACCGACGTTTAAAACGTTTAACGAACGCGAGGAATCTTTGCAAATACAATTTTCTTCGTCTCGAGGATTTCGCCACGGTTCGGAAACTTTCGACAATTCCAAGAGTCTAATCCATTTGATCATTATCATCGACGAATCCCGAGAACAACTATGCCGGAACTAACGAACGGGTAAGCTCCAACATCCATTCAGTTGGGCATACTCGAGGCGAGTCACGATTCGACGAAACGAAAAAGGGTCGTTCGACCCTTCTTACCCATAGGACGGTATATTAGGATGAAGGTGGTACCTTGTAGACAATGTTCCCCACTTTCGACGAATCCTCGTGACATACTCTTTCTTCCGCTCACGATCAAATTTCACAAGCATTTTTCTTTTTTTCGTCTATCGACCGAAAATATTCCATCTCAATCGCTGGTACATTTCTTACTATTCCGTACACATCTTCTTTTTTCATTTGAAATAACCTGCTGCGAGCGATACTCGTCTATAGGCGGACACGCCAAGCGCAGACCTATTATAATCCCCGACACGCGCCGAGCATTCGTTGTCATTTATCTCTGACATCATGCACAATACGCGTAATCCTCTTGCGCTTTCATTCGCCCGTTCCCTTTAATATCGCGGCTATTTGACACAAGCTGATATATCTCCTCTTACGAGTATCCACGGAAGCGGCGTTTATTCATACTCCACGGTGCCGTTTCCGCCGTTTCTCGTTGGGAAAAAAAAAAAAAAGAGAGAAGGCTACCGGGGATCTATCAGCTTGAGGAAAGTTCAGACGTCGATTATGAATGCAGTACCGCGGCCACCTCTCCACCGCCAAAGAATCTCGATGTTTTACAATTTAAATCTATGCTAAATTAGAGCTCGCGGCCGCCTACACCGTTTCCAGAGGAAACACCGCTTCTCAGAAGTGGTTTTCTCGTTCGAGGGAAAGCGGAAGGGACGTTTCGTCGTGGAAGTGCGCGACAGAGAGCACGGAACTTTTCGAAAGTTTTGTCACGAATGGAATCGAAGCACGGGGAGAAATCTGACTCGACGGAAACCGCGCGCGTAATATAGACCGAATATTTCCTATGGAAGTTCCATCGAGTCTGGAGGAGCAAGCGGGAGAGGTAGAGATGGAGGAAGGGAAAGATGGTTAAATAAGAGACGGTCGGTTCGATGAACCGCCTCTCGTCGGTCGAAAGCTTACCGGTAATTATTCGAGGATTAAACGAACTGGTGCGTCTTGTTCAAACGCAGATAGGGGTTAACTCTCGCCCGGGAACGGAATCGCTGCGGAATTATACCAGAATGTTCAGCAACAGTTGGCGAAGCGCAAGTTTGTTAGTGACACGGCCAAAGCGGACCGTTGCGAGAAGCATTATGCAGATCGGCAGATCTCCCTTGTTCTTACACAACTGCAGTCCGCTACGTCGTTGTCTCGATCAAGAAAGGGGCGGATTATCGTTATTATTCTCCTGCCCAGGATAGCTCGATGTTTCCCCCTTTCACCCTTATCGAATCATCTTCCGTGTTATTCCTCGAACACTTGTCCATTGCTCTGGCTTCCTAGCTGTGACGCGATTAATCACGTACACCGTTCAGCTAAACGTTAACGTATCGAAGAATCGCGTGATCGAACTGGCCAGGTTTCCACGCGAGTTTGCGTCGATAAAACGAAAGTAATGCCTATTTACACCGCAAGTACGACGTATTGCTTCTCGTTACTCGCTCTTGCTTTTCGCTTAAGTCACCCTTTTGTGTCGCGAGAATGTTCAACCTCAGCATCCGGCTTCTTGTCACCGCGTTAATAGATATATCTACCCTTCTCCGAGTCTCGATCGACGATAGGACCGCACCGGCGTATCAATGGCGGCAAGGAACGACTAATTATTATGCATTATTCGATTCCTCCTCGAAATCTCGTGAAATCCTCGAATAAGCGAAATTCGACGACAGTTTCTTGCAGGATCTTGCGACGAGGGAAAATGGTTGGTATCGATGCCACCAGCGATGTAACGTCGATTACCTCGGTGCAAAACTACGTTCGGTGCCAAGTTTTAATTAAGTCCACACTTCGGCATCCGCAGAAGCGAATGTTAATCAGACATCTCGACTCGCGAATCACCGCGTTCGTACGCAACGAGTTAACGGAAACCTTATCCTCAGATCGATCGACTTCTCTATCTGGTTTTATCCTCGTTCGGATTGCGCGCGATTCGTCGACGATGGAATTTGTTTCTTGAAACGATTTCCGGCTGGGAGGGGCCTATCGAGTGTTTTCGGAACAACGTTCAACGGCGGCGTAATTGTGTGTACTACCTACGCGGCGCGAGAACACTCGGGGAAAAACGGAACATTGGCGATAATGCGAGGAAACAGGACCATAACGAGAAAAGTTGCATAGTCACCGTGTGCACGGGATTGCAATCGCCGTTAATAGCGAAGCTAACTAGAGAGATCCTAATTACACTAGGGGAAATACCGTAACAACACGGTTTTCCTTTCTTTCTCGCTTCGATCTTCTTCGAGATCTGGAGTCGTATAAGATGCGTATACATCGGAGGTATCGAAAGAGGGAAAAGGACGGAATACCACAAATTTGAATCGAGTTAGAAAGCACTCAGCGACCATGGGAAGCTCATCTCGAAGCGTTCGAAAGACGATCACGGGCCATTTTCCAAGAGCGTCGCGACGCGCGTGCTTACCAGCCAAGCCCGATGGACGATGGTCACCGGTAGCAGGGAGGAGCGTACATTTTAATCCTGTTACAAAGCACTTAACGTCTCTAATGGCCGTTTCTTACTTTCCCCTTGCGTTCGAACGCGGCTCGAAGTAGTGTCCGACGGAAATTGCGCAAGTTCTCGACTTCTCGACGAGAAACTATCGTAAAACTTGGATGGTACGGACTAATCGGGAGCCTGGCAGGCTGCTTAAATCGAAGCTCGGTTAATCGAGGTCCGGATATTTTCAGTTAACGCCCGCTGATACGATCTCTGCGCTTTGACGAACCACTTTCAGGTGGCTTCGCGTGTCTCACAGGTGTCACGATTGATAAATGTCCCGGTACACGTTTTAACCAAGTTGGGAATCTGGTAGTTTAAAAATAACGATAGCGCCGTAAAAGCGAATAGATCATCAAGAAGGAGGAAGAGTTTATATCTCTTCCCAACACTTCTTTTTCTTCCCTCTCTTTTACCAGCGGCAGATCGAACGACCAGGTCAGGTCGTTCTTTGCTAAACTATATAACCTGGCCACGGAACATTTTCACGTAGACACATTCAATTTCCACGGGATTTAATCGCGGGAATTGCTCCCCTGCCGTAATGTATCCGCGAAACGTATCTCGTCGAATTGTCCGCGGTTTGATGGCTAGCCATTAAAACCGCAATAATCTTAAGCGATGACCTTTCACCGGCTGCGCTCTACTCCTTCGCCTTTTGCCTCCCGGTGAAAGATTTACGACTGGAACATAAACCGACGTCTACACGATCCTGACGAAAGACCGACGTCATTTTCCCCTGGCACACGTTCCCGTCAATCATCCCCGGCTGCAGCCTGGAAATTTACCGATAACCTCCTCCTCCTCCTCCTCCTCCTCCTCTTTCCTCTTCGCTCTACCCTCGAAACACCGATTTTTCCTTATCGACGAGCCCGAATTATTGTCCCGAACGCGCCACCGATTTCGATACATGGAATAAATTTTAACTTACGAAAACGACGTCGCTTCTTTTCTTCTTCTTCTTTTTTTTATTTCTCGAAGGAGTTTAATACGTAAAATGTCCGATCGTAGAACAGGTTGTTCCATGTATTTTTTCCCGCAAGGCGCAACGTTCGAAACTGCGACCACTATCTTCCGGTTTTTACCGTTTCATTAACAAAGGTATTACTTTTTTCTTCGCACCGGTGTACACGTTAACTTCATATCCTGCACGTACATGGAGTATCATTAATCGTGCACGCCATACAGTTTTACTGCACGAGCAGTCAGGTGCTCAACACGCCGTTTTTCCGTTAAATCAAATTTTCACGGAGCGAGATAGAAACCGATTTAATTAAACTTCGCGAAGATATCTCTTTCTGGAAAATTACCATCCCGCCACAGACTTGAATATTTCACCGACGAAACTAATTTCTTTTTTTTCCTTCTTTTTTTCGAAAACTCCTCCGGGAGGAGAGAAATGGAAACAGCGGCGTTGCTCGTTAGAACGGCGCGTTACTTTGATAAATGTATCGCGTTTCCCTTTCGAAACGTTCCTCCGTTGCAACAAACGTTGCAACAAAAGTGACGAAATAATACCGCAAACAATCCGCTGAATACGCAGCACGCTTTATTTTCCACGCGTGCTTAACACGTTTCGGAATTTCACAAAGATCAGTTTCGTGAAAAAATCAAACTATTTGAGTCGATGGAGTCAGACGCAGACCTAGATAAACCGTGTTGTTTCCACAGATGAAACTGATGCTCGATATTCCATCGAATGGTTCGATCCGTTGCAACTTTATAGGGCGTCAAGTAAGACTAGTCCCGTAGATGACGTGACTTGTTCGAGGGCACATCTTTTCGGAAAACTTGGCTCAGCATTCGGTCACGAGTGTGCTTCAAGATGCACCCTCCCTCCTGACGACGACGACGACGACGACGACGACGACGACTACGCCCTCGATAACTTTGTAAATTATGCATGACACGGTTTCGCGCGAACGAACCTCTCGATACAGCCGGTTCTCGAGGAAAAATGCCGAAAAAAAAGGAGCAGGTGAAAGAACGAGGAATCGTTCGATGGAAGGAGGTGAAAGAAGCTTAACGTTGCTCGCTCGCTGTTGAGGTGGGATCTTCGAGGCGATCGCGAGAGGGGGAGGGGGGGAGAGAGAGAGAGAGAGGAGAGCGCTTTTTAAAATTCAGGAGAACATCGTTCGGAACGGATTTCAGCCGGTAAGGGTGTCGAGCTACAAATTGCTCCCACGAAGCACGTAATTTAAAAACACACGGGCTAGCAGCGAGGGCTCGGAGGTCCAAGTGGCCCTCTGCAAGGTGGAAAAGGCAACCAGCTGGAAATCTTGATTGCGGTGAGAGAAGGGTAACGAGTGGTGTGAAGATGCTACCACTTTGGCGAATTTCTGTCAGGTTCGCTGATATTCTCAACGAGAATTTTGATCGACGACCATGCTGCAACTCGATTTAAAACCGTTTTCGTGTCGAACAAATTGTTCCAGCCCATGGATTTTCGAGTTAATTTACCGAATGCTCTCGCGTTTTTCCAACCCCCTTCCCCGATGATCTGGTTTTGTGTACCTTTCTTGAAAAATAAATACGCGCTGAGAGGTGCTCCCGGGCTGTTTTTTCAGTACGATTCGATCGGCAAATATCGGTTTCTTTTATGCGCGAGCGTAGCGTGAAACGAGGGCGCGACGTTTTAAATGAACGAAATTTGCATGGTATTTTGGTGGGCCAGGGACAGACGAGGCGAAACTTTCCGGCGCAATTCCAAGTGGAGTTCGACACGGCATCTCTCTCTCTCTCTCTCTCTCTCTATCTCGTTCGCGTGGACGCGTGCGCGCGCGATCTCGCCAGGATCGCGGTGGATTGTCAAGCAAAACGCGGTGTTATGCATGCAAACAGTATATTTCCCGGAGTTGGAATAAACGTGCAAATGAAGTTTGTCTCTGGGGGGTTCCTTCGAGTTGCGGATGCACGTGCGCGCAAGGTGAAATCTGGTTGGCGATTCGTCTAAAACGCCAGACACGGCGAACCCTAATCAACCTCATTGTGTCAAAGCTTGCCGTGATTAAACATATGTCCCATGCGACGAATGCAGACGATATCCTCGGAATCCTCCACGGAACTTGCCTCGAAGTCGTTTGCGTCGATCGTCGACGACCTACCCTTCTTTACGCTCCGACGTGTTCTCGTTCGAGTTTAACGCAAAACCACAAAACACGGTGGATCAACAGGGGGAGTGAGGACGAAGATAGGAGGCAAACGAGCCCAACGATTTACACAGTGAATAGTTTGCGGTTCGTTAATTTGGAAACAGTTGCACGCGGCGTCGACGCAAATCCGTTACGCGTTTGACACGTTACACCGGAAAATTTATCGTCGAATAATTCAACTGTACGCCGCTCCTCCGAGCAGCCGCGTCCTCGAATTTATCACGCGACAAATTTATTTTACCCCTGCGTTGCTTAATCCCGCGTACCAACCACTTTACGCCCAACGGGACTAAACTTTCCTACCTCGATTCTTTCGTCGTTCCCGCTCGAAGAAACGCCACGCCGCGTATTTCGAGGGCCTACAGACAGACGTCGAAAGGTGGCGAAAACCGACGTCGAAATAAATGGTGTGTTTAGCCGTGACGGGCCCCGCTATAAACGCCCGTCGTGTTTCCCTCCCTTTAAGTGGACTTGAACGTTTAATTCCACTAGATTTAACCGAATATCCAGCCTATATCTGCCGGATATATATTTCCTCGGGTAGCTAGTTCCCTCTCCTTTCGTCGAACCAACCCAGTTCTATTCAGAACCCTGGAAAGATTTCCCCTTTCTCTGGCGTGCCGCGAAAATAAATGCGTGATTCCTTCTCTACGGCCCTCGCTTCCTTTCCACTCCTCTTCATAGAAACGCTTGCTCGTATATCAGCTTGTCTGGCTCAGATACGGTTGACGCCACGACGAGACCGCGGAAAATTCTCTTAAACTTTAAGATTCCATTAAGCCGCGTACACAGAACCTGTCGCCAGCAGAACCTACCGCATTATCGAATTTATGAAACCAATAAGCGGTTAACTGACGTCCACGCCGCCAGAATAATTTGCCTAGATGAAAAATTTAAAACACCGCCCTTTCTCTTGGCCCCAATCTCCCTCTCTGGGATCAAGATAAATCGAGGCGAAGAGAAGCACACGCTCTCGACCATGTTTCTTACCATCCTCGGAAACAAGTCCATTTACAGTCGAAAGGAAATACGGAACGTTTCCAAAATTATTTATCGCGCCTTGGAGAGGGGATCCTCTCTGCTCTTTCTTCGGTCCCTCCTAATTGAATCATGGCATCTGTTTCGCCGAGTTCAGAGTAGAACAACGAACGAACAGGGGTGGTGGGGAAACAATAACGCGCGGAGGAAGACGGTGATAAATAGCGGCGGGCCACGTCGGTGATTCATAATTAGATTTTAATCAGAACGAATCACCGGACACGGGAGTCGAGACTTACGGTATCGCCGATGCACTAATTCACGACGCATTAACTCCGGCGCATTCTCCGTTGGCTTTAATGGCTTCTGCCGGTTGCTTTCTGGAGAGAAAGTCCCCTCGCCACGCCTGCCCATTGCCCACGACAATTTCCACTCTCTATCTCTCTCTCCCTCTCCCTCTCTCTCGTGTCGATTTCTCCGTTCACCGAGGAATCATCTCTCCATCCAGATCGGTCAATTATCGGCCATTACCTGGTATTCTCGGTGTATCCTAGATTCGTCGAATACTTTCGAAACTCTAGACACACAACAATGGACGCCTGTTACAGGCAAATCGACCCACTAAATTTCTTCGTGTTCGCTGCCAAGAGAATTCTACCGTGCAACGGCTGGCTCTCTCCCGTAAAGTAACAAACACCGCATTTATTCGTCCTTAGTCTAGCCTCATCGCGCGCTTCCCGTATTTACGGCTGACATTCTCTTCTTCCTTCCATTATATACATATGTATGTATCTCCCGAGTAGTTGTACCGGAATTCGTCTGAATATTTAAGAACGTGGGGGGAGTGGCACCGCTGTTGAATTTTAGATCTGAACGCAGAGACGGTCACGAAGTTGAAGCCTCTTCTTGTTTTACGAGTTACGAGTTGCCGCTGAAAACACGACTACGAGTTAGCCTTCCGTCGCCTCCTTCTGCAGCCTCTCTCTCTCTCTCTCTCCTCTGATATAAGGGCGTAATTGCATGTGCTATGTAGAAAGTGTTTCCGAAAATGTGGGCATAACTTCGGAGATAGATTCCGTTTAATGCGTCACAGCGTTGACGAATAAATGTTCGCAACGATTAAACGACGCTTGCTATTTCGAAGTAGTTTTTCGAACTGGATAATAGTGGACTGTATTTATGAATGAACTGGAGCAAAAATGTTTCAAGTGTATATTATATGTATTCTTAAATGTTGTATCTGATTTGTGAATGAATGTATCTTGTACGCTACTTGCACTACTGTGTTTAATGCTGTACGACTAACGCGTTGCCTACATTTTCGAAAACACCTTTGTGTATAATACACAGGCGGTGTTAATTCGACGTTAACGATAACGCGAAATGGACCGATCGTTCGGGTATCGTCGCGACGGTTTACGTGTCCCTTGCACGAGACCAAGAATTCTCGGGCTATGCCATGGGAACGCTAGCCTCGAGTGCTAATAGACGCGGTTTCGGAGTTTAGACCACTTACAACCCTTAGACCCACTCGAACCTTTCCAGGGTTCCCGCGGCTTACCGCTTATACTCTATCTCCCTGATCGCTAATTTCGTCTGCTCCTTAAGGAGCCCGATAGACCTTCTTCCAACCCTCTTCGATTATTAGCTACCCCATTAGGTGGTGCTACCCTTCGGATAAGTAAAGGAAAATGAAGCGAGAAGCGATAAAGATAGCGACGTCGATACTTTTACGGGAAAAGTTTTCTGCTCAACCTGTCAGCTGGGTTAATTCCTCGGTCAGAAATTGATAGCCTGAAATGTTTATTAATCGAGAGTCGTTGAGAATTAATTGAAAATTAAAGGAGCATAAGGGAAAGGGAAGGAAACTTGGCGTCAGGTTAAACACCGGGCTAAACATCGCGCCGGTCGTGTTGCATAGAGCCATAAATGAAGGCAGCTGTTAAGCTCGAAGCATCGCATTGTCGTCGTAATTTTTTTACGAGGGCGAAGCTGATAACGGATCCAGAAACGACCGGTTGAACTTAAAATTTAAAGTTCGAGGACCACGGGTTAGAGAAAGACGAACAAAAATTCTTCCAGATTATACCGTGTCCCATTAAACTCGCATTTTCACGTTTTCCATAACATAGACATGTTATTCTTCAGAGCGTATTACAATTCGTTTCCCAACAAACGTTGCAGCCTGTTAAATTCGAAATCGATCAGAAAAGCGGTGGAACAATCGAAACGAAAGGCAGGTGTGAACGCAAGGGGGAGGAGCTTAATATGGTCGTCGCGCATCAGATGCGCGGGAAAGACGATGCTTAGGTCCGTGCAAAGTTTGCAGAGTCTGCTTGTGAAAACAGAAAAACGAGCGTAAAACCATGGGAGGAAGACGGTTTGTTCGCGAGAACAATATGTCGTGGTACACGCGAGACGACAAATATACATAGGTATCCTCCTATGTACACGTCTCTGGCGTTGTTTCTTTACGACAGCGCCGCGCTTCCGCCGTGCATGGTAATTTAAGTCTCGCGAGAAGATCGTGTCCTTTGTTCTTTAATTCGCAGCGTCTGGACAAAAATCGTTGCTCGCTTCTCAGCCAAGCAACGATCAATCCACGGCGATTTTAAACGTCTCGGGATAAGGTCTAGAAATATCGTTCAGCCAGTCAGAAGATTTTAAACGGAACGTATATTCTCGAAACGTTCTTTCTTTACGTTTCCAGAGAGAAACGGCGTAAAAGGGGTGAGAAAGCGGATGCATTTGCGGCGAGATATCCGGAAATCACCCCGACCCCTCTCTCTACCTTTTCAGACTTCTGTATCGTCGTGGCTGCGCGTCACGCGACTTTTCCATCGACAGAAATTTTTCCCCACTCTCTTGTATTCTGAGATTTCACGGGGGAATTGTCGCGGACACTCGACCACCTTTGTCGCGTTGACCACGACGAATCCCGGTTTGAGGAGCAGATTTTCCTTGCTCGATACCGCGTCCGGGGATCGAGAATCGGTGCAAACTTTAATTACAAAACCGGCCACCGTGTCGGGGAAAGCTAGGACCGTGCCGAATGCTCCCTTTGTGAACGTAATCTGTCCGACTACCGAGAATTCAAGTATTTGCTACTGAGCAAAATACTGCAACTCGAGGAAGACTCGTAAAGAACGTGAACGTTGATTTCTAGAATGTAGGGGACCGTTGCTTTACCTCGCACAAACCCAGAAACAGGATAGAACGTGCGCGATAGACTCTGTTTTAGGAAAAACGAGGATAAACGGAAGAAAAGAACAGGCAAAGTGGAGGACACGGTCTGCGGTCCCAGTTGAGTTTGCGTTGCAAACGAGAATTGCAAATGGCGTGTTAGAAGGGACGCTGCGTGCAAGCACAGCATCTCTTGGATCTTTATTTCGGCGCGAGCTTAATTCGTTGCAGAAACTTTCGAAATTAGCTGAAAGTTTCAACTGAAATTAAGATGTGTATCCTTTTTGTTTGCTGGGTAGGTGGGTTATGGGAAAGATTTGAAGAAAATTGCTCGATATGGAAGGTCGAACATCCGCGAAGCGAGCGTGGACCGGCTCGAGATCAAAAGGGTGCATTCACGGGCAAATACGTAAAGAGTAGTGGACAGATAGAGGTGTATTCGTGCTCGTCCTGGTCAAAGAAGTCCTCGAAACGCGAAGCTAAGAACCGTAAGTGCACCAGAAGAGTATGCATATAACCGCGTAATTGCTTTCCATTCATCCGTTTCGCGTGGATCCGCGGCTCTTCTACTGCCCTGAAATCTCGAACGTATTACAAATGACTTGCCAAAATTCATTTCGCCGTACCAAGGACGAGAAGGTATCCCTTTCGGAAATAGCAGCAGGTACCCCGTCAAAGTGAATCTCTCTCGAGGAGGATTCCAGAGGCGCGTCCCTCCCTTTTCCCTCGATTTCGACAAACTTTTGCCGAAGACTTTGCGCGACTAACGAAGGAGGGACGTGGAAAAGTTTCGTTACCTTTCGCGATACCCGGCCAATACCATCTATTCCTCCAGTGGTGGGTTTTCCGGTGGTGGTAAAGCGATGCGACTGAATGGGCATTGTGCCGCGGACAACGATTGTAGAGGCATGGAGCACGGTCTGAAAGGAGAAGTATCGCATTGTCTTCGGTGACATGGTGCCTCCGCAGAGAGAGAGAGAGAGAGAGAGAGAGAGAGAAAGAGCCAGGCGTAAGGAAGAGGGCGCAGATAGGGAGAACAAGTGGCATTCGATGTCCTCGATGCACATCCTGAAACTTCATCGACCCTCCCCCTCTCTTTTCTCCTCCATCTCCGCTGTAAATATGATTCCTGCAACGGAACTCGAATTCGACGTTTCCATTATTGGCTCACTGGCTCGTCCAAGATTCTTACCCTATCAATGCTACTACCGCAGCAATGGCCAGAAGGATAATTTGAATATTTATGCCGGCATATTTCCAGAGAGAAGTAGCTTGTTTCGCTGCCAGCAGGCATTAGCAACGGGAGACGTAACAGGGATCGGATTAATCAAGTCGCTCGTTATCTCCGGAAAGAAAAAAAATAGCCTACGCCTGGTTCTTTAATTTTCTCGCACTAGTCGACGATATCAAAATCGAAATTTACATAATTAAGGCTTGACGTCGCGGATTACGAGAATTCTTCGCGGCCTTTTCCGCATCACCACCGCGTTCTTCTCTTCGCGAAACTTTTTTATTAAACAACTTTCCCGCGAGAATAGGTTGGCTTAGTAGCGAGAAAGTAAGACGCTCGTAAAAAAGCCCGCAATCTTTCACGTTGCCTTACGCTGTTGTCACTTGGTAAACTTCAATTAATTAAAGTATATGTAGTTTGATGGTGGCAAAAGTATCGATTTCTTACGATGCCGCGAATATTTTCTACCGTGGATGTAAGATGAATCCGGGTAATCTTCGATCCGGATCGAAAGTCACCGTTCGAAACGTAGCTCCTCTACTTTCGTCTTTCTCTCTTCCTCTTTTCCGTTCCCGTGATTTCTTGTAGGCTCGCTTTGGGTCAGATAAAAATAGGGATCGCGTTATCTATCAATTTACGATACAGAAAGTTCGACTGAACGTTCGCTACTCGAGATAAAGCCTTCTTCTTAAATTTATTATACGCAACGGTCGCCTCGAGTTTCCGCAAGTATACCGAAATAGTTTCGAGGAATTTCCTTCGGTATCAGGAATTCTACTGCTTCTCGAATCTCGCTATGCTTCTCTGATTGTCGGTTATCCATGTATTTGCTGGGTTAACACTGTACACGTAATTTGGAGCAGTCGATAAAGCGACACAGTAACGACCAGGTGTCGCTTTAACGAAGGGAACCGATGAATTGCAATTTCCCGTTGCAAATGTCACATGTTTTCAATAAACGTCGACTGCGTATCAGAGGTATTCTCCATTTTCAACAGTAATTAAATTAGAGAAAGGAGAAAAAAGCAAGGAAAAATCGTAATCGTAATCCTCGAAATAAATAATCCCGATAGTTTGGGTTCATAGTTTCGACAAACAAAACCGATCCTCTTCTAGCCCGGTGTATTTCCTGCCGAAATTCCTACAATCTGTCCTGGCAAGAGTCGAACTTTTACCGCCTGCCATACATAATTCAGCAGGTCCTTTCTCTCGCTGAGGAAACGTAGGAACAGTAGGGACGAATAGGGTCAGGCAAGAAGGAAAACGAAATAAATAGTAGGTTGGTTTCTTGCGGAGCGGAAGCAACAACAACCGGCTGGAATCGCGTGTCATTTCGACGGAGCGAGCGAGTCTAGCTGCGCGGAGAAAGATATCGACTTGGAGTACTTCCACTCTTGAGAAGCCTCTTTCCACGGAAAATCTCTTTCGACTGGGAGGAGAAGAGTTCGAACTATCTCCGCGGAATAATACAACTCGGAGGAACAACGATAAGGAAGAAGGAGAGAAAAAGAAAAAGGAACGTACAAGAATTTAGAAAGACAACGACAGGAGTGCTTTTTCGTTGGAATACCTCTCGAGAACAATCAATCGTATATTTAAACACGGACATTCAACGCGATCTTTTCACTCGCGAACCTATGTGAAAACTGTGGACAGCGATGTTCCACGTTCCTCGCGAACTTTCATCCCTCCCGCTTAACGCGACGATATCGTTTTCCTATCGTACAACCTGGAAACCTAAATTCCTAAATTCTCCGTAGAAAAGATACCATGGTATCTAGCACGTCGATATTTCGTTCGTATCTGGAGAGAGGAAGAGACAGAAAGATTCCATCGTTTTGTCCTGATATTTCCGCCGACAAGCTTCCACGAAAACATCGAACGAGGATGGAAAGTCGTAGAAGGGAAACTCGTGACACGTTAGAGAGAGAGGCGAAGAATCCAGGAGAAACTACCGAGGGGTAGATTAATTCTTGCAATATGTATCGGACGTGTGCGATATTCTATTGATTTTTGATCGCAATCGCTTCGTTCCTCTTCTTCGGTCTCACCGTTCAGCCATAATGTTTTATCAGTGTTGATCCCTTGGGCACGATTTCTCGTTGTCCTTGAAGCGTAGCTCCATTTTTACGCGCCATAAGGGGCAGTAAGCAGGAGGAAGGCTTCCGGACGGTAAGGAGCCACGGGTGGCCCCGTAATTTTCCTTTAGCTTCCCGGGGACACTTTTGATCGTCTTCCATTGTCTTTCCCCCGACCTCTTCGCCTCTCTTCGCCGCTATTTTTCCTTGACCCTCTCTCCCAAGAACGCGAACCGAAACTATTATCCAACAGGAAGGAAACGTCGCGTCGCTGGGAAGTCGTTCCACAGCGTCCCGACACAGTGGAACGTTTCACGTTGACCCTATTCGATTTTAATGCAACTCGGTGCATTCGCGGGCATCGTTGCTCTAGAATTTAGAGATTCCTCTTCGAAGAATCGCTTGAAACGAACAAGTGAACATTTGCGAATCCCTTTCGACGAGCGAAAATCTTTCTCCTTCGAGTAATATGTTCGTAAATAAAGAATACTCCCGATGGAAAGTCACCGTATCGGTAATCCTAAGATTATCCAAGAACCGTCCGTAAGTAGGGAATACGGGATTAAGACGGTTCTCCGAGCAGCGATTCAATTCTCGTGGAACTCGAAACGCTTTCGAGGACCAGCGGCTCTCTGTTCTCTTAATTTCAATGGCCGGAGTATACGAGCACCGGAACACGGTCCGTGGTCGAGAAGAAACCGAGCGCGATTCTTAACAATAGAGACTCGTTCCCTGGGGTAGACGTCTCTCTCTCGACCGAAACTTACCGCTGGATGGTGAACGTTAATGCTTCATTAACCGCGGGACTTGAAACTATTACCGCTTTTCACGAATAATCGCGATACTCCCTCTCTCTTCCTTCTCTTTTTGCACCCACGGTGAAATATTTACGGCGTACTCGAGAAGGGCGAAGCCAGCTAGTTCACTCTCTATCCTCGTACGATTTACCGTTGTCGTTTACGCCTAGGGAATCACGTTTCGTATATACGTTCTCATGAATGCGTCAGAAATTCGAACAGCACTACGAAACAGCTCTTCAAGGCGTTCTGTCGTCTAATTTCACGGGAACGTATATACAAGAACTGTAAGCCGTTTTCCAACCGTGGTAAAACAGTTACGATCGAATTAACTTCCGTCGAAGCTCGCGATCGTTCATCTTAATTAGCGGAAATTTGCGGGGGAGAAAGATACGCGTCTTCGACGAAACGAGCAAGCTTGAAAGGAGATAATTAAATAAGGAGAAACGATGCCACCGCTCTTAGCCAAGATTAAATTCTTTCCTTCGATACCACTCCATTGTCTTAATTTCCCTCCTGCTCCAACCGATAACGTTTACTTGTTCAGAGGAATCATACGTCGTGTAAGAGACAATGGTAAATCCGATTTTATACTTTCATTTACTATTCGTTTCGATCAGTCCTAACGAGAAAGACGAAATCGGGGAGATACACCCATTTCTTCATTTACGCGATACTTTTTATACGCGGTCAGATAGGTATGTACATATTTCTATAAACTTTTCTTGCCTGAACGTACTAATTACATAAGAACTCTGACCTTTCTTTTCTTTTTTTAACCCCTTATCCCTACGATTCAAGTCTCAATGGCACTTTGAATTACAGTACAGATTTCGACATTGAATATTTATTCGGCTTCTCTGAAATATCGTTATTTCTTTCATTAATTTATACGATTTAAATGTTTCTGTAACTTATACCATGTTTTTTTTCATACAAGCAGACACTGCGCGATTTTTATCCGCGTAAAAAAGCGAAATCAACGTGAAACGATCAATCTGAGTAAATGGAGAGATGATTCGGGTGTATACTAGCCTGAGACGTGTGACGAGATATTACGATCGGATGCTGGGGAACACGTTGAACGTTAAGATTCGTTTTTCGAAACTTAAAGTGTCCGACTTAACGCGACATTCGTGTCCGAGCACTCTGCTGGAAGTCCATTTCCTTAATTCGGACATTTATATCGCGGTTTAGTGCCGGTCGAATGAAAGGAAGAAGAGGATTGCCGTTATGGTTACTACCTTCTACTAGTCCCCTTGGCAAAATTAATTCTAGAACCGCGGATATTAAACAGCACTGTACAGTTCTTGCGGTCCGAACGATAAACGAAATTATTATTGCATTCTAGAGTAGAGTAGCTGTGTCTCTCCCGAGTTGCCAGGCTAGCCGACCGATCTTGTCAACCTTCCTTTAATTCCCTTTACAACTGTGGCGACCCTTCTGTCTACCACCGCTAGAGGGACAGAGACACAGGAGACCATTCTCGCTAGCGCTCTCGAGAGGTCCTGTTTGTATATATACACCTTCCAACCTAACTCCTTCAGTCCCCCGCGTCTAAGGCACGGGTCTCCTAGAATGCCTTACTGACGAGTCCACTAGGAGGCCCAGGACGAAACGCAACCTTTCCTTTTCCTACGATCCTCTCTATCATTCCTCCGCCTTCTATCCTCCGTCAACATAACAGCCCACACAACGAACACACGTTTATTAAAACGTACGTCAATTGGAATTTAACGGAATCCCCGGAGATACGGGAAATTCACAAGGACACATCGTCACGAGATATTTCTTGCACGTTAAGCTAATTCGGAAACTGATCAGGCTCAACAGCCAGATAAAACGACTCGCCAATGGGAACAATGCTTACGTAATAATCGTTAGCCGCCTTCTTGTTATCGGAATTGATTCAATTCGCCGGACCATTGCTCGTAATATCGGCGAATTTTCAACCGATTGAAATAATACAGCTTATCGGCGCATCGTAGGTGTAAATCCAGTTGCTGCATGCCAAATTACGTCTCCGACATTTCCTCTCACAGGGTTAACTCGTAGAAAAAAGAGAACATCTAACCTGAAATCTAATCGAAATTTCGAAAGATTCGCATAGACAGATCTATCGAAAGTCTTTCTCGATCGATCGATAGATCGAGTAGATTTTTCTAGGTAACGTTTTCGATCCAATGAAGATATTTAACTGTCTTCGATCCACTAATTGGATTAGCCATCCTTTTTCCACAAGAATCAATGGATTTCGAAATTGGCCAGCTCGAATTGCAATTACACACCGCAGATGGTGCTCTCTGTTAAGAGATCAATAAACGCGAGCAGATTTTTCCTCTGGTGGTAATTAAATCGGTGACGGGTTTGCCTATGCCAATCTGGCGAGTTCGTAATTCTTCTGTTCAACAACTGTCGGGATATCGGTGTAGAAGAATTTGATTCCCGCCAAACAGTGTAGAAAAACTAGAGAATTGTTAATCATTTTCTTCGTTTACTCTCTCGCAATTAATTCGCCGAACAAATTCTAGTTTAAAACCGGTCACTCTATCCACGACAGGAGAAGAAAAGGGATTCGTTTCTCGCGTAAATACGGAAAAGTCTCCAGGTGTCGAGCACTCGAGGACAAAAATGCATAAAAACGATCATCGGCGTTGATGGATTAAACGTAACGCGAATTACTGCAATTGAAACGTTTGTAACGAAACGTTCTCGTCGAGGGATTTTTCAAACGGAACGATACGACGAAGGCAAAGTAAAGTGCGTCTGAACGATCGAGGGGAAATTGGTGGCGTTGAAAATTTCACCAAGAAAGGAAGAAACGATGGAATATCGAGTTTTCCATCCGAAAGAGGGAGAGATTTCAGAAATGTCTCCAGCGTTAAAAATCAGCGTTCACGTACATACATAGATTGTGGGCACAGAGAGAGAGAGAGAGAGAGAGAGAAAGATGGAGAGGTGGAGAAGGGCTGGGTACGAAAATTCAGGTTGAGATGACCCGCGTCCATCCTCAATCACGGCGTCGTTCTCCAAGTTTGAGCGGAACGAAGCAGGAGGAAGAGAGACGGAGAAAGGGAGAAATAAAGAAAGAAGATTTCGCTTGTGCATTCTGGCCGCGTTCGTTCGCGTCTCGATCGAGGAATCGAATTCTGGTTAGGTGCTCGAGCATGGAGCACGCGAAAGACATCTCCTCCGTCTTCGTCGTTCGGTGTGGAGGCGTTCCCTTGAAAAGCCCATCAGCCAGCACCGTGTCGCTTTCACGATGATCTCGCAGTCCGTACTACCTTGTCGAATAGACCGTATGGAAGTCCATCGTGCTGATTCGCGGCGCATATTGATTCGAAAGGTTTCTTCTTCGTGTGTACCTTCCTTTTCCACCGTCTCGTCTCAGCCCCTACCATTCTCCGATCCTGACGCCCTTCCACCTTCTTCTCTAGCTCGCGCTTCGCTGCCTCCACGCCTCTTTCGACCGTGATTAGATTGCACCTGCTTCTTCTCCTTTTTTTTTTTCTTTTCCCTCTCCTTTACAGCTGTTAAGAGCTCATTTTCCCTTTCCACGCAATTGTTTAAATAACCTCGCGTTTACAGAGAAAGAAATTAAGAAGAGGAGGTTTCTCGTCGTTTTTCTTTTCTCGAAAAATATTCGTTTTCTGTTCCCTGTTTCCTTCACCTCCAAAATTCCCCATTACCATCCCTACTCTAGCTTCTCTGTTCGTGTAACACGTTCGTGGAAGATCGAGGCTATTCGAGCGAGGATAACCGAGACCCTTTCAGACTCTAGTTTAAATGATAATGGGCAAGGCACACCGGGGACACTTAAATCCTCCCTTCTGCTTTCCATAAATAATTGGAGGTGGAAATGGAGTGGATTCCCCGGTGTATTAGTCGACGCTCCGCCACCCAGAATAGAGTTTCGTTTTCCGATTGCGATCCAATAGAGGCGGTCGCTTGGCTTCTTCACAGCTTACTTTGAATAATTAAGAACTCACCCAGAGCTTTCTGAATTATGTAACACGGCTGATCATCGATACGTCGATGAGCCCCGTTGACTTTTCGAAATCGAAATCTAAATCGTAGGACAAGGGATTGAAAAGAAAAAAAAAATGAACTCACATATATGTAATAAATTCAACGAAAGTTTATAGAAAACTGAACCTATCTGACCGTGTAAATAGAGGTATATAATTTACCGCGTAAAAAAACAAAAAAAAGTGCCGCGTAAACCGAGGGACGAATGTACGACGGTATTCAAGACGTCGAAGAGCTGTCTGACGTTGCGCTGCAAACTTCGAGAAGCGATCTCTCCGCGAAGCATCTCTCGTATATAAATACTTGGGTAACTATCGCGTAACAGAAACTCCTAATGAGCAACAAAGTATTAGGAACACGCGGTTATTCATCTTGAAAACGTAAGAGCGGCTGGGATGTGTACCGCTGAGATAGCTGAAAATGCAGGCAAATCGCCATAGGATTAAGGGACTCCTTTGAACGAGGTGTACGGATCGTGGCGTGGGGTTTCCGAGTCAGCCAGTTCGGGGTTTTGGCTCGACGTTGTTGATGCTGATGCCGATGTTGTTGTTCTTGTTGTACTTGTCGTGGATATGCTTGAGGCTCGTCCGTCTAGTGTTACAAGCACAGGATACACTCTGGCCGATCCTCCCAAGCACATAAGGTACACACCGGGTCTACCTCGTGCTCATTCAGGATTTAATTGGTATCAGTTACGCCTTAACCATGTTGCGGATACCGGCATACGTTACACTTCCTACGGCCTCATTAGACATTCGAATTAATTACCTTTGAGAACGGCTTACGCCGCCCTCGCATCACCTTCCAATCCAGCAACTCCCTTTCCAAACTTCTCCACGTGTTTTGAACAATCAAATTGAAACGCTTCGCTCTTTCCGTTAGGAGAGAAATCGTTTTTCTTTTCTTTTCCTATCATTTCCTACTTATCCTCGACAAAGGAAGAACGGATAACGGCAATGCCAGCTGTGCTGCATCTCTCGATCTCTGTTTTCGTAATCCGATCGAATGCTCGTGGAAAAGAAGTCGTGAAACAATTCCACGGTGCCGGTTCCTCTTAACGGCGTACTCTCCAGATTATTCTCCGGCAAATATTTGGCCTTTTTCCAATCGTTCCCACCCCTGGATCCAGGCATAAACCACATTTCGGGAAAGTCATGGAAACGCTTTTGCTCTTTATCATTCGTTTGCCCACTCCACCACGCCCCTTCCCGTCTATTCTCCGTGTATTCCTTCCTCCCGTCGGATCTTTTCTCACCTGATCAACCGCGAATTCCTTTCGTTTGTCCGCGATGCGAAACAGACGATTTTCTTCGAGTCGTTAAGTCAAAGGAATCGATCGTGACGATCTAGTCTAGTTGATCTTCGAGCTTTTCCCCCATTTCTTTTTTTTTTTTTTTTTTCAAATCTCATAATCCTTCTCTTCCCACAATTCCGACTGACTTCACAAACGCCACGTTCGTTGCTCCGAGCCGACATCTTTCACTTTGGATCGAGTCAAAGTTGCCGGAGAGTTGATAAAGTTGTGTAACTCGTTGCGACACCGTACGTCTTAGCCCGTGTGCCTTCTACCTTGAAATTGAAACACAGAGATGTTAATCAAAGCGGAACATCGACGAGGCTGATGGCGCAACTGACACGAAGAACAAGCTGCTTGATTTAGGCATGTGGTAACTGCTGACGTCACTCAACATCTCTCTCTCTCTCTCTCTCTCTTTCTTTTCACTCGACGACCTTTTCCCGTCGTTTCTTTCTCCTCTCGACTTCTACCGGTCCGCCGACTCTCGGTGAATAATGAATCACCAAGATCGATGGTAACAACTTCACTCTTCTTTCCTGCGGGTATGTTCCTTCCTCGAAGCAGCACGCCATCCACAGGAATATTACCCTTCGGAACGAGATTACCGTTTCCAGGGAAATATACGACGTCACCGGTGAAACTACCAAATCGGAAAAGTTCACGCATTCGATAGGACGCGGAAGGAATATCAAGTGATTTTAATTGGACCTCTGTTACGAATATAATAAGCTCCTCGTCCTTTCTTGTGTTTCCCTCGCCGAAATAAACGAGGATCTTCGCTGAAATTTTTCCCGGTGAAAGGCTGTACGTTATTTTCTTTATGCAGCCAGTTTTATTTCGCAGTAAACGTCCGATGATACTCGAACGAGCATGCTTCTTCTCGAGGGTGGAGCGAGAAGGGAGGGTGGGTCGTTCTCGTTGAAAGTAGTCAAAAGCCGCTTTCATTGTCCTCGTTTCCAGTTCCGCGGATGGAACTCTCGCCACGGAAAAATACTCTTCGAAGAAGAATATTGCGTAATTTTAATTGATAATTCTTTCTTTTCTGCCTAACCACGACCGCGGCACAGTTCTTCCTTTCGCGTGCTCCCTCACTTCCCCTTTCTCCATTCATTGTCAGACGAGTTCTTTTTCCTCTCTCGTGACCCTCTAACCTCGGTCCGTTGCTGAATAATGAATCTTCGCCCCGGCACAGTAACAACTTCACTTTGTCTGCCTCGAAGCATCTCGCTGGCACCAACTTCCCCTCAGATTTACACCGACGTTGTGCACCACCAACCTTTCTACATATACAACGGCATACCGTGTTGTTACGGTTATTTTTACAGGCATACGTTTCACCTCCTGCTTCAGTCTACTCGTGCTAGATTTTACGATCTTTCGAGCTTTGTTGAATTTGCACGTTCGTGCCGACTAATTATCGATTCAAAGTGTTCTATTCCGCTGCTCACGTTTCCTAGCGTTCGATTTATTAGGTTTAATGATTACGCGATAGGAGAGCTTAGGCGAAATAACTAGGCAACGTGTCGTGTGATCGATTTTCATTCTACAGTTTAGTGACCATATCTGTACGCGAAGATTGCTCGAAAAAGGTGCTCGATTAAAGTGCTCGATGGTCTCTGAAATTGACGACTACTGCGAAGAACCGAATAATTCCCGGACCCGTCTCTGGAAAACGGAATAAATATAACAAAGACGACTAAACAGCCCCGGTCGACTTCTTTTATCCGAATAACGGAGAAAGCATTCTCTCGCCTTCTCGAAACGCGATTCCGATGATTTCCTGGGATTTAGGTGGCACCGTATTCCGGAAATAATATGCCACTGTTTTGGATTATCCGGTGTAGAGGCAACGGGATTTAGCCTGCGAGTACCCATATCGACGCACGCGTAAGCTCCAGCTCTGAAACCCCTACCGGATTTCAAGAACATGCTGTTCGAAAACGATGCTCTTCGACACCACCTGGAATGACTGTGTAATCTTCGCCTTTCATGATCTGTTCGCCGCTGGTGTTAAGAGGCTTCCCTTGGATTAAGAATCTTAAGGGGACTACTCAACTTTAAACGTTCTCGGTGTCGACTGTCGCGTTAATACTCGGTGAAAAGTGGGACGCTGCTCCTCTTCGAAATGAACTTTGTCTCTTTATTTCAACAAATCGGTCGAGATGGTACTTTGAACAACCGTTCAATAGTCAATTTGCGGTACAGAGCTCTCTCGAACGATCGTCGGCATTGTTCCACCGTAAACTGAAAGTGAAATACTGGGACGCGCATAATGTTGCGATGAAAGGATTCACGCGGGATGTTGAGAGAGTCGAGGATGAATCAGGACAGGCGCGAGGGGATGAAAATAGCGGTGGGAGGGAAACGAGGGCTCGATAGGGTGGAAAGCGAGCGAGGCCGCAGAAAACCGGCCTTCCTGTTCGCCCTCTCTTTTTCCTCGAGCCACTCGAGTGGACGAACGTTTCCGGTGTATTTATTTCGAAGCTTCCTACCATTTCAGAGTGGCAAACGAGCCTCGCGGAACGATTGATAATTCGAATAATCGCGTGAAGAGATCGAAATCAACTTTCTTCGTCTCGAAAGCGATAGGTATTTTAAATGGTCGTTGTTACCATCTATGAATTATCTAGATACCGATAAAAACGCAAAGCTTCCCGTCGTGTCTAGATGTAAAACAGATAAAACGTATCGTATATTAGAGGAAAATACGACGAAACTCCAAGTAACGAAATTACCAATTTCCCCTCGGCGCGTATCAGACATTTACTCACAAAATCCATTGGTACGGGCTTTCCGAATGTAATGTTGCTAAATAACGCGTAACAATGGTATCTACGATAATTGTCGCTAAAGCAAACTAAAGCTGAAATGTTTCAAGTGTCCCATTGATTTCATTGGGAGCGTTGCCATTTAATTCGGTCGAGATAACGTTCGGGAACAACTCGATCGTTAGATGATCCTAGCCTGGGTACGTTATGCAGCCAGAAATTCTCTCTCTCTCTCGATTTCAAAAGCGGGCGAATCGCTTGCTACTTCTCAAAAGTACTGAAAGCCCCGCCGTATTCTTCTCTCCTCGTGTCATTTCCCGAAAAAGGGAAATCCGATCAGAAATTTCTCTCTTTCTCGAGACGAAATATTCTTTCCGAACGAAAGCAACGATCTTTCTCACGAAGATATACCAATGATCTATGAACTCCACTCTGGTATATACACGGAATAACGGTTGAAAGGTACGTTCAAGAGGTCTGTAGTTTTAAACACCAAACGAGTCGTTGTAAAGAAAACAGGATTGCAACTTTCATCGAGATACTCGTGTTTGTGTGCCGGGTAACACAAAGGTAACCAACCGCAAATCGCTTTAAAGCTCTCGTTACATCGGAAAGCATTTTCCCTGGGTAGAGGTGGAGGTGGGTGAGTGGGAGGGTGGATGGGAAAATCGGTCAGGCAAACACAACGGAACGTGAAACGTTTAGGACGTGCACAGAAACATGCACACGCGTGTAGCGCATTAATTGTTTAACGTGTATTTGTTTTGTAATAGAACTCGACGCGGTTTGCATAACAATTGTACGAATATGAACTAAATCCGATAATGTTTGACTATCGTTTGGCTGACTCGTAACCGCGTTTACTATCGGTAATCATTGCTTAACGAAACGGTTACATACTCGGTACACGTGAGCAAAGTTGGATCAAATTTACCTATCAACGCAAATAGAATTGGCCAATGCCGGAGGTACGTTTGCACTTTGCTTTCTAGCTTTCCTCTCGCTCGAGAACCCTTCGGAGCTGAAAATATTACCATAGGCAGAAAGTTCCGACAAAACGAAATTTTCGAAAGATCGAGAATTGAGGAGATGGTCGTCGGTCTCTGTAGAAACACCGATGACGTTTCAATTTTCATTCGTGTCCCAAGACACGGCGAACAGTTCCGACTAGACGGTGAAAATTTCACGCGACAAGAACCAGCGAAGGAACATTTATTGCTTTTACTTACTCAGTTCCGCGACATTTGCATTTGTTTTGACTTGAAGTTACCGCCGCTGCTGGCTCCTCCTCCTCCTCCTCCTCCCCCTACCACAGCTCCAGCCCCTGAAAGATGAGAATGGCGAAAGCATTAGTGTAATTGTCCTCGAAACGAGAAAGCGAAGGTGGATGAAAATAAAGAAGAAAAAGTCGGAGGAAGGGGAGTGGAAAAATAGAGCTCCTGCGAGCCACGTTCGCCATCCACAGCCGGACTTTCGCTTTTTCCTCGCAATTTTTCTTCCTACATTTCCATCGTTTCGCGATACTACCAGCAGCTGCTTAGTTTATTTCCCCCGATCTCGCCCCCTCCGTTCCTCCTTCATCGAGAAGATTGAATCGGGTTTTACCTTCCGCGAGCGGTTTTATCAGCGAGTCAATTTTTTACGTTCGCAGCTTTGCAAACCTGGCTGAATAAATATTTAACAAGCCATTTGTCCAGAGTTGAATGAAAAAAATAAAAAAAGAGCAATTTCGGTGTTTCGTTTAATTTTGCAAATATCACATGGACGAAGGAAAAATGATCCAACGTTTATTCTCCCCGTCCTTGCGCGAACTCGGAGGAGCGTAAATTAAAAATAAAATAAAATTCGCCCGTTGGATGTGAGACGCGCTTAAAAGTCACCCCTCCAGCCAGCCACCCTTAAAATGTTCCGTTTGCGTAAAAATTTTTACGCGATATTCGACGTGGCGCGGTGCGCCACCTCGTACGACACCATTTTCCCGAGGATCATTTCTCTCCTTTGCATTAATACGGTCCCGTTAGCCGTATAGTTAATTGCACCCGGGAGAGAACGAAGGCAAACGCGGATGTGAAATCTCTGCATGCCTCCTGTTTCAGGATCATCCGTTCTTCTGGCCCGCAGAAACCTCAGAACACAGCCAGAAGTAATTCCAAAAAATTACGTCTGCAAACATTACCCAATTTATATTACCCTGGCCCTGTTTTACCGCTTCCCGTGCGGAATTAAAAATAAAAACCGAGCAGAAATTTTATCGTCCAGCCCTCATAACTCCTCCGTTTCGCCTTTCGCGCAACTTTCAGTTCTCCTCTCTTCAAAAAGCTTCGCGATACTCGTTCACGTGGAAAGAATTTCAGCCAGCAAAGGTGAAAAGGGTAACGGAGAGAGAAAGAGAGAGTGTGGGTGAAACATATGTAGCAAAGCGTTAGAGTTTGAGGCAATGAACTACAGAATTCGGATGGCACAACCTGCAAACGAGCAAAGCGTTTGGAAAGCGATTCTCTCAGGGAAATTGTCGTCGACGCCCGACACTTAAACAAATATCCCTAGGGTCTTGAATAGTTCCGAGACCGTAGGCGAGATCGCAGGGAAAAAAGCTTAAAAAGCTGAAACTTCCCGACGCCCATACCACGGTCCAACTTTTTTCCACTCTTCCCCGCGGCCCACTCTGAACCCTCTATATGTATGTATATACCCTATTTCGTCTCCGTTCAGTATCACTTTCTTCCCTTCTCGCGAAAGAGAGGGAAGGTAAGTGCTTACGGGTTTCCCGCTTGTACTCGAGGCTATACAGATTAAAATTTCGCATGAACAGTAGCGCAAATACGAATGGCCGGCTCTCTTTGTTCGATCGGTAGAGTATATCGAGGCCGTAGAACGGGTTGCGGTAGAGGTTCGATTAAATGGACGGTAACTCGTCATTTTTCGATCGTCTATTACCAACCAGCTTTCATTATTCGTTGTATCAATTACACGCTATATTAACTCGACGCCGTATTTCAAAAAATTCTCCGGCGAAACAAAACGTTCTCTCCAATCGAAAAAAATTAATTAAAAAAACGTTAACATTTTATTCTTCTCTCTTTCTCCTTCTTTTATTTCTTTTGCTTTTTTTTTTACGTCTCATTTGCCGCAACATTTTCATCGAACATATACCGAGACTAAAACCATTCTCTCCGTATGATGGAATTACGCGGAGAAAAGCCGGAAGCGTGCTTTCTTTGCCCCTACGCAACCCTCACCGGCTTCCCTCTGAGCTACATATTTCCGTTGACCCACAATTCCTCGTAGTTCGTTAACGTTAATCCGCAACGAATAGTTGAGCAGTAAAGGAAAAAGTCGCTCACCTCTTGGCAAACCTAGAGAAATCAAGCTCCTCCTTCGTTGTTCACCTCTATGATTCCCCTACTTCAACCTCGAAACCGGAAATACTTATTCGCGAAAACGTTTGTCTTTCACGACGGGTTTCTTTTTTTTGTTATCGATCGTGTCGCCTCTGAGGCGAATAAATTGGCGAGGAATCGATGGATCGTCTGATAGTCCGATCGAGAAGGAAGAGAGGAACAATCTTAGTATTCTCGGTCTCCCGATCGAGACCGGAAGAAATAAAGTTTCACAAGATAAAGGTTTCCTTTTCGAGCGTTAGAGAAAGAGAGGAGAGTGAGAGGGCTCGAGGTAGACGGAGGAAGTGGGCAGAGGGTGTACTCGAATGAAAAATACACGGCGGCAGAGTTGGTGGATACGCGTGCACACACCATGGTATATATAGTCAGTAACGGTGCTCCGACTAAACAACCTGGGGGTATAGATTTATAGATGGACGATACCCGCTGGGAAATCAGCATCGTCTGCGCTTTCAGTGATGCCGGTGAGGCCGTTGGTGAAAATGAAAAAGCACCAACTTTTCAAGTTTTCATTGCCAGCCCGAAGGGTTCCTCCACTACTCGTTACTTTATGGTGTCAGGGATTTCTCCGAGTCGACGGATCGTTTAAACAATACCCCTGCAACGCGGCCTCGATAACGGTTCCGACCTTTCACCTATCCATCGACAAAGAAACTCTGATTCCTCCGGAGATTCATTTAACTTTTTTCATTCGGATCCTTTAGAAAGTCGTCTCGTCGACGGGGGAATCGAACCTGGGGGGCTGAAAGCTTCCGCGATACCAACTTTTTCGAATCGATTCGCGAAGAAAGTAGCCGCAGATTAATCCAACTTGTTCAATTCGAGGAATTCTCCATTTCCGTTGTCGTTAAACGATAAAAAGAGAAAAAGGATTTTTTTTTTCGAATTCCTCCGCAACGATCGCATGCTAAACTTACTTTTCGAGTGGTTAAATGGGAATCGAGAAAGTTGAATTCACGCTGGTATTTTTTCATAGTTCGTTATCCGTCAATTCTCTGTTTCAGTGCACCGGAGCAGCTTCGGGAGACTTTTCGGAGCGTGTGGCGGCCCTTTTACACCCCTCCTCCACGCAAGACGACTGCTAGTCTTCGTAGACGTTCCTCCGAAACTGTTCTACTTTTCCTCCAGTGAAGAGACCGATGAAATATCCAAGGGAAACCTTACTGCACTCGCGGAACGAATTGTTCATCATTTTCATGTCAACTCGCGTGCTTGAACGCGTCTCGCGGCATATCCGCTGTACGATTAAGCGAACGTCGAAGTTTACATGTGTCAACCTGTTTCTAGGTATCTGTAAGCATTCGTGAATTTTTCTACTTCGAAAATTACGCGTTCGCCAGAAACATTCCGTTCTTCGGTCCGTTCTTTATACTTCAACCCTACAGAAAAATCCGTTCTCGTTCGAAACTCTTTTTCCGCAAGAAGAACTACAAGCGTGTCGTGCGGCATATTTCGAAAAAGTCATGTACAGACTAATAGAGACACGGTACTCTTTCGTGTCAGTTCCTCTTTTTCTTTCGCAATTATACTCTGTCGTGAAAAATCAATGCCGGAAGGGGTGGACGAAATAAAAGCGGTCGGAAACCTAGAGAGCACCTCTAGTCTCGAGAATGCTACCGAGATTGCAGACTCGTCGAAAGGCGTTTCTTACTTTTTTCGCGATGCAATTATACCTCAAGAGTTCGAACTTCAAGATACCGTACAATTTCTTTTCTTTTCTTTTTTTCTTTTCTTTTTTCACAATCTCCTCCGTTTCGCAGATTCGAAATTTCGTTAGCCGATTCCGAGAGGAAAGTCAACCTTTCGGAAAGAAGAATGGAACATCCTCGGAATTACACCACGGCTACAATCCTTCGGCATTGGTCAGCGAAAGAGTGTACATTCTCTTTTCCCTTTTTTCACGAGAACCACGAAAAAATGTACCGCTCGACGTGAGCGCGATTCGATGTCCAGAAGGAAGGAAAATAGAGGAAGAGAAAGAATCTAGTCGGTGGGAAAAGCAAACAATAGGTTGACACGGGGATAGGATGGAAAGAGGAAAAGAGACGGATAAACCGATACTGGTGGCCACATGGTAGCTATGAAGATTCCAAAGAGTCGGAGCAAATGAGTGACACGTAGATAAGAAAGGGGGGGAAAAAAAGAAAATTGTTGAACACTCGAGGACCAAAGAAACCAGCGTGAATAAATACAAAGAGAGAGAAAGAAAGTTTTCGAAAATTATCGATCTCTGTCAAGTGGAACGAGAATCGGATAACGAGGTACGGGAAACGATCAATGGTGAAAATGAAATCCTTTATTCGCGATGCGTGAAATTACCAGAGAGGATAATCACGACGGCTAGTCTCATTTTTAGGAGAAATTAGCGAGAGGTTTTTTACAAGTCAAAGCTTGATGAATTTTCGCGAGGCGACCGTGCGATATAACGAACACGCTGGATTTCCGCGGGAACAGGCCAACAGCAGGCGCGCAATGATTCCTCATAATTAATCATGTCACGGTCCAACAGTATCGCTTTATTGGTCGCGGTACGTTTAACGGGATTTCGAATTTCCCCGCTGCAAGGAGAGCAATTTTTGACTGGAAAGAGTACATACACCCTTTAATTGTACGAATTAATCGCCACGTTTGACCGAACCAGCAGCTCTTTATTCTCTCGTTTCGACTCCCCCGTTTATCCACCTAAAGTCACTTTTTAATACGCTTCGCCATCCCCTCTTTGACGACGGTCCTGTATTCGAATATTTACAATTAAACGCTGCGCGAGTAATGCGTTTGAAAAATAACATTCACCGGAACCGTCGCGATGGAAAGTAATGGGAAATGTTTCCCATTTCATTCAGTTATCGTATTATATTTCTCAGCGTGATATTGGACCACGTATGGAAAAGAGTTTGCGTCGTTGGTAAGTTACGGCAGGAGGTGTGGACCCGGTTAGAACGAACGTATAAAC
The DNA here is from genome assembly GCA_951804975.1 of Anthophora plumipes. NCBI lineage: Eukaryota > Metazoa > Arthropoda > Insecta > Hymenoptera > Apidae > Anthophora > Anthophora plumipes. The sequence continues at coordinate 25,834,514 of OX638114.1, forward strand.
AGCCAAAAGTTCTTCTCAACTTTCGAATGCAAATATGGAGTCTGAAACAATGGCATAAAAGTGGGAGCTGTAAAGCACGGAACACAGTCAGGGATAACAAGATTCGACGGATTGAAAAAGGGGGAGAAGTTGCAGAAACGATAAACCAGGTTCGTTCGTTTCCTAAGAGGAGGGGAGGCAATAATTCGAAAATACGAAAGGAGACGAAGGGAGACGAAGAAGCGTTACGTCCGGTATTAACCGAGATTGCTCCGAACCAGGAATAAAATGGAGGAATAATTTATACATCGACGTTACTGGAATTAAACAAGACAGAAGTGGGCACAATAATGAAAACCGCACTTTGTTTTCTCTCCTTCGGTTCCTCATGAAACATTCAAGAGCTCAGACAAAAGCACCTCGCTAGACGATGATCTCTTCTGTCCCGATCGACGAATACCACTTCAACTCGAGATGGAACAGAGACAAGCGCGGGTGGAGCGTGGAAAAAAAAAATAGACGGACGAGAGAGGAAGAAGGAGCAAAGATCCTGGTGTAGAAGCTGTGGTTTTGGAGGGCAGCTATTATGCTTTCCAAGATTTTCGAAAGCTCGAGCATTGTTTCACAACGGGAAAGGGCCATGCTCTGGCATCTTGAGTCGAGGCGAAACATGGGCTACACTCCGCGGAAGACAAATGAACGTTCTTTCCCAGCGGCGTGGTGGGCTGTGCGCCAAACTAGAATCCACCTTTCTCTTTGCCAGTCTTCTGCTCCTTTCTTTTCCTACCTATACCTTCTCTCTATTCCCCGGACTCTCCTTTCTCTACTCGTCTACCCCTCCTCGCCCTCGCCCCTTCCCTTTCTCCCTTTCTTCCCTTTAATCCCAGCCTTTTTCACTCCCAACTCTCTGCTCCTCCCTCTCTCTACGTCGTCTCTTCGTCCCTCTCTGTTGTTTCCCTTCCGCTCGTCGACCACCCTCTTTCAACGTTGCCACCAACGTCGCGTCCGCGAATTTTCCTGCCTCGTTGATCGATCAGAAAGTCTTGGGAAATTCGTTAAAGACACGTTAACTCGCTCCTCTCTGATTTCCCGCTCGTCCTACGCTTTCTTCTTCTCGCCTTTCCAACCCTCCTACAACCAAAGAGTGTACATCTCACCGAATTCAAGTCGGTGAATAACCGGACAGGACAAGGGAGGCAGATTCTTTAGTTGGATTCCTTTGTATTCGAGGAAATTCCGCCGGCTAAAGTTCCGGCGGTGATGATCGCTGAAAAGGGCTACCTTAGGCAGATCAATTTACACCGAGACGTGCTATTTCGCCCTCTATTCTTCCGGGACAGTTTTCTCTTGATTCGGCATTGAGAACGTAGGGAACCTAGCTTGTCAAGTCTTTCGTATATTTACATTTTTCGATATTTGAATTTGGAAAATTCTGGAATTTGAATTTATCAAGTTTGAAAAGTTGCCTTTTATAAAGGTGTTTAAAACGCGTGCAGCGTTTTTCGAGCACAACGAACTAGCTGGCCGTGGGAAAAGAGTTTCGAAGATTTGCTTGCTTCAACGACGGTACTCTCCGCGTGTTATAATACGAGCGAAAAATATTTCTCGCGATAGAACCGGGTATTGCTTTCCTGTAACAGACACAATTGCGCAAGTGTATGCATCGTACGAACAGGTAGACGCACACAGATCGAGGTATGCAGATGTGCAAAGCTGATGTGGATCGTGTGTAAGCAACGCACTTAATCGTTCGTGCGACCATGGACACTGTGAAGACCGCAAGACTGCGTAAACGTGACACGCTACCGGTACTCGTCGATCGTTCATTTCCATTAATACACCCTCATCTGGCGTCGAATGAGTTCGAACAAACGACAGGAATCCGCGACGGGATCCGCGGATGTAACACAGCGAGATAAACACACACATACGTTTACCTATGCACTTTTCGCGCGAGTGTACAGCGACTCCTGTTAATATTCGGGCAGCGTTTAAAACGGCGTAACTTTCTTCAAATTCGACGAAATAATTAACGAGAGTCACTGTATCGTCGATCGAGGTTCGTTCGTCAAAGAAATTCGTAGACTAATCGAGCCCTGTTAATTGAGCTATTAAACACGCTAGTCACTAAGCTATACACACCATCGATTACTATTCTTAACGTTTAAGAGCGATTTATAGAGAGGAAATCGTCCCGAGAATCACAGCTAAGGAACGATAAGTTTTGCTCATGCACAGTACAAACCCAGCTGCTTCCTTTAAATTCTCTACTCGCTCCTTCTCCTTACCACAGCGCCCGTACCGTCGTACACAGGTTTCTTTTCTTTTCCTCTCCTCCTAGATTTAGATTTGGCGAGGCAAGTGAGCGCAGCTGGGTTAAGGATCAGAAGGATCTGATTAAATTGCTCCTATAAGATGCATCCGCAGGTGCAACCCTGGCCGGATGGCTCATCGGGAAGAGTAGCGAATGCATATTCCGAAATGGACGATTTTTTACGCCGGCTTAGTCCGTCTGGGGAAGATTGCATTTTTCAAATTTGCTTCCGGATGGCGGAACGCTCGCTCGCGTGTCCGACTCTACGAAATTAATCGGGAAACTCGAGCAGCAGAGCGACCGTTTTCTCGTTAAATAACAGATTTTCTCGACCCACTGCCATGGCGACAGTAGCCGTCGGTTTTCTCGCATTTTTGAACTTGGCTACAGCGTACAACAACCGGAAAAGTAATTATCAAACGAACAGGTGCGAAAGTGGAAATTGTTTTCCCGCTAGAGTCGAATTCGCTTATTCACCCGCAACGATCGCGCCAATATGTCATTTCGCCAAAGTTTCAGAGTAACCGAGTAAAATTCCGATTCCCTCTCGAATCGACGATTCCTCCCTCCCCCACCTCCAACCTCCAAGTTTAAACGTACAATATCCGCGTTACTTAAGCGGAACTAATTGTAAGTCAGCTCGTGCACGTCAACCAGCCGGGAGACTCGATTTTTTAACATTTCTATCGACAGTCCTTGAAAAGTATACCATGAAAGTGCATAATCAGAAAGAGCCGGCCGAATCCAGGGAATATCGGGAAGAAAGAGGAATGTTTGAAAGAAGAGAAGCGTCGATATTGGCCAGGTTCGAAGCGAGTAAAGCTGAATGACACTGAATCGATTCGGCCAGGGCTTTCGTTCTCTCAGATTTCTCTAGATAATTATAATCGGTAAGTTATGTATAGAAAAAGCGGCAGATCGATGAAAAGGGCGACAGGAATCATTCGGAACGGATGAGATTCGCCGGCGCGTATTATCGTTGTACAAGCTCGTGTAACGAGTGTATATACATGTACGTACCTCGACGAGGATGGCAAAATTCAAATGGAAAAAAAGTATTATAAATATAAATAAATAAATAAATATATATATATATATATATATATATATATATATATAAATTATAAGTTATATACATAGATATTATAAATAACGTATCGTAAGACGTAACTATCCGTTGGTACATATCGCACTTACAACCGGTAAAGATTAAAAACGATGCTTCGAAAGTGAGAGTGAGAGTGAGACTCGGAGAGAAAGAGAGGAGAGGAAACGAAGCATCTCCTAGTGTCGAGGAATATCGAAAAATCGTCCCGAGAGAAAGATCGAAAACATTTCCTGGCGGAACGAAAAGGAAGACGATGCGACGAGACCAGTTTGAAACGAGACTCGAATAAAGAGATCGTTTATTCGCGCGGCAAAAAGAGCTTTGAGAAATTAGCAGCAAGAGGAATTCGTTGAATAGCGATCTCGTTGCATCGATCTCGATCGTTGCCATGTTTGTACGGAAAATTCACGCACGACAGTACGAGATCGCCTTTTATAAATTTTATACCTCTGTAATGGAAATCCTTTCGCTCTTCTTTCCCGCGGGCTGTTTCGCGAGCAACTCAAAGTGACGCGAACTGTCATGAACTTTCAATGAAAAGAACAACAAGAAGTATCAAACTATAAGTATTCGTTTGTTGTCCCCTTCGAGCCGATTGTACAGTAACTGTAGAATGTATCGAGTGGAGAGAAAGAGAGAAAGTGTGTGTGTGCAAGAGAGAATGCAAGCGATACACGCGAATGAGAATGAGCGAGGAGAAGAATCAAATTCGAATGGATGACTTGTGACACGATTTGTAAATGCAGACACGACGACATTACACGAAGTCTCGCGACACAACGAATATAATAAAAAACAAAAAGTTCTTCGTTTTCTACACATTCGACGTGATAGTTATTAACCCCACCCCATTATACTATGCTATTTCAGTCTGGAGAGTTTTTCTCTCGAGTACTTCAATATCATTTCGTGTGTTTAACTTTTTGGGTAATTCAGAGAAGGAGTAATTGATTTGCTTCAACGCATAATTCGTTTAATATCGAGGATCGAAGGGTAAGCACGGTTTTTCTTTGCCGTAATAAAATCATAGGATGTATAGCAATTTCGTTGTTCGTCATTGCGCCAGGAATACAATTTCGGAGGATACAAATTGATAGGATTGCGAACCATTAAGCTAATATCTCGTTCTATCGACCAACGTGCGTTTTATCGATCGACAGATTTCGCTGTGCTCTTACACAAAAATCCCCTCCCACTCGGTGCGCGTAACTAACGAATTGATAAATCGTCCCCGGGTGTACCAGGTTTTCGCATCGGTTGTTTACTTCATTCTCCTCTTCAGATCGCGCTGGGAAAAAAACAATGGAACCGTGTATACGTTTGCATACTTTATACCGTCCTCCTACATACCGATGCGAATTATACTCTATGCAACGCTTTGTGTTCTACATTTTCCCTGACCTACATTATATTGTACCGTTCCGTTCTCCTCCTTTCTTCTAATTGTTCCGAAATCAGTGAAAAACTTTCAAAAGGGGAACATACACGCGTAGCTCGGTAGACCAATTTCAAAGATATCCTTTTCGTTTAACTTTGTCGATGGCATCGCGACCAAATGAAAGGATAGAGATGATACGTTACGTTGACGTAAAAAGTTAATCGCTCGGTAGAGTCCACGCACATTTCACCTCAGAGATTCGAGTTACTTTGTGAAAATACCATAACTGCGGCTCGCCGTAAACCAACGAAACGGTATACCCAGAATCGCCGGGAAGTTGATAAAATACGTTTGTTGTGGCACACGGGGGCCAAATAACGCGCCGATTATTTGCAATTGAATTACCACCGCGATAAAATAAATATGACGCTCGATATCGAGTAACCGAACCTGCGAGAAACCAAAAAAAACAAAATGAAAAAAAAGGAAAATTACATATACACGTACGACGTGCACATTTTAAACCACGCAACCCGGCGAAATACAATTTCCCTATATTTTTATGCCTCGCGCGGGAATAAAATACACGCGTCGGCGCGATAAATCGCGGAGACCTTCCTAGCATTTTGTTCTGGACAACAGTCGTGAACAAAGGGTGTACGTCACGCTCGGGTTTTCGATTCAAATCGGCCCTAGAATTTCTCCGTTGAAAATTTTCCTCTCTCCCTCATCCGTGCCCCTCTCTAGTTCACGTATGCGCTATCACCATTTTTTTCCCACTTTTCTCTTTTTTCTTTTTCGTCGTTTTGTTTCATGAAACGTTTTGCGCGCGCGCGCGCGCGCGCGCGAATCGGATCTTGCAACGCGATCTCCACGGTAAATCATTTCGATCCGAATGAAATCCCACGCGTACGTGGCCGAAAAACGAAAGCCGGACGCGCCACTCACCCTCCTAGCTGGCTGGCTGGTTCGCTGAAACTTTAAACAATTCCACCGGGCCGAATCAGACTTCCTGTTCCACCGGATAACCATTTGGATAAAAGCATCGAACGATTATTTACGACTGAGGCAACGGTAAAAATTCAGCTTTCGAAGTTCGATCTTGAAAAACGCCGATGCCCCGCCGCGAAATTCTATTCCGGTGCCCGGTGTTAGACCACCGTGGGAATTGAGAATTCCACTTGGGGAGTGATAAAATTCGATTCACTCGGGTCTTAAATGACTATTACGGCTTATTGTTCGGGGAATTGACCGCGCGAAATCCAACGAGCCCCGGTGAACAACGGTAAATCAATTATCGCGAAAAGTACGCGCAGAAATAGCACGGTAATTAAAGGTGTAGCCTTTGCCCTATACGACTCGCTACCGTTCGAGGAGGATCGTAAACTCGATCGATCGACCAGCACGTTTTGTCGGTGATACAAACTTCTTCAGATTCGTCACACCTATCTTTTTTGTTTTTTTTTTTGTTTTTTGTTTAATACTGTCTCCACCTTCTCGTACACTTCTTGATGAACCATCAGATATCGACAATTCTAAGGTCCTCTTAACTCTCTCCGAGAAAGACCGAGAAGAGGAACAAGTTCCCCCAAAAGATCCGCGATGAGTCACGGTGCGTTCGACTTAACGAACATTTTCTACCGTAAATTCGAAACGCTTCGAAATATATATATATACCTATTTCATTCCCATCGGCGAGCAACCGATCACTAGGTTGCAAAGCAAAAACTTGGAAGAACTTGTCCCTCCCGGCGCTCTGGTTCGTTTTACCTGTTCTACAACCTACGTCCTTTCGTTCTTCTATTTTGCTCGTTCGGGAGAAAGTTGGTTTGACGGCGATAAGCGTGGAAACGGTTCGTTAGACCGCATAAGGCGGGTATTGCAGGCTTTCGATACCGAAGTTAGCTCTACGACTACCCAGCACACACGTTAACTTTACGCTCTCATCGACCGGCTAAGAAACCCGATCTTCACCAAGCGTCAAGAACAACTTTCTTCGTTCCTTCGAGAAACTACCACTCTTTCATTTCCACTCCCTTCTCCAACGTTTCTACGTTACCTGTTTGTTTACGAGAACTCTCGACGTATTCATTTTCTACGTTCGGCAAACTTTCGAAGGTTTCGTACATTATTGTTTCAATGTTACTGATTACTCCGTTTTCACGGAGTACCGACTATCGTCAACGTCTGTTTGTTGTATTTTAACTTTTCGGATTTTTGGTCTCGATTTTGTTAGGGACAAGCGCTGCGCAGACTTACTACCTGCTGCGTTTATTTGCGAGGCGTCACTTCAGTTAGTTCTTCGTTTAATAGTTTGCCAATCGCGTATAGTAAACCACCTCCCTTGTCGAAGTCAAACAACGTCTCATCTTCGCCGAATGTATCCTCATCGAGGAATCTTTGATCTTTCCTTACATCTCGAAAATCAGAATGAACTACGAGTAGACTGAAACAGTTATGTTTTAACGAAAATTTCCATTGGCTGCGGGGCAGAGAAGATAGCAGCACGCAAGGTTAATCGAGAACATAAAGAACCTCGCTCGAAGCCTGCAGTTACGTTCTTCTTCGATACCTTGAAAACAAACAGGCTGAACGCACGAATAAGTATAAGCGCGTAACGAAGGAACAAGAGGAGGCAACGAACAGTGCAGGTCAAAAGAAATCAGCCGTGTTTGAAGGTTGGTTGGCGGAAACTGCGGAAGCAAAGGAAACAGGCCGAGTTTACGAGGAGTGCGACTAGTTGGGGAAAAAACGGAGGAGACCGCAGTCAGCGAAACGATCTTTTAGATTCCCCGAGAGATTCTCAAGGGCGGACAGGTACGTTCGTTCGGACATATACGAAATGCTTTCTTTTTGCTGGTCGAACGAGGGAAAAGAAGCATCGAGTTCCCCGTAGTAATCCGTGAAACCGGTGGAATACTCCTCCAAGCTTCGTTCAACCAAAGGAAATTAAAGATAAACCGTTTTCTTAATCGTGCACAAACGAACGCGACGTTCTTCCGTGTTGTCGAACGATTTTATCTGAAATTATTTCGTCGAGAGAAATTGTTCCAGTTCGTAACGAAGGAAAGAGCCGTTTCCTGTCGGAAATTCCACGTCGCTGCGGCAGAATAAAGGCAAAAGAGAAGAAGAATTCGTAGAGAACTGTCTAGAAGGGAATTTTGTAGCTCGACTTGCGTGTAAAAGCAGTCGACTGGACGAAAAGAAAGATCGTGTCAGTACGGCGTTGGGAAAAGAGCAGCTGGCCAGGATTCACGTAGTTCGAAACAACGTGGCGAGTCGCGAAACCACGTTTAAATCCGTGAAAAGGAGGGATTTTTTGCGAGTCCAGCTCCTCTCGACCCATCATTGTCTCTCAAGAATCTCATTCGCCTCGTTTCGTTTCGTGTCGTTTCAACCTCCACGACCGGCGTACTTTTCTTCAGCTTAAAATTATATTCGCCCCGATAAAGCAAAAGAAGAATAGAAATAAAAGGAAGTTTCCACGTTCCTTCGTTTCGACCATCTTGCGTCTGTCTGTGTTCGAAGGAACTTCGAACCTCTCAATTTGTCCTCGGCAAATAATTAATTTTCAACTCAAAGAACGTTATAAAATAAAGATTTTCCGTCCCTTCGCGTTCAACCATCCCTCGGCTTTATCCATCTAACTTTCACCGAGCTATCCCCTCCCTCTCTCCCCTCCCCTATTTCCCGACTCTGCTAACAACCGAAGACAATTGATTTTCACATTCCTCTTTTACCCTATTCTTATCACGTTTCTACGCGAAACTTTGTAACATAATTCCACGGAACACTACCTACATTTCTTGTATTTCAATCTTTTTTTCATCCTGGCATTCTTTCGCGCGGAGTTTGCGCGGGCATAAACTTTCAAGCTCTGAAGGAAATTCACCTCGAGAGATAGAAAATAATTAATTCGCGTTAGATAAAAGATCCTAAAGCAAAGTCCCAGGCTGCTTTTTCCAAACTTTAAATTCGCAACGTAAACTTTCCCATTTTCCTTTTTTTTTCTTTCCCCCCCCCCCCCCCCCCCGTCCTTTTCAGATTTCATATTCCTCGGTTAAACTCGTAAAGAATGTTTCGCGAACGAGTCCGGCAATCTTTTCTCCGTAACATCAGGATAAGTTTACTTCTCTTCCGGCTGCCTTTTAAAAGTTATCGATGTCGAGTGAGAAATATGTACTTAGCTAGGTATATCTATCAGATCTCCGCTCTTTCGTTTACCCCGACCTTCTTATCCGTTATCCCAGGAAAAACTGAAGTAGGTAAATAATACGATCAAGAGTGTTTAATCTCCGTCGCTATTATCTCTCTCGAGGAGCATCTCGAAATCGCAATATACTTCTTCGCTTGCTCCTGTAACCGTTTCATCCCCCTCTCAACTTTCACCGAACTTTTAAATTGACTCCGGGACTAGGTGTGTAACGGAAAAGCTACCGGCGAAACATGATTCACGCGAAGAACAAACGCATCAATCCATCCTCTACGAATGATTGTTATTCGACGAAGAAGCAAATCGATTCGCGGACAAACTCGATCGAGCGTATTCTTTGCAACTAGAGCGAGTTTCTTCGCCAGCTCTTTCGTTCCAATTCTACCGCTAAGACCCTTTTCGTGGTTCTTAAACATTTACCAAGCCGTCCCGCTTCTTTCATTACATTTCTCTCGATTCTTCTTTCACCCTCTTCCACGAAACCGGCGCGGCTTCCATTTGTACATTAATCCTCCGCGAAAGACCGATGGTTTTTTACCTCCGAGAAATCAAGCCACCTCTACGGCACGAAGTGCTCTTGTCAAAGTATTTTTATTTTCGCCACCGACTTTCCCGAAGGCTTTCATCTTTGTGTCTGCGATAATAATGCTTCTCCTAAGCCACCCAAGCTACTCCCTGAATTAATTGTCGGCGAAGGAAAGAACGGTAGAGGGAAGAAGGTTAGAATTTTTGATCGGTAATTCCCGAACCTATTCGATCGAACCTTTCGAATCACCGTTGCTTCTCTCGTTGCTTCCTTTCTCCTAACCCGTGAAATTCCATCCCGATAACATGTTCAAGCATGCGTAGTTGTACATCACCGTTAAAGCTGTTGTATTTTTCCAGAGGTAAACTGTGAAATATTTGAAAATTTCCAAGCGGGGAATGTGGCGGCGAACAAAACATGGGAAGACATTTAATCTGTGCGGCGCGTGTTTCGCCGCAAAGGGATAATAAATTTTACGCGCTCGTTTTCGAAAAGCCGATACACACGCAGAGGAGAGAAAGCATTTTTTATATTCCTTCTAAAGAAAATTACACGGACGATGGTTCCCGGGAGTGTGTTCGTTTCTATTTTCCGACGAGCAACGACCGCTGTTAAAATTGCGCGCGTACTAGAGAACGTTTCGTAATAAACGCGACAAACGCAGAATCGTGCCCGCTTTATTCAGCCACACGGAATAACGATATACATGTGTAATTTTCCGCCTGACGAATATTTTCTAATTATTCCCGACCGCGGCGTCTACTCGCCAATCCGTATAATTCTCTGTCAATCACGTTTATGCATATGTAAAGGTGTCTGGATGAATCTGCGAATATCCCGACTCGCGCGATTTACGACGGTAGTTTGGATTAGGGACGTTCAAATGACGAATGCGCCGCGCTGCGATTAATACCGGTAGAATCGAACGGCCATAAATAATTTGCTTTATCAAATGTTCCACGTCCTTAGATTTATATTAGCGTTCCGTTTAATCCCGTTGCGAGAAAACGTCCCCGAGAATAATAAATTACACGCTGGAGGACGCGTGTATCGCTTTCGCGTCAACCATCGGAATTACGCTCGCTCGAGCCGAAGCGCGAGACTATCGCAATCGTGGCGTATCTTAAAGAGGGAATTTTCACTCGGCGGTATTTCAACCGGTCGTTTGAAAGCCGTGCATCCGGTGAAAAAGTAACGGAGAAAAATTGTGAAACGCCTACCGAGATCGCTGGGTTTCCTCCGTAGCCGTTGATGAATTAGCGGTAAGCTTAGGGAACCGCGCGTGACACGGAACGTTTTATCCAAACCGAACTAAATGGAAGTAGTTTCTTGATTGTTTGCCTACTGGCTACGGGAAAAGGTCAGGAAATAATGAACTTAACGAGAGTACCAAAAAAGGAAAAAGGCGTGCGCAAGTTGCACACATCCCCCGAGGGGGCCTACCCAGGATGCGTTTTCTTTCTTCGTTCACCTTCCTCCGATCCTCTCCCTCCCTCTTCCCACTCCGCTTTCGTTACCAGCAGTTCAACAGAACGCGCAATTTAATTTAATTAAATCCCAGTTGACAAAAAGCTGAGCACGAATTTAAGCGGAGCTTTTCACGCCGCACAACTGCAACGCCACCGGGAAAACTCCTCGCGAAACAACAATTCTGAAACTTATCAGCTGCAATTGCTTCGCCGAAAGGAGAGAAAGGAGGAGGCAAAGAAACACCGAAGCTCTTTAATTTTTCTTTTTTACACCGTGTATGACATTGGCAAGCAACGTTAACAATGACACGGTAAACGAGCTGAAATGGACGTTTTCGAGGTTGAAGGAGGAAGGATAACCGGTAATCGAAAGGTAAGGGTCATTTCGGGTATCGCCGCGTTGCGTCGGCTGGCAATAAATTTCAGGAGGAAATTCAGTGAAACCACCGGCGGAACTGTTCGACAAATTCAGGTGGGTCCGCGCCTTGCCAAAGAGAAACGCGTGCCAGGATACGGCTATTTCAATGTTTCACGGCGAACACGCGTTACGGAAGAGAGAGTACACGCGGAGAGGGATAAGTCGTCGGAACAAGGGAGATTCCTCAGGAGTTCGACCAGGGTGGCACAGTTAGTTAGATAGTTAGTATTTACTAGCTGCGGATAGAGATAGGTGTATGTCCAACGAGTACACTAGCCTTACCTCCAGCGTACCAGCTACCGCAGTGCTTCAGAGAGAGAGAGAGAGAGAGAGGGAAAGGATTCATTGTGTCTTCCTTTACCAAAGTTCCACCGAGTACGATACGACTTTACTTGGTACAGAGAAATTATTCCGATATTACAAAACATTCTAGCGTAAGTAGGTAGGTAGGTAGGTTTGCTTAGCTTTGCTGTTGCACCTACATGCGGCAAAACGTGATTAAAGCAGCTCTAACGTACCTACGTCACAGTCGATCTCGTTACGCTGAGGTACGATCAATTTAAATGGAAGCATGCACCGGAAAATACGATGCGGCTGTAGGGGTTTCGGTAGCGGGAGAGTGACAAAATGTTGTAATACTCCTGCAACTATCGAGATAACGAAGCACTGTCGTAAAAACAAAAATCGGGCGCTTTGCAACGTGCCCCAAGTATCGATTTTTCGAACGACGTGTCAACTAGGTTCCCTTCTAAACAACGAATTAAATATGAAAGAATCGAGAGAGGTTCGACGAGCAATCGTTGCGCACCGTGTACAAATATCGGTGGAAGAAAATTTATGGTTGCGGGTGTACGACGGTGTACCAGGTGACCACGGAGAATGGTATTATTCCTGAAGGGGTCGTAGGAAGCTGATGGCGTTCACCACGGGCTATTGTTCGTGGCTGGACGAGAGGAACTATTAGACGCCTAGTTTAGTGGTTACTGGCCCCAGGTTGGTTCCTACCGTCTCGCACCGATGTCGACCTCCTCGTTCAACCCCTGACTCCGACTTGTCCTACCTCTCTCTCTCTCTCTCTCTCTCTCTCTCTCGGTCACTCTCTCGCAAGAGAAACGAAAGACGCCTCCGGGAATCGAAAGACTCTGGGACTGCTGCTGGGTACTTGCTCATTGTCGACGATGTCTCGTCTGTATTCATACCAGCATTGTAACAAGCTTCTCTACGTATATTTGTCGACTTTTAAGGTGACTCCTTTGTTGGGCGAAACTTTCGAACACTCTCTAGTTGCGCCTCCGTTCGTATCTGCGCCAGATATTCTTCGCGATGTTGTTTGCAAACACGGGGCTTCGATGTTTTTCTCTTTCTCTCGCCGCGAACTACATACTTGGTATGATACGGGAGAAGAGAGAGAGAGAGAGAAAGTCGACGAGAGATGCAGAGAGGAAAGAGAAGAGAGAGCAAGTTTTTCGAGACAGTCGAGCACGCAGCGAGAGAATTAAGGGCGAAAAGGGAACAAGGGAGAATAGTGGTAGCCCGCAGGTCGTTAGTCAGGATAATTAATTCCGAGAGCGAGTATTAGCGAAGGCTCACGGACTCGTCGGGTCTCCGAAGTGAAGACCGGGATAGATCGTCCTGGGGGCAATTTTCGTTTTCGCTGATCACCGGGAGCTCTCTTCTCCCTTTTACCTTCTTACCCTCGTGTTTTTCCTCTCGTCTACCGTCGTACCCGTGCTCCAGAGGTGTTCAATTTCATACGTATCCTTTTGTTCAACCATTTACACGAAACTACAATAACGCTTTCGAAGATAAAAGGTGAAAAGAAAAGAGATCCCTTTAATATCTTTTTTCACCCTTATCGTTTACCGGTCGACACCGGCAGCACGAGAAAAAGATGTTCAGTTGAGATTCAGACGGCCAGGCTCAAAGATCGGCTGATTTGTTCCGCTGTAAATACCGCAGCTCGGAAGGAAGAGAGGGGAAAGACAAAAGAGAAGGAAGCCGCTTCCGACCCACTCGACTCGATGGGTGGTTCTCCTCCTCTCGAGGGGCAAAAGCGCAGAGACAGCTCTGGGATAGGAATGAGACATAGAGAAGAGAAAGAGAGGAAACGAGTGTAGTCGGAGGTAGAGTCAGAGTCAGGCTGGGGTGTTAATTACATCAGTGTGTGCTGGCACGTTGCCCAGCCGTTCGGGTCTACGTATACGTGTTGGTAGAGGATGTTGGTGCGAGAAGAGGGAAAAGGGGAAGCCCCGGGCACTCGACGGAAGAGAAGAGAAAGGCGAGACCAGAGAAAAGATAGAACGGAACGAAAGGGAAGAGGGGAAAGAGAGTGGATAGAGAGGAAAAGATGAGAGCAGAGGTGGCATGCGATCAATGAGGGGTTTGGCGCTCCATTGGCACGCTGCCCGTTCTACCATCGCCTCGCCTCTAACTCTTCCCTCTCTGTACTTCTTCTTCTCCTCTTCCTTCCCGTCTCTCTAACCTCGAAATTTCTTCGGCATCCGGACCGACAGGAATTTCGCATTCTTAACCCTGCTTTCCGCATCCCGACTGAAACTCGGCCGGAACTTTAAACCCCGTTTAACGTCCAGGTAGGAACGATGATTGGTTTCATTTAAATTTCAGTTTCTACGGAGTTTTAACTAGATTCCACGCGTCTTTGTACCTTGAATCGACGGACTTCTAGGGAACCAAGGGACCAATTGAAATAAAAACAATTCGAATCGCGTTTCACAGAAACACATAGACAGTTGCCAACAAGTGATTCTGATTAACGAACCGCGAGGCGTGAAACTGTTCCCCGTTCCTCTCACAATACACCAATCAAACTTTCACCGAACGTATAGAAAGTCGACGGTGCTCTCTCTCTGAATCTCTCTTACCGGTTACGATTCAAGTTTCGCCCAGCCACGACGAGAAATCTCTCGGAAATTTTGCTGGAACGATGGTAATACGAACGAGAAAATCAGAGAGCAACTGAAATTTAAGAACGAATCGCTCCCTGTGAAACGTACAACCGATTCTCACCGGGTTACGTCATCAGCTACGAAGAAAGGAGAAAAGAAAAGTACCTTCGATTGCGATCGAGCAACGAAGGAGAAACAAAATGAGGCGTAACGATTAGCGAGATTCGTACGAATCGCCGCGCTTATTAAAATGAAATTTCACATCGACGTTCGTTACGTTGATAATTGTTCGTTACAATAGAACGTTAACAATGCACCTCTGTGACAACAGTAGGTAACGTTAAATAATTTCGACCCGGAGTAACGTTACCCCGAACAAATTGTCCCAGAAAAATTTGCCGAGCGGCGAAGGAAGATAGGACGCGAGAGAGAGAATAATGTCGTTGTACAAATTCGTCGAAAAGTATGAAAAACGGAGCGGAACTCGGGGAAGGGGTTCGGTAACGTAATCGTTCTTGCACGGGCCACCACCAAATCCGCTCAACGCGGCTTGACGGACGACGCTTTTAAGCGTCGATAATTCGCAGCCATTTTTTCATAGGCGACCTGTGAAATCTCCGAAAACGAAATTCATGAATAAAGCGAGTAAGCTATACGCGGAAAACGGGAGGACCGCGTGTATAAATCATCGAACGATCTCGAAAGTAAGCGTCGAAAGTGACAAGAATCGTCAAGTTCAATTTCGAACGTAGAACGTGCGGAAACATCGAACCGCAATATTATTTCGACACTTTCAGAGTGTCTACATTTTTTCCCCCGTCTATTTTACAAGTTGACAGAAGGCGGCTGGTATTACATCATTAAAAAGCAAAGTTTAATTTCACCTAACCAGGTAATTTTTGACTTGTGTTTCTCTTTACGCATGTACCCACTTCTAACGGTGAAACGTGTAAAACCATCGAAAGGAACGCTCGTGGAATTTATAGTATCGGAAATGGTAATTAATGTGTTTTCAATTAAAAACTGTTTAAAAAGCTAATTATTTTAACGTCCAATTTCGAGCGTTGAAACGTTATAAAAATATAGGAACTAGCGAGGATGATTCTGAAAGCATAAATTCAAAAGTAATCCCGAACTTTTTATCTGCTTTCTCTTTCCGCGAATAATGTAATGCTACTTCGGTCGAATCTTATATTCATATCGTATACTTTATAGTTCTCAAATAAAACTGCTCGTGCAGCGTTCCTTTCGGAATGATACATTAAAAAAGAAAAAAGAAAACAAAAATAGTACGAAACTTATTCTTCAAGTTTAGTTTACTTTAACATCGTAAAAATAGTTAAAAGAATTATTATATAAATCGCGTAAGCATTCGATTGAAATTATTGAAAAGGAAGACACACCTGATGCAGTATTTTTCCTATTTTAACTATACCTGTCGCTCAATTTCACTTAGACCCTTCCTTTAGTCTCCCAAAGTGGCTACACTCATCCTAACTGAAACTCGTTATCCTATTTCTGTAATACGAAACAGAATTTCCTTAGCCTGACGTGGTACGAAACGTAAACGTTCGGAAGTATATTAACGCGTTACTTCCCGCAAGTTTCCCTCCCTCTTCAAATGATTTCGTTTAACGGAAAACCAACTTTCAACGAGAGTAGAATTATGAATTCGAATTGTTGAGAAACGAAATGGAAAATTCGTGGAATGTGAAAAGAAAAATCCGATAATTTCGAGGTGATTTTTGGCGTCGTTCACCGAGCCCGGACAAGAAACGATCTAATTGGAAATTATTATCGCCGTGACACCTTCCTCGTTACTTTCTTCACTTCTTTCGTTCTTAATGTAGCGTGAGTAATGTTGCAATTAGCGCCGGTAGGCGCGACTCGGATTATAGTCAATTTCTTTCTAATTACTTCGTATCGGGTAGAGAACCGAAACAGAAGTTCAAATCGACAAGAACTATTTCGAGAATGAATTGAACTTTTCCACGAACCTTTCGATTAGACGAAAGAAAGGAAGGTGACATATAGACACTGTCTTGTTGAAAATCAAAAGTGACGGAAATATGCATGGGTGTACGTAGAGAGATCTAGGGACGCGGTTCGAGGACGAAAACCGAATTGCATCGTTTCATCAAAAACTCCTACGCTTGCTTGGAAACAGTAGCGTAGGTCAACGTGTCGAAGGTCGATAAACTCGCAATTCGAGGGAAACCCCTATGTATGTACATAGGTGTTCGTGGAAACAGCTACGGCGCCGCTTTGCTTCCTCCGCTTATTTATGCAAGAAACATCAAGCTATTACTTAACTTCCAATTTCTCAGCCATGATCGTTTCGCAATGTCTCGAACGTTACCGTCATTCTTCCAACGGTTTCACCCCAACCGAGTATATATCTCTACATATTTCATTTCTAACGTTTCTGCGAAAAACGTGATGGGAAAGTTGAGGCGTGTGCAATCTTCAAGCGTGGCACATTCCCATAAAATGCACTACGTATAGAAAGGATCCTCTTCGACAATACAAAAACAAGGAAAAGCTCGATTATGTTGTTAATTATGTAATTATCGTGGCACTCGAGAATAAGTACGATTTAAGTAATAACGAGATTAGATGAACTATGATCGCAAAAGGAATCTGACGTAGGTATTACAGGCAACAATAATGTTCGAACTGCAAATGCTTATGCTTAGTAACCGGAGATTCTACATGCAGCTTGGGGCTTTATATATGATCGATGTAGCGTCAGATAAACGGACTAGGTACTGTCCGCAATATCATGAAAGCTAGGATATACGGATTATACCTTCTCAGCGTCTATCAGGGTAACTCGATTAATCCAAACAGTAATCACCGCGTACAATGAAAAATGACCAAGGCAGAGAGGAAACTTGCGCATTTCAATCTTAGCTAAACATTCAATTGAGAAAACGTGGCTTCTGAATATCGTACAAGTTTCACCCTTTAATCTGCTATTTACAGTTTCTATTGATCTCCGCTGTTATTACCGTTGCTATGGCTTTCTGATTGGCGTTCCGCGCCTATGTACTAACTGATTAACTACTAATGGACCCCGTAACGTTGATGCAGCTTTGCTCGAATAATTTACGAGGATCGGTGTGGTGAACGTTCCGAGGAACGTTGCGATTCGCTAAGTTGGTCGCGTACACGAACTCGTGAGAAATGAAACGAAAATGAGTCCCGCTATAAGAAAGATCACAGACAGCACGAGACGATCGAGGACATGATTCGATCGTGGTAGGTCTCTTCCTGGAAGGGTAGATAACGATGTCGCGTCGTTATTAGGGTAGTGTGTGGCAGTAAGGTTTCGTGGAAAAGTCATGGCGATCCGGGGCGGTTATTTGACAGACTATAAAACGTTCTCGCGGTATATACGTGTATAGAAGGAGAGAAAGAGGGAAAGAGGGAAAAAGAGAGAGGGTGTGTTCCCTGAAGTAGTAATGCACAGCGTCAGGCCAGACGGCGCTGGTCTCTTATTCAGAACGCATAAGTTATTCGTTTAGCCTGCACCGTAGCGGCGGCATGAGTCCGTTGTACGTGGTTGGCGTGTCACGAGAACTGCACACGGCTGCACACGTGCACAGCCTTCTAAGTCGGCTAACCCAGACCGAACCAAGTAAAAGAAAGTATCCGCTGTTCTATCTACGCGTTTACCCTCCAGCCAACCGTATTTTCGGCAAATGATCGTCGTGAAACCATCGCTGGGAACATTAGCGATCCCTTATTTCCTCTCCATTCCTCCCGCAGCTTTCTCCCGATCCATCCAGAAGGAATACACGCAACCGCAAATACCGCGAGAATACCGTCCATTACGTAAATTTTATTCCCTTTCATTCGCGTTTAACGAAATTCCACGGAGGTATTCCCATGCGTGGCCTGCTTTCAAGCTAGCCCAACGAGCTAACAAACCCACTCGTACTTGACCGGTTCTCGTAACTCGAGACAAGTCTGGTCGAATCGCGTGACACCGTTCACTCTCCGGCTTGTTAATACGAAAAATTCTTGCCTCGTTACCGGCGAACCGATGCGGCAGAGAGGAGAAAGGAGGCTCGGAGGCACACAGATGTTCCATAGGCGTTAATATGTCAAGCTGTAATTGCAACATCCACTTATACAGGTAACAGCCGACAACAATACGAACGGCGCGACGCGAGGAGTAATGCTCGACGTAATGCCAACCGGACATGCGACACGCGCGACATGCGCTTGATCGAACCATCGATATCCCTTAAACGACAATCTACTAGCTAACCAGCTGTACACGAAGAATCAAACGAAACATTTCAAACCACAACTCTACGGAATTGCAGCAAAGAAATCAATCGATGTTATCACATATATATTCAATGGTACATCGTTCCTCTTCGGTTTAAAATATTATTGCAAATATTATTCTCGTTGTATTCAAACAACGAACCCCTGCCGAATTAATCGAGGCAACGAACTTTTGCAAGAACAATTCATTCAGAAGCTGCGCGCGCCTTTCCGTTTCGCGGTCAAATTGCCCCGTTCACGCGTGCACCAGGCTTCCAAACAAAAATCTCATTGCGGATGCGCGTCATCAATATTTATAAGTGCCCTTTATTTTTCCGCTTTCGAAAATTTCGCCGCTCTGCCAGCCGCGAATTCACAGTTCGTTCGGTGAATCTCCAGCAGACGATAAATCTCTGAAAAATTCTCCGAATTAAATATTGAACCTGTGATATAATAAACGTTGCGAATAAAAAATGCGAGGAATAAAAAGGGGAAAAGGGGCACGTTTGTAGAAAGGAAGAGAAATGTCGCGGGAAGAAAAAAAAGAGCGAGCATGGATAAAAGAATGAAAGCAGCACGTAAATCTTTACTCTGCACGCAGGAAAGCTCGTCTGGGCTGGAGGAGCACGGCTAAAAAATACGATACAGGAATGGTGTATACGTGAAACGGTGGGGAGGAAAAAAAGAAGAGAAACGCTGCGTCAAAGCATCTATCAAACTGGAAGGAAAAAATGGTTAGACAGAAGAAACGATCGTGGAAGAAAAAAATGATTATATCGTATCGAGAGGAAGATAGAGAGCACGTGCACATATCCGCGTCCAGCTGTTTTTTCTTTTTTTTTCCCCCGTTGTACAGAGATTCGGAAAATTGTCGACATCACAACGAGATTTATCGTTTTCGCTAGTGGATCCTCCTCTATTTGTTCTACATTTCGCACGTATCGAGGAGGAAGGCGGGTAGTGCAAGCCTGTTGAAATATCGCGATAACAGGACGAAGCGCGGGGTAACGAGAGCCCGTCAAAAATCCAGGCTGAAACGGTGCCACGATCTCTCGAAGAGAGAAAAACGCGCGGAAGGGGAACAACGGCGGGAGAATGGCCGAGGCAGAAAACGACGAGAAAGGGAGAAAGAGAGAAAGTAGGCGAGACGGGTTGAATTTTTTCAACCGAGCAGATTTCGTCGAGAGGATCACGATATTTGTATGCGACAGACAAACGCTGAAAAGCCTGCTCTCCGCGTGAGACCTCGTCACTCGCTCTTGCTTTTGTCCAAGATTCCACCTTGATACGTTGTCCAAATTTTCCATACGTCAATTCTACTCTCGCGTTGGATAAGGTATAACTTTATCCCCTTCCTACGAAAAATTATCACGAACGATAACCTGAAATACACCTGCACGTGTATTTAAAATAGAAACGTGTGAGAAAATGTTTCGTAAAGAGAACGTAATCCATTCTCTCATAGTTTTTCTATTTCTATTTGGAGAGGCATAAGCGTGGATGTTATGGTTAGATAGCATATTGTTTCGCGATCGATTCCAGCAATATCCATGCGTTAAGACGATACTTAACCTTGATTAACGTCGCTAGATCGCGTGGTGCGGGTTTAATCCGCTTTACTAAATTATCGGCATTAATGAATCACCGGAGAAGAGAAGGGTACAACTGTGACGATGATACAGGATAACGGGTGTGATCGGGGAAAGTCGGTTGCTCGAATTTCTCGCGAGAAAATCAGCTAACGTAGAATAGAGTCCTTTTCGAAGAGAAAGGCTTGTACTTATATACACATATTTGCCGAAGGTAGAAACGCATGAACCAGCCGGAACGAGGAACCAACCGGCTTTACCGTCGACTTTGCACAATCTAAGACAAGATCGAACAAACGGTGTCTGCGTTCGGATTACAAGACGTTCTAACTACGCTTGTTAGCCTTCGTTGCCTGTAGACTTTACTCTTCGCCTCGATTCGCAACGATTCTTCCACCTCCGTATTGTTTCAGCCATTTCTCTGATCGAGGAAAGCATGCCTTTCCTTCGCGAAATTCGATCAATTCGGCAAACTCACTTCCTCCCGCCTCCTCGAACTTTCCTAATTTTATTATCGGATATAATTAACCAGGATTTATCGTCGCCTTATTCCGGACACTTTTATTCGACGAACGGCACAATGCGTTTCAAAATGCTCTTTATTTAATTCCCCGGGTAAACTTTTCTAATGTAAATTTCTTGTCTGAAATTCTTTAAAATGTATTATAATACTTCGCTCGAGTATGCGAGAGTACGTGTCACTTCTCGTACGAGCCAAGCGAAAAGTTTTAATGGAATCCGCCACCGCGTTCCTCGGCTGTCTGCCTATTTAAATTACGCGTTTCGAGTCCCCGTCCCTTCCCCCCCCCCCCTCTGACTAGCACCGAATCTAACTATCCGACCACCGCACCGAAATCAACCCCGAAAAATTTGCTTCATCTGCTTCCAAAACTCATTAATCCCATGTTTCGCCGAGAAACGTAATTGAAATATTTTCCACGACTTTTACCAACTGGCTCAATCTGAAAACATGTTGGTCCGCTGTCCCGCAAATAAGAATATCAAGCTACGTTAAATATGGGAATGGGGAAATTCGTTCGAAAAAAGAAGATCCCATCACCTGTGATCGTTCGGAGTAAATTAAAGTGAGCGACGACAATTCTAGCGACGGTAACTAATGGAAAAAGGGAAAAGAAACCATTCGGTTGCAATAGAGCAATTGATAAAATCAATCTGATGAAATTTTCCGATAGCTTAGTTACAAGGAAATAAACAAGCGAAGCAAAGAGACAGACAAGATGGACGGAAACGCGATCAAAGTTTCCAGAGGATACAAGGGGAGGAGTAACCCCACTCCCATGTCCATTTGTTCATATCAGAACAGTTCCTCCGGCTTGCGATAAGTTTGCCGGTCCAAGTTTCGCGAAAGGAACTTCCGTCTTCCTTCTACTTCCCTTCCGTTCACCAGTTTATCCACCCATGCAGGTGGACCGACCGGCAAGGTCTTCCTCTATTTTTTCCACTTAATTCTCCGGACACTTGGCCGGTCTAGTAGTCTTCCTCGAGACTTTTCTAGGAGGTAGGTAAGTAGTTCGAGCGACCGCGATCGGGGGGAATACTTGACGCGAACGTTCGCTCCGTGCGTCGCGCTCGCACTCGTACTCGCACTCGCACTCGCGCCGACGCTCTATGAAGTAAGTACTTACAGGAACATTTCTCTGCACCGCCTTTCGACCATCGAGGGTCCTTCTTCTGAAGAGAGACTCGTGCATGTAACACCCTTCGTCCGACAATATCGTGAACAAAAGAATTTCGAACAACCTCCTAACAAGTTGGTACCACTTTAGAAACAGACTCGTTCGTCGTGATTCTTTTTGTTAGTTTCACGACGGATATTCCGAAACGCTCCTTCCTCCTGTCCCTCGATATTGTTCTATATCTATAGATATAGAGAAATAAATATACGTGCCACGAGCTGCTAGAAATGAGTTGCTAGGAGTTGAAGCACGAGGGTAATTCCTCGAGATGGAAGAAAGAGGTTCGTCAAAAGCATCGTTACTCGCGACACCTTGGTATTCTTATTTTCCCCCTATTCGGCTTCCTTTCCTCTGAGCCGAATGATCTCGTTCTTCCCTTTCACCCACTTTTTCTTCTCGTTCGCGCCGATTCTTCTCGTGAATCGCTCATTGTCCCTTCTAATGGTGCTTTCATTCCTCCCGCATCGTTCTTCCCGCCACCTTCGAGCAAGCTTTAGCATCGTTTAATCGAGGACGCGATGAGATTTTCGAAATCGGTCACACTACCACGACAATTCGCAGACGGGTGTGTGACTCTTGAAATGAGCTCGCGTGCAAACGACAGATTCAATTTTCAACCGATTTGAAGGGACGGACGTGTAAATATCGGCGAAGCGCCTCCTTTAAAGGGAAAAAATTCTCGAAATATTCAACATTCCGCTTCCCGATCCCTTCGGTCTCTCTTTTTTCTTTTCTTTTTTCCAACGATTAATATATGCCCCTTCGTGGTGAATCTTGCTCGAGAGAAATCGGGTGTGAAAAGTTCGGTTAAACGCGTACTCCGTGTGTTCGATTTTCCTATTAGCCCGCGATTTTTCTTCTTTCGTGAATATTCATGAGCCAGCAGCGTTCTTCGCTGCTTCGATGTTTGCTCGAGGGGAAGATCATTTGTTTCCAATTACTTTGCTAATTTGCGTTGCATCGTTAAAAACAAACGGGCGAATTTAAATAATTGCCACTAAAGGATGAGAAAAGAGAAAAAGATGGAACAGGCTTTACGCGAGGTGAAAAGTAATCATTGCGCAATTGCGAGAACGTTCCTATTCAATTTCGAGCCTAGCAACGATGAGCACAGTGACCATTACAGGCCGTAAACTCGCCTCGTCTACCGTGATATAGTCCAGAAAATGCCACGAGGTGAATTTAGATTACGCGTGAAAATAAAGGATGCGTTGCAGACAGGAAAGTGTCGTTTATTCCGTAATTAAACACCGCACGAATAGATAAAACTGATTTTCACGCATCACACCCAACCTGAAACATTCCTACGTTATTAACGCGATATCGACGCGTATTTTCCATTCCACGTAAGATAAAGGAAAACTCGAGAGCGCAGGATTTTAACGAATGAGATAGCCCTGCTAAAGCAAGTAGGATATCCAGCTATGTATGTATATATGCCGCGAGTCTCGCATTTACAACAAATAAGGAACAGAATAAGAGATTAAGGGATAGAAGGAAAGAACGCTCGGAATACGATCCAAAGAAGAAAGAATGAGCGTGGAATGGGGTGGGGAAAGGTATGAGATAGAAGAATCTTGAAATTGTAAATAACTAGAATGAAGAAATTGGATATAGAGCCAGAGTTTTCATTTCAAAGGATTTAAACGTCCCGTTACAGTCCTTCCGCACCTTATTACTACGACACGATTCTACGTGATTCGAAATCTTCCACGCGGTACTTTTTATTCACCGTGGAATTTTGAACAAACTAAATGCGATCTGACGATTATTCCCGTCTTATTATTCGTGGGTTAGTGCACACATTAGCAAACTAGGTTTGCGATACACTTTCGGCGGATAGGAATTCGTCGGATTTTAATGGAACTCCAAATAACCCACGTACGTGAGCTAATAGAACTGAAATCTCTTCGAAAAACCGGTGTTTCACTATGATCCACGTATTTATACAACGCTTCATTCACGGTCACGAAGATTGCTAATTTCGATTCCATTTTGGACGAATGTAATCGTGCATAGAATACTTTTTCTCTTTCTTTCCTTTTCCATCCGAGAGCTGTTATAAAAGGGAATCCATTATCAGATTATACATAGTTCATTCATCCCCTTTCGACTTTTACGCTCGGGCAAACTTCGACGAAGCGATAAGATGAAACGAATGTAAGTAAGATGACGGTGATAAAAATTTGCGGAACGAATGTAACGGTGCCTAACGGGGACCAGCTGCCGGTATCTTACTTTCCACGGGGGGGGGCGGGGAGAAAGAGAGAGAAAAAAAAAACAATTTAAGAAAGCAAAAAGAACCGGAAAGCCGTTTAATCCTTTGTAAAGGCAAGTCGGCGCGGAAGGGGCCACTGAAGTTCATTGTTTTGCCACGCTCCACCCTATCCTCGCTTATTGTCCCTGGAAAACCTTCTCGAATGCGCTCCAGGTGGAAAAGACGCGAAACCTTCTATCCTCTCCTTCTCCTCTCATCCTATCCCGGAGCCCTATTTCGTCAGCGCGTACAGAAGTTTCCGGAGAGAAATGAACCGCATCAGAAACGCGGTAACAATGGAACTACTTATTTGATTCCTGGATTGTGACTTATCCAACTCACGGCTACAATTACGCTCTCATAACATTGCTACGTTTTTCACAACGTATTATAACGAAGTTTTTAACCGTTCAGGGCACAAAACCTATCGAAACTCTCCATCGGCTGAGTTTACAGATCCGTGATAAGACATTATCGAGAACTCGATTTGAGGAGGCGTTAGAACAACGATTCAAGAGTAACGAATTTGTGTGCAACTGGCTTCGAACGCAACTCTCTTCGTTTTATGACAGTGGTATAAGAAAGCTGCCAATCCGATGGCAAAAGTGCATAAATAAGAACGGGGCATATGTAGAGAAATAAATCTTTTGTCATTTTCTTTAAGAAATTATCTTCAAATGAAATATTGATCTGTTTTATATTTGACTGACCCTCGTGTATTTAGTATCTGGCAACGATAACAACAATTTGTTAAGAAAGCCTGAGCTCCGATCTCGCGAGATGCTTGTGTTCTGTTTTCAGTTTCCCTCTGACTGCAGTTTGTTAACCTTTCTCGTCAGACCTACAGTCCCGGTAGGTTTGCGCACGTGAAATCTTAATCTCTGACTGAAGCTCACCGAAGCTTGCGGTCCCGGGGAAGATCCGTGAGAAGCTTAAAAATCAGTTTGCCAGTCGTATACCCTTTCCAAATTTCCTCCTGAATTCAACCGAAACAACGAGACGTGTTATTCGAGGGTAAAAATATGACAGGAATGTAGTAAACGGTAGCAGTGTGCAAAGTAACGAGCAGGCTGCAGCACCTCGAATATCGAGATTCCTCCGAGTGGTGAATCGCATTTGAACGTTTCTACTTATCGAATAATAATTACAGTACAGTCGGCGAAACTTCGTTGCCGAAAGCTCAGACGCTAAGTAATACCGAATTCGTATAAGTCCTTCGAGAACGAGACTACGTTACCGCGACGCAGAGATCGCGAAGATCTTTTGCGAACCAGAGCGTAGAACGGAACGTGCGGAACTCGAACTTCATGAAACATTTCAACTTGCCGTAGCAATTGCTGATGCTTTGTACAAGCTGCATCTCTTACAGATTCGATCGCGTTACTTACATCGTACATTCTACGAAATAGAATCTCTCTAAAGAACAAGTCCCACGTTTGTTTCTGAACGTTTCGCGTAATATATCCGCGTACCTTTAAACATTACCGTAACGATAACGGTGAAACAGATCGAATTATAACGAATCTTTTGAACTTACTACACGTCGCCGACTCCGTTTACACCTTGATCTACGTGTGAGTTCCGTTGGAAGTGACGTCAGTAGGTTAGGTTAGGTGTGGATGCTCGTTAGAAGGAACTTGGCGAAGAAACATCGATGTACCTTTTAAACAGGACATCGTTGCGGAAGAATTCATGTCCAATCAACTTGAAAACAGATGCAAAATCACGAGGAACGTTGGAACAACGCTACTTACTAATTGTATATTACATTTAGAATTGAGAATATTTCGACGTGAAATCCTTTCCTTCACAAAGGACATTCCTAACAAATCGAAGAAATCAGAATCGTGTGATTCTCGAAGAGACAGGGCTATGCGTATAAATAAAATGATTCGCGACAAGTGAAACGAGAGCATACGACTCTTTCAGGTTGATCTCGGTTTACGAGCATGGCCAGCGAAAAAGCTGAGAATAAACGAGAGCAGCGGAACAGAATAAAATAAGAGGAAAGGGGTCGGCGGTACACAAGACCAATGAAGTCGATTCCATCTAAACTACGGAAAAGTAATAAAAAAGAATACGTCAGAGGGGTAGAGAGACAGTTGTTTTTTCCCTACTTGACCTTCCAGTCTTCTATCTTCGACTATGTTCCTCAGCGTTGCTCTTGCTTACCCAGGTTACGAAGATCGTGTTTTACGTTGGTCTTCGCCTCTTCCGGAACCGTATACCAAGGCAAATCTTGTCAAGAATCCCTTCTACAAAAGAGAAAAGTAAACGTTGTCGTCCTCGTTCTCCTCTTCATCGTCTTTTCTCATCGACCTCGTTTTTTATTACAAGGATCCGCCGAGCCAATTGTACCAAGCACTTTCTACTTCTTCCGATTTTCTTTATCTTTACCCGCGGTACAAGCAACGATATCGATACATACACAGTACGTTCAAAAAGTTCCCGGATTTCTGCTTTCTACTTAAAACTTTTATAGGTAGACGTAATTTTATTTTTTACTGTTCTACATACTTTTACTGTCCTCCTCTACCAATATACTCCTGATTAGGTTCATACAGTAACGTGCTCTGCAGAGAAACGATTAAATGCTTCGAAATTAAACGAACCTGGTAAACAAAAGAAGATCTACAATGACTAAATTTAAGTTTAAAACGAAGATGTCGCCTCTAGAAGATGTTGGATAGTATCAGTCCGGGAATTTTTTCAATAAGCTGTGTATGTATCAACTTGCAAAATTCTGCTCACTTTTTTTCTCTGCTGAACGATTAAATCAGCCAAAGAACAGGAGTGAGAATCGCGTGCGGTCGACCTGCGTGCGATAGAGTAGAGTGGAAAACAAAATTCTATTCCGTCCCTTCATTAATCTCGAATGATCAATGAGCGTGCGCCTCGATCTACGCGAAACGTCGTAAGTACGACTTTCGCGAAAAAAGAGAAGCTCGAGAATTAATTCGCAGCTCTATCGAACCTACCCTTCCGCTGACTGCTGATATACTGCGCGAGTTAAATAACCCGATACCGTACCGTTCGTTCGTTCACCGGGAGAAAAAGGGATAGAGGGAGCATGGAGGGACAAAAGCGTTCCCTGCAATTGGGAGAGACAAAAAATTGCTGCGTGACGTTCGCAGGCTAGCACGACTTGTGCCATTTGGACCGGAGGCTGAATGGAAATTTGACGCCAAATTACTTGAAATTAATTGTAGAAGATTTTTGCACCTCTCGCTGCATTCGCGTTATTTGTTCTACATACGTACAACACATATGTATGTATATACGTATGTAGAATCTTTACCGAACGGCGAGAAAGCCTCGGATTCTTTTTTTTTTTTTTTTACCGCTGATTCTCACATTTTCACCCCTTCTGTAGCAGACCTTTGAAATCGTTTAATCCTGAGCTTTGTACGTATATGTACGCAGCAACTATTTACTCGCAAATCTATTGTATACATCCAGGTGATTGTTCCATTGAAATGATTTCAAAAAGATCGGAACGAAAGTTTGATAGACGATCGTAATGAAGTAGTTACTTGTTGACACAGAGCAATATGTACGTAGGTATGTACGTAGTAGGGTGCTGACTTATCGAGAAATTCCAAATCAAAGTTGAAATCAAGTTTGAAAAGCCGATATCTGTGTAAGAAGCAGTTGCTAGAGCGGAACTTGCACGTATGGTGGAAAGTTCGAAAACGAGGAGGGTTATTTCGTCAACCATTTCGCGAGAAGGCGAGGTGACGGCTAGTATATAGTAGTAAGTAGTCGACATGGTTGGCAACGTTGCTGCTACTGGAAACGCTCGAGAGAGGCACACTTGAATTGGAGGATACTCCATACAGCACGTACGAGGCCTTCCGCGTCTGTCTCTTCGCTTGGCCAGACGGACTCGACGACATTTCCTATACATACACATACATATAGCAAAGAAGAACACCACTCGATCATCCACGTGGTCGTCTTTCGAGAAAGAGAGAGAGAGAGAGAGAGACATTTGCGATGCTGGAAGAAAATTTATGAAAATACACAGACACACGAACGTATTCGCAATAGTAAAATATTTGAAAGCGTTGTATAATTGGAAAATAAATATCTCTGAACCAGTGGTTGGAATAGCGAGAACAGTTTCGAGATTTCCACGAGATATTTGAATCCTTTTAGGTATACGAATGTACAACGAAAAGGCAAATCTCCCCGACAGAAAAGTCATTGCGAACTGTGATACTATGCCAGTAAATCTTAGCAAATCCCCACCTATGCTACGGGACCGCGAGTCTTTTTCCTTCCGGTAACCAGCAACGTATCTAATGCGTTTTTTCTCCTGTTAACGCCACACCACCCGCGTTACCTCTGTTCTTGCTTTTCATAGTTTAAAAAAAAAAAGAAAAAAGGAAAAAAACCAAGCCAGCATTGTACACAATGTAAAAACTGGGATTTATCTTAACAAATGTAGAGATGTGAAAAGATAACGAGATAAAGAGCTAGCCAAAACAAGGGGAGCTGGCGCAAAGTAGTCCAATACACAAACGCGTGAATATTTAAATGGACCTTTCGAGACGAAAAGAATATACGAAAACACGGAAATGTCCCTGTTAGTTTGAAATGCGAATAGAAATTTCGAACGTCGAAGCGTCGTTTGGAAAAGTTTGAGTACCGAGCGGAAAAATTAAAAAAAAACCGCGGATTCGAACCGAATCGATATTCTTTGCGTCTGAATCGTTAACGATTGTCCCATTGGAGGAGAAAGGGAAAACCCTCGACTATCGAGGATCGTCGATGTACCTGCATCCTAAGCTGTTGTTGTTCCGTTCTACTGGCTGCGATTGTTTTTGTTACACCGGTATCTGCAAGGACTCTGCAATCGGTTTGAAACCCGTGCCACGTTTCCAAGTAGCAACCCTCTTTCCAGTCCTTGAATAGACGGCGAAAGCGAGCAAGGCGGAACCGCCACTTAAAACCAGTAAGTGGTTTGTACCGTTCGTTGCCGATTGTCTTAAGTCTGAACTGCTGATACGGGTAAACCAACGTTAAGTCTGTTCCATTTCTCCGTTCACCCGTTCCGCGCATTTCCCTCGTTCTTCGTGCTTCCGCGATGCGTCCGCTTTTTCTCCTCTAAATCCCCCCCCTCATTATTTGTAATCTCACTTTCTCTACTATTTGAACCTTTCCGGTAATCGTCAGGAGTAAAACTCGGAGGAGTAAAACTTAGATTCTGATACATTCACACGTCGTATTGATATTGTTCGCGTATCAAATCCATTTCTCCCGAATCAGATTTTTATCCGGACGTCGCTCCACGTTCACCACGTTTCGCGAAACATTTTTATTCCGACAGCTCCGCCGACGTACATTTTGTTTAGTCTGTTTCTTAAGTACGCGCATTTCCCTATCTGCCAGACAAACCTGTGCCACTCACTGGCGCATTTTCCAACCGCTAATGCAGCCCTCGATGTCTCACCGTATACCCTGCAAACGGCACACAAATGCTCTCGTGAAGTACCTCCATCTTCGTCGAAAGAGAAGCAGGGAAAGACAAAGAGAAAGGTAGGGAAAAGGAGCGAAGCGATTCTAGTTTGCCTGTCTACGTAGATTGCTTTTGTAAATACCGGTCGAGATCTCCGAGCGGCCTGGACCGTCTAACGTTCAACGTCTGTTTCTACTTCGAACGGTTTGCCGACGCGAGGTGAGAATCTCTTTCGTTCGATAGTTTATCGAAGGCACTGATTAAGAACAAAGTCCTCGATGTGATCAGATTCGTTGAAAAGTTTCGAAATCTGACACGAGGCAGCATTGGAAATGTACATTTCTTTTATCAAAAGTTTGCTCGTCGGAAACATTTCTCAACGACGTCGTACAGCACGAATAATACCGTTGCTTGATCACTTTCGATAACAGAGAACAGAACTGTCCAGTTCGAAATACTCCACGAAAATGAATTCGAGAGCAGGCGGAGAGAGTGCGATCGACGATGGTCGGCTCGTTGACATTTGCTCGAATAAACGAAGAAAGACGGAGGGGGTGAAGTAACAGAAGAGGATGGAAGCAGAACTGGAAGACAAGAAGAGTCACACGGAGGATAGGAAAACTTGTTACCTCAAATCCCTAAGTAGCATGGACGCTAATGTAATATACATTCATGAGCGCCAAATCAACCCTTTCCATTGTCCAACGAAATTTGCCAGAGAACACAATGGAGACCATCCCATCTGACGCCTCTACCTACTTCATCTGCTTCTCCCTCTCGTTCCTACGCTACCTTTATCTATCCGCTAGCTTCGTCTCTTCCTTTCTACTCCCACTCCCTCTTTAATCTGCACTAGACACGTGTAGGTTGGCTCAGGAAGCTTTGTAGATTTATTTGCAGGATGTAATTGGTTCATTTCACCCGAGGCTTTCGTCGACTGGAGGTTGAAGTTTTGGTTCGCCGTTAATACCTGTATCCTCCCAAGAGGGACAAAGGCGAAAATTTCACCAAGCAAAACACTTTACGACTCTACTGTATCATTGAGGATAATCGATTAGGATAATCGATGGAAACAGATCCGTTGTTTGCAGATGGTCGGTGTAGAGCAATAAATCCGCATAAATCCATCTTCAGGCTAGCAATAAGTCTATACGGAGGACGATCTTGTTGACGATAGACGACGGTGGTTGCCAATGGGAAACATTCCTTGTTCGTTTTCCTCGTATTTCCTACTTCTCTCTG
Source organism: Anthophora plumipes (assembly GCA_951804975.1). Taxonomy (NCBI): domain Eukaryota; kingdom Metazoa; phylum Arthropoda; class Insecta; order Hymenoptera; family Apidae; genus Anthophora; species Anthophora plumipes. Next base: position 25,865,349 of record OX638114.1, read on the forward strand.
GCTTTCGCCTAGACTTGCTCCACCGAGAAGTTAAGCCCATTGATCACGCGCTCGATTACTCGGCTGGAGCTTGCCAGACACTCAGGGACAGCCATTCCCTTGCATTTGTCACCTCTTTCCATTTGCTTCTTCCCCTGGATCGCGTCGCCAACCATCGTTCCCCAAGTGCCGCTCTTTTTCAAATCGAACAGACAACTGCTAATCGATGCCCGCTCTTTACAATTAACTTATTTCCAACACCCTGCTCCTCGTGAATCTTTCGATACCTACGGAGAAGCATGAAACGTGGTCAAATTGAATTCCTTCAGAAATCGAACGTTGCACCTTCTTGTTTCTCTTCCATCTCGATAAACTGAAAAATCGAGATGTTTCTTCCTCGTAAGAGGGATGAAATAAGACGAAAAAGATAAGAGTGTGAGCGGTATAAGGTGGTAGTCCCTAAGAACGCCATGTTCTCAGGGAAGAAAGAGTCTCGTAGGTCAACCGCGTGGTAAATGTCGAAGCAGCATTTCGAAATATTGCAATTCCAGTCACAACTTCACATCCGATGGCAGACGAAGTAAGATAAAGCCGAAAAGGAAGACGTGTAAGTTCTACGAGAAGTCGACGCTTCAGCTTCGTGACTCGCCTTGTATCTCGATGCTTGTGGCTTTCCTCTCTCTTCCCTCTTCTTTTCTTTGTTTTCTTTTGCGCCAGACTAAAAGCGCGTAACGCAAAGGAAAACCCTCTTTCCTATCGTAGTTCCTCGAATGTATTGGGCAATTTCTAACCCGAGCGGAAAACTCTAATACATCGAAACGTTAATGTTTATTTCCGACGTAAATGAACCGGTTAGAATACCACCATACGAGAAATCCTATTCCCGAAACTAGCTGGTGTACAGGCAGCACCAACGTCCATAGGTTATAACAGGGAGCGTAAAAATCAAATGAAAAAGGACATTTTTATATAATGAAAACTAAAGTTTGTTACGGTCTAGAGGACAGGACTGTACGTAGAAGTCCCGGTCGACGTTACAGGATTGATTCTTTTTCTTTTTCCTCTTCTTCTTCTTTTCTTACTTCTTCTTCTTCTTCTTCTTCTTCTTCTGCTTCTTCTTCTTCTTCTTCTTCTTCGTGAAAAAGTTCCGACTAACGGTGCTGGCTTCCCTCTGAGAGTTTTATTACGCCGGAGACGCGCTTATCCTAGCCACAGATTCGCGCCAACATATCCCCGGCTGTCGATAAGTCCACGGTTGTACGAGAAAAAAGGGCGATAGTGACAAAAAAAAAAAAAAAAAAGAAAGGGAAGAAGGAATACCTAACCGGAAAGTCTAGATTCTGAGGTGATTTCGTATCGGACGTTCGATTTGAAATTTCTTTCGTGTACGTGAAATTCCGTCTGAACAATCCCCTCGTAAATAAACAACGATATTGACCATTTTCGAGATATTAATAGAAAGACTAACGGAAGAGTTACGATCCTTCTAAAAGGCATGGGATACCACCGTATCCTACGTGAAAACGTTGGGCTGGTGACGAGAAAAAAAAAGAAAAAAAGAAAAAAAGAAAAAAAGAAAACACCGGGTAGTTTAGGCGGCGAGGTAAAGACAAAGAGGATGCAACCCCAAAAAAGGAGAGAATGCCTCTCGTGCCAGAGATGGAGATGCCAGGCAGCCGAGAGCTGCTTAGCCTGGAATTCCGTTGATGGATGGAATTCACTTCGTGCCAACGAGTAAGTATAATAGAAGTGAAGTTGGGCCTCGTGGTGCCTACTGTTGCTGAATAGAAGCTTCGTTAGGCTTTGTCTAAGCGGAGTGCTGCAGCTTTACCCCTGCCATCCGCAATTTCCACCGCCACGCAACCCTCGCCCTTATCCTTCCAGTTTCTACCTACTTGAATTATTCTCTGCCGCGTCTCTACGAGAACGGACCACCTCGCCATGCCACGGCCTTTCGCATTGCGTTCGCGATTCTCTGCTTCCTACTCTCTCTCTAATTCCCCCCCGGTTACCGTTCCCGCCATTTTATCAAATCATATTTTTACGACATACGTGTATCGTACATCATAAATTTGGATGCATTTCGCTACGTTCGCCGCTCTTTTCCCCCAAAAAGAAAATCGAAGCTTAATCGTTTGGTTAATGATTTGCTTTCACGATGTGTAAATATATTAACGACGACACCTTCTCAAGGGTCGTCGAAAGCAATTAGCTCGCCGCTATTTTGCTTTCGTAAGATTATTTTGAATCGTAAAACAAGGGGTTAAAAAAGCTGGGCACAGAGTGAGAAAGGCAAGGGTGCCTTCTGATAAGAAGACTTTGAGAAACAGCACGGCACTTACCACAGAACCTCAGAACAGAACAAATCGAATAGTGTAATTAACCACCGCATCCTGAGTCCTATAAAAATTCGTAACATACACGCTACTCGCTACGGAAACGTAATCCTCCTCCAGAGAAAAATGAAACGTTATTACCGTTGACTCGAAGATCCAGCAACGTGGAAGTAATAAGTCGACAGTTATGAGTCAACGACACTTCCGCCGTCTGATAAGTTCTCGGTAAGCACCGGAAGCTCCGGGTTGAAACTACGACGGTGATGCATTCGAGTTCGGTTACGCCGAGACAGTTGTTCGGGGTAGTTTCCCGGCGATGTTGCAACTAGAGAGAACCTCCATGATAGTTCCTACCACCTTAATGCAGTTCCCGGTACAGTAGCGATGCAGTCGCACAACAACAATAAACCTCCCTATCTTCGACCATCGTACACTTATTGCATATTTATCTTTATTAGTCCTATTACGTAGTCGCTTTTCTATGCGATTATATTACAACGTCTTTCTGCGCTTCCTCTCTGTAGCATTTACAAATTTATACTTTACAACCGAGCAAACAAATTTTCTGATAACTTCGAATCACCGGGACATCTTGTAACGTTGCGTTAGCGCCAACGATTTCCATGTATCGAATCAAAGATTAATACGAACGTAGTTTCTAGAAGATGGCTTATAGAATACGGGTCAAACGTGCTATTAAAACTTCGGTGTACGTCAAACCCCCGTGATGAACGTGACACATGTTTCGGAAACTTGTATACCCTGAGCTAATTCTGCTCTAGTAGGTACATTAATATTGTATATTCGAGTCAAGGTAAGCATTCGTTAGACTGTTCGTCTCGGTAAGAGGGAAAGATTAGCTATCTGTTCATTTAAATCAGATTGCGCTTGAAATTTTCAATTTCCTTTTCGATAAACGATACGATACGTACTTGACTCACGACTATCACGACCACGTGACGTAATCTTTTGCGCAAAGTGAATGATTAAGAAGTCAGTGACTCAAACACGTAACGAACGAAGCTATACGCATATATCTAAAGAATTTATAGTCTCGATACATGTTTACAATGACACATTCGATAGAAAGATGTACCTTTTATACAAGAGCACGAGTCATTATTAGTCATGAAAATGTAACATCGATAAGAGAGTTGACTTTCAGTTAAATTCGACACGTTTTCTCGTACAATAGAGGAAACCACGCTGCACTCTGCAGTATGAATATTAAACTTTATCTGCAGATATCTCTGTTACATACATATGCATAACCTCTTGCTCGAATCTAGAGACACGTGTAACATCGATTACGACCTTAACCTAAATTCCTTATCGTTTTCACGAGCTTGTTCGTTAAAACATTTTTTCTTTTTTTATGCATACCTAACCGTTTCCGGTAAAAAGTATAATTTGAATATGTATCGTAACTTTGGACAATATAACTGTACGCAGTAGTGTCTTTTACTTACACTGTCTGACTCTGCTATTACAGCGTTTAACGTTTTTCAGTAGGAACGAAATAAAGTTAAAGCGTGATTTGAAACACAGATCTCCCTGTAATTCTCATTATTTACTACATATATTCTTTATCGCGAAAGATTTCCACAATTTACGCTCTTAAAAGAACCCTAGGTATCTCACCTAGGTTCGTAAGATTAGCATCCCGATATAGAAAGTTCTTTATCATAATGTAACCTAGCTTTTGGAATTTCTACTGACCAATAGGGATTATCTTGCGTCGTTTACTTACCAAAATGCGAGGATTCGCTGCAACGACGGGAAGTTTCGAGGCTGATATCTCGTTACGTCTGTAAAAGCGGACAGAGCCTCATTTCCAACTAAAAGGAACCACTATGATTTCTCTCTCACACACGATATGAATAGGTATAAGGCAATATTAAAGTTCACATAGGGCTATCCGGTACGATACATACGTGTACATAAACTATAGACACGAAGCATGGAGGTAAAGGCGGCAGGATGTTGGTAACCGGAGGAAAAAGGATGGCGGAAGCTGGCGCATGCGCTCTGCCACTGGTGCTTAAGTATACACGCGAAGCACGACACACGACGGTTTCATGCATATAACGTTACGCGTATATTTGGACGGTGCACAGGATTTTAGTATGCAGAACAGGGTGCCTTTAATGCTGAAATATCGCTGCGAACACCGCAGCGTCGTCTTCTCATCTTTCCTTGCCGCCGAAATTTCATGGCCTTTTACGACACCACTATGTGCTTCACCCGAAATCTGTGCCCCATCGAGCACGCCAGCTCAAAACGGTACGTGACATGAAATATATCAATGGTATTCAACTAACCTGTCATACAATCTTGCCACCTTTTTTTTTTTTTATACCCTCTTGCTGTATACGAACACTACAACACTAAGATATACAACTTCCTTTTCTACGCGCATGTATCTACACCATACGATCGCGTATGACTAACTGAAACAGATCTTTTTAAATATAGTACAAGCATCGATGTTAAATGGACGCGTTTCGGAACCTTCGAAGCGTGATCGGTATATAATCAGATCGTTTTTTCTTGAAAGTGGTGTAAGTCCATTTGTAGCTGAAAAATCGTTTGTTTTCTTTAAAAATAATTTTCCTTCGAAACATTACCCGAATTGATTAACGCTTGCCAATATTTTTAAGTTGATTCAAACGCAAACCTTTAAATATCGCAATGTACGAATAAATCGACTTACACCACTTTCAAAAACAACTCCTCGTGATCAAATCCTATCCTCGAAGTATCGAAACGAATAAATATCGCGCGTCTGCGATAATCGTTCGATCTAGGAAATTACGAGGTATAGAAAACAAAAAATACCAAAGTCGACTTTTCCTTCGAGTCGCAGAAATGAATAAACATGTACGAATAGGCCTGAAGGAATTGACCGAACGTTGCCAGCTGCCAGATCTGTATTAAAGGAATCTCTACGTCCCTGCTCTTAATCCCCTTTCACCAGCAGCCAGCTTGTTTTTCCAAGCATCCGCTTCCAGATGCTTTACCGAACTCTCTCGCTTCTTGTTTTCGCCGTTGTTTTGTCTCTTGGCAGCGGGCGTCAGTTGATTCACGCCTGGATGAACACCCGCGAATTTCAACCCTCTCATCCCACCCTCTTCTACCTATCGACCTTTTCATCCGAACCAGTTTACCTCCCTTCTCTTTCCCCTTTCGTTATCCTAACGTTTCTCTACCGATGGACGAGAACGTGTTGACGTTATCGCGCCTCGTTTAACACCGCGCTACATCCGATTATTATTAATTCTACACTCGCAAGACCCAATGAAGCTGAACGAGTTAACGAAATATTACGTTTGGTGACCAATTGCAACAAGATAATCTTACAGAAAGAAACGGAATTAGATAGAAATAGGGAATGAACAATTCTGCTCTATTGAATGTACTACATACTCTATACACTGTATACGTACATTGTATACCGAAGTGTATATGTACATATCTCTGCAGTTGATTGGTCGTGATCACATTGTAACGAACATGAATACCCTGTACATGTACTTACCTATCTATGTACATATGTAAAATTATGTACGAACAAGCGTTACATACGCTCTGTCCCTTAAGATTGCAGAAATGTGAAAAATCGAATGAAATGGCGAAAAGTGAACGGTACGATATAACGTTCGTAATAAGAGCAAGTAATCGCTGCTGATAATCGAAACAGCTCCCGCCGATGCAGTATTTAGAGAATCTTTTTTTTCATTCACGAGGAAAGAAATCTCTGAAACAAAGTCTATCAAAGGGATGGAGAAACTTGAAACGGGCGATAAAGAGCGGGCCGAAGTTCAGTCGATTTCTTGGAATTTTCATTAAAGAGCAAATCGTTCCTCTCTCCTTCCGCTTACTAAACCTCGGCTACCTTCTTTTTTCTTTCATTAACGGCACGTCGAGCTACTCTGCAATTTCCTTAGGTAGACAATAAGCACGGTTGAGAAAAAGGAAGACGAAACGAGAGTCGGTGCAGGAGGAGCCGCTACTGCCTTTCATAAAATCCAATTTAAGAACTGCTTCTGATCCCCGTCGTTCGTCCTTATTCCACAGTAATAAAGAGCTACCGAGACCTCTTCTTTATACACTTGCAAGTAAACTGCAGTTAATACGACGGTTACTACTTTGCGCACACTCGCATCGTTGTTGCGGATGTTTACGTTGCATATTGACGAAAGGATCGGTTGTACGGTTAATGTATAAACGATCGAAAGATTGTTATCGTAACGTAGCCTACCTTTCCCACCAGATTTTTCATACCATTCGTTCGTTTGTTCGTTCGTTCGTTCATTTATTCGTTCATTCGTTCTTCCGAGAATATTCTACTTTTTTTTTTCCTTTCACTAGTTTGTTTTATTCTTTAAACTTTAACAATATTTCTTTCATATTACGTCCACGTTTCGTACGACAATTCTTATTGCACGAAAGTACCGCAACAGATTAAAACCCTTCACTTCGAAGAACAAGTCTCCACGTCATTTACAATCTCGCGATAATTACTCCACAATCGCGGCTCTTTGAAACACACAGCTCCACCACCTCGGGAGAATTGTGTATCCTAAAAAAGATAGTATATTTAATATTTCCAAATATTTGAACTGCAAATGAAATCCATGCAAAAACTCACGGCTCTGTTTATATCCCCAATGCAAACCCAACGACTGTCCGACTTTTGGTTAACAGTAATTGCCCATTTCGAGTGATCACGGGTGCTGGTGTAATCAACGTTGGCTGCCTCGAATTTCAGAGACTTAACGTTGTAAATTCTGAAAGACAGGGGAATTCGTCAGACGTAAGAATCGAAATGATAGGCAACGGTAGGGATGATAAAAAAAGAAAGAAAAGAAATCGACGTTACTTTCTACGGCTACAAAATGAGGGTAGTTTTCCTCGGCCGTTCAACCACGATTGAACGTCTAAATTCGATTGCAATTGCGGTGCAACGAAATCGGCATATAATTCTGAAAAATTCAACGTCCCTTAATCAGAACGCGTGAAACGATGAAAGAAAGCTTCGTAATTGTTACACCTGATCTAATTACCTTTTCCCCACTTCCCATCCTTCGCGAACGAAGTGAATTGAAACGATTGCGAAGAGTTGATGGTAGCTTTATGCGTATACGGAGGATCTTTAATCTGTTTCTGATTAGTTGCGTTCTTCAGGACCGGATACTGTTCACCGAGACTTTCGGGAATATTTCTCCCATACACCGGTATCTCGTTGTACATTAATTGTTTCCCGACAATGTCGAACTGGTCGCTATCAAGGGAAATGCAGAGAAAACTTTGCCCATAGTGTGTTCCGCTTTCTGGATAATCATATTTCCCCGCGATACTTATATTTTCCTTCTTTATTAGTCGAGTGTGTTCACCGGCTGTAGGTACCGGAGGAAAATTTGGTACGCTGTGAATTAACCAAAAGCCGCGATGTTTGTTTGCCATCACAACACCTTTCGTGTGACCATAATTTTGAGAGGGATCGGGCGCACAAGGCGGACTGTCGTTATATAAATTCCACAAATTCTTATCCTCGTTTCCCTGTACGATAAATTATCAGGAAAAGTAGAGTAAATTGTCGCTAATATCTCGCCGTTAAAACGCTAAAACTGAATCGTTTCTAATTACTACAGAAGTCTACAGTATTAACCCTTTGCGGACGGAGCTGTCTGTAGAGTGATGAGCGTCGCTTTGGACAAAAGGTATCGGCCCTTTTTGCCAGAAGAAATGTGTTTTACGATACCTTTCAAAGCATATGTCTGCCTATATGCAAAACCGGTTTAGCCGAACAGGTGTCGCAATAATATCCGAATGTTTTAGATATCGTATATAAAAAAAATAGCAAATTCTTATACATATGTAAAAACTATGAACTATGAATGCTAAGATGCTTATAATCAAATGTTTAGAAAACTTAATAAAGAGAAATAAGGCTTGGATTCTGAAAATGCCTGGATTACTTTATATACACTGCATTCTGACTCTGGGTGTATAATTATGGGTGTAAAAATATGGACTTGCGTGCCTTAAAAACGATAAATAAGCATGAGCGGCTATATGCCACGTCCGCAAAGGGTTAAACGTTCGGTAAATGCTTACACGAGCGTAAAGAGGCGCTAATGTGATTCCAGGGATGGAATTGTTCGAAGCTATGGGCCTAGTGGACAATTTCCAACCAATTCCAATGGTTTTGTTTGTTATGTAGAGATAAGCAACTCCTTTTCTAATCAGAGGATTACTACTTGTTTGAACTTTCGGCAACTTATACAGCACATACCTAAAGTAACATTATCCGTATATTAAATTAACTTTTTTTTTTTTTTTTTATCGTTACTCGATACAATTGTACCTAGCGCCAAACTAGGTGTATTAGAAATTGCTTAAGGATAAAATTAAAGCGAGACGTTTTCAAGATTACGTACGAAACAGTAGGACAAATACATACCAATCCACCGGCGAGTTAGTTTCATCTCTACACTGTAATTGATCGTAGGATGAAACACCGTATGCAATAGCGCAGGATATCGAAAAGGCGGTCGCGTAAAATAACACTTGCATTTTCATTGACTGTAATGAAAACAAACATTTGTACAATTCTCCTTGAAATCTACATCGAGGAAAGTTTTCCATGCGAAGCCTAGATCGAACGAATGTCCTTTGAACGTAGACATTACGTGTTCGCGAAATGAAGTCATAGCGGAATTTTAAGCTATTACGGTAATTCAAAGTACCGTGCAAATTGAAATCATATTTATTTCTAGTCTATCGAACGTTTCAATTTCATCTTATTTTCGATCGAAATTTCCCTTTTGATTCGCTTCAAACGGATTGGTTTCTTATTCTTCGATGAATTATTTTCAAATACAAATGGTGAAAATCTTTCGTTGCTCGGATACCTTTCGATTTATATATAGGTCTGTTTGAATATAGATACGCGTGCTTTATACAAAGTAATTTGAATTATTTCGCGAAAATAGTAGCACATGGTACACGATTCGCGATATTTTCGAAGGGAATGAAATTTTTTGAAAAGCATCGATAAAACATAATACTCGATGAATTCTAAACAGAAAAACGATACATATGCGTACCGTATGTCTATAGTATGGCTAAATGTATTATCATTGTTAGCCAAAATGTGATAACACCGACGAATCTGATCGTTTAGCATCGCGCGATAGAAGATACAGGTGATGCGAAAGAAGTACCCCTCCTTGCCTCTATGCCCCTTTTCCATCAAGCCATCTTCTCGTAGACGTATCGTTACGTGTCACTATTTAAGCTGAATAATTTCTTTAAATTTAACAAAATTTCTATATGTACGTATATGAATTATTTAATACTAAACCTAGCACGTGCAATCAAATGACCGTAATTAAAATTTCGTTTAGAATTTCCTACAAGCGATATTATTCTATCGTCATTTAACTTCACGACTTTTCTTATGTTTTACGTACAATGAATTTTTTAATGTTCACTTTTTGTTTTCTTATTGTTTATTTTCCGAAAAAAGGTTTGTAGTCTGTTTTGTCTACCACGAACAGTCGTTTGACCGCTTGAACGATTTATATTTTTTGCACGAACCGGTCTTTGTCTTTTGTTATGTTATCTTACGATGTAAAGAAAACCGTGGCTTGAAAATATGCCTAACCATCTTCTTGCTACGTTTAATAAAGTTTTGTAACCCGAGCAAAGGGAATCGAAACGTGAAAGTTACAAAGAGCATATTTTTTGTAGTTTATCATTATTTTACATTTTAATTCCTTTTTATTATTCTATTATTTTATGTATTACGTGTTATAAGTGGCATTTTCAAAAAAATGAACAAATGAACGATACTTTATAGGAAGTTTTACATTTGATCTTTTTTTTTTCTTTTTTCATTTTTTTCACCCAGTTCGATCTACATTTTTATATTGTAATTTTTATTTCATCATTCGTGTAGTCATTCCGACAAATGTCAAAACGCTCGAAGAATATCAAGTTACTAGAAAACATAAATAATATTGACGAAGATTATTCTGAAATTGGCCAGGAAAAATCTGAAAAATACGTATGTGGGAAATGTGCAATCGAGAATGCTTAATTTGTAAAAAAAAAAGTAATTGTAAAAAATGCGGTGTAAAAAAAAATAAAATAAACATTATTTATTTTTAAGTACAAGAAAATATTTTGTTCACAATCTTCGCTCTAGATTGAGAAATATGTCTTTTTTAAAGTGATCATTTGACCGCTCACGATAGGAATAGGTATATGTGAAGTGTCGGTAGATTTAGTTTTAAAATAATTATATAATATATAATACTTTACATGATATTTATTTATATGATGTATAATATATAAATACCTGTATATTGCAATGTATCACTAATAAAATACAACACCAGTCGATAACTTGTAGAGCAATGGTACTGCTGGCATTGCGCTTGACATACTGCAAATACGTTGGAGTACCCATAAGAATGTATCACCAAGAACTGTAAATGAGACATCATCTTACGTCACAAAACTATTCATCTCATTGGCTGACTGACCGATACAGACTCTTTCAAACAACACGTTCACTGTATTTATGATAATAAATAAAATTCTTCAAGGATGCACATTTTATCCTTATTTTATTCTTGTATCGTTAAATTTTTAAAGAACATACGCTGTCTTTAAACACCTTTTACATACTATTATTACTACTTTTTTACATCTTTTCGAATACAGATATAATGAAATTCTTTATACACATGCTGAAAGAATAAAAGATCATTCTTCGTGCGATTATGCCCGTACTTTGTGAATTGTTAATGGTAAAGGAGTTGCGAATAAATGCAAAAGTATCGTATCTTTATAAATAAATTGTACATTTCAAATTTATCGTTGCATAATTTAGAAAATTTATCAATGTCAAGTAGTTCAATTGTATCAATTGCCGAAATTCTGTCGCGTATTTGTTCAATACACAAACATTTAGCTCCATCTGTGATTGAACACCTGAAGGAAAAGTTGCAGCAAGATTTATGATGTGATCGACTGCAGTGAAGTAGCAATATGGCGATCGTAAGTTGCAGCGAGCCGAACGTCATAATATTACAATGAAAAACGAGACATATCGTGCGAAGAAATAATCACAGTATTGAAGTTGTAACTCGGCGAAATGCTTTCCTAGCAATGACACTGCCAACGAACCATTTTAAGCGGCGCTACATATTCCGTTGAGATATCTGTAAGAACCGACACGGAACAATAATGAGTTCTTTTGTCGAATTTATTACAGAATATTCTTAACACTGACAGAAGAACGAAGAAACAATTCGTAAATTCTTCGTCGAACAGAGGTAGACTTTCAAATATGCTATTTAATTTAATTATACGCTTATCGTGATGTATTTTTTATCCCGATACAATTCCGATAGTTTTATTTATTAAAATTGCACTCTTCAATATGATTTTCTTTTTTTCTTTTTATCTGTCAAACTGTATCTGCGTGAGTTGTTCCTTTTAATCATGCCTCCGCGTTTTTTTTTTCTGTTTTGTTTTACAGTATCTTAGCATAAGAAGATACATCTATGAAACCTTTATGGCCTAATGCACTACACATTGAAAGGATATTCACCATAAACTTTTAATATTTTGTATTAAAACAAAGAAAAAGAAAATGAACAGAATAGAAAGCAGTTCTGATAATGGAGGTGGTTGGCATGAATGTGCCAAATGGTTAACAAGGTGTGGAGCTTTAAGGGCAGATCATAAAGCAAATTGGCCAAAAGCAACTGCATTTGACTTAGCATACACATTAAGGGATGGTGTATTGCTGTGTAATCTCCTAAATACAGTAGATCCTGGTTGTATAGATATGAAGGATGTAAATCAAAAACCACAAATGGCACAATTTTTATGTTTAAGAAATATAAAAGTATTTTTATCAGCATGTTCAACTACCTTTGGCTTATCTGATTCTGATCTTTTCGAACCTTCCATGCTGTTTGATCTATCGAATTTTCATCGGGTATTGTGTACTCTATCTGCTTTATCCAATTGCCTTCGTTTAAGACGCAAGGGTATTCTGTAAGTAGTTCCTCTCTATACAATTTTCTGTCCATAAAATTTTCAATCTAACAAAAAGTATTTGTTACAGTGGTTTTTCTGTAGGCCATGGTAGATCACAGGAAGATATTTATAAGGATTTACAAAGTGCTGGTGCAGGGTAAGCATCCAAATTTTCCATGAAACTTTGTTATAATTTTAGAGTTGAAGAAAATTATAGTGTACAAATGATATATTTTCCTTGAGGATAGAAGGTTTATAAAATTCTCATAAAAATTGATATATATATAAAGAAAGTATATTATTTGATAAACAGTGTAACTTTCTAATAACTTCTATCAATGGGTTTAGCCCCACAACAGGAGTGGGGACATTTACCATGAAACCTAAGAGTATGGATGTAGATGAATCCCAAGTATATCAGGAATTACTTTGCTTCTCGAATAATTCCCACCGCGACTGGCCTTCCACAGAGAAGGTATCTGTCGTTTGCAATTTAAAAGTTTAAAGATTTCGCAATAAATGTACCAAACATCACTGTACTTTCGTTATTAAATGAAACGGTGATTATACGTTACACGAAATACGAATAAAGTAAATTTATAAATAGTCGCCGGAAGATTAATTCGGTACAGTGATACTGGCACTATTTTAAACTTTATTCCGCATTTGCTCCGAATTTTTATGTGTTAAATTATGTTCTATCGTTAGTAACGAGACTCTACTGTTGCTGCAAGTAGTTTAAGTTCGCAAGAAATTCTATTTTTTTCATGCATGGATAGTGCATGGCTGTTCATATTTTTATGCTAAAGCCGTGAGGATGAGGGTCGTCGCAGGAGATTTAGAAGGCGAGAGGGCGACGAGGCAGGTGGAGGAGGGGACAATGAAGATCCAGTCGGAGAAGAAGACGGATACGGAGCATACTGCAGCCATGCTCAAAGTGAAGAAATCTACCAGGACCTTTGTAGTCTACACTTGCCACCTCCTCCATCTGTTGCACAGGTCGTTATATTTTTGTGTTTCCTATTCGTTTGCAGTCGCCAAAGATTCACAGCGCTGATAATTGGTCTTGCGATGCTTTAGAGTATCTTGTATTTTCTATTGTCTATCGCAAACAGAATTTTAAATCGACCTCTATAAAACAGGATGGCGCGATCTCCGGAGGTGAAAAAAGGGATTATGTAATACAGGAACTCGTCGAAACGGAACGAAATTATTCGGAGGTTCTTAACAGTTTACTTAGACATTTTGCCAGACCTCTCTCTTCGCTATTGCGACACGAAGACTGTGCACGCATATTTTTTGGTATAAAGGAACTCGCAGAAATTCATGCCGGTTTTCATAGTCAACTTCGAAAAGCAAGAACCGGTGCCGCTTTGGCACAGGTTTTCCTCGATTGGCGAGAAAAGTTCCTCATTTACGGTGATTACTGTGCAAATCTAACTCTTGCTCAAAACACGTTGCAAGAAGTGTGCGCGCGTAATGAATTAGTTAATCAAGAAGTTATTGTAAGTTTTAGATCATCGATTTAATTTATTCTACGATGTTTCTCACCGAATATAATAAAAATGTTTTTATCACAGAGGTGTCAACAGGAAGCAAATAATGGAAAATTTAAATTGCGAGACATACTATCTGTTCCAATGCAAAGAGTATTAAAGTATCACTTATTACTAGATAAACTAGTAGAAGAAACACCTTGCGACTGGTGGGAAGATAGACAGCAGCTTGGAAAAGCGAGAGAAGTGATGGTTGATATAGCGCAATATATCAACGAAGTGAAACGTGATTCAGACACGTTAGATATTATAAGGGATATACAAGCATCGATCATCGATTGGGATGTTCCAGAAGATGCGCAGTTAAAAGATTTTGGACGATTACTTCGGGATGGGGAGCTTAAGGTATTAATATCTTAATAAATACATGTTAAAATTAGACATGAACGACATGTTAGAATTATATTTCAGGTAAAAGCTCACGGTGATCACCGAGTAAAAGTTCGTTACGCGTTTGTTTTCGAACAAGTAGTATTAATTTGTAAAGCAGGTAGAGGAGAGCAGTATTGCTATCGTGAAACATTACGTCTAGATGATTATCGCGTAGAAGATCATACAGCAAGACGAACGCTCACCAAAGACGGTAGATGGTCCTATCAATGGTTGCTCGTCCATAAACAACGATATACAGCGTATACTTTGTTCGCAAGAACAGAAGAGCAAAAGCAAATGTGGATCAAAGCATTACAAGATGCAATGGACAATGTTAATCCTGCCGCTTGTCGCAACACAAATCATAAGTTTAAACTTACAACATTCGACACTCCGCGTAGTTGTCAGCAATGTTGTAAATTTTTAAAAGGTCGAATTTTTCAGGTAAAGTGTTATCGATACAAAGTTATCGAACATTCTCATACCTATTTATCATCGAATTACTTCTACGAACAGGGATATCGATGTGAAGTTTGTCGCCACGCTGTGCACAAACAGTGCATCGCACATTCGGGTCGATGTATGCCGGCACCACCGCCACCTCCACCTCCACCACCTCTACCATGCGAACGTGCTCTCTCGGTAAAATTATGGTTTGTGGGAGAGATGGGACGTGACACAGCATCGAACAAATTAGAACCTCGCGAAGATGGTACATATATGTTGAGAGTACGGCCTGCGGGACAACCACGTTTGAAACACGAAACCAATTACGCTCTTAGTATCAAGTAAGAGGTTGACATGCTGTATTTTTTTATCGATTTTCTTTTCCTAATTATTAAAAACAATAATTTACAGAGCAGACGGAGCTGTGAAACACATAAGAGTGTTTAAACGTGACGCAGATGGCGCTGATGTATATTATCTCAGTGAATCTCGGTTTTTTAAAAGTGTAGTTGAACTTGTCGAATATTACGAACGGGCATCGTTGTCGGAAAATTTTGAAAAATTAGATCAACGCTTATTATGGCCGTATAGACGTGTATTAGCTAAAGCATTGTTTGATTTTCGTGGAGAAGAACGGAATCAGTTAAGCCTACGACGGGGTTGTAGAGTTGTAGTATTGAGCAAAGAAGGTGATGCCAAAGGATGGTGGAAGGGAAAAATAGGTGATCAAGTAGGATTTTTTCCAAAGGAGTACGTTGAGGAAGAATAACCGTAAATTATATCAAACTTAGGTACTTCTTCGATGTGATAGCACGACGATCGAGAATATTTTGCATATTAATCATGTGATCGTGCGATCATGATATTTTATTACGACACCCCTCGGTGGAAAACAAAAAATGAAAAAATAAACTATAACACGATGCATTTTTACAACACATGAAATATATAAAGGTTCATTTTCACGCATTATCAGTGTTATAAAAATCCAGATTGTTTCGTTCATTTCAGATTGTACTGTATCACAATTATATAAATAGAACCTACGCATTCGTATACGGGAACCGTCGTATAAAATCAATTATATTTAGCTACTTGTATAGAGAAAAAGGAATCGAATTATTTTTCGGTAAAATATGACAGTACGGATGAAGTTAAAAAAATGTCATAAAGATTAAAGTTGTCTAATATTGTATATTAGAATCATACGGATAAAACGCATTGCCAAATGTTTATACTTCTAGACAACTTTCTCCTTCATGACTATATTTTAAAGTCAATTGCCAAGCCTCAATTGTATATACTGTAATTCTGTACTATTAATGGTAAAAAATTTTAGCTACTTCATAAATATAAACAAACACATACATAAATATATAAACAATCGCTACATGTATTATTGTAACAAATTAATTGTACTATTTTTTTAACTGTTACGCATTTTCTGATTGTGCCAATAAGAATAATAAATAAAACTTAGATCTTATTGAAATGTTAATATAAAAAAAAAAAAAAGATAAGAAAATACTTATGCATAATATTTAAAATTCCAATTTCTTTTTCCTCCTAGCATATATAATAGCAGCCACTTTTTGTTCTAGTCTTTTGCACCCAGCAGTTGCATAAAGATTATACGGCGGAGGTCCGAAAATCACATATGACAATCCCTCTTCGATCATTTCATCAGTAGGTTGTACTCCTCTGTTCTCAAAAGCTCTTTTTAAACATTTTTTCACATGTACTTCTTCAAGTGGTAAAAAAGGCACATAATGGTCTATAAGATTCGAGTCTATTGTATCACTGTGATAAAAACCACCTTTTTCATTAAATGCTCCAACACTTATCAAATTCTCAAAGTCTGGCATTCTAGCTATATTTCTTTGTTTTCCTTCTTTCCAAAATGCTAATAAACGTTGGGTGATTCGTGAACTGCCAGTATTAGATAAAAATATGTAAATTGCTTTCCTTGTATTTACAGTACTGCTAGCAAGTCTCCATGATTTCATCCATGTATTATAATCCAAAAATGGTACAAGAATATTCAACAAGCCTTCTGGCATTTTATCTACTTCATCAAACACAAACATCGATCTTTCACATTTTTGTAAACTATTAATGATAATTTTATACAATTCTTCCTATAATATACAAAATAATATATTACAAATACGCATAGATATATATATATATATATATATATATATGATGAGTATACGATTTATTCGAGATACAAGGGTAACTTTATAAGGAAGGCTAAAGGTATACCTTGTAATCATTCACTTTTTCTTGCAAAGGAAAATCGGTACGACCATTGAAAAAATGATAAAATTCACTTCGATCACCTTTCTTGTAAAGAAACTTTGCAATCATTTGACTTATGTAAGTTTTACCAGTTCCCGGTGGACCGTGAAAGCTCATAGACAAAGCTTTCGGCGGATCAGGCGAGGTTAAATGTCCACGTAAAGCATTGACAACTACATGATGAACAATTTCTTGCCCGTAAAGACTTTTACGAAGAATGTCATCTAACACTAAAATAGTGATCAAATAGTCATAAATTCTTATACGAATAATTCATAAATTTAATTTTGCATTTAATGTACATACTATCGATGTCAGGAGAAACATATTCATCGGTACAACATTCCATAAAATTACATTTTATGTGTTTCATTATGTTAGCAATTTGATGAAATCCAGATAATATTGGCGAAAAGAAAAAATCACATTTTACACGAGTCGTTAAACTACTAATAATAAGTACCGGTAAAAATTTGACAAAATTCATTTTATATTACTTTTTAATTATTACTATCTAATCGCATCGTGCAAAATTTGAGCATCACTTGCTGTATCTGAAATAAAGTACTCGAAATTAATTACCATAACACAAACTTAAATTAAAACATTCGTTCGTATTCTACATTCGACGTAAATACTAACATTCTTAAAAGGAATTTCAATGTAACCACCAGTTCAAATCTCATATAAAAAATAAGACTTTCTATTGGCTCAACGTTGAAACGAGCAGTTTTCAACTACTAATTTAAAAATATTAAGGAACACCGATAAATATATAATTTGTACAATTAAATTAATTCGTATTTTCGCATGAAATAATTTTTAATATTATTATCGCATACAAAAAAAAACTTGTATCTTATAACAAGTTATTACTTATCGTAATAAGAAATAAGCATTGAAATTCTGTAAAAGTTTCATGTTACGTAATCGTATACATAAAATATTTTATTTGTACGAACGTACATATTTACTTTTATTATGGAAATAGCTTTATTTTATAATATAAAATTATTATAACATTCTTTACGGTTAAATCGAATATTAATAAAGAATAATTTGCAACGAGGAAAAGTTACCGATAACCATGAAATAATAATGGAAAGTTGCAAAATTTCGCAACACTGAAATATTACTATCATAGATAAGTATTTACTTACAAGACTCTCGCGTAATATATACTAACCGATTCACTAAATTCAGACTGTAGTTGCAGTCACAGCTAACGGATAAGTAACCGTATAAGATTTTCACGCGATTTTCACTAGTTAAACGAAGGAGAGTGTAATAATAACTTCAACAATACATTATTGACTATATTCAGTATTTTATTCATTCCTTTCAGTAATACCTATATAATATTTGTGTATCTACTATAAAATTTTATCTACTACAGAAGAAAAAATATGGCGTCCGAGAAATCTACTGTTGATACCGTCTGTACCAAAGTATACACGCGGGAAGAGGTTGCTAAACATACTGATAAAGACGATCTATGGCTTATTATTAACCGTAAAGTTTACGATGTGTCGAAATTTGATAGTGTAATTATATATTTCACACTATATTCTAGTAACGTATCCGTTGATACAAACGTATGCAAAAAATGTTCCTTTAATATTTTCAATTTAAGCATCCCGGTGGAGAAGAAATTCTTATAGAACAAGGTGGTCAAGATTGTACGGAATCCTTCGAAGATATCGGTCACTCGAGCGATGCAAGGGAATTGATGGAGACATTTAAAATTGGAGAATTAGCAGAAGTAAGTGTAAAATTTAAACATCAACGTGTTATTCTTTCTATCTTCGTTATCGATAAAAATGGTTAAGTCTTTGTAAAAGTAATATTTTTCATAAAGGAATAAAAATTTTTGTTAATTTTAGGAAGAAGAAGGAAACGAAGCTATTTGTAAATTAAATCATCTGCCTGATGGAGATAGTTCTAGGTATAACATTTCCTTAAATTGATTACTATTACAATGTGCACACACATATTATATATATACTAAAAATGATTACTAACAAAAGCATTACAGGTACATAATTTTGTTACTAACATTTTCCTGCATTAGTGTTCTACTTGTCACTATTCAATTATCCATACTCATTGGATAGCACAATTAAGAATTGAAGTTTACCATAGGAAGATGCTTATTCCTTTCTTAACAATATACTTATGTACTTTTTTCTGATACATTGCAAGAGCATGTACTATATCTGATCTGTAAGTTATGTTTGTGCTATCCAAGTTGTAACATTATTAAAATTCAAAATGTGTGATGTGCAAATAGTCGATGCTGCAACGTGATGTGATGATTGGCTATTGCAGTGGTTCTTGGAGATCGTGGCTGATTCCTATTGTACTTGGGGTGCTGGCAACTCTTGTCTACCGTTATTTTATAAAAGCACATTGAAGCATTATCAATATTTATTTTTTTTTGTAATTTGTACTATACATAAGTGGTCGTTATAAACAATTATACAAAAGAACATTATGTACATTGCACATAATTACAGTCTCGTTTTATAACATGAAACTGCACATGGAAGCTGGCCTAGCATAAAAGTATTTGTAAAACAACTACTCATTTGCTATATTAAAACTTGAACATCCATATAAAGTAGGATGATTATACTGGCTATAAGTATAGAAATAAATTACCTTTATTTATATATATTTTTACTGGGTTTCCTTTGAAATAAAGAAACAAAATTTGGTTCTGCAAGAAGAGATACTTGAAAGAAACATTTTTTTTTAAAAACCTATTAACATTGTAACATTTAAGATACCCGTCTTTGTACATAAAAATGTTGTTATTACACCTGATTAAAATAAATACGAAGCACGTGACGAACTAAACATTGCTTGAAAAATTTCAAATAATATTTAAATAATTGTTGAATGTATATTTGATACTGTTAAAAGAGTCATTTGATGGTAGTTTATGTATATAAATGGTAATGCAAGATTTTTACGTTTATAATGTGTACATGAGAAATTATTATAGTTTCAAGTTAAAACTTATTAAGTTTTTATTGTAAAATTATTTGTATAATAAAAATAAACTACGTATTGTTATTTTTCCTAAATTGCATTTCGTAATTTCAATCTTTTTGTAAATATATAAATTATATCATTTTAACGTAACGCTATGGAAAAAAATGAAACAGTACGATAAAATGTAACAAGGTCTACTGTAAAACGCATTTTTAGAATATTGCTTATTTCACGAATACATAAATACACGGTACCATATTTATTGCCTAATATTTTATGAGATAAAGCACCTTTCGAAATTGTGGACATGACCCGTCGTTGTAAAGTAAAACTACTTAGTCGATAACATTGAAATTTTCTTTAGTTAGCCTAGTTCGACGGTTCACACACCCACAGAACAACTTATACATATAAAATAAATTGAAAGAAAACCATTGGGCTTGTAATACTTATTCCCGTACTTACACTATGTACCATTGACCAAAATGTAGGATATGCTACCGTAAATTTAACAGCACCCTAAAGTACAAGATTTTTCTTTTCCTGTACATTGCTGTTTTAAAAATATTAATGATTTTTCATTAGTAGAGAAGTAGCATTCATTGATTTGACTACTTCTCTAAGCAATTTAAACGGTAAAACTCGCTTTAAATACATACATATTTTTTCTATATGTGTAATTATTAATTGAAGCTTAATAAAAAAGATTTAATATTATTTACAAAATGTAGAAATGTTACGTTCGAAATTTGTAGGTTTATCCACCAAATTAAACATGGAGGAAATATGGAAGCACACGTCGTTAGATGAAACTAGCAACGCGTTTTAAATGGCATAGAGATGAGAAGCAGGAAGTAGTTAAAGGATTAGAGAATGAATTTGTAGATATCGAATAGAAGTTGGAAGACGGAAAAACGATATCGAGCGAGTTTAAGCGCCGACGCTGGGCGCTCGTGCTTCTATCATACTTTCCCTCTCGCACTCTCTGCTTCCCCTACCAAACCTCGTCCCTGTCCGCTCTTTGGCGGGTACGACTCCCTCTGTCGAACGCCCAGTTCATCGTTGGAGGTGGATCAGTGCAAGTAGTATCGCGACATTATAGACACACATGATACATACATAAAATCCCTGGTTAAAATCGTGTGGAGGAACAGCGAAATCGAAAACGTTCAAGTCGAAGGGTAAAGTCGTCTCGTCTGAATCAAGTGGCACTGTTCGAAATTGTGAAGAAAAAAGGGAAGGGCGTACGGAAGGGTCGCCCTTTGAACCGCGAACAGCTAGAGATTTACGAGCGTATTTAGCGTAAAAGGCAGGCAGTCGGCGGGTTGAAGACAGCTGTGACGGCAGAGACAGTGGTTGCACCGAAAAGTCGGCGTGGTGTCATGAGAGGCGGTCTCACAGTCCGCCCTTCTTATCGGTCCCTCTTAGAGTCATGCATGTCGCGCCCTTCAAACGAGGTGAGCAACATTTTTTTCTTCACGTACCATTCTGCCGCGTTTCTTCTCGTTTCACCGTGTCGCATCGTTAATCCTATTACGAATAAGTGGAGCCACCACTTGTTCGTAATTGGAAAGATTCGCGCGCTTTTTACCTTCGTTGGGTTGTTCATTCATAAACGCGACTCCCACTCTTGAAGTAGCCTTCTCCTTGATACTTTTAAGCTGTACATGTAAGTAAGCATGAAACGTTTCATCGGAAATCAGGTATGATTTTCTTCACGCGATTGGACGAATTGGAACGGTTGCGTGACAATGATTAAATCACAATGGGATAAACAGATTCGGAAATGGCAACGAAATCTACGAACTTTAAATCGGTAAATAAATCGCGCGTAAAAACAAACTCAAGTTAGTTACATATGTACTTGCCAAATGGATATCGATCATTTAGCGATTAGTTGGAGAATGTTTTAAAACCTTCGTGGAATAGATTCAACACGGCGATGAAATAAAACCTGTTGGTGCATCATTCGCGTGTTAGTCATAGAATAAAAAGTCACGTGTATGCCAGAGTTTATCATGAAATTGTTTCGTTTCGTTCGTTTATACTTTTGTTCACTTGCTTGTGTTCTTCCTTTATTTAACACCTTTGTAATACAACGCGCGACACATGATTTCAGTTGTTTAGAATGAAATCTCACTCGCAGTTGACATAAGCGCGATTCAACTCGTCGTTACGAGATGAATCGAACACTCTAACCGGATCGAATTGAAAAGCAAAACGCGTGAATACGTACGCTCGAGGAGGAAAAAAAGTATCGTTATGCAACAACCGAAATCCACAGGGAATTGCGTCATCCCGCGAAACGGGAAACTCGAATGTGCAAGGTGTACGATATTCTTAAGATGGTCCAGAAATATCTTCACCTCCCATTTAACTTCCTCGTGAGTGGCAATGCCAAATTAACCGAAGACACAAGAACGCTCATCGATGTTCCATTCATACACAGGCACGATCTTTTTGTTTATTTTGCTTTTCCGAAGAACGGAATAGAATTTTCAAGCCTGTCCCGACGTTAAATTTAGCCAGCAGATATATTTTAAGAGTAATCCGCGTAAAAGTGCGTTCCCGTCGCGAGAAGAAAATTGATCCCTCGATATTGATATCGATATCGACATCGATATCGATCTTAATCTCGATGCTCTTCCCATGCACGAGTTTCAGAGCTGATTTTGAACACTTCACACAATGGACACTAATAAACGAACAATAATTTCTCAACGAACTCTGCTCAACGCTCAGAGGGAACGATAAGTACTACTCTCTACGACGTATTTCGTTTAAGCCAATTATTCTTTCTATGCAAACCAATGCGTCTTATTCTACACATAGCGGTGTTCGCTCGTTACTATCTGGGTTAGATCGTACGTGTTCGAAGCGGCGTTGATTTTATCGCAAAGGCTCGCTTTAAACTGTTATTAGAGATCGTGAGTTCGTAATTCCTTTGAAACGTGTCACAGGCCAAATACGTCGCGTCGAATACTTAAAAATCTCGAATCGAAAACTTGAATCGTTGCCTATCTGCCGTTTCCGTTGGAATTTATATATGTAAAGTACGGTTCGAAGCTTTTTCTACACTTTCTTGGAGTTACAGACAATGCTAAATACAACAAACCGATCGATAGAGCGAAATAAAAACCATTTACCAATGTCGTACGGGCTGTAAATCAACGGAGTTACATAGACGGACAATTCCGCGATTCGACAAGAAGGAATAAATTGAACGTTTTTATCCTTATGTTATTTACGTAACCGAAACAAATTACCCAGTATTTAAGCTTGAAATGCAGTTGAAAGTCGTCGATATTTTTACGAGTTCGTGCAATTTATGACCCAGCGAATCGATTAGAAACATATGCTACGTGTCGTGACAAATCGTTCACCTGTCTCTCGAATAAATCATCGTAAATGAAGCGGCGTTACCTATATTAAATTTCATGCAATTGCAATTTCTTCACTTTTCCCCCACTATTTCTTATACAAATCAGTTTCATCGAATATATCGATGGAAATGAATCAAGTAAGTTTTAATATTCTTTTTAGAAACGGCAAAGACCTTCGGTCGTGGACACGATCTTCTTTCAGCCGAGACCTCGCGCGGAGATCGGTTTCTTTCGCGCGAACGATCAATTAAACGCAGCTGGATCGTTACGACACTTTATCACAATAGGCATTAGCGTAGGTTAGAAAAGGTTTTCATACAAGAATATAACGCGTAAAATAGCAACGAAGATTTTTTATACGGATAACAAAGAGAAGAAAGAAGAGAGAGAGAGAGAGACAGGAGATTCGAAAATGTGATCAAACTTTACGAATAATAGTCTCTTAACCAGTTAGCTGTTTTTGACGAGTGTACTCGTCATCGCTTACTTTTTTGCGACATATTTTAGGTAAAAACTTTTCAAAGAGGTCGTAACAGCGCAACAGCTAACTGATTTAAAAAAAAAAAAAATGTACATTGAAACATCCATGTCCTTTTTTTTTTACTAAAGAATAGGAAGAAATATTATCGACAGACACTGTCCTCCACTGTATAGGACGAACGTGCGCGTGTTAGCATATCGTGTTACCAGTTCGACGAATTTTGCGAGCTAATTCGCAGTTCGTTGCGAGACCAAGTATTATAGTGCCCGAGAATATTCATCGTTCAGCGAGCATCTTCGTAGCTTGAATCGTTTCGAAAATCATTAGTCTTCTTTCCATGTGAAACAGTTGCATACGTATTATCGCACAACGATAGACGAAATATCGGTCCTGATGAATTTTAAATAAAAATCGCATAATGCTCACGCATTAACACACATGTTGCTTTCATTCTGAGAAAAATTCTCGTACATACATTCTTTTTTTTTCGCTATATCGTTAGATTGAAATTTACGAGAGAAGAGAAAAATGATTTTTAAATATCGTACCTTTATGCAGACAAGCAATTAGACGCTCGAGACGTTGAAGTCGTCTCAGTTGTATTGCGTCACATTGCAAACGAATAACTAAAGCCACAAATCTTGAAAGATATTCGTCGCTGTTTTAAAATTGTCAGTAGCCTGCTAGATTTCGTTGATCTTTGTTCCTCTCTTATTGTACGTTAAACGCAACCGTAAGGATATGTGTATATACATATGTACGTATACGACGAGACGAATATGTTGCCACGTGACAACGTAAGCGGTTAGCAATTTTGACAAGCATCTCGAAAGCTGACAAAGGCATTTAACCCACTTGTCGGCAAGGAAAGTGCGAACGAAACTGAAATTCATACGATACGTCTGTAAGTTCCGTTCGGTTCGAGTAGTCGGAGAAAAGAAATATAGCAATTAGGATTATGCACTTTACCGAATTGTTTCCTTGTAACAGGGAAATTAGAGTAATTGACTTTTGTTCGGGTTAGTGGTATTTAAATATATTACAATGATAAACTATAGTTGCGTGAAGAAAATCGATAATCCTTTATCAAAAGGTCACCTTGAAGACGAAACCACACGCGCGGCTCACATAGTTCGAGGTTCTATCACTTCTCGATTAAATTCATTCGGAATAATGCGAATTCCTCTTAGATTTTACAAAGAATTTCGAACGGTCTGAATTTAAGTCTTTTTTCTTTTTTTTTGTTTTCCTTCGTACGCGATATCCATGTTAGATGTTATCGGTAGTTTTCATTTTCGTCGTACGCAAGTTATGAAAACAGTCCTTTCAAAAACACGATTGGCGAGCTTGATACCGAAGTTTGTTTCGACTACATGTTTCCGCTATCAACCGAGGTTCTATTGTGTTGTAAATACATATGTTCGCGAACGTGTAAAGAAGAAGGTAGACCGATCTCACAATCAGTCACGAGAAATCCTTGGCACCTGGCCATGCGAACTATTACGGTAGCAACAACGCTTCTGCGATAATAATATAATAATGGGCGTCACGTGATGACATAAATACAAATTCAACGATTTGCCGCCTTTTAAACCGCCGCGTCGCGGTTCTTTGGACGCTACGCAAAAGTATCTTTCATCAGTCGGTTAGAACAGAAAGCACCCAAGGCGGAACAATTACTTTCAGATAATTCTCGCATCGGTCGTTTAAAATACATGGTTAAAGATTTCTGAATTAACGGAGAATTATGAATTAAGGAGAACAGAACAAACAACCTGGTATAATATTCCCTCGCGAGAAAGCTTGTACGATTTGTATATAGATAGTAGAGGTTCGACTCGATTGAAATTGTCGATAATAAACTCCGATGAGCGATGTACGAAGGTAAAAGGTCCTGAAGGATTTTCGTTAACTTCTAATTCGTTGGTAGATATAATACTGGTAATTTAACATGAACAACGACGATGTCCTGTCCTTGCATGAAATAATTTGAACCCCTTAATCGTGGAAAGGTGAGAAATACTAAGGAAAGAAAACGAATGTGATTTCAGCTACCGTGGGACATGATCCACAAACGAGCAACGGCAATCAGTCGCAACAGCAGTTGCAAGGCGGTGGATGGAATGGAATTCCTGAAACGACGCTGGTCTCGCGATCGATCCGGAGCAATGGCAGCAGCAACGGCTGGAACCCCGTCGTCACCTCGCCGTTTCAACAGCAACAGCAACTACACGAACGGAAACAGAAAGAAGTTAAATCTGGGGACTTGGGGGATGACGAAGACGGGGGTGGAGGGGGTGGAGGGCTGGAGGGGACGGACCCAGAGGAGAACAACTCTGTTCACCTCAAGAGACGGGTGGGACTCGTCAGTGGGGTGGCTCTAATCGTTGGTACCATGATAGGTAGCGATCTATTCAGTAAAATGATATTTCTCACACTAAGATACATTCGAAATTGCCAACTATTGAAATTCATCATCTTCTTCTTCTTCTTCTTCTCCTTCTTCTTCTTCTTCTACTTCATCATCATCATCTCCTCCCTTTCCTTTTGACGCATGATCGCAATGGAAACTGCATAGGTTCTGGGATATTCGTTTCGCCATCAGGGCTTTTGGTTCGAACTGGCAGTATCGGAATCAGCTTCCTCGTATGGACGGCCTGCGGCATGTTGAGTCTGTGCGGTGCGTTAGCATACGCTGAGCTGGGTACAATGAAC
The DNA here is from genome assembly GCA_951804975.1 of Anthophora plumipes. NCBI lineage: Eukaryota > Metazoa > Arthropoda > Insecta > Hymenoptera > Apidae > Anthophora > Anthophora plumipes. The sequence continues at coordinate 25,891,978 of OX638114.1, forward strand.
ACAAGCAGCGGCGCCGAGTACGCATACTTCATGGACGCGTTCGGTGCACCGCCCGCTTTCCTCTTCTCGTGGGTTTCCACGTTGGTCTTGAAACCATCACAGATGGCGATAATATGTCTCTCGTTTGCGCAGTATGCGGTCGAAGCCTTTGCGGCCGACTGCGATCCACCCGAGGAAGTCGTCAAGATCGTAGCACTTCTGGCAATAATACTTATACTGCTGGTAAACTGTTATAGCGTTAATCTGGCGACAGGTGTGCAAAACGCGTTTACCGCAGCGAAATTGATTGCCATACTCGTTGTAATTGCCGGCGGCTCTTACAAGTTGATACAGGGTAACACGCAGCATTTGAAGGGCGCTTTCGACACGATGGACGATAGTACAGTTAACATAGGCAGATTAGCAACAGCTTTTTACACTGGTTTATGGGCATACGACGGATGGAACAACCTGAATTACGTCACCGAAGAAATCAAAGATCCTTCGAAAAATCTGCCCCGTTCCATTATGATTGGCATACCTCTCGTTACATTATGCTACGCGTTAATAAACGTTTCTTACTTAGCTGTGATGTCACCTTCGGAGATGATCGAAAGCGAAGCCGTTGCAGTGGTAAGAGAATTTATAATCTCCTTCTATTTATCGTACGTTATATCTCGGAGAAACTACAGACGGTAGTAGAATCAGACCTATACGACTCGAGATTATGTTTGAAATAACATTTTACAGACTTTCGGCAATCGGATTCTTGGCGTTATGGCGTGGCTTATGCCACTCTCGGTTGCGATCAGCACCTTTGGTTCCGCAAATGGTACACTCTTTGCGGCTGGTAGACTTTGTTTCGCCGCGTCTCGAGAAGGCCATTTACTCGATTGCCTTAGTTACGTTCACGTGCGACGCTTCACTCCTGCACCAGGACTTATTTTTCACTCCCTCGTTGCAGGTACGATTAATCACTTTCTCGTTTGATACTTTATCAATGGATCACATGTTACGTATATGTATATATTTTCACCCATTCATTAGGAGCAATGGTACTATCTGGAAACATAGATTCTTTGATCGATTTCTTTTCGTTTACCGCTTGGATCTTTTACGGCGGAGCGATGTTAGCTCTGTTGGTGATGCGAAGGACCAGACCAAATCATCCACGACCATATAAATGCCCGCTAATAATACCCATCCTTGTACTCGGAATCTCTGCGTACCTGATTGTAGCACCGATCATTGATAAACCTCAAATCGAATATTTGTACGCGGCTGGGTTCATATTCGCGGGCATGCTCGTCTACCTCCCGTTTGTTAAATATGGATATGTACCGAAATTTATGGGTAAGGATACTTTCGTTTTTCTAATTACATGTCGCGTGCGACAAATTTTATAACAGAAAGAAAGAAAGAAAGAAAGAAAAAACGAGAGGAAAGGATCTGTTGAAATTATTCGTTTTATTTACAGAAGGAGTGAATGCCTTCCTTCAAATGTTGTTCGAGGTGGCACCGACGGCTGCAGCCTTTGATTGATCGCGATCAAATGCGAAACCGTGGTCCTTTAAATGCCAAATCATCCCCTTAAGGCATGATAAACATTATACGAATATTTATTTTAAATATACATAGGCAAAAAACAAAATATATATATCCTATTCCTGAAGCTCAAGGCTGGCCCGAATGAATTCACAAATATATAAAAATATTATTTTATTACTTGTTATTTTTCATATATAATATACAATACATGAAGCATGTTACTGTTAGATGAGTAATTACTGTTGTAACGGTTGAACAAAGTAACTAAAAATATTTTAAATGTTTACAGTCAAGATTTCACTTTATATTTTTACCTAACGATTTTTTTATTTACTTTTCCATAAACCTCTAATATACCATCGGAAGCTTTCTTACGAGGCTTCTTAGCTTTACGTTTCATTAAACTCTTTTCCAGTCCTGAAGTAAGTTTCATCTTGTCTTGCTGCCCTTCTTTGCATCTTTTTCTTTGATATTTCAATTCTTTGTAATTCATACCTTTCCTCTTAGGACGTTTCGCTCCTAAACTTATAGCGAGCGCAGTTTCTGCATTCTTTTTTGCCTTTACCGTTCCCAACCCAGACATACCGAATTTCATAACCTCGTATCTGATGCGTTTCATTTCTAACTCCTGTTTCTTCCTTTCATCGATATTTTCATTTCGTTCAGGTGCTTTGATGCCGAATTTTGAGCTCCGTGCTTCATTTTCTCTCGTACTTTCAGCAACTTCTGCTTTCTTTTTTTTCCGCCCTTCGTAGATAACCGACACAAATTTGTTTGCACCATCTTGTCTTAATCTAGACACTCGCGTTGGAATAAAATCCTCCATCACAAAATACCAAACAAACGACAGTTTATTCTTATCAGTTTAACTTCGTTAATTTTAAATGCATGAATTTAAATAAATATATCGTACTTCTTATATGTGCTCAATATGAAGATACAATAACTTCGGAATTCAAATTGACTACCTAACTTTGTGAAAACGGTAAGTTTGAGTCAATTCGAAATTCACTAGTATTTTGTGAACACAAATTAGCCTGTATGTACCATATCAAAGTGTTTGGTCATAAAATACCTTGCAACGAATAGATAGTTGTGCTATCTTTCATCTTTTATACTGCGTCTTTTAATCACGTGCGGCGTAAATCTAACCTTAAATGTCATTCTATGTATACGTCCAGTACAATGCAAATGAAATAAAACGTGCTTTCGGAAGATGGTGGCTAGGTAGAGCATGCGTTCTCACTTTGTTCCACCTCTTCCGCTACCATATGCATCGTCGTTATTGGCTGCAGCTAGTGACAAAGGACGTCGACGAGCGTGTCAAGACAAAATGAAATAGAACGATGATTTTATAGCATTGACGCAGCCTCTTTGTTCCTCCGTGAAGTCGATCCCTAGACGATTCGCTGTGTTAGGGTTAATTGAGAGGCTACGCTAGTGTGTGGAATCGTTCCATTTCACTTTGTCTCGATATGCTCGTCGGCGTTCTTTATCATTGGCTGTAACCAACGACGTCGATGCGTATGGTAGCAGAGGAGGTGGAACAAAGTGAGAACGCATACTTTAACTAGCCAACATTTCCCAAAAGTATTAAACGTACGAGTATCGATAATTATACATGTAAAACATAAAAAAGACTGTTACATATACAATGGAGGAATATCCACCTATTAATGTACGTTTAGCGGCAAATAGAGTTAAGTTAAATGTAATAGAAAATGAAGTTCAACCGCGAATATATACGCCCGGAGAGGAAATTTCTAGTCAACCTGATTTTTTAAGGTAATTGCTCGTATTCTGTTTACTTTGTTAAAGAAAAATATTAAATTTTCATTGATTGTTCATTTTTATCAGAGGACATGGAACGTACGTGGACGATGAAAACACCCTACGAGCGTCCGTAGCTGGTGTACTAGAAAAAGTGAACAAACTTATATCGGTAAGGCCCCTGAAAGCCCGTTATCACGGCGAAATCGGAGATGTAATTGTTGGTCGAATAACCGAAGTGCAACAAAAGCGATGGAAAGTCGACACAAATTCCAAACTTGACTCTGTATTGTTACTCTCTAGTGTTAATTTACCAGGTGGAGAATTGGTATGACATTTCAAATATAGTTTCTTCTACTTTTTACAGCTTTTGAATACAGGTACTTTGATAACATTTCTTTTTAAATGTAATTTCCAGAGAAGAAGGTCGGCAGAAGATGAGCAAACTATGAGAAGATATCTTCAAGAAGGAGATTTAATTTGTGCAGAAGTACAGAGTACCTTTGTAGATGGTTCACTTTCTTTGCATACTAGAGTTTTAAAGTATGGTAAATTGTCTCAAGGTATAATGTTAAAGGTTTCACCAGCACTCATTAAAAGAAAGAAAACTCACTTCCACAATTTGGAAAGTGGTACAAGCTTGATATTAGGAAATAACGGTTACATATGGATTGGAGCTAGTAGACAAGATACTGATAGATCAGAAGGTGGTTTCACGCAGGATCTGTCGCGAATCCCTCAGGAAAACCGCGAAGTTTGCGCACGATTACGCAACTGTATTTTAATCTTAGCGACGTGTAATATGCAGCTTACAGATACATCTGTTACATATGCTTACGAGGAATCTATGAAGTACAAAATAAACGAATTACAGGAACCTGAAGCAATAATCGATGTATCGTTAATGACCCATCAAAGATTGGTACAATGATCTCCAACCAATTTTATACTAATTTTTATTGTAAGCTTTTTAATGTAAGACGTGTAACAATAAAGAAGTTTCAAAAATCTCTTAAAATTGGTTTAATCTATATTTCTACACTGAAGTATTATAATATAGAGTCAGATAGTATTTGGTAATTTGGTATATACTACACTGCAGTTAAACTGTAGATGATTATGCAGTCATATGCTGCATTTTATAAGTAAATGCAGCACTCTGAGAAAGGTTTACAAGTAGTATACAATGTGATTGCATATCGCTAATGTGGATATTGATTAAACAAATAACTTAGGAACAGGAAGTTAAAGCAAAGGAACATGGATGCGTGTTTTACTGCATTTGATAAAGATGAAGATGGATATTTATCTATCAGAGAATTTGAATTCATTTGTCGTGCTTTATTTCGTAACGATCGCGGGAAGGTATACAATGTTGAAGAAAATCAGTTGAAGGAGATGTATTCTGTATTCGATTTGAACGGAGATGGAAGGATCGACAGAGAAGAGTTCGAGGTACTCTATATTTGCAAATATTTTATTGTCAAAAGAATCGATAGATCGTAACAAACGTTAAATATTATTCTTTTTAGATATGTTGGAATCGTTGGATTAAAGTATGTACTCGTCCAAAGAGTGCTTTCCTAATTGTAGATGTGCAAAATGATTTTATAACAGGTTCTTTAAACATCAAGCAGTGTGCTGCACAACACGATGGCTCAGAAGTAATTGAACCAATTAATCGTTTATTAGAAACTGTGCAATTTGACGCGGTATTTTACTCTCTCGATTGGCATCCTATGGATCATGTATCTTTTATAGATAATTTACACCTTAGGTAATTGCATTATTAATACATTTTCTTTTTCCACGAAATTTATAAGTGAAATGTTTATTTTTATACAGAGAAGTTGATCCTAGTAGTGGTATCTCGAAAGAAGCAGCACAAGTTTACGATACCGTTACATTCCGAGGTCCACCACTACTGATACAACGCCTATGGCCGCGGCATTGCATTCAAGACTCCTGGGGTGCCGAGCTTCATAAAGATTTAAAAATTATAGACAATGGGATTAAAATTTACAAAGGGACTAACCCAGAAGTGGACTCGTACTCTGTCTTTTGGGATAATAAGAAAATGATGGAGACAAGTTTATCTTCGCAGTTGCAGGGGAAAAACGCAACAGACATATACATTTGTGGACTGGCCTACGATGTTTGCGTTGGGGCTACTGCGGTAGATGCACTTAAAAGTGGTTATCGAACTATCCTTATCGATGATTGTAGCCGAGGTGTAGATCTAGTTGATATTGAGAAAACTAAAGCAACAGTTATAGCTAATAATGGAGTAATTGTAAATTCGAGTCAGGTGAAAGCAATGGTCGAAGGAAGGGATCGTCGACCAGAGCTTGGATATAAATTGGCTTTAGAAATAAATCGAAAATTAAATTTTGTAGACGATGCTAACCAATAACTTTATTAGATTAATGTAATGTTTCGTATCAAAGATTTCCCCCTTTGATGAATAATGTACATCTATGAAATGAAGTAGATTAAATATATTTTCTGCATTAAACTTTAATTTGTTGTGATTTTCTATAATTAATTTTTATTATTTAGAAGAAACTTAAAAAATTTCACACTGTGAACATCGATATAAACGGTGTTATATTATATATCGTATATCGTCGATATAAACGATATATTCTAAGTATTTTATCAGAGTACATCAATGCTACTACAAATATAAATAACGTGTGTAATTCTCTCAGCTGTCTAAGTTGTTTTCCGCAATCGATACATATTTTTGTTTTATGACGATAAATAAAGAAAATAATTTAACGAAATACGGAAAATAGTATAAATTTAATTTGTACATATATCCAAAAATGTATTGCTAAGAAATGTTCAAAAGAATATTTACTCGTTTCTCTAGCGTAACCTAAAAAATCGGAACAGTTCAAATATATGCATATTTATTGTGAAATCTTCTGAAGACTATTACTTAATATTATTCAATATCATTGAAATAAGACATGTTTTATCACGTGAGTTATTTTAACATAAACTATCCAAAGATAAAATAAACTTTTGCATGTCTCTGTTATAATTGTACAACGATCAACGATAAAACATTTGTTAATGTAAAACATAAATAATTAATTTTTATTTCTCATTCTTACAGATATCATTGGAACATGAAATTTTATTACATCCCAGATATTTTGGACCTCAGTTGTTAGATACTGTGAAACAAAAGCTATATACCGAAGTGGAAGGTACTTGTACTGGGAAGTAAGTTTATGATCATAATCAAAACGACATTTATATCGAGTAATTATGCTAATTCTCTGCCATGTATGTTAGATATGGTTTTGTAGTTGCTGTAACAACAATAGATAACATAGGTGCAGGGATCATTCAACCTGGACAAGGTTTTGTAGTATATCCAGTTAAATATAAGGCCATTGTATTTAGACCATTTAAAGGAGAAGTATTAGAAGCTATTGTGACACAAGTGAATAAGGTAAACATCTAATACACAAGCTGAATGTTACTTAAAATACAATATAGGAAAATAAGTATTAACTTCTCTGTTTATATTCAGGTTGGAATGTTTGCTGAAATAGGACCCCTTTCATGTTTTATATCTCACCATGTAAGTGGTTGTTACATAAATTGCAATTTTACAGTGGTGATTTATAAAATATCAAATTTTTTTTCAGTCAATTCCAGCAGATATGCAGTTTTGTCCAAACATAAATCCACCTTGTTACAAATCTAAAGAAGAGGTAAATATGCAAACTTGTATATTGTAAAAAATATAAATTCTAAATTGCATCATAAATTGTAGGATATAATTATTCAACCAGATGATGAAATAAGGTTGAAAATTGTTGGTACAAGAGTTGATGCAACAGGAATTGTAAGTATTCATTTTAATATGTTATCTTAGTATCTCTGTTACATTTTAGGTAGTAATATTATATGTTGGTAACAGTTTGCTATTGGAACATTAATGGACGATTATCTAGGTAAATGTTTATTTTGTAAATCTAACGATTATTTAAAATTTTATTTATGCTTCAAGTTATGTTTTTTTTATAGGACTTGTGTGCAGCTGAATACAATTAACGCGTTATTTCGTCCGCTTTATGTAAAGTCTTCGCATAAAATGAAATACTTTTTATTTTTATGGAACGATAATATTTATATATATACATATTATAAAATAAAGAAAAAGATAACGATGTTTAAGCTGTAATTACAGATTTAACTAAATATTTTGTATACTGTATTACATAGTATTTTAAGTTTAAATATTCGCATTAAAATACTGTAAAATACATATCAAATGAAGTAGAAAAAACCTACCTTTCCATGTTTAATAATAAATAATTCGATTATTTACAATATAACGAAACGCTTATGCACGATGCATAAGTAAAGTAATATACATAATAGAAATGAAAACGTTTATCTGCGTTCTGTTATGCTGCTACGCTAATCTATTAGAAAACAATTAAGAAAGAAAACATTTTTTTTTTTAAATATCACACTTATAATTTGTTACAATTATACAAAGTGTAAATATTTTTTTAACTTTTACATACAGTACTAGAAATCTAATTAAGCAACATATAAAAACGGGTATAGTGTAATTTCAATATTAATTCTATTCTTTATCTAATGTAATAACTTAAGAATATTCAATAAATATTTTACTTTATTCGAAATAATTGTAGATATCTATTTGAACAAAGTTTAGTATAGAAGTATGAATTTAAATCTAATAAAGCAGTGAATAACGCTAGTTTTGTTTCAATCGGTGTTTTCACTTTTTCTTTTGTATCTTGATCGGGCATCATCTTATCCACAATGTGCTTAAATATTTTACTGTCGTTATTAACGTAAAATGTAGAAAATCCATCGTACCACCTGTAAATAAATTCCAAATTATCTTAACGGAAATAGGATAGGGACCGTAATTTATTCAAACACAAGGCAAACGTGAATTTACGTACGATTGTGCATCCTGTATGTATTCCTTGGCATTCCAAAGTTTAAATTTCCAAAATGTAAGAAACAGACGTGTACCAGAAATGCCGACTATACGCCAACGAACTTTGATGCTACTATCCTCAGGGTGCATAGTCATTTTTAAAACTTCTAATTTAATATAAGCATACTTTAAATGACCTATTATTTTTAGAAATGCTATTTGCTTAATATAATGATATAGCCCCCTGTAAAATATTTTCAAATACACGTATTATTATTTTTGGATAACGATAAATTAACGCAAACAAATAATGAAAATATTGTAATTATATACTCACGTGGTTGTTGTTCCTTTAATATTGTTCACAAATATCAAGTCATTTGTGTATATTCTATAATCCATAGGTTTAACAAACAGAAATGGTAACTGAAAGTAGCATATGTTAATATAATAAAATGTTGGTAGGTTTTGTATGATTCCAAGCAATCTTTTTTTATGTAAGAAGGATACATACGTCCTCGCTAAGAATATTAAATATAGACTGCAATTGTGTTTCAGATGAATTACGATCCTCTGAAGGTTGTTTGTCATGTTCATTTTGTACATTAGGAGAAACTTCTGTATAAAGAATTCCTTCCTTTTGAGAGTCAGATGAAGCATTGTTGAATATATTTTCAACCAATAGAATCTCTATACATGGCAAATTAAAATTCTTATCTTTGAGACTTGTAAGAGATTTTTTACTCTGTGTATTATTCTTCACTACAGTTATGTTTCTAACATCACCATTTGACGAATAAACATTCATTAGTCTTTGTTCTTGTAATTTTACTGTTTGATGTTCAGTTTCATTGTACTTTTTGCTCAATACCTTTGGTCTTTCGATATAGGTACCAAGGAAAACACCTGGTACATTTTGATTTAACAGAAGAACTGCAGAATTCAAAGACTTTTCCTTGGAGTTTATTCCTACATTTGTTGCTGTATGTATATCTAAAAACTGTAATCAGAGAATACTTGAGGTAACATAAAACTCTTCAACATAATAAAAATCTATGACATGTTAACCCGCGAAAATCGTTAACAAAAATAGAAAACCGAATAATTTAAATTTGAATAAAATCTCTGTGATAATTATGAACCATAAATATATAAAAATATCACAGTAAAACGCTTATTACATAATAAAATGGGAAAAAGTATAGTAAGGTTAATTTATTCTATACAATAATACGAGGACGATTTGCGAGAGAAATTGTTAATGACAGCGGTTAAAAATATTATTTAAATATACACGATTAACAATTATTACAGAAGAATGTTGTGTACTCACTTCTTCTAAGAACAGAGACGATTTAACATGTTTTGGTAATTGATGATCAATATTAGTTACTTGCTTTCGTGTGTTAACAAAAGGTATAAATTTATTCGGAATAGAGCGTAGATAAGAGGACATTTTTCTGTTTTTCTTGTTCTTTTTGTTGCTTCACTGATTCATACTCTATACCTTTTAATAGAATTTCAAAGAATACAATAGAAAATATAATTGTCGGCACAACATCGACATTGCTCTAAAGACTGTCTCTGGCAAGTTCACACATGTTTCGATCACATGTTCATTATGTTTTATAGATGGGGTGTGAAATTCAGAAGAGGGCGTTTACGTTCAGAGGGAAGTTTAAAAGTACTTTATCACTTAATATGACAATTTGTTATTTATTTATTTACACTTATTAACATGAAGCTTCATCGATGATGTATCACGGTATGACATATGCGATCAAAAAGTAATGGTAATGTAACATTGTTTAATTGCTATGTTAATTCAAAGGTATTTTCATTCTTTTAAAAAAGATACTTCATATAATAACAGTTAACATATCGCGATTAAAATACGTAACGAATATTTCGAGAAATATTTCATTGGTAAAACTTCGATATATCAAAATAAATAATTTTAATATACGCGATAAAATGTACATTTAAATTTAAAATATTAGACTCGTTTTTACGTTAAATCTTTCGTAGAATGCTAATTTGATAAATATATATATATATATATGTATATCAACTGTTTATCGAATGGTTAAAATTAAAAATTAATTGTCGAAAATTTTTTGTTACAGTTGATGACGTTATTTTATCATATAAAGGATATTAACAGTTTTATTTTAACAGAACTTTTCTTTTTATGTCATATATCGCTTGCTTTAAACATATTTGCAAGCGTTAATATGAAATTCATATTTGAAAATTCAATATTAAACGACGTTTTATGCGTCTTACCAGAAGACAACGTTACTAAGTAAAAATGAAATAGAATGTCACTTGAAAACGCTATATTTCTTCATAGGCAACATCGACGCCAATTCTAGTTACAGAACCATTAAGAAACTCTTCAAGTTCATCGCGTTCTCTATTTTCATCCCTTGTACGATGTAACGAGCGTTTCTTCTTTTTTTCCACTTTGTCTGTTTTCTCCTTATCTTTCTCTTTATCTTTAGACTTTTTCTTTTTTTTCTTCTCTTTGTCTTCAGCCTAAAAATATCGTCAATTTGTGCTAGTATTACGGGAAAAATGAAGTTATATCGTAAGTATGTTAAACACTGACGTGTACCTTCTCTTTGTGCTTTTTTTTTTCTTTTAACACAGGACTGCCACCGTCGGAACTCATATGACGTACACTAGTATTGTCAAGTAACTCTAAATGAACATTAGAACTTGTTACACTAACGTCTAAACTTTTATCACTCAACTCCAGTCTGTCTTTTCTGGTACTGTTACTGCTTACATCTTCACCACCTTCGGGACTTTGTCTCCATTTCGAATCACGTCGAAGCCAACTGTCGAACGCGTCAGAATTAATCTCCTGTTGTTCGTTTATATCATACGTGTTCGATATTTGAAATTCTTGATCTATAGATGAAATAGAATCACGTTTAGCGATTTGACGTAATTTTTCAGAATTTATTTCCGCGTTCGATAAAGTTTCGCGTTTGTGTTTCTGTTTGCTCAATGGATTCTCTGCCAATTTCGGTTGAATGGGAGGTGTTGCTTCATCGGCCGATGATAAATCGTCTTCGTAACCGGCAACCAAAGGATTCGCAGTTTCGTTATCACTGTTCAAAATAACGATATGAAACAATTAAAAGTAACGGAACTATCGACGAGTTTGTTCTAATTTGTGTAGCTGCGGCATACCTTTCAGAATCCAGTTCTTCGTGCTGTACCTTTTGCGGAGAAATTTGACTACTATCTTCTAAGAACGACCGATCTAGTGGTCCATCGTCCGGTACAAAATCTTCAACGCTAGTTAACGGTACGCTTGTATTCGTGTTATTAACATGCGCTGGTCTGTCCACTTCATCTTCCTTTTTATTACCGAATATCTTTGACATGAGGGATTGTGGTTTGCTAGTCGACTCTCGTCTATCGGAATTATCGTTTAAAAATTCAGTCACTTTAGCGTCTGTTTTTGAAATATTTTGCGTAGGGGATAACGTTGATATGGCCTGTGAGCTTTTATTAGGAACTACTTGATTTTCACAAGTGTTTATAAAATTTTCTTTCTTTGGTAATGATTTTAAATCTAGACTCTTTACTGGAATAGGGGTTCCACCTCCTATAGGACCAGGCATAGAAATTGATCGTTTAACTTCCGCATTTATATTTGTGTTACCATTGGAAGATAACATATTATGATTACTCAAAGAAGATGTAACATTAGGGACTAGAATACTGGCAGAAACAGAGTCGGCAATTGCTCTTCTTCTGTTGACGAGATTATCCAAGAATTTGTTGTAATTGGCATCGTCGCTATCTTGAAAAAGATCAAGTTCTTGTATTGTCAAACGCGTCTCCTCCTCGTTAGTATCGAGTTGTTTCAACAACGTTTCCCGTTGCAGTTGGAGGAAAGGAAGATTGAAGAATTTGTGCAGTAGTTTCAATCCAAAGCCATTTCTCATAGACGATTCCGCGTATCTTACCTGTGAAAAATTACATAAAATACAATGTTAGGAAACATGTCTTTCCAATCATTCGTAGATAACAATAACAACAAATTTACTTGCGCCGTTCTTTCGTGTAAGGAATCGATAAAATATGTCACATGATCTGATGTAACTGTTCTATGATGTGCCATATCACAATGATTTCCCAAGACAATGACTGGGATATGGCTAGGAATTTTTGGAAGTTCTCTTTGTACATAATCAAATGTCCATGATTTTGTAATATCCATCATAATAATAACACCATTGGTCCCTTTATAAACATCAAGAAACTCTGCATCCAAAGCAGGTTCCTCAACATTTTCAGACTGTGAATTATCCATTTTCAAACCTTCCAGCTTTTTTCTACGCCGGCCTTTATCTACAACATCCCAAACTTCAACTTTGACAATATCATCTGTAGCTTTATAATTCCATTGTATACTGGTTACTTGTATTTCTTCTGTTGGTATATATTCTTCTATAAATTTTTGGCCTTGCAGTCTATGGAATAGACAAGTTTTTCCTACATTTCTATCACCCTTTATAATGATTTTCACTGAAATAAAATTCCTGTTAGCCAAAGCAATGCAAGCAAAGCAAGCTCTTTTTAGAGAAGTGAGTTCATTATACTTACTATTATATTGTACACCTTTAGCAAATTTTCTTTGTAAAGTTGTTGGCATAGATTGATGAGCTGGTCTAAGGGATACATTGCCAACTCCATCAGACTTTCCAGCTAATCTTTTAAATGCAGAGAACATTGTGTGTTGTTTCTTTTCAATTAAATCAACAATTATAGAAAACGATTTTTCCTTAATAATCTTAACACAGATATCTAAACAAAAAAAATACAAGAAATTGAAATTTTTTGCTTTGATTCTGTAGAAATGGAACATAAATTAAAAAAATTTAAATTATTAGTTTCGTGTAACATGCATGAAAAGAAAATTAAAATAATAATATATAAACGTTTTTAATTTATAACAAAACATATTTTTTGAAAAATAATTCAAACATTTCAAAGTGATAAATGTGCTTTTAATTCAACTACACTTGGATAACCATATATTAAACAATTGCACGAACAACTCTAAAGGATAAAAAGAAAAAAATGTGAAAAATTACACGTTATAAATAAAATTGATATTAACTAATGCTTGTTGTAATTATGTTACACCGCACACAGAACAGTTATTATAGAGATGTAAACATATTGTTCTAAGTATTTTTTAAACGATTTCTAAAATGAAAGTAACTGTTTACCACATGTTATTTCAATTTTTTCATGGAAAATAAAAATTTAGTTGAAATTGATAACCGATCTAATAAAACTTAAGCAGCTGTCACTTAGCAGCTGTACTTATTTTCTTGCCGCGATGTTGGTAGTTAACTATTTGTTTTCTAATATTTATAGTATTGCTAAGTTCTGTTAGGAACTCGAAATGATATCAAAGCAAACATTTCTAAATTTTCGCTATTTCTTACGTATACTTTATCCTAAACAAAAAATATTTACGGTAGTACTATAAGGTTGGCAGTAATGAAAGCTATTTTAGTTCAAATCTCGTTACATGTATCTAAATTCACGCATATGTTCATCATTGGGGTCATAAATTGATTATACATTTTTATATACTAAAATTGTTTATTATAGATTGTAAATTATCGATGTATTATATACAGCTATATATATCATTAATGTAGAAAATATTATGTCGCATCAAACTCCTTCTATGGTAGCTTGATAAAGAAGAGGTCTCAAATATTTTTGCATTAAAGTATGTTTTTCCTCGTGCGTTATTGTCAGTACTGCACTAGCTTTCTTCAAAGCTTCGAGAGCTAGCTTTGGCTTTTTCAAATATAACTGAATCTTCCCTGTCATGAGGTACAATATTCCAACCAGCGGATGAATTTCTCCATAATACAGTCTGAAACATAAAAGCATATTACTTTGCACTTATTCAATTAATACACTCGGAAAATGTTTTTCTTACAAATAGCCGTCGATAAGTTTTTTAGCATAGGACTCAGCTTCCTCCCAGTGTTGCAAACTTGTAGAAGAATCAAAAGCAGCTTGCAAAGTCTGCACATGCTGTACATTGAGAGGATGTAAAACACCCTCCTGTTTTTTTAGACACATTTGGCTTACATCTAAATCTGATTTCTCTTATAAGGCTACGATATCAATGAATATATTTGCTAAACTATTTAATCGAAATATCACTTATAAGTAGGATACAAACAACGTTCTTCATGCTTTGTAAATGATGTGCTGTAAATTCAGATACTTCTTCGAAAGTTTCTCTGAATTCCTCCGGGAATCTTGTATTACAATTCTCGCATATATCTGCATCAGAGGAACAGGGATATGTACAAAATTTATTTGGGCACTTTGCTGCTTCTGCCATTGGTTCCGGTTCTTCGCATTTTTCGCAATTACACCAAAAGTAATACGAACTTAATAGTTCCTCGCGTCTTTCTCTCGTTGTTTTCAGTATGTCGATATACGATATTCTTATCTATCCAATAAATATTATAGTAATAAAAATTTCGATATAATATTATAAAAAAAAAAAAAAAGAAGAAGGTATAAAATTTACCTGAGACCAGTCTAAACAAGGAAGATCTTTTATTGTTCTAATGATTATAGTGGTTCCTTCAAAGATAGCTACAGCATTAGGCTTGCAACTATGATCCATGATAGAAGGTCCCAAATAAATACCAACACCTATCCTATTCATATCCAAGTCAAGTATATTGAAAGAGTTCATACAAATTCTGCCATAAATACCCATTAACTCTGCAGCATTTGGCACAGGTACATCTTCAAAAAATGCTTGTAGAACACCACATAAACACATAAAATGTTCTATTTTTTTCTCATCTTTTTTTATATCAGCATAATCTAAGTGCAATAAGTGAAGCTTTGATTGAATACAGATATACAAATAGTATGGTTAATAATTTCCTAAATTATGTAAATTACTTACGGGACATTAAATCTTTAAACTTTCTATAACTGGTATCACTGTAATATCCTATTTCTTCACCTCCACCTTGATTTAATTTTATAATAATACGTGCCATAAGACGTGCCATGTCTGGTATAACTTTTGGTGAGATCCTTTTTAAATTTGCACATTCTTCTTTGTGCATGGACCAAGATTTACGTTGACAAGATCGATTACAGTAATAAACATATTGACAAGCAGCACATCTAGAGAGTTTTCCACTAAAAGGAACAAAACTGTTTCAATGCTATGTTACTTCTGACATAGATCATTTCTCCTATTGTTATTATAATATTCTTGAACATGGAAGCACCTTCAAACTTGCATTGGAAAAAGGAAAATGTATCTTTTTAAACAGTAATCACACAGATCAGTTCTGTATTTTGAATTAAGGATATAAACAAATGGTTTACTGGTAAAAATAGCAGTTCTGTTTTTTTATAAAGTCCTCACTTTTATTCATTTTTAACAGAATGCCTTTTTTCCATAATGTTTAACATCAATATGTAGGTAAAACCAGGAAAAGTAATGGAAAAATGAATATGAAAAATTACCGATTTTACGACATAATCTAAAACTTATATAATTAATACTATTTTAATATTTTTACGTTATTAATTTTTTACTAAATTGATTAATTCAATAGTGAAAAATTTATTCGTAATACGCATGACTAGGGGACAAATAATTCTGTTAATAAACACAGGGTATGGTTCACAATAAAAATCGATATACGAGAAACAATGTATACACTTGTATGTACCATAATTTCATTTGAATGCAATTACCTTTGTAAACAATGATCGCATTTTTCATTACGATGTGTAGATCGTACAACGTAAGCGAAAGGCTTTGCAGTTAAAATAGTTGTTCCTTTAGGGACGGATAATCGTTTACGTATATTCTTTCTACTCATTTTGAAATTTGTTATTCATTTGAAATGGTAATAACCATCAACGAGAAAGTAACGGCGAGATCTTTTTTCGTTTGAGAGGAAGCGAGAGGGATAGTTGTCTAGCTTCGTCGTCGATCGAATAATTGGGACACGATCAAAAATTCCAGATCGTTCGGGCTCGCGGTCCGCGATTTCGCGTGGGCGACCGCGTATCAACGCGGCTTTTTGATCAGCCGCGCTTCGTTAACAACGATCGAATGGAAATATTGCTGTCGCAAATGCGGCCGTAACATTCTTGCTGTACTTTATTGGGAGAGAACGAAGGTATCCATTGATCGCCTTTTAGAGAGAAAAGCACGAAGTTCAGTTTTCAGACGTTTACACAGCACAGAAGAGTACGGGGTTAGGTTAAGTTAACTACACCCGGATCACTCTTTAGGGGAAAGAAACGGCTGGATAATCCGCCGGTCACCTTTTAGAGAGGAGGGTATACGGGGTTACCCGGACGCCTGAGAAAGTTCAGAGAGAATTGTTCCGTTTCTTCCCTTGAAATGCAGAAAACGGTTGTAGTAATCGTTGGTCGTCTTCCAAAAGATAGAGTACGGGAGACCACCTGGACACCTTATCACAATAATTGCAATACATCGACTCGTTAGATTTGCAACGGGAGGGTACGCCTGATTAAAGCCGGATGCTCGAAAGCAAAGGCATCTAACTGAATCGTTCAATTGTATTATTCATCGATTTTCGACAAAAAATAAGATATATTTTTTAGGTTTGTCATACAGGTTACGATATCCTATTTCCTTTTTCCATACACTCAACAAAATCAACTTTTCTACTTGTAATATTAAGCGATACTATATATTCTCTGATTTGCTCCGCGTAAATTCACTTGATGACTATTTCGAGAACCGTTTACTTAGGTAAACTTATTATTAGCCGTTTCTAAATATAGTAATTAAGTACTAATTGTTAATGGAGATTGTAATAATAAGTATCAAGAATGAATCTGAAATGGAATATTTATTTACAATAATTTAATCGTATAAAAATCTCGAAAATTTAATATTTTTATTATCGTGTCTTTTATAAATTTAATGAAGTAACTTAACTGTAATCCTATGGAAGAATACATTGACATTTAAAATCATGCATATAAATCCGACCAGGATTCAAGATCAAAAACAGAGAGAAAATTAAAAACACACAGAAAAAATATATTTTGTTTCATTGATAAATGTAGTGTCATATGTACAATGCCATTATTGATAATATAAATTAGTCTTGGTGTTGTCTTCTTTTTGTTTCTTTCATAACAATATTATTTTGGAGTCTCTTAAATTCTTTTTTTGTTTGTAGTTCCGTGTATTTTAATTTGTGACTTAAGGTACACACTTTATATTCTATTTTAACAATTCCTTTACCCAAATTGAATGATTCAAAATGAATGCATCTTATAGTTTCCTGTCCAATAAACAATAAACTTATGATAGGCTTGATTGAGCATATAAAGGAACAGGAATGGGAGACTGCTGTTACTTAATGATCATGTCAATGTAATTCATGCGATACCGTTACGTCTACCACTCTTTTTTATGTTCATCCATTGACACACCTCCGGGACCTAAAGAGACTATCATTAAAAGGCCACCGATTACCGATAATGTCTGCAAAAGAAATTAGATTTACATTAAAATCGTTATCGAACAATAACGTACAATTTTTTCCGAAAAAAATATTTAATAATTACTTGAAAGAAGTCATATTTAAGAAAGTCTCTAAGTGCTTTATATTCTGGAATAGACCACCATGCGTTGTGATAAAGATTTAGCGCGGATAACAACAAGACAAGTAACAGTGCACTGAGTTTGGTCTTATATCCAATAGTCACTAATACCATTAAACTACTTCCAAGAATATCTTGCATAATTTGGAGGAATGATTTCTCAAAGCGAATTAGTGTGGTAAACATAAATGCTAATAAAATTCTGCCAGCCAATTGCAAGAGATTTTTAGGCTTGTTATCTCCAAGACTTGGTACACCAGCAAATAATGATCTTCCTTCTACTCTTGATTCAGCCAGAACCAGAAGGAGTGCTCCTATTAGAGCCAAATTTCTGAATAGAAATGTTATATCCCATAAAATGTTGTAAGCCAGTGTTTGTAGAATAACAATGAAAAACAGGACTCCACAAGCAATGCTGACTTTCCATCTGCCAATAACCATAACACAGCCACCTAGCTGCCCGATTAAATTAATCAGGAGAAACACCGTAGCTAAGAAGGTGCCGCAATGCCAACTGTTATTCATATATTCTTTCTGTTCTGACCATTGGAACCACATTCTCAATCCATCCTCCAGAAATGTGGCTATAAGACAAAGTCTTGCAACAGTTGGCAATATGTACTTTCCATTGCGGATTACCTGTTATTATAAAAGAATAACAGTTAGAAAAATATTAAGAAGATAACACAATAAATTGTTATCTTGAAGATTATCAATGTAGCTTTCCATACAGATTTTAATTATTTGTCAATACAATATATAAAAGAAGTAAAACAGGCCTGTAGCAGCAGAAAATGAACAAATGTGTGTCACAAAATCTAACGCGAGTAGAAGTACTCTAAAGAGAGAAATTAAGTAACGATCGAATCTAACGTTTTTCTAGATATTATCACAATCTGTATTAATTCAGTTTATTTCGATTAATATACAAGAGAAATTTCCGTCCGATTAATACCGGGAGGGGCAGTATCATTCGTAACATACATTTCTCAGAGGGATGCATAACCTTTAATTTTTTAGCATACAGATAACAGTATAAGGCAGTTTACAACAGTTAATGCTTATAAAAAAACGTTGTGTTTACAAATAACGAGGAAATGAAAAGATTGAAATTAAAATATGCGAATGTATATAGCAACCGTGTCACGATGACGTTGACAGGAGTACACCTGTGCTCCTACAGGATATCTGCTGATCTTCTATAACGAGTTTCTTCGCGAAAACCGAACTATTCGTGAATAAGAATAAGTCGGGCACAATGGCCCATAAATTCACCTGATCAGCGATTTCTTCCGCTTTTGAGATCACCTCCTGCGAGATCAGCATCTTGTTTTATTTAAAAATCAAAAATACCCATACACTTACATATACACACGTGCGCGCACGCAAGTGATACCGACAGAAAAGAGCAGACAAAGACAGAAAAGGAGAGGGAAAGAGGGAGAAAGTTGGAGAAACACGGAACAGGAGAGTACAGTATGTACTATGCACGACTGTATGAACGATATTCTCGCAACTCTCTGTATGATGTGGAGATAGAGGTACCCGTCACTTCCGGCATACGTGTCGAACAACTTATGCCGTGATCTTTCCGAAACTATAGAGATTGTCCACCTAAATTATATATTCTTTTCAATTTACTGAATGCTTTCTAGAATTATATCTTATCGGACCGTTATTCTCCAACTTTTCCTTTTTTTTTTTTTTTACAAAGTGTATTAACTTATAATCAATAATACATCTTATATTGTAGGTATGCATATTACAAGAAAAAAAAAAAGAAAAAAAGAAGCAACATTGTCCTTTAATTTAACGCAAATTTATAAATGCGTGACTCTTTATTAATTTGTATCAATGAAATAACGATACGAAATTTGTCCAAATCTTTTGTTCATTTAAACTATTACTTAACAAACATCTTCATACAGTCCAGCTTTCACCACGATTTCGATTAATTTTGCTTAATTATTTATCGATAACAGGTATTTTATTTAAACAGCGAATACATTTTTTTAGAACATACGAGTAGGCGCGCACTTTTAAACTGCGGGCAATTGGTATTTACAAAAATATTCGTGTAGCAAAATTAATAATTACTTCTTTTCGTATGTATACAGATGTGTAAATTTGACAAAAAACTAGTGTTTATGTTGAAATGCAATGTTTATCAGGCAATTTTTAATAAGATGATACTCTTTTAAGATGATTTTCATTGAAGAAACGATCGTTTTCGATCCGTTGAAAGAATGAAAAAGTATGTCTTATACGTAAAACGGTTGAGGTCTAATTTTCGACGCAAATAATGAAGTACAACAATTTTCAACGATTGGTTCATTTATGTAAAATATACAAAAAGTGATAAAAAATTTCGTTAAGAACTACTTAATTTTCTACGTGAGCTATAAAAAATATTAATGCTACCGAAGCGCCGTTGTACCCATACGTGAACCACTGAAACTAGTGGTTGAGGCTTGTTGCATGTCGAATGTATTTGGTGGAGAGAAACTTTTCATCTCGTAAAGAAATAATAAACATGTGGCTCCTATCGCTTACTCTCCTTAATACTCAAATAATACACATAGAACTAGGATTATTTCTATGATCTGAAATAATACAACTATTCGCGATACGTTTGAACGAGGTAATAAAACAATAGAACTTGCATTTAGAGCGTTTCGTGTGTATGTAATTAGTTTTCGAAAATTCTACGTTTCTTTACTCGAATAGGCGTATCTGTAGCTGTAGGCCAATTTGTTTCTTTCATTTTGTTTATTATACTTACTTTATGAAAGCTTGATTTGAATGTTAGATAGTAATTTATTATATACTTTATGTTTGTTACAATTGACAGAATAAATGAATAAACGTTAAATATCCTTGTCGTAGTCCTCTACTTTTTATTTCAGAGTAATCAATATGGCTCAAGAAAGTACCAATAAGTTGATTAGAGAAGATTTTGACGCAGGTCCATCTAGTTACAACGAGATTATTCCTGGTTTATATCTTGGGAATCTTACAGCTGCTACAGATGTTGAATGGTTGAAAGAAGCTAAAATAAATTATATACTTACCATAGATTCTTGCCCTCTTCCCAGGAAGATTCAAGAGCTTTTACCAAATCTGACTATGAAATACATTCAAGTAACTGATATGCCACGCGAAGATCTTCTGACACACTTTGAAGATTCATACGAATTTATAGATCATACTCTACAGTTAAACGACAAAATATTGGTACATTGTTACTTCGGTGTCTCTAGATCAGCTACAATAGTTATAGCATATTTAATGAAAAAATATGGCAAAGGTTTGTTTGATACATTCGAAGTAGTCAGAGAAAAGAGGCGCTTTGTGGGACCTAATGCAGGATTTCTGGCACAGCTGAAGCTATACGAAGAAATGGGTTTTGGGATAGACAATACGAATGTACAATTTAAAATGTATAGGTTACAAGTAGCGGCGGATAAGGTACGAAAGGCGAAAATTTTGCCACAAAATTGTGCAGAATTGATAAAGCCAGACCCAGCTCTCGCTACGGTACGCCCAGAACCAACTGTTTATCGTTGTAAAAAGTGTCGAAGAATTGTAGCAAGTGCTAGCAATATTCTGCCACACACCCCAAAGGAGAAACAAATTTGGAGACATGTAAGTTCGAAAAAAACGTCTAAGCAATCAAAAAGTTTGCACGAGCCGTTAGAACCGTTAGAGAGGAAAGAGGAGCAACAGCCGGTAGAATTTTGTACGAAAATACTGTTCGTGGAGCCGTTGGCTTGGATGCCCGATATAACGCACAATCTAGAGGGAAAGTTGAATTGTCCAAAATGCAGTACAAAGCTGGGTTCCTTTAGTTGGATAGCAGGTAGCCAGTGTCCATGTGGTAGCAAGATAGCACCTGCATTTTATCTGGTTCCTTCAAAAGTCGATTGGAGCAATGCTGTACAGAACGTACAAGTAACGGTATAGTACTGAAAAATGTATCCCTATATTTAACAAATTTTGGACGGACGATTAACATATATGTATATATATTTAAGACATTTTTTGAATCTTTTTACGCGATTCTATCTCGATTAGCGTTGTGTAACGAATGTTCGTACGTCTGACCAATGTACTTGCGAAAATGTGTATTGTAATTTCGTGCCAACGTTCTTATATTATGTGTGTACACGTGACTGTATTCATTTTACGACTGTAATTTTAGATGTTTCTTGCCGCAACGAGTAAACGACCCGTTCTTCCATAGTTCGATCTCCATAATTTGTATATACTTTCCTTTTTTTTTTCTACGATTAACATACGCAAACACGATAACTTCGTAGGCTAACGTACTATTTCCTGTATAGATGTCTTGTATTAAGAAGATAATACATTTACAATTTTTATGATTTATTAAGCTATTTCAGTTCTACAAAATAACGTTGCGAGTTATTTTCATTACCCTGTGTTTTTGGTGCTTAAACGCTAACTTCTGTGCAATCGTGTTTCGATCGATTGGTCCTCCGTATTACATTATCTTACGTTTCCCTTAGATCAACTTATTAGAAGCTTTGGTATTCGATAAATACGTACGGTGCTTGACAATGACAAGCATCACGGTTGAGAAAGAGAATTTTCTTCTGTAAAAAGAGAGTTACATACTCGCGTGCATAGCGGAGTACGCGGTTCCATATGGATGTGTTCTGAATCGTAACGCGTTCAAACTGGTCATCGCGGTACCTTCGAGTCCGCTGTGAATGTCCGTCTGATGGTACGAGGGAAGATTCACGTTTCCCAAATTCCCGTTGATAAATCCATGACAGGTGGTAGTTTGCATAGAGGTGGTGTAATGTTGCGACGATCTCCAGTACTCGGTGTAGGGGTACTGATGAGGTACTTGCGTGCTTGGTAAATTTTCCGTATTAGTTTCTTGCGTGTGCGTTATTCTGATAGGTCGTAACGGTAGAGTGGTTTCCATTTCTCTGTTCGAGGTGATACCTCGATTAATCGCAGAACTTCTTTCGTTTCGACGGAACTTGGCGCGCCTGTTCTGAAACCATACCTGGAAGCAATAGTTCGAATTTGATCGTGTCGTGTCTCATCGCGGTGAAGAATCGCGTTTATAGGAGAGTGAATTAAATAAACGGAACGAACGAGGGGTCTAAGGTTTTTATGGGTTCTCGAAGAACGAAGAATTCGTTAGACGAACGTAGAAGGGAGAAGAAAAGAGAAGAAGAAACGAATGGACACAAGAAGAAGGGATGCGGCGAGCGAAGACGGGACAGCGTGACGGCTCCTGGCAGGCGTACAGTTCGCAGACAGACATCCGTGGGAGACGCGGGACGTGGAACAGAGCGCAGCAACCGACAAGCAACGGTGGATAGATCGACACGAGCAACGAAAAGTCTGCTTTCTGCATAGCCGTGTAAGAGAGCCGCCACCACACACGTGCTAGATACGCTACGTCGTATGCCAAGCACATATGCTGCTGGAACGACGCAACTATCCTGCCAAGCTAATCATAGCTCCTTGCCCCTGACAACCTGTCTCCTCTGATTTTCTGCCTAGCTATCCGCGACCCCCCCCCCCCCCCCCTTCCATTCCTCCAACGTACCCTCTTTTTTTTCTCTCTCTCTCTCTCTCTCGCTCTCTCCTTCTCTTTCTCTTCTCCTCTGACATCTTCTTCTCTTTTTCTACGCCTTCGACCGTCTTCCTCCTGACTACCATGATCCCGGGGAACATATGTGAACTTGGCCCACCAGCGACACGATACTTTTTCTGACGGACATTCTTCCCTTTTACCAAGTATGATCTTTCTTCGATTCTGTTCGTTTCAGTTCGTTCTCTATGTATCAACGTTCGACGATAACGAACAACCTTTCGACGCGTTTCTTTTCTCAAGTTTCCCTAGAGATCATTACCTGTACTCTGGCTTCCGATAAAGATACCCGCGTTGCAAGTTCCTCTCGAACGAAAGCGTCAGGATAATGCGTCCTTTCGAACACCCTTTCCAATGCTGCTAATTGCTGCGCCGAGAATGTCGTTCTACTTCTTCTTGGCCTCCTACTCGCTGCCGTGCTGGAACTTTCGTTGCATTCTGTAAATTGTACATAGACAATTCCCTGTCGTTATCCGAAATTGATGCTAAACAAAGCGAAAATTCAGCCAGAATTCTCGCAGATGCCGCTCGCGATAAAGAAGTAACGCTTTGAAAAAAAAAAAAAAAAAAAAAAAAAAGGGAAAGGGCAAAGAAGAGAAGCAGCAGAGAGCAGGCGTGGCTATTCTTCAATGACTCCACTGTGCTTGAGCATCCATCAAAGTGGTATAACGCGAACAGCATGACTGGAAATGCGTGATTTTGATGAAATCAAACTCGTCGTCGTGGATCACGGATTAAACGTAGCGGAAGCGCGTCAAGCATGTGCATATTCTCTCTCCCTCTACTCTTTCTCTCTATGCGAACCGCGCGATCTACAACTACGTTCGATAATTCCTTCCTTCGTGTTACGTAACTGTTCACGCGAATTCTATCGCGTCAAACTGTGCAAGAATCACGCAGATCTCTGTGCGAGATTAACGTTCAATTAAAAAAAGAAAACAACAACAATTTATTATGTCTTGCGAGGAGATGCGAAGAAATTGATTTCTTGCCAGAACGATGGTTTTCTTGGTATGCTCGGTACGCACACCATAAAAATAATATTATTCTCAGAATTCTTACCCAACGAATGAGTCGGTGTCGGTGTCGATAGTAGGCGCGAGACCGTGAAATCTTGCGGTGTATGAGGATTCACGACTTGCGAAACTATTACGCCGTTGCTTCCCTCTTGCTCCGAATTTGCACACAACATTTTTACTTCTTTTCTATCGATCAATTATTTACCACCCACTTTGTCCCTGATGGATCGATCGGTGCGTGCCTTTTATAGACGCAGAAAATTCCTTTGCGAACTTTGATTTTCGAAATCGATTATTTTCAAATATTCAACCGAATATAGGATAATCTGACACGACAAGGTACTGATCAATTCGTAAGGGGACATTTCTTGCCCTTTGACATTAGAGGCGAACGTTTTTTCAACAAGAACAATCCGTTCGTCGAAACGATTATTTACTAACAGAGGGAATATACGAGGAGGCAGCTATTCATGCGCAATTTCCTTCCGAAAATCCTAATTGAAACGTTTCCGAGGTGAAGCGTGACGGAGCAATAATTAAGGTCTCGTGCCACGTGTCTGCTCGACGTGTTTACAACCCACCGGGAAACATTTTACCGCTTCTCCAAACCTATTATCGTTCTTTCCTTCGTTTTATTATCTCTTGTTTAATAATCGCCGCGTATGTTTGTCGTTGGTTTGCAAATCGTTTAATTGAAACGTCGAAGGAGTCTAAGGGTGTTGCGAAAAAGGGTGGCTCAGGCTGATACCTGCGCCTTTTTATTTTCCGCGTCGAATGACGGCTAAGAACATGTAAATTAAATGGGATAGAGGGAACCGTGTTGTTCGAATTATCGTTTACTATACGGGCGTCAAATCCCTCTCGCTTATTACTTCCTGGCGCATACTGCGAATCGATTCTTTACGCCAACGACGTATGACAAATTTATGTTTCGTCGGTTACCCGTAAGTGTAACCATTTCTCTATTGGTCCATGAATCAATCGGTCTCTCGAGCCCGTTTCACGAGCCCGTCACCATTAACCGTCGATCATTTAAATAGGAAAAGAAAGAATCTTCCTTCGTAAGGACAGACAGAGATTCTCTTTTTGCAACTGTCTCGGAAAAATGATCTCCGAGAGGCAACTATCACTGTACGACAGAACCAGTGCTGTCCAAGTAAGTCTTTAGAACGAGCACTTTACGCGGAAAAGTTTCTTTTAACGGCGTACAAATTCGTTTCCGATGATAAGACCTTCCTCAGAAGATCAACTTTTTATCTCGCGTACGAACAAAGTACACGCGATAATCACCCACTATAAAAGTACAGAGAGCCTTCGATGTTCGTAAAGTTCTACCCAAGCTCGAAGTCCGGCTTCGTTCGAATCGCGCGTAAATCACAACTGGCCGATCGATTTCGTCGAAAGATCATTTCGAAAACTGTGAAACGAAGTCATGGTATTAGTCGGTGCGGCGAGATGCCAACTGACTTGGCCGAGTTAAAACGTACTTGAAGATCCTCCTCAGCCTCTTCATTTGTCTCTCCTCTTCGTTCCTCCCTCTCTCGCTCCTTCTCTCGCTCTCTCGCTCTCTCGCTCTTCGGCGCGCACGCTCTCCCTTGTCTCGCTCTGGCTTTTACGCAGGGAGACACACACGCACGCAGGAGAGGAGAGAAATAGAGCATTTTAAGAGTAGGTGGAGATTTCCTCGGCAAGCTCCACCTTCATTAGAAGCTCATTGGTCTCTAAACGATAGTGCTGTTTTCTGGATGCAACCCTTCGGTGTAAAAAGACGCGCGGACTCTATCGCTATCCAGAAATTTCATCCTTCGAAGAATCGGCTGGAACATTTTTCTTCGCTCGAAATGAACTGCCAAATGCGAGGAAACATCGGGATCTTTGAACGAATTATAGATCACTCGAATTCTTAATGTGAAAATCAATCGTCGATGTTTCTCCTGTTTCCCGTGAAAATCAACGGAACGACACCAGGGGCGCATTTTGGCTAACAGAAAAAGAATAAGCGAGAGGCGCCGGCGTTACGGTGGTTTCAGTTTTCAGGAAGAACCACGGTTCTTTATGCGCTGGAACATTGGTCCTCTTCATAGCAGCGGCTTGGTTCTCGTTACACAAGGGTGTCGAGTAACGATTTCGTCTTAACGCGAGCCTTTCGATCCTTTTTCCTCTGCACCGCCGAACTTTCTTCTATTGCACATACAAGTATATACATGCACATGTATATACATTCCTCGAATCGAAAAAACGGTTCTTCCTATGGGGTTTTTCGTGCTATACTTTCACAAGTGTATAACACATTATCCGTACAATTTTCGAACTTCTCGGTTACTTCAATATTTACCACACTTTGTCAAAGATCCAAGTTTGTTTGATTCGATCAATCATACGGGAAAATATAGAGTCCGCTGTCAAAGTCTGTTCCTATTCAAACACGAACCGAGTATAAAAAAGGATATTCGTTTCTCTAGCAGAGAGAAGGAAATGCGTAAATACCTACACACGTGAATGAATTGAATGCTGGATAGGCGAAGAGGGGTAAAAGAGTACGGGGAAAATATTCTACTCCGAAGGTTCTTGCTTTCTCCCGTGTTACCTCATCCTTTTGTTTTCCCTCGATCGACGTTCAATATCAAACAGCCGAGGATTGAAAAATATAGATCCCGAATTTTTTTCAAGTGATTCATTCTACCAAGAAAGATTAGCCCCTCTTCTCTGACAAGTTGAAATTCGAATAACGTCCGACGGCAACCGTGTTTCAGAAGCGGCGAAGTGTCGTAAACGCGAAGCGTGTCACGGAACACGTAATATCGGTTGCTCGGAGATTACAATCGGATGGGAGAATAATTGACGAGGGAGGAGTGTGCGAATGGTTTTATTTAATTGATGAAAAATGCCGCGAAAACGCGTTAACGGCTGGAGAACGGAATGGCGACAGCTGACCGCGTTCTATACAACGCGACGTTAGAACGAACGTGTAGCCGGCTAGGCTCTCAGCAACAATTATATTCCCGGCGATTTTATTTATACGAGGCTTTTACGAGCGCAGTCACTCTTGCTGTCAACCGTGCTGGCCCAATAAAACGCGGCTGTGCGCCCGTTCTCTCGCTGCCCACTTTCAACGATCGCTTAGACCGAATTATTTTCCTCGAAATAAATGGAGAAGCACAACATGTATCTCGTTCCCGAACAGTTATTGCTCAGGGTTGCTTCGCCGATTCCACTTCAACCACGACGTTTTAGAGTTTCTTCCCGAACTCGAAGGTATGTACACCCATCCCTCCATTTACGCCGATTGACCGTTCCGCCTTGATTCGTCTTACAACATGATCGTGGCTAATTTTCTCGTGACCGACTTTGCCATCGAAACTTGAATCGTAGGTCAAGGGGTTAAAAGAGAGGAAACCAAGAAAGTTAACCAGAGTTATGTAATTAGCACGATCAAGTAAGAATTTGCTTCTCTCGATCGTGTAAAATGAAAAAGTACCGTGTAAATGGAGGGATGAGTGTAGGTACCTATTTAAATAACACCGTTCAGATCGAGAAGCTCGCGCGACGCGTGCCGGTTTTTCTTTCGAGGGAAAAAACCCGTGGAATCTCCGTTTTGGAACGGAGGGCGGTAATAAAATAGCGGAAGGTTCGTTTTTGGTGTTCCACTCAGGATGAGACGGACGGGTGCGTCGCGACGCGGTGACACGTACACGTCGCGCGTCGCCCGCCGCCCAAGGAAAATTATGAGCCAAGCCTGGTTCCCATGTCTACGAGATCTTCTCTCGCCTTTGTCCTCTCCTTTGCTTGCACCCTTCTACTTTGTCTCTTTTCCTCGCGAACAAACAACCACGACGGAGCTTACGGTTTCCCGAAAGAATTTCGGATTTCTTTTTTTTCTTTTTCTTTCTAGAGAATGCCTCTTTTCCCTGGTATTCTCGTTCGCAACGGCAACGGTTTCTTCGATAAGTATACTCGTTGTCTTTGCGACGCAAATGATCGAACGTCAAAGAACGATAGAACGCGATAGAATATAAAATAAAAGTTGAATTTTGTTTAGGTTTGGTGTGATCGATCGGATTCTATTATAAGCGCGATGATTTTAGGAACTCGGTAGGGTAAGATCGTGAGAGATCTCGGCATGCGTCAAGACTGATCAGTGTCCGACGTTCTGTAACGCGTAGAGGGGTCCGCCGAAACCACAGATGCAGTTTTGACCACCGTAACAGTGATCTCGTTGCTTGACAACCCTCGAAATAGCTTCCATATGCGTTCCTTGGGGAAATAGTCTTCCAGCTACTTTCCATACATTTCCATACTTTCGATTGCCCTTTTCTTTAGTCGCGTTTAGTCGCGTTTAGTCGCGTTTAGTCACGGTCCGGCGGCGTGCACTCGCGCGACACCATCAACTTCTTCGTGCCAGCGTATTTACATTTCTTGAACGTTTTCTGCCATATGTGTTGCGTAAACGTTTCGACCACGGTGGGTCGTAGAAAATCTCCTCGGTTCTCCGCGTAGCGTCGGTGTTGCGATATTTCTGGTTCTTCTGTCATCTGTTTCGATCGTTTGCAAACGTGACTGTCGATTTTCTCGATTTCTCTCCTCGATGTCTCCTCTACAGCGTACAGCGTTCGTTTCTAGACCGTGTTGCATTTCCTTTTGCGCAACTTTGTAAACTTTATATCTCGAATTTCGACGATTCGTGGCTAACGATGAGAAAATTTCGTCTATATTTACAAGAGATTTGCTTCGAAGTAAACACGACGTTTATCCCACGGATGATCGTCACGGACGGAAAGCTGGTGAATTTACGATAATCATCCAACTAGCAACTTCCGAATTCTTCTTTCATACTTGTCTCTGTTGGACCGCGTACGAGTGTCGAAGGGTGGCGAGAGCAGCGACGCTTAATGTCCCGTGACGCCTTAAATCTAACCGTAGAAGGAGACTCTCGTCGGGTCTTGAGCTGAGGACAAGCAACTCGTCCCAGACTACGGAAAGCGGATCGTGGTCATCGGCCACCGTGAAGACATTCGATTAAGAACGATGAAAAGGGGACAACGATGAAAAGGGGGGGTTTGTGAAACGACGCTCGGTCGAGCGACGGTTAGGCTCTCGTTGGACACGATAGACGCGATACTGTCGCTTCTCGTGAAAAAAATGGTGGCGAAGAGAAAAACTGTCACCGGAAATGTTAAACGAAACGAAATCGAGATCGAGAAAGTAATACGA
Source organism: Anthophora plumipes (assembly GCA_951804975.1). NCBI lineage: Eukaryota > Metazoa > Arthropoda > Insecta > Hymenoptera > Apidae > Anthophora > Anthophora plumipes. The sequence goes on from OX638114.1 coordinate 25,921,769, forward strand.
TAAGGAAGATTTCGAAGGAAAACGAAGAAAGCACGAAAGCACAGTTTGTCAGAGGAAGAAACATATCATCCTTCGGTTTCTTCGGTTCGTTCGAGCAATTACAAGGGTCGTGCGTCATTCTTGCCAATTAGGCGGAGGAAGCGTCACCGAAGCGGGTGGAAAAGTCACTGTTTCAACGGTTTCTCTCTTTTCTTCTCCTGTTCGTTCCTTCACCGACGGGAGGAGGCAGATAATTTTACTCGCGCTACCCCTTGGACCGAGGTCTGCCGTTAGTTTCGTCGCTTGACGCGAAAGCTGCCTCGATCTTTCGAACGTCTCGCGTCTCGCGAAATTTTACGCATAATATCAACTCTCCGACGTTCCAGCTTGTGAAACGTCCTCGGTAAAAACACCAATAAGTGGCATATTTCGAATTTTTTCTGAATTAACGCCTCGAGCACCGCTCGTACGCTTCGAGTCGATCGAACTTATTACCGCCTCAAACCCCTTGCATTCAAATATTTCGTGGAACAGAGGAAACGTCGTTCTGACCAGAGACGAGGAGGCATGACGATCAATCCCCCTTTGGTTAACAGACCGTGAACCCGCCATTCTCTACCACCCCCTCTGTCCCCGTCACCGGTTCCAAGTAAATTATGCATTCACGCCATTCCACGTTGCGTTACGTTGCTCGTTGTAATGTAGGAGGTATGTGCATAAGTACGTCAAGGGTTGACCACCTCGGCCAAACCAAGGGGGGGCTATTACGCGTCGGACAACCTGGTAGCTCACGGACCCCTCCTGACTTTACACCGTTTACTACCTATCCCCTACACTTTCTTATCGCTAGCATTTATTCTGTCAACGTTCCTATCGTATCGCGTAATCATTCTTCACGACGTCGACGACGACGTTGTTTCGACAGTAACTGTGTGTGTGTGTGTTACGAAAAGTTGTTCAAGTTTGTCGAAGAGAGGAAATCTTCGAGCTTTCCCGGGAGCCGAAACTTCGGGTATAGCAACCTCAGCCGTTTCGTCCGTCAAATGTTGTCGCTTATTTGGACCACGAGACTCGATCGATTATTCGTCGGTTGTTCATTGATAATGGGCAGAGGGGGAGGCGGTGCCATATGGTGGAGTCGAATGAGATGTTGCGAAATCATTGCCCTAAATTTTTCAGGATAATCGATCGAACGCGAGCATACGAAGGATTATAATGGTAGCCCGGTCGGAGTCACCTTTTTCAATGCGACCATTCGTTTCCTTTCGTTACGTTACTCGAACTGAATAAATTGCTCCTCGCTGACTGGTGTATTTTTTAATGATTTAGAAGATAAAAAAAGAAAAACAGATTACGCTTTCGAGGGTGAGTTTCGTTAAAGTAAACCCGGGTTAGGTTGAACGGTTTATCGCAAGATAACGCGCGTTAATGCTCGAATTACTTGCATTCGTCAAGTTTTGACAGAGAGCTAGCGGTAGACTTGAATCGAGTCGTCGTAAATCCTAATTACAAAGGGATTCCTCTCGGATTCTTCTGCGAATTTCGATCCAGCTGCTGTTTCGAGGATCGCTCGGCCTTACCAAGGGAAGAAGAAAAAGCAGAGGAGACAGAGGAAAGAAAGGAAACGGTAACACGCACGCTTGTACGGTGGAATAATGGCGATACAACGGCGATGAATGGTTGAACCGACAATGACAGGCTTGATTCGAGAATGAGGGCTCATTATCGAGTCCTGGATCCTTCTGCGTGACGGACCTCCCGCGGAGAGCACGAACTACTTTTCGACCTGTCCTTCTGCGACGTGTTTCCTTCCTTCTTCCCAACAACTTCCCCTATCTGTGGGCTTTTCTTGTAATTCACGTGCACTAGGTTGCATCGAGATCCCGGGGGGTGTGCTGCCACGATCGATTTCTTCGTCGAGAAGCCTTTCGTCTTTGGCTACTTCGATACAACAGAAGGAACTTTGCACGAAGATACTTGGAAGAGTACGGAAGGCACAAAGTGCCCCAGTGCACAAGTGGAAGGCAGAAATCAATGGATAAATTAGATAATGTCTAGCTCGAGCAGCTTTCATCGTCGTATCGAGGATATCTATCTATCTACCTATTTAGGTTATTCTCACGCGGTAGTGGTATTCTTCTCTGACCTATTTTCACATACACCTCCTGCCACCAATCTTTCACGACGCGATATCTTCGTTGTGTACGGCCACCGCTGACTTCTGCCTGCCAGTTACTCAGTCGGGGGTGGAATTTATGTTCACCAGTCGTCCAGCGGCCCCGTAAACGATCGCTATACCAAATACGTGGGAATCGTAAATTGAAATACACCCCTCGTAACGCAATTCACGCGGTAATTTTTACGCACGACTTTAATTAGACCAGAAAATATATTTTCCTAGCAGTTTTAAAAGTAACAAATATATACGGTAATATGTTTTCTAAAACGTCCTTATTGTTTTTCTGTTAAGCTGTTTGAAATAAATATGTATTTCTAAAACTTATACGTACTAGCTTTTATTCCCAATATTTCCAATATTTTGTATTTCGAAAATTTTCATTCGCGTAAGACGAATCCACGTGGAACGGATACTTTGCGTAAATCTGAGGGACAGGTGTACCACGAAGCTGTGCCTATAGTATAGAACAGCTGAGGTTCCCACGTGGATTCGCGAATGCGAAAACAGGATATAACCGTGTGGAAGATCGAGTTTAGAGAATGGAGAAGTAACGCGTTTCTCCGTCTTTTACCACGTTAATCAAGGCTCGATTTACAATCAAACGTCTTTGCTTTTCTTGTTTGTTCTAGAGGTGATACGGTTCGCGGCGCTTCTCCCGGTCGCGTTTTATTTTCGTAACGGAAGCGGGATCTTCGTGTTCGTAAGTCGAGAGAGAGAGAGAGATGTTCCCAGGGGAGGTAGCGTTCGCTAACCGTCTCCTTCGATATACCCCGTAACATAGAGAGCGGGATGGAAAGAGATGCGCGCGTGTCTTACTCGATCGGTCGGCGTTCTTTTTCGCTTTTTTGCGAGTAAACTTTCTCCTCGAGACGCCTAAGCGTATTTCAAATTTATCCGCTTACCTGTGCGTCATGCGACATCACGCGGAGTGAACAATTTCAATTAGAGAGACTCCGTTTTTATAGGATCGTGCTTGAGAATAATTCTCCGATTAGATACTCCGTATTTCCCGGATCGTTTTCCGAAATTGCTCCGGTAGATTGACTTTGAAAGGGCCTTTTCACGCGCAACCCTTTTTTAATCGAGCGAACAACGTCCAGGCACTCGAGGAACATGAAAAGCCCGAAGGGGGATCGATTGATATCTTCAGGACTTGGACGGTATTTGGAAACAACCCCCCCATGAACGATCTTTCGAGTCTCTCCAGGAAAGCCTGAAAAATTCTTTCTCCGAAATTAGGGTTGACGGATATATTAAAGGGGTTGTTGATGAAACGTTCAGCACCTTTTGCGAGGTTTCAGCCAGGGCTTTTATCGGGCGTTTATCGCGAGACGTTGCACGGTCGAATTTCGATCGTTAAAAAGTGAAAGGAAAGATTGCTACGTATTCACCGAAAGGGTTGGAACAATTACGTCGCGTGTACCGCAAAATGTCGATGCTTCTATTCAAAGGTAAGCCTCTCGGCCCTTTACGCGACACGTTTCACGAGTGTAAGTACACCCTACCCCCAGTGACGATCGATTCAACCGATAGGAGGGCTCAAGACACTTCCGTGCATGGAATTTTAATCTCTCGATCGTAACAAACACCCCTAACCACTCTATTTTCAATTTTTTGCTCGAATACGTTTAATCAAAGCGCGACCTATTTGTTTAGTTTCATCCCCCCTCTCTCTCTTTTTCTCTCTCCCTCGGTAACTTTGGCACTGTTTCAATGCCAGAAAAATGACAGATCGATCCGCGATAGAAACCCTTCGATCAAAGTTACCTCGGCTGATCGGGTAGTTTGGTGAAGCGCACATACATATGTACATAGGTGTAACTAGAGGACGGTGTGTATAAATTAGGAGCGATCGAAGTTACCGCAACCACGGCGGATTAACGAGGTTAATACCGGAACGAAGCATGAATCAGGATTACCACCTGCCAGGATTTATGACCGCGTGCCTTGTCCTGTCGCGCGCTACTTTTCGGATAGAGGAAAGAACCAAGTCCGCATATGAATATGCAATTTCATCGACGGCTGGTCACCGTTCGAATCAATCAACGTTACGCGCCACTAAGTAGGTGCATATCCTATTAGATACTACACGTATGTACGTTGGAACTATCGTTTTACTTGGAGCAACTGTGCTCGAAGGGAGTCTTTCGTGAATTCCGAAGGAGTAAATTAAAAATAGCTTTTTTTCTGCGATTCGCTTTCGGTATGGAAGGGAAAGAGAAAGGAAGCGGGGAAAATATTGGCCAGGGTGGAGAATACGTCCGCCTTCCGAAAAAACGAATCTCAGGTCGGCTTAACGGCTTAGAAATAACGCGACAATAGCCGATTAGGGTGCCGCGCTGCACCGAGGGGAACCCGTCTCCTGCCTCGTACATACATACCTCACTTTTAATAAATACCTACTTCCGTGCCTCTCTTTTTTTCGCAGTTGTCTCGCTGTCATCCTGACAAGTTTATATTCTCCTTCTCCGACAACCTTTGGCGTATTTTTAAATCGCGTTAATTACAAACGTCGCTCTATCATTTACGAAGGTATCCTGTCCACGTTTTATCGTTTCTTTCCGAATCGTTGACGTCGTGCTTATCGTGTTTTTACACGCCGCCAATACGTCCTTCGTTGCAGTCAATGCGCGTATCCTTATCTACAAGTTTCGAATAATTCGTTGCCTTTCTTCTGTTTGCAAGCTACGCGAGAGCTCGTCACCGACGACGATAACGTCGGCCGAAACTCGATTAACGTGGAACGCGTATTCGGTGACATTTTACTACCCCCTTTCGTTCTATCGATCGATAGAAATAATCGTAGCCCGCGCTAATAATTCTCCACCACAGCTGCCCTTCATTTTATTTTACGCTGCACGCGTGTTTGTTATTCCTGCAGCTGCGATATTAATTATCATTTGATTTTCCCACTGGTGGACAGGTTCGTTTTCTAAGCCAAATGACCGTTTCGATACGCCATCGGGGCTGCAGGAACGGGGACAATGGAACGAGCAAAAGATACGGTCAGCCTGCTTATATACCAGACGTCTCAAATCGGACGTACAAATCCAGAATTGATGCCCACTTTATGAAGAGAGATTCCATATAAAGATGTCGATCAAATTTTCACCTTGCCCCCGAGTTCAGGAGGATTAGACCGATCACGGGATCGGTTCACGCGCCATTGTTTCGCTAACGAGAAAGCCAAACGAAAATATCTTTCGCAAAACTCCGTGGACAAAGAACGGAATATCTTTTAGTGAACCGTAGAGGTCGATGGGCGCGTGACAGACGTGGGAATTCAAAAAGTTGAACGTTCGAAGCGTTCTCATCGAGTAGAGCGAGAGGAAGAAGAAAGTATAAAGAGAGAGAGAGAGAGAGAGAGAGAGGAGAAAGAGAGCGGGGTGAACGAAAATAGAAAAGTTTCTCCCTTCGTTCGCTCCCTGGATTCGCCTACTCTTGAAAAAAATCTCGCCGAATCGTTTCCAGCCGCGCGACTCCGAACAATCGAGTTTCGCTCTAATTTGGCGAAGGTACCCTCCCGTGTTCTCGGTACGGAAAAACTCGAGGAAAACTGGGGTGAATCGTCGGGACGTGTGTCCTTTTTGCGGTTTTTTCTTCGACGCGGCATTCTAGGACGGAGGGAACTGGAAGAAAAAAAATGATTTCGCTCGAAACAAGCCCCTTTCTCCACATCTTTTCTCCTGTCATGCGAGAGCAACGAAGACGTTAGGAGAGCTAACGTTTATCGAACGTGCAAGCGTGATGTTATAGGTATAAACCGGTGTTTATAATTGACAGGGGACTACTCGACGGTATTCTGCTATTTATGAACGACGAGTGTCGGTGATATTCCAACGCTGTGTCTGTTTCCCTCTGTCTTTATCGTCTGAGGATGAAATCCTATTTCGAAGAAGCTGTTTTATTTCAATTTAATACCGTAGAATTTACATCTGTCTTTAATACGGAGAAATTCTAACCGGTATTCGCTACCGGACGTTATTGACTGGGTTTTAATTACAAGTCAAGAGGTCCCCTTGTCTTGGATTTCTTTGTTCTTAGCGTTTCGTTTAAGAACACGCGAAACGAGCCGCCTCTAATTATGACCGAGGACATGCGGGGCCTTGTGTTCGCATCGAAATTCGCCGGTAATAATGAAACCGCTTTATTCACTCGGGATCCCTGCTCGATATTCCTTCTTGCACGATCTCGTCTTATGTACGAACAACCAACTACGAACGCAGCTGTCCCGCATCTACGAATCCACGAATCGACGAAACGGTTCCAATTTCGTTTCAACGTTCTTCGACTTTTCTCCTCTCTGTTCCTTTCTCCGTTGCGGAAACGGAGAACTTTGATATCTCCGATACTTGACCGGTTAAGTGGAGCAACGTGGAAAACATCGACGAGGATACGCTGGACTTGTGTTTACCTTTGTTCGCGAATCCTTACGGTTTACGTTTGCTCCGGTGATCGGCAATCGAGGAAGAAAGGAAGAAAGGCAAAAAAAAAGAAAAAGTTAGAAGTGGATCGGGAAATATCGATTTTTCAGGAGAAGACATCAGCTGTCAAAAAGATGTTGAATAGAGCGTTAGATGGTCGCGGCACGACGGTGAGATGGATCCGTCAAGAGGAGTCTGAGATCTGGGGAGCTCGTGCTCGAAGAATACGTCGCAGTAATTGGACCATGGGGGCTTTTAGAGCAACGAGAGGAAAAGGAAGGAAAGGTTGTTCCTTGGCGCGTGCGGGGGAGTGGACAAAAAGAATCCGGTCTTTGGCTCGAGGGCCATTCTTAAATCGAAGGACGGTTACTTCTTTGAAAAGCAACGGCCGGAAGATTGTCGCGTGCCCGTGCTGCCTGAAAAAAATTTCGAGCTGCTCTTTGCCGATCGTTACGTCGACATTTTTCGTTTCCATTTCGTACGTTTTACATAACCGCGTCGAGCAAATTTCCGCTCTTCCGTTATCGTCGCGTTTCTACCTTCGTTTATTAAGTAATTCCACCAGCTCGGTATGCGGAGAGCGAAGCGATCGTTCCTTTTATAGAAATATTCAGCGGTTGCGTGAATACCGAAGATTTGCGGTACGCCTCAAAAAGCGGCTGTCCTGACCAGAGAAGGCTTTCAACGCGGACGTGTCTGTAAAAGATAGATAGCTCTACCTGGCTATCGAGGGGTCGAACCTTGGGCTTTTCAATGGAGAAAACAACCGTGAGATTAGAAATCACGTCACCATTCTGACGTGGGTTCGATGCAACTTTGTAAACAGACCTAACTGGTATATATACGTATATACAGTGTACAGCTAGATCGTTGCCTAGCTGCTCCGTCGATATACATATAGGTAAGTACATACCTGGACTTTCTCTTGCACGAGTGCACGGATACAATTCTGCACGGCGGCTGCAAGTAGAGAATTTCGTAGGTGATTAAACGTTTCGATCGCGATCGAACTTTCCCTCTCTTCTTCGAATCTTGAACGAAGAAAGGTGTCCCTTATTTTTCGAAGCGTTCCAAAGTGCCCACTTGCTGTTCTGTGCTGGACTCGAGGAAACTTCTTCAGATTTCAATTTCGTCGATTGGTTTGCATAAAAGTTTGAAGTAAACGACGGAGAGAAGGAAAGGAGATGATAACGATCTCTGTTGGGTAACGAAAGTGGTTCTAAATCTATAGGGGAGATCTTTGCTGGTATCCCGTTATCGGTACCTGAACATACGAATGGTGCGCAATTTAGAAACACCCACCAGTACTTTCGAGCCGCAGATCATCGAACGTCCACCTGGGGCGAGTGGAGTGGCTGGCATGGTTAGGTCACAGCACCGCTCGGCGCGGCAAAGCGTTAGAGTAGGGATATAGGTATAGTACAGACAGTATAGAGCAAGAAAGAGCCGGTCTCTCCTGTTTCGTAGCCTCACCTAGGGACCCTTTCCTACATAAGGCCCACGTCCTCACCCCACCACGTCAGTAGAGAACCAGCCGTTGAAGTGCCACGTTCCGACACCTCTGTGCCGTGTGTTACTGCACCTTTCGTACAAACGCGAACCGCGTTTTACTCTCGTGCGTACACGACCGCAGATTATGTGCCGCGAGGTTTTAACCTGTGCTTGTACAAGTGACTGATACCGGTGCTCATTTTTGGATGTACTAGCCGTTCTCTTCGTGCTCAAGGACAGGCAGTGAGTAGCTCTTCTTTTTGCGCCCGGTACCGGCCATCTTCGCGGCCCGATGTTTTCGCTCAGGTGGTTCAACGCGAGAATTCCTCCGACGTAACGTTTCGTACGTACGTATTTCGCGACTTCTTTATTTTCCTCGCGCCTCGTTATTTTCCTCGTCCTGTTTATCGTTTCAACCTAACGCGTGTACACGGATATTTCCCACGTGCATATCCATTGTTCCGCTACTCGATATTCATCTCTGAATCAATCGAAGTCATTTCGGTAACCGCATGAATACAAGCCAGCCCTGAATTATTAATAACTCGGATCGATAGCATCCTTCCTTCGTGTCGGTCGTCCATTATCGTCATTTTCCATTTGCGCGAACCTTTACATCGCGATCGTACAACCAGCTGGATCCCTCGAATCGTCTCTTTTCATTTCGATCGATCAATGCTCCTCGCGGCCGGGGAAAACACGAACGAACCGTATACGAACTACTATTTTCACTTTGTTCGCATCTCGGATAATCTTTCGAGATGTTTGCCGGGAAGGGAAAAAGAATTGTAGACACAAGATGGAGGAAAATCGTTTTCGTCGTCGGATAGGGTTGGGAACTAGTTTCCACACCTGACCCTCGGTTTATTTCCAAAAGGTCGTGCTGAAAGCTCGATCGTGGAAAAAGTTGTAGTTTGAAGGGGTGCGATCTCTGGTCGTAAATAAAACCGCGAAACGGCAAAGGAGGTTGGTGTTATCTGAAAGTTGCGCCGTTTGAATTCGGTCGTTGCTCGAACAATGGCAAGTGCTCTTTTGAAAGCGACGTTAGAAGCTCGTCTAATTGTAAGAGTTCACGATCCGGTAGCACGAGTCGCGCTGCTAAAACGACGACGAATGAGAGAGGTAGAAAGGAAGGGAAGGTGAGAGCACGCGTGGTGTTTCGCTCGTACATCTGTCAAAGATGGGAAAAAGGGCGAGGCGCGAGGAATGGAGATCGAAAGAGAGAAGGATAAGAAGAAGAAGAAGAAGAAGAAGAAGAAGAAGAAGAGGAAGAGGGAAAGGGGGAGGAATGGCGGGGGCTGGGGGGAGGAGAGGAAAGAAAGAAAAGGAAAAAAAAAGTGAAAGGGACTCGTAACGAAGAAGCTGGCAAAGCTAGTCGTGGGTCCTATACAAACTTTCCTGTCGAAGTTCGAAGGACCCCGTGGGTCCACCGTCGAGGAACCTTTTCTCGAGGATCCCTCCATTTAAATGGCCAGGCGTTTGTTCGCCAGGACTCGTTTCGTTCTATTGTTCCTGCCTTATTTTCGTCGAGGCGCGTCCTGAATGTCCGCACCCTGGCACCCGTCCCGTCGCCAAAGGGTAAGCACGCCTCGAAACGTGCCCCCCCGACTTCCTTTGCAATTTGCAAATTTCCAGTTTAATTTCAATTCGCCATTAACCGAACGCGTCTCCTTCTCTTTTGTTACCCGTTTACGTTCTCATTATTACCTCCCTTGCATTCAAACGGGCTCTCTTATTCTTTCGTTAGACTCTATTCTTCGATTGCTAAGTTAAAGACGTCCAGAAGTGAAGTAACTCATGGTATGCACCGATTCTTACGAGGGTGGCTTTCATCGTTACTAACAAAGTAGGTATATACCTCTGGTTGCGCGCACAATGCCTCAAACTTGAAGCGTAACAGTGGAATATGCTTCAATCAGCATTGGTTACGTTTAATCGGTCGTCCACCCCCGTGGTGGAAGAATTGTTTGCCACTGCCTAGTGGCGAGAGGTGAAAAACGTTGGTTTGCAAAGAGGTTGCAACGGTGTGTGTGTGTGTGTATGTGTGTGTGCGTGCATGCACGGGTGAGGAGGTCTCGAAGGGAGCTTACGGCATGGGAATACGAAACAGAAGGAAGGACAAAACCTGGGACAGGTGTGCTCGAAATAGAGCGCGAAACGAAAGTCTGTCTTCGAGACGCGTTTCCTATCCCTGCTCGATTCCTTCCTTCTCTCCCTCCTTTCGAACTCTCCGTCTCGCTTCATTGCCGAAAATCGAGCGCACATCAGACCTGTGAATGCGCGTTTGATTGTCCTCGACTGGCTCTCTTGTGAAATCCCCCTGGTCACTCCGGTACTACTACGGTCGTCCCGCTTTTTCTAGCTGCTTCTTTGCTCCATCCCTTTCTCTCTCTCTCTCTCTCTCTCTCTCTCTCTATCCCACCTTGTTCGTTTCGCCCCTTCGTCTTGTACTCGACGAGACACGGGACCATTTCGAGAGAAACGCCACGGGCAAAAGGTGCGCCCGGGGTCAATCCAATATAAATCAGAACCGAGTCTCGGAGCTAAGCTGAGCTCAGAGCGCGGAAGGAGCTGTGGAATGACGGCTTCGGGGCTGAGGAGGGGAAGAGGGTGTTCGCTACGATGAATAGACTATTTTTAGGGACCGCTCGCGGTCTGTACACAGCCCGTATATTCCTCGTGCGTGTAGCCTGTGGAGCGCGCGTGTGTTTGTGACGTTTTCAAAAGGGATTAGGTACCAAGTGCTCACCTGCCCTCCCTGCACTGCGTCCCTCTCACCTCCACGCGCCACCAAGATCTCTTTCTCTCGTAGACAGAGGAGTTGGCAGCTTCTTGGCAATGTTTCCTCTTCCCTTATCTTTCAAGAACCTGAGCGACTTCATCTTGGACCGTACGCGATATCAACGCCCGCTGCTTCGACTGTCTGTCGCGAATATCGCACGCGGACACGAGAAGCTCGAAGAAAGGCTCGTCAACGTCGCGAGCATGCACCGTGGCGCGAGGCTGGAGGGGACATCGTAAGAGTTAACGTCCCTGGAAACGTTACCCATCGGATAATCTTTCGGCGAAATCTCACCGGCGGCGAGTCTCGCTCCCTCCTTTCCATCAACGGTCTTCTCCTTCGCGAGACGGCACGTCCAACGAATTTGCCACGATTTCTTTCGCAAGTTGTCGCTGCGGTTCTGAATTAACCGGCGGTAAATTCGAGGGGCATCCAACCGATTCTCCATTATCCATCAGGTTTCTTGCCACGTCTCAAGACGTTCCGAACGCGTCAGATGATCGGTTCAACTCGAATTCTGAAGATAACAAAGGGAAAGGGTCCGCGGGTAAAAGGGGGAGCTCTCCTCGGTTAATTCCCATCCTCGAGAAGAGCGTTCGACCACGCCGAAATCGTTAAAAACAGCTTTTACAGCATACATTAACCAATAGGAAAGGGTGAGAAGGGTCTTGTCGGTGGTGCTTGCAAGCATGTTCACTTTTTCAACCGTCGCTCTATTTTATTCCTTTCCCCGGTTCGAGGACTCCGCTTCGAGCCTGTCTCCTTCTTCGCGGGGTCTACGTGTACAAGGGAGAGTTTGCTCTGTATGCGCAAGGGAGCACCGAAATGGATTAAACCCGAGCGAGGCGCGGGGAAGACACAGCTCCTCTAGTCCCCTTTCTTACGTTCGGGACCCGATCCCAAAACCTAACCGGGTATTGTCAGTCCCGCGTGGATATTTTACAAGCCATAAAAGCGACAGATATGGGCCACGTTGCATTCGAAAGGCGCGCGAACTAAACAGGGACTGGAACTATTCAACACGTTCGTTTGCCACTTGTCGCTCGCTCGCTCGCTCGCTCGTTCACGCAACGAAAACACCTCTCTAATCGACGGATATCTTTTTACGATGGCAAGAAGGGAACATTACTTGGATGGTTGTTCACGGGGCAGGTTATCAGCGTTTCCGCAATGCACGTCACGGAGTGCGCGCTTCACCCCAGATAATTGAATAAGACTGTAGCCGAGGTGAACACGGATTGCGCCGCATTTAAATGGCGTTAAAGAGGTCGGGGTAAATCGCCGGTGCAATTTAACGTCCTCTCATCGGACCCTCTCCGTGCACTTGTTTCCTTCAACTCGTAACGCGCGATGACCCCGAACAGCGACAGTTTCTTCTTTCCTACGCTGGCCATTTGTCGGTTGGTTACGCGTATACGCCGTAGAGATCGTTAGATGAGACGATAAAGTCCACAGGTGGACCACAACTCCCCTTTTCTAAGCGCGCCGCCGCACGCACTCAAGATTTATCGTTCACCGGTAATTACGGTTCCCTACAGCTGTGCTTATTAAGCCACCAGGACATTTTTCTCCTCTAATCAATCGCGTATACGATTATGCTGCTGCGCAGCAGGCAAATCTTGGTCCTCTCTTTGAGCTGACAAGTGGCGAGTCGCTTGGAACGAGCTACTTCACCCCTAATCAGGGCTGTGTTGAAAAATAAGCGAGCATAGGAGCGTAGCTATGGAAATAGTTTAACGGGAACAGAAGCGGAGATAGAACTCGGCGGAGCGCAGGTGCAGCCGTTTCGAGCGACGAGACAAAAGCAATTGGATATTAGCAAGCGGTGGAATTCGCGGGATATTATGCAAAGAGAACGCACACCATTTTCCGTTACTCGTTCTAGTCGAGCGTGTGACGCAGGAGGGCACGTTGCCGCGAACATACGAAACGTTTTAAAGGTTTCGCGCGTGTCGTCCGACTGGTTCCCACCCAGCCGGGGTGCGTGAAATCTTGAAAAACGTATCGTCGGTTAAATACTCGGGCAAATCCCTGTCGCGGTCTGGACGATACGCCTCGTACCGTCCTCTCGTAACCGGTTCGAATGTACAAGGGACATCCTCGTCATCTCCCAATAAATGTAAATGTTTTTGCGGCGAAGGAGAACGACTCGTGCAAGCAACACTTGCTCCGAGAAACCTAGAGAGGAGGACCGCCGTTGTGCATTGTAATGCCGAATGACCGATGCTGCATGCATTTTGGCCAGTTTCTCACGATGACAAAAGTGGCTGATCAGAGGTGAAAACGTTCGTTGCCCGTGCAGGAAAAGGAGGAGAGTAGAAGAAAGGGTCGCGAAAAGAATAGAATACGTTAAAGGAGGAGGACGGGTGAAATAAGCGTAGATAGCGATCGTCTCGTTGACGGTGGTTCGACACCGAGCGGAGCTCTCGTGCTTTGCGAGACCAGATGGAAAGCATGCTTCCACCATATGGGCAGGTGCCTGTGTTGTTACCGTCTATACGGTAGGCACCTATATCCGAGGGCCAGCGTAGGTACGCGAAAACGCGCGTGTACGTACGTTCATGTTCCGTACGTGCACGAAAACGTGCCAGCCCGTGGAACGGACAGGTAGATAGAGGAGAGGCGGACTCGAAAGTACGAGAACGCTCGTGAAAAAGTGTGCGTTACGGCGGAGGAACGCATGCGCGGCATGGCAACAGCCTGCATGCAAATGAGTGCATTTTTATAGTTACTTCACAACGCACCCCCCTCTGAGGAGGAACCGTTAAAACCGAAAACCTGCTACCGCTAATTCCATTACCGACGATCATTCGGAATACGATAATAAAATCTTACGTCCTTTCTGTCTGAAATCGGGAGACTCGAAGGAAGGGGATGAGAGTGCGAACGAGTGAGAATATCGAGAGGGCGATGGGCGGGGGGCGACACGTCGTGTAGCGCTACCAGAGCGAAATTCAATCGTTCTAATCGAATCAACGATTACTTGTTCTGAGTTACCGAGTTCTGGCCGCTGGCTCGAGCGATTTGCTCACACCACCGATTCCGTTCATTCGCTTCTTCGTCCAGCATAAAGCTCGAAAGTTTTTCTCGTCAGCGTCGGCTAGCGGTGGCCACGACGACGCGACGTTTGACCGTTCGTTAAGGCGAACCAAGTGTTGAGTCGTGAAAGAGTCTCAGGTGTATACGTTAACCGGGTTTCACCTGTTTCGCTGTTTCCCGTATGCCGTAACAGGTGCACCCCCATTGCTTTCGTCACCGTCTCTCCGATACTACCTTTGGCCCACCGCTTAATTTTAGGACCGAACGTTTATTTTCGTGTGACCATCCGGTCCGCGTACCCTTCTTCCTGCGATCCTGCGTCCCTTTAACGCGAGATCTCGCGATAAGCTTTCCGTTTCTTTTCCTCGCAAGCCACCACCTTGCGTAGCTTTCCCGATAGAGGAATTACGTTTATTATATAAATAACATACAACATAGGTGCATATGTACATTAGGTGTAATCACGTCGAGAGTGGTCTACTCGAGAATCACGGTTAAATCGATAAAGCTTTTCAGCGGTGGTACGAGAAGAATGCACGTTAGATGCATTCCGCTTACTTAAGGCTTTTGCTTTCTGCCTTTAGAGATGCTGAAGTGGACGGTATCGAGATCGCTGTCAGCGAACAGCTCGACGCCTCACGGTCCACCTAGCTTGAACAAGGCGCCCCGTAGGCCTTTTCGAGACTTATCCAACACGCCTCCCGCTGCTGCCGGGACGAAAACTCGAAGTATACCTAGCCAACCTACCGAGAATGCGACGGCGAGAACGACGCCTGTTCGTCGACGAAGATGCAAGAGCCATGCCAGCGATTTGAGGACGTACTTTCAGGTATACCGAGGTGTTCTTTCTCGTTTGTTTTCCTTTCATTAGCAACCCCGGCACGGTTAGAGAAATCTCCGTGGCCTGAAAGGACAGAGGCGTAGGACAGAGGGAAAGAAAAAAAAAAGGTGCATCGGTTTCGGTTACAGGCAACGAAGCCGAATTTGCGCGCGAACAAACGTCAGTCGATGTCACAGCAGCCGGAGAAGTCATCGGTCACGGAGAGCTTCTATCAAAGTACGCCAAGGGTCGATGCCGATATCGGCCCGTTAACGTTTCTCCCCGGGGGTAGCAAGTGCTCGACGGCTCTGACCCTGCCAACCGATCCGGCACTCTTCATGAAAACTAGAACAAAGAATTTCCAGAGCGACAACGAGCTGCCGCAAAACATCGTGAACGAGGCCAGGGCGAACCTCCAGTCGCACGTATCGGACTTTTTTCAGCAAATATCCATGGCTACGAGCCCCGAAGACGTGATGGAGGTCGAGTCGGTGCCTCTCGCGAAGAACAAACTCTATTCGCAGAACACCGAGACCAAGCCAAAATTCGCGGACTCTACGAAAATGATCACCTATCTACCAAAGTTAGCGAGGATCACGAAAATCCACGCTCGTTGTAAGCCGTCGCATCACGGTAAGGCAACCTCGGCTACGACCAGCTCCTTTAAGAGCAAGAGTCACGGCCAGACGCCTTTGGCCGGGAAACTGTCGACTTTGGCCATCGACCAAGATTTACCTAAATTCGAAAACATGGACAACACCGTGACGGAAGTCCTCAACAGGTAAGAAAGTTCTTCGAAACTCGTTGCTACCTTGAATCACGTCAGTTCTACTCCTTCTGCTTCTGTTTAGGGAGCAAGAGATGAATTTCAGCGGGAAAACGGTAGCGGAAATTCTTCTGGGAGACATCGAGGAGAGAAAGAAAGTTCTCGAGGGTAGTTACGAGGACGAGGACGAGGACGACGACGACGACGACGACGACGACGACGACGACGACGACGACAATGAAACTCTGACGAAAACCGATCGGACGTACGAGACTATCGTGGAACAAGAGGCGAGCGTAGATGAGGAAACCGCGCAACACAACGACAGCTCGATTTCTTCGGCCAGTCAACTGTTGGAAGATCCTTCGCCGATGTCCTGGGCATTTACATCGCCTACGAACGACCTCGACGGAGAATTCACGCTGAAGAGGCAGCGAGGTATTCGAAGGAAGAGACACCGAAAAGATACGGGGAAGATTTACGAGGGGAAACGTGCGAAGAGGAGGTCGTCCAGTCACAGTCCGTCCGTGAACGGTAGCGTCAACCAAGAAAGGACGCAAGATATTCTGGTGGAGGCTGTCAATCCGAACGTGAAGAAGCTCGCCTTGGAGACCGATCTCGACACCACTTTGGACGAAAAGTGCGCGTTCGAGGCAAAACCGTTGTTCTGTGAGCTCGAGGATCGCAAAGACGAGGAGGTTCGAGAGAAAAGTGGTACCTGGGACTTGGATAGCCCAAAGTCGACCATCACCGACGATTTTCACACCTCGAAATCGTTTCTAAATTCGATGCCGAACACACCGGAAACACCTTTGGTAGCTACCGTGCGAAGATGTCTCAAGTACAGCCCGGAAAGCGAGCCTTCGAAACCAAATTGTCATGGATCGATCGAGATCGAGTATTCCGTTGTTGCCGATCAGATACACGTTCGAGGTAAGTGGAATGAAAAAGTACACGCGTGACGAGGTATCGTTGGAGATAGCAGAGATGGAGAGAGAGGTAAATGCGTCGATCTTCGGAAAATCTGAATCAACTAGTTAGGGGTTGGACGATGAAATTTGGATAGAATCGAAGGAAATAGAGATTCGCGAGGGCTTCCGACGGTGATCAAGACATCCCTGGGAAGTAGTCGCGAAAAGGCATGCGCCAGTTACGTGCCACGAGAGGGGGTGTTTCAGTTGGCACCCCGCGATAGACGACAGACGACTGTGCCAGTAACCCACAGACCCTTCTTTCCCGCAATTCGCTCCCGGTTAGTAGGCCTACCAACATTGATTCTTGCTGGTACACAGATCCTTGCGTAAACAACCTTCTCAACGAAAATCTAGGAAAGTTTCCTCTCCCTCGGCAAGTTGAAGAGCGCGCGAGGCGCGTCGCGATTCTCCGTTTGTTCGTGCAGGGGAAAGAGCTCGTCGATCAATTTCTCCCATCGTACGGAAGTTTCCCCGTGTGAAGAACGCGTACGATCTTCCTCCTTGTATTCGGCCGCGTTGCTGTTTCTTTGTCGTGTGTGCGAGGTTCCGTTTTGCAGCGAGTAGAGGAGTGCCGCCGCATTGGCTGGACGCTCGCGGTGCGCGTAGTGCGTGAGGAGGAACGGGCAGACGTTCTGTCTTTCGTCTTAACCGATGCGTTGGTTACGTCGCATCGAGAAAAGGATACGCAACGTAGAAGAAGAGTAGGAGTGTAGATAGCGTGTTCTTCGCGTCCTGACGAGGCTGTCTTTCTGTTTCGGCCAGTGATAAGGTGCAAGGACCTGAGGAGGGCATACGAAGGTCCGATTCACGCCTACGTAAAGGCGAGCTTGAAGAACACGAACGGCGAGGGGGTTGTGAAGAGGACAGCGGTGCACAGGGCCACGCCGAATCCCGTTTTCCACGAGACCTTGATACTGCCCTGCCCGGTGAACAACAATCACTGCACCACCAGCAAGCCCACGTCCCTGGACATCGCGGTCTGGCACAGGGATCGTCGTGCAAGGTGAGCATGCTCGAAAAAAGGATACACACGTTTCAAGAGAGGCTTTTAGGGGAGTGGAGGGGAGGGTAGGTTAAAGAAGCATCCTCGTAGACGGTGGTTGAGAAACGTATAAACGAACACGCGAAATGTTCACCTTCCTCGACTTCGTTGTTCCTGCATTAATCGTAATTCGTAGCACGCTCACCCTTCCCGACAAACACTTTCGAAACGACGATAGTCGGGTTAACTCGGTAACGATAGTTAGTGCCGCTTCGTACACGCCGCGAGATTCCAATCTCGAGCCACGCAACCCACGGTTTGCGTGCATCGCGAGAATGTTTCGGAAGGTTTAACGTTCCTAATCATCCGGTATTTTTAGATAGGTCTCGTTATCAAACTTTTCACTTTCCGATTCGACACCGGGATTTACGTTACGATAACGTCTATGCGTTAAGGTTAGGTGTTCAATGCGCACAGAGTAAATCGCGTAAATGGCTACGGATTAAAAATTCATAAGAGGGGGGAAGGATAGCTGTCTACCGTTTCGCGCAGAGTAAAGAGGATAGAAGGCGGCAGGCGCTGTCTCCCCGAGGAAAAGATATCGGGGTCAAGAACTACGGCTCGTTAGTCCGTAAGACGGACGAGCCAAGCAACCCTGCTCCCAATAATACTGTTGCCAACCTCGTTTGGGCAGAGCTATCGCTCGTAAACGTGGAATTTCGAGAGATTCGTTTCTCGATTTCCCGATTGGTAAATTTCGGTTGGGTATAAAAAGGTCGAGATACGGTTGACGCGTCGCAGCCATGCTCAAGTACGTGGAATAGGATAATTTAGTGGTCGATAAGAGACGCCGCGCCGCCGCGAGTTGGGATAATTTTACGTAGGTTCACGAAGCAACGGTCCATCGAAATACCGAAACGAATTTCTCGGGTATACGCGGATTCCTTCCGGTGGTAGGAGGGGGAATCGATTCCCTGGAAGCATGCGCACCGTGCGCGCCACGTGCACTTGGTCGCATCCGCACGTCTCTGCAATGGTCTCCGAAACCGTCTACCTTTTCCCTCCACCCTCCGTAAATGTAATAGCTGAAAGTTAGGTGTGTGTGTGTGTGTGTGTGTGTGCGAGCATGCGTGCGCGCGCGTCGTCTATCACGCCGCTTTACTACTTACACGCTACTACGAGCCGAAGATACACACCGTGAACACTTCCACCGGCGAGAAAGATTTATGCACCACCTTTTCGTTTTTCGTGTTTCAGACGTAGCGAGCTGTTGGGCTGCATGACTCTGCCTCTGCCACTCTCTCAAGATAAGGTAAATATTCGTCGTTTCGCTTTCCGGAAAATTGGGAGATTGCGTTTTGGAAATAGAGAGGGGAAAAATTGATCAGCCGATCGGGGAAAGTATATCGATTTACGGGAACGACGAGGATAAACGTGGACGACGTGGACGACGTGGACGACGTGGACGACGTGGACGACGACGACGAGGAAGTTTGATACACGGTTGCACGTCAGCTGTTTACCAGAATTCCTAAGTCTTCGTGGCTTAAGGTCAGGGCTAAGCTCGTTACGAGGCAAGCAGGTGTAACGTTACCCGGCAAAGATTCATTTCGCGCTTTGACCTCGTTAAACGTGTGATAGGTGTCGCCGGAATATCTCGGCAATTTCATCGAAATCGTGATCGCGTTCTTACCTTCACGCTCCGTCTAACGCGTGACGAAAGGAACCAGAGGAGGGAAGAAAAATGATTATGGTGGCAATCTACTGTGTGGTGTTCTTCGTTGTTGTAGTGTTGTTGAAAATTTTTATGTTCTGCTGAAACGTAGAATGGAACGATCGCGAGAACTGTCTGTTACTCCTTGTCCCGGTTTCTCATTGGCACTTGTGAATTGATCGTGCGAATTGGTAGTTGAAACGAGCCTTGGATGGAACGAGCGGTATGCTTCCGTATCGGTGTCAGGTTTTATCAAAATTTCCCATCGGCAAAGCTTCATATCGCACGCGTCCGTATTAACTCGGTGTCGTTGATTCGTCGTCTGATCGAACGATTGCAAAACGTGTTTCAGGAAGCGACATGGCATCCGCTAGAAGCAGGAACCGGTCGGAACACCATCAGCACTCCTTACGCAGGCTTGCCGCAAGACTGTGGGATCTCGCCACCTCTGTCGAAGGACGGAGAACCAGATAATAATAATTCCGGAGGAGAGGACTTGACGTATTTGAGGCATCTCGAATTAGAGCCTATCGATCCTTTGACTGGTTTGCCCCTGCATCCTGGCTTTACAGCCAGGGGTGGTAGAACGCCGTGCACTATCACGAGGAGATTGATAAGGCAGACTGCGGCTAATCAGGTTAGTAGCTCTCAGTTACCTCACGAATACGATTGAAACCTTATGCGATAGAAACGTGTCCTATATATGCGTGTGTATACGTGTGTAAGTATTGGCAGGAATTAAGGCAGGAAGTAACGTCGGGAAATGATCGTCGTTTCGCGTAATTGCCCCAATAGAATCGCAGGGGGTCCCTCCCCTCGCCGATGGTGGCTGCCGTTATCGCGGCAAGTCCGCGATCGGACTTCTCAAAATAGGCCTCCTCGATAAAACCCAGGGGGCATTATCGAAACGAGAATGCTCTCACGGCGTGCTCCATCAAGGACCCCCTGCAGCAGCTAGAGGTTCTCCGTGAAAGGGCCTCCTGCGGAAACTACCTCTACCTAGATATTATTTCCGTTGGTGAGTTTTGACTTATTTCGTCACGGAACGTTGTACCACCTTGTCGCAGATTCCATGGGGATTTTCGCTGTCCTGGGGAAGACCACCCCGCGTGGAACGCGTCGACCCTGGCAGCCCGGCGGAACGATCCGGTTTGAGGCCAGGTGATCACGTCGTATTCGTCGATATGACGAACGTGGTGACGCGTTCGCGGGAAGAAATTCTTGGATTGATCCAGGCGGCCACCAATCAGCTGATCTTGGAGGTTTATCGCAAGGGGAACGTTCTTCACTCGTCGATACACCGGCCCAGCTCGATGAACGTCAATTTGCAGCAATCGATCGCCGGTGGACAGCATGCGGTCGCGTTTAACGCCGAGGTCGGTACAGGCGTGTTAGTCTGAATCCCCGGCAGACGCTAGTTTCGAAGTTGCTTCGTTCGAGCAATTCTTCGAGAACGAGCCGCGAAGTCGATCGAGCTTTCGTTCTTCGTGATTTCGCATTACTCTCTTTTTTGTTTCCTTCTTCTTCTTCTTCTTCTTCTTCTTCTTCTTCTTTTCATTCAATCGTACGCGTAATTGTATTGGACGTTTTTACCATCGCTTTCACCTGACGACAATCCGAACGGATCGACGATGCTCGGCAAAGTTCGAACCAACTTTTCGCGAATTGCGACACGCTGCATGCGTTTCCTTTTAGAGCTTATGTTATCTATACTTTCCGTTTCGTTGCACGTCATGTCGCGCAATACTTCTGTACATTCTTTTCCGTCACTTGTCTTGTACTTATTGTAAACCCGTAGTGTATAGCGCGTGTCCGTTTTCTTTGTCGATGGACACGGTTAAGTTATGATGATGCAGTTATGTTTTGTAATTTCTACGGTTGTCTATTTTTTTTGTTGCTCAACAAGTTCTGTTTCAAAGCATTCGCCGCATTTTCTTCATTTATTTCACCCTTGTCCTTTTATTTAACGCGTCAAGCGCATAAATCCCCACCCGCCTCCTCTGATAACAACCCCCCTCGAGCCTGCCCCATCCCATCCCATCCCACTCCACCTCACCCCCGGATCGAATTAAATACGCTGGTCGTCAGTTTGCAGAGCACGCATTAAAAAAACAACGGCGTATACCTTCTTGCATGCGTTGCCGCATTTGTTACGAACCTTTAAAACGAGGAAAACCTCGTTTAACCTCGAACGGATAACACGACTTTTGCGAGTGAACGCGCGTTCAGGTGTTTCCAAACCTCGCCCCGGATGCGCCACCGGAAGAGGAATTGTCCGTACGCGAGACGCGATACTGGGGTATCCTGAAGAGTGGCCACGCGCGTTTCATGGCGCCTATGGCCGAGAGACGCGACGTCCTCTCCGCCGCTGATTATCTGATACTCTTTCAAAACCTCGACGAGCTGCTGAAAATCTCCGAGGAGATTCGGGACGAGGGAGGAGGAATGGAAAGCTACTTGTGCAGAGTTCCGAGGATCACCGCCGCTTACAGACGTTACCTGAGCGGTTTGCAACGTGCCTGTTGTCTCTTGGTCGCTCTCAGGCGAAACACCGCGTTCGCGAAGCTAGTCTGCGAGCCTGCTGTCCCGCACAAAAGACGACCCGATTTGACCGGTGTTTTACTCTTGCCTCTAGAACATTACAGGTGCGCACTCGTTACTCGCACCTCGTGTAGTCCCCTCTGACGTCTGCGAAAACTTGTAGAGAGATGACGAGACTGTTGGGTCTGGCGTCGCCGAGGAATTGCCAGCCGGCCAGAGATTTGATTCAGGGGTATAGGGAAGCGACGGCTAACGCAGGTGTGATGGAGCCACCGCGCGATACCGGAAGACCTCTGCTCAGCTTACAGGAAGTCGAATCTCGACTCGTTTTCGCCAGATGCAAACCGTTCACTCTAGCCATGCCTGGTAGACAGTGGTGCGTGTAGATTCCGCCGAAGAGTTGAGAGCCAAACTCTTATCTCGCGTAACGATACCGGACACGCACAGACACGCCTCGATGTTTCAGGCTATTCGGAGGTGCGCTTGCGAAAGTGGAAGGTCGAGCGCGCCTGCAGCCTTCGTGGGCTTTGCTTCTCACCGATCTCCTGGTGTTCGCTCGAGTCTCGAGAGATCGCGTGCTATTCGTAACAGAGGAACCTCTGCGATTGTCGAACA
This sequence comes from Anthophora plumipes, assembly GCA_951804975.1. Classification (NCBI taxonomy): domain Eukaryota; kingdom Metazoa; phylum Arthropoda; class Insecta; order Hymenoptera; family Apidae; genus Anthophora; species Anthophora plumipes. The sequence continues at coordinate 25,944,075 of OX638114.1, forward strand.
TCGCCGAGGCCTGTTTCACCGTCCGCAAAAAGCCAACGGAGTTTCGTCTGCAGATCGCCATCAATCCGTCTGGAAACGCGGAGAACGGTCACGTCGAGGTGACCAACAGCAGCGGTTGCAGTCCTCACGGTCGGCCACGAAGACGAGTCCTTGTATTGCGTGCTCCAACACCGGAATTAAAGGCCGTCTGGCACAATCTTCTCCAGCGACAGATGTAAGTCGTCTATTGCTCTGCGATACGAGTTTCGTGGAATTCTGATCCGGTATCAAATTCAGACCTCGACGTGGCTCCTCTAAGCTCGTCGCGCATCTGAACGATCGGTAATATCGTTTGTCTTCACTAATTCGTTATATTTTAGAATCTATGTGAATACAGGCTATGGGGGAACGCCGAGTCAAGACAGTCCAGAGGAGAGTCCGATTACAGGTGGGAATTACACCGGGCCGGTTAGGGAACCGACGGAAAGCTCGCAAGTGAGTCGAAAGTAGCTTCGACGGGGGGTTTCGAATCGTGCGGCTAATTGAATCTATCCCCCGATTCGATAGACCACCACCAGGGAATCACAGAAACATGAAGAGGAGAAAGAGTCCCGGTCAGCTGAGAGCATCGACGCCATCATTAAGAGTTCGAGGGAGAACAATCATCTGGCGCAATGGGTGCGGAATTCCCATCAGGTTCCTCCGCCTGATCAGGAGGAGGCTCCGATCGAGGAATGGACGGCCGAAGAGCTGGCGGCACGAGCGCCCAGAGAACAAAACGAGTCGAATCGAGAAGAAAATCCATCGGTCGAAGATGTCGTCACGGAAGTGATCAATTCCGACGTGGAGCAACAGAGTACCACCGCTTCTAGCGCCAGCTTAAGTACCGTCAAATCCAACAGCGTGACCACGAAGAAGAACGGCAGCCTTGCTGCATCTTCCAAGGAAAATTCTACCAGTTCGATTAACATTTGTAGAAGGTGCCACAGGTAGAGTAAATACGCGTCACCACCAAACCTAACGCGTTTGCCATACCTATACATCGTCACGAGTCTTTCCTTTCAATTGCAGATCGGGCTGTCCGACGCCGCCTTTAACGAGAGATCCGTTTTCCCCGTTGCCACCGAGGATCTCTGTTGTACCACCAACTCCTGATTTCTGCGCGAGGCATAGATTGAGAAATGGTTCGCACGACAGTCCTGGACGGAACAGTCCTGGCTACACTCCCGCAGATGGTAACACGGAAGATGGAAGCGAGGATGATCTCGATTGCGATGGCGAACCACCTTACAGGTAGAATTTCACGGGATCTCGTGTAGGGGCGCGACAATAGAAACTCTTTCGTCGTTATTTCGCAGAGCTTTGAGAAGATTCGGCACTATGAGCAGCCTGGATCAGGACGACGAGCTCGAAGAGCAAGGAGACGACGACAATCGAGACTCCGAGTCTCCTCCTACGGGTTTAAGAGCCTGGACGGCTAGAGCAAGCAGTTACGTGGTCAGTAAAATGGCTCTGCTCGAGCAACTCGGCGAAGGTGTAGGTGGATACCTTCTTCAACCACCAGTTCCACCGGAAAGGACGGAATTCTCTTTAGATCCGAACGACGAGGAGGGTACTACGTCGGGAGCTACGTCTGGGGACGATATCTGGGGTACACCGACTTCCGGTGGCCCCGACGACGAAAGCTTCACCGCGAGTTCGGTAATGATACAGCATTTTCTATAGGACGGTAGTATTGGTAACGATATCGGCGCGAGCTTGATCGATTCGATGAGAATCCGGTACTGGAATTCTCGATTGAAAATCACTTACGCACGCGCGTAAGTAGTCGGTATTCCTTCTCTCTTTCAAATCGCTTCGATTACGTCACGATGTCGCATTTCTATAAAGCTTGCTTGTGACCGCAAAACTCGTCGAGACTCTTTCCGGAAAGGTAAGCAAGCCTACGGTAGTATACCGTATCGCGAGTTCCCCGTAAATTCGGTCGAGGGGAAAACGAGGGGAGAGATCTCGTCGAATCACGTAAGAGACAAATTACGTAGGTAGTAAGCTTTGCCGCACGCGTATGCATGACACTGCTTGCCCTTTGTTTGCAAAGAATGACTAGCCCGAGCTGTGCTGTGACTTCCCTAGCCACCGCCAAACGGCGCAGGCAACGCGGTTACATCCGGCGAAGACAACTACGGCCTAAATCTCTCGACGGAGGACGACGTCGACCAGGAGTCCGAGAACGAAGACTGCAATCTCCCGGAGTTGAACATGGAGCAGCTGCTCGGCACCGGTAGTCTCAGTTCGTTGAGGTGTTTCCTGGGAAGACGGAGGCTCGAGCCGCTGCCGGAGGAGGAGGACACGTGTGGAGGCGGAAAGGATCAGGTCGGATGGTGGTGACAGCGGTTTCAAACGACGTCGTCGAAGAACGTCGGCTCGAGCTCTGACGCGAACGAGAGGGACCGTGTATTCGCTAGACTGAGCCAGGAGGACGAGGATTTTCGTCGAAAGATCGTCAATCTCCACAGGAAACTGTCGGACGTGGAGGATGGTTGCGTGACAGAGACCGTCTCGTCGGATAACTCGAAGAGCTCGAAGGAGGCGGAACGCTTGAAGGAGCTCGAATCGGTGGCACGTCGAGCGGAGGAGACTAGCAACAGAAATGCCGAGAGGATCGGAGCCGAAGAGGCCAACAGGGAAGAATATTCGTCCACGGAGTTGACAGACACGAAGAGTCGTCGATTCAGACGGGGCGAAGCGCAACACGATCGAAAAAGGAGGATGGAATTGTTTCAAAGGAAGGAAAAATTCGAAGATGATTCGGAAGAGCAGAACGGTAACAGTCCCTCCTCGAGGACGACGGAGAAGAATTTCTTAAATAAACTGAGGATAAAGAAACGCAGCATGAAGCTGCTCAGTTTTTTGAGCGGAAAGGCTGCGGACAGATCGCAAGAGGAACGTGCCGCGAGACTTTTGAGGATGTACATGCCCGAGAAAGGATCGAAAGCACAGAACACTATTTCTATTCATCATACGTCCAGAGACAGAAGATTTTGGAAGCTTCGAAGCCGAAGGCGAACTAATCCTTCTTAAAAAGAAGATGAGGTACACGCAGGACGTTCGGAGGACGGTCGAAAGCCCGAGGAGGAGAATACGACGGAGAAACGGCCGTTTTCTTTGTTACTAGGATTTCCAGTATTCCACTTATCCAAGTTTTTTCAATTCTACTTAAGCACGTACGAGCTCAGACTTGTTTTCATAGAATCTAGCGTAACGATAAAGGGAAAATTAGGTTTACGATTTCGAGTCTAGACTATTTCTTCGTCCCGTAAACGGTTTTAAAGTAAAATCAGTACTTTCGTCGGAAACGGTTAGTCGATTAAGAAGAAGTTCGAGAACGCAGGAATCGCCGCGTTCCGCATTGTAGCGTGCTTGCCAGACTTTTAACGGTACGATCTCATTCAGAATGATTAATGGAAAAAAAAGAAAAACGGCCTAGCGGAATGTCTTTGAGATAAGTATAACGTTTAAGATGTTTCGTTTACCGCGTAAGACTGCTCGTCGATCTAGTCTCGCTCATTAAAGTTTAGATAACAATTTGTTTCATTCTTGGAACACCATATTTATGTAGGTCCGCACGACTGACCCAAAGCGGCACTCATCTTCCACGATAGATTTTGCCCGAACGTACAAAATGCAAAAGGAAAAGTTGTGGCAAAAGAAAAAGAAAAAAAAAAAGAAAAAAGAAAAAAGGAGAAAAAGGAAAAAAAAGAGAAAAAGGAAAAAAGACACCGAAATTTTAACATTACCGTTGGTAGGTTGTAACATAGCCACATGGCTGTAATCAATACACAAATAAAGTATACTATTTGTTCAATGGTTCTTTTTTTTTCCCCCTAATTCCATATTGTGCTTGCCAATCTTCGAAGACAGGCGGTCGACAAATTGATCTTACAGTAGCAATTTCAATTACATCATATAAGACCTCCCTTTAACCACAAAAGTCTAAGCTTCTCCTTTAGAGTTTCCTGCCTTAATCTTTTCATACAATTTTTATCCGCCAGGGTGGTCTCGTAACGAACACGATCAAGTTGTCCAGTTACGTGAATCTTCCCAAAATCGTCGACGTAGAGTTCCGTGTACTCGTCAACTTCCGGTATATTTTCGGGTAGCTTTACCGGGGTAATTTTCACCAAGTGTTTCACTTTCCAAAGTACAGCACACATTTCCGGCGTATTCTTTACAAATACCGGATCGTTAGGCTGCGAAAAGTAATTTTCACATAAACCGTAAAGTAATAGAAATCTATCGAAATCGTAGAAACCTATGGTAAAGGTATAATATTCTTACACTTTTCACGAAACCTAATTCTTCGAGTATATTCTTTTCCCAGTAAGGATTGCCCTTGTAAGGTTTTACTTTCTGAACCATTAAAACTTTCGATGGTGTAATCGGAGGATCTACGTGATTCTTCACGCTGAAAGGAGACATGTACTTTCCGGTAAACATTTTGAAAATAAACGTTCGAGATTCTGTAAATTCCCTTTCTTACCGTGGATGATATTTCACGTTTTCGTATCTGATGGCATCTTTCAGCCACGCTTTCGAATACTGTCGATGACCACGTACAAATGTTAACAAAACATTTGCAAAACGATTTGCCATTCTCCAAAAAAGTGTTACGAATAGGTTAGGTCGAATAAGGTCGCGCGGTTGTTTCGTCGAACACGTGTAATTGTTATCAACGGTAACGGAAAACTGTTGCCATTAATCGAAATATTCTTCTTGATACTAAAACTTTTTGCAACACAAAATGCTGAACGTTCACGTTCTTCAACACTCTTCGCTATTTACATCCTACGTTTAACTCTTGGTTACCTAACCTCAAAGGCGCCGCTCGATAACACGGCAGCTAACGTCATCTAACGATGCATACTGAAACTAATGATGCCGATCGATGAAATGTTTCAACGAAAAGGTATTCATCAGTAAGAAAGGAATCCACAAATAGGACGTAGAATTTGTTCATTTTTTAACCCTTTAACGAACGAAAATGATCGTTACGGACTGTGAACACACATATGCGTTTCCCAAGTTTGAATATTCAAATTCGTTATAATTTATTTTTAACACCTTGACGATCACCACCCATATCATGCAAAAATTTTCACATGCCGCCGGTATTTTTCACAAGTTTGCAACTTTGTGTAGACTAAAAAGTATAGTTGAAAGCAAATATCGAACAAATAAAAAAACAGCTAGAATAAATGCGTCCTTGAACACCTTTGGTTTTTAAATTTGCATTTTATCGCTCATTATTTACATGAAAATCAGACAATCTTGTCGCCAGTAACGTACAACGGTAACTTGATCACATGTCAATCAATACTGTTTGTAAGCGAAAAAAGAATTCCGTCCATATACAGCATTTGACTTTAAAGTACTCTGCCCTGAAATGGTTAACCCTTAAACTAATTTGGTTTTCCATCGTCTTCGTAGTACGTTCAATTTTAGTAGGTGGATAATTGAATTCTGACAAATGTCCCGTGACAAATGTAACATTATTTTACATTCGACGCTAATTCAGTAAGTTTAGGCGAATCGAACATCTCCGAGCATTACGAATTTGCCTAAGTATTTTCGCAAACACGACAGAGCGGTATTTGAAAATTGTTCTTAGAATCGAGATGCTCGAGAGAATGCAGCACGTTGGAATGCGTTGTATTTCAACGTAATCTTCGAACGCGTAGGGATTACCGGGTTGTAGAGAGACAGACAGCCAGCTCAGGAACGGCAGGAATATTTAAATGCACGATGTCGACGAGCTTAGGTCTTACAGGAAACGCAAGCTCGAATATAAAGGTTTCATCCTCTTCGTTAAAAAATACAATACTTCTGTGTATTTTCGCTCGTTCTTTCCCTCATGTCGGAACACCGTAGAAATATCACGGTGTAACGTTGCTCGAAACGTTTAGAAAAGAATCGTAATTCGAGTTGCCGACAGCAAACGTTTACGGACACAAGCGGTCTAATATTATTTGCCAAAACTGGATTTATAATCCTCGAAAGGAAAAGAGATTTGAAGAATTTTCGAAGGTAAATTGGATATCGGGGAGCGTGGTTAGTCGTACGATTCGGGAGGGCAAGGGGTGTAAGGTTTGAACGTATGTATTATATGTAGGTATAGGTCCATAGATAGATACATGTACATATGTACGTTCAATCCCTTTCGGTATATCGCGTTTTCTATTCTGGGGGATTTTCAGTGGAAACTTATTCTCGCGGAAATGATACCCGCGTTATAGTTAGAAATAGCGGGGAAAAAGGAAAGAAAGACGAAACGGTCGACCGTGGAGCGGAAGAAAAATGCTCGTGTCCTCGTTCGTGTTTCTCCAAAGTTTACAAGGAACCAGTTCGGTATCGCGTGTATCCGCGTCAAAATATTTCTTCGACGTTTCTTCTCAAGCTTGTTTTCAACACGCGCAACTTACCCCTAAACCTGTCGTCGTGTTTTTCTCCAAATTCTTCAAACGGACTAACAAAACAACGAGATCCCGTTCTGAACTGTTATTACACGTATAACAGAATGGAAAATGGAAATTTACTCGAGCGTTTACGATGGTAGGAACGTAATACGCGCGTACGACATCCCGTGCAACGTGCACGTAAAATGTTGGAAACAACGTTCGCGGGCATCAACGCGACGGAATTATTCAACGTAACGTTATCCGTAGCACGCTGGTGGGCATAGTTGCGGTTAAAATGTCGATTAGATCGTGATTTACGGGAACACGGTGACGCGTTCCGGTAGGTTTGCGGACGCGACGCTGTTCAATTACGCAATGTCGGCCCAGGAAATTTCGCCTGGCGGTCCTCCGATATCGAGGAATGCTTCGCTGGCTATATTTCACGGGTTGTCGGGCTAAGTAATATCAACGGTATCTCTTAATTCGCGTCGAAGGGATCTTTTTCCAAACAATCGACCTTCTGACCAACGCCTCACCTTCACGTTCGAGGCCTTTCTCAAAGGAAACGATCCTACCGGATCGAACGCGGAATCATTTCCGCAATTAAGGTTAAGTAATCATAACCTGTGGTTGGATCAAGTGAAAGCAACACTCAGCTATTACGTCGATCATGTGAACGAAAGTGGTCGATTACCACTCGAAATGATCAAATTGATAAACGTGTAGATTTATCCTTGGTAGAAGGGTCCACGATTCTCTGCCATTCTCTGCACACTGTATTTTCACCTAGTTCCTCGTCGGGGGTATCTGCTACAGCCGTTGCTGTTTCCCCGATCTTCCTGGAAAACGGCTGTTCACGATGGAACTTGAATATCCATTGTGTAAGAGACGAGTGTAATTGAATCGAAGCTAATGGACCGTGAGCGCACACCACCACTAGGAGGTAATCTCGTTTCGGTGGCTTACATCGCGCAGGTACATACATCGGTTGACGTGCACGCCCTAGCCAGCAGAGCGCACCGATGCGTCCCAGACTCGTAAAATTAATTGACCACCGATCGAATTGTACGAAACAGAGTAACGAAACGACGTTTGGAATGTTTGCATTTCCTAATCGAGATATCGCAGAGTGTGCATCAACGAGAGAGAGAGAGAGAGAGAATAGGAACGTGATTGGTATCGTTTGGGTTGAGACTTGGGTAAACTGGTGTTTACGCGTTTAGACTTCATTGCTGAAGCATCGAACGCGTGTATTTTCCTGCGTCGACTTTATGCGGAGAAATGTTCCGTCAAGATCTCGAGGAGAAGTTTCGAGAACGGATCCAGGTCGACGTGGAAGATTAGCGCGCAGCATCGAACTTGCTATCCGCGAATATTAAAGTTCTCGTCGTAGGGGCAAAGAGGTAGGAAAGTTTCGCGATTGAATTTCGCGCGGGTCGTATCGGTCTCAGGATCGATGCGTTTGATGATTTTGGCGATTTGTCAGATTTGTGTGAAAACTAGAAGAACTTTCTTCAATATGCACAATGTATCCTAGGTAGGTACGATTGTGCAACGATTTATGCCGATCGTTACGGGTCGTCGTGTATTTACGTTGGAACGAATCTCGTGTTCCTTCCGAGACGCAATTTTTCAGGCGTACAGTCGGAAAGAATTATTCTTTGCGCGCCCAATTTAACTTGGATAATGGTTAAAAGTTGGGTGAGAACTTGAAGTAAACTGGATGTTGTCTCGAATCGAATCGGTTGATTGCACCTTGTTCCACTAGTTAGAGGATACGGAAAGCGCGACGAAACTAAACCGAAAGGGAGAGCACTTGGAAATTCATAAAACTCGTTGTTTTCCTTTTTCCTTTTTCCTTTCTCCCCCTCCTCTCCCTCCGGCGAACGTGAAATCGCGCCGGGGCAATGTTTCCGAGAAAAAGCTCGTTAACCGATCTCGAGATTCAGCAATTTTCAACTTTCTTCCAGCTTGCTCGAAAGTTTGCTGTTTTCGCAAGTAGGCGGCCTAGAGTTGATTTTTCTTCGGGCTTGGATTTCCTTTCCCGTGCAACTTTTTTCCCCATGAGCGTAAAAATCGATCGAATTGGAGCGTAAATGTATCGTGGTCGATCTATTGAAATACAGCCGGGACGTTTCGGTTAGGTAGGCTCTCCTTCCGATGATATTCAAATTTTTCTCCAAGAGTTTTAACGAAGTCGAAAAGGAGTCCCGGTAGCTTCGCCTTCGATGGAATAATGGCCGGCTTAACCGAAGTGGCTTAAACTTTGCTCTCGAATGTCGGTATCCTCCACGGCCCGTTCACCGAGGACAGCGAATTTTAATCGAGGAACGCGTCGAGAACTTTGGTCAACTTTCAACCACATCTCCGCGAGACTTTTCCCTTTCTATCTACCGAATAGAGGTATTATTTTCTTATGGTAGATCGACCGGCTTGCCAAGTCGTGTGATCGGTCTTTATTTAACGATGAAAACGATTTATCCGTCACCCGTTTTCCTCTCTTTACCACGTTTGCTCCGGTTAGTAGTCTACACTACCAGGTTGTGTAGTCGAGATTTAAACCGCAACTGAAATGCGGACAACGTTTCAAACGATCTCGTCATTCCTCGAGAGAGTTTCGCAAGAAGTATTAATCGTGGAATCGAACCAGGTAGTTCGAACCGGCTCGTTTTGATAAGAATATGTTATTATATCAACTGGATCGGTCTGGTTCGCGGAGGATTTGAATCACGTCCGGGACCACGCGGCAAATCGAATCGAACTGTCAGCGTATAGCAAGTTTCTCTCTGCGATCTAATTCAGCCATTCCGCCGATAATAATTATATTCATCGACTCGGGTTAATTACCGCGATAGGTTCTCCTTTTCTCTCTTTCATATACACCCTCGTGAATCGAACTGGAGGAAAGCTCGAGAAAAGCTCGTTGAGACAACCCGAGAGAACGTTTCGAACCACTTGCGACGACCATACACGGTTCTCCGATACTTTTCCTCCCCCACTCTTTCGCTTTTCTTCTTGTCCCAGGTTCGACAAACATCTGTAACGATTTTCTCCTATCACCGCTACTCCCACGAATGCGTCTCTCTCTCTCTCCCTCTCTCTCTCTCTCTTATTATTCCGAAGAAAGTTCGTTTGGTGAAAATACGGTCGGAAATAAGGGACGAGGGGCAGGTGTAACGAGTATATAAAGTGCAATCGTGGCTCCTTCGTTGGATCGAAGGATAAACAGTTGGTTGTGGATAGCTTGTCCGGAGGTGCGTGGAGTAGCAAGTTTGCTGGGAAAATTGGAGAGACGGTCCGTGATGGCGCGCGGCGTGGCGATCGGCTGGAGAGTGTGGAGCGTCGCACGAGACTCGTGCTCGGTGTTCCCCTCTGTAAAACTCCGGTGTAGTGGGGATAAGTGGAAACGCGTACACACGAGTCCGGCGTGTAGAAAGAAGCAGCAAAGTCGGACCTCGAGTAAGAGGCAGACGGAATTCACAGACGGCTCCTCGTGTCCCGATGTAAACCAGTAGGCGGCATTTCGAGCTCGTTCGTTCACGCACGAGGGTGGTTTTCCTCTCCAGTATCCTCGATCTGGCTCCGTGATCGGCGATCCTAACGAGGTTCTCGACGTTGCACGGCACCTAACGACGACCGATCGATCCGAACGTGCCACGGGATCGCGGAATTACCTCGAGCATGCCGTTCTTCAAGAAGCTAAGGAGATTCTCCAGGCACAAAAGTGAGTCCTTCACGAACCTATTTCAACTCTCTGTCTGACCGATCAATTGCGAATCTTTAACCCCTTCCTTTCTAACACGGACAAAGGATACTTCTGACAAAGATTGCTCTTTATTCGAGCGTGATTCCACGATCGTGCTTGTTCACCTTTCGAAAAACCTACGGGCCATCGAGGCTGGAAAAAGATTTCGCAATTTTCTCCCATACGTAGCTCGAACTTGTTCCGAGAGAGTATATGGTAATTACATTTTCGTAAGATAGCACGCCGTTGCCGGCCGAGTTTCACGTAATGGAATTCCAACGGCGCGGCGAGGGAAGTCTCCCTGGGAAGAAGTTGCAGTCGAGCAGCTCCCGTTCGATTCAACTCTCCTTCTTAACGTAGTTTCGAACTAGTCGCGACGTCCTGTTTGCTCCAGAGCGAATCGCCGCTCGCCTATTGCTCCAACTCATCCACATCCCGTGGATCCACAGACGCGTATACCTATCATTTCCCATCTTTCTCCAACCGCTTCCAACGATTCGCCAACGGTGTAATGGCCGTTGCATCCTTTCTTTTCGCTTCTCGATCCACCGTATCTCATCTAACGTGCGCGCTATACGAATCGCTTAATGTTCGGCGTCGAAATAACATTACTAGCGGGACACAGCCTGAAACCAAGTGACTAACGTGTAGAGCGTTAAACGAATTCGTCTCGCATGCAAAAGATTGCTCTCCCGGAACTTTCATCCAACCTCGCTGGTGTGCGGCTACCGTTGGTATATAATACTCGTATCTCGCCATCTTCTATACCCACCCCATACGTTTTTCCTTTCTACGTAACGCGCGCTTCTTAATTACACCTTTATCCAGCACCACGACCGAGGTGCACCATTTCCTTTCACCTAGGTATAATCGTTGCCCGCCGTTTTCTACGTCGTCGATTATTTGGCGCCAAGAGCTTCCCGCTGTGACTGCAATTTTCCTAGCGTGTAATTTTCTTCGACGGACCTTCGATTAGAGTGACGAAACATTTTCACTCTTCGCTTCGACACAGGGAAGGCAGAGATCCTATCTTCGTTAAAGTATCGTTACCTTCTCTGTACCGAACGCTCGTCGTTCGCTCGGTAGACAAAAATTTACAATTTTGTTCAAATTCCTCCACCCATCTCCCCATGCTCCGTTTTCTCCGCTGAAATTCCGCTCCTTTTTACAATGGCTGCGTGTGGCCTCGTTAACAGCCGCTATTCTACCCATTTTTCTCTCCGCTTGAGCCTCGCGCTTTAACAACCATTATTACGTCTTTTTCGTGCAATCCTTGCGGAATCAAATTAGTTGCGAAACGCGAAACAAACGTATAATCGCGTGTGCGCCTCTATATTTATGTACGTAAATACTTTGCAAATGGGAATCGCTTAATCGATCGATTCGACGACGGCTTTCGACGATTATTTCCGTCGATTCTGTTGTTGGCACACGATGAAAAAGCGAGCAGGCAGGCGCAAGCGAAGCTCCGAGTATCGTTAGTCCTTTATCCTTCAATCCGGAGGCGTGGCTCCTCGAGATAAAGCGAATCTACGCTTCGGATACACTGAAATTTATATACCTTCCTGAAACCGAGGGAGGGTTTGTTTTTTCTTCTACCGAATTGTACGCCTCCCTCCTATATATTCTTCGGGGACAAACATTTTCGACCGGTGAAATTTATTCGAGGATTTTTCTTCGACTTAATAGCTAACGCTACCTGGCCCCAGAGGATTCCGGTGAATAAGAATGTTTACGCAGGTTATTCCGGCAAGGTATAGACGTTTAGACGTTTGACGAGCAACGACGACAATTCTCCTTGATACCACCCCTACCGCGAAAAATCGACAAGGATTTGGAAAGAAGAAGGAAGAGAAGGAAACTATCTCGCAATCGTGTCTATATTTACGCTTGACCGTTCTCTTCCTCCGATAATGGTTTATTTCGAGAATTCATTGCTGCACGATCGTGCACTTTGTATCGGTGTCACGGCGTTATGCAATTTATTTCGATGATTCGTATGCACCAGTCGGTCGCGATCAGATTGATCTTTGCTCGGTTTCGAGCATCGAGCGCGCAGTACCAAGTGTCGGACCGGCGACGGTTTTCCGATCGTGGTGTCAAGTTCAGAATATAAAGAGTCGCATTTCAGAACCAGTTTGTCCACGAGTTTGGACAGCGTCGTCGTTAAGAAGAAAAGAAGAAAAATGGGACGATCCGTGTCGCGTACCACCGTATCGCCAACTTTTCATTCGTAGACAAGCCGTAAAAGACGGACGATGCCCGCCACGACCTCGAGGGATTCATTGGATTAATCTAATCTCCGTGTAATTAAAGAGACAGATGGTCGAAAGTGAATTAAACTTGCTAGATATCCGTCGTTCGCGTTCCGATTCCCGACGCGACGGTTACGGTAGCGGCAACGATGCGAAAACCCAATGGAGAACGTCCTGTTACGGCCCCGCGTTTCCGGTTCTGCGTTCGAAGACAGAAAGAAAAGCGAATTTCATTTCCACGTCGTCACGTTTCCCGGTGTCGCGTTGAAAATGCACGAACGAACGAACCCCGTTGGCTCTGGCTTTCGAAGGGAAAGAAATTGGATCGACGCGTGGCGATGCCACCACCGTTCTTACCGCATGCTGACTACAGAGGAATAAGGGAAGAAAGATTCTTCGATCAATTTCGATCGTGAGCCATGTTTAATTTCTTCGAATTTTCCGCATATTTCATACGAATTTCCTTCCGAGAAGTCTGCTCGCGAAGCTCGAACAGAAGCCAGATCGGCAGCTCCATCGATTATTATTTGTCCTCCCTTTCTTTCTTTCTTTCCTTCCTCCTTTGTCGGTGCTCGAACGACCGGGATCATTTTACGGGGTACGTTTCTAATTTTCACGTTGGTTAAACGTTCCAGCGCAGAAGCGACACGGTTGTCTCCTTCGTCCGGGTATTTCATCGCGCTTAATTTCGAGATGTTACGGTTGTCTCTGTCCTTTTCGTGCTTTCACCGGACGCGAATACCCTCGTAACTTTAGAGTAACTGCAGAGAGAGGTATCCAGGGTACGGGAATATGTTCGTGGCAATATTTTAATGCATATCTGACGCACGTTTCGCTGCGTGACGTGTTTGCGTGCGCGAAACATAAAACACCGATCTTTTTCTATTGTTTAATTTCCCCTTTCTCGACGTTCCTAAAGAATACCATTTAACGCGGGAGCTTTTCCCAATTAAACGTATCGTCGACGAAACTGTCGTTTAAAGCGGCTAACGAAGACAATAATCGTCGTATTGTTCTCGAACCCTGTCGCGTTCCACAAAATAAATATACAAGTAGGTATACACTAGATTCGAGCTGACGAGCGGAGGTGGGCTATATTTCTTGGAAGGCGCGAAAGAAGTTGTCTGACGCGGGTAACAAATCACGGCTGCATATCCGCCACGTTTTCGTCCGCGCGATCCCACGAGTTTCCGTACAATTATTCTCCCGCAGATCTCGCGCATCCATCTCCGAATTATTCCTCTGGTACGCGACGTAGCGCAAGTGTGTAGGACGTTCTCGGTGAAAATTACTCCGGTGCTTTTTCTCAAGAAATGACGCGGAGACTGCGCGCGATGCTGATCGATGATCTCTCGAATGCTCGTAGGACGTTTACAAGGGAAGGAAGAGGAAGGTTCGAGTAGGAAATGAACGACCACGAGTCCGTGCCGCGAATTTTAAGGGTACGCCACCTCCGTCGATAACCACCCCGTCAGTCTATGGTTCTTTCTTTCGGCCTCTACACCCTCTGCTAATATATCTACGCGTTCTAAGAGAGACGCGTGTTTTTTTCCCTGTGGCGAATATTAAGACGAGATTAAAATCGATTTATCAAGCCAGAAATCTACTTACACGCGGTGCCATTGTTCCTACGTGATGTAAATTGAAATTCGCCGGGAAAATAAATACGGGGGATGGCGCGGGTTCGCGGATATCGAATTCGGGGGAGGGGCTGGTGGCAACGGAGAGGAATGTCAATTATGCAAATTTCGCGGAGGAGCAGAGCGGAATCGTAAAGAGCGGAAAGAGCGGTGTGCTACTCTCTGGCCAAGTTGGCGTTTCCTCGAGGATCCCGTACATAAGTACACGTGTGTGTACCTGTGTATGTAGGTCCGTATATCGTAACCTGAAATGTCACTCCGAATGTCTGCTGCGAGTTTGCGGACGTCTGGAGCGTACTCGAGGGACAGGGAAATAACACTACTGACCACACACAGACACACACAGACAGACACATAAACACAGACGCACGCACCCGACGTTCTCCATCCCTCGAGAAATTACTCGATTTTCACGCGCGTCTTCTCTCTTTCCTCAGGCTGTATAATACCGGGCTTGCTTGGGAAAAGCATTCGTTTGCTTTCTACGAGATTAACGACTTTTCGGTGGCTCTTTGAGAGAGTTCATGTTGTAGAAAAGATTCAGGTTCTGCGAAACAAAGGGAAACGTGTCTCGAAAGGTTCGCGTTTTCTTCGTCGTGCTTCAACGAAGAATAATGGCGAGACGCCCGATGGAAAACGAGCTTTCCGCCGTCGCGACCGTTCGATTATTCGCAGCTTCTCGAAGCTGGACCGTTCGCACGCGGAGCTTTGGAAAATTTCATTTGCTCCTCTCGCATCGCCATCCGGAGGGAGAAGTCTTTCGAGTTCGAGTGCCGCTACTTTCGGAGAAAGGGATTAAGCGATAGAGAATCGACGTGACTCGGAACGCACAGCGACGAGGGTCGTTCAGAGATTGGAAATATCGAGCGGAACGGTGCTCCTCTTCCAACGGCTTTTGCTTTTAGCACGAGAACGTCTCGAGGAGGCGTATCGAGGCTTCGCACGCTCGCCAGAGAAATCCGACGAGTCAGCGTCCTTTCGACGTGTGTACCGTAGGTTAGGTAATTAGAGGGTGATAGAACCGCGCGATTAATTGGAGAGAGGAGAGAGGAGAGCGTCGCGGTCGCGGTCGCGGTCGCGGTCGAAAGTGAAGCGCCGCTCTCCAACGATCGGGATCATTTCTCGACTTCCTTCCGAGAGACAGCCAGAGACGCGTCGTATCTGCAGCTCCCCGAAGGATATGCCTGCCAGAGACTCGATTCTTGCATCAGCCGCGTTCGTATTCGCGTCGTATTCGCGTCGTATTCGCGTCCAGCCCAATTACTCCCTCCGTGCGTTCTCACATCGGCCGCCGCCACTCCTCTCTTCCGTCCCTCGCCTCCTTCGCCCTCCCTCCCCACTCTTTTCCTTCAGCACGCTGTAATCGGCCTTCCAGACAAGACACGACCGACGACTCGTTACACTTACACACTTTCAACCCTGAATTCTTTCGCGTGCCTTTCCATCGCGAGAGACTGCATCGAACTTGCATCAGCCGGTCCGAGGAGCCGATACAGATATAGCCTACCTACCTACCTACATACATAGTACACCTGCTCCAGCCGCCTAACGGTCGCGCGCTTTTTCTTATTACGCCGATCGATCTCCTTCTCTCCCTTCTTGCCCGTCCCCCGCGCCCTTCCTTTTCTCTCGCAAGATCCTTTGCTCGATCGATTACGAAATCTTCGAAAGTGCTCGTCAGAGACGCGTCCATTTTGTAACGCGTTCACCGCAGAACGCGAACGTTTCCGGCTGCAGAGAAACAGGCGAATAGACGGCCGTTTCGACGAAAGTTTTCCTTCCTTTCTTCTGTTCTTTTTTTTTTTTTTTTTTTTGGCGAAAAATCGAGGGAACTTTTATCCATTCCTCGACGAAATTATTAGCACGATTCGACGCCGATAGAGACAGAGAGAGAGAGTGAGTGAGAGAGAGATGAGGGGGAGACGAGCTCGATGGTCGAAGAGATTCTCGCGTTCAAAGGAGAAAGACGACGGAGGAAACCTTTTCCGTAGCTGCAGGACCTTTACGCTCCTCGAGTTCGTGCCGCGCCGGATTCAGGCTAGCCGAAACAGCTAAAAGCGAGCAAAAGGAACGGGCAACCGGACCGGATCGTCGGCGAAGAGGAACAGGACGGAGACGAGGAGGACAGGGGAATGGAAAAAGAAGAATAGCAGAAAGGTGGAGAAGCTTGGCCAGTCGGCGAAAAAGAAGAAAAATGATTGGATCGACAGGGAAGAACCAACACCGGTATAAAAGAACGAACCGCAGGGGAACGCGAAAATGATAGAAATGGAGAGAAGACGAGAGGAGAGTAGAGGATGAAACCCGATGAGTCTCGGTGTCTCGGGACGTCGCTCCTCTTCAACTCCGATACCATCTTACCCAAATTATCTCTATATTCTACGCGAGAGAACGAATCGATCATTCGAATAATACAAACCACTAGTTCAATGCACCAGCATATTACGCCCCGTTTAAAGGAAGAGGTTGCAATTTCCACCGTTGACTCGTTCGTTTGCCTTGATTCGTATCGTAGCGAATCTCGCGATGGCTTTCATTCGAAACGGGTGCAGCCTCCTCTCTGCTCTTTTTCTGTCATTCGACTCTTCCTTTCAGCCAGCGTCGAGTAAGTTTCAAATATCACCGACACGTAGGGAGGTGCATTTTTATCGCGTAGGTCGTTGCGAATATTCGGTTGAAAGTGCGCGGGGCTAGCGTACACGCCCCTCTCTATAAATTCCGGATTGGGATGCTAACGAGATTATACGTATGTATATCGTATCACCTGTAGAATCGAGTAACGCCTACTCTATCCGCGGGAGAGCACTCGTAATTTCGTTTGCCCGGAGGAGTTGGAGGGGCTGGAGGAGGGGAAAAGCGTTTCCCTGCCATCCGTCTTCGATTAGCAATAGAAGCGGAATCGGGCTAACAAGGGCAACGTCATATCCGTCCTGAATCCAACTGAAGATCTATATCTACATCATTTCGAATACTTTGAATTTCTTGCGGCGAGCAAAAATATTTTAACATAACCTAACCTAACCATTTTACACATCCCTTTTCCATTTTCAATAACAGCCGTGAAAGAAAATAACCCCGACGCGACTATCGATTCTCATAATCGTAAAAAGATGAAATTTAAGAGAGGTTTTCGATCGAATCGAATTCGCCAAGTCCTAGCCCGGGTTACGAGCCCCAACTAAAGTTCTCGAAACTTCCGGTGGGATACTCGTAACGATCAAATAGCTAGGTATCGGAGAAGCTAGGGGTAAGGCAGCTACTCGAGGACATAAATATTCAATGCAAGGGTACCGATGTATCAACGCTCCCTCCCTACCAGCCTCTAAACTAGTTTTAGTCGGAATTAGCTTCTATCTGGGAAGACACCGTGGCCCGTGATTTTTTTCGTCCCTGTTCCCCCGGTCCAAAGGGCAGACATTCCATCCGTTCTAGGCGACAGGCAAATACCCAATTTTCTCGCGTCACGCCTTTCCATAGAGGGAAAACCCACGCCGCCACGACTATACCTCTCCTCCTCCGTCGAATCGAAGATGCACCTGAACGCCGGAGAATGGTTGAAATAATTCACGCGTACGAGCGATCGTGCCACCTCCGGCTATTCGACCAGACGAGAAATTCCCTGGAATTCATATTTGAGATTGCTGCGACGTCTGTCGCGTCACCTGTAGAGCAGACCCTACGTGCACGACAAGCTGCTCCGAGGGAAAATTAAATCAACGACCACCTCGTATTATCCATCTGACGAAAAACCCGTCGTTGCCCTTCAGATTTCAAAATCGCTTCTCACCGACCGCCTTTTCTCCCCCCTCTCTCTCTTTACCTTTCGCGTTTCAGATACATGTACATACGTCTGTAGCGGTCCCGCTAACAAAATGCTGCTAAGTTTCGAGCAAAGAAACGATCGAGACTCGTTTGTACCGTTACGAGGCATCGGTCGACGAGTCAGTCACGATGACATCGTAACATCGATCTCGCACAGCCTGGAAATAATTCGCTATCCTCACGTGTCTACGGTACTCGCTGGAATATCGGTCTAAAGAAGAGGGAAATTTCCTCCTCTTCCTTTGTGTATGCACTCGAACGAGCGTTTCGTCTAAATAGAGATCGGAGTAGAGCTGAAACGGTATATAACAAGCAACGCGAGCGCTTTCATCTTTTCCCTGTCGAATCGAACTCGCCGGGGTATTAGCGTTTTCAAGAGCAATTTCGAAACTGCATATCGAACGTTCTGTGTATGGTACACAACAGTGTTTAACCGCTCTTGGCGAAATTCACCGAGTGTTCTGGTAACGGATGTACATACTTACATACCTATATTGTGGTACGTATCGAGCGAAGTCGGATAGGACGCGCAAACAAAAGTGACTCTGACTGCGCTCGAGAAAAATAGAAACGAAACGAAAGGAACGAAGCGAAGGGTTGCTGTGTCAAGTAAAACAACGGCAGGGTAAAAGGTGGCCGAATGGCAAGAAACGATGTTTCCCAAATGAATTCTCGCGAATTCTCTCCGTCATTTCTATTTGCCCCTGTAATTTCCTCGCATTCGGACAAGGAACGAATATCGATTAACGCATAAGGACACGTAACGAACGACTCGACAGTCGCACGTTGTTATTTCTTCGTCGTATTAGACCTCAGTCCTAGAGCTCAGCGACGTTGCTTCGAGAAATTTACACGAGGAGAAAAAACTCGGCTAGGAACTCATCAGCAAAGGATAAAATATGCGAAGAGTTTTCCCACCAGCTCCCGGATGATTATCCGTTAAATTCCGTTCTGCACGTTTTTATCCCCATCCCGGTATATTCGTTCATCGATCGTGTTTCATTCGCGCCCCGCGATCTCCTTTGCCAGCGTGCCTAGAATATTATCCAAAGAACAGAAGGAATATCCATTTTTATTCTCTCTCCTTTGAGTAAACGACGGTCGGCGTATCTGCTATACGCGCAGCACTTTATCCAGCGAAGTTAGAATGAATCGAAGGAGAAGAAAATAAAGGTAGCGCGCTCGATGAATTTTCGCGAAGCGTGTTCTTGAGGACGCGCGACGCGCGGCACGACGGGGGGCAAAAAGTTGCAGGCGGCTCTCGCTCGAAAAACATTATGCCGACGCGACGGTTTCTCTTGTCAATCATGGTCGCGGCGGCCTCGACGCGACGATCTCCCCCCTTTTCCTTCGAGCTTTTTCCTTCTGCCGAGAAACGAATTGTTGCCTCATCGATATTCGATACTTTCGGCACAGCCGTTTTGCTTGCCCATCCCTCCTCCCTATTGTTTCCTCTTGAAGCTACGCTGCGCTAAATTTCTTCACCAACACTTTCTATCTCCCTCCTCCTCTCCTCCTCTCCTTAGAGACGGTATTTCACGTTCAATTTCCAGTCTTTTAGAAATTCTGATAGAAATTGAATTTAGAAGTTTCACGGTCTCCGCGTTTTATGCCGGCTCTAGTGTTCAAAGGTATCAACTTTTCGTCGAAGACAGGTTACGGTAAATTTGGTTTAGTCATCGTATAAAATTAACTCGCCTTTGATCGCCGCGCAAATCAAACACGATGTAAAGCTGAGTTTCTTATTCCTAGCGATACGCTGCCGCAACAATTTCACACGCGGTTTCCCCATCTGTTAGTATTTAGACGAGGATTGAATGTTAGAATTCGAATTGATTCGAATTTATCGGATAGAGAGCCGATATCAGAAATGTAAATATTCCCCGGCGTAACGCATGGAAAAAAAGAAAAAAAAAGAAAGAGAAGGGTTGGAGAAGGGTGGGTGGAGAGATATTATGGGAAAAATATGGGGAAAAAGGATAACTTAGCGTGAACCGCGAATGCGTGAAAATAATCTTTATCCTTTCGGCGGGGATCCGGTTCGGAAGCGGAACCGGAATCCAGGAAGGGAGAAGGGGATGAGAACGGGGTTGGGGATGCGCATGTACGCGACAGGGGAGCGGAATAAACTCCGTGTGGACGCGCTCACATCGCGGCGCACGGTCTCCTCGATAGCACGTTTCCACGCAGCTCTCCCTCCGTATCCTTCGAATCCATTTATTCGTCAGTTCGTTCGTTCGTTCGCTCGTTCGTTCGTTCTTTCGTTCGTTCGTTCGTTCGCTCGCTCGCTCGCTCGTTCGTTCCTTCGCTCCTTCGTTCATCCTCTTCTCCGACGAGTTTCCAACTTTCCTCGTTTCCTGTCTCCGCTCGAAATGGCAGCTGGCTGGAACGTCTGTCGCGCTCGAGGCCTCGAGCGTAACAGTTTCGCGTGAAATCGTCTGGCGTCACATGTCATTGGGATCGAGGATCGCGACGCGACGCGTACCGCGAGTGAAGAGGCTTGAGTAATTTCGATCGACGCGAGTATTTCGTTCCTGCTGGATCTCGTGCTCAGCTCGACAGCTAGGATGTCGTTCTTCAGAGGTTTGTGGAAAAGCAGCTCGAAACACAAGAGTAAGTTTACCCTCAACTTTGCCACTTCCTCGCCTTCTTTTCATATACAATTAAACACCGAGGAAAACAGTTGGAAATCTCAGCGAATAGTTTCTTTCCCTTTCCCTAGCCCGTTTCTAACGATAACGTTGCCAATCGGCGTTAAATTTAACGCAGAACCGAGACAGAGTTCACGATTCTCGATAAGCCCCGCGTTATCGCCGCTACTGGGACAATCGTACGCGCGTTAATTCGCTTCTCTTTGTTGAACTGCGATGAAACGTACCGTTTCAATCGCGATAATTCCCGATGCTCTTAGATTGTTCAACTTCTATTCGTATATTCAGGTTTCGCGAGATCACAAAAGGTTATCTGTCTTCTAATTTACCAGATACTGTGCGTATCTCTTTCGCTTCGAGCACGATTGCGTGCCGTTCAAATTTCGCAGAGACTTCGACTGACTTGACGAGGATCGTTTCGAAAGAATCTCAGCGAAAATTTGCCAGGTCCAAACTTAATCGGTACCGTTTCAAAGGCAGGTGTGTCCGTTAAACGGAATTCTAGTCGCGCGCGATAACCAACGAAATCGCATTTTCTTGGTTACCGGACGGAGAAAGCTTATTTACCCTGAGTTATTAGTTGGCCGGAAGATTAACGGTAACACCGTGCAGCTGCAAAATGTCGGGAAGCGATAACACAGAGAGTCGAGGGAGGGTGAGGAGAAGAGAGAGAGAGAGAGAGAGAGAGAGAGAGAGAGGAGGCAGCGGCAGCAACGCGGCAGTTAACGCGATTATTCGCAATAAGCGGCGTAATAGAGAGCCGCGTTTAAGATTATGGTAATGCATGTCGGGTCATGTTATAGGCGCAATGTGACCTCCTTCAGAGCACTGATTATTGATCATAAAATTTGCATAATCTCGTGGCAGAGACCGCATCTCGACGCGACGATCAAAGGATCCTCCCTCCCAGGCCAATCCTGGTGTCTATCTTTCTATCTTTCTCGTTCTATCGTCGACCCTGTGCTAGACTGCACGGCTACCGTCCAGGAAAATAGAGCATTCTTCGCGCGAGCCTCTAGGAGAAATTCCCTCTTGAAAGTCAGCTGCAAAGATCGAGCGTTTTAGCACTTACTAGTTTAACTTTCAATTTCCAAACGCGTGAAATCGAATCTTTCGTCGCTTGAATATCCCCGGTGCACGCGAAACTCATAATTCGTTTTATCGATCGCCCTCGCGGATTCGTACTTCGTATTCACGGTACGTTCGGGAAAAAGGGGGAAAAACGGAAGAGAGAGAGAGAGAGAGAGAGAGAAAAATTAGATTCGGTGTTCGACTGTAAAGAACGAAATTAACCGACGCGAAATGTAATCGCGGGGGTAATGATACGAACGGAGGAGGACGGAATCTGATTTTCTACCGCTGCTCTTTCGTTAAAAGGTTCCACTATATTCCCCTTTTTTCTTGCAACACCCGCGGGAGACAGTGCCAAAATGCTGGTCGAGCCACGATTCGCAAACAACGAAGCACGTTGCTCGGCATTATTGTAAATGCAGTGCATTGTGTCGAATTAAAATGGGACAAGTGCGCCGCGCTTGCAATGCTAATGCATTCTTAATGTACATCCGCGTACCATCGTTCGCGGTGGTCCTGCTATAAAATCATAAAAACGATCAGCTGCGTATCCTTTGCTCGGTGTATAATTGCATTTTAATTCAAACCTCGCAAAATCGAGCTCGCGCTCATAGCCTTCATACATATAGAAAGAGAGAGAAAGAGAGTAAAACGCCGGTAATGAACTTGTCGCGCGGCAAATTGCGCGTGTAGCGATTAACAAGAGGGGAGAATCGCCTCGATGCCGAGTGGACGCGATTGGATTAAATTTTACGACGCTGAATGACGAAGCTCCGTCTTGTGTATATCCTCCCCTCGAACACGTCGAATTATATTCCGGTTACACGCGTTAATTGTCTGCGAGACGTTCCAAACTGTTTCGTACTTTTGAACGGTTGCCAGTAATCCGAGAGCAACGGTTCTCCTCGTATTTTGGAAGGGTAACTCGATCTGATTTAACGGATAAGATTGACATTTCGACGCAACCCCAACTGAACGTGTTCTATTTGCGAGGTTCGAGAATTCATTGGAATCGGGGAAATTTGGTACTTACTTCCCTAGAAAACTAGGGCTAGAGGGAGAAAGACGAGAGACTGTTTCTTCGACAAATCTATCTCGCGATCCTATAAAACTCCACCTTTTAATTCGAAATATTTCTCTGTTGATCAATGCGAAATTATGCATGCAAGTGTCACGGTGATGTATCGCCGGAATTGATGAAGCGCCTCGCGAAATACCCCGCGAAAAATATGTGCGTTCTTCGGTCTGAAGGATTTTATTAAATAAAAAAATATAAACTACGGATTAAACTGTGGGTGATCAGGAGACACGTAGGGCGGCAAACTTTTCACGTTAGAAATGAAATTTCCTCGCAGCGTCGCGTCCTACCAAAGTCTCGTCCCACCTCGTTCCTTTTAATGCCCGCGCGCTTTTTAAGGGCTTTCACGCAACGCCATAGCAATTTCCGTATCGTGGCAAAGTTTTAATTCTCCGGTAGAACGAGACCAGTTACTCCGGAGAAGCGAGCTAAGGATCGATTGGAAAGGGGAGGGAAGGAAAGGAGCCGATCGAAGATTACTTTGAACGCGAACGTTGCGCGATAATTGATACATGGGATCCGCATTTGCAATCACCGTTAAAGTAGGTATTCCTGGCTGTCATAAATATTCATAGCGGTTGCTACCGATTGAACGATTTCATGGATGGCAATGCAAATACCTTTGCCCACCGTTGCTACTATTTTAGAGAGAACTCGATCTGTCGATGGACCACGACCGATTCAAAAAACCGTCGGAAATGTCTTTTTCACATCGAGGTTTTTTTTACCAAAAGTGTGCAAAAGATGGAATCTTCAAGCTACAGATTCTACGCTGACGATGCTCGATCGTAGGGAGAAATCACTACGTGCAATGTCGTTGAATCGAAATGGACAAGTATTCGACATGTCGAAAGATCGTGCCGTTTTCAGCTGCACATTAGGCCCCATTAAATTTCGTCCGTCTCGCAAATTAATCTCCATTGACGTTGCCTTCCGTTCGGTATTAATATAGTCGCGAGAAAGCCCATAGGGGACGAATCAATGATAATAATAATTATCGTAGCGACTTCCACACAGGGATCCTTCGACGCTCGTCGTTTCACTCGGGTCATTTATTCGATGCATACAATAGATACGCCATTCCCCGACGCGAAATTTCCTCGAACCCGATTGCGTTTTAATCGTTTTCGAATGTCGATCGAGCAACGCCGAGGAGGAGAGAAGCTTATCGTTTCCCAAAGTGTCGCGAAACTCGGGAACGTTTCCAGGGGTAAGTCGAGCGTCGCACGAAGGCACACGTTGTGTCGCTGTAACGAGACTGTTATTGCGTGCGCGTGCAACGCAACCCGTGTGCACGATTGCCGTTTCTAACGGAACGATAACATTTGCAGCTTCGCGTCGAGATAAGCATCGATCGATCGCAATTTCCTCGAAAACGTGCTCGAGCGATTCGACGTAGGTACCTAGAGACGGTCTCGAATAATTTACGCGATACAAACTCCCATTTTCTCTTCGAACCATCAATTAGTTTCTTTTCTTCATCGATATTAATATTAATATCGTTGCTCGTCGCGTAAACGTTAGACAAACATTTTCCAACGACTCTCTCTCTCGATGTATGCACAAGGTAGATTAAAGTCAGTTTAAAAAGTTCCCGTTGAAATTTTCCGAAAAATAAAAGGTTTCGTTACACGAGAGTGTATTGCAGGTGCTCGCGCAGAGAACCACCGGTATAGAGGGCAAACGGCTCGAAAGCCGATTTAAATACAAATTAAATGGCAATCTCCCAGCACATCGGTGCTATCGGTATCCCTCGGGTTTTTGTCGAGATTTCTAGCATGAAAATTCGATTTGCCACGATTAAATGCACTCCTGGGATTCGTCGATACACGTCGCCTGTACACATAGAGGTAAGTTTGCGCGAACGTTCAAATGACGAAAGGGTACACGGCGAAAGGAACAACGAGAACCTGCGTTTCAGAACAAGTGCCAGAGTCGTGTCGAGAGGAATAGCAAAATGGCCAAGCAACCGTTGATAAGCTGCCCGATATAGACGAACCGAGTGAAAGAGTTTCTCGAGAATGTACTTCCGCGTAGTCGAGAATCGTCGATAGATCAAGAGCGGCTGAAATACTAGCGTGCGTACGTCCCCTTATCCGATTCGATTCGGGTGTACACACGCATTCTCCGTGCACGCGCCACTAACGACCCCATCGTAATGACGGCAACTGTACAGAAGCGAAAAAGATTTGATTCAGGCTCAAAGTTCTGTCAAAGGACGTGGTCGAGGGTAGTTTATTAGTCGATACGTAGAACGTTGCTCCAACAGAGAACGGCCACGCGCCGACCGTGGCTTTTCTGGATCCTCGCCAAGCCAATTCTCCGTTTACTTTCTGTCAGCTCTTCCCTTCCTGTTTCCAATGCAAACTTTCCCCACTTCTTTCATTCTCGCCTCGAATCAAATGTCCACGGCAACACGCCGAGATTTTCGAATTTTCGTTTTTTTTCAATTGGACGTTTCCACGACGGTAACTGGTTTTTCACGCGAGATAAATTTTTCTCCGCGCTGTGTCATCTTGAAAACCCCTTTCACTTTACGTTCCCTCGATTCTATTGTAAACGGTTAGATTATACGTGCCATTTCTTCCACGTAACGATTACTTTCCTCCGCAGTTTTTTTCATATCCAGCAGGTTTCTTTGGCTGGCGCGTATTATTGGGCCCGGGGATGGAAAACTTTTCACAGGGAAATGAGTTTCACGCGAAAGCTGCGCTGAGAACCCGGTATAGGTGAAACGGGAGACGAGGAGAAAGGAGAGAAGTCGCGCGTCTACCGTTGCCGACGAAAATTCTCAACTGCAGCTTCGACGGTTCGTGATTTACGATCGAAATTACGATCGGGACACGTTTAACCGCTGTCAGTAAGAGCAAGCTCCAACGCTCCAACGGTGTGCCGTTCCGTTGAACGAACTTAGTTTCGCGGTTAAGCGTTTTCCTTTGTGTTTCCATTTCCAATGGCATACATTTCGCTCGAGCCTCAATCCCACGTACGGTTGCAAATTTTCAACGGCCCAAAAAAAAGTCTATCCTCTGAACGATCTTAATTTACCGTGTGTACACGAGCGCGTTTGTTTCTTCGTTTGAAATTCGATTTGTACAGAGTACAAACGCAACAACCGCAGATGTTACTTGGTCATTTTCAACCACTTTGTCCACGATCCTAGCTTAAGCAGTACAATTGTACGTATGTACAAAGGCTGTTGGAAAGTTCTCGAGGAGGTAGACCGCGGAAAGTTTCGTCGGGTAACGATTTACCAACGTATGGCTCACCTGCATATGGTTACGCGAAAGTTGCAACTCGACGCGATTCCTGCGTAAATAATCTACGGACGATAAATCGACGAGCAGCCACCGGGTTTCAGGGTGTCGTAAACGCAGGAACAAGAACAGCACGTGAGGAGACTTCATAGACGACGAGCAGCGGGGATTGATTAACGGCTACACCGTCGTCGCGTCGTAACTGCGAGGAAATTGTAGCTGTACGCATATATTATGCGTCGATCGAGCGCGATATCAAAGCTCGAACAGGTCATTAGTCACCGGAAGGGGAGAAAAAAGAAGATCGGGGAATTAATGGGAGTTGGAGATGAAACGAGGGAATCGCTCGAGCTTGTAGGTGCTCGTTGAAGCTCGTTAAACTGTTGCCTAGAAGTTATCGCGACACAGAAACACATTCCACCCTCGCTGGCTTTTGTACACTTGCCGAATTTACCGACTGGGTTTCGAAGGTTGTACACCGGAAAGAGAATGGAAGCTAGGCGCGAGGTGAGAAGAATAACGACTCGAGTAAACGTTTTTACGAGTAGCTGCGTCGACTTTAGAGATGGTTCTCGTATCGCGTTGCGGTTTCGGTATTGCCTCGTTCTCTCGACCACATGTCGAGGCTGCGCCGTTAGAAAAATGCGCTTTCCCGCGAACAAAACCCATAACTATAACCCGAAACCGCACTTTCAGCTTTTGCCCCGTGAAAAAGGGATACGTACGAACGGTAGTTTACGAAACATAAAGGATCAACGACGACTTTCGTCCAGATGAGAAACATCGACGAAAGCGTAACACGTCGATTCACCCTGCTGCCGCGATTTAATCGCGCTCGCGTTCCGTGTCACGAACTTTTCAGCAAAAGGGGCGAAAGAAACGTGGGTAGCTGGTGCGCTTTAAGTTTAAGCCACTCTACAGCTGCTGTGACAACAAGCAACCGTGAAGAAAAACGCCCGGATGTACCAGCTGGTACCTGCTAAATTTTCTTTCTTTTTCTTTTTTTGAGAAAACACGCGTTCACGCGGAGTTGCGAGAAAAAGACAAACCTTGAAAAATTTCCAAAGCAATTAAGTATCAAAAACGCACGAACCCCGGTTCGTGATAGAATTCGGGATTGATGGCATTTCGGGATAATCCATTCGTTGTAACAGGATTCGTCACGGGCTGTTCAACCCTAACAGTTTAGGTTTAGGAACCCTCGCTTCCCCGAGGATTATAGTTTCGACCAAGTTATACTATAGATACGTAGCGACCCTGGCAACCTTTCTGCCGTCTGAACACGGTTAATAAGACGAGAGCGCAACCGACGAACGGCGAGGGTCGAAGAAGATTCATAGGTTACCAGGGAAACCTGGAAAATTCCAAGGCTCGTTTCCCCGTTCGAAGCTTTCTTCGTCTTACCGGTTCAGGCTATATCGGCAAACGGAAATTAACCGAGGACGATAAAGCCAAGTATTGGAAATGATCTTCGTCTCTATCTACTAGATAATTAACTGTTTGCTATTCCAAGTATGCCGCTGTTCCGCTCCTCTTTAATTCTCTCGCGCTTCTTGCAACTTTCGAAACGTACAAAATTGTAGGTAGACGGTACAAATGATCTCTCCTTTCAGTGGAAATAAAGTTAGGAGATAAGAGGCGCGCAAGAAGTTCGGATTTATCCGCCGTAACAACGTATCGTATTTTATACAAAGCAAGTCTCGTCTGGAAATTCTCCGCAACAAAACCACCCTCTCCTCGAGATCTGGACACGTTCGAGAATTGAACTTAGCTAGACGGATCTTTGCTTCAATTCGATTTTATTCACCGAAAGAGCCACCGTTATAATACGCGAGCTCTTTCACCGTTTCTTAGCAGAATGATAGAATGTACGATACATGCAGTACCTAGAGGTATACCACGGCCTGTATAATATTTCACAACGAATCCGATCAATTCCAACTATTAACTACCAATCGAAATTTCACGTTTATTTGCTCGATCGAGGTTGGCCTTGAGCATTTCCGATGCACGCTTCGGGGAAACGCACTGTCAAATTACGCAAAACGACGTTTCATTCTGTCCGCTAAATAAAGCGTATCTACTTGTCCCGGTGATTGGTTTACCGTGACCGGTTTTATTAATCCTGTTCCATCGATACACGTCCATGGAAATTTCACTAACAACTACCCACTTATCTTCCACGAACGAATTATTATTCCAATGGCAACAGCCCTCGACTCTGAATTTATGTTGCATGAAAATAAACCCAGCTCGGAGGGGGTGGCAAAGTGCTTTCCATCGACGAGATGGAAATTCTCCCTGCCGTAAGTATTTCGTTGTCGATATCAAACACGACCGTGCTCTTTTCCATCTAAACACGTAGAAAATTCAGCCTTCTCGAGACTTGGGTTTAATTTGAAAAGGGTAGAGCGAGGGAAAATACGTCGATAAGACATCCTTCCGAGGAATAATAAAGTGAACCACGTTCGGTTGTCATTCCGGACGCACGGTGCTTTTGCATGCAAATCGTAGTAAACTCGACTTCAGATTGAAAGAAGGAAAGTTATTACCTTCGGAACCGGACGGACGACCTTTTGCGACTCGATCTAATCGACGAGCAGAATTCGCTGGAAAAATAGAAATAAGCTTGAATTAAAGTGCCGGGGATGGAAATGACGGAGACGAGAAATACAGAAAAACGTAGAAATTTCTCTCCTCCCCCTCTGTTTCAACCAGTATACAATTTTTCAAAGTTTCGAAACCTCTACCTCTCGATCCGAGTTTTCTATGAATGTGTATGACGCGTTCGAACCGTCGAGAGATTTAATTGAATTTTACCGTACCGGTACCGCTTTTCCAGATCCATTTAATGTCACCGGTAATTACATTTTGCATATACAATAAACGGTTTTGCGATGAAAAAGATGTCCGAAAAGGAATTGGTTAAAGAGCCGAGATTTAATTAATTGGAAATTTGCGCATTCCGAACGAAGAACGCAGTCGGGAAAGTAAGAGCGAAGAAATGTTAGAAAAGGAAAGAAAGTGTACCGAACGAGGGAGTAAAGCCCCCTTCCCCTTTAGGAGAGTAACCCCTTAGGATTTGAAGAAAAAGAAATCGCTTCGTGCCGAGTGACGTTGTTGACATTCTTCTCAACCACGATAGTCTCTTTCTTTTCGAAGATCCTTCGTCCTTCTTTGATAGAGAAGAGTAATTGACACTTTCCGCGAGAAAAGCTTTTTCCTTCCAACGGTAACCAACAAAACCCTTCGACACGTGAAAACGTGATCGCAGCGTAGTTTTCTTCCCTTCGTCTCCTTTTCTTCGAAAGTGTCCTCGCAGCGTTATTCGTATGGAATTTGTCCGCGAGATTCATTAGCGCGTCGAAGAAATATCGCACGAGTGGTAAAACGAACGTCGGTTCGCTTGTTTCCAAACTTGAGCCTCGAAAAACGAGCTCCACGATTTTCTGTAAAAATCTGAGAAACTTTCTTCAATTATCGGTAGAAAGTAAGTCCATTTACCCGGCTGTAGAGAGAGAGAGAGAGAGAGAGAGAGAGAGAGAGAGAGAGAGAGAAACAATTATTGTACCTGTCCGCCCTTCGAGATCCTAACGATCCAGCTGAATCGAACGAAAGCAGGAAATTGAAAAGGCGGCGGGGGAAAAAAAAAGGAGAAAGGAAAAAGGAAAAAGAAGGTACGCGTGTAAAGAGATAATACATAGCGTCGTTAATACCCTTTGTGATTGTAAAAACAAAGCGTGAACCGGATGAAAGGGATTTCTTATCCCATTTTCAATTGAATGCCGAAAGTGTTCGCGTTTTCTCGGAGAAAGTCCATCGGGTAGATTCGAACCGGCTGGTTGCCGCGTATTCTTGCAATTATTCGTATAGCAGCGAGGTTGTTTGCGAGGTCCGGGCGCAATTAGTCGGCTCGGTAACGCGACTTTAAAAAGTTGTGCAAGCACGACGCAACGGAGTCGTTGACTCGTCTCTACCTCTCGCTGCCTTTTCTTCCGCTCGCATAATCAAGGAAAATGCACACGCCCTACCCTCCCTCCAACCACATACACCCTTTATCTTGGGAAACTAGCCCAAACCGGCCATTATTCTTCTTTGCGTAATAACTTTGTAAAGCAGAGAACCACGGAAAGCCGACGCAATTAATGTTCTAAGACAGGAGGGACGTGTATGACCGCTGTACCTCCGCCATAAGAGCAAAACCCGCGTCCCAATATCGGCCACTTTCTTCTTGAAATAAGCTTCCTCTGCTTAGTTATAGTCTGGTTTAGATTTGAAGATACGCTATCCACCTAGCCTTATTTCTCGGAAATAAGGATCCGGAGTTTATCGAACCCAGTTTCTCTCGACTTTGCCGATCTCCAGCTTCTCTCCCCTTTGCTACTTCCAAAAAGACTCTGTTTACGGCTTCATTTGCATCCCCCAACAGTTTACCCGTTAACAGGCTGCTTATGCATCCCTGCGCACTTCTACAACGGGGAGGAATCGTGGTTAATTTTCGGAAGGTAAGAGATCAATATTCACCGGCAAACAGAATTTCTCTGATTCCACTGTTGCACGTTTCGTTGTAAACAATCGCGTTAAGAGGCGGGCTTTGGTTGGTGTAGCACGGCTCGCGGGCAATTTTCGCGATACAGTTTCACCGATTGCGCCGCAATCACCACGGTAGAATGTTTGCGCTCGAGCGTGTTTGTACACGAATTATTATGCGGCTCGCTGTCCTTCCTGAATCCCAGAATGTCGGAAGCGAGAAATTTACCCGTCACACGTGTAGAGGAAGAGACGTAGAGAGACGCTGATGAATTTTCAACGATCTGAACAAAAAACCTCCACATCCTACTTTCTGCCGCGTGGTAATTCATTTAACGACCCCCTCTATAAACATATCGTATTAGCGTGCAATTCAGAAGCGATTATATACCTCTCCTGAATGCGTATTTCACGATCCGTCAGTTGTATCGGCGCGCTGTACGTTTTGTTAAAATGTCAGATGCACGCCTATCGGGGTTTAGATCAAAACATTCGATCGTTGATTAATGCAGAATGCTTTGAAATTTGTATTTAACGGTAGAACGGTTGATGTCGATGAATTGGGAAATCTAATCCGATACTAGGATCCTCAGGTGTAAACTCTTCAACGATAATAAAAGGTTTTTTATTTACAATTGAACGTGATATCGGTGTATTAGTATTTTTCAGTTTCGAATCGAATCAAATCCCGGAAATAGGTATCTCGAAAAGCGTATCGGTTGTTCGACGTATCGGGGAAAATATGTATCTAGCGATTACAAGAGAAAGAAAACAACGAGAGATCTCTACTATACGTGTGCATATGCACGTAGACGTTTTTATTTCGTCGAACAAAATTTTTCCTTCGTTGCTTTTTCCCGTTACTGGAATTTACCCACGCGACAGCAGAAGCTTCCAAAAAACCTACGCCAAAGAGATCAAATCGATTTCGAAAATGATCAAGGTTGACGTTTGCAAATATTTCTGTTAGATCAATTGCAGCGAATTGATTTGCGCGATTAGCTTCGTTTATGTAATACAGATAACACGCGTGGGTGGTATCAATTAAGAACGATCGATGATGTACCAACAAACAGTGGGCATGGATATTAACGATGAATCGTAATAACCTCCATCGTGTTACCATAGAGAGGAACGAACTGACGAATTGACGGAAAACAAGCGATGGTATGTGGTTCTCGTCGAGCACGCGCACGAGTAACATGCGATGTTTCAGATTTCATGTCGTTTACCTCGAACGTATTTTATCATTTTCTCCGTCGGCTTTTAAATCTGATTTTTAATGCGATCAATTATACGTAATATTTTACAATTCCACATTTCTCGCGGAAGAATGGCAAATTTTCCAAGAAGTTCTTTATTCTCGGAGCGGAAGAAACATTTCTTGGAAGATAAAGAACGAGAAGGATGCGCAACAAGGTTTCCACGATAAGCCAGAGTGTCTATCGAATGAATCAGGCCAGAAGTAAAAGAGAAATAAATCCGGTATCGAAGGGTCACGTGGGTATCGTGGCAAAAGGCCTCGAAGGAGATTTAATTTGCGGTT
This sequence comes from Anthophora plumipes, assembly GCA_951804975.1. Classification (NCBI taxonomy): domain Eukaryota; kingdom Metazoa; phylum Arthropoda; class Insecta; order Hymenoptera; family Apidae; genus Anthophora; species Anthophora plumipes. The sequence continues at coordinate 25,976,104 of OX638114.1, forward strand.
CACCACTCGGTGGCCAGGCTAACGGAAAATCTCGATTCACTATTTTTCACCTTCTTTTCTTCTTTTTATTTCCCCTCCTTTTTTGTTTTTTTTGTTTTTTTTTTGTTCCAACAGTTCGCAATGCTTCGTAGAAGGTAGAGATTGCTAAATTGAATAATAGCCGTACCAACGAATTGTGGATAACATTTTCCCCGTATTATTTTTAACAATCGCGTTTTTATACGGTCGATATTCTCGACAAGTGCAACGAATGGTTTCGCAATTCGAAAATACCGCGTTTCATTCGCACACCGAGATCATTTGAAAACCGAGGAATTTTTCACGTAAAGGAAATTGAACTCTCGCGGGTTAAAGTATCCCTGCTGAGCGAGTGGGTTATTTTTCTACTCTAGACGGACCCTGGTATTACGCGATGCGTAGTAAATGCTGAAAAACCTTCCGCAATTGCTTTCAATTATTACCAAGTACGCGTCAGGGATAGGAAAGCTCGTCGTGTTCCAGAAGTGTATACCTACTCTTCGCAAAGTTTCGAGCTACCCGATGTCGACAACGGATAAAAACTTCTTACGAGAAATCCGACGTGTTTATGCAAATTTTATCGGACGATTATACGGCCAATGTCGTTAGCTGGCGTTACCCACGAATATAATTTTCTCACACACGAATCGTTCGCCAAGTAAAAATCTCCAAAAGTTTATGCAAAATAGAAATTGCAACGGACAGATGTGTTTCGAAGCTTTCTTTCTGTTTCACTAATTGCGAGGCTAGATAGACACTCAAAAGACCAACCTTCTCGTCAAAGAGAACACCACGGAACTGCTTGAATGGACGTTCCGTCCTTCCGTGCGAGTTCGCAGGAACAAAGAGTAACGTTGGACGTCGAAACAATCGTCGGATCGTCTAATTGAATCGTAGACGCGGGAAACTTAATTGGAACGACGACGTCGGGATCAAAACAGAATTGGAGGACATAATTACCGAACGAACCGAGCTAAATTCAAGTGGGCAACACCGCACAACAGAGCAAGTTGATATTTTCATTTTTTTCTTTTTTTTTTCCGAGTCACGGTCAACGAACGTCTCAACAACTTTCTTTTCATTCCAAACGAGCAGAACGAGAGGAAGTCAAAATTTATACATACGTATAACGTGCCGCGGCTCGTTGCTTCTTTTATGGAACCTTGTGACATTTATAAGGAAGGTTCGTTCCAGTCGGTGGAATTGTAGGGAAACGTCGTTGGGAACACTCGAAACTACTATATATCGAAATCGATTTTCCTTCGGCGAGGAGATGTCAAAAGTAGCAGGAACTTCTCGTTCTATTCTTCCGGAACTTTTACAGCTACACCAGCGAACGCTCGCCTCTTTTTTTTTTCTCCCTCGTTTGCGCTATTGCACGACGGCACGATAATATATCTCTTTTCCCTCCCTGCACGGATGCTGTCCTCGAAGATTTCGAAAGTTCGCGTTGCGAAACTATCGGGGATATTAGCCAGCTCTTCCATCTACTCGCAAAGTTCTTCGACGATCGAGTTGAGTCGCAATTGACGTGATTTCCCTGTTAGATGGAATTGACCAATCCGCAGATGATCGCGGTAGAAGATGTGTCAACCGATAGCAATAGGAGATGCATCAAAGGAGAATAACCGACGGCATACGATACGTATGGGCATCCATTATTGACACACGTGCTATTCCCGACACGACGTGACACGCCATGGTCAGAGAACGAGACTGGTTTACGTGGTTGCACGTACCAGGACGAATGTTACACCAGTCCATCCCCCATTCCGTCTACCCGTGGTATTTATCTCTGCTCGGTTGTAACGTACCTCTTCGCATATATGTGGCTGCTTCACTTTGAAGAAACCTTAGCTGCGTAGCTGCGCAAATTATTACCTACACGGTCATCCATCATTCTACCTACACCATCACCTTACTCTCTTCTACGATACTCGTTTGCGCGCATGTGCCCTCGTCATTGTAATTTTACTCGAATTTCAAGCAATCTCGTTTCAATCACGCACCTACACCTATACATATATTCAATTTGATCAAATCAACTCCATTGTAATAACCCACTCTGTGTTTCCGTCGAAGAGAGGAGATGCAATTTCATTTACTGCGTTAATTTCGTGCCGATAATTACGAAAGTGGCCTAAACGAAACGAAGTTGGCAGGTGAGTGATGAAAAATAATTCACCGATACGAGGAGGAAGAATTAATATGATACATTCCGAGACGGAATATATCCAAACGACTTGAGCCATTTTCATAATCACCGGTATAATTAACGTCAGAGGAGCGAGGCCGGTGACTAAGCAGTTGTAAAACGAATTTAAACATGGTCGACGTTAACTTGCAGAACTATGCGAGGAATGGGCTCTGGCAAATAGTCGTGAATGCGTAGAGGGCGGTGGTTCCGCCGGTACGACGCAGGAGGAACCCGAGGATGCGTCGGAAGCTAGGTTCACTCTGAAATATTTGGGCAGTACCCTCGTCGAGACACCCTCGAGCGAAGAGGCCACGGCAGAAGCTATCAAGACTGTCATTACGATGGTGGGTATACACTTTGATCTCTGCACTTCCTTTGCGATCGTCCTAGCCTCCTACCACTTTAACTAAAGATGTCAGACTTTTATAGCGATCGATAACAAACTCGCTCCTCTTCTACCTTCATTCTCGCAGGGAGGTACGTTCATTGTCGAATAATTCCCTTTACTTTCATAGATGTGCCGCGTAAATTAGATTTTTCCGTTTCACGGGACGCGAAAGTATTTACAGCCCTATCGTCCGTGGTATTTCTCCTGCGGGAACCTCATTCCAGAAACAGAGAGAGAGAGAGAGGATCACGACCGCCTTCCAATCTTCCAGGACATTCGCGAGTAAGGCAACTTCGTTCGCGTAATCTTCGGCCAAGTTAATTCGTTGAATGCGGCGTTTATTCTGCCCGAGATTCACGATTACGTTACCGTAAAACACCACGGCGAACGTACCGTAGCTAGAGAAGATATTTCGTTTCTCAAAACGGAATTAACTTCTCTTCTTTCGTTTACTTTGAACCGCGTATCCCTAGTAATCTAGTAAAGCCTTTCATTGAACAAATATGTTTCTTTCGACTACAAACGGCGTTAGACGTGCATATTCAGATATTTCTTCATTTTTTTTTCTTTTTTCTTTTTATCAAATTTCCTATTTCTTCACGAATATAATGGATATTCTAAGATTTACAAACGGCAGCGTATACATATGTATGCATGCATACGTATAAATGCGCGTAAGAATCTCTAAATCGCGTTGAAAGTGGCACAGAGGAAAAATTCAAATAATAAACGCATATATTCCTTCCTACCTGTTCATCTTTTTCCACGAGTGCGCGAGAAAGTTGCACCGTACCCTCGATTATATCACAATATTTTTATTCGGATTACGGAGAAGGAAGGAAGGAAAAGAAATCTAGATCCGTGCGCATTTCGTTCAAGTCTAACGTCGTGTCATAACGATCGCGGTGAAACCTTTTTCGATAGCAAAGAAAGGTATTTTACTTCTCGAAACGTTTTCCATGACGCTACTTCCTTCCGTTACCTCTGAAAGCTCGTGCTACTCCGCTCGAGTGGTTCAATCTGACGAGACACATTGTGCTGGAAGTCTGAATTACACAGATACAAGAAACACGTCCGTGTATAATCGTACGGTGCGATTAGTATACCGTTTATCGTTACCCGTTCTAACCAGGATGAAATTTTCTATACGTACTACGCAGAGTTCTTTTTCGATATCATAGGCAAAGGCTAGCGGTAAGAAGTTGCAAAGAGTCTCTTTGGCTGTGAGCTTGAAGGGTATCAGAATGACGGATCTTGCCACGGAAGAAGATCAGCTTCAGGTGTCTATATACAGGTACGTATGAAACGAGACAGAGTTCCATGAACGTATTCGAGATATTTCCTGTTTCGCGAAACACGTACAATACACACGTCTGTCACGATTGGAGAGTTGTAATCGGACGAAACCGGATTTGTTGGTTCTGGCTTGTTGTACATTTTCCCTTGCATCAGCCAACATAATATCCGATATACAGGCTAAAATGTATTCCAAAATCGCACGCAATAATGCCGACGAGCAAACGTTACGTGTTCCAATTCTGCAATATTATTCCCTCTGTCAATCCGAAGCTATGATTTACCGTGTGCCTCCTTCGATATTCGATCGTTCACCGCTCAAATGGAAAACCGCACACACCCATTTCCATTTTATTTTTTACCTCCATCTACGACGTTAGGTTCCATTCTTAGTTTAGAATATTTTCAAAAGGAGGAAACGAAACCGGCAAACGATGCACTTTTCCTATATTCGCTTTTTATCTGAAGAAAGGGGGAAAGGCCTTCTTTTTATTGTTATTCGAGTATCGATTTTATGTAATTATAACGTGAAAAGCGTTCAAGTGGTGCGGAGATATTTCATGGTTGATAGAAAAAGAAGGAAGGTAGTAACGACTAATGCTATACATATGCCTGCATAAGTATTTTCTTAATATTAAAGATCCTGCTCGTGCTTCGATGCACTACATCGACGGCGCTGTTAATGCCACTTTAATTAACTCTCGATTCGTACAAACGGTCGCAATTCAACTATAATTAAAACAGAAAATTTCATACGAAAGAGCGTCGCTTCAATTTTCCAATATCGTATCTCGTCTCACAAAGGTACGCGATTTCCCTTTTTGCAGGCATGCAAACATGCTCGAACCAAGCGTGTGCACCTGTACCGACTAATTTAGCGCGTTTCAAATTTTCTTTCGAGACTAGCATTCTGCTACAGGTATGCCTTTGTCACGCGAACCGAAGAGAACAGAAGAAATTCGCGATGCTCTTCCTCTCAGATGAAAATAATTTACATATCACGCGTACGTGCATTTACATCTGGTTATACAGTTTGCTCCGGCATCCTCTTCTCATCGAGAGACTGCGTTACGGTAATTTCCGCCTTCGATTACAGCCAACTATGCATACATATGTATTATACGACGATTCAGTTCCCTTAACACTTGTTTCGCGCATGTTGATATTCGGATAATTATTTGAAACAGAATAACTTTTTCGAAATTGAATCAAACGAGTTGCGTTCTCGCGAGAAGTTAGAAGCATGAATTTACTAAACGACGCGCAGAAACAGTTTTGAAAAAATGCCAATTGGTCCGAATTACGAAGTAAACAGTAACGGTCGCCTTTTGCAACTTTTTTTTATCTGAACCAATGTTGAACATTTGAAAAGTACATTTTCTAAATCTATGTCACTTATAGACATGCTGAAAATTTTATTGAAATCGGTCAACGCAAAAATCGAAGGCTTTCTACTGTGTTCCTTGCAATTCCCACTAATTACAATTTTTACAAAATATTTGTTAAGCATAGTCTAGTAAATTAATCGATTTAATTTCTCACGAGAGGTCAGTTCGTTTGGTTCAATTTTGAAAGAGTTATTTCGTTTTGAAAGATGTCGGAATATTAATGGGAGTCGCTATACCAACAGCAGCGAGCAAAAATTTTGAAATTTTTTCCAGAATTTCCTATTGCTCGGCGGACGCGACTCACGATCACGTGTTCGCGTTTATCGCGACAAATTTGAACGAGACCATGGAGTGCCACGCGTTTCTCTGCCCGAAAAGAAAAATGGCGCAAACGGTGACGCTAACGGTGGCGCAGGCCTTTAACACAGCTTACGAGGCTTGGCAGCTGTCCCAGGCCGATCCCAGAATCCATCACGCCCAAGATAAAAGTCCTCCGTTAACCGATGACAGAAACGGTAAGTAAATGAACTGATCCGCAACCTTTTGCGACAACACCGCGCGGATTTCTTCCTTTCACCCTCCCCCCGGAATCGTTCAAGTCTTTAAGCGGGAGGGACGTGAATTGAACGGTGAATGGAATTACGAAATGCGGTAAACGAAAAAGCAGCAGCAGGCTTTAATCTTGAGCCGTTTGATCCGTGATAAAGGTACATCGTCTGCCCGACGTAATACCTCTGTATGTGGCCGTGCACTTAACTCGGCGAGAGTGCGGATATTGCGGAGAGCCTCGGAGAATGTTACGAGTGCACCCTAGGAAATTGTCCGGTAATATTGGACCTCGTGCGCACTCAACTGCGATACTATGGGAAACTGGAACAATTACGTCTCCGCCTGTTTTACGAATATTTGCGACGTGTAAATTACACCGACGTGCGAATCGCACCGTCGCGAATCGTGAAATTTTACAGACTATCGATAGAAAAAACAAAAAAGTTCTACTCGAATTGAAGAATAAAGCTCGAACGAGCACTTTTCAAGCTCTCGAAGAGCTTCGGAACTGGTATCCGTCACATCGAATCACTCGCGGAATAAATATGTGTATTAATATGAGAATCAAAGGCACCGCCCTACTGACTTTTCACGAACATTTCCGCGTTGGTTGCCATCAAACACCTCCTGTCGCGACAGGGTAAATAATCAGCGGCGCATCGGTAATTAATGAGGCGACTCCGGTTCATAGTTTAGAGCCACGAAATGACTCGAAGCTACCAATTAGCGGCATACTAGAAATCAATGTTTGTGCAGGGGATGCTTCTATTTCCATGTTACAGAGGCTCTTGGACGTTCGTTCGCGTATACACGTGGGTCGATAATGAAAGTGTATCTAGGATTCCGTATCGCACAGCTGCGATGAGAGGTTCCATTTCGTGATTTACGTAAATGGGATTTGACTACCTCTGTTTGTTGTTTACTCGCTCCCGTTAATACCAGCCTAACCTATCCTACCTGAACTGCACGCCACCGAGATAATTACGCGTATGTTATTCTTCTCTATTTTCAAAGAAAACAACGAGAAAGATAAAAAAGAAGACGACGTGACGAAAACCGCGGGGAAAGTCAACGAAAAGGATAAAGATAACGCTCAACGATGTACCACGAACGATGCTCAGAAGAATCTTCTCATTGATCTGTCGAACGATAATAAATCAACGGGAAGTTCATGGGTAAGTTGGTCCGTTTGAACGTAAGCACCAGATGAAAGTGTCATTGTCGCGATACTTGCAGGTCTGCTTCGAAGACGAGGATGGAAAGAAGATACAGAAGAAGAACAACGCTACTAGCATTCCCATGACAACTTTGAGGCATAGTACAACGTCCACGTCTCATCACGTTGTACCGAGGCCAACGACGGGCTTTAAAATCCAAAATGCTTGGGGTGAATCGAGATCGGTGGATTTAATGTGCTCGTAGCAGGCGTAGCCTTCGGCCGATAGCTTCCGAGATGTGCCATTAATTACCGGTCTCTGGAAGCACCTGTCGAATAACGGCCAACCGAAGAAAATTAACCAATAGATGTAACTCTACGATCGCTGAACTCCGATGGATCGAATCGACCGAAGAAATATGTTTCATCAACCGTTTCTCGAGGGAGAGATGGAGGGAGAGAGAGAGAGAGAGAGAGAGAGAGGGAGAGAGAGAAACGACGCGCTAGTCGATTCTACCGACACCTGACTAATTTCCAATCACGATACTTTCCGTTTCTTCTGTGACACAGGCCCTTACCGAATACGCTTACCGATATTTTGCGAATATCACGGCGAATATGTCGACTATAGAATACGCGGTGTGATATGATCGTATACCTGGTGATCTTTCGAACACGTTTTACGTCTCCTCCTTGGAACAGTCGACGTCGAGCGGCGCTCAGGAGGACTTGATATACATTGTATATCGATGGGAAGAAAGAGTTTCAGTTCACGGCCAACAAGTGGGAACAATTTTTCGAACCCTTTTGTATAACACGTGTGTATCCGTGCCAATTATTTCACACATATCGTACAAAATTACTTATACCGCGTGAACGTGCGACCTATCAAAAGTTGTGTCCACGTCGAAATAAGAAACCGTATACCTACTTCCCCCCTAATTACCGATAATCCAGGCTTTATTCTCCTTGTTAAATAGCTGGGCTATTTTTCCAAGTTGGATCACTGAAAATCCGTTTTCGCGGAGAAAACAATTATACGAAGCGTAGATTTACGATTAGACGGTAACATAGGATATCCTAATCGTACTTTTCGCGTATTAATTTCGCATCTCGCGCTGCTGCCATTTCGAAGGAGAGATTACGTTTCAACGCAAATTATGTTTGTTTATCTTAGAGTGGTTAAAAATGGTTAGATATGGATTTTATCCTTTCGAGATGCACATTAGTAGGATAATACCGAAAATAATGCTCTTGAATAAACGAGAGATAGCGGAATTCGATATTAGAAACATACAGTTAGCATGTTCATCGTCAAGATTTTCGTATCGTTTACACGATATTTCAGCTGCGTGTAAACTATATTATTATATATTTACATATACGTATATACGTGGTGTAAAACGTAACAATTTTATAACGATAGGTTATCTGTGAAACATCGGATAGAATTATCTACAGCCCGATACTTTTCTATTCCCTTGTGTAATTGTTAGGTCGAAAGGTCATTTTTATTTTCTATTTCGTATCGTTATCGCCGGCGATGAAACCTCGTTAAACGAACCGTTCTTTCGTTTCGATTCTTTTTCGATCTCTATACAATTTTATACAACACGTGACATCGCGGCAAACCGAACCGCGTGAGTAATCGAACATTACCAATTACGACGTACACATGTATAACGTTACGCTACGTGCGATAGTTTGTTAGGTAGTGGAAAAAAAATTCGCGAAACTATATCGTACTCAATTTGACCGTAGGGTGGCTATTTTCGTAGAAAACTCCATAGATGGGTTAGGTATAAAACGATGCTGTACAATCATTACTGTTTCTAATGGTTACGTTCGTTTAACGTCGATCGATCTATAGCGAATTGTCACATTCGAACTGGATTACGTTTCGTTTTTTGTAAATGCGAATCATCGCATAGTGGAAGACAATTCGCGTTTGTCATTCAACTATTCTACTTTCCTTCTTAGAAACGATATACGTTCGAATGTTCGAATGGTTTGAAGCGTTCTCTGTTGGCAAAAAAAAAAAAAAAAAAAGAAAAGAAACAACAGTAATTTTGTATGATCGTTATACAATTGACGCGATGCATGTCCGCAGAACGGTTGTGCAATTTCGCCTAATATCATTAAGTGTTAAAGTATAAGAAGTACACGTGAAATACAGGCATACATATCTAATTGTGTTTTATTGTTGATTAATACTCGCGCATCCAATCCCCTGCAGAAGCGCATTGGCTATTTAAATACAGCAGCAGCAGCTTCTATTGATTTTATGCTTCCAAAGAACGCGTCCGTGTTTCCGTAGCAACTTTAAAGATGGCGACATGTATTACCACCAGCAGTAAAATATTCCATCGAAATAATATCACATTTTATCGGGCAATTTTACTTATAGCCTTGTCAAATGCAATTTGTCGAATACGATCTAAATTACGAAGGCGCAATATCTCCTTCAAATATTTCCATATGTCATCATCCGAGCTACGATGATAATGCAGGTTTGTTATCCGTTGTCTCGTTAGATGGAGACGAGTGTACAAAGTAAATTTCTCTTTCAAGTTAATCCCATTGAATTCTATCAATTTAGAAGTTTCGCGTATTGGTCGCACGTACTGTTACTTCATGTCATTGCAAAAGATTACGTCAGTTTTAATAATAGTTATAGGATAGGAAAAGATTGTTAACCACGTTATGAACATTGACCCGTAAATTTTTCAAAATTTCTGTCACTGTTGACGCAGTATAAATAATGCTTGCATGGTGGAAACTGAATTGAGTCAAGTTGAAGCATAACCGCATATAGGTGACACTAGGTTAATGTGTCTTCGGGCTATTCACGAGGTAGAGTAAACACTAGCTATAGCTGTAGGAAGTACAGAGGAGGACGTTAATGCAGAAATGTTTCGAGGTTACACCATAGAGGGTGAGCAAACGAACGTGTTTCAGATGAAGAAAAAGGGAGGAAGCGCAGAAAGCAGAGAGCCGGGTGAAAGGGAGGGTAAACAACTAGGTGCTTATTTCACGGATGCCCCAAATACGAAAATGCTCTCGACTCTTTTAACATTGAAAACGACGAAATATATTTTTACAGTATTCTGCTGGCAGTAAAAAAAAAAAAAAAAAAACAAGAAAAAGATACCCAGCCAAAAGTGTTAATTAATATTTGATATACATATCTACGTATTACGTAATTCTGCCTAAATTACATAGGACAATTTTTTCAATAAAATACACAAACAAATAAATACGAAAATCGCCGTGTAAATAAAATAATTCAGCTGCAAATTTAATCCTGACAAAGAAATACAATCGCTTAAACACATAGTACAAGCGGTATTTATACGCCATTAAATTTAAACGATTTCTTCTGTAACCATTTTTCCATCTGTCAAATGACACAAAACCTTTCGAAACACTTAAACGATTAGCCTACCCGATCGTATCGAAGATCCGATAAATTTCGAGGAAAAGCTAAATGCACCAATTTAAAGGTTCAAAGCAGGATACTTTCCCATTGTATTTCTCCACCTTTCCGAATTTTTCAACGAAACAAAGTTATCGACGTTTCGGAAACCGAAAGCTTAGATCGGAATCGATGCACGATACGTGTATCCGTTCTATACGGAACTACTAACCATTAAACCTCGAATACAAAGGAGCTAATCCTACTTACCGAAAAACGAAAACAGCCTTTTCGGTCTTTTCGAATCCTCGAATGCATCTTTCTTGATAATTCATCGATATTCGTTCGCACAACAAACAATAACACTCCCGCCGAACGTTCAACCAGAAATGTCCAGTTTGGACGAAGCGAAGTATGCAGAAGATGCGACAGATGGCGCGTAGCGTGCCGTAGAGCAGCATCAGCCAATATGGCGTCTTCGTAGAGTAATAAACCGCGTTAGCGTTTGAGACGAAAAGTTACCGGCATTGCCGCGCGTAGGCGCTGTTGCTCGCGTGCCTATCTCCGTGAGAGCTTTCCACCGAGGATGTCCACGTTAAAGATCTTCCGAACCGGAGATCCGCGTCTTCCTCGATCTGGCAAGGTTCCCGCGGGATCCTTGAGTGTCATCGACGGCGATCCATTAGCCAACAGTGATACAGTTTATTCGGACGTGTCATCTCGTCGGTTATCCCGCAAGGACAGTGTTTTCTGTTTTACCGTGCGATCGTACTTCTGAGAAGGAGTAGAGAGAGCGTGCTCCTGCAAACTGTTCAGTGCGAGTCCCTCCTCGTCCTCTCAGATGTTCGCGACGAAATATCAATACGATCACATGGTTGCCTCTCGTTGTTTACCCGGTATCAATTTCGCGAAATATTGATAGCTAAGTAGGTGACGAGAAGTGCGCGAGATACCGTTGAAATTTCGGTGGTTAGTGACACGACTAGAGAGGAAGAGTTGATACTCATGGGCCTGGTATCTGACGTGGTTCGCGGAAGCTGTGCCACGTTATGCATCTTTAAAACAGGAAGAATTCGTGGAATTCCTCGCCACTCGGGACATCGAACGATCCTGATCGTAAGTCCTGTATACTTTGCACACTTAAAGACAAAAGGGAATCGTCGTAGAAACTGACAAGCGCTTCGATCGCGACCTCGGCGATTTTTTTCGCTGTTTCGCTCACGTGACAGCTGAGAACGGAACGACTGTCACCCTGCCGCTAAACATAACAACATTTCAATCGTGTAGCTTTCTGTGTGCTTATCTATTGTTTCAACGATAACTTTAATTTTTAAATCGACCGCGACCAAGTATCTACCGCCTCTTTATTCGATGCGTCGTTTAAATTACAATTACACCTATGCGTAAATGGGTGTTTCCAGAAGTTACACTCGCGGCTATTGAACGCGTGCTTACGAACGGTGGAAAATGTAAAGAAAAAAAAAGAAGAAAAAGGAAAAAGAAAAAAGGGAAAAGGATAAAAGGTGTTTGGTACGTAGTTCCATCGAACCGGAAATTTCTTTGGGTCATGGCGGTCTAATTAATACCTTTCGTGGCTGTTGCTCGATGATGCAACGAATATGCCTCTTCTCGAGGGATGAGTGGTGGAGGGGATGCAAGTGGAAAGAATACGGAACGAGGATATCGATAGCGATAGAAAGTAAAAGCGTATTTATTTGCATATCGCGACGAATCGTTCGAACGATTCGTATCTGTGAAATAAAAAGGGTTATTATCGATAGAAACATTTATAGGAGGTAGAGTGCGCAAACGAATCGGAGAGACGCGAAACATTAAAGCAAACTAACGAGCTGAATCGTTTGCTAGACAAATAACGCGTTCTTTATTCTTTATCGGCGCAGTGTCTTCAATAGGATCATTGTTTCCACGTCGCTATTGTATTCTTTCGTCCATAGAGAGCCGGAATCGTTTAACTGGATTTATTTCAGTGCGAGATGTTTTTACTCGTTCAAATTAGAAGTTCGTTAAATCGGCGAATAGTTTGTGTAAAATCGAGGTGAATAAATTTTCAACGAGAAACGTTTTTGTTCCTTTTCTTCTTTTTTTAATCTATACGAACGCCGACGGTTAGGCATCGTTAGGCGACGCGAGGCATCGCGACGCGACGGTCAAACGAGAGCACGTCAACGTGCAAAGCCTTAAATTCCGAATGAATCCACTCTCAACGGCCGCATTACGTTTAAAACAATGGGGACCGCGCGTGTGATGACCTAAATTCGCGATAGACTCATTTTAATCTACCGAGATGGAACGCATGCATCGATAAACGTCAGCTGGCCATAGTAGACGACGAGTTGCAAGCTTTTCCGACCCTTTTTCTTACGTACATTTTCACCTGCTTTACGCACAGTCGATCGGCATATAAGTATATGTATACGTAGACACGTAGATCAATCGGCAACGATCGTTCTCTTATACCGTTCCGTGCCGATGACTACCTTTTCTTTCCTTTACACGTATAATCGCTTGAAAGATTTAACGAAGAACGAAAACGAAGAAAAAACTCTCCTGTGCACTGACCTGGCTACTAGAACGTAACAGCGGGAACGACCTTGCACAACGAGTTCTTGTCTTTCAAAGCATAAAAGCAGAAAACCACGCAGAGGACACTTGTGTCCGCGCCGCAACGTGCTAATTGTTTGACGTGGCGTGAAATTCAAACACAGGGTTTTCTAATGCGTTCTTCAGGTCTTAATTTCTATTAGAGATTCTATGCCTAGAGCTGCGCCCGAGACAATCGTTCAAACGAATATTCAATTTTCAATCGAGAATTCCTCGGGAATCGGGAATATCGGTTTGTTCGTTTGGAATTATTCGCGTGGTTGATCAAGTTGCGAAGAACTGCGGAGAAAATGCTTCTCCACAGTGTGGTAGATTGCTCGAGGGGTCTTTAAAATGGTACACTTCGTTGTTGCAACGATGTAATTGCAGTATGCTCCGACATATTTTATCCGTTCTTTCGTTCCACTCAAGGTCTTTCTCTCAACATATTCTACCTTCCAGTATTTTTACTTTTCGCGACAGTCGGAACGTAATTCGTAAATCAACCGAGACATTTCGCATAGAAAAATTCAGGACGACCGTATGTCAAATGTTCTCGTCTGTTTTATCGAAGCGGAGCATAATTTAACGAATTAACTTTGCGCGTTCGCATCGGTGATCTAGTCGTTTATCTTTGTAGTTGCGTACCTACGTTGTGCCGCGCTGAGAAGATTCGATCGAAGTAGTCTTTTCAACTCGAAACTGAGTCTCGAAATGTGTACATACGACTGTTCGTAACGTAACTGACAGCTTTGCGATAAATCTAGTTATACTAAAGACGGGTCTGACGTGACGCTTGAAATTATCAAGAGAGTTAATATATTACTCCGTATCTGGTTTAACCGTTTGCTAATTTTCTCTTTACAATCGACAGATGTTGAGATGTTTGCAATTTACAACGAACGATTATGGTACTACGTGATGGTACTTCTATTCAAATTTGCACGATATTTGGGACGATATAACGGCACGTGTTAGGCTGACGCGTGTCGGGATATATGTACATATGTACATACGTAGGCACACGTATACTCTGGACGCGAATCGAAAATCGAAGATATAGATTAAATTTGAAAAGCGGACGTACGCTAACCGTAAAATCATTGTCTCTCTAGCCTTTCGAACGTAACGACGCTGAGATTTTCGAGTCGCTGTACTTTGTTGAATGGTGTAAAAAAATTGTCCGATGAAAATTTCAGCAAACGAAGGAGCGAATTTTTCGTACAACTCCGCGAACATTTTTAACGAACGGAAAAGGCAATATTAAATTACCAGCGTTCGAGGTGAAAGTTCGGCTGGTTGTTCATTCGCTCGTGGAATTTTATGAGATTCGGAGTTCGTTTGCGAGCTGTCGAGTGTACGTAGCACGTAGATAGACGTACGGTGTTACCGTCTGAAAGTAATGAGAAGTTTATTGCGCCTGCTCGGTAGAAAAGTTCCTCGTCAAGAGGAATCGTCGTCATATTCCTCTGACAGCAGTTCTGCAATTTTTCAAAATTCTCTTTCACGCTCGTCCCTGTCGACGAGATATACATATGTACGTATACATCCATCTTTGATCTTCGGGAAAAACGGTCTTTGCATACTATAATTTAATTGGCGATCTTTTATCGTATTATTTCCTGTCTGCCCCTATAAAGTATTATCGGCGTGCTCGTATTAAACAAACTGCTACCTATACGTGTATGTACAATTATAATTCCCCTTGTATCACCCTTAATTGATTCATTTGAAAATGTATAATAGCCTCGTTAGTTGAAACGATGTTGCGACAAATTTTCATTCCGGTTATAAAATGTTAATGAAAGGGAATCGGCTTTTCTAACGTAAGCCTGCTTTTAAAGACAAACACACAGGTTGGCTATGGCGAAATCGCGTGATAATTAAGCTAATAAGTTCCATCGTGCTCGTCGCATTCCTTTTACCCCTCTCCTCTTCCTCCTCCTTCCAGCGATAGCGCATTCTCATAACTTTACGAAATTGTTTCTGCCTTCGTGGCAAACTACGTCCGTGATAAGCTATAGTTCCCACTATAAAGCGCGTTTCCTTTATTTTCTTCGACGCTTATCGTCGCACAATCTACTACGAATTACGCCATGAAATGAAAACGTTTTGATATACTTGTATTCTTCAGAGAGATACTCGTTTGCTCGACCATGTGGTATGCACGTTGGTAACGCGCATTCGTTTATAACCGAGGAAGAAATATAATAGTTTCGTATACATACGATATACGTATTAGATTGGAGAATCGTATATAGCTTGCAATGCGTGAGTGAAGTATATTCAACATGTGAAGTATACAGATTTTTAGCAGATTCTCAGCATATTCCGTATGACAGAACGTGGTTCCGGTACGAAGAATGTTGTGCTAATATTAAACGTTTACGATCTATATACTGATTGGTTCGAGGCGAAAGATTGAGCAAGCCGAGGAAGAACACGCGAACATAATCGCAAACAAGAAAGAGACCAGGGCACCGATGAGTTATGAAGCTCGTAGCTCGTTTATTATCGCAACGGCGCGGCGGGGTTAATCATGCTCCGTCTAACGATTTCCTTGTTAAACCCTGCGCTGCTGACGATGCCGGGATTTGTGCTATTTCGCGGCACCTTTTACGAGTAAGGTAGCTAGTTGTCTTTCCTTTCCCGAGTTTTCCGCAGCGAGTCAACTCGAGAAATCGAGAAATCGAGAAATCGAAAGAAGACTAAAATAGTTCGGGATGCCGCGGAAATGGTTACCCTTCGCTTAAGCTGAATGGTAATCGTTCATCGGAATAGCTTAATCGACTCGATTAACCCATCCCTGCTGACCTCGACGTCGTATCTGCGTCACCTTTGCTTTTCCTTCCAAGAACTTTGGTCCTTTGTTGCTTCCGTTGTTCTAACGTACATAGTGGGTTATGTAAGCTCTGCTCGGAGCATGCTTCGACACTTGGAAAAGTTCTCTCTGTGTAACGCGTACGAGATTCCGTTGAAACGATAAATTCCACGTTGGTCACGATTTCGCTAGCACTTGACCAGAAGCATCGATACAGAACTTTTCGATAGATACGATTCGCAAGTGTTTCCAGCGTTAGCTTGCAAGTTGTAAACGTAGGAATTGCGTACTTGCTCTAACGTGTAGGCTTCGTGGCTTTTGGCAAGTACGTGCTTCGTTCGAGGAACTCGCACCTTCCCGTATATTGCCTTAAACGAGCCTGCCGCTGATCGATGCGAACTACGTGTCTCGCATTACGAGCCAACACCCGTCGAAACATCATTTTTCCGTAGAGGCCAGATTTTCTCGATTCTCGATTAACGCGCGTGCACAGGTTTCATTTCGTCGATGCTCGAATTTGTTTCGGAAAGTAAAACAATTTATCAGAGGGACGAATAACACGTGCAGATTCCCCGTATCGCTATATGCAAATTGCGTTCTTTAAACAGAAAAGTACAAGAGGCAGATGTTCGATATTGGTTGCAAGCAAAGTTCGACGCGTATAAATCGCGCAGCAGAGGTGGACGGAGGAGAAGAAGAAGAAGAAGAAGAAGAAGAAGAGAAGCAATTTGAAGAGTGCAGTCATAACAACTTATCATAAATAAACGTATCGATTGCTGGCTCGAACGATTCTATTCGCATTTGAAATGTTGCGATGGAATTTCTGTTCGATCGAGATTTACATCTTTTCAAGGAAAATGTTGCGTAAGGAACAGAGGTTTCTCGCAAGGTAAAACGACCGTGCTCCATTTTAGTTTTGTCGCGTTCTTTTCGAGGGAACGCTTCACGCGTGAGTTTTCCAACACGAAGAGGGAAACCGTGGAGAATAACGATGATAAAAGGAGGGCGAGAGAGGGCGGGAGAGAAATGAACGCGCGAAGGATTTCGCTCCTTTACATTAATGGGTTTGTTGCAGCCAGCTGGCGCGATGCGACGTAAATTATGAACAGGGGCACGTAGTAGCTGTAACCGTAACGTCAGCCGATCGTTGATTTCGGGAGCTTATTCCTAGTAGGTTCGCGTTAGTGGTGAACGCCGGCATCCCTGTTACAGCCATAATCGTTGATTTTAGGTTTACAATGGCGGCTGTCGCTATTTTCACTGCTAAATACGGAACGTGTACTCTTGATACGTGTAATTGCTGTAGCATTCGAAGCAGCGTGTAACGCGACACAGCAATTTCGGTTCAATTCCCGATGTTGCTGCGTCCTCCCTTTGAAACACGACCTCTCGAAAGCATAATTACCCTTTTGCATACGCGCGACAAACCGTTACAAGTTGAACCAGCACCGCTGTGAAAAGAACGCTATTGCGAGGCAACGAGGTGTCCCAGAGCGTAAAATTGTCGTTTAATCTCGCAACGAAATGCAACGCCGCTATTGTTTGACCACTTGCCAAATCGTTTCTTCGTTGGGCAACGATTAACGGTTAGCCAGGGACCCATTAACGAAACCGTTCGACGTAATTTAATTTTCCGTAAAAGCATTATTATCCGATGAATAACCGTTCACTCGGTTCTCGATTGGCTTTTCGATAAGCGGGGACAGCGTGCAATTAATTAAGCGTACGCTTAACCATCTTCTTCCGCGACGATCTGCGAGTATACGTACACGTATACCTACGTACATACCTACACGTACATATGTATATAATACCTCTTAACGCGGCATTTTGATTCTTCGACAAGATACGGCAGGGAGAGAGAGAGAGAGAGAGAGAGAGAGAGAGAGAGAGAGAAAGACGCACCTGCGTTCGTTTCGTAAATCGATTCGAAGAAAATATCAGATTCGTTTTCACGAATGGGGTATGCCGAGGAATTAAACAAGATTCGTCGGTAGATTTTTCGTTGAACGTGGAACTATTCGTATTTGGAAAGGTTATGTAGGTTCCGTAACAGGAATAAAGAGATTATCTCAATATCGTTCTTATCCGACAATCTGTAAGAAGCGTGGGGTTTAAATTGGCCGGTCTCCAAGATACCTCGTCAGCGCTCGGAAACTTAAGGGAGCGAAAAAGGGTACAGAAGCCAAGTCGAGTGGGAATATATAGTATTTCCCTTATCAGTTTTTGCACGGAGAGTTCGAACAGTGTCTGCTTTCCGCACACTTTCCAACGAGTTCCAGCCGAATAGGTCGATGGTCGAATTTAAAGGGCGTGTTATACAATACGCGTAGAGGGATCAATCGGATGATACGTATGTAGGCTTGCTCCCTTCTCTCTCTTTCGGAGCGAACACGGCTGGAGTAGGATGAATCGTATCGCGACGATAACCAGAAATCGAAACTTGAAAGGGTGCCGATGGATTAATCGGTGAGTTATGAGAGGGAATAGTACGTAGGACCAATCTACCTACGGAAGCACGATGTATTTTGGTTGTTGCAGCGGAATCTCGCGTTAGGGTAATACAGTTTGCTCGTTAAACATCCTGTAGGTTACAGGGGGTTCACGGTAACGGAATATTCTATGAAACCGCTTAAGTTCGTTTCGAAATTATCGAGGGAACACGGTACGTTAACCAATTATGTTTACCGTATGTATCTGTCGTGGCCATTGGAAAAGTTACACGGTGAAAATTCTGTAACGTTGAACGAAAGTAATCGGTGCCAACGGCTTGATTCAAAGTGGCGGATGCCAGATTCTATTGTCTTTCAGGAAGATGAGCAAGAGTCTCCCTCTCATGCATCTCACGCCCGCGGCAAGAAGCTCTTCTATGTTTCCTTTTCATACTTAACACTCTGGTCATGCATAATAGAAACGTGTGCGCACACGTTACAAAGAGGCGAACCACCGGACGCGAACTAGCCTAAGTACTGCACGTTGACATTACCGTGAGACCTCATCGCGGGGCAGCAAAGTTCGTGCGAAATCTACGTCTGTCTCGCCGATAGATAAAAACGACCGTTTTAGCCGCTTTAATTAGACCAGAAATATAATTATATGGAAAGGAAAAAAGAAACGAGATTCGACACGATACCACCGGTAGAAAGAATTCTGGGAAAAGCAACATCCTCCCTACGAATTGCATTTGAAGAAAAAAAAAAAAGAAAAAAAAAACAGAAAAAGACAGATTTATCTTGCGGAGGAGAGATACGGATATGGATATCTGTCTTGAATTAATCAACGCGTGGGATTCGATTTATAGAGTTTGTTTATTCTCCCCGGAACGATGACTGGGATTAACGGTAATTTGTTTTACATTCCTGCTAAAGTGCGAACTATAAAACCGATAAACGATACAAGTACATAAACACATACGGTAGGAGGTATACGGGAATGAAAATTACGCGTACTCGTGTACCGAGTAGCTCGTGTGTTTGTCATAGGTTTGCGATTGATTGCACGTCAACGAGTTTGGAAGTTATTGTATATACAGATATTGATTCAGCTAGTAACTGATATACTTACGTTCGCTATATCTCGAAGCTACGTCTTTGCTTTCCCGTTTGCTCGCCAGCTTGCGAAATGTCAGAGAATGTTATGTCGAAACGTTACGTAATACATGATCGAGTTAGTCGGAACATTTCGATCGGATATTATTTCCGCATCGAAGAACAAAAAGCAGACGGCTTTCGAATTTGTTTGTACTTTGAACGATCCTTGAAATGTAGGTGAAAAGTGTTCGGATCAATAGAATTAACAGGTATTTTGGTTAACCGGATACTGTACGGGGTTGATTTCGATCAAGGTCTGCTTTTGGGACAAGCTCGTACTTTTGTCCGAGCTGCTGTCTCATTTAAATATTGCACAGGAAACGCAGTGAAGTTCACCAGACCGGAGATATCGCGTGTCTCGCTATCATGCGTTCGCACGGACTTCAATTTCGTCTCTGTCCTCGCCAAATCAAATCTACTCGAAAAACAAACGGTTAAACGAGTTTCTTCATCGGGTGGTTACCTCGATTCTTGAGGTTATCGAAACCGAGGCGACAGTTCAACACTTTGCAGTTCGTCTGATGTGGCGAGCAATTCAAGTAAAAACAATTATTACAGTAATCGATGGGTGGCGATGTCGCGTGAAATTCCATTAGAAATTCCGTAGCCTTGCTCGGTTTCTCGCGATGGATACCGAATCGGTGCATCGGGATCGTTTAATTAAAAAAGCGCATTGACTCGCGGCCGAGCGGCGAACGTAGAGCGACGCGACCAATCTAGCAAGAACCGTGACTCGCGCTCCGGCCAATCACGCCTGCCGTCATTGACTCGGTCGCGCTTTGGGTCGACGTCGACGTCGGCGTCGTCTCGCGGCCGGTCACCTCGCCAGTCTTTGCGGAGACGCGACGCGCGCCGCGTCCTTTCTTTCTTCGCTCCTCTTTCATCTTTTCTGCTGCGAGTACAAAACTGCTTCGACGATTTCGCAACGTGTCATTTTGCCAACGAACGCAACAAAACTCGGGAAAAGGAGGATTTCGCTTGGCCGAACCAGCTAGGCTGAACGAGAGTGTGACAGAGCGCGGGCCGGAGCGGTGAACGTCGAGTGAATGGTGAGACTTGCACGCGAAAACCGGTTACGTGGAGAAGGTCAGTTACTGGATCGGTGTCAAGAAACGATAGTTTCGTCGCGGACGCACATCTTTTTTTTTATTTTTATTTTTTTTTTTCTTCTGTACCGTCCCCAATCACAGGGATCAGCCATGTGTACTTATCGTCACGGTACACTTGGGCGAAAACGCAAACAGATTCTCCAACGATGGAGGATGTTCTTCGACTCGTACGAATATCACACTTGGTACTCGAAAGGCCAAGGTTGTCGGTTTCGCGTGAGCTTTTTAACCGCGGAACGATGACGGGCAGAGAGAAAGGAAGGAAGCGTGGTATGTATCTAGCACGTGGGTGAGCACGGAAGAGCAACCGGCCTCTGCGCATCGTCGTTGACAGAAAGAGTAGAGGGAAAGTGGGAAAGATACATACTTAAAGAGTTACATACGTACATCAAGTACCGAACACACGGAATGCCGATTCAAGAAGATCGAGCGTTACCTCTTGTTAGCATACATACCGGTTGCTTTCTTCCTCTCGTCGAATTCGTCTCGCATATACGTATATGATATGCATGGAGTACAGTGGAGCAAACGAATTTACACCATTGACTATCGTGAACGATGGTTTTCTTTTTGTATAATACATATTAGAGGTAGGAAAGGTTATCGAATATGGTGGCGCCGCGCGAAGTTTTCACGCTCCGTTTCATCTTTCGGAATTCATTTTACTCCCTTTTCTTTATACGCTCACGATTCGATACAACCTTCCGAAAGTGTTTATCGAAAAATTGAAACGTTGTTCGTTGTTCGTGTGTATAGTCGTACGCGTATAATTCCCCCCGTTGGTCGACTCACCAAATTGGAATTACAAGGTTCCTCCAATCGAATAGAAAGTGAAATTCTTCTCGACATCTCCCCGATGCGTTACACAAGTGTTATATAGCTAATGTTATTAGCCGTTTGTAATGCTGTTACGCTCGACTAATCGAGATATATGGATTCTAAGCGTTTAACTATAAGGCACTTCCGATTCGATGAAACGTTTCTTAAACGTCGCGCTGTGATAAACCTTGCACACACCGGCAGGGCGACGTTTATTTGGATTTATGAATCGTGGAAGGATTAGAAGCTGACGAATTGAATAACTTGACGGATTGTAACGCGTTACAATGCGATCCGTCGTATTAACTCGAACGACAGTAGGTCGAAGTGTCGTAAATTGCAACGCCCCTCGGAAATGTCACGGTATCGTGACATTGGTGAACGTGTGTGTGCCCAATATGTACCGATATTCCGACGCTACGCTACCCGTACAGCCGTAGCGTGTCGGTGTCGATGGAAAAAGTGCTCGCGCGGTACGAATTCTTTTTCATCGACAAATTTACATGATATGAACAATTTTCTACTAACGTCACCGCCGGGTGATGCATTGATCGATATTCGGTAACGATTTGTCACTTGTATGTGCGAGAAAATATACGGCCGCTGTTTGGTCAGCGAGACCGTACATTTTACTCCAATATCGTCCTCGAAATAAACGTCTGCCTCGCGTTTATACGAGATCAACGTTGATTTACGTTAATCGCGGCTCGCCTAGAAAGTTTATGGATTTTCGGGGATTCTCGTTGGCGGTAGGAGCGAAAATCAGCCCGATCAAACCTCGAAACGTGTAGCAGTTGCGCGTGCTCTCCACCCTGCAATTACATCGTCAACCTCAAGAAACGTTTTCAACATCTACGTTCATTCACCAACCAGTAATGGTCAAATTGCATATTGTGTCGGTTTATTAGCGGTGAATAAGTAAATTATCTACACGTGAACGTGTTTCCTTCGCATTTAAAGTAGTGACGCCTGAACCTCGGTGGAAACTTGTGGAAACTTGTATTCACTTGATTAATTCGAATTTCTTATCATATCCTTATCTTTTCCCCCGCTAATTACTCCTCAAATTTATATCGAATAAATTCGTTAAGAAAGATGACTTTTTACGTTTATTCAGGAATATCTAATATTGACATTGAATTGCGAATTTAACGAGCCTATTTATCGCTGCCCCACTTTGTGAAATGTACGTGGGTTGCTCACAGCTGAGATAAACGTAATTAAACAAACGTTGTCACGCCTAAATTCTGTAATTAAAGATAAATCTCGATCAAACAAAATTTATTCAATCGGGGATTCGTTCCGATCGGTAAATTGCCACACGTTACGTTTGTAAAAAAGGTTCCTTTAACGAGCATAAAGAATCTATTTAACCTTTCCTATTATTTATTATCTAAAACGTGAACGTTATAACACGTGACTGGTTGTCGCTATTGCTAGACAATCATCCTGTTCATTTGCAATTCCATGTCTTTCAGATACAAAGGTTGTTAGAAATTCTGATGATCTGCTGCATGTTGTATAAGAATCTAGAAAATACTCGGATAGGAAAATACTCGATCGTTTTACATAAGCAAGTAGGAAGAAACATTATTCAGCTCGTAGTTTATTCAAAACGAAACGATCAAGCGTGATCTTAACGATTGCAGTTAAAGCTACAAATTTCAATGTTTCTACGTACGATTATAAATTCAAAGAAAGAAAAGGATAACCGGTGTAAATAGCTCTTTTTTATCAGCTCTATTTATATTCTAGGTTAATTAATCTCGAGGTTATTTGTGCCTCACCTTCGCGACATTCAGATTTCACGTCTCAAACGACCTAAGCACCGTAACCAGCCGCGTTTTCATTTACTTCTGTTATATTCATGCTCGTTCAAAAAATGTTTCGAGATAGTCGTGGCCTTCTTATACGAGGACACGAATTCATTCGAGAGCCAGTTTCCATTTACGTATTTCCAAGCACTCTTTTTCTTCTTCTTCTTCTTCTTCTTCTTCTTCTTCTTTTTTTTGGTATCTTTTCTGTACTCAGTTGCGCGAAAAGCAGATCACGATTCAACGATAAAACTCTTTCAATTCCACGCGCAGGATTTCCTTAATTCTTTTGCAATTTCGCGAGAACTTTGAAAACAATTCAAAGCGATGCAATTTCGCAACAACGATTAAGCAACACGACGTGCGCGATCTCTCTAAAAAAATTCACGGTTGAATTTCTCTACTCGTAGATCCTCGAAGAAATATTTCCCTCTTCTTGTTAAAGGGTCGATTTGTATTGGAATGGTTCTCGATAGCGAAACGATACATGTATCGTTTCGTTTCACTGTCCGGTTGGAGCAAGCATATAGCCGGTTAGTTTAAAGGTCGATCGATTTTCGACTTGGACTTGCTCCAAATTCGAGCTACCGTGAAATCGCTTTTACTACCATACGTAGGATGCATTCTATGCATTTTATAAAGTGGATTTTCCTCGCTTCGAAGCGAAAACTTTGTGAATTCGATTTTGTAAATAGCAAAGGTAGCCTGAAGGTGGGATGGAATGAAAAAAAAAAAAAGAAGGATGCAAAACGATACACGTTTTTTCGCTTTAATTTCTCGTACTATTCGGTTCATATCCGTTGTATTATTACATCTCGTATCCTCGCATCCATTGTTCGGTGTAAAATAGTGACTGGACGTCGATGGGTAAAAGTTGTTTCCTTATATATCCGTATATCCGTATATCGAGGAGCTAGGAATCAAACGGAATTAACGTCAATCTCGTCGGTTCTAGCAATCCCTTTCAATTTGCTTTCCTCTTAATCTCGACAAAGCTAATCAAGGTGGCCAATAAAATTTCAATAAAAACCTTCGCATTAACACGATGCGATGGTTTGCGATCGTTAATTTGCAATATTCAAGATAAAAATATGATTAGTTCCCATTTTGCATCATGGCTGAAAACGAGTCGTGCTTTAAGCAAGGTGGAATTACGTTTGTTTCGTTCCTAATTGCAGCACACGTTGCGCATTGTTTCTATCTTATCGCAACCAAGAAAAAAGAATGACATTCAAGGTTCAAACGTTTGAATTTTTTTCGTTGTCTTTCGCGTTTGTTAGATAGACAGTAAGTATATTCCTTGTTCGATTATTTACCAGTTGTCCAGAATTGTGAACGATTTACGACTTTTACGTATTTATAATAAATTTCGGTCGACAATATCGTTGAATTGAAATTGCAAATAAGTGCCATGCAGATCTTATTTTAACTACCACCTAGCCACAGCAGTTCGTTACAAGATATCAGTTCGTGTTCGAGGTGTAACGCACATAAGATTAGCGTTACTGCTGTTCGCAGGATACCTGTAATTTACGATGTACTAGAACGTCTCAGCCTTCCAGTATCCTGGCGTAAATGATCAAAATTATCTTGCACGATTGCGGTCGCGTCATGGTTCAGAAACACGAAAAGAAGGCGGTGGTTGCGGGGTTCACACGATCCAACTTTCGCTACCAGGTTCGTGTATCTTTGTTTCCTCCCTCAGCTTTAACGTTCCCTTCCACGTTCCGATGCGGCAAGGGGGATTTTCGAACGCGTAACAGCTCAACAACGTAACGATAGCGAGATTCTTGAAAAATAAACATTTGTCAAAAGTTTTCCCCCACCTTGCCGTCGCACACGTGTCTCTCGCTACGGGCACCGCACATTAAGTTCTCTTTCAATTCATAAATAATTTATGTCACGAGTTAGCCAGTCACGCGATCTCGATCGTGTCATCCGCTTTTTATCCGTACGTCACGGTTAGGTCCCTAACAGTATGTATGTACGTTTCCCAAAGTGATCCATCGACAGGGCCTGGCACGAAAAAACAACCTGTTCCCTAATCTAATGTCTCGAGTTCGATTGATTTGTAGGAAAGCAACTGATAAATTCGTGATAAATGACGGAAGAAATTCTTTTCTCCGAACGAACGTGTTCAACCGTTATCTCTCGTTTTCGAGCATCGAAACCATCATATTACGAATACGCGCGAGTAGGTACCTGCGTGAAAATACAGTCGCGTTTGATAAGCTCGAGTTAGCTGGTGTTGCAACACAACACCGGCGAACACGTTTCTGCGTTCTAACGTTTGGCGTGGTGCCCAACTGCGAAAAGGATGTTGACCACTTCCTCGCGTCTATGTACATTTCGGTTAACAAAGAAAAAGTTAAACAAACGAGCAAACTGATTGTCAAACATTCTACGCGTTGTTTGTGCTTCCGATATTGCTGAATAGGGTAATCCCTCTTTAAGGTTCGCGTATCACAAATAAACACGCGGTGTCTTCTATATACATATATGTATCACGATGATAGAAAAGCTCTCGAGGTTATTTCGTAGTAGCCGGCTGTGTACGGCCCTGAGAAACAAATTACACGTCCGACCTAGCTCCGTGCCACGCTTGTTCTTGCCATATATACCTACGTATACGCAAGTTAATCCAATCCGCGGTTACTTTATTTCCTCGAGAAACTTCGCGACCTCCTCGAGCTAATTGCGAGCTGACCCTTTCGAGATGCTCGCAACCCAACTCTGAACACATATTAACCAGGGCAAATTGCTTCTTCTCTTAATTCCTTGCTCCTTAACCTCTAGGTCGTGTTCACGCGTCTATTCTTTCCCATCTTGCAGCGAGCTCTTCAACCTCTGATTCGAATTACTCTTCGAAACGATACGCATAACGTTTTAACTTTATCGATGTTGCGGTTCCGTTCTTTCCGCTTACGTACCCCTACCCGACACCAATTTGATAAAAGAGCCTTCTAAATTAACGCCTTATTAACTGGTATAGATTCGCGTTACGTAATTTTGATGCTCAAAGCAAAATTTTTTTAATCCAAATACTACTCCGCAAGTTACTTCTCAAGAGTCGCTGGATATTTTTATCGGTTCCCGTTTTCCCAACGGTACCACCCTTAACAAGCCTATGTTTATTTTACGATGATAAAAGCATCCACCGAGTGGAACCAATGTTACAGCGTCGATTTTTCCGTTTCCAGTGAAATATTAAAGCCGGCCCTACCTAGTATCGATCACGGTGCCGCGATAGTATCGATACGAACCACTTTTCGATTAATTTACCTCGATTAAACGAACCACGTCTCCTCCACGAACGGATCTTACCGAACCAACCATCGCGTTGCATTTAAGTATCTACAAATTTGAGAGTTCCGATTGTATCGAGGGTGTGCGAGTCGAGTATCTGTAACTGGGCGTAGCTGATAAGTGGTTTGGTAATTTCAGCGCATGCAGGTACATACGCCTCTTTGCACTGGGACCAGACGTGTCACGAGATAAAAAATTCCCTCCTCAATTATATTTAACTTGCTGTTCAGCGAAGAATAATGCGCCGTCAGCAGCTTGTACGCTTTTAGAAATACTTGAAACAGGTTTCCTTCGCTATTCCTTTATCGACGTTTGCTCGTAATTAGAGGAATCCCCCTGTTAGCAGCTAATTGTGCCCGTTAACCGTCCCCATACCAGCCGACCTAACTTTGGCAAAAGACCTCATTATATCTCGCACAGTTCCCAGCTCGGACACTTGCTTACGGCCGCTGTACCATTCCGATGGATCGGTTCTTGGGTAAAAGTAGCTAATAAAGGAAGGAGAAGAATCGTTCTGATCCGACGCTGATGCGTGTTATCGTTGCAACGTGAACGCGGACGTTGCGGATACACGTAGACGCGATCGGTGCTGTTTAGCAGGCATTATCTAATAATACTTAGTTTAATAAGACTCGTTTATATCAAGAGTAGTTCTACTTTCGTCACCTGCTCCTATATTTCAGTTCCAAGTACAAGATACGCAGAAGTAGTTACCATACGGGTTACCTAACCGCGGAAGATTTATTAATAGTACCTTTCGATGAGATCATAAGGTTTGCGAAGGTATTTCAGGCTTTCCCAGAACAGTTTACGCCGATTCGATTTTTCCTTGCACAATTTACTTGCAATGGTAGCTTCGAGTTTTGACGGAGGATGATAAATTGGGAAACGAAGCGATAGCATAGTACCTGGAAAAATATGAACGCTCGTGCGAAGTAACCGTATATGTATATACATATATCGTGGAGAAGGAAATTGCCACGAGAGGAGCTGGAATCGCGGTTGGTGATTTATTAACCGGTAGGAGGCGAGCTTTTCCGACTCGGTCGTTTAACTATATTTATATAATGGACGCGTATCTACGTATACATATATGTAAATAGAAAGAGTACGAATTAATAAGCGATGCTGAACACCGGGAGGAGGAGGAGGAGCGTTTGTAGGAGGAAGTTGGGAGAAACCGAAATTAATCGAAAGAATGAAACGGAACAAGTTCCTTTCACAGCTGACTTCCCCTTTCAGCGGCCGTCAGTTTTCGAGTCCGAACGATCCGGAGCTCGCGCAGGAAAAGGCAGCCTCGGAAGAAAAGGGAAGAAAGGGTTGCGGGAGGCAGCGGGGCCAAGGGGAACCTGAACCCAACAGGGGAGAGAACGTCGTGCATTTTAATTCGAGCCTCTTGAAACCTCATCCTGCTCGTTTCCACCGCTGCTCTCGCCTTTCCTTCTCTCTGTACATGTATCCTCTTTAGGTTTCCTGCCCTTCGCCCTTCGGGAAAAGTTTACGAAACGAGTGCCGGCAAGCCCCTCGAGCATTCCCCTCTCTCAACTGTCTGCACTTTTCTCCGCGCACCGAATCGCATCCACGGCTTTATTCTCATTCTCCGCTTCGCTTCCGTTTTTCTCTCCCTTTTATATCAATATTTTTGTAATGCTCCGGTTCGCATAATTCGGTTCTCCATCTCCCTCTTTCTCTCTTTAAATCTCTTAATTCGCCAACCGGTTAAACTTGGCTGTCGTTCGCGCGATCGTCCTCATCTGACGCACACTCTTTTGCCTTGAAAACGGCATTTAAGCATTTCCTTTTCCCTCAATTTCTCTCAGAACTGTTTAAGAAGAAACGACGGGCCGAGCTTTTCACCGCTACACCACCCTCCTTCTCTTAGTTGATTTCATTTCCGTTAATGCGCCATTTCTCGTTTATTTACCTTGACAAAACTCTCCTCACCTTTGCCGCTCTCTATTTCTCCATTAATGTTAATTCTGTTTGTTGGTAAAACATGCTTGGTGCCGCATATGGAAATAGGACCGAGCGCCGTCGCGTTTCGTCCCGATGAATTTCATTTCAGATTTGATATCGACGCGCCTTGCAAAAGTGGTATAAATTCAACGAAACGTCTCCCGACACGTACGCGTTGTTTCCACATCGAGCAACATAAACTACAAATGCCGCCTGCAATTCGAGGAAATTTATGGTGTTCGCAGCGCGGTACGTCGCACGTCCTCCTGTGTTCTCTGTAGAGCGTGAAATTGCGAAATGTCTCTCTTCCGAGTTTCGCGATATACGCCGCGATAGTTGACTTATCCTTTATCACGATACCGATCGTTCCGCGTGCAGGAACTTTGCAGGAACGAGAGGGAGCTATTCTAATACGCAAAATTTCTCGTTCTTTTAACATAAAACTAGACAACGTTGAAATTTGTAAAAGAGTTTGGAAGGTCGGTTGAACGATAACATTTCCACGTATCGATAACGCTTACTTTATTTTCCACCAGCGACCAATTCTTCGTGCAAGTGCATTGTGTTTCTCACCGTGCCACGGCCTCGTCTCAAGAGCTATCGAATGTAATGCCTTCTAACGGCCGTCTGGCTTATTCATTCGAATGAATTTGCGAATGAATGCACGAATCCCGCTGAAATACATCGTGCTTCGCCTCGTTGCGTCGCGCACATTTTCGCGTTTAGATCATCCCATGTGAAAAGCACAGGCTATCGTTTCTATACCTTCCACAAGTTGGACACGTGTTAAAATAAATATACGAGGACGAATACGTTTTGTTTTCCTGCTCTCAAGCTGAACTTTTCGCGTTAAAGAGCAAGGGAATATTAACGCTTCGGCGTAGGTGAATAAGGATTTCGAAGAGTTAAATCCGATGAAATTTTCGAGCATGAAGTTTAATGCGGCGTATAAGCGATTCAGGTGGCTGGTAAGATGAAAACTTGTGAAAGAATCGAGAAGAGAGGGACGATTTCGCGAAAGTATTCCCCCTCCCGGCCGTAACACGCTCCCTTTCAAAGCTCTTTTCGGAAAGTTCTTGAACTACATTCTTCTCTTCTCATGAATTTAAAGAGATCTCGACCGCATTTGGAACGCGCCTTACACGTGCATGTAGTTGCCTCGTAGGCGAATCGAGCGAACCAATACACTCGGAGAATGTTTCAGACGAATTCTTCACCTTTTTCCTTCGAATTCACGGCTGTGAAATATTAGACGCGAAGGGAAACGAACGCGTGGTAGCAGTCGCGAAGGAAATTACTTATCCAACATTGGCTGTCAAAGTTGGAAAATCGCGATCCCCGAGAAGCTCAGCTGGCTTTCGAAGAGTTATCAAGCTTGCCGGCGAAGAGTATCGCTCGACTCGAAAGTTCTCGCGAAGCGTGCCATCAACATCGTGCCAGCTACGGTAGATTTGCGCGTTACGGTTAAGACCTTGCAGCTGCGAACTCGAGCATTACACTATCTGCCCACCTTTGCCTCTGTGGCTGCTGATGCAAAAACACTCGAGAACTCCTCGAGCTCTCCAGCGAGGTCGCAACCAGCCAAACATTCTAACTAACGTGCTGTTAGTTAGTTGACCGTAGGATGGAAACATGGTTCTGTTAACGGTATTCGATCTTTGAAATTTCGACGAATGATTCCCCATCCTTGTCGCGTTAATACGCGAAAGGGTACTAAACGATCGTCGCATCGATCTTTAAAGAAGGTCTAGGTTGAACAGAAGCCTCGCCACTTCTCAGCTGCGATGTTCCATTCGAATCGGTTATCTTGTAAACTTTGTAGGATTCGTCGAGCTTCGTGCATCGGGGAGCATCTCTCTGTAAAGATACCGTGAGCTATTTTGCCTAAAGGAGGTACATAAATGTGGCTTCAATCGCTGAATTAATTAACGGCCAGCTGTCGAGTCGATGGAACTTTCCATCTTTAATTGATATCGTTACGTCTTTGCACACTTTTCGTAACAAATTACAGCTTCTTTGCTTTCGCAGCATTTACGTAACAAGGTGGTTTTTTTCCGTGACAAAGTTGAAATCGAATCGATGAAATCGACGTGAAGCATTTCGTTTCACCCTTTTTATCTATCTACGTGCCTACGCTCACGGCTCGTCGAGAAAGTGTCGCGTCGAATTATTCGCGAGATCTGAAAAGCATTTAACACTCGATTTACCAACCGTGCTCGAATTATAGCAGCAGGCAACCGATACGCGCAAGTTAAGAAACACCTCAGGTGTAAAATCTACGCCAGCCCTCTGTATTTTCTGTTTAGTCAGACTGGCAATACGGTCGACGACGTTTTAATTAAATTCTGATACAACAATTGCGTCATGTGGCCCTATTTACGCAAGATAAAGTGTTTCATTCTCTTCGAACGTTGTCACCTGCGTTTGTAGTGAAGTAATAGGAGCGCGGGAATGTTTTCGAAAGAGGAATGGTCGTGGGAGTGGGAGAGGATCGAATTTATTTCAGCGGTTGTTTCATCGTTCCAGGGAAAATTGCCCTGGAAGAATTTTCTGTAGCTCGGCGAGAAACGAGCGGCGAAGAGGCTTTATTCGATTTGAAATTCCCGGACGGCTTGTCGTTCGGTCGAGCTTCGGATACGTACATTGCCGTTATCGGGGGATTTCGAACGATTCTGGAATCCAGGATCCGAGAAGCTGGTGTATCGCGGAAGTGGAGGAGAAGCACGCCAGGGGAAGAGTCAGTCAGAGTAAAGACTAGTTGATGCTATGGTCACCATGGAGATGGTTATCGATCCTCCCGTTTCGCAACTGCTGCATCACCCCCTTCCTTCTTCTTTCCTTTCTCACCACTTTTCTTCTCCTTTCATATTTTCCAACGGATCAACAAACTACGAGTATTTCTTTCGCCGGTAAACGTTAATTACCAAAAGAGAGAGAAAAGCGAGAGGGGAGGTGGGCTTCTCTACCGTTGGAGAGTATTAAAAATTTCAAGGAAAGTTACATTAGCACGGGAAAAAGAGTATCGACACGAACGTCAAAATCCTCTTCCTACAGTTTACCCCCTTTTCACAGTCGGTTGTTGACTCTGACTTTATCGTATACACTCCATAGGAAAATTCACAAAGATCTCTACGATCGTGTTTTCCTTTTAATTAGAAAAATCGGGCGCCGGTATCGGTCGTACCAGCATCGACGACAGCCGAAAGGAAAAGGTTGCGCTTGAAATTTGCATATGTACATAGACACTGTGCGAAAGTTGCTCGGTTATCTGGAGAAGCGAGGGGCGGGGGTAAATTTCCATAACAAGGTAAAGCATCGCGAGTGATCCCCTGATAACCGCAACTCGGCCCGTTAATTGGAAATGTACTCCTCGACAATACGGTTATCTAGACTAGGCCGTGCTTAAGTAACAGCCAGTCGATTTCTCCACCATCTGTTCAATTAACTTTGCGCTGTTTAAACAATCGGTTTCAAACGTCTCGCGTCTCGTTTGACAAAAGTCGAACATCGATGTTAATCTTTTTATGTACATAGAATACGTATTGCACGTTATTGGCAGCTCGGCGCTCTTGCCGAAAGCCACAGTCGATTTCACGACTCGCCGTTCAGCGAGAATTCTCCCGAAAGATAGAGCAAGTATTTAGCGCAAGGGCGGATATTGCGATACAAAGGGAAAGAATCGAGGCTGCGATAGGATTTTTATCAACAGAAGGAAAGAGGTGAGGAACGGATGTAGAGCAAGTAGGTATAGAAGCCTGTATAACGAAGGAAATTACATCCGTGGCTCGGAGAGCGGGGCAATAGCTTGTATCAAGAGTTAAAAACCGGAGAGAGAAAATTAACAGCGGTGGGAAAACAGTTGGAATGCCCGGATGACAGAAAGTACGGCGATCTCGGGAGAAGCACCAGGAATTTATTCATCCGGAGCGGTGCCGATGAGTATACTCGTACATAGCCTACCAACCCACCAGAACCTCGTTTAATCCCGTATCATCGTTACCGTGCCGCGTCTAAAGATACTAACGAGCTCCACCGGGACAAATAAAAGTGCGCGAATCCTTCAGAGGTTAAAGATGCCAACTTTCCAACTTTCCTTCACCACCTTAATGGAATGATTGTATACGCGCGCGGCTTTACAATTTTCGCGATTGTTTACACGATCCGGCAATGGTTTATCGACTGACTGGATACGATGCAGAGGAAAGAGAGAGGGTTGGAATCTTTTCCCCGGCAAAATACAGGCAAAGCTCGGTGATAATTCTACGCGGAGAGGAAAGGCTCGCATGCAGCAGCTCTCTTAAACGATTTGATTCGCGTCGTTGCACCTTTCTAGAACGGAGCCCGTTCGTCAGACCCTTCGGGAGTAACGCGCTTTTATCGCAAAGTCCTCGGAGCGCTAACAAAACCGATCTTTATTATTTCCAGGACGAAGTTGCGCTGCTGTCGCCCCTCCTAAAACGTTCTTCGCTTTTTATTCCACCTTTCGAGTTTCGTAATTGTCGTTGAGAATGTGGACGGAACTATCTCGAAAGGATGTAATCGAAACGTGTCCACCTCCCATTCGGCTCCCATTTTTTCCCGATGTCCCAAGTGGGATATAAACTGGTGTGGAAAATAAAGCTTGAACGTAACACGAACCGGCACACCCTCCACCCAATCTCTTTGATAGCATTTCCCTTTCGCTTCCATCCTCTCTGCGCTTCGACGAACCTTTACTTACATATTGCACAGGCTCGTCTCGGCATACGCTCTCGTGCACGTCTGCGAAACGCTTTAGATCCTTCCGTGCGTATTCAAACCGGAAGAAAGTGAGAAGGAGAGGGAGAGAAAGAGTGGCGGGAAACGACGGAAATGCTTGAAACGTCGCGTAGTGGTGTCGCGTCGGATTTTTATCGAGTTATCGAGTTGAGAATGTGCTCGGTTTCTAGTTATCGTTCGACACGGTGATCGACTCGTTCGATAGACTCTGCCAATCTTGATTTAGGTCACGAACGAACAGAAGTTCGCCGACGGAATTTCTCTCTATTCGTCGACACTCTTTCCATGGGAACAACCTCGCCCCGTTCGACCATTTTTCGAAGGAAAAAGGCCACGATTCGATTTGTGAGGGAGCATAAGTTGGAGCGCGTGTTGAGACGCATCAACGACGCTTAATGCATATTGAAATTAATTCACTCGAAACCCCGAAATTTCAGGGGTAATGAACATTTACGAATAACCGTGCTTATAGAGGAACAAATGGTATATTCGATAAAACATCCTGATTGAATCGGGCACGTATGTACTTGAGCGTTCGGCAATTGCCCGGTGGGAGAGGGAAAACGACGAACGAAAGAAAGAAAGAAAGGAAGAATTAGAGGAAGGAAAGGTCCGGCTGATTTCCAGATGATCGATAGGAAGCGCGAGAAAACAACCCGGCATATTATACACGTGTGTACATATACTTCTTGGAGAAAATCCGACTACTCTTGTTCCCGCGATGTTTGCTGCATTGCGACGCGTTCCACGCGCACACGAGGTAGCTCGGATTTAACGAAGAAGCAATGAGAGTAGAGACGAGACGGATAAAATGCGCAAGGGTGCTTTTATTCCCTCGGTTCCGGTGGATCTCTACGCGCCATCGGACGCAAACGATTCACCCTGGTCGGCACATTTTTCATTTCTCTATTCGCACACGCGTCCGCGAAACACAAAGCCGCGCGGTATCCCGCGAAACGACGAACCCGATAACGTTCTATCGACGACAAGTCTTCTTCGGGTGGATTCACGACGATATCCTCTTTGAGTATTCCACCCACGCGATGCAATCCATGCACCAACGAAGAGATCGATACACGGTCACGGCGTGGAAGCTATTCAACGCATCCGGAGAAAATTCCGAATGCATTTATTACTCGAAGAATTTCGCGTCCACTTTCATTTCGCTTTAAGAAAGTAACGCCACGGATTTTCCCTTACCTAATATCCTCCCCGCCTGCTCGTCTTTCGGCGCTCTTTTCATTTCTCGAAGAAAGTCGGCCAGGTATCGCGAATATCTCGACGGCCACGGCACGGACGACGATTCGCGTTGGACGGAATTAAAATACCGCGGGTGATGGCCAAAGGCCAAAGGAGGAGAACCTCGTCGGACAGGGCATCGTTACCGTTTTATGACATTCGACATTTCCATGCAAATAAAGCATAGCTCGATTCCTGCGCGAAATTCGCAATTTCAGATTGCGCTTGTCCAGCAACACGAACTTTGCTTTCGTTCGCTTCTTTTTCCATGCATTTCGAAAACCTCGCGTAACGAACGTTTCGCGATCGGACGATTGTCATGGCGAAACTCGAGAAAATTGTTTTATCGTGAGCAGTAGAGTTAAAAGATTCCACCACCTTTAAATTTTTTTCTTTCGCGTTCCGTACGGTATCTCGAATCTCTAGCAATTTCCCGGCCTGCACATTTTCATCATTTTGCTCGCAATTTCTTACGCGTATAACACGTAGCTTTCTTAGCGGAGGTTTCGTGCGCGCGGTGATATTTCGCGCGAATTTGACTCACGTAGATATTAAACGTAACGTATCTCGATAAAATCTGTGTTAATTTCATCGACTTAAACTAATTTGTTTAGCAAGCGAACAGGCAGAGAAGGAGAAGGGAGAGAGAGAGAGAGAGAGAGAGAGGAAGGATGGTTTCAGCGAATGAAACGGAAATAAAATAGAGTGCTCGTCGTAGAGACTTGATGGCAAGGTGTCACGATAACCATCGTAATTGTAGATTTCATAGTAAACGCCGATGTATCGCACCGGTAGACGCATACACGAGCACACGATTTCATGCCGTTAATCACACCGATCGCAATTCATACCGCGTTTTTGTTTGCCTTGCTATCGTGTATGGAAATTGAAAGTCCCCGTTCGTACTGAACGCTCCGTTAAATGATTGGAAAAAGTAGATCAAACTTTGCGAGCTTTTCCAATATTGCCTCT
The DNA here is from genome assembly GCA_951804975.1 of Anthophora plumipes. NCBI lineage: Eukaryota > Metazoa > Arthropoda > Insecta > Hymenoptera > Apidae > Anthophora > Anthophora plumipes. The sequence continues at coordinate 26,011,496 of OX638114.1, forward strand.
GCAGATATTCGAGAAATTTTGGAAAATTCAATCGAGAGATCGATACCAAAAATATCTATACCTATCCTGGCACTGTTACGGTTTAATCAAAATCGAAAATACACAATACTCGACCGTGAAGATTTATTTATCGCAAAGTATTTACTGTTTACGTTGAATACACGACAGATCGATCCGTTTAGTGGCGAAGAAAATGTCGGTAAATGTTTAATCCGCGGGATATCGATGTTCTATCGCGTAGATTGTGGACGACAGGCGAAGCAACTGGTAGTTTCGTTGAAGAAGAAATTGCACGTATCTTGCTGGATCGATGCATTTCTAGAGAATGGAATACTAACCGGACACGAAGGTGATGGGGAAAAAATGGATGGGTGAGGTATTCGATGGAAATCGCGTAAGTAATAACGCGGGCGTAATCACGTAGCGCGCTCGTTGCCGGTGGCCCTCACACTCTCTCTTTTTATCGGCCGACTGCCGAGACGTTGTAAAACGGTCGTAATCGCGAGAGGCTGTTAGCCTATATTAGCTACGTAACTTCCGCAAACAGTGCACGCGCAAAATACATTTGAAACAACACGATTGAAAGTCAGGGGCAAAGTTTACGGAGGATACGGCTCGCATCGATCGGTAGTTCCAGCCACCTGGATTATCGGTCAACCTGTCTCTCACCGAGAGGACTAATATACGCGTTGTCTTTGTCCTTCAGAAATGAACTTTGTTAACTATTGTAGACCTTTAGCGGTAAATTGGCACCTACGGTACAAGCGGTACCTCTGGTCCTCGAAGGTACGGCCCGAGGTAGACCCGAGTAGTGGAGGGTCGTATTGAAAATCGCCGCGGCCGACAATAAAATATATACATACATACATACGTATAGTTAGTCGAGTCAAGGGCGTGTTACGCCGTCATTCAAAGCCTTCGGTATCTTCCATTCCTCGTCATTTCCTCCCGTGAGTTTATTCGTACTTATATATTTGAAATAAAAGCCCACACTATCAAACACCGGATGCATTATCTAATCTCTTCGCTAGATATTCGTTATTATAGAGAATACGCGTGACATTTAGTACCGTAGCCTGGTATAGTGCACTTGAATCTTCCTACCACGCCTCCTTTCAAATTCAAATTCCGCGTCAGAAACGACCCACACGTGAACTCGAACCGATTCGCCTTCTCGATGACACCGTTCGATAATCGACGGGCGTCGGTTTGCGGTAAAGGACGTGGCGAGAATAGGATCGAAGTAAGGCGAGCTGGTTCTTTCTGTTTACCAGGATAGCGATGGTGTCGTCGCGGTGAGGGAGGGTAATGCACCTGGTGACCGGAAGTGAGAAGCCTCCGGCGGCCTTTTCTCTATTCGGACTTTGCTCTACCGGCAGCGGCCGGTTCGACACGTTCTTCAGCTCGCGGATTCCGGAGGAAAAGGAAGAGGAGTCGTCGCGGGCGTAGGAGCGAAGGAACGGTCACGGCCACGGCCACGACAACAGCTGCCAGCAGGGAGCGCCTCGTCCAGGACGGCGCTCTTCTAACGGCGATAGGAGGGAGTTATGGTGTCTCGCACATGCGATGACTGTGGCCGCAGCCGTGGCACTGTGGCATCGTGCCCACTTCTACAAGGCGATCTTCTGCGTCGTCCTCGCCCTTATTGCCATTCAGTATTTACTTAGCGGCGTGATCGATCGTCGCTCCATAGAGACGATTTTCACCATTAACGCTACCAGGTACGTACACACGCACGCACACACGCACGCACACACGCACACACGCGGACAGACGTCAACTCTGTTGCATAATTATTCCATCCTGTTACTGCTTCCCTCTCATCGTCCGTCCTCTCGTCCTTCGTACACCCAACGAGCCAGCCAACGAGTCGTCTCGTTCGCATTTTTTATTCGTCGTGACGATCGTGCGATCGAAATTACCCTGTTTTGTACCAGGGTTTGTACCCGAATTACCTTCTCGAGGCTGGTAGGCGCACGGGGAAATCCTATTAGCGAGTCGACTGACGACAAGGTAAAGTGGTTGACGACGCTGCTTAACTTGCCGGTTAGTGGCGTGTACATCGAGCGTCGTTGGGATAGGTTTACGAAGCCCATAACTATGGGAAGTGAACGGTTGCTCGTTGACCTTAAGCCAGCTCGTTTTTCTGCTCCCGTTTCGTTCGGCCCGGCATTGAGAAATCGATCGGAGGTTTAACCGTTCCGCCCCACGAGATACATATTTAGTTTTATCTCGTGGAAAAAGGAGCAGACCGAAAGCTACGCTGCTATTTCAGCGGCGGAAGAGGCTAAAGCTTGTCGGGGAAGCTCTATAACCCAGAAATGCTTTCGAAAAGTACCTCGGAGTTAACGAAAAAAGGTGAAACTGGTCGCGGGGGATTAAAACGCGAGTTTTCAAACAAAGTAGAGGAAGGAAAAATGCCACGTTCTCTGCCTTCGAAGGATTGGCCAGGAGAATTACGAGAAAAGTTAGTACGTATCGTTTCCGGTCGAAAATCGCGCGAAATTACCACAATTTCGCAACAATCAGAGACGACTGCCGACAGTCCGGCCACGTCCAACTAAATTCCCGAGAAAATTCATCTTTCCGACATGTACATAGGACGTACATACGTCCATATGTACATATACGAGTATTCGAGAAGCGTATGTATATACGTGATCTCGTTACTTCGTTAGCTGTCATTTGGATTGTCCGTTTGCGGAAACGGCTGGCTAACGATCCTACAACCTTCGTATTCCTCCGAGTGGCTACATTCCGCGGATTTCCTTCACGGTGTAAAATTCAAGACGATTTTCGGCCAGTTACACGATGATTACCGCGGGGAAAATAATGGAAACCCACGAACAAAAAGCTTCCAGCGGTTGAGATGTACCTTGCTTTTTTTTTGTCGATTTCGTTCGCTGATTGTTCGTACAACGCGTGCTTCTCTCATCGGATTAAGCCTGAGTGAGGGTGTATAACGTGTCGTTTTCGGGTGGCGTTCCCTTTCCGATACGCGCGAATACGGTTTCTCGTTAACGCGAAAAGACGTTCCAGCTCTTTCAACCTTTGCCTTTTCGCGACGAGCGTCCTGCATAAAGGTGCACATTTTCGCCGAGAACGGAAGAGCAAAGGATCGCCACGGGAAAAGCGATTTAATGAAAAATCGTAAGCGCTTGGCGTTTAACGGCACCGCTTTCTTCGTAGCAAATTTACGAGCGCGACCAGCAACGGTTAATTTCAAATTTCGCCGACAGCAGGTGACAACAATTTGTTACCCTCGCGACTGGTTTATAGTTTGTCACCGTATAAGACGCTAAACGGTATCGTGCAGGTGTTTTGTACCGCCCTTTTCGCGGTTGACGCGCAGAGCATATTTCACCGGCGATTAATTCTTAGCTTCGTAATTAAAGAGGGGAAAAAATATTGAAATTCGACGTTGACGCAGGATCGGGGAGAAAGTTGGAAAGTTGGCGTTCGTCGCTCGTAATCTATCGTCGTTGCTACTTTGAAATCCATCAAAGCGATTAACTGGTAACGGTCGGGCAGCCGGCCTGAAGAACGGGTCGAGAACACACGGTTCTCCTCTGGATTAACGCGACACGGAGTATCTATACGCTGGATATACACTGGATAGAGAAACGATCGCGACTCGTATATGCAAACAACCGACCGTTCGAATAGGTCGAGGTGCCATAGTACCTGTGCCACGCGGTCGCGCAGTTCTGCATGTAACAGCGCTGACCAGCGCTGACATTCGCTATTACTGTTATTTGCGATTCAGCTCCAGCCGGTCGTGGAGATTGTTCCCATATTTCTCCTTGGTGCGTCCAGTTAATTCGAACCCGCGATCCCGAGACGCGTGATTACCTGGAAGCTCGTTATCGCGCAACCTACACTAATCTCGTCTCGCCCGTATTATATTCGACGCAGCTGCGCGTCGCTCCTAACGGCGCTTTTTCCACGCTGGATATTATTATTCGTCGACGTAGTTACACGCGGCAAATATCGGGCTCTACGGAAATCTCCCGAAGCAATTCGAAACGGTATGCCAACGCTCGCGCGCGCGCGCGCGCGCCTGTAAATCATCGTTAAAGGAAACGTTCGTGTGTCTCGTCCTGCATAAATCTCTATCGTTTGACGTTCTCAAAACGATCCGATAACGCGTGTGTATTTATCGAGGCGTGACACACGTCGCAGGGGCTGGCCCTATCGTTCGTTCGTTCGTTCGTTCGTTCGTTCGTTTAGCTCGTCCTCTAAAATCACCGATTGCACGGCACGTTGTCCCATTGATGGATCGCGATGTTTCACCTCGCGAGATAATAATCAAAGGCAATGGATCAATCATCCTAGGAGACGAACACCGAAATCGAGAAAATCTGATAACCTTTTATCAGACGCTCCTTTTTTCCTAGGCGCCGATCGATAAGAACACCTCCCCCTTGTACCGCGACGTCCCTTCCTTTCCGCACACTCGCGTTCCTCCGCATCAAGAATCGTTCTCGAGGATCCGCTGTGATAGTCGAGTAGTTGTCGAGGGAATGATTAAAAGAGGAATAATAGCAGCCGAGTCTAGCCAACTCGCCATTGAAATTTATGAGTTGGCAACCGTGTTAGGAATACCTTAGAATTCCACCGCTACGGGAGTTAGTTCCGTGTGACTTACGACGCGATTCTTCCTACATGCTAAACAGTAGCGGATATAGCTCCATCTAAATGCAAAATTTCCACCCCGAGCCTTTTCTACGTAGCTCCGTCAACTTTCATTCCACCGAAGGTACCGGCCTCTGGATCTCGCTGAAGATAAATATCGTCGAGGACGACGATAATCGCTGCACAGCGAGAAATCGGCTGACCGTTTCACGACGGGACATGCATCGTGTATATCAACGATGCATATGCATGAAAATGCAGACTGATACATACTCCTCCGGTGGTGATCCCTCGGTGAATGACACGAGACGGCCCCGCTACATCGTTCCGCGGGAATTCCATCGAAAATGCAACGGGTCGATGTGAAAAAGTCGGGTAATGGTGGTACGCGGTGGCAGGTTGGCTACACTCCGCGCACGTATCGCAGTCAATTTTCGAACGCGTTATCAGAACTGAGCAGTGGCCAGCAACGAGAGGCCGGCCGGTGCTTTCACATGCGACACGCGCGCATCCTGTACGCATCGCGCCGCATACATACAAGGACGATTATCCCTCGATGATTTCATAAGCCGCGAACGATTCCACGCGTGGCTGCACACCGCTCGCGAGAAATTCCAAAGCGATATTTTCCCGTGTTGCCGACGAGCCATTTCTACGCCGTTAAGTGGCCTAGGAAAGTTTGAAAGTTCGTCGGATGACGTAAAGCGTGAACGCCAGAAACGAATTCCTACTTGTGAAATTTTCCTCGCGTCGATCAGTCGATCGTTTTCCTATAATCATTTGCGCGATTCCTCGACAAAACGGCGTAGCACCTTCGAACGCGCGAACGAAATTTCATTGGCCACGGGTGTGAAAACAGTGGGAGAAGTCGCGTACAATGGCGCGTATGGCTTTTCCTCCTGGCCAAGGTTTACAGGTTTCGTAAACGGACAATGTCGCTTTAATCGTTCACAATCGAAAGCCCGTTCCGCGTTGCGACTATTCAAACGTACTCGTTGAAATTGTTGCAATTAAGATTTTTGCGAGATTGCCCACTGAAAACCATCGCTCGTCTTTGTCGGCGAAATTACCGTCGCGATTAGACGGCAGAACTGTTCGCTAATCGGCGTAGAACGCTATTACCGCATAACGCAGATTCAGCCTCGAGCCTAGCGGTCTAAGCACAATTGCTTCGTTGATTGGATCTCTGCGTGCGCCAGGCATTCGAACGCGATATTAATCGACGAACATGACCTTTGCTCCTGAAATTTCTACGCATTTCGAATCAATCAAATCGTTCGCTCCGCTCTCTGCTCGCTCAGCACACGGCGTGGAAGCAAGCGATTCGAACGTCGTCGGATTTCAGAACTCTCGGTGACACGACGACCGGGGACTGTGCCTACCTACTTTTAATTATAGTTCGCCCGAGTAGGCCTTTCCTAGAGATAGAAATACACGCGGCGCGGAAATACATAAGGTTCGCGCGAAAACGAACGTAACCGAGAATAAACCTTTTGCCCTCTCGCGGCTAAGAAGTAAGACGATCTTCTGGCACTTACGCTGGTGTCGATTTCATTTCAGATACGCGGATCGTACCTACAGGCATCATCCACGAGGCCTGATCATATATGGGCCTGTCACGGTGGCGAGTATCCTGGGTAACGACAACAATGTCACCGCGACGACCCCGGTCTGGGGTGGCGGCAGGGGCAATTCCAACTTCTCCAAGATAGAGACCGCCCTCCCCACTCGAAACACGTACATCGTTGGAAGTTCGCAGGAATCATCGACCGCGAACTCGACCAACGGTACTATCGTGCCGCGATGTCCGCTCGTTTCCCCGAATCTCGGTGAGTTTGCTTGCATCCTCTCCTCTCAGTTTCTTCGATACAGTCTAGGCCGTTAGAGGGGAGAAACGTCAGGATGTGGTGACGCCATCTTGGATTCTTTCAGTCGGACCATTGGCCGTTAGCAAGTCACCTCCGGAGCTGGCGGTGATAGAAAAGGCGTTTACCGAGGTGAAACCAGGTGGCAGAGGTTGCCCGTCGGATTGCGTCGCGAGGTACCACGTCGCCATTGTCATTCCATTTCGCGATCGACCGCAACACCTTCAAGCGTTGCTCTACAACCTCCACCCGATGCTCCTCCGTCAGCAGATCGACTATCAGATATTCGTGGTCGAGCAGAAAGGTAGGTAATTAGAAGGCGTTGCTCGCGTTCAGTGTCACGGTCGACAGAGGGGTGTCCACGCGGTAGGCGTTGCGTAACCTAATCGTGGAGACAGTATCTCTGTTGCACGTACCCAAGTACCGCAATGCGGTGGTATCGGTTCGACGGTTTGTTTCGCGCGACCAACTTCCGCTTGTCGGCCTATCTCGCAACGAGTCGCCTTAACGCGGCTTTAATTGCTCTAAACGGTCCGGACGCGATTTCGCCCTACCGTCTCGTTGCAATTCAAATCCACCTCTTCCATTTTCACCAGCTTCCGGCTCCTTTCCACGTTTCCTCTTGTCGAGATCCAGCCTTACCAAACGAACACCTTCGTTTACGTGAACTGCACCAGACCTGGGAATATTCATCGCGTTCGTCGCAGAGAATATTCGGTGCGTTCGGTTTTTCCTTCGGAACAGGCGAGCTGATTATATTATTGGGAACGGCGGAAATTAGATCGGTGACGTTTCGTTAATTCCTTTGCTTTCTCGGCGTGGTGCGACGCGACACGAACCCGATCTGGAGAATGAAATCCCACGTCGCGAAACCCGTCAGTTTCGTGGCGAATCGAGGATGCCCTCTTGTGTCTACGTACATGTACATACATACCATCCATATATACATACGTGTACACACGTATACGCGCGGTTCTTTTCAAACGCGATTAGTCGCGGATTCGTCACCGCCGCCAGCATCGTCATCGCTCAACTACCGTTAATATCGTTCGGTTCGGTTCGTTTGTCGGAAACCGTCGTTACCGTAACCGCATCCTCGCGAACCTCGGCTTCTCGTTAACGGGAATCAACCACGCGATTCCCTCGCGATCGAGTTCATTGTTGGCTGCGATAGCCTACCCAACATTCCGCGAAATTGTCAACGGCCGAGACACGCTCGCTCGCGGTGTCAGCTTTATCGGAAAGTTTATCCTAAACCGACAAAGTTTATCCAGCTCCGTTATTGCTCTCCTCCTTCTCGTCTTTCCTTTCGATATAATTTAGGATAAGGAGGAAATACGCCGGTACGTCATATTAGAGCAATTTGTCGAGCCACTCTCTTTCACCCCAGTTCCTTCATCCCTCCCTCCTTCTCTCACCCTTAATGCGATCCTATAACCGTTATTTCTTGCTCGCCCTGCCCGTTTTTGCCCCTTTCGCTTGTCGAGATGCAAAGCGAAGCGATACCCATTAACTTGTCCCCTCCTCCACCGCCGTTCTATCCGCAAAGTATGCCGAATCGTATTAATAATCTTCTTGCTCGCGGGGAACGCAGGTATCGAATCGAATTTATCGATCGACCGGTGAGTCTCCGATAGACGTAGACCAATCGTTTCGAGGACGCGATCTTTGTGCCACGGTCACGTCTGCTTCTCTCGCGATGCGAAACCCGAGTTCTCCGGAGTAATCAAGAATTTTTCTCCGACTGTTTTAATTTCCCTTTCATCGTACGGCATGGAGATTTGAATAAAGGAAGATCTTCCGGTTCCGGAAGAGTACACAGAGAAAGTTCAAGTCGAATAGGGAAAAATTGGTCGATGATAGTGGGAGAGAATGCTTGGATAAGCCTAGGTTCGATCGAAGGTACCTGTCTAGCCTTTGTAGACAGCTCTGCTCTTCAACCACGACCCTATATTTTTTTCCCCCCCTGATTGTGACGCGATCTCATGCGTTAGGCTGTTCCTCGGTTGACCTAGATGCACGTGTATACACGCAACGTCGAACCTGTCGATACCTAACAAACGTACCTTACCCACCCTTTTATCCAGCCTCACGCGCACACAGATACAGACAGATCGTTGCTCCGCTGAACTTTCTTTCCTCTTCTCTGGAACGATTTCAGCAAACGCTGCAATCGAAATCCGCAGAGACAAAGTCGATAATTTCATCGTTGAGGTATATACTTGAGGCAGAATCTACGATTTTCCTTGGCAGAGAGCAACGTGGAGACTCGAACGAAGATAGGGCTCGCGGCCTACTTTTTTCCATCAGTTCTCTCCCTCTCCCTCTCTCTCTCTCTCTCTCTCTCATTCTATCCGGTTTGATAGGAGCCACTATGAGAGATAAGATGCGGAACTTTTAATCGAACCATATTCCTCCCGTCTAGAGGTGGTTCGAATTCAGTGGCAAAATCAGAGGACATCTTTGCCTATGTGAATCTCGTTTGCGAGATCGATCTAGTAATTTCGATTTGTTTTTCAGGTAGCGGGGCCTTCAATCGCGCGATGCTCATGAACGTAGGATACGTGGAAGCCTTGAAAGAGCGATCTTTCGACTGTTTCATTTTTCACGATGTTGACCTACTTCCGGAAGACGATAGAAATCTTTACACGTGTCCGGAACAACCGAGGCATATGTCCGTCGCAGTAGACAAGTTCAAATACAGGTATATAAATAACATTCTATACACAGATACACGGGCTGAGGGGGGAAGGTCACGAATGGTTCGATCGTGTTCGAAAATCGATGGAAACCCGTGAATTACCGCTGTATCGTTCTTTGCGTAGGTTACCGTACGCCGATTTATTCGGCGGGGTGTCGGCGATGTCGCGCCAACATTTCCGTCTGGTGAACGGATTCAGCAACGTGTTCTGGGGATGGGGCGGCGAGGACGACGACATGGCGAATCGGATAAAAGCGCACGGCCTCCATATTTCCCGATATCCGGCGAACGTGGCGCGTTACAAGATGCTCACGCACAAGAAGGAGAAGGCCAATCCGAAAAGGTGAGAGAGAGAGAGAGAGAGAGAGAGTTCCTGGTCGATTCCCGAGCGATCGATCGCTCGTATCCAGGAATCGTTAGGAAATTTACTCATTCGTCGAGTTTTGTTGGTTGAAACAGGTACGAGTATCTAAAGACCGGGAAGAAAAGATTCTCCACGGACGGACTCAGCAATCTTCAGTACGAACTGGTCGACAAGCAGAAACCAAAATTGTACACGTGGCTCTTGGTCAAACTGACGGCCCCCCAGCCCAGCTGATGGCTGTCTTGGATCGGATAGCGATCCGAACCGGTCGAGATCGTCGAGATCCATCCCGCGTCCTCGAGGTTAACGCGAAATTAAGTTCCACGAAACGGAGTAGGACGAGAGAGTTGTTGCGCTCTCCCGCTGGGTGCAGGCGGTGAAACTATTTACACGTGAAAAGCAAAAATGAAAACGATAGAAAACCTTCCGACCAGGTTCCAGGAACTTGAAAGGTCGGAAAAGATCGACGGTACAGTCGCTTACGGATGACAACCGACAAGTGGCTTCTCTCGCCGAACGAGAGAAACGTTGTTACGTGATATATTTTTATTCCTCGTATTTTTTTATCGCAGCTAGAATAGGCTACAGAGCAGGTAGGTTATAACGTACGAGCTAACGTGCCAAAGGAGTGTGTGTGTGTGTGTGCGTGCGGCTGTGTATGAACAGATTAACAGTAAGAAGAAAAGAAGGGAGAGAATGTGAGAAGTTTTTAGAACGAAATGGGAGATGTTCTACCATCCTTTTCGGATTCCACTAGCCTACTACGTAGTATGTATCTACCTATCTACCTATCTATCTATCTATCTATCTATCCATCTACCTATCTATCTATCTATCCATCCATCTATCTATCTATCCATCTATCTATCTATCCATCTATCTATCTGCAGTATATGCGCGTGCATATGAGTACGAACTCGAGGCTTCCTCGGTCGTGTTACGCGAAACACGACAGCAGCCCGAGTTTCCGGTTGACTACCGCGTATCTAGGACAACTTTGTAACTGACCTTTTCAACCCGCGTCGCAGTTGGCTTCCTTCGAGTTATCGCGAGGAGAACGTGCTCGCGCTGCATTTTCCCATCGAACGGGAGAACAAACGATCCGCTTCTCTTTGGTTTCACGATGATTCGGCATTTCGGTGCGTTTTCGGTGCGTTTTCGGTGCGTACACGCCGCGTCGTTTTAACCATGCCCCGCGACTGTTCCGTCTCTAATCAGAAGTCCCTCGCTGACGCTACCACGGTACGTGGGGAATCGCGAAACGGTGAAATGGTCAGTAGGTTTACGCGATTTCCAGTCAAACCATACACTCGAATCATCGAGAAATTGAAAAGGAAATCACAGGCAACATACATACATGTCTGGCAGCGCGCATCAGAGGAAGCTTATTTTTATAAAACGGTGATTAATAAGACTGGTTAATTGTGTCGTGAAAGATTTATTTCCGTTGGCAACAGGGGCTTGTTGCGCAATCGCGCCGAGACGGACGTGCAACGGAAACGGTACTTAAGCGTGTAACGTGAACTATACATACGTGTAATGTCGGAAGCCCGCGTCGTATTCGAGAACAATCGCGTTCGCATTTTATACACATTTCCATGAACCTGTACGCGCTTTCATACACGCAACACTTGTAAGCGCGCGCACACACCAACGACACACGACACACATATGCATGCACACACTTCGTACAATGGCCGAAGCTGTTGGCGCGCGTTCGTCTATTGCTGTGTACATCGTGCGACGGTTCGTCAATGACCAACGAAATTCTCCGATACGAGTGCGCGGGAATAATGAAATTATAAGAGCGTAGAAGTGATAAGAGAGAAAGGAAGAGAAGAATAGGGTTCCGGTCGAGTCGAGGCCAGACACGTAAAACATATCAGGCATCGCGACGCGTTTCTGATCGTTAGGAATCAATACTTAAATCGTTAAGGGTGAGAGTACGGGCTGTGAATAAAATACACCTTCCTTGCGGCGACGGAAATCTCGCGAAACCGAACACGATGACGAGAGGACGGTAGAGTTGCGCGGATAACGCGATGTGTTTGTATCAAAGAAAAGGTGGATACCGTGTACGCGTGTACAAGGGAGAGGGGAGAGGGGAGAGGGGAGAGGGGAGAGTGAGCGAGAGAGATCAGATTTTCGAGCAGCGCAGCCCTTTAATCGTTGTTCCTACGGGTTGAATTTCAAACGGCGTCACTCGAGAAGAAATCGACGTTGCTCGTTTTTCATCGACTATCGGGTATCTCTGTGCTATTCGCTCTACCGTGTTCTTGCGACCTCGACGCCGTCGCCGTCGCCGTCGCCGTCGTCGAACTACATGTGTAGCTCGTTCAGACGTCAAGTAGAAAGCGAAGATACCATTTAAAAGGAGAACAATACACGCGAATAACGACACAGGTCGAAACGATTTCAACTTTACTTTAAGGATACTCTGTACCATATATTACCGTAATCGAATAATCGATAATATCCTAGGCGATTAAGGCGATTAAAGCGACTAAAGCGAGCAGGCGAGATGTTACGGAGACGTCGGGAAACGTCGACCAAGTCGGATCGATTCGTAAAAGACGACTGTCTTTTTCATTTTTATTCCCTTTTCTTTTCTCGGCTTTTGTTTTGTCGTTCCGATCGTGTTCTACCTTCAGAAAGATCTTCCACTATGTTAGCCTTACGTTTAATTGCGGGTCTCGAATGACGATCGAACATTCTACACTGTAAAAAGATATTTTCCTAGACCAATCCAGCAACCTCACGATAATACAGATACAAATCTCGTTTAGATCGAATATTCGACTTGTATTTGGTAAATACGACGCGGCTGGTTAATTTTCTAAGTACGACTACGATTGAAACGAAGGAAGTAGCGTAAGGAGACTACAAGTATTTATACGAGGGTGATCGAGAGCGAACGCGGTGTGTAATATACATATGTACGTGTGATCGTTATAATCCGTCGCTTGTGCGGAGTTATCGAGGTATTCGTGAACGAACACAACAGACACGAGGACTGTTACTCCGCAGCACCGATCGTTCGGTACAACGATGTGAAGTTTCGTATGAAATTCCACCTTGGAAGAAAGGAAGAGGAGGAAGAAGAAGAAGAAGAAGAAGAAGAACGGACAAAACGATTAGAGCACGGAAGAAACGCAACGCGTATCCTCGTGTACGTAAAACGCGACTTGTTCGCAATTTACCTGAAAGATTACAATTTTTTCACAAGTTCACATACTCTTCGTGATGTATCGAAACAATAAATCCTGTTGAAGCTTATCTTCCTAAATGGTCAAATTATTATCGTTCTTTCCAATTTAAAACGTAAATCCTGGTTTAAACCGGACAGAAGTCTACGCGGATTTTGCATTCTCCCTTGCTCGCAAGATCTCATCGACGATGTCCCCGATGTTCTTGGCGGTGAATTTATTCACGTTGATTAACAATCGTTTCGTGAAATCGTGATTTAACAATCGATGCACCAAAACGACGTTCTTCCGGCCATTCAGCTCCTCGTCCCTCAATTCCGTGAACACCGACGTCAAACTGTCGCACAGGCTCTCGTACGTTCCGATTACTTCCGGCTGCAGCACGTGCCACGGCAGCGCCGCGGCTAGCACCGTCTGAAACGATTCCCCGAGCAAGTGTAACCAAACGCTACAGACATTTCGACGGTTTTCGAATTCGCCGGAGGGTTCTTACGAGACAAACGTCGAGAGAGATCCAATAAACTATCACTTCGGGATCACTGAGTTCCGACAGGCTGCTTCCCGAAACTTCCCCCGGTAAGGCTTCGCTACTAAACGAATCCATCTCCCCAATTCCCCTTGCGATCGTCGATTCGTGAAGGAGATTGAACGATAGCTCGGCTTCGTTCACCGTACTCTCTATCCTCGGTACGTCTTGCTCAATTTCCTTTCCCACCCGGTCCAGCAGGTCATCTAGAAACAACCTTGCCTCCTGAAACGAAACGTGGTTCTCCCCTTTCAGCCCTTTCCCTCGTTCCCTATCGTTAGCGTTAGAGGAATAGAATAATTATAGAATAAGATACCTCGAGAGCTTCGTGGCGACGGGCTTCCCACAAACGTTTCTGCTTCAAAAGTTCCTCCGCGTATTTCTCGCCGTCTTCCATGCTCGTGCATACTCTGCTTCCTAGAACAAGTGCGAGCGCCTTCGCGAATCCCTCTCGCGGATCCTCGTCCTTGCAGAACGCCAACAGCAACGCGGTATAATTAACGGTGTGTCGGTTGACCAGGTACATACGACCGAGTAATCTTTTCGCCAACACTCGTCTGAGCAATTCCTCGGGATTTCCGCAGCATAACCCCACGTTAGAACTGTCGCTTCGAGACGACGGACCGTCCGCTTCGCGATCGAAACGACAAAGGTCCTCGTCGTACGAGTCGTTATTTTCATTTCTCTGAAACTCCTCGAAAAGAAGCTGATAGACGTCGTTGCATGGTTCCATGCACTCGACGAACCATAACGGCGTTCTATTGTATTGAACGCAGGTGACGATCTCTGCCAAATTCGGATCCTGTATCCTAAACCGATCTCTGTTCACTAAAATTTCCTGGCAAGTCGGGATTGGAAGTTCCATCCCGTAAACGAGAAATTCGCGCCAATCGATGTAATCGACAGACCCGAACAGTTTGCCAACAAGCTCGGAAATGTCCCTGGGACGGAGACGATACCAGGAGCATGGCAGAGACATCGTTTCTCCTTCCTCCTGACCGTGGCTTGCCAAATCTTGAAGGATACAAATCAACGTTCGCTCGTACATCGTTCCGTAGGGAGCGACTCGTTTGAATATCTCGTGTAGGCGGGCCAGTTGAGCTATTCGGAATCTGGAAGGTGAAGGAGCTTTCCTCGCGCTCGGTTGCTTCTTCAGATCCACCTCCATCACGTACACGTTCGATCGAATAACGAAACGATCGCCGTCCAGCAGCATCTCCTTTTCCAGAGCTCTACCCTCCTCGATGGCGAAACAGAACACGTTGGCCAGCTCGTTCACGCTCTTCATCTCCCTCCAGTACCTACGCACACGCGTTCAAACGAACTCGGTTAGGATAGGGCTAATGTTGCTCGTTCGACGTTTAACCTGTCCACGATGTAGTCGTAAATCCCATGGAAGGTCCTCTGCACGGTCTCCAGCAAGAAAGCAAAATCCACTCGAGCTACGCCGATTATCGAGTCGAGTTTCAGACGAATTCGTTCGATCTCGTAACTTATCGCGTATTGCCATTCCGATATCAGATCTTGCCCTCTCGACAAAACCCTCAGGACGATCGAATCGTTCGAGTCGGCCGAGAAATCCTCGATTTTCGAAACTGCACCTTGCTCCCTCTTAATTACCTCGTTGGCTGTCGCCGACAACGCGTCTACGATGCCCCTTACGTATTGAACATTCTCGCCAATTCCCTTCAACAGGCTAATCTCTTCGACGTCTCCGAGACTTTTGCTCCTGTCTATCAACGCCTCGTCTATTTCTTTAGAAAGAAGATCGCGATCGACGGCAGCTGGGGGAGAAGAGGCGGGTATTCTCGGCGATTCTCCCTTCGTCTTAGATCGTTCCTTTTTCTTTCGATCGGTCGACCTTTCCCCACCTGTCGGATCCTCCACCGTCGATTGCTCGCGAATCCTCGACTCCGTCTGATCTCCGTTATTCCGTCCGACGTTATTCAGAACGATCTTCGAAACGGCAATTTCTTGCAGCGGTTTCTTCAACATGCCCAAATAGTAATTCTGCAACACTTGGATCGTGTCGACGCATCGATCGATCTCCACCTGAATAATTCCAACGTAAATGTCGTAGAGAAGCAACGCCTCGAGGATGATCCATTCGTTGCTCAGATACATCTTTCGTTCCTCCTCCGCGGCGTTCTTCCTCTGATCGCAAATATCCCACAGTTGCCCCTGAAGATCAGCCACGCGACGATGCAGCTCGCATTTTACGTCCACGTCTTTCCTCGCGTCCTCGTCGATCGCGTTGAACGCTTTATGAAAGTCGTGTAACAAATTTTGCTTAGTGTCCGGTCTGTTGACAAACTCTACAGCGTTCCTGACCACGAAATCCGTGTAGGGAACGATACTCGACGAGTGCACGCTCTTAAGCAACAGCAACTCTTTCACCTCCTCCACGTATGCCTTCTCCAAATTCTCCCAGAGGTTGGCCAAGCTATCGACGAGCGTGGAAGACAGGGGAAAGTCGATCCACTGCCACTTTGGTTCACCCGGTTTGATCGGTCGCACATCGAACTCCAGTTGGAAATCGATCGACGCGAGATCCGCCCCCCCTTCGACGTTCTCGTCTTCGGGATCTTCTCCCTCCTCCTCCTCCTCCTCCTCCTCGTGTTCCGCGCTATCGAATTGGAGCTTTTCAAACTCCTCTTCGGTGAGAAGTCGTCGAATAACCGCTTCCTTCAAACTGGGTCCGCGTTTCGTCTCTCTCTCGAAGCTTTTCAAAGCCTCTCCGAACAATTCTTTCGACGATTTTCGCTGCAACAACGGATCACCTATCGCGAATCTCGCCAACTTCTTCAACGTAGCCAAATCGAAGGTAGCGTAGTAGAGAATGTGAGCGATCTCGCGAGAGGTGTAAAAGTGGTCGACCGATGAAGCATCTTTGCTTATCGCTTCGTAAGTCGAGTCCCCGATCTCGAAGTATTTAGGTTGGTGCTTGACTCGGACGAAAAGCGTGGCGAAGGTGCGATTCGGATCGACGTCTTCGGTTTGTTTCGCTCGCGGATCGGGCACGATTCTCGACACCCTGTTCAACGCGTACGGATCGGACTGATCCTCGAAGATGATTCTCGGCGTGACCGGCTCGATGTCCTCCATGATAACGTTCTCGAAATCCAGCACTTTTGGATCAGGAGGCGGAGTAGAACCCGTTAAAGCTTCCTCCAGACGAGACATCTGCTCGTACGTGCTCGGATAATCGATCAGAGCCCAGGCTTTCGCGTTCGCCAAGCTCTTGAGGTACTCGATCAGAATCTTGGTCGCGAGTTCGTTGCTGATCGGTTCGCCGAGCGTGAGGAACTCGTAGGTCCACTTACCTGCGCGGCAAAATCATCGTCGAAAGGTGAAAAGGAATTCCCAGAATTGGGAATGTCAGGATCGGAAAGTGGTGGGAATAAAACCTACCCATGTACGCAGGGTCGGTCAATACCGGATCCAGATCGTCGTACGGTATGTTTCTCGGTGTTTGCGTTTGCTTCTCCGCGTTCTCCGCGTTCTCCGCGTTCTCCGCGTTCTCCGTCGTCTTTGGCACTTCGTCCGATCTCCTGCTTCCTCTAGTTTTGCTACTTCGCTGGTCGTCCGCAAACTTGGAACGCTTACTGCGACCAGACTTGACCAATTTCGACGAAGATGCCTGGTTCTCGCCGCTTTCGAATCCCTCGATTAGTTTCGCGGTCGCTGTAACAATGTTCAAATCGATATACTCGGTGTTCGACATCTCCTCCTTGTACTTCTCGAGACAATAGTTGATCGCGTCGTCCATTCGTATCGTGCGAACACCGTTCTCCTCGAGCAACGCCCGAATCGATTCGTACACCTCTGGACTTCCAATGCCCAGAATTACCGCGACGTGCTTGAATTTCCGCAGTAGCGATTTCGAACGATCCAACGGACGAGCGTAAAGCCCTTCCAAGAGGCGATGCACGACGTATCCGAGCACCACGCGACCCAACGTCAACGTTTCCTGCGTGTCTTCGCCAAGGATCGGCAGAGATACGTCCCAAGGTGGATTCGTTTCGAGGTAATCGTCGAAGAGGGCGTCTCGCAGCACCTCGAGGTCGTCGAACTTGCTCCACAGGTCAGATTTGGGTAGGCCCTCGTCTAGCTCTTCCTTGCTGGAACCTTGAGAGACGATGTACGGTATTTGTTCCTCGAAGATTGGTTGAGATCTGCGGAAAAGGCTCCTCCATTCGCTGAGGAGGGTAAAAGGAACCTGGCCATGGTTCACCCGTCGATGTTCCGCTATGTTTAGAGCGATGCTCGACAAATCGTCGACTACCCGTCGACAATATTTCCAGTGTTTCTCTTGCAACTTTCTCACCTTCTCCTCGAACAGCCTCCGCCGTAATTCGCACATTCTTCGACACTCGATCTCTACGTCCTTGTCCCTCTGGCTAGCCATGTCCTTGACTCCCTCGTAGCTCGCCCGATGCTCCACTTCTTTCGCCTCTAACGTTATATCCTCGACGACCTTTTGATTCTCCGCCATCAGGTTCTTCTGCTCGCGTATCTCGCACAGTTTCGTTACGATCTGCTTCTCGTACCTGGATTGATCCAGCACTCGTTTCGCGATCACCTCGTCGAAAACTCTCTCCTGTTTCTCGGCCATTCGTTCCCACAGCTCGGACAGCAGAGCTTTCAGCATCTTCTTCTTCAGAGCTGTCGTGGTTGCCGCGCGTTTTCTACGATTCTTCAGCCATTCGACGTACATCGTCGCCATCTCTGGATCCTCCGCAGCCGCTTCTATCTCTTCTTCCTCCTCCTCCTCCTCCTCTTCCTCTGCCGCTGCTCCCAAATCCTCCCGTTTCTGCACTCTCTTCTCCTTTCGAACTCGATGCTTGCGAGCGAACCGGTCCAACTCTTCGCTCTCCTCTTTCCTCGAGTCTAAGCGTGTTTCCAGCGGCTGCGGGTAAAGAGAGGAAAAACCGTCATCTATGCCCGAACGGTATATACCGACGGACCACGATTCGAGTCAAGCTACCTTCCTAACTGGTAGCTACCTCGGCAATGTGTTGCTCGACGACCTCGACCAAGGGGTACGGCTGCGCGGCAGCGAGTTTCTCTCGGTCCAGCTGAATCTTTCGGAGGATCGACGGGAACTTGGAACGGTGCCACTCGACGGGGTCTTTCGCTTTCGCCAGTTTCTTCGCGAGTGGATGTTCCGGAGGCTGGTACGCCGGAGGATCCTCGCAGACTTTAGTCACCTCGAACTTTTTCGACATCGGCACGAACCTTTCCCTCTCCTTCTGCAGCGTGATAAAGTGCAGCCTGTCCTTGGTCTCGAGGCATAGGTAGAGTTTGTAGAAGATACGCAGAGACGTGGCTCCTTTGCCGCAAGAGATCTCCTCGATGCTCTCATCGTCGCAGTCCACTCCTACGAAACGTAGCCAGAACCTCAAATGCTTCAGATTGACCCGGCACAGAGCGGGGTCTTGCGTGTGGATGATCGTGTCTAGCTGGCCACGAGTTATTATGTCGTAACTGTGCAATATCTGTGCTAGCAGGGTGCCGTCCATCGTGTAATGACCGAATACTTTCGGCGTCAGATCGATTAAAATTCCTAGCCTCGCTTGTATCCAGCTTCGCAGGATCTCACCCATCGCGAAATCTTTTTTCCTAGCCGTATTTCCTTGGTCGTTTCTGTATCGTTTGAAGGTAGCCTCGCACCCGATCGATTTCGTTCAACGAAGAGGAACCTTACCTTAGCGCGAGAAAGGCCGCGTCCCCGGAAGAAGAGGGAAGAAGAGGGAAGAAGAGGGAAGAAATGGTTGAAAAATGAAACAGGTGGAAGCCGTGCGTAATAAAAAGTGTGTATTCTTTATTATTCCCTTTATACTCCACTGCACATACACGACGTGTTACAGGCCTATAGGTACAGACGGGTAAAGAAAATCTTGGTTTCTCAGCTTTTCTTTTATTCACTTTAAACCAACAGCATCGCTTGAGCATTGGTTCGGTTCTGCCAATAAATAACGATAGGATGATCGTTTACGCCTAGAAACGTGGCTTCGAACTTTGGAGAAGAAGCTCACCGGTTAAGAAGGCGCGCGCGACCTCCTCCACTCTCTTCGACGGTAGTGAATACGCTCTCGGTTTCGATCGCGGTCGCTTCTTCGTCGTTCGCTGCTTACACGGGAATAAAAGGGGGCTGGGTGGGTAGGGGGGGGGGGGGGCCCGTGATCGGTGGGGTGCGTGAAAAAAGTGAAAATAATCGGCAAAACAGTCGGTTTATCGGTGTAAGAAGGCTAGAAAGCCGACGATCCGTCGCGAGGACACCGTACGAGCGCGATCCTTTCTTTCCATCCATCCATCCATCCATCCATCTGTTTCTTTCTATAGGTCGTTGGAGGTTTCGTCGCGCGTGTATTACACCGTGAACAGCAAAGGAACGCTCGACGAAACCGCCATCGATCTTCTTCAACTGGAGACTCCAACTCGAATCGCGTTACCTGTCGTACGTTCTCCCTGGGACGTTCGCGAACCGTTCGGACAATTTTTAGGAACCCCTTATTCGCGTCAGTCTAGATCTATACGAAGTAAGACTAAACGCTGCTCGACGGATACGTCCTCTTCTCTCATCCGAGGAGCACGCGAACGATACAAGCGCTCTCTCTCTCTCACACACGCACACTCTCTCTCTCTCTCTCTCTCTCTCTCTTGGCTCGTGCATCTCTCTCATCCGCGTTTATACGATAATCGTAGGTAATAATCGTAATGGTAATAATAATAATAATAATAATCGTCATCGTCGTCGTCGTCGTCGCAGCAATCATCGTAAGAAAAATCGTAATAACAGTAATGGGTAATATAATCAGTAGCAATAATAAGAAATGACCGTCCGCCTCCGCCGTGATTGCGGTTCTCCTCGTCGCTATGAAATTGTATTTATAATATTTATAGACTGTGCCTTGGGTCATACCGTTCACAATGTATCGCCGCGATAATACATATGCATTAATTACATTTACGATCGCGATGCCTCTCGTGTGGTTCGTTCACAACTGAATCGGTCGGTCGTCGCTGTCGCAAAATATCTGAATACGAAACGCAGCCATCGTGCTCGCCGTTCTTCCCCAATGATCCTTACCGCGATAATCGTGACACGTTCTTATTGTTTGTTGCCGTTTAACTGTATGTACAGAAGAGGTATATACTCGATAATATTAATGCGTTAATATTTATAATAATTTACGCGCGACTACAATGGGCACGGTACTTTTTTTCTCTTACTCGCTTCCTTTTCTACCTTTCTTCTTCTTCGACTCGTCGTTCCGTCGACTTCCTCCTCCCTCCCAATCCTATCCCCCGTTTCGACCGCGCTAGCGCTCGCGTCTGCCTCTACCTGGCCGTGGATAGAACAGATCGACGACAAAAAGATCGTCCTCCAAATGTACAAAATGTACAAGGAATACTTCTTGCCGCCGAATCGGCATCGCTCCCTCGAATCGATTGAATCGCGCGCTACTACCCTTCTTCTATCTTTTTTTCTTCCTTTTTTTCCTTTTTTTCCTTTTTCTGTTTTTCCGTTTTCTTTTTTTTCTGTATTATTGCTCCGGTAGTCGATCCCGAGAGTTTCTCCGCGGAGGAGAAAGATCGATTGGAAAATGTCGCGAACGAAACACGGCGTGGAATGGACCGAGGCAGATGAACGGCTCGAGGAAGCGACAAGCGGACGTTGTCTAGCGCATCTTCCTCTTCCTCTTCTTCTTTTTCTTCTTCTTCTTTTTCTTCTTTTTCTTCTTTTTCTTCTTTTCCTTCTTCTACTTGTTCGACGAGAAATAAAAGGATCGCCATTGGAGCGAAAAGCCCTCTTCTACCTAAATAGTCACTAGGTACGGATCACGTTGTCCCCGTTTCGAGGCGTCTCGGGTATCTCTAGTGCTACCATATCTAATACGAAGGAACGGGCTCGATAACTTCACCTAAAAATCTATCGTCTAACTTTAATCTACGTGTTTCTACTATGCGTCGTGTGTGTGTCGTGTGAGTACGCGTTTCTCATTCCGTTTGCCTTGTACCGGTGCCTCTTTCGCCCTTCCATTCGCGCCCCTCGCGTCACACGGTCACAGTCTTCCTCTGGCACACCGCACTTGGAAAATGTGCTTCCACGTTACTCTCCTCCCTTTCGCTCTACCACTCACACGCACGTACACGCTCTCTCTCTCTCTCTCTCTCTCTCCCTCTCTCCGCCTTTCTCCAGGTGTGCACGACTTCAACTCTCCACCTGTTTCACGCGCGCTAAAGACTAATTTAAACTAAGACGTCGCTATACGCAAACTACCTCACCGCTAGTATTTAGCAACATGGACATTAGTATCTTTTTTTTTCTTTTCTTTTATTCTCTGTTCCTCCTCCCCTAGAACCGTCCTACTCCTCGTCGATTAAATCGTTCCAAAATATTCGTCGCTTCTCTATTTCGCCTCCGTTATCGCGCTAAGAAAAGGTTTTTATCGTCAATTGTTTCCTTATCGTTACGATCCCGAATTCTTCCTCGCTCTCGCTCTCGCTCTCGCTCTCGCTCTCGCTCTCGCTCTCGCTCTCGCTCTCGCTCTCACTTTCACTCGCACTCTCACTCTCGCTCTATCCCTGTGTACCGTTGCATGGCCGCTCGTTCAAGGTCCAGGTGGTGAAAACGCGACGGCAAGAGGTGTTCGTTTGGCCAGGACGAGAGGAGATCGAGGGGACGCGATGTGCAATAATCCCCCGAAACGCGCAATATTGGCGTGGCCGCGGAACCGGGTTCCGCGAACGGAAGTCGGAGGTCAACGACGAACCAATCGTTTGCTTCCAAGAGTCTCAAAGGCACGTCACTTTGTAGGTACCTGGTTATTTTATGCTTCGTTTTCCTTTCGCGACAGGCAATGGACACGATTACCGTTATCATCATCATCATCATCAATATTATTATTCTTATTATTATTATTATTATTACTTCCTCGTTATTAGTACTCTTACCGTTAATATTCCTATTCCGTATTATTCTTTACCGTAATTAGTAGTATTAGTATAGTATCGTTATTCCATATTATTAATGTTAATATTAGCGTTAACGTTAATTATTACTATTATTATAATTTATTATTATTATTATTATTAATATTATTATTATTATCGTTATTATCGTTAGTCATTACGATTCCCTTTGTCGGCTATTACTTTATTAGTTCGACCTTATTCGTTCTCGTCGTTTCTCTGGTCACCGATATTGCGCGTTCAAAGGTCGCGTTCCTCCTCGTCCTCGGTTTGGCGAACGATCCTATTTCCTAGATACATGCATACCGAGGTTGACGCCGCCTTGTTCCACACGTGCCGATACTTTCCGGTGGATTCTTGCCGACCGACCTCTCCTTTTCGTCGTCCGTACGGTGTGTTTCCCCGCGCAAGGAAAGGACAGAAAATCCCGTCTACTCTACTGTGTACGGACGCGCCTCGCAAACTACATATCTATAACACTATCGCGTATTCGCCCTCTTTCGCCCTAGAGTGCGTCGCGTTCTTATCGTTACGTATGTCAACTACCGCTATTGCTATCGTGTTATTATCGTAAATGGTTAGAGCGCGTTTCGTTATTGGTATCATCGGCTAGATTCGTCTCGGCTACACACTGTCGAAACATGAAAAGGCGAACGGTACGAACTGTTTTTCTGTGTATATCGATCGGGTGGCGGGTGAGGCGCGCGCATTTGCGCTTCCACTCTCTCTCTCTCTCTCTCTCTCTCTCTCTCTCTCTCTCGGGCAGAGAAACCTCGAGGCTGCGAGGATCGCGCGATCTCGAGGCGCCGTCGAAGGAACCTCCGCTCGCGTTCTCCAGCCTGTATCTCGGGTCGTCGCATGCAACGAGTAGTATCTTCGCACTCGGCCTTCTGGTTAGATATCGAGCGTTCACCCAAAAATCTTTAGAAATTCCGATCGCGGCAGATCCTCTCGGTTTCCCGTCTGGCTGCCGATCGCTCTCTCGGAGGCTCCGCGTCGCGTGCCCCCCATTTTTTTTCTCTTCCTTTTTTCTCTTTTTTCGTTTTTTTTCGTTTTTTTTTCTTTTTTACGTGGAACAACGGTTACAACGAGAAGAAGGAAAGCTCGCTACTAGAAACGATTTCGATGTGTCCCGAAAGCGTCGAGATATTGTGCTTTTGGCTCGTGGAGCTGGACGAAATTACAAGGAATCACGGATCACCGAGTCCTTTCGCGGCGTTCATGATACTGTGCAAGGAAAGATGCTTTGGCGTACGCTATTCTTCTCGATCCCTGTCGTCGGCAACGTTCTCGTCGCGAGAGCACAAGGAGGAGAGGCTCGCGATTAGGCGAGGCCACGAAAAAGAAATAAGAGAGAGGCAAGAAAAATAGGTACGATACTGGGGAATCGAACGATCTCGCACGAATTTGTAAAGATTTTTGGTTTCACCTATTATTCCACTTACATATGTATAAGTACACGCAAAATCTACACGGTGTTCTTCCACACATCCTAATCCGAATTTACCGTGTGCGATACAATTACGCGATTAGCAGTATCACCGTTACTTTATTATAATTACTGTTACAAAAGCTTGATTATTTGGATCGGACTGTAGCAATATATTCACATAACTATCGTCGTGGAAAATAAAAATTCAACGTTTACAATTACAATTACTCACTGTCCTCCTCGATCGTCGATAACTCGATTCGTAATAAACCGTAATAAATACAATAATTTTCATAATAATAATAATAATAATAATAATAATAATAATAAACAAATAATAATAATAGCAGTAGTAGTAGTAGTAGTAGTAGTAGTAGTAATAGTACTAGCAGTAATATTAATAATCACCAGTGTAACCGTAGCCGTTACCACTGTCTCTGGCATCGTCGTGGACGTCACGGTCGTCGTCGTCGTCGTCGTCGTCGTCGTCGTCGAAAATAAAAGTCTTTCGGTCGCGTAGCTTGGTTCGACTACTGTACAGATATTGCCACAAAACGTGTCGCTTTGGAATAGCGCCTATTCCGCTCGTTCGAGCTTCACCCCCGGGTGTATACGTTCCTCGTGAAACAGACAACGCTCGTGATTCTTTCCCGTAAGGCGCGCTCGACTGAGAAAACGTAACGCCGCCGAGCGGCGCGTCGCCGATCGAGGGGAACGCGCGTCGCCGTCGGAGACGACCACGTCGACGACCTCGTTCCCTCCGCGACGAGCAAGAAACGAAGGAACGCCGAAACGAACGATCGTCGTGGAAACTTTTGCTTTGCCCGTTATTGCCGTTTTTCCTTCTTCTTCTCCTTCTTCTCCTTCTTCTTCCACAGCGAAATTTCCACGGAAATGCAGAACAGCGCGCATGTATACGTGTAGAGAGAGAGATTTCTATAGATGTTATCGCTCGGGTATTCGTCGTCGCGCAACGGCACGACGATCGCGCGATCGCACGATTGCAGAAAAAAGAAAAAGAAAAAGAAAAAGAAAAAGAAAAAGAAAAAGAAACAGAAAAAGAAAAAGAGAAAGAAATTTTACCTAAGGAACTAACTATCTAAAGACAATCGACAAGTATGACCACGAATCATACGCTTGGTCGTGGTACTCAATCGCCGTAATCGGAGCAAATCAATTGCCCTGTCACAGGTTTCGAAGAAACCGACGCGGGGGTGGGTCTTGCGATCGGCGATACTCGACGCTCGTTTAAAATACGCCGGTGGATTCCTCCGTTTTACCCCGTTCCCGTCTTTGCTTTCCTTTTCACCTCTTTACTCCCGCTTTTACTCATCCGTGTTTGCTTTTACTTCTTTACCTCTGAAAAAGATCTTAGAAAGTTTAGCGTTAGAAAATATCGGTGGCTTACGAGCGCGCGAAAACGATGAGACAAAAGCACGCATTTCGTGTCGCATATAAAAATACACAATGTTCTCGTTCGACGATTAAACGCGTAATCACGGGAAAATCGAAATTCGGTCTGTGAAAAGGGAATGCTCGAGCACTTGTAATTTGCGACACCCTGTCCACACGTCGGACGCTTTTGGTATTACGTAGAAAATTGAGTTGGTTTCGATCGACGATCGGAATCGATTAATCGGATCCTCCCTTCCTCTCCCGCTCTTTCACTCTACTTCCTGTCGCGTGACGCTTTCCGTTCGCGCTACCCTCCGCGTTCCGTTCACCGCCAAGTAACAAGCTGGACGACGAATAAAGTCTTCCTCTCTTTAAACGGCGGCAGTAATGAAAAAAACACGTAGGACGAGCGTGAACCGAGAATACACGTTTCGGGCAGTTTAATCAGCGATTGCTCCTTTCCACCGTGTCGTCGTCGCCGTCGTCGTCTCTTCTTCGTCCCCACACAGAGGGCGGAGTGATGGTGGTGGTGGTTATCTCGGGTCGCGTGACTTTCGATCGAAAAGAAGGGTTGCAGCGAGGGTGGGGGAGAATTAGGTTAGGAGAGGGAAGAAAAAGGGAAAGGTGGCGAACGAGCAGAAGAAGTTTCGACGACTGGGGACGAGTGGGGACGAGTGGGGACGAGTGGGGACGAGTGGCGCGAACGGAAGGCAGGGCGAACCACGTTTCCCTCGATCGCGGAAACCGGGTTGCTCTCGAGCGCGCAGGCTCGATTCGTAGTTTTCTAATTGAAGCTCGATCGCGGGGAACGACGTTCGTTGCGAACGGATACGCGTTTTCCTATACCGGAAGGGATGCCCGGAAAGCGAAGCAAGAAGACCGAGCGAAAACAACGACGAACGTCTTTCCTGTAATACTTTCCTGTCGCCTGTAACAACGCGTTCTCGCAGACGCGCGCTCGTTATGCCTCGTACATGCTCGGAGCAAACCACCCGGTACACCTTCCTCCCGATACCGATTGATCAACCGTCTCTCCCACGTCCTTTTCTTCCGCGCTTCTCTTACTTTTCGCTCACTCACTCGCCCTCTCCATTCTCTCTCTCTCTCTCTCTCTCTCACAGACCCACTCGCACACACGCTCGTTCTCTGGATCTCGTATTCCCTCTTCGTACACACTCTTGTCCAACGTTTCTTCACGCATTCTCTCTCTCTCTCTCCCTCTCACGATCTGGTTTCATTCGTTTCGCGACCTTTCTGCCTCGCTCGTTTTCTTCTTTGTCTCGAACGAAAACGACGCTTCGTTTAACGCGCATACGTCTCTCCCATGGACGTGAACGGTTTCTATTTCGTCGCTTCCCTTCTTTACATTCCCGCGAAATATATTTATATGTATGTATATATTATGTACGACAGATTAGACAGTCTAGGTGCGTCCTCGAGGGAAAAGCTGGTGGCAGGGCTCCTCCGTGTCTACCGGGAACCGGCGGTTTCGGACGTTTGAGCCACCGTCGTGGGATTGTGGCTCGTCTCGTACTCCATCACTTCCTGGTAGATTAGCTCCTTCCACTGGTCCACCGTGTGCTCCCTCTCGTCCACGCTATGATCGTACGGGCCTGGCGCAGGCTGCGGCAAACGTGAATCTTACAATCGTTCGGTCCCTGTCTCTCTCTCTCTCTCTCTCTCTCTCTCTCTCTCTCTCTCTCTCTTTCTCCACGAGAGAGAGAGAGAAAGCGAGGAAAATCGGTCGCCGATCAATACTCTTCTTTTCCCTCTGCTCCTCGCCTACCCAGTTACCACATGTCCCTCTAGGACAAGCGATATCAGAGGGCAAAGACAAAGAAAAGATAGAGAGAAGGAGAGCGCGATGGTAACGGGATTAACGACGGATCGACGACACTTACGGCATTGACTTCGTTGTCGTCGTACCACACGTTTATGTAATTGTGCATCAAAGCCTCGTCGACGGAGATGCGCCGCTCGGGGTCGATGACGAGCATGCGCGACAATAGATCCCTGGCTTGACTGGCTGGAAAACAGAAGCAAAAGGGAAAGAAAAAGAAAAAGAAGAAAAGGAGCGTGAGATAGATAGATAGATAGATAGATAGATAGAGAAGCGGGAAAGAGAGGGAAAATGCAACTAGATCGGGCCGCTCACCTTTCAATCTATTGTGCTCCGACGAGTCCGCTGGAAAAAGAACGTCCGGGAATAACCTGTCGAACGGATATCCCGGATACCGTGGCCTGTTCTCCACGTAGTTCCTCACCGTCGGCTGCAGCCGCTGCATAAACTCCTGCGCCGGCGTTCCCAGTTGCTCTGGAACAGCGGCAACACGACCCGCCGGCCCTGGTTAAACCTAACCCGCGAACGCGGCACGTTCCTTCGTTCGCTATTCCAACCTACCGATTATCTTGTTCCACTGGTCGATGTGATCCGTGCCGGGGAAGAGCACACCACCTCGGATCATTTCGCCCATTATACACCCCACTGACCAGATGTCCACGTTCTCCTTGTAGCCCATCCCGAGGATCACCTGCGCATAAATAACACCGAAAGATCCAGCAACGCGCGTCCCTTTGCCACCTCGCCTCTTCCTATTCCTACCTCCGGCGCCCTGTAATACCGCGTCACCACGTACGGCGTCATCATAAAGGTAGTCCCGGCGGTCCTCGCCAGGCCAAAGTCGAGGATCTTGAGCGTACAGTCGGCCTTCACCACGATATTGCTCGGCTTTAAATCCTACACACGAGTAAACGGGCCTTTTACAGGCGTTCGATTCGGACGCGGGAAAGAGAGCCGGTTAGCTGAGGAATCGTCGTATCTGCTCACCCTATGAATGATTCCGGCCGAGTGTAAGTGCTTGATGCCGCACAACATCTGATACAGTAGATAGGACGTGCGCTCGTGATCCAGATCCATCTGGATCACCTGGCACAGGTTCGCGTCCATGAGCTCCATCACCAAGTAGACGTCTTGAAACTCGTCCAACGATCGTTGCGGCGTGAACGCGTTTAACAGACCGATTATCTGCAAGCGGAGGAAGAGAAAACGTCACGGTGACACAAGAGGTAGAGCTATTACCGTCCGATTCACCCCGGAAAGGAAAGGAGAAAGAAGGGAGAAGGAAGAAAAAAACGAGACACTTACGTTTTTATGATTGACCAGCTTCATCAGCTTGAATTCCCTGTAGGCCCTCTTCGCGTGTGTCACGTTCTGAAAAGGTCTCGAGAGCTTCTTGATCGCGACATTCTGCGCGGTGACCGTGTCGTACGCCGCGCTGCAACAGACGCACCCACACACGAACGATTCGAGATCGATCGAGCGAGTCGAGCCTCAGGCCCCGGACATAGTCCACGCACATATCCACTGGATATCCCCGCCGCTTTTAATTGCGCTCCGATTACGTAGATAGGACGAAACGAAGGTGAAGGTAACGGTAACGGTAACGGTAACGGTTACGGTAACGGTTACGGTTACGGTTACGGTGCCCCCCCCCACCCCCACCCCCCTTTCCCTCCCGAAAGCGGTGGAGCGCAATTAGAAAGACACGGAGATCTCGTGGCACGCGGAAACTTACCAAACGATCCCCTGTGCACCGGAACCGATCGGCTTCAGGTTCTGGTACCGCTTGAGAATGGTGAATCTGGTGTCCCCGACTTCGACCGTGTAAAACATGGCGGATAGCCGGGTTGTCATATCAGGCCCCAGGTAAGGCATGCGCCTCGGTGCTCGCCTCTCCTGCTGCACCTGTACCTGCACCTCTCCACCGGCCGAGCACTCCTGGTGCACTCGACGAGGACTTACGCTCTTAGCCACTTTGGATGCGAGTTTGGGCGTACCTGGCCGAAAGGAAACCTAATCTCTTCGCGTGTCACGTGCTCCCGCCACCGGCGACACGCCGCGCCGCTCTGCTCGCTTCTCACCCGCCGCGGATTCGTCTGCGACAGATTGATTAACCGATGTAACAACCGATCGTCGCGCGTTCCACCAAAACCGAACGCCCTCTGCTTTTCCACCAGATCGAAAGCGGCGAAAAAACTCGATGGCGAAACGCGAAAGTGCGCCCTGAGAGAACGCGCGAGAACGAACGCCGTGGTGTCGAGTCGCCTAGGAACGAGGTGGTGAAGGAAACCTGCTCCACCAGAGGGATGAGAAATAAAACGTCCCTCCCTCTGAATGGGAATTGAAAGGAAGAAAGTGAAACGGAAAAAAGGGCTGGAGAAAAGGGAAGGCAGGCAAAGAAGCTTCGCTCTGGCTCGAATAATATAGGTCAGTTAGGGGCTCCCCTTTCTTCGGCTGGAAAGAACGGCAGCACGTAGAAAAGCACCATCTACCGTCTCCGGCTACCTACGTCTCTTCCCTTTACCCTCCTTCGCATTCCATTCACATTCGCCCGTTTCCTCACCTTTCCCTCCCCTTTCTCGTGTCGCCGCTGCCTGCCTGGCTTGTTTCAACCGAGCTCCCAGCTCCGCGAATGCGACAACCACGAGCGGTTCGTTCGATTCGTCGGGAGAGGAGATCGGTGAGGTCGAATCGCGAGCGGATCATCCTCCAAAGTTTCAGCGTCTCGGTCGAAAATAGAAATTGGAGCAAAGTCGGGCAGACGTTCTCGGCCGCGGCAAAGAGAAAAAGAAGAGGAACGCGTCCGCTGGTCGAAGAGTTTTCGTCGCTCGGCCAAAATTAGAGGAGGGGAAAAGAAAGAGTGAGCGTGCGAGAGAGAGAGAGAGAGAGAGAGAATGTAGACGGGAGAGTGGCGTGTTTGCGCGCAAGGAACGGGGCAATTTCTTCTGCTACCTCGGGATTCCCCTGATTATTTATAGAGAGCGTCGCAGACGCAGACGCCGACGCCAGCGGCGTCGTCGGACTAGCGCGACTGCCAGCTTTCTTCTTCTCCCTTCCTTTCTTTCTTTACTTTTCGCGTCGCGTCGCGCTCGCGTCTGCGTCCTGCAACCACCGCCTCCTTTCTCCTCCCGTTTCCTCCTCCACCTCCTTCTCATCCATCTTCTTCTTCTTCCTCCTCTTCGTAGCCTTGTTACAATTAGCCGTTCGTCCGTTGGATGAACCTTTCGCTCGCCACCTGCTACCACCCTACGCAGTCCCGTTCGAAACTCGCGCGAAACAGATTCGAGGAGAAACGTCGGGATGTATATACATATGTAGTCCATCGGGAAACAGGGGCGATTCGACGGTCACCGGTTTTCCACTTTTCTTGGCCTTGTCGTAGCGAGCATTCCTTCGGTTTCGCTACCACCTTGGACCGTCTCCAACGCTAGCAGGCTAACTCGACCCCCAACCGCTCGGCCAAATTCGTTAAATCGTTCTCGCGCCGGCATAATTCACGGGATAAGAAGGATTTAAGGGAGGCGAGATTCGAGTGCAAGACACGTATAGCTAGGGATTCCGCGCGGACAGCTATGATTCATTCGGCGGGAAAACCGTTACGCCTCTTCCCTTCTGGGAACGACGCGAAATCCCGATCCTTTTCGAATATTGCCAGGACTCTGCCCACCGTGTGTCGTTACTCACCATAAACGAACGGCCATTGTGAACGGTGAACGAGAAACAGTTGGATCCGAAGCGAGGAAGATCTGCAATCAGAGAAGAGAGGTCGTCAGTGTCGTCGAATTAGAAGGTTCGAGGCGCGCAATTTCCACGGCAACCGAGACATTCTTCAGATCGTTCAAATTGCCGCGGCAGAAGGGTTAACTGAGCGTAACTTGGCACCGCGGGACTAGTTAACGCGATTTCTCACGGTCGTCTTTCTCTTCCGCGTTTCACGGACTCTTAACGTGTGCTACGGAGGCAAAAGGGGTCGAAGGATTTTCCGATCCCGCGACATCAGATCGTCGAAGTCGTATCGTGCTATGGTATCGTGCACGTTCAGAGGGGCAGGGACAATCGATGGGGTGAACGAAATACGTAGGAACGAAGGGAGAGGGTTCCTGCTGAGCGCGTTAATTGCCGTGAAAAACGTCGTCCATCTATTCGACGTTACGCGTCACTGGACTTCCCCCCGACGGCCGGTCTCTTCGATTTCCCGCAAAAGAAGAAATCTCTCTTGCTTTTCCGAGAGACGAAATCGCGCGACAGCCTGGACAAGTCTCGGACCACCTTTGATCCGGCAATTAGCTTTGCCGAGGAACCTACCATAGAACTCTACCATCCCGCTGGTTCTCCTGCTTCGCTTTTTCTTCGCCGCGTCGCCACGTCGCCAACGTGGAAATGGAAGTAAATTGGAGCGGAAAAACTCGTTTTAGCGAACAGCAATCGAGAATATCGCGTTACCGCGTTCAACTTCAACCCCCTCCCCATTTGTCGCACCTAGCCAACCACCGGAAGTGATTTCTTTCTCGTCGCGAAAACGCGATTTACCGTCGAGTAACAACGAGGTTCGCAACGACGTTTTCTTCCTCCTGGAAGAATAGAACACGTCGGCGCGGTAGGACGAGCACCCTCCTCGAACCCAAGCTGCGTCACACCGTTTCCCTAGGCTTCTCTCGCATTTCGTGGGGAAAGATTAGGAAACAGCTGGACGGTCCGTTCCCGATGGAACGTGTTCCGCGATGCTGCAGCTAGGTCACGGGGCGCTCTTAAATGCACCACGGTATCTCGCTGTACAGAATCCACCTCGTTCCCCAGACAGCTAGCAGGAGCCAAAAGGAACGAAGCGGGAAAGCGGGAAAGCGGGGCAGAGTAGCGCGCATCCGCCGATAGTAGAGCCGCGTCGCGCCGCATCGGGGTGAGCTGGGAGACGGCTGTGAACAGTGGTAGCCGCGAACGTCGATTCGGATATTAGATTTCCTCGCCACCGGCGAACCAGCGTGTACATATTTCCCAGTGGACGATGCTCCGCTCCGGTTTCCCTCGCGCCGCCCCTTTCCTCCCCTTCCCCCTTATCGCAGCGACCAAAGTAATTGCACCGAGTACCTGGATCATCGTCGTTCATTTCTTACCAGCATACCGGACCCGTCGCCGTTTCAATTCGTTCGAGCCAACCGCGTCGAGTCCAGGCATGGCCAAGTATGTAGGTAGAGGTATTCACCTCGAAAACGTCGCCCTACTTTCCATCGACCCGCCGGGAATTGCCGGGAATTGTCGGGAATTGCCGAGAATTCTTCGAAGCGCATTCCGCATCGGTAGAGAATCGCGAGAGTAACGCTACTCACGCGGCATTGAAACGGCGAGTATCGTATACCTAACGCCAACCGAAGCGGTAAGCTTCCCCGAATGGCTCGTCGCCACCCTTGGCTTCCCTGCCTCGGATAAAAAGTTTCTCGCGATAAATTCCGCCTCCGCCTACCTACCATTCTGCGAGCTATGTGACGCGAAACCGCGTTTAGAAATGCGGCGGCGGACATTCGGACGAAAAGCGCACCAGACGTTCGTGCAAGGAAAGGTGGAAAAACGTCAGGAAGAAACGTTGATTCTCCCGTGAAACGACTCGAGCCAGTAGGATAAGCAGGGAGGTTCAATGGACTCGAATGGACTGGTGAATGCCGGTTTTTTCGTCGCAAAGAAATGTCTAGGGTCTCACGGCGCGTTCGACCATTCTCGATAACTAGAGAGTAGAGACTTCAGCAAGGTTTTCTCCCCGTCGTTCGAGACAGCTGGAGGGATACGTGTAAATTCGTTTTGGCTAAGAGAGGGGGCAAAGACTTTTCAGCCCGGGACGATTCGTTGTCGAAGGTAAATTGGTCCCAGGGCTCGTCGCGATAATTCATTTCGATCGGTACGTCTCACCTCCGCGAGTACCGCTGGTAATTACCGTGGCGCGCACGAGGTTTACCAGAGGAGCGGAGGGAGGTCTAACAGTGAGGAATTCGCAAAGTTCGTCGACCGAAATTTCACCAAGACGCGAATAATCAGTCTTGGCGGCCGGGCCGAGCCGGGCGAAATGGCGCGTGAACGTCGAGTAGGATCGGTGGACGATTCGGAGCGGAATATCGGACGGACACCGTGTCACCGGTAGACGTGTTTCCGCGACGACGGTAATTGGCCCCAGACAGACGCGGATCCGCGCAAAACTTTGTCTGCCCACCCAGCTCGCATCCGCCACCACGGCTGGTCTCTCTCTCTCTCTCTCTCTCTCTGCACCTTAATGTACATACGTGCATTTCATACTCCAGGCTGGTGTGGGTGAGGTTGGTTCTTTCGTTCGTGGTAATTCGCCCCGGACTCGCGTCTGCCACCGCGATCGATACTTTCGACGAGAACGGATTCCCGTTTCGCCGCCTAACGCACCTCCACGTCTGCCCCCCACCCCTCTCTCACTCTCTCCCTCCTCCCCCCTTCGAATAGAGCACTCCTTTCTTTCCTCCCGATCGGAGAGCGTCCCGAAAGGCGGAGGACAAAGTTTTCAAGCAAGGTTCTCCCGTTCGACGGGAGATTCGTGCCCGAGAGAAAATATCTCGGCGGTATCGTCGTTTGCGGACGGGGAGACGACAGGTGTCTGTGGCCCTTTTGTAGAAACGGGAACTCGTTGAGATACGGGACGCATCTGGCTCTCACGTGCTCCGAAATGCGAGCAAAGAGAGCGAGGAACGAGGCTGTCGACTATTTTTCGCGCTTAAATCATCGACGCGAGGAGGGGAGCGGGAGGGTGGAAAAATGTCGCATTCGAGACTAAACTTACTACCACCGGCTTGGCCACCGTGTTAATCCCGAAGAAAAGGAAGGAGATTCGGAGAAGGAGAGATGCCACACGCAGAAGACGGGCAAAGCCTCGGGTGCCTCGGGTGTCGCGTGCCGACGCGTCTTCGCCTCGTCCCCTTTCCTCCCTCCGTTCGTTTCTTTCGCTCCTCCGGTTCGTTCCCCGACGAGTTATGCAACTCGCGAGGTACCCACGACGACGTATCACGCGCCCGTCGAGGAATGCCGCTAATTGACCGAAAATAAATGGCCGCGTTGAACGACTTCTTTCTCTCCTCTCGGCTCCGCGAAACTTCGCCCTTCGCTCCGCCCCCTCCGTCTAGGATTCGTGCAGCGGACGAGCATCGCCGTTTCAAAATCGAAACGGCCTCGTTGCCGCGATGTAGACGTTACGAGGCCGCGTCTGCGTATATTTTAAAGATAGCTCGAGGATACGGTGACAGCGAGACGAACGCGGGCCCCGTCTGTCTCCGATAAGTCCGGATCTATTTAGAGAAGGTGCGTGCACCCCTCTTCGAAAGAAGAACCAAGTCTAGACCTTGAAACGAGAGTTTCACGCTTTTTCTCGGATGCCATCGCACCGGTCTCTGCCCTATTTCAGGGTGCTTCGCCGCGAGGAGACGTCGCGATTTTCAGGTTCTCCGGTCCATCCTGGGGATGCACGTAGACGAGCGTCACGTAGAACACGCCGAACGGTTCTCTCCGTTGAGAATTCCGCGAATCAAACGGAACCCGTCGATTTCGCAGCTGTCACGTTTCTCTTTCTGCGAAATGCTCGTCACCTGCCGGCAAAGACCTCCTCCTCCTCCCTTCTTCTCCCCACCACCGATCCCCCGAAATAGGATCGATCTCTTTGGAAAGGACGTTGCACCCCTGTCCGTACCCGTCTCCTCCGTTCGATCGCGACGATTTCGAAGGCCGGCGAAGGAAGAACAAGGTAAAAGAATCCCGTTGCCGTTGCTTACTTCCTGCTCGAAGACTTTGACTTTACTTGAACGGTGGTGTGGCGCGGCGGCGCGGCGAGAAAAAACAGCGGCGGTCGTGTCAGCGGATTTACGAGCACGAGCGTCCGCGTAGTTAACGCTGGAGCGATAAATCAATGCGTTTACCCAGCCTCGGCGAGGGATGGACGCGCCTCGTAGATGAACCGAGGCGATATTTATGCAACGAACCGCTCGCGTATCCATGGCTGGTTGCGTCGCATGCACGGCTGCGTTCGCAACAGAGCCCTACCCCCCGCGTTACGGTTCTCCACTCTACACGGACGTGTACCAACCATACCTTCTTGCCCCATCGGACACGTCCTACCATTCTACATCCTCGCCTTTCTGCCAATTTTATTCCTCTAATTTCCCACGGAGGCGCATTTTTCCGAGAAAATAGTTTCACCGCTGACAAGCCGAAGGTGGAATTTTCGTTTAAATTCGTCGCGACGTTCCTGCGTCGTCGATTGCTCTCCGTCGTGCGAGAGAAAGGGTCGAATTAGGCGACGAAAGGAAAGAGGAAAGAGGAAAGAATTCCCGATTACTCTGCGCGCACGCGGCTGTCGACGAGTTCTCGGTGATTCGCGTCAAACCTCTTCTCCTCCTCTTCCCCGCTCTTCACCTCGTCCCTTCCGGAATCTGGGATGATCCCTCATCCTCCTGCCGGTCTTTTCAGCCGAGCAAACCGTTCCTCCCTTCCCGCCTCCTGTGTAACGGGGCTGCTCTCGCGTACGGGCTGCAAATCACTCGAGGCTCAGCTTCGCGAATTAACCACCGCGGGAGAAAGAAGAAGGGTCCGTCTATCGTTATTATTGGCTCGGGTTAATCGAAAGCACGCCATTACGGGGAAAAGTGAGAAACCATCGGCGAACCGAGAATGCGTGCCGAGAATTCTCCCGAAAGAAGGCTGGCTGCATTTGTTCGCGGCTTCTTCTCTCGTTTTCTGACGATTGATGATCTTAACAGTTTCGACGAAAAATATAGGCACGCGTTACGAACGATGGAAGTCGTCGCGACGCTCAAGTGTTGCGACACGGTAAGATGCAAAGGTGTGTACATAATAGGGGGATAGTAGATCGGTAAGACGAAGGAATCGCGAGAGAACCAGGGACGAGTCTCGGCTAGACTCGAAATCCCCGGGGATTTCGAGCCGCGGAGGCATCGTTAAAAGAGTCTCGAGTGCATACCCCTTTAATTTAAAATGCAAATTTTTTGCCGAGAAAAGGAGGAAGGGAACGTGAAAAGCCGAGAGAGATTCACGGGCGAGAAAAACTTTTCTCCAGCCGTTCGACGGGCGACAAAGCGGGTCCTCGGCGTACCCCTGTCTCCTTTCTTTCGATAACGCCGAACTCGATAGTCGAACAGCCCCGAAGGTTTTGCCCGGGGAACCGCCGGAAATCTCGACGAAAACCTCCCGCTTTTAACGCGTCCACGTAACCACCACCAACCACCGTCCACTTCTCGCTCCCGCTATCGAATTTCGATACTCTCAGTTCCCAGTGGCGCCTTTGTCCCCAGGTTCAACGAAATTCCATCGAGAATTCCGCTCGAAAGAAGGACAGAAGTTAATTCTGGTTCGGGTAACTCGGTCGCGCACCGACAGGAAGCGTACCGTCGTCGGTGGCAGCGCAGATCCGCCACATAAATCGTCCGTCGAGGAGACGCCGACGCCGCCGCCGACGCCGCCGCCGACACCGACGCCGCCGCCGCCGCCGTCGGACGATGAAAGATACCTAGCAAAACATTCGCGGTTACAAGTTGGCCGTGCGATACGCAGGCGTTAAGCGTTTACGCGCAACATCCAGCGGCGAGATTTACGCTTATCTCAGCCTACGATCACGCTCTCTTCGTTGCCTTTCGATTTACGAACCAGCGAAACATCTGCGCGGCCGTCCGTCGAACTCGTCTCGAACTCGGGGAGAAGAAGCAGGAAACGAGGGACGCGTGCCACGTCGCAGAGGAAGCAGAACAAGAAGAGAGAGCGTGTCCTCTTTGGCCAAAGATTTCGCGCGGCGGTGGTGGCACTTCAAAGCGAACCTGCCGCTCGTTTCTCAGAACGCTTTGCGAACCGTCGCGCGTCGCGAACCTCGGCCGCTTCATTTGCTGGATTTAGAATGAATTATCGGGGTATTAACGCATCGCGGAACGAATAATGCTCTCGCGGCTGATGTACGACCACGTATCGCGTTCCTACCGGCCATCTCACAAACTCT
This sequence comes from Anthophora plumipes, assembly GCA_951804975.1. Classification (NCBI taxonomy): domain Eukaryota; kingdom Metazoa; phylum Arthropoda; class Insecta; order Hymenoptera; family Apidae; genus Anthophora; species Anthophora plumipes. The sequence goes on from OX638114.1 coordinate 26,048,442, forward strand.
CCCTCTCTTTTCCTTTCCCTCCAACCCCCCGTCGAGTCGCGCGCCTTTACAAGATACCCGAAGGAAACCTCCCCGAATCGATTCTCCGTGTTCCCGTTTGCGTTTGCGTTTGCGTTTGCGACACCTGAAACACGGAACGGTGTAACGGTGCCGGATAACAAGCGTTCTGTCCGCGAATCGCGCCGATTCGCGTATCAACTAACTCGACTACTCTCGCCATTCGTCGAACCCCCTCGACGGCGACTGCGCGGCGTCAAGTTCCCCGGGAAGAACGTGTCTAACCAGAGAGTCACGCGTGTCGCATTCAGCTGCTTTCCGCAATTTCGCTGTTGGCGAAATCAATCCTATCGATCTTACGCCGAGACGCAAACATTCTCGATAAATCAAGAGAAGAAAGGAAGAAACGTTCGTGGAGATTGTTTTGGTTCCATTTGACAACCGCGCTCGAAGGGATGGTTTTTCGCAGTTTACGTAAAATGATTACCGGCAACCTCCTTTTTCCCTCTCGCGACTATCGATTCTGTTTATTTATAGCGAGAGGGGAAAACGGCGGTAGTCCCGTTGCTCCTCGAGCTTGTCCCACGAACCTCCAATTAGAGCTCCTTCCTCTCCCGAATCTTTCCCCCGACACGTCCTACACAGCATGGAGATCGTTTGGAATTGTGGGAAAAGTTTCCGGCTCGACGATCCTTTCGGCACCCGCCGCGCTCCTTCTCGAGGATTTCGCATACATAGGTATCACCGGCGAGCGACTCGCTTAATTGGCAATTTCGAGTTAAGCTAATTGTTCGAAACCACCTGAAACCGCGGGAAGGGCGCGCTGTCGATAATCGGATGTAATCCGTTTCGAGGGGTGGTGACGTAGCGATCGTGGCTTCGACGGTTCGACGATTAACCTTTGATATCGGTCGGTACCTTTGATTCCGGCGTAAAAATTTCACGCGAAATCGCAGCAAATCTACCTGACAACGCTCGTTGGTCAATTTCATTGAGCAGCTTTACGACACGCTTTGCGAAAACGTCGAGACGATAAGCACGCCGCGTCGCGAAACGAAGAGAATCGTCGACAGCCGCGTGTGGTAGACACCCGGGTGATGGGGATAGAGTAACGACGTTTCAAACGAGACGGATCGAGCGGCAAGGTTTTCGTCGACCCACCTGTAGTTTGGTGGGAAAGGAGAAAGTCGCTCCGAAAACGTCTCAAGATTTATCCGTGAACGATACGCCGAGAAATGAAGCTGGAGCAGCGCGATGGTTTTCGGAAATAAATCGAGAGGGCAGAACGAACGAGACCCTAACGAACCGCAAAACTACCTAGCTACGTAAACGGAAAAATCGATAGGAGCTATAGCCCGTGAGGGGGATACGAAAAATTCGGGCCTGCCTGCCCTTGCAGGTGCTGCCCTGAAAGTAGCTGCATGGTGGAATCAGGGATAATCTCGGGATGCGAGGTATCGCGAAGCGTGATAAATGGTCTCGAGTGCTCGTGTGACGGGGGTAGAGCTCGTCGAGTTCGAAACAGCCGTCGAGTTAACCTGGAAATTTTCCGAAGAGAACAGGTGGCGGGGAAGGCAACGCGTAACTAAAACCCTCGGACCTCCAGAGCCGTGGACAGGAGGGTGACGCGTTCCCGAGGGTACGACAAGCTCACGGAGGTATATACGTTAACTTAACCGAGAGACCCGTGCCTACCGCACGAATCGTCCTTCTTCGCAAGCCCGGCCATAGCCAGCCACCGTTCGATAACGATCCGCGGTCTCGTTGTAACTCGGAGACGCGAAATAGGGGCGGAAAAGCCTCGCAACCGAGCGGAATAACGCGCAGTTTAGCAACTCACACGGCAACTACCTCCCTTATCCAACCAGCGACTTTCCATAAATCATAGCAGCTCGCGAAACCGCTGCGCACGCATACAAATGAGAATGCAAACAAGTATACCGACTCGTTCTATCTCTCTCCCTCTTAATTCTCCTAATTCTCCAAGGGACGCCGCGACGGCACATGCTCAGAAAACGCGCGCTCATCTTTCCGCCCTCTGTCCCCTTCTCTTTCCCCCGCTTCCCTCTTCTCTGCCTACCCCTCTCGATATTACCTCGAATATCGTAAACTTGGCTTACGCCGCCGCCGGCAGAGTTGCTTCGATAAGCGGAAGAGTGCGTTCGTTTCCTGGCTCGAATCTCTTAGCCTGCCCCTTTTTGCCGTCGTTAGACTTATCTCTATACGCGCGGCGCCTCTACACGAGGGGGCAAAGTTAATGTAGATCGACTCGGTTGCTGCGGCGGTGGCTAAAGACAATTTACACCGACTTTCGACTCCAAACTCTATTTCGGAGGAGAACGTCCTAGAGCACTCCCGCTCAATCGAATACTCTCTTCGACTCAACTTCTCCTCCGAATAACGAGGTTTAGAGGAATTTAGTAGGTGATAACTAGAGCTAACGTATATTTACTCCCTACCTACGAAGAGTGTCGCGAGGTGCTTCTGTTTCGGATCGAGCAACCTATCGATCGCTCCCCGCTGGATGCTACGGAGCTATTTCGTCTACAGCGCCGTAAAGTTGCCGCCGCTGAGCAGACGAGGAATGTTTCGATTAAATTTAGCGACGCGCGGCTGCCTGGAAAGCAGCTCCGTTGGGAAGAAGCGTGATCAATTCGATTCCCGCCTGAGGAATAAGTAAAGAGGAGAGGCAGGAGCCCCTCGGGTTAGGTTTACCAACATTTACGGAAGTGACGAGTATTTGGTCGAATTTGATCGATCGTAATACCACCTCGTGCATCATTATGCAGACTTTAGATACTTGCGGACGTGTCCAAGTTGTTGGAAAAATTCGAAGGAAAGAAGCGAAAGATCGGTGGAAAATGCAAGGAGCGTGTATCGCCGGTATCGTCGCTCTTCTAGACGCTACTCGATGGGAAACAACAAGTGCCTAGCCACATCGATCTTCTTCTAAGCGACCTGAACCGTCGAAGAATCGCGCATTCGTAGAGTTGCGTACGTATCTCCCGTCGGAAAAGACGATTTATCGCGGGATGTTACGCGTTCGCGACGGTGCCTCGCGTTTCGCATTGCCAACCACGCGAACATGGAGCAAAAGAAAACCGATCGACGTTGGAACAACAGAGGAATCTCCGTAGATATTCCGAGGATCGTAATGCTCGTAGTTGCATTAGGGTGTCGCGACTCGAATAAATTTGCCCCGAGAGAAAAGCCAAGGTGGGTTTTTTAGGGGGCGTAAGCAAGCCGTACACCCTATAAACGAGAGGCAGATAAGGGCAGCCGCGACTAATGCGAGACGTGCTCGATTATTCACGGCCGCTTACCGACGCGACGGCGACGGCGACGGCGACGTCGACGTCGACTTTCTGCTCGACGAGCATCCGTCCTGTCTCCGAGCTCACGCCTGAAGCATCTAATTTATAAGACGAACAACGCCACCCGCCCTCCACGACAATCCCGATCTCCTCGATACCGAATGCCGTAAATCCTAGAAAAACGAGCCTCGAGCTAACCCACGGATACCGAAGCTTTATTCACGCCCGGGGAACCTACTTCGCCTCCATCTGTCGCGAGATCCTGGTCGTTTGTCAGCCCAAATCGCGCATAAATGTACGAGATGACGCGACGCGCCGTAAAGCAAAGGGAGATTATTCGCAACCAGCTAAACGAGCAACGTTGAACAACGATTCTCGCTAGACGCGAAAGCAGTCTTAGTCACGGTTCGGTCGAAACGAAAGCCTGGACGAAAGAAGGGAAAAGGCAGGTGGAGATGTTTGGAGAAAGGGCCACGGGTGGAAGGATTTACGAGGGCTCATCGACGTCTCGAGGCCTGTTAAGGCAAGCCGCCGGTGGGCGAGAAGCTTGACCCAAGGGTTGGTTCTCGTAAGCATCGCGAGCCCCTTCACGCCAACCGATAGAAGTCGTCGTCGTCGTCGTCGTCGTCGTCGTCGTCGTCGTCGTCGTCGTTTGCGAAAAAGCATTACGAGCGGCTATTCCAGCGAAGCTCCATTTCTGCCAAGCATCTTTAATCTAGCTCCTGGAAAACACGCACCGTTTCGCCCCGAGGAAAACCGAGAACCCCTTGGAAAGTCGGGGGAAAGCTATTTTCAGCAGGCCAATCAGCAATCCTTCGTCGGAAACGTTACAGCGTTTTCTGCTTTTGTCACGGGCAAAAATTCCCGTGAAATGCCACAATGGCTGTCGGCGTATGAATCGCGAGAGATTCGCGGAGATCTGGAAAGGCACAGTCGGTGGAGAGAAAACAGCGGGATATCGAAAGCATCGGTGACAATCTGCATTCTGCTTTGGCTAGAGGTTTCACGGTAGAACAACGCGACCGTATCCGCTGGAACGGAGCAAGGGGAGAAGAAACAGTTTCCGCGTGACGGAACGCACCCAAGAGAAAACGAGCCACAAGGGGCGAAAAGGAGCACGCGAGTGCACGCGTGCCTGCCACCGGTTCGCTTCTGCCGAGTTTCAAACCCCTCTCGAGTATCGTCGCTTACGATTATGTGTCCCAACCGGAGGAAACGAATCGCTACAGATTAGCCCGGCGTTAAAGTTCCCAGAACGAACCCTCCACCACCCAGGCCGTGGTGAAAGTTTCGTTTCCGTTGCTCGAAAGTACAGGAAGAGGAGGAGAAAATTGGAGAAATTTCGAGATGCGGTAACCTTCGAGTACCGGTGAGAGATTATCATCGCGTCACGGTTTTACCCGATCGACGAGCAGAACTCGATGTGGCGGTCCTCGATCGTATCCCGATAGCCTAGTTTAACGACGTGTCGCCACGCGAGGCACGCGAACTCACAATTTCGCATTCTGTCGAGTCGGTTCGGATAATAAAACGCGCTGCGAACGATCTGCAATTGCGTTGCTCCGTGACCTACTAATCGAAAGCCTCGTGTCGAATCGGGGGTAATCGTATACCACGGTAATGTCCAATTTTCTCCATTCTTCGCGTAAACTCGGTTAAACGCCGGACCGTGCCTTCCACCAGCTTCGATCCTAATCCGATTCGACATCAGACTCCCAGTACTTGTTGCCGGGAACGATTGTTCCGCCTCGTCGTTCGATCGAGAGAATGCCAGTTTTCACAAGGTAGAAATTCGTGGAGCGAATCGCGTCAACGACGTTTCAAGATGGAAATCGGCACACGTACGCTTCATACGTAGATCAAAGAAACGTTCGAAACGAATCGCGTCGCCGAGAGAATCGGAGAGGAAGTTTCCCTCAAAGCTCTGAGCGCGCTTTCGAGATTACGAACACGCCACGTATGTAGATATCTATATCGCGAGTAAACTAAACGACTCGAGAGAAGAAGCCGAGGAGCGCACAGACGTCCGTTTGCTTACCCTGCGACAACGCCCACGACGACGACGACGACGACGACGACGACGACGACGACGATGACAGCCCGACGACGACGACGACGCTGATGCTGACGCTGACGTCAACGACGACGACGACGACGACGACGACAACGACCACTCGTCTAGTAGTGCACTCTCAAAGCTCCCTGGAACAAAGGGAAATGCTTGGTTAATTTGTGAAAACGCGACGCGATCGCTCGGCAAACATTTTACCTGCAGAATCATTTTTATTCCCGCGGTAGCCGAATTTTTAATTAGCGAAAAATCTCGGGTCTCGGAGCGACGTAAGCGAAAGTTGCAGCTCGACCTACACGTAGCTCCGGAGACTCGCGCGGCAACTGGAACTTTCGCAAACGAGCTATACACACTCGGGTCGAGTGCGCCGACAGCGAAACAGCCATGCCGGTTCAAACTTTCGAGCTTTAGATAGGAAGGCTATTCGGTCTCGCGTCTAATTCACAGAAAACTTTTCCATGAAATTTCCCCGTTTTCAACCGCTTCCCTTTTTATCCCGCTTTTTATACTTTTATGCGCGGTCCAGATTGAAAACGAAAAAGCGGAAATCACCGTTACTCCTCTCTTTCTTTCTCTTCCCTTTTCCCTCTCAACCGACAACGAGGTCGAGGTTCATCCGCTTAGCGAATGTTCAAGAAGAAACCGCGGAATATTTGAAATCTTTCTCCCGCTGCAAGGGGTAAGGATCGAATCGCGGTCGCTTCGATACCAATCCGAGCGGGAATCGGGAATTTCGCGAACCGATGAAACGCGGTAAAACGTCTAACGGGCAAAGAATTGACCGACGAACCGGAGAAACGAGAACGAGCCAACAACGGCGCCACGGTTATTTATACCGAGACGACCTTTGACGACGTCGACGGCGACGGCGACGCTCAATGAAACTCTTTCGCACCGTCAACCAGACGCGGAAGAAGAGCGAGCGCGGGACATTCTCGGTTCCCACGGCGCCGCGACGCCACCCCAAATACCATCCCCTTGGACCGATACTCTCCTCTCTCTCTCTCTCTCTCTCTCTCTCTCTCTCTCTCTCTCTCTCTCTCTCAACTTGCTCCGCCGCGGTATCTCTCTTCCCGATATCCGCGGACGAAATTTTTTCGGTACGAGAAGCGAACGGGTCGCTCGCAGATATTGCGTAACAGAACGACAATGATACACGGATAGATACCTATACTAGGTCGCCGCCAATTCTATTATTATCGATGCATCTCTCAGGCGTGCTAGTTCGTCGCATCGCGTATTCTCGATATTCGAAACATCTCGATATTCGATTCTCGAAGGAAATATTCGCGTCGAAGATAAACGAAGGAGCGAGAGAAGGTGGGATCTAAGAGTACTCCCTTGGTTCCTATCACGAAGGATACACGTCCCGTCGTTAAGAGTTAACGAGGGAAAGATGGCGGCGGGGGTGCGTCGCGTCGAGAAGGAGGAGCGGAAGATCGCGTGCCTCGTCAGCGAAAGCTCGATACTTAATTGAAACTGCCGACTAAGCGAGCGAGGCTTCTGCTTACGCGCGCCGTCGCGATGCCGAGTACACGGATTTTCGCGCGCCTCTCGTCAGTCACCCAACCACCCAACCACCCAACTCCGAATACGAACTGACCTCTTCCTTCGCCCAATATCCTCCTCGCCTCGTTACAAAATCTATAGCTAACATTTTCACCAGATATCTCAAGCATATCCGCAAACATTAGAGAGGTTTCAGCTCCCTCCTTTCGAACGCGTCGTCCAGCCGAATACCGAAAAGCCAATATTTTTCCACGCTTTACGGATCTTTGCCGAGCAAATACGAACAGAAATCGAATATCGTATCCATTTGCTCGGAAAAAGATACTCCGTCGCCGAAGCTTAACCCAGCCGATTCTCGATCCCTTTCGCCCTCCTAGATACCCGAATCGTCTCTTCTTTTTCGTAAGTGAGGATAAGAGAGGAGAGAAGAAGGGAGAAGCTTTAACGAACGACGAGAGGCGAAATTCGAGAAAACTATAACCGCGACCGGTTGCCGCCCGTCTTTCGATAGATACGCAGAGACTGTAGCCGGGAACGTATCCTCCCGCTATTTATAATCGGACGATGCGATCAAAGCCGGGTTATTAATTATCGGGATGGCGATTTATCGTTAACGCGGCAACGAGCTACGACCGAACCGGATAATGTCCGTCGTTTGTCACGCTGGCTCAACCTGACGAGAATCGCCAACCCCGAGAGTAACGAGCGCCGCTTTGCGCTTTTCAAACATTCTCCCTTCCTTCGCGCAACGTTACAGAAATAGGGGAGGATCGAGCCTTCCCCGTTAAATCTTCCAATGCGATTACTCAATCTTCCACGACTGTTTTCCCGAAAGATAGCTATACTCGTCCGTTGCGTGCTTTGCACAAGCTGCGAGAAACGTCTCTGCCGGCAGCTGAAAATTCCTCGCCGTTCCAGAAGACGCCGCGAATCATTTTCCGTGATAAAACGGGCCGCCACGACTAGAGAAGAGAAGGGGGAGCATGGGGGGTGGGAGAGAGGAAACGTCGAGACGGTCGAGAGGGAAAAGCGATAGTAGAGGCAGAGCCGGTAAGCTAGTGCGGATAGTAAGAACGAAGAAGAAAGGGAGGAAGTAGGCGAATGCGGAAACAGCGAGGGAAAGAGGAAGGGAAAAGTGGTAAGAGAGGAGAAAAAACGAGAGAGAGAGAGAAAGCTCCCGGCATTGTACCAATTCACGACGCTAATGCGAAGAGTGTTCTAAAGAACGACGAAACAATGGTGGCACTCCACCGGCTCTGATTCTCCTTTTCCACGACGCTTCGAGCGATGCTCGACGTCCGTGCATGCGCCTTATCGCGGCAAACTCTCCGTTTAAGCTAATGCACGGAATTCTTCGATCATGTCCAGATGAAATTCCATCTGATTTGCATTGCAAACAGCGAACTCATTCGCTGCGACCCCCTACAGGTTACCTCGGTTCACCGGATACGCGCAGGCGAACCGGCCAACCATTTTATACGATTTGGAAGCCGTTTTATCCCCACGGTTTACGAGGGCAGGTCTTTGAATAAAGCAATCGTGAAATCTCACAGGACGCGAAATAGAAGCGGGTACGTATCGAACGAATCTTCTTAGACGCCATCTCGTCTGCTCTTCTTCTTCTTCTTCTTCTTCTTCATTTGCGAGCACGTTAAACGTTGATTCGTTGATTCGTTGTTTAGACGTCGTTTGTATTTCTTTTGCTCCCTGGCGTACAAACACCAGGGCGATGATAATTCCAAGCTATCGTAGGTACAACTCGATCCTCCTTTTTCGACCGAAAATCTCTGCGGTCCGTTGTAACAGTGGAGAGTAGAACTAGGAAGCGTTTCTACGTGAGAAATGACGTTGGCTTTCAAGAAACCTGTCGCTCCGTGAATATTGTCCAAAATTCTACACCTCCATATTTTACCAACGTTCCTTTTTCTTCCAGCTAACGAGCAAAGGAAACGCGGCTTCTCTTCGAGCATTAATATAATCGGGCTAAGCCGTCGAGCTACCATGTCGCGTGTTTAATCAAATTTCCTTGAAGCTGGTGCGCGCAATATACTCGACGCGCTACTTAAACGTTATCGTTTCCAACCTCTCAACGTTGTTATTGCCCACTTCGCGGCGTGGTGCATCGCGTCGCCGCCGTCGCCGTTTCTCCGAGAATAACGAGGAAACGAGGCACGACGCGAGCGACCAACCGACCGACCTCCTTGCCTTTGAAAAACTTTTAGCTCGCGACTTTACAGATTCACCGCTTCCGCGATCCTCTCTGTTTCGCCGTCCGCGTTTCCTCGCCTCTGAAACTTCATCGACCAAAGTCGAAGTAGCCGTTTAACAGCGGAGAAGGATGCTTTTCCAACTTTCAATTCAGCGAGGTTTGAATTTTCAAACGCCACCGTTTCCTGGTTGAACGGCGCCCGTTGAACAACCCGAACTGTGGCAGCCAGGAGGGGCTACTTAGGCTCGGTGGCCGCAAACGAGGACCAATTGGGTACAAGGACGGAATGGCTAAACCGTCGTTGTGAAAATGATTAGCGAGCGACGAGGTTACGCGTAACGCGCCCAAATGGAATTTCAATAGGGGAACTACTCCCACTCTTCCCTAGAAATCCAAGTTACGACGACCGTCGCAAGGTCCGTCGTAAGACGCTATACCACGAATAGACGCTACTTTCCGAAACTTTCACCGCAATTTCCGTTTCGTCCATTCGTCCATTCGCCGTTTCGTCGCGGCAATTTTCCTCTATCGAGACGTCTGCCTTCCCGAAGCGCGGAACTTTTCGCGAGTAGAAAATGAAAGAGGAGATAGGTAAGAAGATAAACACGCACGATCGAAAAGTCCAAAATCGGCCGAACGTCCAACGACGTTCTTACGACTCTCGGTTTGGACAATGGCCAAGGACGCGTTGCTCAATCACGCGTCAACAACGAGAGACTAGCAGGCGAGGTTGCTCGTTCCCGATGCAGCCCCGTGACCGAGCAACGCCGGGAGGTTAATAATTATGCGCGATTACGCGAGGCAAATATTGAGAATCGATGCACGTATCGACGACGTCGGGATCGAATAGGTATAAAAGAGGTCTACTTCGGTGTTTCGAGCATCAATCGATTTTCAACGGGCTTCCAAGCTTGTCATCTACTCAGCAACACCTACAACATGAAGTGCATCGCAGTGAGTAAACGCGTTTAAACTCATTCACCGTCTACCGTTATCTACCATCTTCCTTGGAAAGATTAAGCTCGTCGAGATTGACCTCTCGCCAATTCGCGTTCGAAACCTATCCGTTTCTTCTTCTTCAAAGTGTATACTTTGCTTGAAAGTGACTGGTAGAGATCGTGGATATATGTATAATTTGCCGCCTTGGACGCGTCGACGATGGACGATATCCCCTCCTAACGAATCTAACGAATTTCTTTTCATCAGGCTGTCGTCTTCCTCGCTCTGGTCAGCGTAGCTCTGGCTAAACCCCTGGAAACCGAGTCGTTGGAACCGGCAAAGGCCGCCGAATCGGTGGCGGTGGAACCTGAAAATGCGGCTAGGGACAAACGAGGACTTCTCGTGGGTGCGGCTTACACTGCGCCCGTCGCTTACAGCGCGTACACGGCTCCAGTCGCGTACACCGCTGCCGCCTACAGTTACCCTTACGCTGCATACTCCAGCTACCCGTACTACGCCTCGGCCTACTCCGCACCCTACTACGTTCTCTAATGCCTAACCTAACCTAACCCGTACACCGGCGGCCCACCGGCGGCCCACCGGCGGCCCACCGTCGACCATATTTCGGACCAGCACTGCCCATCCAATCTCGACGACTGCACCGATCTCGACAGCTCCGCCGAGAGCTCTCCAGATTTGATCGAGATGCACGAACAACCACGCCGAAGGATGCTCGCATCCCCCTCTTTACCATCTAACTCCGCAACACCTCTTTGGATGTCAGCACTCCTCTGCGCTTTACTAACAATTCAAAGATATTTAGCTATACGTGTACACGCTGTACCGAGCTGTCTAGAATGAAATACGTATTACAATAAAGTTCGTTGCAAACCATAGAAAAGTTCTCTGCGTACATATCTATGTACATATGTATATCTACAGTGAGAGGCGCTCCACTTATCGCGTGTCTAACAAGACCTACTCCGTTTTTATCCTATTACGTGTCCCACATACCGTTAATGGTGTCACTTCCGAGCCCGATGGATTTCTGAACGATGTACATATGTAGGTACAACGAACGGCCAGCTTCTTCCCCGTCAACGAATCTATCGATCCGATGGATTACTCGAAAATTAGCAAGTCTCGCAGGAAGATGGTGACACGTCGCGAGTCGAAGCGTGACAAAAAGCAACGAAGAGTGAAAAAAAAAGATGGAAAAAAAGAGAATGTAAAAGATTAAAAGGAATCGACATTTCGTCTCTGTAGAAAGAACTCTCGTCTCGTCGTCAAAGTGCACCTCTCCTCTACGTACATAGGTACGGGACATTTCTCAAGCGTCGTTCTACTTTGCGCTTATCGTGTCGCCTATTTCACAGCCAGTCTAGCTTACATACCTGGCTGCGGCGCCCTCTCAGGAACCCAGAACGTTTGCTTCCTTCGAGAACGATTCCTATTCTGCAAGATTCTCTTCGAAATAGCTAAATATCCAGAACACGGGCAAACTTTTAATTGCCAGTGGCAAGTACGGAAAGTACTGTGGAAATACTCGGTGCAAGAATAGCGTTCCGGTATGTCGCATCAAACTGATCGAATTCTATCGTAACACACACAGTGGACGTTGAATTTTGTAAAACACGAATTGTGCTCCAAGTGACACCTCGATTTTTCCCCCCGTTAGGTTCAAGCCACTACGAACTGTCGATTCCCGAGTGGTCAGCATTAGAAACTGTCCCGTCGAGAACGACGTCACGTATAGGTATATATATATAATATATGCCTTGTCACGGACAGATCCATTGCTCAGGCCTATCTATAGCGCGTCATGTTCGACGCGTCGTATTTCGACCGCGACATCTTCGAAAAGTCACATCCACAAGATGGATGTAGAGTGTGTGCACCCTGCGACTCTCGAAAATGGTTAGGTTCGAGACAGCAAAGATAGCCGCCACCGCGTCTGCCGCAGTTGGAACGGAGCTAATGGAGGCAAAGCTGTCCGATGCACAGTAGCGCACGCCTCTCGAGATACCTACATACATACATACGTGCCCCTGCCAATTTCAACTCCGACGAGTAAACATGTCCGAGAGCCTCTCGACGCGTTGCTTCTAATTCTCGCGCGTTGTTTACACGGTAGAACGGTAGGCTGGTTTGTTAGGAGGCGAACGACAGATAAAGTGGTTGATAAAAATTCCCGAGCAACGTCTTGGAATTCGGTGGAAACCAAGTGGGTTACACAGTCGAGCAAATTGACGAAAATAACAGATTCATCTTTTTATCGGCTTCGAAACGCATCGGATGTATGTACGCGAGCATTCTTGGCATTTATTTGCCCGGTGTCGGATAAATAATTGGCAGGGATCTGCGGCGATAAATCGTTAGAGGGAATACAATCCTGCCGATAGAAATGGTAGGAGGCGCCTGTTCCGTCTATCGATCCCGACACCGTTCGACGAGAATAGAGCAAAAGATTTCGATGCCGCGAGGCGTTTTTCGTGCAAGCTTTTTTAAACGACAACTCCTCCCCGTTATCGTCGAACAATGCCTGGAAATCGAAATCGAGACGCGACCAGCCATTGTCGCGTATCGCCGAGCCGAAATTTTTGCGATCGATCGTTCTCGAATTGCTGATTACGAAAAATACTAGATGAGAGAGTTGCAACGATTCTGTTCGTATACACCCTGATTTTTCGATGCAATTAACTTCCTCTGACCGTTGCTGCTGCATGCCCACGTACGAAAATAAAATTGCCGCGTTGACGCAATTATTTCCAAGAGGATTTCTCCGAGCAGAACTCTACGTTCACCTCTGACCGATCTTCTCATGCCAAGGAATTGGAATCCTACTCTCTCTCCTTCCTTTACCCCGAGCCTATTCCTCTACGAATCCTATTGAATTCCGCATCGGGCGAATTCCTCTCACGTCCGAGTACTTTTTAGCACGGATGTCCTCGGTCTCGTGTTCGCTTCTAGTCGCCAGCATGCCATACCGATAATAATTGCGACGATCTTTACCCAACGGGGTCAACCTTTCTTCCTTCCTTCCCTCTCTAGTACTTGTTCCTCCCTCGAGAGAAGATATAGAAAAGAAACGTTTCTCTCTTCTCTTGCACGTTCCACTACCTCACACCAGTCTGCGCTCTTTAGCATCGCGTCTCGCGCTTCTCGCGATATCCAGAGAAATGCCGTGAGATTAAAACGAAGACGGAATAATACTCTTTCGAACTTTTAACGATGTTTAAGATTTCCAGATCGCTAACCCACGCAAGTATCGCGGATCGTGCAAGCTCGTAAATTTTCAGCGACGTGGAAAAGCGGTAACATTTCACGGAAACGTCGAAATAAATGAATCGAGCAACGAGACAGCCAGGGACGAAAACGTAGGAACGATCCCCGTTAACTCTCTGTGATTACATCTAACGTAGGTAGGTATGTACATATATTTGCGCGTGCAACTACATATTATTCAATCTGCGTACGGGCGTCGCGCGTTGCCGCGTGTCCCCGCCGATAGTCGATGAATATTCATTGGTCGAAATAGCGAGCGCCAGGCAAATTCATTGGCAGGGACACGCGACTCTATGTATACGTATATATATATATATACATACATATGTGCACCAGCAGCAAACCTCAGCAGACGCTTTTCATAGGTTTTCCTTGCTTTCTCGGCTGATTTTTCCGTAGATCAAGCAGAGCAGAGCAGAGCAGAGCAGAGCAGAGCAGAGCAGAGATTCCTTGTCAAAGAGTGAAGTGTCGCGAATGTGTTTTAAATGTTCGGTGTGTCGAACGTTACCCCCGGTGGTGGCGTATCGCTTTCGGAGTAGAGCGAGCAAAGAGTTTCGAAGGGTCGATGAAAATAGATCCCTACCGGAGACTTTGTAGAAGCGGCCATCATACGAGACGTGTCCATTAACGAGGAACCGAGCTGTACCCCACGCAAATACGCCCAACCATCCCATCCCACCCCACCCCATTCGATTCACCCATCGTCGGGGCTAATTATCGCGTTTGTGTATAGGAAGCAAACACACGATCCCTTCTAACGGTAATCTCTGTTGCAACGTCTCTATAGAACCGTTGCGAAACACCCGGACCCACCACGGACGACGATACGAAACTGCGTGAACAACTTCTTAGCCAGTTTCCCGATAATCCCGTTCCACGTTTCATCCACTCTTGAAAAACTGCCTCGATTCTTCCATGACCTTCCGGTACTCGATGTTTTGCGCGCAATATACCCGACAAATCCCTCTTTATTGAAATCGATAGAGCGGAAGTAAGTGTGGGTTAGGCGGGAATGCACAATGAAGGCTCTGAAACTCTATACTCGGAAGTAGTTACCTTGTATCGCGAACTATCAAGGTGATAGAATATTGCTAGAAGGTGAAAAACAAATGAAGGAAGATTTATTCGATGGAAGATCACTTGTAATATACATTCTACACTCGTTATCAGGATTACAATCCTGTTACAATGCGCTAAACAATATTTAAAGGAAGAGGTCACCGCCGGTTTTGTTTTTCGCGAAGCTAGAGGAAAGCGGAAAACACCAGCAGCTTTTCCACGACTCGATGCCCTCTCCAGAATCGATACTCCTTTCTCCCAGTGAACGTTATCGCTTCACCTCGACGATTATTCTCCGACAGACGACGCTTAACGGTTTCGAAGAATCGCGCGTGCTCGCGATATCGGAAGACGGGGAAATCGTTTTCAAGTGTGAAAGCGAATGGCGGGTGAACAAATCACAGATACGACGAGCAAAACGGACGTTCTATCGTTACCTTTGAAACGTAGAGATATCATCGAAGACGACACGTATCGTTCGATCGATAGCACTCGCGAGTGTCGAGATGTTGGTCGAAACAAATCCACTGCGTATACGTACCTGAAACAAAAAGGGTACATCGTTTGATTAGTGCAAGGTATCGAAAGGTTGGATAGAAAGAATCGATCGAAAGCAGAGCGAGAAAAGCAGATATGGATCCTCTGGCCTGCAGAAGGGCAAGATGAAGGGCCAGAGAGAGAGAGAGAGAGAGAGAGAGTGAGAGAGAGGGGGGGAGAGGAGAAGGGTGGGCGGTGCGCGTGTGCCGAGAACGGGTCGGGAGGAGAGAGTAATTGGAGAGGGTGTTCGAGCAACTTGCGAAATTCGAGCGTCGCGTCGCGTCGCATCGGGGGAGAGAAAGAAGGGAATCCTAGAATGGTTCCGCCATAAATCAAACGACCCTCTTCAATTTCGCGGTGCCGTACCTCTCCTCTCTCCTCGTCCACCAACACCAAGTGTTTCCCGCTTTTTTCTTTTCACGGAACGGCCTTGATCGCACGCCGGCCACCCTAAATCGATGTGGTGCAAAAGCTCGAGGATGGATCGATAGAGGTGGCTGTCCCGAGTCTGCAGACATTAACCGAATTCCACGAATACCGCACGCTTTCTCGATTCGCAGCACGCACTCCGCTTAATTAACCGTCGAATTAACGATCATGCTTCGGAGAAATCGATCCCCCGAACGTGCAATAACGAAACGAATCGGAACGCGCACACCTTTGCCCTTTCATCCACTTATCCAGCGCGCAGCCAATACCACGATGCACGCAGCCCTGCAAACTGATATCAGTTCCTGGCGTATCATATCCACTCGAATCGGTGTGCACGCTTTGCTACCGGGTATCTTCCAATACCACTCCTCCACCGACTGTTTGCGCAGAACTGGCTAAATTAACGTAATAACGTAAGTCACCCAGGTTGTTATGCCCCCGTTGCACAAAGCCCACGGGAATCCTCGAACTATCTGTCGTATCGGTCTTGTAGTTTCCCGCTTCTGTGAAATATACACTAGCTCGTTAACTTCTGCCACGGGAAGAACATCCGCTTTTGCAAAGCAAAGTTGAGTAAGCTTTTCGATACAAGTACGATTACGGACGTAGCAGGTAACAGGTTGAGATTAAACGAAGGTGAAAAAAGGGGTGCGTTGGTTCGAGACATCGATCCGTTTACTAACGCATGCGAGCTTGGTTTATTTGCCCTTCGTCTTTTATCCGTAGCCCGGATTAGCAAAAATCAATTGGTCCCTTCCAGGTAAAGGACAAATCGATTACCTACCGATGGGTACCTACTTGCATCGCCTGCATCCTTTCGAACAGAGGGGAAAGTGCAACGGGATGATCGCGCAACGTCGATCCTAGCTCTTACGAATTCCATCCAGCATCGTTTTCACACGTGGTTACACGAGCGACCACGAGTTCGAAGACGAGATAGAGAGAAATTTTACCTACCTATATGATTGTACACGGTTGCGCGATACAGACAAAGCGCAAACTATTCCGTGGCAATAATCCTCTCGTTAGATATTCCGTATTCTAATATCCCATGTGAGAAAACTACCGTAAGGATAAAGCGGAACGAGTGGTAAAAAGCTGAGGGATATTTTTGGCGGGTAGTCCTGCCGAATCTTTGAATCTTACGAGTAAACCACGCTGCAAACCGTGCGTCCACGATGCAACGCGTCGAAAAGTAGAAGACGTTAATGGAAACACTCAGCGACACTAACCGAATAAGGAATTCTCGCTCGGCTTGACGGAACAAACCGCGGCGAGCCTTGGATTTTCTCTAATTACGCTTTAATCCCCGATAGGGTACGTTCTCCTCTTCCGAGAAGGAATCATCTCCTCGGCGGCGCGAGATTCCTAACGAACGCGAGCAAAGAAACGAGGAAAAGGAACGGAACGGAAACGATCCGTGTCAGGAGAACTCGGGTGGCACGGTACGTTCGCGTGTAATCCTCAAACGACAGGAGCTCGTGCACGACGGTGCGCGTCGAAGCTCGTTCTAGCATCACGGGCTATTAAGTTCGAGCTATCGTTCAAAGTGGCGGCCACCCTGCCAAATTCTCGATCCACCGATGTCGCGACAAAATTTCACCGAGAGAAAGAAACGCACAGCTTAATCGTCGAATCGAATATCAGGGCAGCCGTGTCAACCGCGATAGCTAACCTAACCTAGCAGGCGACGGAACGTGCACGCGTGCACTCTCTATATCTTTCGCGTACCGACGATGCCGTTCTAACGACGCCGTTAAATCAACCGGTCGAGTCATTACTAGCCGAAGACAGATCTAACGACCGCGAGCACCGAGAATACTCGTTGAACGCTCGTTGAACGCTCGTTGAACGGCGTTCGCGAGACTCGCCTCTCCGACACGGGTTACACACTTTATAACATTAGATATCCCCGTGCGACACGCGCTCTTTCCTCCTCTTCCAAATGTGACACGAGCGAACACGATTCCCGATCGTTCTCTCGCGTGTCGAACGATCCACGGTACGAACATTTTCCACCGCTGCGCTGGACACGACCATCTCGCGACCATCAGGTTGCTAAAGCTAGTCGCTAGAAAATCAATAGCCAAGTACTATGTGTGCTATTATTTCAGTCAGCCATCCACATCCTCCCACCCCCGACCACCCTTGCACAAGCCTTTCCTCCGACCGGACAGAACCCGTGTCATCGAACGACCAACATTTGGGTCGACGTATCGTCAAAATATTTCCTACGAAATGATAATTGCACGTAGAGGCATACACGGCCAAGTCTAGTAGGTAAGAAGTAGATAGAGCTCGCGTAGGAAGATTTCCGGACGAGGCGTAGATTCGCGGACGAGGCCAACGCGTGCACAGTCCGATCCCAACAGTCAAGTATCTCGCCGTTGCGGATTCGTATACACCGTTCGTCCAAGTAATTGGATCGAGCAACCTGCCCCCGAAAATTTTCCCAAAATGGTCCCAATCGAAGGACCCCGAAGGGATTTACTCTTTTCTCCTTTCCGTTCGCGTGCCATGCCTCCGGAACTTTTCCTTCGGCGCAACACGTAGGCTCGTCGATAAAAGAGTAAGCCGTCTATTACGGTGATATTTAAACGTCACGCGACCCAGTCGAAGCCTTGAAGCGATAACGCGAATCTATAAATTCGCATCTATCTGCGATCGTATAGAACCGTAAGGAAAACGTATAGAACCGTAGATGTTGATAATTCAGTTCGATAAACGGAAGCTCGATAGATCGCCGAGTTTACCACTCGGTGCTTCTCGACTGGAACACTGTCCGTGTCGTGCTTTCGCGGGAACACACGTTGCTTCTCAATGGCAACTCCACGGCAGATTCGACGTTCGATCGATCAGCGGAACCTAACTAAAGGGAGCCTGACAGAATTTTTCGTAACAGGAAACGACACTTCTTACCTCGTATGCAAACGCCG
Organism: Anthophora plumipes; assembly: GCA_951804975.1. NCBI lineage: Eukaryota > Metazoa > Arthropoda > Insecta > Hymenoptera > Apidae > Anthophora > Anthophora plumipes. The sequence continues at coordinate 26,066,730 of OX638114.1, forward strand.
ATCCTTCTTTTTCTCGTAGGAGTCCTCCTCCCGTCGAGTCAAAGACAGCTGCGGCAAAGGAAGAAAATGGTAGCAACGAACTTATCCAGCAACGACATCAGCGGAAGGATTCTCTTGAACGAGAATCGAAGAACCAGACGCGACAACGACAAGGTGACGGAGACCTATGGACGGTTCAGCTGGAGTTGCACGTGGTTGCTCGCTGTGAGCGATTTCAACACTACAAGATTCCAACCATCAACGGCAAATATTGCACTTATCACAGAAAAACTACACCGTCCACTACACCGACGAAAACGCGTCCAAAGACGCGATGGATTGCAAGCCCGACCATTCACTGGATCACTCAGATCACCAACGCGATTCACCGTCCCTTCGAGTCGACTCGGCTCGATTCCTCGTAATCGCGGTTAATAATCATCGAGGCCGAAATAGCGAGAACATTCCAACCGAAACACATACACACTTTAAGAACGCAGCACGATAGAATCTCGACCAATCGTGTTTTCGCCGCCTGGCGTACACCACTCTCCTATCGTCTCGCGAACGGAGTAAAGTTTGGAAACGCAGGAAGAGAGAATGGAGGAAATGGGTGGGAGGTAGAGTGGGGGAGGGGATGGGGGGTGAGAGAGAGAGAGAGAGAGAGAGAGAGAGAGAGAGAGGTGGGGCGGAGTGAAAGGTTGGGGGAGGCGGGGGAAGCGGGAGGGGGAGGAAGGAAAACAGGTAAGCGATCGAAACGTAAAAGGAAAACGCGCGACACCGACTGTGAATCAAAGAAGCGACGAGGCAGAGATGGACGTTGGCAAAGGAGACGCAACGAAAGCGAGAGAAAAGTTGCGGAGGGCGATGCAACGACGGCTAATGCACCCCGAGAAACGGTGGAGCGGGAGCGGGAGCGGGAGTAGGAGAGGAGGAGAGAGAGAGAGAGAGAGAGAGAGAGAGGAGAAACAGACGAAAACAAAGGAAAAAACAACGCGTGTCAAGTGCTACGCACGACTGATCGGCTCGAGGCAAGTTCGGGGCTGACGCCTGCGCGACCCGACGACACCTTTTCCCTCCCTTCTTCTTCAGCAGACGCTCGTCCTCGCTCGCGGTCGACGCACCCCCACCATCACGGCCATCCACCCCTCCGACGCCACATCCCGACTATCTCGGGACAATTCCGCGATATCCTCCCGTTGGCCAGAGTGTTCCCTCGAACCGACGCGTTAACTTCATCTCGTACGTACATATACGTAGTATCCTAGCTACCTCTTCTCTCCCGCGCGCGGGAGTTACTACCCTCGACGGTCCGAAACCGGCAAACGTTAGGAAGAAAGAAACGGCGATAATGTGTCAAGGCAAACACGTTCTTTCGTCCAATAACAAGGTTGGATCGTTATCAGACTCGGGACGATAGCGGCTACGAATGGAAACTACATTCCTGTAGAATTACGCGCTGGTAAAAATACTCGAATAACCAAGAAGCGCGCGCGCGCGCGCGTATCGCATCGACTCGACACGCAATCTTTTTCTCTGGAACTCGACGCTACGTTATCTGCGAAGAGGATTATCTCTAGATTAACTCTACAGAATTGTACAGAACGAGATTTTTCTGTGCTTCTCGTAACTGGTATCGCGCGCGACGCGTCCGACAAAGAAAGACGCGTCACTTCTAAAGGTCGTAGTTTGTCGTCTTCGAGCGAAGAGGAGACGAACGGTACGCGAATCGGGACGTTCGATTAACGAGAAATCGATCGGAACGGGAGAGTGGTACGGTATGCAGCCATGGGGAAGGCACGAGCAAGGAAATTTGCGGATAAGCGGGCAAGCGCATTTACGGGAATGCGGACGAACCACGTGCCAGATAGCAGGCTTTCGCTCTGAATTAATCTCGTTCCTCTTAATCTCGGCGAAAGAGTAATAACACACGACCGCTCTAGATTAACGATTAAAGTTAATTAAGCGTAGTCACCGAGAAGTAACGCGTTACGAAAGACGTCGCCTCTCGATTCGTTTCGAGGGGAAGCAGCAAATAATATTCACCTTTATTTTCGCCCCTTTAACGGTGAATTCGGGAAAGGACGAATATCAAAAAACGGAAAGGGTGGAAAAGGGGACGCGACAGATAAAGCAGCGCGCGCGTGTGTGTTGAAGCGGATGCGCGGTCGGCCAGCCACCTTCCTGTTCCTAAAATAACCCCTTTGAAAGGAGTGTTTCACCCTCTTGCGTGTAAAGGGGCCGAAGTACTTGCGTCACACGTTGTGGGATGCGGTGTTGAGACGGTATATATCACCAACTGCACGCTACGATTACCGCCTAACTAAGTTGCACCGCGTAAAATTCAAAGAGCAAGCGACAAATTCACGGCAAAGTCTGCAGATCTTCCTCAGCTACCGATACTTGGGAGAATATTGTTCTCCTTGTAGCGGGGAAACGAGTTACCGCGAGATCGAATCGAAATAGGTTAAAAACGTGCTCTCGTGAAACGAGAGACACCGAACGCCTATCGCTCGTTCTCCTCCTAATCGACCGCTCTCGCCTCTTCGAATAACAGATGAAAATCGAAATTCTTCGGCTCCGAGGAATTCGTCCGTTCCTTACGGTCGAGAATTTGACGGTAGACAACGACAGAGAGGAACAACAGGGAGAAGTAACGAGGGAAAATCATTTCGACGAACACTTTTGGCGAACCGCTCGCACACGCCTGTCAAATTAGCAAGTTAAACTCGCGTCAGGATGGAAATTACGCTCGACAGCTGCGACAATGACGCACGCTATAACGTACTACCTTTCTAGTCGTTAGCTAGCTAGCTCGCTCCATTGAAATATTCACAACGCGACGGTTGCGCGCGAATACCCGCGAATTTTCCAACCGTTTATCCATCTTCCACAGCAGTGACATGGTCGAACGGAGATCATCTTCGGTCAATTACCCGGAGTGCAAGCTAGTAGCGAACCTCAATTTGTACGACGTTCGTCGGGACACAGGCAAGGCCGTTTACCAAGACCACCTGTCGGTTATTACAGGCCACAGCAACGGTAATATTTCCAAATGCTCTTTCGACGGAGATCCTGTTTATTACCGTGACTGCATACCATGGCTAACGATCCCTAACGTTGTTACGCGTTTATTCCCTGAAACTCGGAGAACACCACCGCATTCCTTTCGTCTTCTGTCGCTCTCCTCTTGGCATATGTCACCTCTTACCCTTTCTATCCTATCTCCCTATTTTCGCTTCTAATGTCTCTTAGGTTTCACCGACCACCGACACACGCAGGCCATGCCGAATTCATCTCGGAAAGGGTTCGAAAGAATGTTAAAGGGGAGAAGATCGAGTAAATTGGGCAAAACGACGCTCCGATGAACGCCGTTCTGACATTATTAGGAGAAAGACGATACCGTAATTTCGTTGAAATCGACTATTGTTCGACCCTTCGCGTTCCTAACCTCGAATCGCTGCAGCCGAAAACCCGTACCGAGCTATGCTTCTATAGACTAACAGTAAGAAGCTTACCGAGTTACGCGCCCGTGAGAAACCCCAGCCCGGTCGAGTTAAAATTATCCTACATTTACCGCTTCTATCCTCTCCCCCGATTTTACAAAGATACTGAATTTAATCAACGTGCCGTCGTCGAAAAGAGTTTGAAAAGTTATCGCTGTTGCGTCCGCATTTCCTCAAAGGTAAAGCTAGTTTTCGCGTTAGCTGTCACTCTATCTTGAAGCCATCCGGGGTCGTGACACGTTATTTGCGATTCAAGTCATGCATCGTGCGCTTCGTTAATTAATAAACACTCCCTCGACGATTGCACAACCCCAATCCCCCCGCTCGTCTATTCGCTTCTCCTGGTGCACCAGTCGATGCTCCTTTGCAATTAATCGTCAGGGGCGCGTTACCGAAAATTTCCATGTGTGTACATAACTCGATCCTAACGTTCCTTTTGCCAACACCGTTTGGTTACCCCGTTCGTATGCCTATTGTCGTTCGAAAATCACGCGTTTTCTCTTAACTTCTCCTGACGCGATACGTTCTGTTCAAAAATAATTCGAGAGGAAACGACAATGATCAGTTGGTAATAACGAAAAATTGTCGAAAAGAGGAAGTAGCAAACAAGAAACAGGGGAGAGAAGAAACAGGAGGGAATTGGTGGCTCGTGGAAGGAAGTCGAGGGTGGGAGTCAAAATCGATAGGGGCAACATGGCGGCATACAGTACCGCAGAGTACCGCAGCCTAGCTACCACGAGATTATCCTCCGCTGCTACTCCTACCTACCTACCTACCTACCTACCTACCTACCTACCAACCTACCTACCTACCTACCAACCTACCTACCTACCTACCTATCTACCAACCTATCTACCTACCTACCTACTTAGATTCCTACCCACCTGACTACCTAGTCACTGCTTACAGGTCTGCGCTACCAGTATCAATGTAATCACAGGAAAGTTATGGCTGGATATGCTTAGGTATTTACAAGATTATTTGCAACGTTGTACAACTTTGTAACGTTACAACCATTAACGTAACGATTAGAAAAATCGCCCAGCATTCGCTAGGTGAAACCACCGTCGACGCGTATCCGGCGGCAGTGATCGAGCCACGGTTGCAATCAGACCTTGCAGCTTCGCGTTACGTTGTGTAGGTAATAGTGCAAATGCAATGTTGTCCGTCGATTCACCGGACACTCTCTTTCACCCTACCGTTCGTCTTTCTTGTTCTTCAGTTTCGAACCAATTTTTCGACCAACTCTTTTTCTCAGCTACTCGTCCATCCTTTCGTTCATTCATCGACGTCGAAAGCGACGCGAAACGAAAGGATATTCGGAAACGAGGAGGGAAAACCGCCGACTCGGCGCGTCTTCCGATCGAGGTGAGGTAAAGGGCGAAAGTCGGTGACTCTTCTCGAAGAGAATAACCGTAACTTCTCGCTGAACGAATGCGTTTGGTCACGCGATAAGGCGCGAGTATTAAAGCCGAGCTACTCCGTTACTTTGCCACGATATTTAGCTGCTTTCCGCTGTCGACATTCTTCTACAAAGAAGGGCACCGGGCAAACGATCGTTTCCCGTTTCGTCGAAACGAAGCATCGCGTTGACGTTTAACGGGTCTCCAATCTTGGCAAGATGGAAACGTTCCTGGTCGAAAATCCAGGATCGAGCGTACACCGCCGCGTCGACGGAGGACGATGTCCGAAACGCGAAAAGCGTAAGATGCGACATGCGAAGGTCGCACAGCCCGAAAATCCATAACCATCCCCATTACGTTTACCGAGGGTTGCGCTTGCGCGATTTAACCCCGGTATCAAAGAAAGCGCTACAAACGGTCCATCTTTCTCCTCCTCGGGATACGCACTCCCCGACAAATACGCGGAAAAGCTTCCTTCGATCTTTGCCGCGCTCCACGCGACCCCATCCCCCCTATCATCCCTAACAATTACTTCTCATCGTAAACGATAACCGATGTTATCTCGCATGGGACACGTCGAAAATTGCAAATTGCGTTCGATCGAGCAGGGAAAGACACCAAGGGGCGAGGAGGATTAATTAAAGAGCACATGTCAGTTCGAACGATCCGGAGGATACCGAGTAATAAAACGCACGCGTGATTCTCTTCGAGGGATGGAATTAAGACTTAACGCGCCAACGATTTTCCAAGTTAAAAAGAGAAAAGGGTTAGGAGCACTCACCGATTCAGGAAACTACGACAAGTTCCATGCCCCTCGCCAGTGATCTCTGAAATAAAAAAGTCAAGGCGAAACAATCAAATTAACGAGATACTCGAGATGCAGAAGCGGTGAAATCGTATAATTGTGGCACGGGTAAGGATATAAAAAAAAAAGAAGAAGAAGAAAAGAAGAGAGGGATGCATCAGTTTCTGCGGGATGGAAAAAGAAGGGTACTTGGAGCCTTCGTCACCCTCCGGTCTCGTACACGCACATCGAGCGAAGACTCCGTTTGTTTCCTGACTGGCAGGATTTATCCGGGTTCCATCCCTATGGTACGGTGCATCCCTACGGACGACGGGGATGCTGTTCTCGCGAGCGCGGTTTTCTTCGGTCGTTAGGGGAGATTCCGACGAGTTATTCCATAGGGAGACAAGTGGTTCGGGAGAGTCCTTTTCGTGTACACGCGCGCGCACACTCTCTCTCTCTCCCTCTCTGTCCGTTCGTCGATGCTGTACCGATGCAGTCGCTCTAATTGAAAGCGACATTCTCGTTCACACCCCGAACCTAAGTCAAGTCTCGATGGACCAAACACACCAGGGACGCGTAGTTTCAACGAGTGGTGCTTTTACTCTTTACTTCTACCCACTCGCGCGCGTTCTCATCTTCGCCAACTTCACGGAAACCAAGGATAACTTGGAGAGATTTCGACGTATCAGCTTTAACGCGTCGTCTCTACCGCAACGTTCCGATAAGAGACATGGCAGTAATTAGAGAGAACGGTGGGACGGCTAATTTCCTGCAGGCTTGCTAACGAGTTAATTGCCTTTGCGTCTTAAGATCAAGACGCTTCGATATCGCGTAACGAAGACGCGCGCCTGTAGCGCGTGCCAACGAAATTTTGCCAGCAAAAGGAACGTGCAACTCGTGCGCGATCGAGAATCAGGAGCGGCATGATTGCACCGGTTCGAGAAAATAGAGAAATTCGAGCGTCGTTGTTCCATTCAATTTGTAAGGGACTTTTTCACCACGCTACGCCAGCTGCGCGACAAAATCGAACGATTAACGTGTAACGTGTCAGGCTACGTTGGAAAAAGCGTAGCGAAAGGGTGACGAAGGAAGCAGGCGGAAGGAAGCTAGGATTAATTTCCTGTCCAAGAGGCGATCTCAGGTAAAGTTGGTTCAGCGAAGAGGAAGAAAAAGTATCAAATAATGATCAAATTGACGCGATTGCGGAAGACCATAAGAGGAGAAAGGATACTCGCTACGGTTTCGCTCGTAACCAACTATCGATTACGAGCCGTTCAAGTTTTCGGTTAACCGCGTGGTAGCCCCTCGGCGCTCTAAATTTATTATCTTCGCGAAGATTTACGTCGTTGTGACGTAACTGTGACGCAACCGCCGAGTTTGCGAGTTTCGTTGCCAACGTAGCCGTTCGGCTGGAAGGAACGATCGGTTGAAAAACGCGATAGAACTATCGGCAAGTTTCGATCGCGTCTCGACCGGTTTTCCTTTTTCTTTTTCTTTCTCTTTTTCTTTTCTTTTCTTTTCTTGAAAAATCATATTCGATCGCACTCGGCTCGGATGTACGTCCCCCTTTCTCGGGAAGTTCGATGAAATTTTAATGAGAATTCCGACACCGATCGGCAATTCGAGGCGGGCGAATAAAAGTTCCAGGTTTTTCTAGGAAAACCGCGGAGAATCTTCGACGACGCAGCGTATCGTTCAAGTTTTCAACGCGATACCGACACGCGCGGCAAGAATATCCAATAGGAGGAGATCTCGTATTAGCAATTCCGATCACAAGCTCGCGCCGAGCAACGCGAACTCGCTTCGTAAACCGGCAAATTTCGTTGAACAGGTTTGTCGTATGAATAATAACAAAACCGCGATGAAACATGTCCCCTTTGTAAGGCCACGGAACGCAGAGCTCTTTCAATCGCGTGTATTTCTTACGGCACACTAGAGACTTACGGACACGGTAGAACTTGAATTTCGAGGAAAATGCCCGCAAACGTTAGAGAGGAGGGCGCAGAGGAGCATACGCGAGGAAAAGAGATCAGTCGACGGGCAGCGTTTAATATCCGACGAAAGATGAACAGGGGTTAAAAGGAGAAAGTGGCCCAACCCGGTTAATTAAATCGAACGTCTGAAGGAAGGCTCGTCGAGTCAGGATACGATATAGATACGAAATGAAAAATTCCACGCGAACGTGGAGCGTTTTGCCTGCGAAAAAGGCGGACAGGACACATCTCTAAATTCTATGCCCTGTCAAAATCTGAATTATCGATGAACAATCAAGGTGGAAAGTGGGTTACGCGATCTATTGAAAATTCAGAAGCACGCGACGTTTGGTTACAAAGCGAAACAATCGCCGAGCTTTTCGGAATAACGCCCGAGTATTTAGTTACTCGAAAAATATCCCTAAATTGAACGGCGTTAGTCTTCCTACTTTCCTGTATTCCAGGACAGAATCGAGTTAGCAAAGGACTAACGTCGTTAGCGAGATTGGCGAGTTCCTTGAAGCTCGAGTAACTGAGCTACCCCTTCACAGATGGCGATATATCCAGCTTGCGATAACTTTCATGGCTGGACATCGGTAAAGAAGATGCCGCCCGGTGCACAAATTCTCCTCCAAAGGAGTATTACGAACCATCTTTCGGTTACGCTACCCAGCAAAACCAGGAAATAACAATTTTACGGAAACATCTCGATACCTTTCTTTCGCGAGAACGAGAAGAAACAGAAGCACGAAGGACGAAAGAAAAAGAAACGTGGAGAAAAGGGTGGAATCGTTTCGAGACAATTTGCCACGAATTAGAACGAATACTAGTTTCGGTCGATCGATACCGGTTTCGAGGAGAAGCAACCTAACAGAGCACGCGAGCGATCGGCCGGTGAACGACGAGACTTGAAGAAAGTCGAAGGGGCAGGAGAAAGAAAGAGAAGAAGAGAGGAAAGATGTGGCAGAAGATGCGTGCAGATTCGTTGGCCGGACTAGAGGGTGAATGCCGACGGTAAGAGGCAAGGTGGGTGCGGAGGTGAAAGTAGCAAGGATAGAGCGGCAGCGGAGGGAGGAATCGGAGGGTGAAGGTGGGTCGAGCGAGGGAGAGGTTGGAAGGGGATGGGGAGGAGGGAAGAAGGAAAAAGGAGAAGGAAAGGGAGGGCAAGCGGCGGCAGGCCGAGCGGGAGAGCGAGAAAGCGAGAGGGTTCGAAACGGTGGATGACGTTGGTTGGGGGTGAAGAAGGAAGGGAAATCGCAACGACGATCAATACTTCGCCACGCCTCGCGCCACCACCTATCCTGCCGCGCCGTGCCGCGCCGTGCCGCGCCGTGCCGCGCCGCGCCGCGCCGCGCCGCGCCGCGCCGCGCCGCGCCGGACCGTAGCTTCACTTTCCCGACCAATTCGTCTCTCGGTCAAGAATGGAAACTGTCCTCGATATCTTTCGGCTCGCCCTCCTCTTTCCCTTTATTTCTCAATCGTTCTCCGTGATTCACCTACGTACGACCTGCGGCATTTATCGCCCGCTTCTACAGAGGGGAGCTGTATACCTTTCCATCGCCGTATCGAGGGAACACCACCCACAACTACCCATCAACTTGGCATAGTCGATCTTTCCACTTTTCTTTTTCTCTTTTTCCTTCAATCAGCTGTATCGCAACGGCGACCTACGTTCATCGCGAAAACAAGCCCGCGTTAATTTTCACAGTCATCCTGAGGAAAATTCCAATCGGACCGGAACGATCGCGAATGCGACGAAACGTTAGCAGACGGCTAGGTACACGTGACCCCGTTCCACGGGGTCACGATACAGGGGAACGCGAAAACACGAGATGGCAGCACGCTACGGTCAAACAGAAACTTTTTACTGCCATTTTCACCTTTTACCTTTGATACCGTTCACGCGTTCTTTACGTAATTTCGAAACCGTTGATCAACAAACGAGATACCGACGACGAAATTTAGTCGGTCAAGTCCTAGCAAACGCGTGTTTTCTCGTCCTTTTTACGATCGTTACGAATACGCGCGCCCAAAGTTATTACCTATCCTACCGATGGAGCGTTCGGATCGTTGCAAACGAACGAATAATCATAGGGAAAAAAGAGGAAAGAGGAAATGATTGAGAAGTAATTCGCCAAGGGGGGTAGAGCTAGCGCGAGCCTCGGAATGGAACGTTTTGACGAACGAGCGCGCGTTTATCCGGAAGCGTGTGGACGGTAATCGCATGGACGCATTTCGGAAGAAAACGTCACCACGCACCGTGGCGTAATGCTCCGGACAAGCGGTACGAGGTTGAGCCTTATCGCTACTTCAAATCGAATTGCAGCAACGTATTATACATGCAACGAACGGCGAAGGGGTTTTGGCGCACCGATAAATAACCGCGACGGATGAAACGAGACAACGGTGAAAATCTTGTAGAAACGAAGGTTCCGCGTGAACGCGCCACGGCCCATAAATTAAGGTCATCGGAGAGTCAAGAGCGCGGTAACGAAGGAACCAAGGCATCGCTGGAATCCAATCGATACGTGAGTTCATTCCAAGTTGACATTTTTTAAAGGAAGCGACGATACGAATACACTTTGGGTTCCGATAGCCAAGGGAAGCGTTCGACGATGCAAACGCGTGTCGCATACCAAAGATACGCACAGACCAGCTCAACCCGAAGCGACCTCGTCGTCGTCGTCGAAAAGTTTCTGCTTCCTACCTAAGAGGATGCTAATTAAAAGTATATAACCCGTATGTTTCTCAAAAGAAACGAAGGCAGACGGGAGGTACGTTGACTGATTTACGTTAAATCAAGTATACGAGCGTAAAGTATGCATCGACGAGGTTAACCTACATCAGGCCGCGCCATTTCTTATCGCAAATTTCCTCTCCGCGTTCGAATACTGTTTTCCACCGGGAGACAACGAATCGAAGGAAGAAAAGGAGAATAGCCGAATACACAAGACGCTACGATATTTATCCACTCCACGCCACGCCCACCTTCCGTCAAAACCGCGTACGCGATGCACGAAATTTTTTGAAATTGTACAAGTACCGATGCAACTCTTGGAACTAGGAAAGGATAGAAAAGCTAGGAGGAAGAACGGAGGTAATCCGCTCCATGCATGTACATACCTACGATATCGCGTCGAAACGATCCTCGGAAAACGCGTGGCGCGTGTCGTGTTTCGACCTGCGTAAACAAGATATGCCCGTATGTTTTTTATCGTAGCTCGTTGAACGATCGCGCGACACACGCGGCCACACTTTCGTCGCTACGTATTACGTGTGATCTTGCGGGTAGAAGAAGGAGGAATAACAAAAGAAAAAAACACGTCGGGAACCGCGCGGCCGAAACGTAGGTGAACGAGAACGTGTCCGTGGATGGTACGGGGGATAGGAGGCACACATCGATAAAAACGTAGCCGAGCAAACAACGTGGGCCGAATTCGGAAACACGCCGGAAGGAATAGCGCGATTCGGCGGGTCGAGTGACGCGGCGGCGACTAGAAGTGACGACGAACGAAAAGGTGAACGACACGTATGCAGCACAACGAACAAAATACAATGCTTTCGATATCGATCGTGAACGCAGCAAAAGGTCCGTTCCGGAGGTGAATAATCCGGAGCGGAGCTAACCAACGGAGAGGCGATCGGTGGTCGCGAACAAGTGGCCGACACGAAAATAACGCGTGCTATCGCGGATCGCTGCTAATGCGCTTTAAGGCAATCCGCTATCGAGAGACCGCCGGGGACACCGTAAGAGGTTAGGCTCTCCGTCGATTAATCGCTTTTCCTCGAAATGCCGAGGCGGCGAAAATCCCCGAGCTCAGGGGAAACCGGGAATGATGGAACACGGAGCGCAGGAAATCGAGGAAAAGGCGAAATTCGTCTTGTGTCGAGAAAAAAAGGAGGCGAAATACCGCGAGAGAGCGAGAGAGCGAGAAACCGAACAAGAGGAAGGGAGACAAAGGGAGGGTGAGACGGAGAGAGGGAGGGAGGAAGGCAGAGAGCGAGCGAGCGAGCGAGCGAGCGAGCGACCGAGCGAGAGGGAGAGCGAGAGAGAGAAAGAGAGCGAGGGAGAGAACGAGAGAGAGAGAGAGAGAGAGAGAGAGATCGGAAGGTCGGATCGGAGGTTAACCTGTCAGTTGACGGATCGATGGTTCAAGGGAGCGTGATGAGTTCGCGTGAAAGCGACAAAAACCGGACGTTATATTATATAATAATTTGGAGTACTCACCGTCGGGTGGTAGGATGCGTGGCAGGCCAGAGGACGGTAGCGCTAATCGGCGATCGCTGCGAATCGCTGCGAGTTCACCGAGTTCACCGTCTGCCGCACCAAAAAATCTTACAACTTATCACGAATACATGATCGGGTAACTTTGATAGAACGGCTGAGGAAGGAGCTCACTCTCGAAGCACCAACACTCGATGACGTCATTCCACCAGCGGCAACATGGAGCCGAAAACGCGATAGGACGCGGGCTCGAGAGACTCGAGAAGCTCGAGTTAGGTCGCGCTCGCTTCAAACTGTCCCTCGAGCTAACCTCAAACCGCTCGCTCGCTCGCTCGCTTGCTCCGTTCGGCCCGCTATACTCGCTATACGTTACGCGAACCCTTCGACCGCCGCGACTGACAACGACCGACTCCCGTCCACCGATACCTCGTTTCTTTCTCTCTCTCTGCCTTCTCCCTCCCGCCCTCGCGCTTTCTCACTCTCTCGCACACACGCTCTCTCTCTTTCCCTCTCACACGCGCTCACACACGCACACACGCACACACACACACACACACACACACTCTCTCTCTCTCTCTCTCTCTCCCTCTCTCTCCCCCCTTGGCTCCTCGTTCCCCTTTCTGCTTCAGTATCGAGAGATGCCCTGCTGCCAGACCTACACACTGTCCGCGACTAGAATACACTCCGCTCCTTTTTCCACGTGATTTCCGAGAGACCGCTAACAGAGGGCAGTCGCGCGCGCGCGCCCCGCGACTGCGATTTCTTCACTGCGGGAAACCAGAGATTCGAAATCGAAGCTGCGCGACGCGCTGCTACTTCCACCGCTTCTCCTACAGAGGGAACTCCTCGATGCCCGAACTGAGCCGACGTCGAGTCGTCGAGAGTCGTTCGGAGTCGTGATGGATCGTGGTAGGTCGTGTCGCGTCGTAACGTACGGTGGTGTCGTGTCGTCCCAACAACGCTACCCGTTGTCCCATTTATTCTAACCTCGCTTTCGCGTATTCGCGGCTCCTTCCTTCTTTTTATGCTTTCACCGCGGGGTGACGGAATTCGAATACCGTCCCGAATCTATCTCCTTTAACCTTTGTCCATTCCGTATTCACGGCGACTTTACCGTAACCTAAAATAATTGGACGAATCTTGGTTCACCACCCGAGAACAGGATCGAACTGAATCGAACGGTCAACTCGCCTGTTCACTTTGCCGCCCTCCCAACGCGATCGCGTCGCAACGAAAATAATCGTTTTCTCGACCGATCGCTGACCACGACCTTGCGACATATCGTCGTGCCGCGTGCCGCGCGCCACGCACCGCACGTCTTTCGACGTCCGAATATTTCGATCAGTTTTGGTATCGTCGATGCACAAAGATGCCCGCCTCACCTTACGTCTCCCGAATCAATCAGGTTGACGCTATCCAGCTAGACGAGGAGATCTACAAAGTGCTTAAAGATCAAGTGAAGGAGATCGTCAAGTACCAGTCGTCGAAGAAGATCGATCGATGGCAGCCGGAGATCGACGCGCTTCTCAAGTATTTCATATGGAATTTTTCGCTGCGAAAGGGAAAACCGACCTTTGGTCAGCAGCTGCTAAATTTGCGTTACGAGAATATCACTGATACAAAGTCTCTCCTCTACTTGATTTTAACGATCGGCCCAGCGTACGTGCGCGACAAACTCCTGAACAGTCGCTCTAATGGGAATTTGAGCATAATTTTCGATCGTGTCGCAAACCTTGCCAAACTGTTGGATTTGATCAATTTGCTGATCTTTTTACATCGAGGGACGCAGCCTCGCCTCATCGAATACTTGCTCGGGATCGCGAGTCGCTCCGTAACCACTCACAAGCCCAGGAGCATCGGATACTCCTATATGACCAGGGAATTGCTCTGGCACGGTATGATGGAATTGTTCACCACCGGTCTGCCCATGATCAATCTCCACTATTTGAAGCATATGATAAAGAAGATGTTTACGCAGGGTGAGCACGTTAATCTGGAACATTCTTCCCCGAAGATGGACTCGTCCAGCAAGTGCGCCTACTGTGCGGACACACCGATCTTACCGGTCCACGCCGGCTGTCATCACATCTTTTGCTACTATTGTCTCAAGGCTCACTTCACCGCGATGAATGAATTTCAGTGCCCCGAATGCGAGGCTCACCTTCACGTTGCACAGATGACGACGTACGAGCCAAATTCCTCCGCATCTTCTTAGCGCTTACCAACCCTGTATATATATACCAATAATTCTTCTCGATCCTGTACATTTTTATCTGTATACTATAATATTATACGTGTATTATGTTGTTGTTCTTTTCTTTTCTTTTCTTTTCTTTTCTTTTCTTTTCTTTTCTTTTTTTCTTTTTTATTAAAAATAGCAATACAAAATTTCTTTTCTTCATTCACTTTGATACAACGTGTCGAATTACTCGGCGTTTCTTTCGAAACGAACGACAATAGATCAGTTACGTGATATATTCGCTGCTTTTCGGAATAACTAGATTACCATATAAAAAATATCATGCCGCTTTATCATTAGACGCTTTTCCCTTTCGTACACCCGAGGCAATACGCGTTACATATCTACATAGTATATTGGTCGTTGATTCGTTCGTGTTAGTTGCTTCGCTTGCTCTCGATGGGCGGGCGCGTTCTTCGCGATCATCTTATACAGCAACAGTCCGTCCACTTTCTTCTCCTCATCTTTCTAGCTATAACTGGAATGTTTTCTTCTCTTTTCTTTCCTTCTCTTTTCCGACGGTAACGCGCGTACATCGCGCCAGCAAGTGTGCTATGTGTTATATCGCTTCGATAATTCGATCGGTAATCTTCGAGGATAATTCGTTGCATTACGATATAAAGGAAACGCACCGCACACACGCGAACGCAACTATCTGGTACAATCACCTGAGATATGTATATATATATATATATATATATATATATATTACACAACAAACGTTACCGTATCCCCTTGTAATATTAAATCCGTTAATCGTAGCAAGAATATTTCTCGACTCTTACAGGCACTAGTGAAAGCTATATCGAATCACATTATTAGGTATACGTCATTCTCTCTAGATCGAAAGAAACGCGAGATCGCATCGGCGAAGTATACGAAATAAAACACCTAACGTTTCGAAACAAAACGGAACGTGGCATATTCCTTCTTCCTTCTTCCTTTGCACCTTTCGAAAAATACGCTCCCCCTGGATCGTTGTTCCTAGACGGATTCCGTGAAACGTTCCACGACCCATCAATCAAATTACCCCCGTGATAGGAACATTTTTACGAACGAAGCGTTATCGTCAAAATTCACGTCGCGAATGCATCGCCGTCGATGCTAATTCGATACTATTATCCCCCTGCGAGAAAAACCATGCACCGACAAGGCATGTTCGATTAGTCAAAAGATTCCGTCGAATAGTTTTAGGACCATTTCCCCGACGCCCTCTCTCTCCCCCTATCACTTACCGTCTTTACAAATTTTGTCGCACTTTTACCGTTCCTCGAGGAAGAGAAGAAAAGGAAATCCTACTGTGACGAAAGGAAAGATCGAAGAGAGAAAGAGAGGGAGGGAGAAAGATAATCATCGTTAAATTTACCGTTTGCAGCATGTCAGAAAGAAGACTGGGAATAGAAGGAATGTTCATTCTCGTTTGATTTACGTACCGTGCTGTTCGGTGCGTTAGGTATTGGAATTTCATTGCGGCGTTCCCGCCTTACATCGCATCTTTTTTTCTTTTGCTTTCCTTTCTCTTTTCGTTTCTTCTCTTTTCTTTTCCTTTTTCCTTTTTTATTCTATTTCTCGTAACAACTAGTTGGTTCGCTGAATCGTGTACGATTAGGAAATATATATGTTTATACATATGTGTAGACGGGCGCTCGCGCGCGCGTGTGTGTGTGTGCGTGTGTAGATATATTAAGTAGGAACATCGAAGAACAGTGTGACGTATTTCATTGAAAACAAATTTGTCAGGTTCTGATCGATTGTGCAAGAATCTCGCGCGACGCATACTCATCAAATCGCGGAAAAATTAAACGGGGAAATGTATGCATTCGCGTCGAAAGGAATCCTGCGTCCATCGATCAAGCCTTTCCTCGAAAAAAAAAAAAACAGAAAAAACGGCAATCGAACGGTTTGCGACGTCCCATCGTCATCGGGAAAAGAAGAAACGACGTATTCTCCGTTACGAAGGCACACAGCAAAGTACAATTCGCATTGTTCGATCGTCGCAACGAACGAACAATGAAAATCGGCCGAACCGAGCGTTCTTCCGTTTCTTTACCGAACGAAACGAACACTGTTCCACAATACGAGCACAAGGAACAAGGACGATCGAACACAGTCTTGTTATATCGTACACAGGCGCACGCAGGCACGCGTAGAAAACACATAATATACGTACCTATTCCCTTTCCAAAATATTTTCGATCAATTTTCAAGCACGCGGTCGTGCTGTACCAAACAAGAATAATTTATGCTTAAAAAGACTTCACAAAAGACTTAGTCATGAACTTTTAACGGTAAAATTGTTCGACTCGCTAGGCATTCTCACTAAGCTCGATCACGACGACGATGTTCTCGTGAAACTTTCTTTGGCAAACGATAAGAGCAGCTTTGCGTATCGTTGGCCGCATCGACCTATGGATTGTTCGATGCCCGAACACATTCGCACCTCGAATATTGTCACTTGTCACTTGTCACTTGTAACGAGTACAGCCTGAGCTCTTTGCCTAACGCTTCAGTTCCACTTACATGCTCACAAAAAGGAGGAAAAAAAAAAGCTTTAAAATACGAATAATTTATATCGAACGAGTATCTTACTTTCGTAAAACAGCTACTATGTGTAAATAAATCACGAACACGTACGTGCAGCTTATAGCAACGAAAATATCATTCCCCGTATGTTCATCGAGCACTTGGTTATTATAAAAAAAAAAGAAAGAAAGAAAGAAGGAGAAAAAAAGAGAAAAAAGAGATAGACGTAGAAAGAAAGAAAGAAAGAAAGAAAGAAAGTGAGGAAAAAAGGGGAAGAAAGAAAAAAAATCGTGATGCGCACGAAATAATCGACCGACCGACTGTCGCGCGTTATTTAGCTGCAAACTGCAGAATAGTTGGATGAACGTCGTACGTCAGGTATGCAGCCAAACTTGAAATTAGGCTTTCGAGGGTATTTCGAGTGTTTTCGCGCTACGAACGATCGATCGTAGTACACCGAAAGAGTCTCGAAGTATCCCCGAACGTTCAATGTACCCTTACTCGGCACCCCTTCGATTCGTTTCGTGGAAGAAGCACTTGCAGTTGCAGTTGCAGTTGCAGTTGCAGTTGCTGGCCGTACGTTCGGCGTCCTTCGCGAGTGAATAATAAATACTTGGTTACTTTGTAAAACTCGAAAACGCGGCTACCGCGAGATGCAGCGCCCCAGTCTCGCTTAGCCGAATTTCGAGCTTAGTCGAGATTAAATATTTGAACTTCGCTAAGGCGAAAGGCCGCCGAACGCACGGGACACATCCCTCGCCCTATCGCGTGTAACAAATTTCGAAGCGTCGCGGTCGCTTCTCCCGCGCTTCGTTATACTAATAGAACCGTTATCGTTAATGTACTGTATATACTGTATACGCCTATCGTTCAATCACATCACGAACACATCACCGTTATACAAAAACACACACACGACAAAACGCGCGTCGAACGCCATTACTATTTTAGAGTATCGCGGTTTCGCGCGCCGTACAAAACGACGCGAAAAAAGCATCGATTCGTCGAGAATATCGCACGATCGATAGAAAGACCATTAGCAACATAAAAAAAGTTAACGAAACGAAAGTAGCAACGAGTTTCTTAACCTAAGGCACCTTCCGACCGTGTGAATCGAGGGCTGTGGGGGAAAAAAATAAGAAAAAAAAAAAAAAAGATTGCAAACGGTCCTCGACCACAAAAAGAATCAACCGGCTATTCTTTCGGTGCCTATAATCGCAAATTAACATACTAATTATACCTTGATCCTACCGACGAGTCGGCGCGAGGGCCCGCGCGTGGATTCGATTTCGATTCTCGGAAACCGAGGCGAGTTTTATTAAGTACCACGTACTTTCCTATCCGTATATTCTCACGGATTCTACGATACTCGTAACCTTATTTTGTCCTCTTTACCATTTCGTGTCCAGATTACATTTCTCCATCGACGACGAAGTCGTTGACGTGGTCGTCTTGCGTTCCGCACCGGGAGCCGCGCTGCCGCAGAATGGACTCGTTCGTTTGTTCATTTCTGAAAGCGAGAGAGATCGTAACGCGCCAAAAGGGGGAAGCGAAACTAACGTCTCCGAATGCGACGACCGTTTACGTACCAGCGATTAGCAGCATTATTTTACGCCTCGCGCCCCAAGCGTTTATCCCGATTTCGCAGAGATCTTTCTCCGTCAAGGAGGGAAACGTAGCCATGTCCACCTCGTGAGACGTGAACAGGCCTGAGAAACAGAGAGAGAGAACAGGAGCTGAGCATGGTAGTAAGGCGATGCACAAGCTAGCTAGCTAGCGAGCGAGCGAGCGAGCGAGCGAGCGAGCGAGCGATCAAGCGAGGATACGGTATTCAAGCTCGGGCAGGAAGAGGGAAGCGTTGTGGAAGCGAATAAATACACTCACGAATATATTTATCCAGTCCAACGCTGGTCAACATGCTGGTCAAGTCGTCGTACCGATGGGACGTAATTTTTTTCAGGTGCGAGGTAGGCGTGTGTTCCATGTAATTCGAACTTATGCCGACTTGTCCAACGCGGTCTTTCCCGGATCCGATTCCAAAGTCTATCTCTCTGTTGAACACCGGCGTCGTTGGTTCCTTCCACAAATCAGACGGATGGGAGGTGGTCAACTCCTGCATCGAAAATGAAACGATCAATTTCGGCAGAGCGACGACAACAGCTCGATAACACATACCTTGGTCAAATCGGTCGTAGTTATGGGAGGAATGGATTGACTGAGTCCGTAGCCAGACCAAGCGGATGTGGGCACGCGGTAATCGTTCGAATTCGGTTTCGTTTGAATCGCCTTCGCCGCCAGTATCTTCTTCTGCTCGTAATCGAAGGGCGCGAAATTCTGTTGAACAGCCATCTCGAGGGACTTCTTCTCGCAACCGGGTGCACGACGATCCGGTACCGAAATATCGGACAGCATGCTGGATAGATCTGGTCGACAGAGATCGAAGGAGAATATTCACCCGTCTCTGTTCGTCGAGAGAGGGTAAAGAGAGGAGAACAGACCAGCAGCATGTATCTATACTCACCCAAGTTTGGACTGGCCTCGGTAGGATTCACCGGAGATATGTTACGAGGACTGATAGCTGGACTAGATAGAGAACTGGAAACGCTGCTCAACGACGAATAAGCTACGCACGGTAAGTAGAAAAATGAGAAGAGACGCGAACGGTATCGGGGGAGGTGTGGATATGTAGAATAATAACGAGTAAACGCTTACCGCTGCCTTCTTTGCTGTCCGTCAACAAGCTACCGTTCAGCCCGTGAATACTGTGGAAGCCGGCAGCAGGCATGTTCGAGTGAAGTTGTCCGATACCGGTGGTAGTAAAACCGTGATTTTGCAATCCATGAGAATGAGGCGGCATCGCATTGTTGTTGTGTATCATGTGCTGAGTCGTCAGCAGATGATTAAGATGTGGATACGGGTAGGAGTGATGAAGCGGCAGCGGCGAAAACATGGACGGTAGCGGTGGTGGTAAGCCCCAATGAGGCGACAAGCCCATCGGATTTGGCGAGTGAGCCACCGGCGACACGCAGTACGGAGGATTCTGCGTATTCACCGTCAGCATATTCGACAAGTTCTCCGACAGACTGTTGACCAGATTGTTCGGACCTGCGACGAGACCGCCATATCGTATCGATCGTTCGATCCTATTATACTCCCTCCCGTTCGAGTCTTCCGCTAGCCACTTACTCAAACCGTTGCCCGAGTTCCCTTGAAAAATATTGCCAACGTTCGGAATATGATAAGTCGCCGGTATCTCGGCGTGCACTCTCGGCTCGTCCAGGCCGAGAAGCTGTTTTCTCGCTTCGTAAATGTTGCTGGCGTTTCGTTCGATTCCCTTGATGATCACGGAAAGGGTGCTCTGCTTCGGCTTATGCCTCACGTTTATGAACACGTCCAACGATTGCATCAGCTGAGAAATGTTCTCCGTATCGACGGAGGACATCGAGTCCTCCGGAAGGTCGAACATCAGTACCAAAGGTAGAGAGCCCTGAAGGAAAAGTTGCTTTTACGAGATACGACTTTACAAGATACAAGACGCACGTTTGCTTCATCTCGAGAGGGAAACTCGTCGAGTCCAGATAAAAAGAGGGAACGACATGACCTACCACTAACTGTTGCCGAGCCAAGTAAACGTTGTGGATGCCACCTGTGATCGTAACGTTGCTCTTTTTCAAGCTGGGAATGTTCGGGTCCCCAGCGTCTGGGAACATTATCTGCGTGCCTGTGCGTTGCATTATCATCTTCAAGTTACCGCTCTGCTTCCCTAGCACGATGCTGTGATGTTGCGGCGAAATCTCCATCGACATTTGTACTTGTATCTGACTCTGCGCGAAACGGAAACAACGATATCGGGAACGATATCGGGAACGATACCGGGAACGATACCGGAACCGGTGTGTAGGTACAGCCAAGTGATATTATACTTACAGCTAAGTTTTGGCACATGTAATGAATGAGAAGCACGGTCGCCTCTTTCACCTGCGACACCTCCCATTCGCAACCCTTCACCACGACCAAGGTGGCATGTAACTTCGGCCTGGTACGAAACATCACTTGAACGTTGTATTTCTCTTGGATTTTAATCACGTACGGCGATGTGGAATCCGGCACTGTCTGCGACGCGCCCATTATTGGCAACTCGAACGAGAAGATCAGAGGCGTAAGATTCTGCAAGGAAACGAGGGAACCGAAGGAATCGGGCGAGCTCTAGACTCGCAGAGAAAAGAAAGTGAGGAGTATGGTTGACGAAAGAATCCTCACCCTGACGCGAGCACGGGCTCGTTCGACGCCCTCCATCTCGCCCGCGATGGACACCTGATTGCTCTTTTCTTGGTGATTGCTCCGATTACTGTCTGGAAAGTGGATGTGACATCCAGTTTCCTCCATCACCCGTTTAATCGTTAGTCCACCCTTTCCAATGATGTGCGAATGATCGGTGTAACTAACGTCCAGCTTCATGGTTACTCGGTTGCTTTGCTAGAATCGAGAGGAAAGGGCGACATGTTTGTCGGAGTAGCTGGAAAGTGGACGCGCCTCCTTTCGAGATCGAGAGAAGCGATGATCGCCGCGTATATCTAACCGGCGCAGCGCGGTGGGTTAGCCTATGCTGGCGGGTGAACACGGTTCAGCGGTAAAGTCGGGGACAAAACCGAGAGGAGAGGAGCGCGTCGGGAAAGATAAATTTCGATAAAGAGACGTCGAGCTCGACTGGTTAGGCGACCAGTGGAAAAGTACGCAAGGTCCTCCTCGCGACGTTAGACTTTCCGCCTGGCACATTGACTTTTGCACTCGAGCTTTTTACGTATGCAACGGCTATTCGGCTCCACTAATGCATGCGATCTCGAGTCCAGCCTGTCGGTCCGTCGAGAGCGTTACGTAAAAACCGTGCGTAGAGGCGCGATATCGCGAGCGGCGAGCGGAAAAGCAAACAGCCTCTCGTCGGCGTATCGAGATACCAGGTGAGCAACGCGGGATCCTGGATCGAACGTTCCGCCTGTTGGGCGAAACTTGATCGAGGAGATCCCGAAGGAATGTTCGTCCACTCTTCGTTTCGTTCGTTGCAATTGAATTTGGATCGACCTGGAAGAGGAGGTGGGGAGGAGAAGGAGTAGGTTGCACGGGCGTTCGGTCGCGTTATAGGTTGGAGATAACGGTACGAGTAGCGACGACGGCGGCGGTGACGGCGAGGAAATCCAAAGTGGCCGCCGCGCAGGACGTCCGTCGGTTTCTCGGCTGGGAATTCGCGAGACGACATCCGCTTATAAATAGATTGGCTTCTTCCTTAGCGGTCTCGTTAGACAGGGGCGTCCCCCTCCACCTTGTTTCTCGGCTTGTCGCGCGACGATTAAAAGAAAAAGGAGGAATCGCGCGGCGGTGGTGCCAAAGGCACCGACAGAACCTGCCGATATAGCCGAGCGATTCTGAATCGAAGTAGGACCCAGTAGGACGTAGTAGTGGCCGTCGATTCCGCTTGAACGTGATTCCTCTGGCAAGCAACGATTCCACCGTTTCGGACGAGGAAACGCACGAGGAGAAACGCGCGTAATAATGACACGATTCGAGAAATCGGTATCGCGATATCGATTGCCCCGGCCGCGCAACGTTCTATCGAAAGTCTAGCGGCACGAACACATAACGCAACAACTTTTTATCGTCCGCTCGATGGAGATTATCAGCGATAACAGTCGGAGGAATATTTGTGCGACTTTGAACGCGAATCCGATCGATTCTCAGAGGCGAAAGTCGAAATTCGATCTGAACGAGGTCACCGCTAATCTCGTTGCCAGTGAATCACGTATTATTTCGGTGAAAAGCGACGAATCGACCGTGACATTAGTCTTGCGATCGCGCTCCTTTCTCTGCCCGCCTCGCAACGAAGATTCGCTGGTTGGAAATCGCGGTTCCTTCGGATACGGCGCGATACGAGGCGATACGTGGCGACACGAGGCGATACGAGACGATACGAGGCGACGGTAAAAAGAGGAAAGATGCTTACCCTCGTGTCCAAAATTTCCATTATCTTCTCCTTCGCAGCTCGCACGTCATCTGGTCGACCTGCGACCTTTATATGCGGATCTGTAAAATAAACGTCGATGGGGAATTATGCAACAACGCCACAATACGAGAACGGCGGAACACACGAGCGCCGGACGCAGCTTGTTTGTTCCGTATCGGACGGCTTTTAATATTCCTCGAACGCCGGTCCCTCGAACCTTCGATCCTTCCTCTTCTTCTTCTTCTTCCTCTACTTCTTCCTGGATACGAGACACCGCTCGAAACTCGAGGACGATGACGCGGCGTGCTCGCCGTCATCGTTCACCGGCGGATCGATCCAGGAATCGACTCGCAAAGGAGAAACGCGTGGAAGAAAAGTGGGGAACGCGAGCGGAAACTTTATCGACCGGTTCTACCGCACACAGGCCGTGTCGTTCTCGATCGAAAAAGCAGGAAGCGGAGAGAGAACCGTGGAAAGTACAAAGTATGTAGATATTTCGTAATCGAACACACTCGTCGGAGGTAAGCGCGTAAAAGAAACGCGCTCTAGCTCTCTCTCTCTCTCTCTCTCTCTCTCGCTCTTCCTCTAATCGAGTAAATATTTTCGTCGGCTCGTTGTCCTCGCGACTTGTCGCGAGCTGCTCGCGAGTTGGCGAGCGCGACGATTCTTTTTCGCGCTGGAAACGAACCGTAGCCAGCGCGACGAGTTGAGCGCGTAAAAATAACGAGAATAGGGAGAGGAAAAGGAAAGAAGCCGGTTGCTAAGAGAAGAAAACTCGGGCCGAATCGAAACGACGTGACCCAGAAATAGATGGTACGCGAAAGACCGCGCGCGAACGGCCTTCGCGCGCTCTCCTAGCCACTCGGCGAAGATAACGCGCGCGACCGTTCGATCGCGATCGCGATCGAACGATGCTTTATCCGTTTCGAGCGGATACACAATACGCCATCGATCGAGCAGCGAGATATCGAGAGTAAACCATTTTCGCCAGGGTAATTCTCCAACGCGTTGCGTAACACCGATCAATCCCGTTTCTCCTGCTTTTTACCGGCATAAACGTCCTCCTCCGCAGCCCTCCTCGACGAATCGCGATTTTTCTGCTTCGAGCAAGGAGAATGCAGTTTCGAAACGGGCCGGGTCTCCGCCTTTAAAACCGCTTCGCCGCCTATATTTAACATTTTGCGTTAATCGAGTTATCTGAACGAGCACAGGCTATGCAAGCAACGCTGATAAAGCCTGTCACGCGTATCGCGAACCGACTTTCGCAACGCTCGAATTTCATCAAGTTCTTTCCCGATTTCAAACTCTTCCAGCGAAAATGCGACGAGAAGGGAAAGAAGGGACACCGGCGACGCTTTCCTCGAGGATATATGTATATACCTACCCATGTACCTCGAACGGGCTAATAACGTGTACAAGCCGTTGCATAATTTCACGTCCGACGAGAAAAAATACGAACACCGATATCGATACACGGCTGGCCTCGAGGCTCGACAATCGCAGAATGTCACCGTGTACCTGGCATTCGCGTTACTAATAACGATGGACGCGCGCGCTCTGTTCGATTAAACCAGGAGCAGAACCTTCTCGCGAATCTCGTCCTTAAATCGCGTCGCGTTGCTAATATAACGTTCGAGGTTCCTGGAACGGGGGGATTGAAGAATCATCGACCTCGTGGTCGCCCTCGTTGTCTAGGAGAGATCGTAGAGAAGAATAGAAAATCGGTGAGAGGTGGGTTAGGTGGGTTAGGTGGGTTTACATTCGCGGTAGATTACGTGGCTTGTCAGACACAATCTGTACGCTCGGTTGGAAGAAGAGGACAGAGGAGAGGCCGCGAACAGCTGTTCAGGTCACGAGGGAGGGATGAATCACCGAAAAGTTTCCACGAGCGAACGCGAGGCGAGGAAAGGCCAGGATCGGGCTTGTAAGCGGCGTACCAGCGAACCTACCGAGCAAACCTTTCCGTTTCACGGCAGTCGAATTTCGTGGTCGTGGCTCGCGATACGTCAGACACCGGACGCTACTCGTTTCTACGAGCAAACCCGGTCGCGCGTTTTAAGCTCGCGTTCCCCGACACGCGCTGCTGCGCCAGAGCAGGCACGCGAGTCGTTTCATAATCACTTTCGATTAATGGGTGCGCTCTAATTATCGGGCCTGCGTTCGGAAACGAATCAAGGGCCGCGAACTCGAGCAGGTGCGCTGGTACTCAACGCGACGAAACAGCTCCGAAACCGGAAAGTGTTTGTTCGTCGCACGTTCGGCTAGAATGCGAAACCACGGGAGGAGCGTGTGGCGCGAGAGAAGAATTTGCGTAGATCAGCCGCAAATAGACTTGTAAGAAAATGCGCGATACCCAGCGTCAGCTGGCGAGCCAAGGCAAGGCAAGGCAAGGCAAGGCAGCGCAACCTACCGCTGACGTAATCGCGCGACGTGTATATGGAACGAGGTTCGGTCGATAAACGATAAACACACGCACGCACGCACGCTCACACGCGCGTGCAGGCGGGCGCGCGCGCGCTGGAAAGAGAAGTCGAACAGAACCAGGAAACGATCGCGCGATCCGTCCTCCAAGGTCGACAGAGTCGTCGAACCTGGTTACACCTACGGCGAAGTCGATTGGTTCCCGCGTCGTTTCCGGCTCGAGAGCAGCGCGACGCCAACGCCGCCGCCGCTGCCACACTCTCCACGATACTTTCTAACACGCTTCATCTGTCTCGATCAAAAGCTTGGTTCGCGGGAAACAAGATAGGTACGCGCAGCAGCAGCAGCAGCAGCAGCAGCAGCAGCAGCAGCAGCAGTTTATCGTGCTCCGGCTGGATCCCACCGGTTTCGCGTACGGCGAACGTGCCTCGAGGAACGTATATCGTCCTACCTGGTAGACGCCGCTTACCTTTCTTCGACTTTGCTCCGATCTTCAGCCGAGACGGCCACGTAACGAAGGTGTTTGTTTCCTCCATAACCTGCAACAGAACGGGAGGAATCTATTAGTAGCCTGGTATCCACACCTCCCATACCGGTTACCAACAGTTTTACGCGACAAGCATAGAAGAATCGCGAACGCGCTCCAACCATCTTGGACATTACCACGGTCATCGTTGTCGACTGGGGGTGAAATATCTCGATCGGTATCGATCCTATCGGCTCGACGCGTCGATGAATCGACGAATCGTCGTCCGGATGGTGGGTCAACAACGGCAACAGTAGCAACAGCCTCGGAAAGAGAGAGAGGCGAGACGAAAACGGAAAGAAGAGCAGCGACGACGACTAGATGCACTTGTTTCGTTTCACGGTCACCGTTTGTTCGTTCGTTCGTTCGTTCGTTCGTTCGTTCGATCGATCGATCGATCGATCGGTCGGTCGGTCGGAAGCTCAGAGAAGAGACATGACGACGATTCTCTGGTAAGATCACTCGGAGGACGTGGAACCGCGGCGCGACTCGGATCCAAGTCGAACGGAATCTACTTTCACTGGCGCGACTATCAAGAGCCACGGGACGTCTCGCCGTGTGTTATCCGTTCACTTCATCGCGACTAGCCGACGCGCGCGATCGACGATCGACGACCGACGAGAGACACGATGACCATCCACGCGATCTCTGTCTCGGGCTTTTTGCCGTGAAATTTATCCACCACAGATCCCCTTTCGAACGTTTCCTTTCACTCGACAACACTATCGGGAGGGCCGTGAGTTGGGAACGGGCTCGCCTCGTTCTACGAATCAACGACCGGCTAACCAAGAGAGCGCACACCACTTTTTCGCACACCAGTCGGTGACCGCGTACACTCGATTCACTAGCACCGCCACCTCCACCGCCGCCACCGCCGCCACCGCCGCCGCTACCACCGCGTGTTCGCGAACAAACTGCGACAACGAGGAAGAGCACGATGGAGCAACTCGGAGCGGCTTTCACCGTGACCGGTGGTGGTCTCGTTCCACAGGAACGATCGTTTCCAACTGCCACGTCGGCTCTCGTGTTTTCACCGCGTCCGGATCGCTGGCACGACTGACTGACTAACAGCGGATAATGTAACGGGACGGCTCGGTGAACCGCCTCCCACTCGCCGCCGCACCGTCACGATTCTAGCCGTCTCGGTTCCTCCGTGGCCGCGTTCTCTCCCTCCACCGAGGGCGACGCTGCTGGCAGCGGCTCGACTGAGAAACGACCGACCGGATACCGAGCAACGGCTAGACTACGACCATGCACCGCAACATCTCTCTCTCTCTCTCTCTCTCGCGCGCTCTCGCTCGCTCTCTTCGATTTGCTTCCTAGCGACGATTTAAAGAGCCGAGCGCAGAAACAGGTTGTTTCTCGACCCGACGATTCACCTGCGCCAAACTTCCGCTCCGTTTCCAAACTCGAAATCCTCGCGAAAACTGAACACGCGAACGCGAATTCTGAATTGACGGGTGGAACGAGAACGTGGAAACGTCTAACGCGGCGCGAGGCAAGACCGAGCAAATACGTGGAAATAACGCGGCCGGAAAGTTTCACGGTCGGTCGTTCGATGGAACGCGCGCGCGGGTTAGCTACCTGGAAGGTGCGCACGAGCTCTGTATTTTGCGTCGCAGGTACGAGCATAAATGCTGCTCAACGACAAACCGAAATGCACATTCGACCACTGCAGGTCAATTTCACCGAGCCACGGGATTTCTCGGGTCGCGGTCGTTAAGCAGAATTTCCCAGCAGCGTGTTCTTCGTGGCTATTAGAACTGACTGTGAAACCTGAGGATCGCGAAGGGGGAAAGAATCAATCAGATTCTCGCATATTCCACCTACATTTCCACTTACACCGATAATTATCGAACGGCCTGAACGAGTCAAAGTTCAGGTATGCGTCGAGGTATGAATCTTCCTCGGCCGAGCGTAATTCTCCAGCCGGATTATCCTCGATAATCTCGAATCGAGCGAAGGAGGTATGCGTCTCACCTGCCGTTGCTGGCCTCAGCGCGAAGTCGATCGAAAGTAGGATCGAAAGTACGATCGAAAGTACTGATCGATCGTTCGTGGACCACCAGGAATATTCGTAAAAGTTGGCAGCAACGTCGGCGGACGTCCACCACGAGGATAAATCGAGCTCGAGGTCCAGCGATCCTCGCTAAAATTACGTAGCGCGTGTAAGGTGGTATTTCGACCCGGAGGCCGATCGCCGAACACCGATCCATGCTGCCAGGTATTTACCACCTTCAACGAACAATTCTCCGAGTCCCGTGTAGAAAGTAATCGGTGACGCGACCACGCAGTTGGGCGACCCCCATATCGAATCGGAAAGCAGAGCGATCCGCGATCTTCTATCTCTCGAGATATTCCCTCGTGTTACCGAGAACCGGTAAATCCTATCATCGCGGAAAAATATACCTCGAGGATACAACGTCGCAGAGAAACGACACTGGCGTGAACGTACCGGTAAACGTGTACAAACGGTAGACACGGTAGCTACTTTCCGCTGGAATAGAACGAACGACTCGACTGGTGATACGGTTGGCCGATTGTTTGCCAGCCAATTGACCAACGACCAACGGCCAACGACCAACGACGTTCTTAACGAAGAGGAAAAAGTATTTCGACGCAAAGCTGCGGGGGCAGTGGGATCGAGTGCGTACCGGCGAGTCGAGTAAAGCCGGTCTATAAATAATCGAGCGGTGTATTTCCAGGCCCCCTTTTACGCAACCTATCAACGATAAGGATAAGCACGAGCGTTGCCTTCTCGGTGAACCCCGCGTCGCCGAACGCGCTGCACATTCGTCTATAC
Source organism: Anthophora plumipes (assembly GCA_951804975.1). Lineage (NCBI taxonomy): Eukaryota > Metazoa > Arthropoda > Insecta > Hymenoptera > Apidae > Anthophora > Anthophora plumipes. The sequence goes on from OX638114.1 coordinate 26,095,110, forward strand.
GCTTTCTACGCGACTCTTATCGTCTTCCTAAGATTCGCGAACGAGTACCACTACTACTTCTCGATCGAACGAAAAGTGCCTGCCACCTCGAGGAACGGTAGCAGCATCTAGCAGACGATAGAAAATCTATAAAAATGACAGGGTTACGGTGAGTTCGTTCGAAAAATCATGCTCATTCCCCGACGAGCGATCGCACCCGAGGACGACTCGCCTGTGGCGCAATCGCATTATCTCTCACGGTAAACGAATCGAAACGTAAAAAGAAAAAGTCGTGCGGCACCGGATCGCGAACGAAGGAGACGGCGTCGCAAGCGGAGTAGGACGCGTTTCATTGTCGAATAGGTATCAACGCGCCGGCAAGGAGAACGAGACGCAACTTACGTTGTGAAAAAACGTGTCCGCTGGCTTGGGTACGTCATTATCACCTGTAAACAAAGAAAAGTATACGGTTAGGGTACAACGAACTCTCGTCCCTTTTTTCTCTCTCTTTTTCCAACATTCCATCGGCGAGGCATAGATCGCGGGGACGCCGATACGCATCCGGTCGAATAGACCGCGATATCGTAATTAACGTTCTAACCGAAATTGCCAACTCCAACTCTGCAACTCCCAATTCCATCTCGACCAAGTCAGCCGATAAACTTATAAGCTTATCGCTGGTATTTACGCGATACGTACGATTCCCCGAGTTCGGGCGTAAATACGTGGCGCGCGCGCGCGCGAGCTCGCGTCTCGATCAAAATATAAACGTTTAGATCGAACGGCCTGGCAGCTCTAATCGCGGCGAATCCACCGTTTGACAGTCCGTGTAATTCCGTTTACAAACAGATAACAGGCAAGTATACATTCGTTTGAATCGTAGTCGCGCGATTCGTATCTATTGACGATCGTCATCTTCGCTCGACGAAGGATAGAGGAGAAGAGAGAGAAACATAGGCACGCTCTGCGGGAGACCACTCACCTAGAAGCATTTGTTCCAATTTGCGGCGATCGACGCGAAACCTCTCTTGGTGCAGATCGTCCGGATTCACGATGCCCAGCACCGCCGCGATTTCCCGCAAATCGTCGCGACTCTCGAACCCAGATTTCCCGGATACGCTGGTCGCCGCAGTGCCCTCCGATGTCTCGGACATCGTCTCCGTCGCCCTTCTCTCGTTTTGTATCACCTCGTCGGGTCTCATCTTGTCCGAATACTTCGATACACCTAGTCCTACTTCTTTACCACCTTCACCAGTTTTTCACGTCTCCGCGATCTCTTCTTCCCTGCGAAGACAGAAAGAGAAAAAAAAAAAAAAAAAAAAAATGTGGCGATTTAGCCATTTAGTCGGTTCAAGAGCCAAGCTATTGCCGGGCGAAGGACAGAAAGGGACGAAGGAGAATACGTATAGGCGCATCGGTACGATAAGCCGTGCGCGATCTCTGTCGCGTGGTACGCTGCTCCGCCAAATTTCCCCCGTTTCCGTTCGCCCCTAAAACCCCGTTCCCCGTCGAAACCTTTTTCAAACAGGTCGTCTTCGTTTTCCGTTTTCCGTTTTCCGTTTTCCGTTTTCCGTGCTCCGTGTTGCGTGGGTTACGCACTGCCGCGACCATCCAGGGCCGACGACTGCGGGGACGGTTGTTGCCGGTAACGAGCGTGCAAACAGCTAAAGGGATGCCCCCGGTGAGCGTAGCGCCGTGGCCGATTTCTCGGAACTCGGGCCGGATTTCGTGGAAGAGGCTCGACGAACCGACCAATCGGAACGGTGCTAGCCCGCGCAGCCCGATGACGATTCACCCGTCCCGCGATTTTTCGAACCTCCCAGACCGCTTCTGTCCTCTACCTTTCCCTTGTCGGCGCCGCGCCTTTCTCGCTCCAGCACCTTTGCCAGCGAGAACGCGGGCAAAAAATTGTTTTCGCCAACGCGCGCGAGCCCGCGTACACGCGCGTACGTGACTCATGCCGTATCGCGAATGCCCCCTCGCCGAAAACAATGCATCCCAATTCCCGTCGACCCGATCCTTCTTTTCCTCGATATCCGATTATTATCCTCTCGTAATCCTCTCTCTCTCTCTCTCTCTCACACACACACACACACACTCTTACTCTCTTCTCTTTTTACCGAAACTCTCTTCCTCGAGAGGAAATTTCTGAGGGAACGAATTACGAACCTTGGTCAGACGTGTCAGGGTCCTGTGAGGCGGAATTGGGAGGGGAACCCTAACCGAATCCTCCCGATCGATCGATCCACCTTGAAAAATACTTGGAGACGATAACGGACGCGAACACGAGGACGAGAAGGAGCGTAACGACGCGACGAGGTGAACAACGAGGAAGCGGCGCGACGCCTTTCGTCACCTACTTCCGGCAACCGTTACCTTGACACCGTCGCGAGACACTGTCCCAACGAGAGTCTTCTCGCATCGCTCTTCTCTCCTCGCTTTCTTCCCTCGTTTCTCGCGCCCCTCGTTTCTCCCGTCCCCCGTTAATACCGATCCCTAACGATTCACGCCGATTCGCCGTCATTTATGATACGATCGCGTTTCGACTCCAACCGCCTCTTACACCTCTTTAAACCTCTTACTACCTCGTTTAAACCTAAGGACACGCTTCCTACCTTCGCGAACTGCATGAATGTTTCGACTTTACCCAAAGTGAATCAACGCTTTCGCGTGTCGCCTTAGCCGCTGCACAGACACGATCGGTCTGACGACGTGGCAATCAGGGTTGTACGACACGCGAAACTTGGACTTTTTATATTTTGCAACTGATCCTAATCCTTCTCCCCTAGATATACGGGCGGGATTTCCTTCGGCTTCGCACCTTCTCTTTCTCTTTCTCTTTCTCTTTCCCCATTTCGTTCGAACGACGAGGAATCTCTATCCGAACGACGATTCAGTGTTGTTCCTTTTCAACGCAACTCCTTTCTCCTCGTTTCAAACAGTTCCGATCGATTCATTTGTCGTCTCAAACGTCCCTCGAACTCGAGGCGGTCTCGCTCTTTCCACCATTGCCCACGAGAGGTCGGGTAGAACAGGTATCTAGAAGTAATTCTCGATCATACAAGATGGCGCGTCTGTGCGTATTTTGCTTTCGCCTAGTGATTCGATATTTTACACCCGATGATAAAATACGAAAATTTCCGTGTGCAGCTGACGTGGTGAACGTTTTCCAGTTAAAGAAAACCTGAAATTTACACCTTGCTAAATGCACGTGCGTTTTCTCCGCGTGGTGCATGTGGCGAGAACTACGCCAACGGTTGTATACGAAACGTGTACAAGGTACACGAACTAGATAGCAGGGTGAATGCAGGATACGTCCCCGAGGCTTTCTAAATCATTTACCGGACAAATTTACGAAATAATGCTTCAGACGCTGCGTGAACGTTCGCAGAAACGCAAGAAATTGCTCGCCCAGACGGTGAGAACGACTCCTGGTTGAACGACGAGTTCTTCCCGCGAGGTTAGGTTTTCGCAAAGTAGTTTACGAGAGGTGAAAAAGTTGTATTTTCTCCACGCAGCTAGGTGTATCGAGCGTGGATGAGTTGCGACAGATTCTCGGGACGGATATCGACGACACGCAAAAGAAAAAGATCAAGTCGGTTGGAGAAAAGTCGGAGAACGGAGTGAAAGACTCGAAGAGTGAAACAGCTCTGACCGACGAAATCGTTTACAAAGATTCGTCTACGTTTTTAAAGGTAGGTGTGTAAATTTCCGATTATTGGTTCGTTTCCATGCTAAACACGACCTACCGTGTACGAATATATTTTCAAAGGGGACGCAGTCGTCGAATCCGCACAACGATTATTGTCAACATTTCATCGACACGGGTCAGCGACCGCAAAATTTTATCAGGGACGTAGGCCTTGCGGACAGGTTCGAGGAATATCCGAAATTACGAGAGCTGATCAAGCTAAAGGACGATTTAATCGCGGAAACCGCGACGCCTCCCATGTATTTAAAAACAGACTTGCTCGCGTACAATTTGAAAGAGCTGAACTGCAAGTTCGACGTGATCCTGATCGAACCACCGTTGGAGGAGTATCAACGCACCTGCGGCGCGACAAACGTCCAACTTTGGAATTGGGATCAGGTGAGTAGGAGAGATTAAAGGAGAAGCGGGCACCGTGCTAAGGCTAATATTACAAAACACCTTCGCAGATAATGGAATTAGATATCGGCGAAGTCGCGGCCAATCGAAGCTTCGTGTTTCTTTGGTGTGGTAGTAGCGACGGATTAGATATGGGACGTTTCTGTCTTCGCAAATGGGGTTTCAGACGATGCGAGGACATATGCTGGATTCGCACCAATATCAATAATCCGGGCCACAGTAAAAACTTAGACAGCAAAGCCGTCCTCCAGAGGACCAAGGAGCATTGCCTGATGGGGATCAAGGGAACCGTTAGACGATCCACCGACGGAGACTTCATCCACGCGAACGTCGACATCGATTTGATCATATCGGAGGAGCCCGAGTACGGTTCCATCGAGAAGCCGGTCGAGATCTTTCACATAATCGAGCACTTTTGCTTGGGCAGGCGACGGTGAGAGAAACACGCGGCCCGAAATCGCCTCACGAATCGATCAACCTGCGACCATACAAACGCACGCACGCACGCACGCACGCACGCGCCTATCCTTTCCGTCCTTTTTTTAGGTTGCACTTATTCGGCCGAGACACCACCATTCGACCAGGATGGCTCACAGTCGGCCCCGAGTTGACCAACACCAATTTCAACGCGGATCTCTACACCAGCTACTTCACCAACGGTCAGATCACCACCGGCTGTACCGAACGCATCGAAGCGCTCAGGCCGAAATCTCCGCCACCGAAGGGGAAAGTCACCGGTCGAGGTAGAGGCGGTTTCAATCGAGGACGGGGTAGAGGAAGGTAAAACGCTGCGTCCAGATACACTCCCCCCCTCGTTGCAGCACCTTCGTACGCCCTCTTTCCTCCGATACGTGTAATACCACACACATGCACACAGAGTTGTGTACCAAACATGAACAAACCGATAAAAAACAAAAAACGTTATTTCTCTCCTCGCAATTCTCCATTATACGGAGAGAACTTGTTTCTACCTTTGTATTGTACGATATTTTGCTTTACATATTGTAATATAGTTGCTTTCGAAAGTACCGCGCTACCGAATATTCCAATTATCTCTAATTCCATGTAAATTATAACGCACAGGTAACACGCGCGAGTACTGCTGAAAATATACGTTAGAAATCTTTTCACGATCGGCGAATCGTCGACGCATCGACATATCGACACATCGAATGAACCGTAACCTCTGCAGGTCTTGTGTCACGATCGACGATGTACACTGTTACGTGTGAATAGTGGTGTACGTTCGCATCGTGTCTGGAATATTTTGTAACGCGTAATTGGAGAAATAAAATTCAGTCGAGTCGAACAACATCGTCGGAATTACGGATGCAATCGGAATTAGGTGTGTTACCTAAACAGCGTATCGATCGATCAACCATTCCGCGGCAAAACACGATACCGACGAAAGGAAACCGCAACAACTCGCTTGTTGCCGTTCGAACGCTCTTAACATTTTCGACTAATCGTCGTTTAACAACAATCGTATAAAACATCTTAAGTATACGCATTCTTAAAGAACGAGAACGTAATTATTTCGAAACGTTTGAGATCCGGTCGTGTCACTTTGTACTTTGTGTGTGTTGAGAACGTTAAATTCCTATAAATAGATCTTACGATAATTACCTACATTTACAAATTCTATTCGACGATACGATATCCGCGGAAACTTACGAACGAATAATTTTCTTGGCCCCAGTAAAGCTTCCGGTAATATAGAAAATACCCATGTTCCACGAACGATTCGTGTATCAATCGTATTTCTCTCGTTACTTCGCGTCTAGAACGTTTTACACGATACATCGAACAGTTGTGTTCAACCACCGTCGATTTATCAATTTTCCGAGCTACACGTTTTCTCATCCGATTACTTTCTTCCCTTTTTTCCCCCGTTGTCGCTCAGACGTCTAGCTAGAAGCTTCGCGAGACATTCGTCGAACCATAACTCGTGCGTATCCACAGTGTCGACGTGAACCCGTGTATCTACGACACTCGCTGAATAAACTAGATCGTAGAATCCAAATATTCCACTGGTCAATGGAGAACGGTATAAAACTAAAGCTAAGCTATGCTAGAGTAATAGTATTAAAAGCATCTTCGAAAGAGCGACATCGTTAGTCGCTGCAAATATCGGAACATTCTTATTTAACCTACCATTCTGCTCCGCTGAACAAAAGCCGAGTAAAAGCAAGCAACTTGGCGGAAATCGTTAGCAGAAATAAAAATGACGTACGAACGAAGGGACAAAATATGAAAGAGCAAAGGCCGAGAAAAGGAAAAGGACGAAACCGGGCTTGACGTCAACGTTCGGCGATGCGAGTAAAAAAGAAAAAAAAGAAAGAAAAGAAAAAATATCACAATAAAAAGAGGACATACGGCACGGAATTACGAAAATGCCCTATCGAAAGAAAAAACAAAAACTTGAAAACTGTCAACGATACGTGCATACACACGTACCCTGTGTACGAATATGCACGGCACGCACGTATCGATCGTCGAAAACGTAAATCACGAATGCGTTCTATTCTCTTCTCTTTTCGCGGTCAAACCTATCTCGCGATGTGATTCGCCGCGTCCTTTTTCTGCCTTCTTGCTTTCCTCCTTTCTTTCCTTCTGCTTTTTTTCTGTTCTTCTCTTTCGAAATACCGTGCAAACGAGAGGGAAAGGTATATATCTTGGGAACGATACGAACGACGAAGGAAGAAAGAAAATGAGAGAGAAAAAAGGTGGAAACAGGAGGAAGAAAAAGAAAGGGAAAAAGCGTTGAATTCTACCAGCGGTTAAGAAGAATACGAAATACGCGTGCGTAGGCTGCAGCCTAGCAGGCAGCAGAGGCGGATATTCGTTGATTATCGACCGATCGATTCGCTCGTGATCAAACGATGAGTTGCAGTCGGATGGACCGTGTTTCGGAGAGATCGGTCTACGTTGGAGATCAGTCTATAGTTTGAAAGTCACAAATACGTCGACTCCCCTGTAAGCAGAGCCAGCGTAAGTTACGGTGAAAATTGACGGTACTTCGCGTACGTTTCGACTTCCGTTACGATACCGACTACCACGAATCTACATAGATCGGAATGAACGTACGTACGCGTTTTCAAAATGCAAATCGAACAGATGCGTACCTGTAATAATGAATTTAAACTGCTGCGACTGCGCGTGGCTATGATGTCGGTTTTCCTCGTTTCCTATTGTACTCGGGGGGGTTCCTAGCGTGTTTCATAGGAACAAACAAAAATCATCGTTAAAACAACAGGCACCAACGGCGTTCTGAAAAGTAGCGAAAAGGAAGAACGAAAAAAGATGTAAAATAGGTGAAGCAAAGAAACGAACGGAATAGAAAAGTTATTTACTTGCATCCTCCGATGCTCGACACATTTTTCTTTCTTTTTCTTTTTCTTGTTTTCCTTTTTTTTTCTTTTTTTTTTTTTTTTTCTTTCAAAGGGAATAGGAACGGACAGAAAAACGAAAAGAAACAGTTAGAGGGGAGTACAAATGTGGAGAGAGAGAGAGAGTTATATTCGTATACAATATCACAGAGAAAATAATGCATCTTATTTATATTTTGAACATTCCGCATGAATCATATAAAAGTTAATTTCAAGAGGTGTGTCACTTATAAAACCGTATTCATGAGCTTCGTACGAGAAAAAATATGTCCGAGAAGCGTGTACGTTCACACGAAATAACAATATCGTACATAGGTATGTAATAATTATTGGTGGGTGAAAACGAATTTAGTAAGTTTACCTTCTTCGCTACTTTTCTCCATTCTTTCTCTAGCACGTAAAAAAACTGAGGTATCGCAACGATTGCTAGCGAGTTAATATTAACGCAACGACCCACAGGTGCGACTGAAATAGTCCGAGCAAGGTAAATTTACCAATCCGTTCGAGGTAATCAAATGCTCGTTATCTGCATCGCGCAGATTACACGTATTTCATTCACTTTCACGCTTCTTTCCACCCACGCGCGCTTTCTCTCTCTCCCTCTCTCCCTCTCTCCCTCTCTCATTCTCACGGACACAAACACACGTTTTTTCTTTCTTTCTTTCTTTCTTTCTTTCTTTCTTTCTCTTTTCCAATCGTACACCTCGTTTCGATGGCAAAAAGAAAGTCCAAACGTAGGAATACGCAGAAATACGTTTCGAATACGCTTTGAAAAAGCGGGAATGCGCGTTCCCTTTCGACGCATTCTTTTCAACATCTTTACGCAAATCGCGTATTTATCGTACCGTCGCTAATCCTACCGAAATTTCATAATCTTACTTAATAGTACGTTACATCCACGAGCGACAAGATACGAATGAAAAATCACACGCGCGAATAACAACGAACGCCTCTGAATAGGTCTATTTCTTTCTTTCTTTCTTTCGTCTCTTTTCTTCTTCTGGCGCGCAAATTTCATAGATACGCCTGGAATCTACGAATCTAACGATCGACAGTGAATTCGTGAAAGGAAGTAATCCGTTAATCCTAGCACCGCGAATTGTTGTATACCTTCTTAAAAATACTTTCAGGTGAAATAAATAAAAGGCAAGGGGAAAGAACGAAAAAGGAAGAAAACGCAACCTGGGTGGATGCGCGGAGTTACACCAAGTTACAGACTATCGTCGTATCGCGACGTACATACTACGTGTTAAGAAAGGACGGCGTCAGAAACGATACTTGTTGCGTTCTCGGAATTCTTTCGTATCCTTCGCACACTCGACCAAGCGGACTAAATCGATTCGGTTCGTTCGCAAATATTCAAAATACTACGATACCCTTTATTCTTAAAAATCAGAAAGTCCGTATCGAAATATCAATGGCGGAATGGTTGGAGGCGCGTTCGAGGCGCGTTCGAGGCGCCTTGCGACGTGTTCGCCCGCGAATATCGTAACGTATTATACCTCTACCCGCGGTGTCTATCGATCTTTCGATCTTGCCGCACAAAAATGTTGCAGCTTCACCTTCGATTTACAATACCTCCTTTTACTCGCAACTCTATTTCTACCTTCTATTCCTTCCTCTGCAATTACCTTTAAGTAAAATCCTCGTAAAAACCTTTGTCCCTTGGACAGAAGCGAAGATTTCTATACGCACCGTAATTACGAATCGAGATGAAACCCTGCGCGGACAAATTTTCGATACCTATACGATATTTCGACGTATCGAATTTCAGTTGGATACGATCGGGATTTGTACGCTCTTCCTATCGAGAGACAATTACCGTACCGCGACAATTCTGGTCAAATCATATCAACTGCCGTAGAAAAATAGAAGTTTACGCCTTTGATAAATCATTCGTGAACGGGGAGACTGTTTACAACGAGGAGACAAGAAAATGAATGTACATAGAATTAAAGTACGATAAAAACCGGCGCTGCCGAACGAAGAGCTAGCGACAAAATTCCCTTCATCTTCTTTTTCTTTTTCTAAACGTTAACACCACCGCCGACGCGTCGTCGTTACCGATATCGTTACACATGAGTTCTTCTAGTTCTTCTCGATAATTCCTCTTCGATTTTGTTCCTATTCTTCTTCTTCTTCTTCGTCTTCGTCTTCTTCTTCTTCGTCTTCTTCTTCTTCGTCTTCTTCTTCTCCTTCTTCTTTTCGCCGTTACAGGTCTTCCTACTGCCCTTATTGACTTACAATTTATTATCGTTACGAAAATAATCTTGCTTCTTTTCTTTTTTTACAGCATTATTCCCATCTGGATCCATAATCTATACAAACACACTTTCTTTGTCAGCCTATAATCCAACGCGAGTATTCGTTCGAACACCAGCCGATGTTCCGTATTAGCAAAGACGCGAAACTCGATTGAACGGTAATTTCAGTACTCGGTGTACCCGTCGATCGTATTATTTTACCGACGAAACAACATAAACGACAAACATTACACAAACCGTACCGTACGTAACTTTCACATGCCGAGCTTGGAACTTCTCTTTCGAACTTCCTATTCCCTTTTCCTTTTTATTTATTTTTTTTCTTTTTTTTTTTTTTTTCAAACGAGACTTCAAACGACGTATTCCTCTAAATTACATCCTCTTCTAATATCTCGTTCAATCAAACGAACTCAACGACGTTTCGTTCAAACAATTTCCAAGCTCGTCGGTAATAAATATAAAATATATCCTTTGAAAAACTTTCCTTTATATAGTTCTGTATGTGTGCGTGTATACACGTATATGTACAAAAATTTGAAGAAGATTCCAAGTCGCAACATAATCTCAGCTTTCTTCGTACAACAAGGTGTTCGAAATGATTAGAAAAGGAAGAAGAAACGTCTGTTACGCAATTCGATAGCATGAAACTGTATATAAGTGCATCGATACATGTACATACGCACTACAAACATATGACAACAGAGAGGTAAGGTGAAACGAAAGCAAGGGATTTTTCCTAAAACGTATTTGACAAATTTGAAACGGGTATATCAAACCGTCTACACCGGTGTTAAACGTTTCTCTAGTTGGTCTAATTCTATTCGTTCGAAGGATCGTTTCTCTGGTTCGTCGGATCTAGGGCGCATCGTGATTAAGGGACTTAACGGTAAAGACGGTAGTCGAGTTTGTAATGTTCACTCGTCACTATGCGAACAACAGCAATGTCGAGGGACGAACGGCGATGAACTCACAAAACATCTATCATTCCTCCGTCTGAGAGAAGGCGGTATCGTCCAACACGTTGGTCCATGTCCACTAGGGGGTGAACAGACACACAGAGACACAATAATTGGTCAGTATCGTGTATTCTAGATTCTTAGAGTGATGCTACACATCTAAATACGGTGCGGTGGAGGGTAAAGTGAGGTCTCTTCCTCAATCTTCCTTTCTTTCCGCGACTGTTCCTCCCACAACTCTCTCCCTCTCGCTCTCTCGTTCTCTCTCTCTCTCTCTCTCTCTCTCTCTATTTCCCTCTCCCCCCTCTCTCCTTCTCTGTTCTTCTCGTTTGCGCGCAAGGATAAGAATCTCTCTCGGTGATTAGCGATTGATCAGACCACTCAAACACTCGTACCCTCACCGTATCAGATTTACAAAAGGATCGAACCCGACTATGCGAGACGATACTTGGTAGCATTACATTCGGGCATGCGATAAAGAAGGGACAATACCGACAAAGCCGGTGTATTGTCGTTGATAAATCACATCGAAGTACAGAGCATTCCTTTGGAACGAGGTCAGGAAGGGCGGCTAGTGGACCGGATGAGAAAGATTCGAAACGTGTTCAACGATCGTGTATACATGGAAGAGAAAGATAGCCGTGCGAGGATAGCAGTTTCTACTGTTTCAAGCGAATAAAGTGGAGAAAAATTCATTCGATACGATAGGATATACCGAAGACCAAGTCGCAAACAGAAAGGAGATGGTTCAAGCTCAAATTTTGTATTCAACGAAAGCACATTCTCAATTGGTCATCTCGTTCGTTAATTATTCCGCTCTATCCGTGCACATTCGTACAGCAGACCGATCGAAGAATGTGCTTCGAATACGTACAAGGTTTGAGCCAAGTCGACGAGCCCGAACGCTCGGTAGTCTCTCTTCACGCAAGTAGGATACTACACGGAGAAAGCTTTGCAAATCTTTGTGGATATATTCATTGGCCAGAAAAACAGTGGAGAGGAAGAAGAGGTTGCAGCTCAAGACAGGAGAGGAAGGAACTAGAAGGGTGGGTGTGTACCAACTAAACAAAAACATTCTAGAACACAACAGTTTCGAAAGTGAAGTTCACGCTTTACAGAGAATCGGAAGACGTAAGTAGAAAATACTACAGATATGCTATTTTGTAACTATAATGCGTGTATAATATCGTTCTTAAAATATTCGTTACAGGAATACATTTACAATATAACACTACGTTTCAAAACCGCTAACATTTTATTTATAATAATAATAATGAGAATAATAATAATAATAATAATAAGAATAATAATAAGAATAGTATCAGTAGTAGTAGTAGTAGCAGCAGCAGCAGCGGTAGTAGTAGTGGTATTAGTATTATTAGTAGCAGTAGTAGTAGCAGTGGTGTTAAAAATGTCTCTGATGGTGACATTAACGCAACAATAAAACAGCAGTAGCATTTGTAATAGTAGAAATAATAATAATAGTGGTAGGAGTAGTAGGGCTAGTAGTAGTAGTAACAGTAGTAGCAGTAGATGTAGTAGTAGCAGTAGTAGTGGTAATAATAGTAAAAGTGGTGGTAGTAGCAGTGGTAGTAGTAGTGAAGGTGATGATGGTGAATTTAGTGGTGACGGTAGTAGCAGTAGTATGTAGTAGTAGTAGTAGTATCAGCAGTAGCAGTAACAGTAGTAATAGTTGTACTAACAATAGTATAATAATAATAATAATAATAATAATAATAATAATAATAATAATAATAATAGCAATAATATAATACTAATGATGGTGATGATGATGATGATGATGATAATAATAATAATAACAACAACAACAACAGTAGTAATAATAATAGTAGTGATAGTAGTAATGGTAATAAAAATAATAGTAATAGAAATAAGAATACGAATAAAGATATAACAACGATATAATTAATAGTCATAAGTATAATAGTATCACAAAATAATCATTACACAATATGTAATAGAGATGCTGTGTATCACTTTCACAAATTTCAAATATTCACAAACATCCGATATCTACGATTATGAACTACCAACATGCAACGATACAAAAACCAGAGTAAAATTACAATGTATCAGGGCTTTGATATTCACTCCGTATTCCTAAGCATACACCGAAAGACAAGATAGAATGTTGAATAAACGTGTTTTTCAATATCGATGGTTGATTCTTTTAAATAACTTTCCCATCCTCGTACGCGACACGTCCAAGGGAAGAAAACTATAAGGTAACGGTACAAGTCTTAAAATCTGTGAAGACGGTAAAAAAAAAGAAAAAGTTCGGAAAAAAAAAACTATCGTCGAATGCGGTACAATAGTGAAAAAGTGAAAATCATCTGAACATCTAGCCCCTGAGTTGTTTAAAATTTGCCGGATTATTGCAAAATATTCGCTACGTAGTATTTACAAAACTAGGACGAAGCATGAAAGTTTAACGGCATTGCGTATTAACAGCTTCGGAGATACATAAATATATTTGTTTGTCGATAGGTAATTAACCGAGCGTGATCGAAATTCCTCGTAGGTTGGAATTTTCTATCTCCGTTCTCGCTTTCTTCGCTAATGAAATTACATTAACAACGGCAAATACATGATTTCCATCGAAACATTTGTCATTTTTCCTACTTTATACTCCTATACACAACCTGTAACTTGACCAACTTTCGCACAGGTAGACGATAATACGTAGAAATTGAACGATGATTACACGCGTGCCGACACGCAAATCAAACTGACGATTTTCAATTTTCTACGGCTGCGAGTTGATTTCTGCTCGCGTCTTTCTTTGATCGGAGAAATATTTCAGAGAAAGGGAAAAATAAGAATAGAGAATGAAAGAATTCACGCGAAACAAATATTTACATGTTTAGATGAACGATTCGAGATTGATTTTAAATGAAACCCGCGAATGTGTGAATTCGAATTGGAAAAATATCGCGTTGTACCTTTCAAGCGAATTAACTCGAAAGGAAAATGATAAGCGGAAACGAGAGTGTGCGTAGGCGGATGATATTAGAGCGAATAGTGCACACTTGTAAGGGAACAATAACGTATATGTATCGCGAACAACGACCTTCAGCTCTAATTTACTTATCGATAGTTTGTTGCTACTTAAAGGTACGCGTCCTTGCTTTGTAATCGTATCCGTATACAATTAAATCGCGATCGCATAGGTGCTTGGTGAATTATTTCGAACAAGTACAAATGGTATAACCGATCAAATAAATTAATTACAATTCTATCCGGCGTACGTACGTTTCTTTTTTCTCTTTTTTTTTTTTCATGCTATTTCGCAAGTCTCTTAACTCTCGTAAACTTATTGCGACATTTCTCTATATGTAAATGTAAAAATTCCGCGTAACTGTCGTATTATTATTCGTCCCGTGAATTTCATGCTATTTGATACACGCAACGCCCTCAACGGTCATACAAAACGGTAAAAGCAAGCGCGTAAAATATCAGTTTTAAGACCGCTTCGTTAAAACTGAATCTTACGCCCGCAGTTTTTCGCGAAGTATACTTTTTCTATGTACTACGCGTGCTCGTTGGAAATGTGCCATAATTCTGCATCGGCGTTGCAACCTGTCCTCAAAAAACACGGGGAAAGCACTGACGAAAAATAACAACGCGCCACCGTGATGAAATTACACGAAACTTGTATAAATACATAAAAGAAACGAAAGCAAAAAACAAAAAGAACAGAGGAAGAAGTAGAAGTAGAAGTAAAAGTAGAAATAGAAGAAGGAGGAGAAGAAGAAGAAAGTAGTCTTAAAGTAATGTTACTCGAGAATAGGTAGTTTCCGAATGTTTGTACACGGATATAACCTTTTCGTCGTAGGTGCAAAATAAAGATTCACTCGCGATAATTTACTCGATAATAGCTTATTTGAAATTATATGTACCTTGATGTCAATGTGAAAAGTCGCGTTTACTTTGACATCAAAGAATAAAAGTTTAGAAAATTGCACAGCCTGTTAACATTTAACATATTTCTACTAGAAAATCGAAAGAATGAAATTTTCTGTACATGTAAACGTTATCTTACAAGCTTCGACTCAATACAACAACCCTCCACTCAAATCTACACGAATTAGCTTGGCTACTTTCAAAATGTTAACGATCATCACAGGGTATAAGGCAATCGGGATATATTTAAGTCGTCCGTTCTCTTCATAATGCCACGAAGGATACAAGCACAAACGGTAAAATTGTTACAAGTACAAATTGTCACATTTCTTATCCCCATACTTATCGTATTGGTCACAATTATCTTCTAAATATTAGCTTTGTCGTACAATTTCAAAAACAAATACTAGCTTCGTACATAGTACGTTATTATACAATTGCATTAACGCAGAAGACGCTACATCTGATTTCAACATTAAGAATTCTCTTTGTAGATGTGTAAATATACATCGAAACCACCTGCTTCGAACAGTTACAATTAAAACAGTCATCGAAATAAAATACTTGAAACGTCGAATGAAAAATAAAACAGGTAGATTCCTTTTCTCGATATTTCCTAATAAAGGCCGAATAATTTTCATATGTAAAATTAAAAAAAAAAAAAAAGAAAAAATCGTAAAAGAAAAAATCGCAACCTCTTAAATACTGAAACATCTGACCTTTTTTTTGTTTTTTTTTTTTGTTTCAAACCATACATGCTACGAAAGAAGAAAAAGAAATACATACGAAGTTTTATTTTACGATTCTTTTAATTCGGAATCTTTTATGCCGTCTATCAGACGTATTATCAATGTAAAAATCTTCTGCTAAACAGAAATAGAATAGATCGTTTGGCTAGAACTTTGAAACTAGAACGAAACTTTCAAAATTCAACATTCGACGAGATTTCCCATCTTGCCGAAGAAGAAAAGCAACGAAATAAATTTAAATATGTATATGTTTGAATACTTGTCATATGTTATTTCTCATAATTGACCGGCCCTAAATTTTTCGATACACGCGTAACTTTTTGTTAAACACCAGACGATGACAAATGTAAAATCGATGCACCCTAGAACTTATCGAATGCTTATTTTTCATGCTGGCATGACAAAGGAAAGCTAATAGTACGACGTGTATGTGTGTTTACGTGTGTGTATGTATGTGTGTTTTCTCGCATAAAGTTGTCGTAAAGCTCGGATGCCAGTTCAGAGAACTCAACGTTTAAGTACAAAATACGATAAATATGTATATATATTACGTATCTAAGGTGGCTGAACGTACGAGAGCCGAAGAACGTTTCACATTGCTAGTACTTTGTCGATGACTACTTCTACTTTTATCCCCACGCGAGAGTAAACCCTTGGCAGTTTCTCTGAGACTAGCTCTTTGGTTGATACTAACGTGTGTACGGCTACTGCTGTGTGTAAGAGGATGGTGGTGATTCACCACCAGAGATGCAGAGGACTCACCAGATTCCCCATCTTCATCTCCCGTCGTATCTCCGGTTGTATCGCATTCGCTGCTATCCGCTTCGCTCGATTCACTCGGGGTGTCTTGTCCTCCCATTCCTATTTGTATGCCTTCTCCCATTCTGTTTGTTGTCCCTGGCACAGCTTGCGATATACTGCCACCCACTCGATGCATAAACAAGCTAACCTATAACACAACATTCGATCGAGCCGAAATCAACAATTTGCCGATACTTCTTCTTCGCTGCATACGTCTTTTCAAGCAACCAAACTATCTCCGGCACCCTTCGGCCTAGCGCCGTTCGTATTCTTCGATCAGTAAGACTATCCGACTAACCTTAAAATCTGCACTATACGCTTTGTGATGTTTGTCCTTGTGTGCGTCATCCAAACCCCATTTATCTATATTTAAAAGAAGAGTACGTGGCATAGGTCCGAGACTAGCTAGCGATCCAGCTCTGGGTTTCATGTGCGACACAACCATCGGTAGTTCCATAGTCGCGCCATCGCAACTCAATGCCCTTGTTGAACGCTCGACTGGTAATTCTCCGTTATCGTACTCCGGCGTTAAGTAGTCCCGCACGAAAAATGTATTGAACCAAAAATGAAACAACTTCTCCTACGTATGAAGCGAACGCATCGATTAATTAATCTATCAATTATACTTGACGATACGCAGAAATCTAGTTAAACGTTTGACTAACAGAGGGGAGGAAGAAAAATGTACCTTTCGTTTCATTTTTGGTCTATTAAAGAAATCTACTCGTATATCTCCTGTCAGCGCTACACTGTGTTTCAAAGGGATGCTGACTGTGTGCATTCCTTTTCGTACTTCTACTACGTCGGAGCTAAATATCCTCTTCTTAGACTCAGATATTACACAATGCAGATCTAAAATACAAAAGCTGTATGTAATTGTATTTTCCATGAATATATCACCGCTATATACTCGATCGTCCTTACATCCTTGACCTCCGTGAAAGATAGGCACTGGGTCTAATTG
The DNA here is from genome assembly GCA_951804975.1 of Anthophora plumipes. Classification (NCBI taxonomy): domain Eukaryota; kingdom Metazoa; phylum Arthropoda; class Insecta; order Hymenoptera; family Apidae; genus Anthophora; species Anthophora plumipes. Next base: position 26,112,244 of record OX638114.1, read on the forward strand.
TATCTTCCGTAATAACAACGTAACCGGTTGATAATTCAATCCTTCTTGAACAAGAGTCGCATAATAATCCACGTACCTCCTCTGAGAAGGTATTGTTACCCCCTTCCTGAACAACGAACAACCTCTATGAACTGATCGATTACATATGCAATCGGAACAAAACATGGTTAACGTCTAATCACCTATCGTGTGTTCTTTTAGTTCCGTAGTAATTAAGGGCTTCTGTGGCAGTGGGAAATTGTTTAGCGTGAAGAAGATAGCAACAAATCATTACGCCGGTTCGACCTTTACCCGCTTTACAGTGAACTACAGCGACATTTTCTTGATGCCCGGAAAGCCACTCGTGCACATCTTCGCAAAACGGTTTGATTTGATCCAGCATCGGTGGATTATGATCATCGAACGCGTATGTAGCTACCCTTTGTTTAAATTTTTTAAAATCGTAAGATCTCTCTGAACATCTAAAAGATACGTTTAGCTTAAATTTTCCTACTTTCTCGATTCCTTAATGTGCAAGAAAAACGTAAACGCAACGCAACGTCCAATATATATGTATATGTGTATATGTATATGCTTACAGATTGTAAATCTTATAATGATCTTTGTGTCTAGATTCCAACAGTTTAACAACATCGTCTATGTGATTCCTATATACGCCCTCTAATTTTTCAGCTGGAAAACCCATTGCTATTAAATTATCTCTTATATCTGTGTATCGATATATCGATCGTTAAGGAAAATAGCAACAGAATTATTCACGCCTATTGAGAAATTTTCGACGCTCTATTTTATCTCGGATATCGGTGATTATTTTAAAAGGATACATGTGAGATCAAGGTCAAAACCGTCTTCCGTGAAACGTTTGCGACTTTTGCTCACGATCCCCTTTATACGGTTGGTCATCTTCATATTGATCGTGTTGGCCATGCTTGGCTGGCTGAGTTTCAAATCTCCTCCTTCAGCTCCGACGATTTCAATCTCCACTTCTTCGCCACCTCTGTCTTCCCTTTCCTGCTTCTTGAGTAACTTTCTCGCCTGATGAAAAAGAAAGAAAAGTCAGTCTGTTATACGTTCTTCCAACTTTCGTATCGTATTTTATATTTGAAATAAAAACACATACCTGTGGCCTGCAAGCCAAGGCGTTGCAAGAGCCCAATTCTGGTCCTCTTTGTTCCTCCAGACAAACATGGAGGGGTGTTACTGATGCCGAAATATGCTCTGAGATTTTATTATTCAGCCTGCTGCCTCTAGGTCTCCTGCAGGAAAAGCATATACCCATTAATTCCCAGAGCATGTGTTCCTGCTATCAACCATCTCATTCAGTTTCGATTATCCTTTGCAATTGCTCGGCGTGTAGTTATTATTCGATAATAACATCAGTATAACCACCACCAGTTTGATGTAACAACTACTTGATAATTTACACAGAGGTGAAACTTTGTAAAATCTGAGCACAGCACGTAACACAATACACTGATGAACACCATACGAGTGCGCGATACAACAGTTCAACGAAGGATAAACGTATGCCTCCTAAGAAACTTCAGAAGTACATGGCAACCGAAACACATTTACCACATTATTCGAAATTAGTTTTTCACGTGAAAAACGTTGGTAACGAACGAATGACAAGATTGCCCATCACCACCGCTAAAGGAAGGTAACGAAAATCTGGTGACTGATCAGCACGTGCAACAGATACGATTATATATCCATACATTTACACGTACGTTAAGAACGAATGTTAAGAAATACGTTATACAAACACTGGCAAGTGGTAGGAAAATCACGTCCAAGGAGAACGAAAAAAAAAAATGAAAATAAACCTATATTTCGATTTGAACATTAACGATAAACGTAAAACCGTTAAAAACATACTCGCATAAATACTGTGAACATAATCTTCGTATCATTCGACGGCAGAATCGAAACTACAATTAACAAAAAGCATTTCCAACGTTTTATGAAGTAACGATCACAGTCTTATGTTTCACGATAAATTAAAAAGCCAGAAGAAAGCGGCAAAGAAGAATCGCACTTGATACATGAGGGGAAGAGAGGGGAATGTTAAATAAAAGAAAAAAAAAAGTAAGGAGAAACATTTGCGATTTACGATCACTTAGTTACAAGTTCGTTATCGAAAGAACATTACACGCAAGGAAACGCCGTGTAGAAGCGTCGACGAAAAAGTTAGGTTAAGCACCGTTCGCAATACATCACAGAGGCCACTTAACACCGCGGTACATTTTCATGCCAGTTTCACCGAAACATTGTCCGTGCTCTCCTTAACTTAATTCAGAGTTCACATGTCGTCTAGAAAAGACTTGCTTCGATTGATTTCAAAGAGATCGTTCGAGATACCATACTGCGTTTGAAAAGTAAAAAAGCAATCTTTTTTCGCATATAACGTAAAATTCACTCGAGTCCTTCCGGAGCATGTTCAACTGTGATCTAGCGGCACTCCCAGTTACGGTGAATTTCTAAGAAATAATGCTAACATCGAGAAAAGTTTCTCAAGAGATCCATCGAATTCGTTTGCTCTCTAAGCTCTTTACGGTCGTCAAGTTTTCTTTAATCACTCCTCCTAAATATGTAAACTCGATTTAGAACGTTTCATTCACAGAACGATCACATTTTGCTGGCGCAATCGTGTCATCGTGTCAAAGTAGTAACACGACTCAATCCACATTCTATATCCCCAAGGCACAGTGCTTTTCGGATATATAGAACTTATACAGATACGTTCAACGCACATATTCATCAATACGCCTGTGAGGAACAACAACAATCTCTATGTTGTTTCCTCGCTTTGCGAACATGAATATTGCACGCACACACGACACATACACTCACCACTAACGCATAAGATCATGCACCGCCGTTGTTGCAGAACGATAGTCCGCTCTGTGAACAAACCATCACGATGCTACACAGAGGATTTTACGGGCGATTGTACCGGGATCCCATCGGCACCACCGCTCTTCTTTTCCCGCCTGTTTTCATTTTTCCGGTAAAACGTTAACCAACTACCGTCAATTAAGAGATAGCAAACGAAATGGGAATTAAGCTTAATCAGCGAACGGAACTATTCTTTCTAACGTCCATTTCCAATACAGTTTACATCTGATATGAAATCGAAAGTCTCCCGCAGACACCTTTCTCACTAGGAGCAGCGCCATTTACAACGACGCGTTTGTATCGCGCCTAATTTCGCTTCTCGTTCTTGCTGTTGGTAACTGCATTTACCTTTACCCCCGAGAAAATATTCTCCCTTTTCTTCCTGTATCGCGATTTTACGATTCTAGCTTATCGATCGAAAGAAGAAAGGAGAGAAAGGATAAAGGCTCACAAAGGCTTCAGCTTCATTCTCCTACAGAAGTTTCATTCCCGCAAAACTTTCGCCGTTGCTCGTTCCTTACTGAGACGTTCTGTTAGTATCTTTTCTTCTGCGCATGCGTTCTTTCTTTTTCTTTTTTCCTTGTATTTTCCCCCTTTTCCTTCTTAGCGAATGTTTATTTCGAATTTTACAAAAATTCCCCCCGTAACAAGTTTCTGTGCTTAAATTCATTCAACTTACTTGAAAACAAAATCGAACTTTATTAATATTTCATATACCAACCAACAATTGTATTTCTTTTCTTTTCAAAAAACTAACTAGTATTGTTTTAAATATTAACAACGTTATCAAACTAATCACATGTTCGCCTTTTGTGTCTTTAAATGTATAAACTTCACGCGAAGGATAGTAACTCTCGAAAGACATTGTTTTTCTTTTCAATGTCAAGGCATCCGTAAATTAAAATTATTTACACAGCTTTCGATTCGATTAGGTACTATGTACGAACAATCTATCCTAGTTTTGTTGTATCCTTCATTTTCACGCATGTTAACTTTCGATATAATTTATCCTTTAATTTAGTCAAGTTAAAATTAATTGTATGATACAGCTAAAAGTCGTTCCATTTTATTAAGTAATAATTTTTTCGTATTAATTGCGAAGACACAATTAATAATAACATTTAACAGTAATACGGATTAATTTACATAATAACTATGTTGAATTTGATTATTTTCTACGATGTTATTTCAATTCACATATACAAAACATAAACACACGCACACGGGCATACACCAAGCACACCGAAGTGATTTTAGAAGAAATTGCGTACGTGTTCAGAATCTTCCAGTAGAGTTAATTTTAATATACGAAAAAGTAAAAACGGAAACGCGATAAATTGCAACGGCAAAATGTAAGTACTGGAAGATTTGCCTTGTGTTTAATCGTAATCAAATTTTTTTTCTTGTTTCTATGGATACATGCTAAAGTTTCGTATTGTATACATATACATCTATATATGTATAACCTTTTGCTGGTATGCTGTGTACATATTTAAAGGTGCACCTTCAGCAATAAACTGTTTATCAAATAAACAAAATATTTTAAATACCATTATAAAATTATATTTTTCTAAATTTCTTTTTTCGTTTTTTCCTGTTTTTTCTTTTTTTTTTCTTTTTTTTTTTGGAAAATAAAAAATTTCGAAGTAGTTGACATATTATTTCTTTCACTTAATCTAAATCAGATTTTACCGTACTAAAAGTACCCGTATGTATTTTAGATGTTTTTAGCTTTCTGCACGATGTAAGAAGATCTTCCATTGTTATAGGTCGTACAGCGTCTGATGCGATAGACTCCATGGGATATTCCGTGTCGTCCGAATTGGAACCTACTAGATCTCTGGAATAAAATATTGATTATAAGTTTCAACAAGAAATTTTACATAAACCAATCAACCGAAACAATTATTAACCGTGTATGAATCCGCAAATAATCTCGAACACGATAAATGGACGCATTTCTACAAAGTTCCTGCAAATCCGATCCAGAGAAACCTTCAGTCATTTTCGCCAGTTTTGCTATATCCACATCTTTTTCTATCGGTTCGTGACCTAATATCAATTCCAAAATTTGCATTCGTTGTTGTTCATTCTGAAACACATGAATACCGGACATGTCGCATGTAGAGGGGAGCAAGTATTTCACATGTAAACGCACGCGAGAGCAGCCGATTTAAAAAAAAAAAAAAAAAAAGCAGTTTCGCGTAAAGTTTATTTACCGGCAATCCAATGTGAAAAGTAGCCGGCATACGCCTAAGAATAGCTCTATCTAAATCGTGCGGCCTATTAGTAGCACCCATTATTATAACTGTGCAGGAAGGATCTGTAATTAATCCATCCCAAAGGGACATAAACTGTGCCTTCATCATTGCAGTTGCTTCATGATCTTGAGAATTACGTGCTCTTAAAAATGAATCTGCAAAACAGAGAAGTTGGAACACTTAAAAACACAAATGATATGACAGAACAGAGAGATGGAAGTTCTTTCTCGTACAAACCTATCTCGTCGATAAAAATTATACATGGTTGAAGTTTCACAGCCAATGAAAAGACAGCTGCTGTTAATTTCTGGCTTTCGCCGTACCATTTATCAGTTAGAATGCTTACATCTAAGTTAATAAAACATGTTCTGGTCTCCTTTGCAGTTGCTTTGGCGATCATTGTTTTACCACAACCTGGCGGTCCGTGTAACAATACTCCCTAAAATGAACATATAGGTTAGAATACGAAATGATTCGATAATTAAATTATATACCTTTGGAGCTTGAGTTAATTGAGAATCTTTAAATAATTCCTTTTTTTGTATCGGTAATATAACTGTTTCTTGAAGTTCTTGTATAACATGTTGAAGGCCTGCTATATTCCCCCATGAAACTCGAATATCTTTGGGATCCACTATGTGATTGGCTATCATTATTTCATAATCCGTTAATTGATCCATGTCCACCGACCATAATAGGTTATCGATTTTAGACAACTTTCGTAACTGTTCTTGTGCCTATGAAAAATTTAAACTGTATTTCTTCCAGGAAAGTGTATAAAACATTAAGTTATATTTTTAGCGCATGAAGAGCGAAGGTTATGTAAGACAAATAGTACAAATATCAAGTGATTAATGTATCACCTTCTTTTTGGCTTTCTTTTTGGCATTATTCGTGGGATCAAGTTGGTTCATAAGCCATTTCATACTCAAAAATCCAAAAGCTGCGATAAAAGTTACTCTTGCTACAAGCACGAATACTTCTGACCGCGAGTATCCAATTCCATCCGCAATATTCATCGTTCGCTCGAACTTATTTCAATTTCACCTACAAGTTGCTTTATCCGTCACGGTAGATGCTAAAAATCTTCCACGAATATCACATGCTACTTTAAACACTCGTCATACTTGTAACTTGAATGATTCGTAAAGAAAGAACAGTTGTATACAATGAAGCAACGGGGAATCATACGACATGCGCAAATCGCTTGCGTATACATAAAGTATTAACAGCTTTAATATGAAATTCCCCACAACTATCAGAACTACCAATATAATATTTAATTGAGCGTGACTCGAGTTTTACACCTAACACCATCGATCACACGTGCTCTGCATACACATGAAGTTGCTATAGAATGGTGAAGTGTTGTTTCGAGTGCTCGAAATCGTTTTACACGTAATAAGTCGATTTCACTTAATTCAACAGTATCACAATGTTGCATAACTTGTTTTTTTATACTGTTACCAAAGCTATTATTGTCTAGATACATATGTTTCTTTTTTTCTTTTAACTTACCGTACGTAAACGCATGCATATACGTACTATACAGAATATAATTAGCAAACGGAATCTTACGTCACCGTTTAGAATATTCCATCGTTATTCCAAATACATTTTCGAACAAATGTTAAATGTAAAATTCAAATAATAATTTCGGCTTAATTAAAGAGTGAAATGTTTGGCGAATAACTTCGTTCGAGGGTAAATATTTTGAGTTTTTTATTTACAAAACTTATAATAATGTAATATAAAATGGACGAATTCTCAAGGCGGTGTTTAAGTTATACATACTAACTATACAGACTTATCTCGAGGAGAATATAACAATCGAAATACCAAATAATAATACAATCGTAATCGAAAATGAGGGTAAAGTTGAGGCTGCGTTACAAGAATCTTCCGAACAGGAACATTCTTCCCAATACACCCCATTTTTGTTTATCCCCCAGTTGCAAACGCCCGTGACGCCGGTACTGGCCACGGAAGAACATTGACGAATCACTTGTCGCCATCTACCGTTCCCTTGAAAAATTATTCAAAACAACGAACTCAACGAAACTGAACCAACAGTATAGGTTAACGATTGAAAGTACGCGAATTTCACGTACTCGGCAAAGAAAAGCAAACATTTGGAGATGCAATATTAGAAAAGAATATATATATGCAACTTACAAATAAAACCACGGGGACTCTGTTGCGTTATTTTGACACAGAATGTGCCAGGCATGTGAGATTCCTCGCTGGTGCAGTCGATAGCAATATTTTTCTCTTTGTCGAACTTTGTATACGCCCCACACAAATCTTCACCTTTTGCATCGGTGTCGCTACTGCATTGATAGCAACGAATCGCGTTAGTATCTAAAATTGAACAAGAAAAACTGAAAACTGGTCGGCAGTTGTTGTTGCTTTATAACCTAAAACTGGGCGGAACTGAGGTAGCATCAATTATATCTTTGTGCAATTTATTTTTGTCACTTCAACTGACAAACACGATTTTAATCGTAACTAGTGAATACTTGTTAGAAGTAGCGACACTTCAAACATGATACTTTTCTCGAAAATCCCACAAATATACATAGTTCGCTTCGAAAATTGTACACTGTCGCAAGTTTTCACTTAATTTTAGTCAAGAACACGAACAATTTCGACTGAAACGAATTTCCGCTTACCTGTCACGGCAAATAAAAATAGTAAGTAAACAACACCCGCGATCGCGTTCCTGACTGTCATCTTGAGAAATGTTGAAACAAGAAGAGTGTTATTACTTTACTATGTTTCCACGATACGCACGTAGTTGACGTCATTTATGGGGCGTTGGTTGGTATGAGTTCGTGAGCTACGAATTCCCCTACAAACTCTACTTGAGCGGATTGGTTTACCAGGATCGTGCCCGTCAACGAAAGAGCCCTTTTCTTAGTACTACAAACGTATCCATATATACTTACGTACGTTTGCAGAATTAACGAATAAAGTATTTCATGGTTTTGTAGAGACGATGTGCCAAAGAGATTTTTTGTAGGTGATTGGAATTGTGAAAAGGACGTGGTAAAATTTGAATTTGTAGATGAAAGGAGCATCGAGCAGCTGAAAGAGCTACGAGATGAGTGGTTCGTCGGAAAGAAGCACTTCGCGATTCGTTCGTTCTTTAAATCGTTGTTATTGAAAGTAGAGGATGGTCGTCTCGTTGTTGTTTCAAGTCGTATTCCGATCATTAGACTTTTACTCACGCTCCTCATTTACGCTCTTCTTTTTCCATCATTAACGCGCATTTCTTTCGTCGACGTTGCTGTCTCAAATACGATTCAATTGAAATGATTCGAGCAGAGAGAAAACGAACGTCGAGGGTTCGAAAGATCGAGAGTGATCTTCGCCTCGTCTTTCGTAAAGGAGGAACAAGTCAGACCGCGCGTTAAATAAAATTGCTCGTTTAACGAGGTTCTTGATAAACGCTAAAGAATTTCATTCGTAAAACATTCGGAAAATTTGAAACGAACGCGACACGTTTCGCCGATTCGAGTTTTGAAAAAGATTAAATCGCGAATCGACGAGGAGAAGGAGAAAAGGTAGTGTCGGTGTATGGTATGCGGTGGTCGCTTATAACGGTCGCCGGTGACTCAAACTTCCACCATATTTCAGACTTCTTAAAAGCCGTAGGAAGAGGAAAAGGAAGAGGAAGTGGAAGAGGAGGAAGAGGAAGACATAGGAGCGAAGAATTCTGGCTAGGAGGCGCATATTTAAAGTTTCGTTAACGAAAACTCTTGTCGCGTCGCAGATGATTCCGTCTTGCTGTGTTGGGGAATAAATGGATATAATCGGGACGAGTAGGCAGTTTTGAAGAGAAGGAGAAGAGCATAGATCGCGTATTCAGACCGAAACGGTTCGTTTCGAGTATTTATCGAACAGCATAAAATAATTGACACAAAGAGAAGGAGGATGGATTTATATTGGTAATCGACGAGTGATGGGACGTGGTAGAGAGATTGCGCAACGCTGGGTGTCCAGCCGCCCACGCTGACAGGAGGAAATCACTTTTAGTCCGCACACGTCGTGACAGATGAATACGAATGCTCGTCAAACGACATTGGCGAAAAATATGAATGGTTGCCGATCGGTCATCGCGAACAACGTTCGTCATTTACCCGAGATTCGAACGAAAGTTTAAAAGGCGGCAGAGCAACGATTAAACGTTTCTAAGTAAAAAACGCGTCTAAACGTCGTCGATGGAAATCGACTAGTCAAGACTATCGCGGTAATTAACGTTTCGAAGGTGTTGGAAACGACAAGGACGTTGGTCACGGTTGATCAAGATCGAGAAGGCTAAAATGTTTCGGGGGAAAGATCTACATAGCTACCGATAGATTCGCAAAGGTCGCGGCGCGGCGTAGAGTCAGCGTAGAGGGGTTTCGTTCACGTTCAGACACGGGAATGCTTTTCCGGCGACACGTAAATAAAAAAGTTGGAGGGTAAAGCGGTCGGAAATAAAACTAGTCTAAATCGAGAGTAAAGTCGTTGCATCGAGGAAAAGGGACATACACATACAGGGGAAGGAGGTTGCGTCGGATCTCCTTCGTCCCATTTTCTAGCTAGTTGTTTTGCGATCGCGAGTTAAGAGAGCAAGTCTAGGGAGTAAACGGCGAAGCAGACTAGATACAAGATGCGACGATAGGCGGAGCGGTGTTAAAGTTTCTGCAAGTATGAGGAAATAAGGAGAATCGGGACAGAAAGAAAAATAGAAGAGGTAGAGGGAAAGAAGGAGGTAAAGGCAGAGGCGAAAGGCGAAGCCCGTCACCGGTGGTAGAGACAGAGAGAGGAAGGTAGAGAGAAGAGAGCGGTAGGAAGTCTCGAGAGGAAGAGACCGTCTCTCTTATTCCTAAGACAGTCGGTTTTTCTGTCGTTTCGGTAGGAAACAGACCGAGCACGTATCTCGTTAGCGAATCATTAGCAACTCTTCTCTCGTGCCTGCAACTACTGTCGCAACGAATGCTCGCGGCCCGTTCTACTCTTCCTCTCTTCGTCCTTTTCTCTTCTTTCCTCCTCTTCTCCCGTCTCGAGTTATCTTGTCGCTATCAAGACGAGAGAGAGAGAGAGAGAGAGGGGGGGAGGACCGCGGTCACCGTGTCACCCTAGCGATATCGAATGTCCAACGTAGAGGCGACGCGTCGGAGAGTGTTTTCAAGAATTTTCGAATTTGCTCAACTACATACGTCTGACAATGAGACGACCGAGACGAGCCGATCGAGGAATGAAATTACTTCGACTCTCTTCCTTTGAAAGCTCGGCTCGTGTTTACGGGTCTTGGCTTACGTTCCGGTCTCGTTCAAATCCGCCGTTCCTCTCCTTCCCCAAGCTCAAGCCGCCTTTGGCAAAACGTGGCTCGACTTCGCGGCAAACAACCAGACGATAACTCAGCGCTGACATTGCCACCGACGCGATACCTGCATCTCTTATTCGCCTCGGGTCTTGTCTATTCGCGAGCTAGAGAAAAGTTAACGTTCCTTCGACAGGTGACGCGTGTTCATCTTCAAAGTTCATTTGGTTTTATGCGACTCTGCTCGATTCTCCTCGATTCCGACATGTAAATACGACTCTTGTCCATTAGGAGAACAAAGGAGGAACAGAGAGAGGAAGAGACTAGATGTGGCTACGACAGGCTTCGTGCAAAGTCGAGAAGTAGAATTGGAATTTATAGAAGCGACGATCGGCTTTTGGCAAATAGAATAAATTTACAAAGTCTCGGGCATTAGAGTGGGACGATTTTACTGAAGAGAAGCCGCATAATAGGATCCCGAGTGAAGTGGGTAGAGCGGAAAGTTCGCAGGGACGGATCGAATGAAATTTGAATAAAAATACCGTCTTCCCTCGGATGGGTTCCCCGAGAGGCAAAATAAAACACGGTCTTAGCCCCCGAAGGGGTCAGTCGGCTCCATTCCTACAGGACGACGCATCGTATAATAGTTAGATTTTCCAATAGGCGGTACTAGATTCCGGATCACGTACCTTCTCCTCGCTTCGCTATTTCCCGAACAACCGCCTCTTGGCCACGCTTCACCTACCTTCGCCGGAAGCTCGCGGGAAACGCGTCCTCGGCCTTTCTTTTTTCCCTTCGATTATTTCGATCGTTTCTCGAAACTTCTCCTTGTCTAATCTCTTTCGTGGATGTTTCTCCGTGGATGTTTCAACACTCTCAGATTCTTTGGAAATTCCCTGCGGTAACAGGATGGTTTACGGTTAATTTAACACTTAGGAACGGTAAACGCCGTTGCATAATCGTTCGTCATGCCGTGGAATTGACCGTAAGACCATAAATTAACGTACCGTTTCGGAGGAAAAAGGAAGATTAAAGAGCCGTCGGCGATCTTTCGATGTTCTCGAAGATTTAGGAAACTGCGAACGCTCGTCGCTCGCCGTATAGAGACCAATAGGCCTGCGATACGAATTTTTCGAGCTTTCTTTACCGGGACACAAGTTTTCGTGAAACTCTGTTTCTGTATCTGACGAGGGTGACGAGTCGCGTGAATTACTTTTCTCCAATAACCTCGCTCCTAATCGCGATACAAGAGGAGAGGCGCAGAGAGGTTGATCAGGAACGTGGTACATCTGTGGGGAAACGATGAAGGAAGGAGGTCGTGAAGATTCGCGAGACGACGCGTGAAACGGGAGGAGAAAGTTGGTTTTGCATTACAAAGCCGGTGCTTCGTGATAATGGAACGCTTGAGAGGCGCGCGTACGAGCACTTACCCTCTACCAATTGTCCAATTATAATATATTATGATTTGATGCGAAATCCGTGATCGAGCTTCCAAGCGAGAAACCGACAGGCGTAACTAGCGCGTTCCTTGCTAACCTCGGGAAGGATTTAATCGATTAGCTAGAACAGAAGGGAATCGAATTCAACGGTGAAGCGGTAGCAGGTATTAGAAAGTGTTTGGCCGTGGTTATTCTTCGTTTCGGCGTAATGAGTGCGCGATCGGGCAGCTCGTTTCGATCGAATCACATTGAAAAATCGCAATCGTCCCCAGAGAGCCCCCAACCTCTCCGTTTCCGCCGAATAATCTATTCTATCCATTCGTCCCAACGCGAAACGTCGATTGGAACGTTGATTGGGGATCTCTTCCTTTTTCCCCGCGAGCGAGCGAGAGAGAGAGAGAGAGAGAGAGAGAGAAGGGGAAGGGAAATGGATTTCCCGATGATAAAGCTGACAGACCATGTTGGCCTTGGAGTAGATACTCCACGCGTATTCGCTACTCGGAAAGATTTGGAAGATCGAAAAAGAGCGGGAAGCAGGGAGAAGGAAAGAAGGCGGAAAATGGAAAGGGAAGAAACAATTGGGACTTTTCAATATCGAGGCAACCGGGGTTCGTTCAACCGTGACAGACACTGTCAGAGACATAATAGACCTCGGCTAAACGAAGGAAAGCGTTACGGTACAAGTCCGGAAGTTACCCCGTAGTATTTCCGATTCTATTCTTTTTACGGAGGAATGGATTCGGGAGGATCGTTAACGAGAAACCTAATAGAAATGGGATACATTTCGAATAGTAGAAGCATCTGTCAAATTCGGAAGGAACTAAGTTCTAACGTCCCTTTTATCTACCACATTTCCCTTTGCTCGATGCTTGCGTTTCCGAAATATCTGCCGCTTCGTTGACTCCGTCCGGATGAACGATAACCACCGGCAAATTCCACAGGCCGCAAGGGAAAGGCAATAAAAATAACGGGCAAGCCTTCGAGAGGAAGCTTTTTGGAAACAGGGGTTTCACTTTTATATCGGTCTTAGGACACGGAGTGCATTCGGATGCTCTTTTTCGAGGAATCCGATAACGTTTTTCAGTGGACTGACTTGCGATAGGATAAACGATCTCTTCGAACTCTTTGAAACTTGTCATTTCACGAATATCCAAAGATACATATGGACGTATAATTGTGGCGAACGTGTGGAAATTCGAGGTGTACTCGAGATGACGCGATATTCCAACGAGAGTGGTAACCCATTTACGACGATTGTTAGTCGCGGTATCGCGTGTCCGGGGCAGAAGACTATCATCCTCCTTTCAGCGGAACTCGTTGTGTTTCGTTTCGAAATGACAACGTTACACGGACTCGCGACTGGCGACCACGGCCAACCAAATAAGAGGAGAATTGAAATGGTGGAAAAGGAACGATTCGAATTCGAGGAGAGAGGTGATCGAAGAGATTACAAAGTTGGCCCATTCGCTGTGGTAATTGAGGAATCGTTAATCTCGCTACGCGTGTTACATTTGGAATGGTAAAACGCGGATACGGAGAATAATGCCTCGGAGGACCGCAAAATCGGTTTGGACACGCTCCGCTCTCCCACGCTCTCCAATCGCATCAAGCTACACACGATACGAGTGTTCCTAGCGAAGTTTGCTCGCGTTAGGAACGATGCGTATCAGGCATCTCGCCAAACGATTATACCTACCCTTATTTGTTTCAGGATTTTTTCTTTCGTTCTCGCGAAAGCAACGGCCTTTCGTTTCACCACTTTTCTGCCCTTCGGAATTTCCCACGGAACCGTTACGTCTAGAAACGAGTCGAGGAAATTCACCTGAAACCGATATACGGTAGAAGAATTTTTCCGAGAGATATCTTGCTCTCGTCGTTGATCGTCGGTCAATCTCGTTTCGCTGACGTTGTCGATGCCCTACCTACGAAAACGTGAGGTCTTCTCGCTTGACGAAAATGGTGTACAGATATGTATACGGAAGAGAGAGAGAGAGAGAGAGAGAAATCCGGCAATTTCATGCGAATCGATATTCCCATATAATGAGAAAGTGCTCGGGTCTTCGTTTAGAGCGCATAATCGAACGCTAGTCTTGTGCGTTACTCGGTACGAGAATTGGGAAAGTTTAGAAGGAAACGGAGAATCGATCCCGATCTGCGAGGAGTTGGGTACATATATACTTACATTGGCGAGCAGAGCTGATTCAATTGGTGCAGACAGCGAATGCGCAATTTTACCTTAGCGAATGATTCCACGGGGAAGAACGCGCGAGGCATGGAAATTATCTGTTTACTATGTAAAACCCCGTACTGGATTACGGGGACGCTTCTACGTTTATTTCTCTATTTCCCGGGTTGCAATTTTCAAAGATATTCGCGGCCAGTATCGTACAGCCCCCTTACTTTCAATTTCTCGCAAGAGTTTACCAGGTGTGAAAGGATATCGCACTGTTGTTGAAACGGATTCCACCTCCGTAGATCTTCGTTAATCGATAAACGGTCACGAACTTCCACGAGTTTCGAAATTACCCAAACTTTTGATCCGCAAGAAACACAGAGAGAATGGCACGTCGTTATGACCGCTGCAGCACCGGCTTGGATATTTCGAGGATCGAAGGATTATCAATCCCGCTCGAATATCGAGGATACGTTCTCTTACGGTTGCACCGTTGATACGGTGAAAAATTGTCACGGATCTCGCGGTGTTTGCGAGTAAATATCGATGGGACGAAGCAAACCGATCGTCGCGGGAATAACGAAACAGGACAGAGCGTGTATCGCGAACTTAATTGCCCTAGGGCGAAAAGTGAAAAGGATCGTTCGTCCCATACGTCCTCGCGCTTAACATCGGTGTGCATGTACCTATACGTCCCTCGAGGGGCGTCGGTAGGTTAGAGAGGACGAAGGTGGACGCGAGTCTCGAAACTCGGAACCGATAACGGATGCCGATGATGGCTGGCCGGGACGAACTGCTTTTCTCTCTGGCGTGCATCCCCGTTTAACCCGAATACCGAATACCGTGACTAAGGGAGACAGAGAGCAGCGATTTTCGCGTTCGCGAAAATACGTTTTCCTTCGTCCGAGACGCACGCGTCGATCGATACGTTCTCTCCTTCCTTCCTTCCTTCCTTCCTTCCTTCCTTCCTTCCTTCCGTTCTTGCTTCTTTTGTTCGTTCGTTCGCTCGTTCCTTTCTTCCCGCGTGTCTTTGACACATTGTACGCGAGCTACCACCACCTTGCGTGGTTCAACCTACGTGGCACGGGCTTTGTTTATGTCTGTCTGTCATTTATAACGCTTCGCTGAATGTTTAGATAAGATAAGATTAAGTCCAAACTTGGTGTGTAAGATTTTCAATTTCGAAGCGTTCAGTTTGCTTAAAGAGTGTCATAAGGGTCTCATTTCGACTACGATACGGTAGAAACATCCTAGGATGTTTCCCCTATAGGATGCGTTAAGTGAAAGAAAGAAAGAAAAGGAGAAGGAACGCTCGCAGTCGGTTTCAAAGCTAATAACAACGCACAGGGAATGAACCGAGCGTGGTTTAACCGGTGCACCTCTCGACTTCGCTTATTGTTAGTTGCCGGGAACTTTGATCTACCATTCCGAAGGCATGGCGAGGAAAACGGAGAGTCCCAGTCCCTCGGGACTCAGGAGCTCGGTGATAGAGTTTGAGGTAGCTCGGTCCAGCGATACTCCAAAGCCCAGTGTTTCCAGCCTTTTCGGATTCCATTAGGTCCGACAGCGGGGCGAGAATCAATATTTAAATTCGTAATGGAAACGCCTCGGTGCAATTACGAGACGTGGCCTGCCTAATAAAGCGGTCGAATTATCGCCGTTTTCGTCGGCCGCGTTTCAACATCGCTCTTTCCAGCTCTTCTCTGTCTGGGATGTGGACAGGAGGCAAAGAAGCCAAAGAACCTCGCGGTTACGAGAGAAGAGTAGTATCGCCGGTTAGCTGAGCGCCACTGGTCGAGCCGAGTTTGAGTCGGCGGTCGAGGTATACTAGAATTGTGCGTGGATCAATAAATCGCGCGTGGAATGGAACGGTTCGACGGAGACGCGAAGCAGGGAATAAAGGGAGCTTACGATGCACGTTCACCGGCCTGGAATTTCTAGGGAACAACGAACGGCAACCGATCGGGCCGACGATCGGGCCGACGATCGGAACGAAAGTAGGGGGAACTTTCGTTTTCGCGACGCCGCGCCACTATCCGCACACCTTTAACCCCTCGTCGCGGAATCGTCTCGCGAACCGATCCGAGTGGAGAAACCGTGGGTAAGGGTTGCGATAGAAAAAGAGAGAGGGAAGGTGAATCGCACTCCAGGGCCCCGTAAGTTTTCTCGTAAACGTCAGCTGTGCCGAGAATGCGGGCCGTCCGAGAAGCTGGAAATTCGAATGGTCGCTTGTATCCTCGACGGAGAGCCGGGCGAACGAAGCGAGTTCGCGCGAAGCTACGGCGAGCGTTGATACCCTGGCTACTCGGTTTCGAACGCGCAGGCCACCACTCTCGGCTTTGTTCGATTCGACCCTAGACTCAAGCCAACTGTTTCCACGGACGACTCGTAATCCCGAATGCTCCGTTCTCGCATCGCGAAACTTCAACTTCGCTCGGTCCGGAGTTTGCCTCCGCTCTTTTTTACGGTCACGTTTCCCGTCGAAACTTTCAAAACAAACGTAACGTCCAGCTGCATCTTTCCTTTTCTCCCGTTTCATCGTTTCGGACTCGGAGCTCGCTCGACGCGAACTGGAAGTTTCGCGTTCCACAGACCCTACTTGCCGAGGGAACGAGGGAACTTGCCGTCGAATATCGAGAGAGGTACGATCGCGAGACAGAGGAAAAAGAATGGGAGGAAGAAGGAAATGGAAGTACCGGTACTCTACCGTTGCCGTCCTCTTGCGCGCAATTTGCATGGATAATGCCAATGGGAAGAAGATCCTTCCTATCCTCTGACCCAATAATACGCAACCGGCCTTCCGACCCCGAGCGAACGTCCGGAATTCAATTACGCGAATGGAGTCGAACGCGACCGCGAACTTGCCCCGGGGACAAGCGAAACCTAATAACCAAACAATGTCCTGCCCTGAATTTGCTTTTCTTCGCCCGCTTCTTTCACCCGAGCTTCCTCTGCGTATTCTATTCGGACGTGTCTACGTACATACGCATACATCTATAGGTATCTACTTATGCACATACAAGAGAGGGAGAGAAAGAGAGAACTGAGCAGAGCAGACCAGAGTAGATCAGCGTAGGGGGCAGGAGGAGGAGGAGGAGGAGGAGGAGGAGGCGTATTTTATTAATCGGTGGGGGCATCGTTCGAGTTACGTCCGGTCCATCGAGCAGCCAAATTGCTATCGTCGGAGCGCGGTGTAGGCGCACGCGGCTGCCTAGAAATTGAAACAATGCTCGAAATCGCAGACACCATTATGCTGTCCGTTTATCCATTAACGTGGCTCGTTTTTCGCGCAACCGGCCGGCAGCCCGGTCGGGCCGCTGTTTACGAAAAAGCCGTCCGATGAAAGGCACTGCAGATAAAGGGGCTGCCCTCTGTCTCTCCCACGAAAGGGGGGCCGGGAAACAATGAGCGCGCTTCAATTATCGCGCGTGTAAAAAAATCCGCTTATATCCTCGGCGAAACCGAGTATCGACCCTGCACCACCCCCTGCACCCCCTCCCTCCCACCCTGCCGCCATAACTTCGGCAAATAGCTTTCCCGCGGGGATTTTAGGAAAATCTGGAACACGGCCAATGCTGTTCCATCGCGTTACATCGCTCTGCCTGCGTTTATATATTCCTGCTCCCTCTATTTTCGTGTTTATTCGTGTACCGATGGTACGAGTTACGCGTCTTCCTATAAAACTCCTTCTCCTCGTTCGCGCGCAACTTTCTCCAAGCCCCGCCGATCTTCTCGAACCTCGTGTGAACTCCCCCCCGTTCGAGTCAATTCTTTCCTACTCTTGGTCCGTCGTCCGTCGTTCGACGGTAGACGGTAGACGGTAGACGGAAACGGTATATTCGATGCTTTGGTCGTTAGCACCGATATCGAGATATACGATACAAAGGGTGGCAGCGCAATGCCATTCTGTATTACGCGAGAGGGACCTGACTCATACTCCGCGTCCATTCATGCTCCTAAGACAACGCGGCGCACGCAGGCCGAGGGTTTTAAAGTTGAATCATTAATCAAGATCGTCGACGGAGGGCAGCCTGACGAGTCAGGCAGGGGTGCAGTTTTGTTTTCGAGTGCGCGCGTACACGCTTCGCTGCGTGGGCGTTCGTTTAATTATCGAATGTAAATAGGTTCGTTAGGGTGGCGTTTTTAAGCGGCAGTCTCACCGAGTACGGCGAAAACGCAGAAACAATCTTCCCCCTGTACGCTCGTTACTTACTCCCTCCTAGGCCGCGAAGTCGTTCGCCGTTCGATGTTTTCGTTTCGCACACCGATCCGTGTGATCCGCCGTCGCGCAGAAACGCGCACAGGACGACGATTGTGCCTTGCGGTCAGCGCGATTGGTTAACTGGCTGCGCACGGCAACAGGTAGATGTACAATGACGATTCAACGAAGGAAACAGCAATATCGATGCACGCGCATACCGTTGCGTGCGTTGCGTGCGTTGCGTGCGTTGCGTAAATGAGGATGCACGCGGAGGGTAGCCGCGATATCGATAAACTCGTTCGTTTTCGACGCGTCTCGTGCCTGGAGTAATCTCGAGTACCCGTTCCTCGTCCCAGCGTCGAGCAATACCGCGTGGTTACGCGGCTTTGTCTAAACTTCACCGGCACTTATCCACAATCGCGTCGCGCTCACGTTCCTCGTCAACGTCAGGTTCACGCGCGCGACAGACCGTTCTTCGTCGATTAGACTTCGAGACGCGAAGCCTCCGTCGGGCTTGGCCACGCGTTTAATGCGAAATACGTAGGCAGATCTGGTTGCCAAGAGAATACGCGATTCTCCTTCACCAGGTGCCCTCGAATGCAACGGGTTTACGAAAACGCGGTTCTGTGCCACGGACACGTTCCGCGCAAACGACCCTACGCGACACTCGCTCTCCGCCTCTCCCCAGGGAGTATCTAAAGATAGAAATGCGGCGACGACGGCATACCGTACCTCCTTCGCATTCTTCGTCTACGGCGAGGTTGAACTTTCAACTGATCGTTCCCGACTCGTCGTCGAGAAAATAGCGAGAACGCAATTGGAAACGAGCGGACGGGGAGAAGGTGAAACGAACGGAGAACGTGGTAAAGTGCAATCCAGCGAGCGGATCTATCTTTCGTGGCTCGAGCTTACCCGCTATCACCGTTTCGATCTTTCAATCGTGCCGCGAAAAAAATAGGAGAATCCTCCTCTCTGGGGAAGAAAGAGATCGCGTAACGCGAGACAATAACGCAGGGGCGAACAGCCGATACGCTGCTCGTGGAGTTCACAGGGTGATTTATGGCGGCGCGTGCGCTGTTCCGATCCGCACATGGACCGCGAATAGAAGCATCCCCTTGTTTCCCGTGGCATATCGCCTTGTAACGCGCGCGCCGTGTCTCGTGTAGCGCGTCGTTAACGAAAGCGCGCGAGAAGAAGAATAACGGAGGACAAGGAGGTAGCGAAAGGAAAGGAAATCGAAGAGTCGTCGTCGTCGTCGTCGTCGTCGTCGTCGTCGTCGTCGTCGGTGTTGGAGCGGCGAGGAATTGGAGCGTCTAAAAGTCTGAAGGAAGAGGAGCGTGGAACGGAAGCAAGGCACGCGTGTTAGATACGCGAGAAGAGCGGCGAAGAGCGGAGAGAGGAGCGCGAGGAGAGTGGAGAGAGGAGAACGGTAGGGCAGTTACGGGAGGGCTACAGGGGGTCGGTTGGGAGGGTAACGGGGAAAGGGTGAGCGGACGGTAGGCGAGTTCTCTCAGTCTGTCCTGCGCCGTCGAAACGAAGGAAGCGCCGCTCGTCGTCGAGCGCGACGCCGAGCGCGACGAGCCGACGAGCCGACGAGCCCGTGCCCCCTTAGTTCGCGTTCGCTCGCCGTCTCGAGCGCGACATTTTCTCGCTTTATTTCGATTGCGCGCCCCGTTCCTCTCTCGCTTCCTCTTCTCCTCCTCCCCGTCCCTCTCTCTCACTCTCTCTCCCCCCTCTTACTCTCTCTCTCTCTCTCTCTCTCTCTCTCTCGGCCAGACCGATCGTCACGACAACTTTCGCCTTTGTCCCATTCGAATCTCGTCTTACCGTTTTCGTCCACCTTTCCTCTCTTTCTTCTCCCTTTATCTTTCTCCCTCTGCCTCTGCCTCTGCCTCTGCCTCCCCATTACGCTTTCCTCTCCTTCTCGGAGCGTGCTCCATCCCGTACTCTACTTCTGCACGTTTCCCATGGCTCGTGCTACTTTAATGCAATCGCCGAGTTGACGAGATGGAGGCGAACCTTTGAGGCTGGATTTTCCCCGGAAAACAATGAACGAACCAACGATGGATTTTTCCACACGAATTTTCTCCAGAGTCGTACATCGACCACCTTCGAATCGAGGTACGTCTATCTGATACGTTTTCCCCGCTGGTTTTCTTCTTTACGCAAATGGAGCTAATCCATTTCCGCGTATAGGTACTTTCGACGGATTGTTTACCGGATTAAAGCTTATCGCGAATGGTCGACACTCGATCTTCGTCCATCGTACGTTCACCGTAGAAGCTAGGAATTCCCGTCGTTCGTTTAATTATATACCATTTCGCAAATCTCCGAATCTTCCTCCTCCTCCTTCGTTGTTCGTTTCTCCTTGCATCTACGTTCTCATCCGAGTCGCGTCAGTCGCTAATCCAACCCTTTTTCTAAACTGTTCGTTGCGTTTACGCCGCTTGGCGTGAAACTGAACGCCCTTAGCCGTTCATCGACGTTTCGAGCGCGTTTTCAGTGCGGTTGTAATTACGCAGCGCGAAAAATGGGTCTCCGAATCGCGTTGCGTTTAAACCACAGAGTTGCTCCTTCGAGTTTTACTCGTACGGAAATTCCGCCGGCAAAAATAAAAATGCAAACTCGGTTTGCTGCTATTTAGGAGTTTGGTGAACGTGCGCACGGCCGAGTACTTGCCCTTACCGAGCGTTTTTTCCCTCCTAACGACGACAGAAAAGTGTTATTAAAAATAAAGTCGTCGGTCATGTTTTCAAACGTGAAAAGTGGCCTGAAATGACACTTTCTCAATTCTCCATCGAGCTATATTACTTTTAGGTGTATAACTGAGAAACGAAACTCGCCGTCATCTTTGAAAGAGAATCTGCTTGACTCTGGTTACGAAACGATATCTTTAAGTGTCTACTTGTCTAAATGTTACGGAAGAACAGACGTGGTTGATAGAACCTGTAGCAATTTTTCAACGAGCATTTACCACAGGAGTACGGAATCGAAAAAAGAGAGGTTGTAGGAGAACATGTCGTTGTTAGATTAGATAGAGGTGAAATTGCTGTCCAAGGAAGGGAGATGGTTTTGCGTAATGGGCGGGAAAAAGACGGACGCAGTTATCGCGTAAGATGGGCTTTTTCTCGCGACTGCGGCACGTTTACGTAGAGGTAAATGGTGTAAAGGAGGGGATTGTAAGGGGATGGATGATCCATCGAGCAGTCCCGTCGCTCGGAGGTTCGATTCGATGCTCTCGATTCTAGCGGGAATAAAACCGCATCGCTCGATACCCGTTTGCGATATCCGGTGAAGCTGGCCGCGTGTACAGATCGGTCAGAAGCGCGAGTTTCCGTCCGATTTTCCGAGAGTTCGCCGAACCTGCGGTTTCCATTTAGCTGGCACCGTCCACCCCTCGCTGTCCCTCGGACGCATCTCCGAGACCGACCAATCGGCCATCCTCTATCGAAAGCTCCGTATAAAATGGTCCGATAGGTTTTTCCGCGGTCGGTAAACGTCCGGATTTCCTTCCACGCGGAATTCCACGCGTCGCGTAAGAAATCGGTCGACGCCTATCAAAGGCAATCGAACGATCGATTTCTCGTCTAGCGACGTCAACCTGTCCTATTTCACGGAATACGCGATATCGTTTACGTTATCGATGCGAAATGGGGGAAGCCTTCGACGTTCGTGCCGATGCGTTATCACCTGCACGCAGCCAACAGCGTTTGTCGAATTCGGCCTTTACGGCTGTGATCGGAATTCTGAAGTTTAATCGTTCTCCCGTGCCTTCTCTGTGGAAAAGATCCCGGTGAAGAGGTGGTGTATGCGACAGTGGCGTGTACGCGCGGCCGCGTGTGTGCGATGCGAAGCTGCTGGTCGCAAGGGAGCGAAGAGAGAAAAAGGAGGGAAATAAAAGAGGCGAGGCGGCGCCATCCTTGAACTAGGTCGCGTAGCGTATCCTGCAAATATCGCTGCTTCGCCGACGACAAATACCGTCGACTCCTCTCATGAATTGCAAATTCGCGCGTTGTTTTTCTCACGTTCGTTGCCGGTATAGCCGCGTGGTCGAGCTCGAATTTCTTCCTGAGAGTAAGTAAGATTAGCGAGGGAAGAAAATGACGAATTTCTGTTCGGCAGGTCATTCGCGAGTTCCGTCCATCGCGAAGTTAACTTTATCCGGAATCGGGTAATTGCGCGATCGATTTCAACGGTTTCCTCGAGTTTCGCGAAATTCTACCAGTAGCATAGTTTCGAGCGTAATTCAATCTCTCGGAGGATTCACCTCGGTTTCGCTTCCGTTCGTCTACGTACATACACGTTTCTTTCCTCGCACGGGTTTCTTCTCCGTCCCACGTAGCTGCTCGAAAGAATCGATATTCGTGCAGCGTAACGTTACCTCTGTTAGGCCCCCCATTTATCTCTTCTTCTACGCCACACCGGCACTACGTGCTCCAAAGCATCGGTATCAATATTTTTCAGGTGGTGCTTAACGGTCGTCGTGCTTGAGGAAGGGCGGTAGAGTTTGACGATCGAGTGGAAGCTAACAAGATTTCAAGATTACGACGACTACGGCGGTGGCGGCGACGACGGCGACGACGACGGCGGCGGCGGCGAGGACGACGACCAGGTTAGCCGCGACAGAGGTGGATCGTCCGAGGCAGCGAGAGCGCGTGCACGGCTGGCTGAGCGTCGGTCAAATTTCTCCTAAACTATATATTAGAAATACGTGGTGTAATATCATCGAAGGAGGAGATCAAGTGGCAAAGAACTGTGAAAACTTGGCTCGTTGGTGGGAGGAGCGTGCGAAACGAAAAGGCCAGCGGGCAGGAAGGGGAGAAAGGAACAGGAGGGGTGAAAGTGTGTTGGACTGGGTGACGAAGGGGGTAAAAAGGAACAGGGTAAAAAGAAGAAATCCAGGAGAAAAGAGGAGGCGAGGTGGCGGCTAGGAGTCGGGGTGCAGGTGGCGGGAAGGATGGGAAGGAAAGTTGCGTGAAGGAAGAGAGGAACTGGCGAAGGGACGAAAAGGTGGATCGGGGTGGATCCAGGTCGATCGGTGTGATGGTCTCGGGGTGGTGTCCGTGCGTGCCGATCGGCCGCCGGGAATCGCCGGGCCAGCAGCAACAGCAGCAACAGCAAGAACAACAGCAGCAGCAGCAGCAGCGGCAGCAGCAGCAGCAGCAGCAGCAGCAACAATCGGCCTCCTCGTCGAGGAGCTTCGGAAACGACGGTGCACCGTTCACCGTCAGCGCGGCAACCGATCGCGCAGAAATGGTCCAGATGTTCTACTACGAGAATCGCGGCAAGTGCTGCAAGAAGCTCCTCCGTTACAACGGATATCCAAACAAGGTAAGCCTTCATTGAAAATCGTAGCGATCCTCGAAGGAGTCTGCGAACGCGCGCCATTTCTCGCGAGAGAACACCGTTTCCCATCTGCCTGGGGAAGAGTTTCTCGCTACTCGGCTACTCGAGGAGAACGGAAAAGAAAGAGAATCGTTCCCAAGTTCACGGCGAGAGAGTAGCTCCGAAAGTATCCGAAAGCCCCCGGGGAAATAAATCGATTCGCTATCTGAATAGCCATTATGCGGACGTGGCTTGGAGGCAAGCACGAAGAGGCTGGGAGGTTGGTAGGTTGGGACGTTGACTCGTCGGTAGCGGAGCCAGGCAAAGCGTACACTCGGAGGAAACCTCGGAAGACGAGAGTCGAAGGAGGGAGAAGGAGAGGGTGGGATATGCCTTATCCGTGCGCCGCTCATGGAACTGGGCTAATGCTTCCGAGTTTCGGAACTCGTATCGGTCGGAGAATTTTCTTTCAATAACCGAGTTATTATTCATCCCGACCATTTATTACCCTCCGCCGCTTTTCGTTCAACGTTCCTTCAACGTTTCTCCTCCTTCTTCCTCCGCCCTTCTCGCAAGGCCCTCCAGATCGAATCTGGACCGTTCCGCTGGTCCACCCGCCGACGTTCTTGCGATTCGTCGCGAATCCCATCTTTGTCTTTCCCGAATGGGGAGACGAGAGGTCGCGCTCCAAGCAGAAAAGGCTGTCCGACGAATTTTTACGAGGGGACACTCCGATCGTCGATCGCCCGTAAAATATTGCACCAGATCCGGCGAGGAAAAGCTTACGCTCTCGATCTTATCTCGTTCAGCGCTCCCTGCTACCCCTATTCTTACTCCCGACTCCGAGTCCTTCTCCCCTCGCCGTCCCTCTTCACCTCGCCGCTCGCGTAAACGTCCTACACGGTGAATTTCGTTTGCACGGCACAGGGTACACGCACGCACGGACGTGAATCGCGAGACAACCGGATAATCCATTCTCGTGTCTACGATCCGTAATCCAGGCGGATGGTAATTCTTCGTAGGGGATCTTTTGAATATGGATGAGTACGATTTCATTAGTCGCATATTAAAGACTTTCAAACAGAGAATCCTTTTGTCCGGATACGCGCGACTAAATAGTCTGACATCCACGGATCGCCGTCGTGTAGAAGCGAGACGAAAGTCCTCCCTGCTCTCCTCCTCTATCCGCGCTACGTTTCCAACTTTCCTCCAAGACGAGGAAGAATATAACAAATGCGCTCGCCGCGCCATTATCTCTCGACTGGGTCTGTGGATTTCCATTTCACGTTATTTTCGCTCCGAGGAGAGCCACAGGCAGCGAGGAAAAAGAGGAAAACGAGGAGAAATGCACGCGTCTCTATACCTACATACGTAGGTAGGAGTATGCGCGTGCATACTGTGACGCAGCGGTGGTATCCGCGCGAGGAGAGTTGGTAGTCTCGATAAAAAGGAGCATTGTCTAGCTCGTTGAATGGTCTAGGCGGAGACCTCTCCGACTTTCAGTGTCGCAGACGTTCTTTATGTCGGCGCGATTAAAGATATCTCGAATGAAAGGGTTCCACCCCCTTCGCGGCAGCTTTCTCTCTCTCTCCGTACGAGACTATGTGTGCCCAACTCGAAACGCGCGAGGAAAAATTCCAGGAAATCTCCGAGGAGAGAAAGGAAAGATCCTGAGGAATACGCGCCCGTCTCGCGAAACTTCTTAGCCCCCCCGTCCCTTCCACGTACACGTTCCTAATCTTCGAAGCCCTGCTGGTAGTCACGAGCGCGACAAAAGTGACGAAAGTTTCCTTTACTCGCTTCCAAAACAGTTCCGTTTCCCTTTAAATCGACAACAACGATCCGCGAACAAGAAGACCGCGACCAGGTGAAAACTGTGTAGGTATGCTTCGAGATGGCGAGGGAGAGAAAGAGGGGAAGGAAACTAATCCCGTATCGAGATCGATGCAACTGCCGTAATCGAGGCGAGGAGAGATTCCGACTTGTTCTCGAGCCAAGGAACGACGGTAAAGGTCCGCGATAACGGACGAGGAGCTGGGCGAGGAGGAAAGTGCCTCGCGGCTGGACGAGAAAATGCAGTGTTGGCAAAAGAAACGTCTCGACTCATTTCGAAGAGTGTCGCGAGGGTTAACCGACTGACGGTGAGCAGGGATCGCACCCATTCGAAACTGGTGATCGTCGAACGACTCGAGGTGTCTGTAGCGTATCGACGACAGGGTCTCCCGAAAGACGCGGTTCCATTTGCAATTAAGCGGGAACGCACGGAACGCGTTATCCTCCATCGCGACGTAAGCATCGCGACACCGGCAAAACGGTCTGGCGCGTGATCGATCGTGACGACGCTTCGTAACGCGACAAAAGCGCGCGACCGGATGATATCCGGCGTGACGAAATAAAGCGCGCACGAGTAGCGCGATTAGAAGGAGCAGCGGTGACGCAGCGAAGAGTAGAGGCAGTATAGCAGAGAGAAAGATAAATATCCAAAGAGAGAAAGAGAGAAAGAGAGAGAGAGAGAGAGTCGATCCATCCGGGAGCTAACGATACCGAGAGAGGGAGAGCCACGATGGAAGCCGGACAAGGAGGCAGAAGCAATGGAGGAGGAGGAGGATTGGAAGCGATGGCAGGAGCAGGAACGGCAACCGAATGAGAACGGCGCGCGTGGGGGCTGTGCAGGGTGGCGTCGGGAGGTTACCACCGACGAGGGAGGATGTGGAGCGAGGAAACGGGGAAGAGCCGATAGAGGGGCAGGAGCGAGGGAGCGAGGGAGAGAGAAAGAGAGAGCAGAACGTAGAGGGGGAGCAGAGAGAATCGCGGAAAAGAGGCAAGAGGGTGGATATTCCAGGCTGCACCCCGTGGCTGTCCCAGCGCATTGCCATGGCAACCGACCCTGAAACACCCTGCGGCCGTCGCACCATCGGAGCTTTGCTTTCCGATGATAGTAATAATGTATCCTTGCTTTCGTTGATGTAGGTCGCAGGACGTTGCCGCGCCACCGCCGGAATCATCCTCCGCCTCCTCCTCCTCCTCCTCCCCCTCTCTTTCTCCTCTCTTTCGCTCAATGCTCGGTATTACAAGACCTTTTGGGATACCCTGCTCTCCCCTCTCCTCGAAACCCTCCACGCGCGCTTTCTTACTTCTTTGCACCTCGTGTTTTTCCCTATGGCCACGTGCAGCAAAGGCTAGCATTCCATTCTCGATCGCCACCACTTGGTATACTTGTACCGAGTGCCTGGAATTACGCGCGCGAGGACACTCGAGTTCGGCGCAGAATAACTCGGGAGTTGTGCGATACGTAACGGCGGAAAAATCGCGAGGTCGATCGAGGATCGGTCGCGGAACACAGAGGGAAAGAAGGGGAAGGGGACGCGGACGGGAGAAGAGAGGAAAACCGAGTCGGAGAAAAACACGACGTGTTTGTCGATGCATCGCGACGAGTGGCGGCGTCGGCGTTTTTAATCGGCGCCACTTGTTTCTAACGACTCTCTTTTGTTTAAGCCCCTACACCGCGCTTCAACCCCACGGTATTCCCAACCTCCGGATCCGTCACCCGCGCCTACTCTGTCCCGCAACCCGTTTCCTGTCACTCGTCACCCATCGTCACCCGTTATCCGCTACGCGCCTCTTTTCGCGCCATCCCCCTTCGCTTCGCTTAACCCTTCCCCGATCGCGATCGTGGCTTGTGTGCTTTTTCTTTTATCGCTTCCGCTTCCTTCCGCTGCTCAAACATTTTCTCCAATCGTCTTCCCGATAGAGCTTTCTTCTCGCGATTCACCGAACATATGTACATATATATATATATATGTTGTACATCGACCAGTCCTCCAGCGCGTCTCTCTTCGTCCATCAAAGTCGAGTCGTTAAGCCCACCCGAGTGCCCGACGCATAATTTCAACGCTAACGAGTCGACGATGCACCGGTTAATTGCTTCATCGCACGGGGAAGTTTTTCAACGATTAACGAAGGAGACTCGCGACACTCTGGACGTATCTTTCCCAGTCCAGGATCCGACGATGGCGAATCGACCTAGCGTAGTTAGGTGTGACGAAAACGAATTTTCGCCGATAGAGTAATTCCGTGGCTCGCAAATGGACGACTGCGAGGGAAGCTGGATGGAAAGGAGCGGTCGAATTTAAAGGGGAGGTAAATGTCAAAGCGATCGATTGGAATCGAGTCGAGGCTCGTTCCGTGGCATCGAGGATTGACTCCCTCTTAAGGGAAGGTTCGTTCGACGACGAAAACTAACCGATGGAGGAATCTACCGAGTAGAGTTTATTAAATTGAAGATTGATTAGAATTAGGAGGTTGTTTGCTCGGACTATTCTGGAACTCTAGGATATACTACAATGTATAATCTTGGAGAAAATCCCTCGCGTGTCGGCCGCGACAGCTGGGAGAGAAGGGACTGTTACACCCGTTTCGTTCAACGATCCCATTACGCGTGCAAGATTAAGCCCGTCGTATCTAATTAGGTCTGTAGCGTGGCAGGTGTAAAGTATTGCTGACCGTGGCGTCGCACGGATCGGTGGGTACCGCGATTTCTGGGATTTCGTAGAGAGCCGGATTTAATCTAGCTTGTACCTGTGTTGCACGTGCATGTGCCTCTATATCTTTATATAATGTGTGTGTGTGTGTGTGTGTGTGTGTGTGTGTACAAGTAGATATATGTGTCTGTGGATCTGTGTGTTTATTTATCGTCCGGAACGGCATCGCGTTACCGTGCTACCGTTAGGCTACGTTTTCTCGAACGACTACCTAACCCAGAAAATACCCGGTGCTTTGTCCTCGGGAACTCGACCGCTCGAGCTGCCGACGGAACAGGGGAGGGAAATTAGTAAAGGAGAAATTCCTTGAGAAAATTCCACGCCACTTCGAATTCTAGTTAAAATTCCTCACGCGCCGTCTCGTCGGCGATTCTCTCGCCGGCGAGCTCGTAGTTCCGGGGGAATACGCGAATCTCGTTCCTCTCGGCCGACTCGAACATCCGTCTTTCAGAATAAACGAAAGGGAACGTTAACGGGTAAATATTATAGAATGCTAATGAGAGTTTGGAAGTGGAGGCGGAGACGAGAATAGAGCGATAGAGCGATAGAGCGATAGAGCGATAGAGCGATCGACCGGGCAATGGACCGAAGCAACGGATGATTATCGGATTAACCGGTATATCCGGTGTGCGTAGAGTGGGCAAGGTATACGCGGGCAGGCTGGTTGGAAGCGGTACGCGCGCGCCCAACTATCGTTCATCGACGGGGACAAGGGGGAATTCATCCCTCGTCGAACTGGATCCGCGCGTATCGCTGTCTGTCACAGAAGGGACGCCTAATCCGTGTCCCATATCCCTGGTAAAATTCTCGCGAACTGAACGGGTATACGGATTTCTGGGCACACGTCTTCGACTTTTTCTCCGCGCAGCTCGTGCCGCGGAACGCGCGAGGTCGATGCTCCGAGCCGAGCGACGGAAAAACGAGCGAGAGAAACTGGAGGATATATTCAAAGGAGCGCGCGCGTGCCGGAGGAAACGCCCGTGAAAGTATTTTCCGCTTTGTCGCGTGTCGCGTCGACTCGTTGCGAGGCTCGAACAAGCCGAACGGCCGTTTCCTCGGTTATCCGTCGAGCTGGGGACGCGAATACATCGACGGAGTTTTATCGGCTTACCAAACAAACGGCAAACTTTCCCGTCGCCTCGTCTCCACCACCCCCCACCCCCTTCCCCTCTTCCGCAATTTCACCCTTTTTCGTTAGGGGTTCTCGTCGCGCGAAAATTTCCCCGCCGAGTAGCCGTGCTAGGCTCGGAAAATGCAATTACGCACGCACGCACGCACGCACGCACGCGTTCCTCCCTCTCCCGCCTCTGGGGAAGGGGAGAGAGAGGAAAGATCTCCTTATTCGAGAGAGAAGCTTGCGGCGGCGTTTACCGATCGTAAACTGAAATTCCGACGTCGATACAACGGTGATGCCGTTTGCGTTATCGAACGACGACGTCCTCTCTGGTTTCGCCGGGCGACGACGCGTGTCACAGTCCGTCTGTCAGAGACAAGATTAATCGCCGCGAGAACGTCCTCGAACGATCCGCGGTGCAAGTTCGTTCGGCGAAAGAGCGTCGACGCGGTTCGAACGTAGGCGAAACGCGCGACTCTAACGACCCGTAAAATCTCGGTTGCCCGTTTCGCTGGTTTAACGCTGACGGAATGGCGCGCGAAACGACTGGCGGCGTAAGAAGGACCGTTTTCTCGATCTCGCTTCGAAGATCCCGTACAAGAGCACACGTGTAATCTGCGAATCGATGGAAAGGTAACGTAACGCGCGGCCATTCGAAGCAGCTTCGGTGTTTCAGCCGTGCAATGTGTATTTGCCGGGCGCCGCATGGTTTCTTGAACATTCCAAGAAAGCTGAAGGAAGGAGAGGTTTGCCCGAGAAGAAGACTGGCAGGCTGGCAGGCTGGCACCGAAGCTTCGTCCCTTACAAAGTCGCGGCTTCTCTCCTTTTCCTCCCTTCTTCCCGTCAGCATCTCGTTCGAGCATTCTATGCCGCGTTTCGTCCAATTTAGACTTGTGCGTGCCGCAGGTGCTTCTGTTTCCGGAGGAGGGCTGGGCGAGAAGCGCGAGCAGTTCCTACTGGACTTTGACGCCGTTCTGGTGGAGTCGAAGTCGATGCAAGGTGGTTGAAGTTGCTGGTACCAGGAGGTGAGTTGCCGAACGAGGGAAGAGTTGGTCGCGTGTCGTGGCGATAATAGCGTTGTCGCGACGACGTTAACGGGGTCATGTTCGAGGGGAGGACGCGGCCGATCCACACGTACCCCGTTATGACGTTTTCCCATAATCGTATTCCTGCCGCGAACGGAAATTCGTGCTTTTAGGTTACGTGGCTGGAATGCCTATGACCTGTTTGCCGCGCTGCTAGCCGAAAATTACAGGGGCGATGCATCTGCAATTTCACTACGTATCCTCTTATTTCCTCCACGCAAACTATTCCCCCGAGTTCGCACTCCACTTTCCACGCGTTTCCACGCGTTTCCACGCGTTTCCACGCATATTCCACGCATATTCCACGCATTTCGACGTTTCGCCCCTACCAATTGCGGTTCTTCCGCGGGAAACGAGTTCACCTAACCTTTGCCTCGAGTTTAGCGACGCGACTTGGCACGCGAAAAGAAGGGAAACTCGAGCGATCGAAGGCTCGAGTGCAAGCTAGTTGCAAAATAGTTGCGGAATAAGCGTTCGTTCGACTCGATCGATCGCCCGACCATCGAAGAACGGCTAATTACTTTCGAAACTTGCCAAGAGGGGCAATTAATCGAGGAAACTGATTGGCGGAGAGCGTCGAGTCGCGTGCAAACTTTCCATTTACGGCAACGATCGTCGCGTCGAACGACACGCGTCGTCGATCGGCTGGCTAATTGCAGACCTCTTCCCTTCGCACTCCCGCGACATTTCTGCTTCTCGATTTCCCGAGACGGGAAGCGAAGGTTGAAAATAAAAGAGGTATATACGCTGGTAGGTCGCGCGTAGGTCGCGCGTAGGTCGCGCTCCACCGCGATAACTCGGGGAGAAGCTCGAGGAATTGCCCGTAGTATTTATACTCGAGCGCAAAGGGACGAGCTTTCGTAAGTGTTCCCCGGCTGGTAATTTGGTCGTCGGTCTTGCCGCCGGCAGCGAGACCGCGTTAAGTCAAGGCAAACAGACTGGCCTGGCCGGTGAATCCTCGATTGAAACAGCCTGCAACTTTCCTACAGCGAGGCAAATACGCCGGCCGGTGTTTGCGAGCTCGGCCCGTGTTCGCACGCGACACCGGTCAAAGTGATTCGCGTTTAGCGTCTCTTCGCCTCGACGAATCGCGGATGCTTCCTCTGCATATAGTAACAGCTCCTTACAATACCGCGGCAAAAACCTCTCGAATCAGCCTCTCATTTTCTTCTTCTCTCTTTCACTTCGAACTCGACCGTGAAATCCAGCAGCTGTTAATCCTACGCTTTCCTACGCGGTACTCACTTACAACCAAGCTGCTTATCCAAACCTTCTTCAATTTCTCGAGCTGTATAAGTCGTCTATCCCTCTTAGACGCCACCTTTCTTCTCAAATTTTCCCTCTCGGTCGTTGGTTACCCTAGATCTTCCTGAACGTTCTCGCCACACGGTACATTTCGATTTTCAAACTTTTTCCGCGATAACCTTCCGGGTGCTTCAAATTTTTATCGACGAGTGCAAGTGTACCAATCGATAGAAAAGGTTTCTCGTTTCATCTCCTTTCGCAAGCGTCTCGAAAGTTTCGAGCGACAGCGTATGCGGGCCCGTTTGAATCTCCGAAAAGGATATTAGAGGCGAAACAAAGAAGATCGATGCCGATTGAAATTCGCGTTTCGATCCCCATGTTTTATTTAACAGGTAGCCACGTCGCTACCTGCGACATTGGCGAGATTTGAGCGATAAAGCGACTAGACGAATAGGAGGAACGAACGAGTGGGCAATCGGTGCTTGTGTATACGTGGAGCATCGAAAGGGTGTGCTCCCTCCGGCTCGGAACTTTCCTTTGTGAAGCGGATCGAGGACCGAAGGAAAAGTCAAAGCAGCACCAGCAGCACCACCAGCACCACCAGCACCAGAGCCACGGTGGATTTTAAACCGAGTGTTGGATCCGCCGCACTTCAATGGAGAGCGTTTAAACTTTTAATGATCGTCGCCGGCTGAAGCGCTCGCTGGAATAAGCCCCTCGAGTCACCGGGGAGGGCTGCCCTCTCTACCCTCCCTCCCTCCCTTCGCTTACTCTCTGCCCTTCTGCTTCCGAAAACGGTCCAGCCGTTCCTGCGCCACTTTTTCCCTTTCGAGTTCCTCCCGCTCCCTTCTCTCTCCCACTCTCTCTCTCCCTCTGTTTCTTTTTTCAACCGGCCGGCCTTTCTTCCCTTATTAATTATTCTTGGCTCGTTTCGCGCGTACGACTCTACATGGCCAAGTAGCGGCACGTTTCGCGATTTTTCTCCAACCCTGCCAGTCGATTCGTTTGATCGTAACGCTCTTCCCCTCTAACCTCCGCGTTCGATCGTTTGGCCCGGCGTGGCGCCGCGCGACGCGCCGTTAATCGCATTACCGATTTACGAAACGCTAAAGCGCTTACCGAGAGGCGAGCAAGCGCGTGTTTTTTCGCGAGCGTGCTGTTCAGCGTCGGCGACAGCTGGAAACCGTTCACCCGTGAAAATCGGCCCGGGTTGTCCCCTTAATTTATCCGAAACGTACGCCGCGCATCCGATCGCCGTGATTTAACGGCGAAAATATCGCCGCGCGCGATTTCCTGACCGCCTCTAAACGCCCCCAATTCGACGTTTCCCGACCTGCGTAAATCGAGAAAAATGACAACCACCCTTGTTAATAAACGGCTCGAAATTGCGTTTTCCACTTTGTCGCGTCTCGCCACCGATATTAC
This sequence comes from Anthophora plumipes, assembly GCA_951804975.1. NCBI lineage: Eukaryota > Metazoa > Arthropoda > Insecta > Hymenoptera > Apidae > Anthophora > Anthophora plumipes. Next base: position 26,145,262 of record OX638114.1, read on the forward strand.
CGAATACAACGCGTTACTCATCGATTTAACGCTGTTTCAGGTATAGCACTCAGGCAAAAATGGTGGACACGGGAACGGGCACGCTTTACATTATCGGCTCCTTCAAGAGAATGACCACCGATCCCGATTTCAAGGTATCGCTCGATCCTTCACCACCGATCTCTGCGTGCTCTCGTAATCGCGTTCGAACGTTGCGATCGCGCGCCGATTTTTCCAATCTTTAACACGGCCCCTCCTCTTTTCTTTCCGCCGGCAGTTGTACCTGACGTCGAACGTGTCCTCCAGCGACTTCAACATGGGTTACAGTATGACGGGCACGTTGGAGCGTGGCTGCAAGAAGACCAACTCCTTCCAGATGACTCACTTTGCGGTGATTCGCCGGCGAGACTACGAAAAGGCCTACGAGGATTCGAATCCCACCTAGTGCCCGTCCACACCCACGCTCTCCGAGTGTGGGGATTGCGAACACTACGCGTAGTAGAGGGAAAGGGGTGTTGACCGAATTAAACGGCGACCGTTGTGTCGCCTCCGCTTTTCTCTCTCTCTCTCTCCCTCTCCCTCTCCCTCTTCCTCTTCCTTCCTCTTCTCACAGCGGATGGATGGATCCTTTTCCGAGTGAAAGATCGGGCACGGTCGATTCTCCCGTCGGAACGAGCGATCCGGTCGAGGACCGACCGCTACGAGAAACGAAAGATACACGAGCGAACAAACAAGCAAAAGCCAAAAACACGTCCAAAGGTAGCGTTTAAAGTTAGGTCGAATTAAGGGTAGTTTTTAATTAGCGACGAACGGTACCGAAGTTAAGTAATAGAAATGAACGGTGATCGCGGAAGGCAAGGGTTTCCAAAGTATTAGCACGTAAGTTTGCGCCGGTGAATCTCGCAGGCGATCAATCTTCCTATGCGTCCTTCTTTCGTGATACGCGCTTCTTCTCGTCCATGGGACGATCGTGCCCCTCCACTGGAGAACGCTCGAAGGGCCGATCGTCTCGAGCTTCTCAGGCTTTCGAACTTCTTCGCGGCGTTCCCCCGTTCCGGGTCGCGGAAAGTCGCGCGCTTCTACCAATACAGGATTATCGAATCCTCTCCCCCTCTCCCCCTCTTGTCCCGAGATCGTTGTCGTGTAGTGGCGCAATTTCGACGCAAACAACACTTATTTTTATTAACGTGTAGAGAAAGACAGACCGCGCGCGCCACGCGCCTCTTACACGACACGGCTCCATCTTAATCGCGATTCCGACAATTTTTGTACCTTCGGCTTTGCTCAACGATGTATCCGATACTATTATAACCGTAAGGCCGATTACGTACGGCATAGGTGTACGTGTGTAAGTTAGCGCGCCATAGCCGATTAACGGGACGCGTGCGCATCGATATACTTGAGCGTTTCGTTTGATCGTAGCACGCACAGTAAAAGCCCCCGCGTGCCTTCCGCTGATCGCAACTTTACAGCGGTGGCGTTTCTTTTGGAAAAGCGAAGAAACGACGCTTTCTCTCTCTCTCTCTCTCTCTCTCTCTCTCTCTCTCTCTCTCTTCCTCGCTTCCTTCCCACGCTTTGCCGCTCTCGACAAATCTATCGCGTATTTAAGCATGTACCTACGCAACGTTACCCCCGCATATGTCGATGCATTCTCTCCACGTCCACGTCCGTTCGTCTTTCTATTTATCGGGCATAGCTCTTGCGGCAGGAGAAACGAAGGCGATCGAATCCGATAGGATTCCACGTGCCATTTAGTCGAGTGCTATTACGCGTTACAGGGTTTAATGGTTTTTCGCGATTCGCCAGGGACGAGCGAGCTATTTTCCGCTTAATCGTTTTCCTACCCCTTTTGCCGCGCGACGTCCTCTGCTCCACTTTAACCAGCATTCTTTCCCTGTCCCACGCGTTTCCTCTCCTAGTAGGAAAAAGTCTGGCTTCTCACGAGTAGACGCTTTCACACTCCCCTCTCAAGGATTTCGCTCGCTCCCTCGTCCGTTCGTCTCTGGTCGGTTCACGAATCGCCGTATTAGAGAGAATCGCTACGAAGACGGCGTACAAATGTTCGTTTAGAAAGCTGGTAGGTAAAGTTTCGAGAAAACTCGCTCGATGTTGTAGATGATTAGCTTAGAGGTAGAATCGTAACGCTTGGTCTAGCAAATTCTAGTCGTTAGATGTAGAATGTATGTAAGCGCGACTCGACGGTAGATTTGTTCGATCCTGTTCCAGAGATCCGGGAGCAGTTTCGCGTGCCCCTCCGAGGTTTCTCGAACGAGAGTACGGTAAAACACGTATAGGGTAAATCGCGGTGTATTCGCGTGAAAAGGATGATCCTTCGAGGAGACGAAGAAGCAACGGCGTTAAGCTCCGGCTGGTCTGTTTCGGCCAGAGGGACTGAAGCGTCCGGAGGTAATGCTCGAACATGGGAAGTCCGTTGGCGGGTTTTTGCGAATTCGCGATAGGATATCGTCCTGGCCCCCGGCACGGAAACGGCACCCGGGTCTCCACCGATCCTAGATAAGACGTTTGCACGATCGGAATAGGGGGAAAAAAAAGAATACGTCCTCGAAAACGGTAGATATTCTTGTTCTCGCTTGTCGACACAGTCGCGATGTGTTCTCGCTTCTTTTCAAACAGCCGATTTAGATCGGTAGATAGCGGTTTAAGTGAACGTATACGTCCGATATCACGGTCCCTCCTAACTACTTAGCCGTAGCTTCGACCCAACGATGCACACTTTCGTCGAAATCGAAAGAGGTAGTGCCGACGGTCCGTATCATCTCGTCGGATGCACACCGGGTCTCTAGTCAGTCTCTTTTAATCTTTCCCACTTTCGAGTTTCCGCCCGCGAGATTCTGCGATTCGAAATTTCGAAGGATCGCCCGGACGGAAAGGAGGAAGCGGCTAGACGTCTCTGTATGCTCTTAACGTAGAGAGATTTATCAAGGTAGACGTATCGTGTAGTGGTCGTAGGAAAAGTCGATGTGATCGTTATCGTTACCGTTATCTTTACCTTTACCGTTACCGTTACCGTTACCGTTACCGTTACCGTTACCGTCATCGTCATCGTCGTCGTCGTTCTCGTCGTCATCGTCCGACCGAATTCCGTTCCGCGACGGAAATTTCGGCCCGCTTCCGGGCAGCCAGTCGCCCGGTTTGCCGGCCCAGCGATCGCGTCCGAACGGGAAATTTTATTTTTTCTAGCCGGCAAACACGGTCGATCGGCTACGGTTCGGTGAAACGGGGCGCGTCCGACCGTTCGTCGCGGCAACGGGAAACCCTCGGAATCCCCTTAGAACGCCGATAGTTTCTCACGTATCTACGAACGTAGATACATATGTATATATACCCCTAACCCAAATAGAAATCGTACCTTCGCTCGACTAGTAGACCGCTTCTCGCCTAGTAGTCTAGTAGTTCCCCGTTTCGTTTACAGCTATTCGTACCCCGCTTTACCGATTCCCTTACCACCACACCCCCTCCCCCCACCTTCTCACGTATCTCGTACGACTATCGACACTCCTTGTAATCGATAATTGTAGCCACTTCACTAGAGAGATGTAATACGATAGAAGAGCCTCTCTATCTTTATCTTTATCATTATTGCCAGGCAAATTCTTAACCGTAATAATTGTATCGATCTTAAAAATATGAACGAAACGTATTCGTATTCAAAGCTATGGCTGTGATCTTGATTAATCGTCAAACGGTTCATAAAAACTATATACACGCACACATATGTATATATGCATATGCATGTATGTATGTATGTATGTATGTATGTATGTATGTATGTATGTATGCATGTATGTATGTATGTATGTATGTATGTATGTATGTATGTATAACGTAAGTAGATTACGACGGCGCATGTAGCGACAAGCGGCGCGATATTTTGCTAAATCGTTGCGTTCCATACGACAGCTTGCGTTTTCCTCCTAGATCCACGTACACAGACTCGCGATCTCCGTTCGAAGGAACGCGTTACGTTCTATCGTCCGGTGCTCAAACTTCCCCAAACTCCCCGCTCATCTTTACCCTACACCACCACCACCACCATCACCACCTCCTTTCCCCTAGATATCGAAAGCAACGAACATCGCCGCCGTTTCGCGACTAATTTCGGTCGGCGGCGACGTCGTCGACGACCACTCGTACATAAACACACGCACACGAACACACACGCACACACGCACGCAAGCACACGAATAACGAAGATAACGCAGGAAACAGAAGACGACGCATCGTCAGAAATCAAAAGGGAAGAGTAAAATGAAAGGAAAGGAAAGGAAAGGAAAGGAAAGGAAAGGAAAGGAAAAGGATAGAAGGGCGACGCGGAGCTCTGACGAGTTCCGTTGCCGCGTGAAATCAAAGGATGTTTTAGCGAAGCTCTCATCCGTCGAAGAGAGATCGCGCGAATGGAGTGTAACTCGCCGTGCGAGAAATCGTTGCTCAGAAAGTCGGAGACTTTGTATTATTTTGTATAAGCGCGATCCGATCACGTTCGATAGTTTCGTGGAAGCCAGGTGATGTCGTTCGCAACAGGTGAACGAAAGAGAATCGAAAGAAGCGGCGCGATCGCACACTTGCCGGGAGTAAGCGGAACGCGAATCGAGTACGAGTACCGGTGCGACAAAACGCATCGATGTATTTTCACTACAGTCCTGTCTACAGTCAATTCATTTTGTATTTATACCTAATCTATGTATCTATCGTGATAATTTATGCCGAAATAAATGTTACATTTACGCACAGCGGAACAACGCTCGTCGTTTCATTCTTCCTTCGCGGCTGGCAATCGAAAGTCGAGATCTACCTCCTCTGAGCGGCGCGGTTAAGAACGAAGGAGAGGGCGAACGGGTGCTAAAGGGTGCGAAAGATACGAGAGATCGGTGGTCGAGGGAGCGTGGCGCGAACAAAAGCCCTCTCCTCCTCGAACGGCTGAGATCTAGTTACCGAACGTTGCGCAATTATCGGACATTGGAGCGAGTATCTAATTAATGCGAACGCCGATAGCATTTGCGGCGTATCGGGAAGGTAGGTAAGTAGAGAGGGCGCGCACCCTCTATCTCTATCCGAACGGCTCCAAAATTTCCCCACTTTGTATGCAACGGACTACCGACCCCAGCCTCTCCTCTATTCCACCTTGAAATAACTTGCTTTCAATACCGGCTAATTTAATCGTCCCGAGATAATATCGCGGAGAATAGGCGGTGAATTCGAAACGAGGCAGCCGCATCGGGAAAGATCCTCTACCCGTCCGAACGTTCTTACTCGAATCCTTGTCAGAGTAGCATTTCGTCGCCTCGCGAAAGGATTAAACGACTATCGACGGCGGGAGTAGCAGCAACGAGGAAAGGAAACGCGACACGGGTTCAACTGCTTTCGGCTTATCTCCGAGTTCCGTCGTATTTAAGGAAAACACAGGCAGAACCACGACGAGATCGTTAGGAAAGTTAGCTGGAAAGCAGAATGTAGCCCGCGCGCGCCTTGCAACCAACCGCGGTGAATACCCACAGTTTGCCGACAGTTTCGCCTCCCTCGGTTCCTCCTACACTCTCTCTCGCTCTCTGTTCTCCGCTCGTTTCTCGAATTTCCACAGAAACCGAAAACTAGCGAAACAACTGTCTCGATCTTTCTGCAACGTGAACGGTGGCGAAGCGAACATTACCCAAGCGAAAACGTTCGCTATCGTTCGCGAAAGGCGATCGAACCGCAACCAAACGCCCGATTAACCCTCTCTCGATTACGGACGAAGAAGCGCGTCGCAAACTTCTCTCCGACTCGTGATCCGAAACGGGAGAAGGACCTCCTCGCTCGACCTACTTCCGCAGTCCTTCCGGTCCCCGACCGGATTCATCGATCCACCGCGTCTACAGACGGAATCGTCTCGACAAGAGCTCTCTTGCCAGGTAGGCGTCCCACGAAAGCGAACGGTGCTCGGGCAGAGGATACAAGATGGAAAATTCAACGCGGCCCCGTTTTCTTTCGAACGTGGAAACGCGAAACAGACCGAGACGTGCCGATCGCGACTGCCTCGAGGAGAGGTTGAATTCGAAAAGAACCGTCGATACTGCCCCGGGAAAGGGAGGTAGGGCAGGTTGAAGCACGGCGAACGTGAGTCTCGGGGGAGCGTTTCATCGCGAGATACCATCCGTTACCGACTGTAACTCACCTGACTGGCTGACGACTCTGTCGAATCATCGGTCGAATAAAAGACGGAAAAAGAATCGGTCAATTTCACGAGCTTCTGCAACGGAACCGTTGATCGTCTTCGAAAGTAAACGAGTAAGTAGAGTGCTGCAAACAAATCCTCCGCGACTTGACAGGGGTAAGAGTGTTCTGTCTACGTCGTTTGCTCCGCCTAAATCTTTCATCACCCTATGCTAAATCATCGTGTTTGCCCAATTTGTACGATGGTGTTGGCGAAGGCGGAATCGAAACCGCATTCGTTCCGCCTACCAATTGAACAGTTCTGCACGGTAGGTACGCGCGTTCAACGTGACCGATACGTACGTCGGAAAATACGTGTGCACCTAATAGGTACTTTAGCCATGTATCGATTCGGAGCTAGTCGAATTATACTTTCAAGCTAAAAGCCTGCCTCAGAGATGAAAAAGCAATACAGCCGGCGGCCGCTTGTCGCAGCAAAACGACAATTTTAAACTTTCACCGTTTCCCCCTGCCCCTCTTCCCGCGACAGCGTAATTTAATTAACGCTGTCGGCGAAAAACAAAGCGACGAGGGAAAAGCTCTACCTTTCTTCCCTTTTTACTCTATTCTCCTCTCTGGGCGGAGGAGGCGGAGGAGGAGGAGGAGGAGGAATACTCTTGAATACTTCTTGAACCCCCGCCCCAGTGACACGGTTCATCTTGAACATGAACCGCGACGAAGCTTTTACCGGAACGCGAGAGAAATAAAAGGGATAGCTGGTGGAAAGTTCCGTCTATCGCGCTTCGTCTCGAAACACGAGCATCGGGTGGTGTCCTCCTGCCCTTTAACCAAGCGGAATCTCGAAGAGGTGAAAACCAGCAAACTGGCGAGCCAACACAGACCGAACAACATGGAAATCAAGCGATCCTTTCGAAATTACCTTTATGCCATTAGCTTTTGACACGATGTAACGAGACGCTAGGACCGGAACATCTCGTGGCTTTCCCTATTTACACAGAACCGCTCGTCTTCGCGGCGTTCTCTCTGTTCCCAACCTCTCCCCTTTTCCCAGTCAGTTCGACCAACGCGCGAACCTCGTGAAGTGAACGTGAACGTAGGCAGCTCGTGTCAAGCGTGTGTAGAGTCGTGTGACCGTGAAACCGTGCCCGATGTCTCGTGACGCGCGTCAGCACAGCGGCCGCGAATTACACGCGCGACTCGAATCATTTCCTCGAGATCGCGCTCTCTCGAGCTGGCTTCTTATCTAAGCCAGAAGCCACGCAAACTCTCGCAGATCTTTGGCAAACGTTCGCGCGACGCAATCGGTTCTTCGTGACAAACCTTCGGCACACCGCCGCCGCGCGTCGCAGTCGCAATCGCAGTAGGTTACGATATTCGCATCATAGCTCTGTATTACATTTGCAATGGTAATCGGCATATAATAATATCGTCGTAGTAGAGCAAGGTGGCAGGATCGCATACGTCTTTACGCTCCTTTTCTCGGAGAACGCTGCAGAGATCGGACAGTCGCAGAGTGGGACGCGTGGCTTCGATTCGCGGACGTCTGCCGGGCGGAAAGACCATACGCGCGGTAAATCCGGGCAGACACGGGGAACCAATTATCACCGAGTTTTCGTTATCTTATCGCAGGGTAAGGTGGAGAAGAATCTCTCGATCGAAAGAATATTGTAATCTCCCGTGGATTATTCCGCGTCGGCTAGTTTTGCTCGACGATAGTGCACGGCGAGAATTTTAGATTGCGATCTACGGCCGTCGCGATTCGCTCGACATCTGGCAGAAGCGTTTGTCGAAGGAAGCGTGAATTCGTACGGTTTATCTCGCACCGCGATCGCTACAGTTGTTGCCTGTTGGTCGGCGATATCGGTGGTTGGTTGGTTTGTTCAACGCGTCACTTAACGAATAACTCGTCGAGCACGAGAACGCACTATAACAATTGAGTCGTTTGACCCGTTTTAATTGGCAAGTTACACCGTCGCGAATCGGACGCTCGCCAATAAACGAATCGCTGGCCAGTCCGCAGTGACGTGGATTCCATCGAACGACACCCAGCACCGTCTCGTGTCTCACGTCCGTGCCATCGCGAACGATCGTTGTTCGCCTGGAGAAGGGAAAAATCGCGTGAACGCGAGAAGAGGGTGTGAAGAACCAGCGAGGTGAACGGAGCAGCGTTCGTTCGGTTCGCGAAACTTTTTCCATCCCAGGCTCGCGACCGGGCCTCCTTCCGGTCCGAACGATTTCCGAGCAGGTTACTCAGGTGATCCCCGTGTTGCCGACGCGCGGCGTCCGAAAGCATGGTGACAAACGGCGGAAGCAGCAAGAAGATTTCGACGATTAACGGTGAGGATTTCGATGCGGGCCTTTACGTAATCGCGATACCGCCGTTACGCAACCGAGGCGACGAGCTGCGTTCGTTTTCCCGCGTCAAGTATCCGGTGATTTTCAGTGAAAACCGATGAGACGGACGGAGCAGGGGACATCGAGGCGGCTATAGCGGCGACAGGTGCGCGCATCGATCCTCGTTGGGGCAGGCCCAACCTTCCGTTCCCTTGAAATACCTTTTCCGCCAGCTCATCCCTTACTCTCTGCTTGCCTCTTTCGCAGGCTATGGAACTTTCAACGTGTTGCTGCTCCTGGCGGCTCTACCGATCGCCTGGGCCGGGATCTTCGACACGACCACGAACGCCTTCATCTTAGCTTCCGCCGAGTGCGACCTCCAGCTCACTTTCTTTCGCAAGGGTGTCCTCGCGGCGATCCCCTTTCTAGGTACGGTATTCCATATCCCCGCCTGTTCCACCAGAACCCCCCCCCCATCCTTTTCCCATCTTTTCATCATCCTCCATCGACACGAACATACGTGTGTACATACGTAGGCATGGCGTTGACCGGTTTCCTCTGGGACCATCTGACACCGTACGTCGGAGCGAGAAACCTGTTCGTCCTCGGCCTACTGGCGGACTCTGTGCTAAACTTGATCGCCACCGCTGTCGACTCTTACTACGTCTTTCTCACCATCAAGTTCTTCACCGGTGTTCTGTAAGTAGCTTTTCACCATCCGCTTCTTCACCCTTCCGTCTAATAGTCCCGCTTGTCCTCTCGCGGACGACTACTCACGTCGAGCAAACGGGAATTTCAGCGCCGGTGGACCGTTCTCCATGGTGATCGCGTACCTCTCCGAATTCCATTCGGCAAAGTACAAAGCGAACTTTATCAGATGGGGAGGCTTGGCTATAAACGCGGCCATCGTTATTCCAGCAGGTAATTGCTGGAATAAATTAAATCTCTCTCTCTCTCTCTCTCTCTCTCTCCCTCTCTCTCTCTTTCGCTCGCTCGCTCGCTCGCTCGCTCGCTCTCCGAGCTTCTCACCGAAATGTATTTGCAGTGCTCGCCTTTCTCATTCTACCCTTGCCTTTGGACGTGAACGTGTTCAACAGACGGTACAGCGCATGGCGGATCTACCTGCTGATTTGCTCGATCGTCCCAGTCTTTGGTCTCCTAACTGCCAGCACGTTGCCCCAAAGTCCCAAGTACCTGGTGGAGATTGGCAAAACGGAGGAAGCCTTACAGTTGCTCGGCAGCATCTACTCCGTGAACAAGAGGAAGCCGACGAGCACGTTTCCGGTGAGGCTCGCGATCGGCTCGATTTTGCGGAAAAACCACCGCCTCGTCACCGCTCTGGACTCGGATCTCAACCCAGGCTCGTTCTCTGTTTCAGATAAAAACACTTCTCGTGTGGGAGACACCGGCGCCGTTATCGCGCCGCTCCATATTCAAGGCGAGTGCCGAAAAGCTACGACTCGTCTGTTACAACACGAAACTGTTGTTTTCCTCTCCGTACCTACGGCCAGTCGCGTACCTCAATTTCCTCCAGTTCGGCAGCATGCTGGGGTAAGTTTTCGAATCGAGTCCGCCCATGTCCTACGAAATCCTCTCGATCACCTCTCGGTTCGCCGTTTATTCGGGCCAGATTCAACACGATGAGACTCTGGGTGCCGCACCTCTTCACCATCCTGAACAATTTCGATTGGCAAAAATGGAACAAGGATCGCGCCCCAACTATGACCGAGATGCTGGATCGTCGAATGTCTGTGCCGATGAACGAATACCTCGATTGTCCAGATTTCGAAGAGATTTGCGCAACGGTGAGAGATTGCCAATCGATTTCCACCGTAGCCTTACTCTTTAGTCTCTTATTTTCCAGTGGACGATCAACGCGGTGGTGTATCAAAACTCTGCCATCATCGCGTTCTCGACTGTCGTCTTTTCGTTCCTCGCCGGGACGATAACCAACTCGAGGTTCAGAAAGAAATCGATATTGCGTAAGGAGAAGCACTTTTTCTCTCGACCTTTCCGCCCATCTCCCTAATCCCCATCACCTACTAAATAGCTGTATCTCGATTCGAGCTAACCCTCGCTGCCGCGTTGCAGTTGCCGCTTTCCTCGTATCGGTGGTAAGCAGTTTCGGAATGAACTGGGGACAATCCCCTCCCTACATGCTGACGCTCGCAGCGGCCATTATCGTGACGACGAAAATAACGGGTAATATCGTAACCACCATGAACGTCGACGTTATTCCTATTCCATTAAGGTAATACCACCTCGCGCGAATCACCACCCGAACCACCGCGAATTCCAGAAAAAGTCTCGCCGACTTGAGCATACGTAATCAACCGTGGATGCACACGCCTACACGTCTCTCTATGTCTCTATATATCTATATACATGTAGCCCTTTCGATCAGCAGATCCACCAGCCTGAACATCCTCGTCGCCGTTGGGAACGTCGCAGCTGTTTTGGGAAATTTCCTCTTCTCCGCGTTCCTAGACGTCGAGTGCCTAGTCTCGTTCATGGGAATGGGTTGCCTGTTGTTCGGTAAGTCACCCCGCAGACATCGAAAGCAACGCCTCCCATTATCTACTCTACTCTACGAATCCTCTCTGTTTAGCCTGCTTCTGCCTAGCCCTCTTCCACCCGAAGAAACCCGCCAAGGAGTTTGGGGGACAAGCCTAGCGAGAGGTGACGCGTAACGCGAATGGACCATCGAGCGAAGAAGGAAATGACAACGCTTCCGATCGAACTGTGATACCTAGCGAACCGTTGCCCCCGGGCCAGGGAACGCATTCTTCGCCCGGTTTCTCCCATCTTACCTAATCGATCGACTCTTTAGTTCTCTGTTTATGTACACCTACGAATTTATTCCTAGAAATATATTTTTCTAACTGTTGGATACAAAAACAAAATACAAAAAGAAAAAGGAACCCACGTGTGCATCTCTCGAAATCATTCCTATTTCCTATTGCCGTAAGATCTTCTTTTCCCTTTCCGCGTCAACCAAACGCACGAACGTACGAACGTAACCTTTCCCGTTACGTAGTTCGGCGAATAGCAAAGCAACGCATACGAAACGAGCGTCGAAGTAAAATCTAATTAACGCCAGCCGTCCTGATGTTCAGGGAACGTCAATAATGCGATTACGGCGACAAACAAACCACGCGTTGTTCGAGCATTCTCTAAGGTGCTGCGCAGGCAAACTGTTCTATCGGAATCGAAGGTTACGTTCAACGATGCTCGATTAACTTTGCGCCAGCACAAAAGAATACCAAGCGTTTCATCGCCGATCTCGAGTGGCCGGAGGAACGAAGGGAGAGTGAAGGGGAGAGAGAGAGAGAGAGAGAGGATCGAATCCAGTTTGCTGTATTATAATTACGGTACGCGCAATGTGTTAAACTTACTTACAGCGTATAATTTTTAAACAAGCAAACTTCCTGCATACTCGTCAAGATAAACCGATAATTGTTCCGTAAGCAAACCTCCCGTACCACTAAAGCGTACAATTAGCGTTTCGGTTAACAAATATTTCAACAATGCAACGTGTAAATTCTGGAAAATACTGATTATTTAGACAACGAGTCATTTCCGTTTCGTGCAAATATGCGGTCATTTATGCAAGTATATCGAACAGGACGTTTCGATTATGATCCAACGTCTAACTTCACTCGCGCGTGTGTCAGTCGATAAGATAGTACTCGCGTTCGAATGACAAACATGCCCACACACGGTAATTCATCGACGATCGATGAAATACCGAGAGGTGACGAGAGCAGAGCAATTTTCTGCTTTATCGAGCACCGATGATCAACTTGTAACCTTCAGTCGCCGGGTGACCGTTCTATGGTGCGACTTTACATTTCGATCGATAAAGCTGTCGTCAAGGTGAGAGAGAGAGAGAGAGAGAGAGAGATGGAGTACGAGTGGCAAAACGGTCGACAAGTTTTAGGCGAAATGATTAAGATACTGCGACCTGTTGTCATCGTGTGGAACGCAGGAGGCAAAGAGAAAACGAGCATACTTCGGTGAAAAATTGCGCGTGCAAAATCCACTCATACAGCGGAATTCTAATTACGTCCAGCATGGTCGTTGTTTTAATTTCAGATGAAATATATAACCGAAGAAGAAACGTGCATATCCCAGTTTGTTCCGCATTCTTTTTTCTCTTCTCGTTTTCCCGGTTATCCAGCTTTTCCTTTGAATTCCCTCGTCCATGTACCAACGTATACCACCGAACAATTTATTCGTTGCCCGTTTTAAAACGTTCGCATAACTGTGTATTTACCATTCTTCTTAGAGATATCTCTCATAAATATCTAGCGAACGGATTTATCGAATATAAATTATTCGATAAATCATCTAGCTAGTTTCCCCGAATTATTCTCGAAATTGTTCGCGACGAGCGACCTTTCGAAGAATCTAACCTACCAACGAGAATCGGTTCCCCGAACGTTTGCGTCCGTGTAGCGGCTAAGATGATTTCCGTTAGCACGCAAAAGTCTTGGGTTGTCACAGATACGCGCGAATAAAACTGTACAACTCCCTATATCGCCTCTTTCCTCGTCGGCGATATCGTACGTATACATCACTGGTATAAAGTCTGTGTAGGTTCTGAGATGACGCAGCATCATCTGACTCAGCCTCGTTTCCCCATCGACTTTCCACGGCGAAAGGATTCTCTTCCCTTTCTGCTGGGAGCATTGCGTTAACCTAACTTTCGTTAACCTAACGTACCCCCTGTCGACGTCAACGTCTAACGAGTCAAGTAAAACTGTCGACGAACGATCGACGCGACGGAAAATTGAACGAGGTGCAGAGGGAAAAGGAGAGCTTCTAGCGATAGGTCGAAAGAGAACAGGCGGAAGAAGAACGGCGAGACAGCGATCGTTTCTAAGCAGAGAAAGCGGTTGTCGTAAATAACTTTAACGAGGAAACGATCGGTGTCCAAGGACACTTTCCGCGTGTCCTTTCCTCCAAGAGTTTGCGTGCACGTCACTATACACACGAGATAATGTTGGTCAACGAACCCTCCTCGACGATAGCTACGGATCAATTGAAATGCACCCCTCGCTCCTGTCCTGTGCCACGGTTCGTTATCGTTTCAAAGGGGAAAGCCTCCTCTACTCTCTTCGCCGAAACCGCAATGACGGAACAAAGAAATTCTCGCGGCAAGCGCCACTTTGTTTTTTTTCTTTTTTTATCTATTTATTCTCTTTTTTCAAGAAAGTTACCCTCAAAAAACAAGCCCCTGCTGCGAAGGTATTCGTGTCGCGGCGTGGCCAGTGTCCTCGCGTGTACGAGTTCATTTCGTTCGGTGAGCGTGTATACCTCGCAAATGGCTCGATACATCGAGCAGGCTGTGACGCGTGCCTCGACTCCCCTGCAAACGACGAGAGAACGCGTGGCGATTTTGTAAGAAAAGTTGTCGCGACTAATGTAAAGCTAAATCCAGCTCCGCTGTTCTGGGATCACGTTCGTCCTGAAGGGAAACATCGTTAGGGCGATGAAAGAACGGAGGGTATACGATTTCGATCGGAGGTGGAAACCGGTAATCGGCGTTCGTACGCGAAGGCACGCGAAGGAAAAGCGGGGTTGGTTCGGAGAGTAGCAGGACTAGGAATGAAAGATGAAACGAGGAAGGAAAGGAACGTGCAGGGGGTGCCGCGGAAAGGAATAATTAGAAGGGGCAAGGAGGGAAAGAAGCGGAAGGGTAGCGGAAGGGTCGCACCTATTCCCCGAGCGACTCCCTCGCTCGGTTCGGTTTGTCCCGATTCCTCGGGGGTGCGCACACGTGCGTACGCGCACGCGCCTCCAATTGCCTCTGATAACGGCGGGTGCCCGACGGCGTTCTCAGTAATGCCTGACGCGCCTTGGCGTCGCGACGCGTCTAACCTACCTTGCAGCGCCGCTTCTACTCTACCCTTTCGACACCTCCGTCCACTTCGATTCGAATCCTATGAAAATAAAAACCGTTAGCTGCGAGAACGTCCTAACGTTACGAACTCGAGACCGTTCGACTACAGAGAGAGAGAGAGAGAGAGAGAGAGCGCGGCTACGGTGACACTCACCGCGGGTTGCGTGTTTCGCTATATCGACCAGTTCCTCGCGGCCAAACGAAACGTCAACTTGTACTCTCTCGACGGTTAATCGCTAAACAACACCTGTCAAAAAAAGATAGTTTCGCGCCGTGCTTTCGGACGTTCCGGCTTTTTCCAGGATGCGTGGCTTCCCGTCGGTACGATAGTGATATTCGCGCGCGTTCGCTTTTCAAACGTGTCGGTGAATACCACGCGGACGTAAACTTGGATCGGTGAGAGAGTCGAGGATCAAGCCGCTCGAAGGATGCGGCCAGAGCGTGGCTGTTGACAACGGTGACAACGGTGACAACGGTATTCGTCGGAAAATCGTGGTAATCGTGGAAATCGATCGGCCAATCCGTACCATGATGCCGCTTCTCTTGTTGTTGCTGTTACCGATGGGAACACCGGCCTCTGGTAAGCCGACTGGTTCATCTTATCATCGCGCGATATTTCTATTCTGGACATCTCTGAACGTCTAACGAACACGTTCAGCTGCGGAAGGTGAGACCGGTGTGACGCGCGCTATTAAATCCACGGCAAACGAACGCGCCGTAGCATTGTATGCTAAAATTCGCGTGTACTACGATCCCGATTTAGCATCGTCAGCCGTCGCGTCCGTGGAATTGGACTAACGCGACAAAACCGGCATCGCTTGCAACACCTAACCGGCAAACGTTGGAATATGGGTTAAGCGGCGATCGAAGTTGACCATCGTTCGAAGAATTGTCCGACCGTTTCGTCGAATACACGGACGAGTTCTATATTTTCTAACAACATCGCCACGCGAAGGTTGAACCGATGACATTCGCACTTGACCGTAATCGGAGGACGTGTGATATCGCGATATCGCGATGTCGCGTGCAACCTTCGGGACTCGCGTGATTTCAATTCGCAGCCGAAAAATCGATACCCCGTGCCCTTTCCTCGAGTTCACACCTTTACGCGCGTACGTCACAGGACGTGTTTACCATTCCTTCCACCGATCGAACATTCTCGATCGCCGATTCGAGTATTCGGGATCAATCGCGGATCCCGTGTCTAAACCTCGAGATCGTCGACGCGCGAGATCGTCTGCGTCGCAAATATCAATAATAATTAAGCTCGTCGCTCGAGAGCGATGTTTACCGGCAGGTAAATTCATCAACGCGGCATGAAACTGGTTAGCAGCACGGTGTTCTCGGTTAATTACGAGATCCCAAGCGTGCGGTAGGGTATTTCGCGGTAATGTAGAAGCATGCAAAGAGGTAATTTAATGGTAGGAAAACACGCAACAGTCCAGAGAATCGATCGGAATTCCTTAGGATCGAACGATTTCGCTGGAGAATAGAGTCGGATCGGTGTGGTGGGTGGGTGAGAGGGGCCGCGTCGGGTTTTTATCGCAAAGAACGGTTTTCCATTCGCGTGTAAGTTTCCGCGTAACCGATCAACGCGGCACACGCGGCGTGTTCGATCGACGTGTACACAGACGTTGGTTGTACGGCGGATAGAGGTGCACGACACGGTGGAAATACGAGTTCACCGTGGCGCTCGATAAAACACGCACGACAGATAGGAACGCGGTGCGCGTTAATCCCGAGAGCGTTGCACGCGGCCGATTAACGTTCGGCTCGCAGCCCGCATGCACGCTTTCGAGAACGCGAAACGCCTCGACGATTAACCAGCACACCGTGTCTCGAGGCGGACAAGCGAGACGCGATTATTCGCGGTATTCTTTCAATTGTTTACCAATCCAACCAACGATCGTCTATCTCGTTAAGATTCGTCGTCGTTCGGCAAATCGGTCTTGTAAGCAATCGGTACGTGCGTTCGACTTGGTTGAAAGCAACGTTCAACGTGGCTTTTCGTCTCTGAAACATTTCGACTCGAGTACAAACCTGAAATATCGCGTGCAGCTCCGAGATCGTTAATCAACGCGGACCTTAAAACCAACCCTCGCCGACCCCCTTCCTGCACCTACCAATTCCTAATCAGAAGAAGGGGGATAGGAACGACGGTAGCGTGGCCGTTGCGAGAGAAGGAGGAGACTTTCCTACCGTCGTGCATCGCACACGTATATACGTATACGTGTATTAGACGTGAACAAAGTTGCAACTCGTCGGATCGAAACCACGCACGATGATCGATCGTTGCAATTCGTTTAACAATTCGAAATATTCCGCGGACGCTCCAATTCATATTTGCTTCAAGTTGAAATTACCAACAAGATAAACATTCCTGTCTTCCTGTCTTAAAGACTCCGACGAAATTAGCAACGTTCGTCGAAACATTCGCAAACCTCTCCCGTACCCTCGATCGGAGAAAGACGAAACGCTTCCCCATTCTAGGGGAGTGTATACCTTTGGCAAATATCGAGGAGACGTACCTTCGCGTTTGCCGTTTGCCGTTTGCCGTTTGCATTGCGCGCCACCCAAGCCGATTCGGTTCGCTATCTGCTACGCTCCAACTGTCCAACTGAATCTTTCAATTTGAATCCACGCGATGCACCGCGGCTTTGTCAGAATTTTCGTGAAAGAGCGAAAGAGATAGAGACCGTGAAGCACACCCTGCTGGCGAAACGGAGCGGGTTACCTCGCGTAATTCGTTAACGATGTAATTTAATCTAAGCTTTACTGGGAAAAACATTAGGCGTATGTAGGTGAACCGACACCGACGATCCCCCGGGGCTCTCGGACATGCTTGCCACACCCCATAACCCAAATACTGAAAGTACCAGCGAACGTTCGTCGTGCATCTTCTTCGCGTTCTTCTCCACCTTGTTTGAAAATTTCCCGCAATTCGTAGCAACACAAAAGTACAAACGGTAGCGCGAGATGGCCGATTTTTATAGGGAACGTTATAACGAAACGTGCCCCGAATCGTTAACAAACACGAATGACAACAGCTGATGCTCTTTCTCCTTTCTTTCTCCGGAACAAAGTTGTCCCTATCCTCGTTTCTCACAGCTGTACTTCCCGACGCTAGTTCTCGAGGTCTAGGAGGCTAGTTCACCCAAAGTAGCGACACGCGCGTTCAATAGAGGTGGACGAGGAGGGGGAGGGGGCCAAAGGGGGGACAGGGGCACCGATTAACGAACGAATAGCTAATTTGAAAGTCTAAAGAGAGGAGAAAGAGAGACACGCGTAGCGGTCGTGTTGCGGAGAGGACGACGAACGATTGGCTGTTCGAAATAAACCCTCTGCTGTTCCTCTCGTACAATATGCTAATACCCGCTCTGTCGAACTTTTTAGCATCCACGACGATTAAATGGAAATGCAGCGAGATCGGTTCTCTGCTCTTCTCGTATCATTCTGCTTTATGCGGAAGCTACGAGGCGTGATTCGGTGGAAAGGGAATTAGCCGCGGAGGAGAAGGACGTCCGTCGGATGAACGATCGGGAAAGGTTTCCGCTTGTGTATTTGCAAGAACGAACATCGGGAGCGTAAACGTATAAACGAACGGTCTAGTTGTTCTCCGGCTAGAGTGGCATAATTAATGCTAACGCGCCGCGTGCTAATACGCCAGCGTACACGCTACAGTTGGCAGTTATTTAATCAAATACAAGATGGCTCGATTACCGTCGGCCTGAATGTCGATCGACGATGCTGCTGCAACCTGAACGGTACAGAAATTGTTTCTGAATCGTTTCAACGTTGTACGAAAGTTTCTAATCACCGTCTGCCCGTTATTATCGTCCTCGTCGAGCCGATCGATCAGCGACGCAAAGAACAGGCTAAAGAAAAATTAGTCACCGTAGTTTATCGTTCGTGTCGTCTCGTTTCCACGTTGCATCCGCGACATTATAGAGTATAGCGCGTGATGTATACAAAGCAAACAGAATCGTGGTATATAGCCGTGAAACGGCACACGCTTAGCCTTGTCAACCTCGCTTAGCTGACTCCGCGCGCGTGTATTTTTTTCTCGCATATATCACAAGCGTATGTACATACGATCGAACAGCGCGCACACTACCGCATACACGAGCCTCCTTAATAAGAATATAACTGCGCAAATGGTTGTGTTTTATCGAGTCATTTTGTAAATTACCGCCGTAAAAGCCGCTATCTAATCCGACGATACACCTCTTCCCCTGGTTTCAATTTTCACCACCGTTTCGCACATGTATCGTTAATGCAAAAGTTCGACGTTCGTCGAGTACTAGGTTGTAAATTTCGCGCGACAGGAACAGTCGAAAAAGCTGCGCGCGTATGCACCTCCTATCGGAAACGAAGAAACGAGCTATTTGTTTTTTTACTCTCGCGGTGTTCCCGTTCTGCGATGCATAAAGAAAGCCAGCTATCGTTCCGGTGTGCGATACCAAATGAAATTTTCAACCGCCGAAACTGCCAAACGAATTCGCGGAATCTAGGTTCGTTTTGACGTGGAATACGAACGACAGCCAAAACGATGCAACGCGGCAATCTCGCATATACCCTGGAAAGGTTGCCCTTGGTCAGAGTGGAGAGGATAAATAACGAAACGGAGAACTTTTCCGGCGTTTAACCGAATCGTGTGGGGCCGGCCACTCTTAGCCTGGACGATTCCCCAGGTTTCCTCGTAGCTCTTTTGGCGCAACGATACCGTCCGACACGGACGGAATATTTCTTTTCGCAACTCGATAAAAAAACCTGACGGAGGGTATAGACGTAGCCGGTAGACTACGTCTATATTGCTTCTTAAAAAGCAGGCCATGTTTACCGTAACTTTGATTAAGCGGTCGACACCTTATTGCCAGTAAAACGGTCACGATGTGGTTGCACACGTTCCAGCTTCGAGGTTTTACCTCGTCCAACGGTAGACAGAGGAAGAGAGGAAAAGGGTGCCTAAACGGAGGGGGTGAATTAAAGAAACGGTCGATATCGAGTCTTCGTAGAGAGAAAAGGACGCGCTTAATCCATAGTATTTAGTCGAGTTGACGGTTCGGACTGGACTCTCTTTCGGCGAAAATGAACGAGGGGAAAATTCCGCGACTGCGGGACGGTTGTTGCGTAACCACGCGCGCGTTAGACACGCGCTCTCTTCGAAGAGAAGGCGAGATAACGAGTTTCTTTCCGAAGAAGGTGGGCGCGAAGCGTCGACAGACAGTTTTAGGGAAAGGCGGAAGAGGCGATAAATATCGGGGGAAGATTTCAAGAAGGTCGTAAGTTCGTTGTTGGGACGGTTTTCAAGTTGGGTAGAAGAGCAACACCTTTCTCCTACTCGAAGGGTGTCGAAGTGACCTAAATATAACTATAGCTATTTCCGAATTCGGCACGGCATGGAAATACGGGGGAGCCGTCTCGTACGGTGTGCCGTCGGTGATCGGAAAAGGGAGGAAGAAGCAAATATAATCGAAGGCAAGAAGAGGAAGAAGAAGAAGAAGAAGAAGAAGAAGAAGGAGAAAGGGGACTAAATTATCGATGTCACATGCACGCAGGTGTTCGCGCGGCGCTGCGACAATAAGAGACCTCTCCTCTTTTCGAACTCGGGATGTTTGTACACGTGGTCGATCGACCGCTTTCCCGCTCCGATGCGCGTCGCGACGCTAACCACGCGTTCCAAGATGACACCGAGGGAAATCGGTTACTTCTTCAAGCCGATCTGCTTGAAATAAAGTTAGCTTTGTTATCAAGAAAGAAAATCGAGATAACTCGTGAAAGCCATTCCCAAGTAAATTACACGTCTGGTTGTAGAGTGGCGGCGGTGGTGAGGCGATGGGGGCGGTGGCAGCGAATCAATTTACACGGGGCGCGTGTATCGGGATCCATGGTGTTAGGGTGGCCCCGTCTGGCCTCGCTCCACGCGAGCTCGAACGCGCCGAAGGTCCTTGGAGATCGGCGACCGAGAGGGACACTGTGCCGAGTTGTATGGCTGCGCGTATCGTATTCACGGTCTCTGTTTTCGGGAATCGTAACTCGATGTGCGAATAGGGTTTCCACCTACAACGATCTCGTGCCTCTAGATCTAACGCTCGAGCCATCTCCTCTTCATCTTGTTCGCTCGTTCTCGCATAAGCCGGGATTACGCGCGACAGTTACGAGAAAGACAGCTGGCGCGGCACGTCGAACGACTCGTGGTCTATATCCTTTCGAGTTACCGATGCAGCTTAAGGAAACCTTCCGTGCGGTTTCGCTCGGTCGCAGGTATACGCACGTACGCAGTTGAAGAATCGATACGCGTCGAATCCCAAGATCTTTTCGGACGGGTTTGAGCACGCGAGTGTACGCAAAGAGCGCGCGCGACCCTCGGCACGCGAACGAGAGGTCACTAGCCAAGAAAGAGCGCCGTGGGGCCTGCGAAAGATCGCATTAACATAGCTCGAGAGGCGTGTGTGCGTTCGAGATACTTTCAGAGTTTAACTCGACTTTTGCGTGACCGTCCCGAACCCTCTTTCACCCTCACCCTCGCACCCTATCTACTCTTTCTACGAAATACCTTCCTCGTCTCGGACGCGACGCAATCGTCGTAATCCTAACCGAATGATTTCGCGTCCGAGTCTTCCGATGACTCCTACTTGGAAAAGAGGGACGCGCACGCACGCCCGTTCACCCCAGCCGGACATCACCTAGCTGCTGTGTATCGATTAAACGCTCTCACCTTGACATACGTTCTTTCCATCAAGTTCACCGTGTGTGAACCCTCACCGTTGAACTTTACAATGCAGCCGCGACGAAACGTTTATTCTTGCCTTTCGACCCGAATTCACCGGGACAGGATTAAATAAAATATTTGTACGCGCGATGCCCTTCCACCGAACTTTCTGTTTCAGAGCTCTACTTTCCGCAGTCGGACCTGATCGTACGGGTACCGTACCTTCCGTCCGTAAAGTCTTCGTGGAACTTGAAATTGCTCGAGCTGAGGACGCTCCGGAACGACTCGACGGATTCGAAACGGGCAAATTATCGAATGACCGAAGTGCCCCGCGAACAGATCGCTTCGATAGATCCCGAAACGAATACCCTGCTGTTGCACGCCCCCGCTCCTCTCACAGAAGGTAAGCTTTCGGAAAGTTTTGTCCTCGGATGAACTGTAGGTGTTAGAGTGTAACGCGTGTGTTACCGTGTGTGCATCTCGTTGCTTGCGAAGGCTCAAGCCAGGGAATCTATACGATCGTGGTCCTGGCCAAGGAGAATGATACCAGCAACGAGGCGGTGTTGGAGATTAAGGTGAAACCATTGCGCGTAGAGAGGAAGCAAATGAATTGCACGGATTACGTTCAGGTAATTAGAGATTCGCTTGATTTCCGATCCGAGACTTCCGCTCTCTTAACGCGACACATGGTATCGTTTCACGCAGGACATGTGCTTTTGGAACGCGTCGAGGTACAGGATCTACGAGAATCAACCGGTCGTGATGATCGGTAGCTTCGGACCTACCCTTTACGCCGACATCTGTCCCAACTTTCACGTGACAGGCTACAAGCTGTTGAACGGCAAGTGCGCCTATTTCTCGCGATCGATTTGAGATAGAAGTTGAAGAATGATCGATCTTTAGGTACGGAATACTTTCACGTCGCAAACGACACGCTATTCGCGAACGCGTTTCTGGACAGAGACGCGTTGGGCCCGCCGCCCGCCGGACCTGGCCCCCGGGTCACTATTCAAGTTCAATGCGTGGTCTGGGAGGAGAACACCGGGGCGCAGTACGCTCCGATCAACACCTTGCAGGTCGACGTATTGGATCAGGACGACAATCCGCCTATGGCGCAAGGGAACGCCTCCATCGACATCACGCTTCGCGATTTTACCGCGGTGAGTGGTGTGTGTGTGTGTGTGTGTGTGTGTGTGTGTGGTAATCTCGTTAACGCGTCTCGCGGACGATGCTCCAAGAATCGGACTTAATCAGCGGCGCATTGTTCCCGCGATCGCGCGGGCATTGTTTCGAGACACGGAAACGGCGAACGCGCCTCGAAGAAGAGAGGAGGAGGAGGACGGGCGACAACGAAGGGAAAGCCTTCGGGGGCTGATCTTGATTAAGCTCGGATCTCTTTTCCCTTTCGCCGCCTCTTCTCCTCCGCCCTCCGTAGACTACCCCGCGACCCCCAACTTTTTCCCAAGCCTCCTTTCTCCCCGGCGTCCTTTCACGCCGTTCTCTCCCTTTGCCAAACGTTCCTCGATCAGCGATCGCTCGATGATCCGTTCTTCGAACGATTCCACGGCTATCGGCAGGGTGACAAACTGGTGGACGACAACAGCCTGATATTGAAAGATGCGGACGCGGAAACTAGCAACCGCTACACCGTTCGTATACTTGGAGACACTCACGATGCCCTGAACGTCACCTACAACACTCTCCCCATCGAGGCTTTCGACGGAGGCATTCCTTACACCGCGATATTCACAAGTCAGTCTCGAGCTCTCTTCTTTATTCTCCTTCGACTCTGCGATCCTTTCATTCGCGCAGACGAACATCCCTTTCTCTCTCTCTCTCTCTCTCTTTCTCTCTGTTCCAGGAATTTCCGCGAAAACCACTCTCCTGCCAAAGTCTCCTTATCGCGTAACACTCCAAGTGAGGGACGAGACTCTGCTTCCGCAGTACGGAGAAGACACGGTGAGTTTTAACCATCTTGCGTGCCATTTTATCATTTCCGATCGTTAAAACGATCGATCCGGCGATTCGACTCGTTCTCATGGTCGCGATCGCCGAAGAACCTCTTCGTTCGATGGTATAATTTCGGTCGAGAGAACGATAGGGCCCGGAAGTGAGCATAAGAAAGAGGAAGGAGGGAGAGATCCGCCAGCATAATCGCGACTCGTTGAATAATTAGGCAAACGGTAAAGGTTAAAGCGAAAACGTTGGCTGGGCGCGGTTTCGAGATCCGATTCCACAGAGTCGGTTAAGCGAGAATTAATGGGAATCACTTCGCGTCGGAAAATTGCACGCGGTTCGTCGCGTGGGCGGAAACTCCCTATTATCTCCCTTCCGATTTAAACGTTTAAACCGCACCGTGTCGTTTACGCCCACGAATAAGTTGGGGAAAATTCATCGAATCGGATCAACTCGGCTCTGTCATTTTTTCCTTTCTCCGCAATTTTTCATTTCACCAACCCAGGTTGGTTGCACCCTCTCGAAAGCAGGCTACCCTTCCGCTTAGCCGAAGCGATAAATAACGTACTATTTCCGAGAAGACGAGTTTGCATACCGGACAACGAAGAGCGACACGTTGCAATCGTTTGTTCGTTTCGTTTCGTTAGCTAAACATCACGCTGACTTTCTACGGGCCCGAACATCGAACGACTACCTCGACGGCAGTGCCACCAATGTCTTCCAGCAGACAGCAACAAGCCTTCTCGTATCCTTCGAACGTAAAAGTCGCGAGGATCGCGTCCCGTTACACGCGAGTCGCGAAACCTTCCAACGAACCGCATCCCTCGATCAATTTCACCGTGCACGGATCGAACGCGTTCGCCGTCACCCGGAAAGGTGGCATCGTCTACGTCCACGACGAGGACCTGCTCAAGACAGAGCCGACGAGCTTGCTGTAAGTCCTGACACGACGTTCCTCGTGCCTCTCCTTGCCGATGAACGACAACGAACATCGTGGATCTAACGGATGCATCGACGGAATTTTTAGGCTTAAAGTGAAGTGGAGTGCAAAGGATCGCGTCGCCTCCTCCAAGAGCATCAGAATCAATTTGACAAGCGTCCCCGTTTCGAAGATCGACGCGTGCAACGATACAGCGGGAACCGCTCGACTGCATTCCTGTGCCAACGCGGAAACGCCGGAAAATTGCGAGTCCAGCTGCGGTGTCGGGAGCGGTCTTTACAGGTTACATCTTTTCTTCTATCTCGTTTCTCCTCGCGGCAGAAAGGTCTCCTATTCGATCTAACTCTCCATTTCGACAGCCTTCCACTCCCCGGAGATTGCTTCTCCGCTTTCCAGCGAATTTCCCCTTTCCTTCCTGCTTCCTCCAACGTATCGCTTCTCCTCTTTCGCCCTCTTCTTTCGGGTAGCCGTGGAAAGACAAGCTTTTTAACGTTCCAGTAAAGGCAGCTTCTCTGGACAATGCGTGTGGAGGTGGAACAAACGGTCGAACGAAGTTTCCATGATGTCGGACCACTACCCGACCTGTTCCCCAGATTTGACACACTGCCCCGACAATCAGTGCGACGAGCTCGAACGAATGGATCCTCGCATTTGCCCGCAAGACTGCACCGTCGAATGTAAGCCGTCGTCTTCGTCTCCACTCCGTTCGCGTCCCTCCCTCTCTTCATCCGAAGTATAAGAGCAAGGAAAAAAACACATATTGGACGTTTCAGCGGACGTGCATTTCGCTCATATGAACAAGGGCGGGCGTGGAATTAAGAGCGGTTTGGGAACTTGCGCGTGCAACGACGTGCTCCAATGCACCTGCAACGTGGACCGTTTCCGTATACGTCACGACAATCCCGGCAAAGCGAACAAGGAGGCAAAGGAGGGCAAGATGCGAGACCGAGAGAACGAGATCGCGATGCCTGGCGCTAGGAAAGGTTCGACGTCGATTCTTCGGAATCTCGTTCAGTTGGAAATGCTCATCCAACCCCTCTCCCTTCTTACTCCTTATTTTTTCGTTTTCCTTCTCGCAGCGTCTCACGGACCGTGCGGCCCTTTCTGCATGATAGGCGTGATCGGAGGCAGTTTCTTCGTACTCATCGCGATCGTTGGCTCCTTCGTCACTTCGAGATACAGGTAAGTCGTCCTCGTCGTTCGAAAAAGACGAAACGTTCGCATCGTAAGCGATGTTTGCGGGAGCGATGTACGCTTAGGTCCTCGCGACAGCTGGAGAATTGCAGCTGGCCGAATTCTAGATAACCGTAGAAGGAGTCCTCTGTACGCGAACGCTGTCGATCGTTCGATAATAAAAGTCGTGCGGCGGGGGGGGGGGGGGGGGTTCTCCTTTCTTCCTTGATGTTTCAATGACGTTCAGCCAACAGATATCAGCTTATCGAACTCTTGCGAACAGAAATATATCTTTCGTCAGCTGTCGCGCAATCCTGCAATCGATACATTTTCCATCGATAACGGGACAGGGTCTAGAATAGCCTAGTCGAGACTTTTAACGGCGACGACTCTTTCGTATGTGTATACACGTGCCCACGTAACCACGTATATATGCAAGCACGTTTGAACGCGCAACGCTCGAAATTGAAAAAGTTTCCTCATCGTTTGGCCACAGCTGCTTCGGCTCACGTGCCTTTCAAAAAACTCCACCGTCAAAGTAGCTCTCTCTCTCTCTCTCTCTCTCCCCCCCCCCGCTCCTTTCTGACTAACGATGAACAACAGTTCGTGGCGAAACCGAGAGATAACGATTTCCATGCAGATTGGCCGCGAAAAAAGCGCGACGGGAAGGTAAACGAAGAGTCGCCGACGGTGATTCGAACGGGGCCAGCATGCTACCATCGGACTACATCGATCGCGGTGACGGCCTGTTGATCGGCCTGGACACCTTCACCGCGGCGAATCGTCATCTCGTTTTTCCAAAGACGTGTCCGGTAAGTAACTCCGTTGCACGAAAGGACATAGAGGAAGCGGCGATGTAACGAAAGGGATGTTTACCGAATAGCCCGATCCGAAGTGGGAATTCCCACGATCGCGACTGACCATCGAACAAGTGTTGGGCGAGGGAGAATTCGGTCGAGTGTTGCGAGCGAAAGCGATCGACATCGGCGGAATCCCCGGAGCCACGACCGTCGCTGTGAAAACGTTGAAGGAGAACGCCTGCGCCTCCGAATTGGCCGATCTACTCTCCGAGTATCAGCTGCTGAAGGAAGCTCAGCATCCGAACGTGATCAGACTGCTAGGTGCTTGCACCACTCCTGGGGCTCCGGTCTATCTCATCATCGAGTTCGCCGAGTTTGGCTCGCTACGGTGAGAGTAGGGTCTATGTGACCTAAGGAATTCCGCATTGCGAAATTCTTCTACCGTCTGGGTCGTAACCAACGCGCGCGTTCCGCCACAGATCTTCGCGGCGTTAATTGAATTCCCCTTCCGGCTAGCGTCTTCTAAATGCTAAAAAGGAGGAGGAACGAATGGCGACAAACAGGCGACACACAGAGCGTGTCGCTGCCCCCGATATTGCTCGAACTTTCCAGGAATCTTACGGAAACTTTGCAGGAATTACTTGAGGCGTAGCAGACACTTGGAATCCGAGGGGAGGATCGGTGGATGTGGCTCGTCGTCGTTGCCCAACGACGAGGAGTTGCAAGCCCTGGACCGAACTGTGACCGCCTACACGGTCACTCCGCGCGATATCCTTTCGTTCGCTTGGCAGATCAGCAAGGGAATGGCCTACCTCGCGGATATCAAGGTAATCCCCCCACCCCCACCCCGGCGATAATCGCGTGCCGCCACTCCAGGCTTATATCTCTGTGTGTTCTTCTGTGTGTTCGGTCAGTTGGTTCATAGGGATCTCGCGGCCAGAAACGTCCTACTCGCCGCTGAGAAAGTCTGCAAAATCTCCGATTTTGGCCTGACGCGTGACGTCTACGAAGACGACGCTTATCTGAAGCGCAGCAAAGGTCGGGGTATGTACGTGTGTGTTCCTCTTATCGTGGAACACCTTACTTGATTTACGATGGTTCGCGATAAAAATCAATTCGCATGCTGCGGCGTTCATTCGTTCGAAGAACGAATGCCCACTCTGCTCGTAATTCTCCAAGGATTTTCGAGAAAGGAGGTTTAACGAGTGTCGCAGTCGTAGCCGCCACCTCCACCACCCACCACCGGCAGACTAAAAATCCTCCTTTAATCCGACACATGCTTTACGATTCGTTCTCGCAGTACCGGTGAAATGGATGGCACCGGAATCTCTGGCTGATCACGTATATACCAGCAAGTCGGACGTTTGGAGCTTCGGCGTTCTCCTCTGGGAGCTGGTCACTTTGGGCGCCTCTCCTTACCCCGGCGTCGATGTACACAATCTCTATAATCTGCTCAAGGCCGGATACCGTATGGAGAGACCGGCGAATTGCTCGCAACAGTTGTGAGTGAAATGATCGCGAAACGACCTTAACGAGCCTCCCTTCTTCCCCTTAACTTTTCGCCCGTAGGTACAAGCTGATGATGTCCTGCTGGCACCAACAACCTGTCATGAGGCCTTCCTTCAAGGAACTCACCAACCATTGGGAGAAGATGTTGGAGGACAGCGTCGAATACTTGGATCTAAACCCGCGAACCGTTCACAATCAGGCCTACTTCGCCTCTCTTCACGCGTTGGATAGCCCGACCAGTACGTGACGTTTCTCGTCTCTGAAAAAATCATTCAAAATAAATTTTCGTATTCTTAATCGTCCGATTACGCGGTTCCGGCACAGGTTCCGGCAACGAGGCCACGGACGACGTTGAGAACACCGGTGCCTCGAGAACCGACGTTGTCAACTATCTGGAGAAACCGTCTTCCGATACGGTAACCAAGTGCGACAAAATCGACAAGCTTCACACCCTTTGGCAAGAACCTGTAGCCTCTTTCCCCGAGGAATCTGTCAAGTTTGGCTACGTGAACGATCGTCTCGCCGTTAACCATTACGAGAGCCCTATCAAACTTCGAAACACCAGCAGCCTCACCAGCAACAGCGAGAACGACCTGGTCACACCGACGGACGAACGCGTCCAATCTTACATCGACATGGAAGGGAAGAAGTCCTCGGAAATGGAACCGGAGGCGGAAGAGCTTCTCGTCTTTGCCACCACGAACGAAACCAACGACAGAAATCGAGATAATTGAGAACGAGGAACACATGCCACTTTCGAGGCGATAACTCCCACATTCTCTCCATTCGAGAGGAACAACGCCGTTTCACGGTCAAGGGTGCCGTTCTAGAACGAACGGACAAACGGACGAACGAACGAACGAACGAACGAACGAACGAACGAACGAACTCGATCGCGTTGCAAGTGAGGAAAATACGGCAGCACGCTATACAAACGTAACGACAGCTCGAGTTCGAAGAAACTCATACCAAATACATCGATACGCTTTTCAGAGATAAGAGTCGAATATTCGCGATATCCATGATACTGAGATGGAAATCGTACTTCCACGCAGAACGCCACCTTTCCAAGTGGAGGAGCCTATTTTGGTGCCGATGTCCAAGAAACATTTCTATCTTCTCCATTTAAACGTGACTCCTCTTGTGTGTTTCAAATAGAAACACACGCACACACTATTTTATACTCTTACATTTTCTACACATACAGGGCGGAAATCGTCGAAGCAACCGAGGGCTTCAAAATTCCACGCGGCTTTCCAACGTTTCGTCATGTACACCGGGGCAGCAGAATTTCATTTAGACGAATCCCGACTCGAGTAAATGGCTTCCTATCGACCAGCTTCGCTCAACCGTATCTTCAACGCCCTAAAAAATAACTAACTTCCAGTTCACTTTGTAAATGTCTTCTCTATGAATTTTTTCGCCGTATAAATTAGAGGGCATTTCAGTTGCTGATCGGTGTAATTGCAATCCGAATAAGGCTGCTTACCATTTATGTACAAACCAGAGCATCCCATGTCGTGCCGATTAATTGATCGCCACTTGTCGTTTATAGCACAAACGTTCAGGTACAAATTTAATTGTGTGTGCCACTCACCATTCGCTTCCTTTCGAAAAGTCGATTAGTTCTTAACACGAACGTGATAAAGAGCGCGTGTTAACGTATGCCATGAACGTAACTGTTACCGTTGTATCATTGTTAATATTTGAAATACGCGTGTACACGCGCACGCACGCATAATAATAGTAATAATAATAATAATAATATAATAATAATAATAATAATAATAATAAAAATAATAATGAAGAAGAAGAAACATACACATATGTATAGCGCATTTGTAAAAGAACAAATCGACAGTTGTATGTATGTACATCGTGAATCACAATAAACGGACACAAGGAATTGTACGGTAATAAAAAAAGGAAAAAGGTTAACGTTTATTAAATGAAGAAATCGGTACAAGTGTAAAAAATCTCTTAACGCCTTTAAAACCTATGTATCTTACTCGTAAGATAAGTAAGTTTGCTCGCAAGCGTTACCAAACGGTAGTAAAAGGTAGTTGAAACGAAATCACAAGTTTAATTCGTCGATACGGAACGCACAGGTGTCGTTTCTCGAAGATTTAAGGGTACGTACTTCCTCGTCTTCTTTGTTCTTCTCTCCGAGCAAATCTAATTCGTCGATGTTCGTCCCGAACGATTGAGACACCGCGTTATCGTCCGACATGGTGGTAGGAAAAATCCGGATACTCGGTGTTTCCCTGCTTTCCACGGTTAAAAGGTTTTCTAAAAAAAATCGACAGCAATTGAGCCAGCAGAAAACATACATGCAATTCACCACCGCAAACCATCAACTAGGACGCATCTAAGGAGAACTGACCAGTTTCTCGTTCGCCTTTCCCGACATTCGCTTCCATCTCTAATATCTCGAGTTTCGCTAATTTCACGCTGTCTAAAAATTCCTTGTCGGACACAGAAGAGACGGATTTGACGCGCTCCATCCGGTGAATCATTTTCACCAGTTTCGGCAACTCTTTAGGCAAGCAAAGCCTCTTGAAATGCCTCGTTTCCTCGGGCACGTCGTCCGATTTGCAGTACGGTAACTGCACTATGTAAAAGCGCTTCTCTCTCTGCTCTTGATTGTTCTCTTTGACCAGTCTCAAAAGGTAGTTGTCGGTGTTTCGATAAATAGTCGATACAGCCGGTTTTTTGGGCGGCGGCGAGGTTGCGATAAGAACTACATCGGCATTTCTAAAGGCAGCGTTGCACCAATATTCGGGATCCTACGTCGGAGACGCGTCAACAAATCGAAGGATTAACCATTTCGCATCGATGTCGTGTTTCGATTAGAAATAATACAGTATATAGAGGTGATACTAACTTTTCCCGTGGTATCCGTCGCGTCGAGCATATCTATCATGGCGTTAATGTTACAAATTCTTAAATACTTGGCTAATTCGATCATTACGTTTATATGCGACAAACGGGTCGGCGAGTAGACCAATAAACACCTTGGCTTCTCTCTCCTTTTCAATGTCTCTAGAAAGACGCACGCGGCAAACTTGTAAATTGAATAGCACGGAAAGTATCTATTTGAAAACTTACGAATATCGCAATTTTACCCTTTCTATATAATTTGTAAAGATGATAAAGGACATACAGTATTACCGGTGGTATCCACACTGTGCTGATTATCATGATCAACAGACGATGAGACGTTTCCTCTAGAAAATATAAAGTCAGTGCGTTGTGAAACGCGGAAGAATATCGTCGCGCACAAAAACAAAAACAAAACAAAAAAGAAAAGAAAAGAAGAAAAAGAAATATGTCCGAACGTCGGTTTGCTTTGCTTACGTATTATGATAAAAGGCGTGGTGCTGTTCGCGCATCCCTTTTGTCCGCAGTCCGGGTGGATCGGGGAAACTTTAAAGTAAAAGACACCAGTGTGCGCGGTAAAATTGTACCGAATATCCTGTTTACTCGGCGTAGAGAATACACCCGTGAATGTCACGGAATCTGTGTTATTATTTATCAACCAAATGTTATACTTTGTCACGTTATACGCTTCTGGCAGAGGTTGAACGTGTAACGAGAGAAGGGGTGCATGAGACACATCTATATATACAAACGGCCTGTATTCCTTTATACTTACACCATCCCCTAATATTGGACAAGATTTAACAAGCGAAACGATCAATACCGATGCGAACACGCGAACCGAAACGGTTCGGTTTAATGTCAGACATGTAACATCTGTTTTCACCACTCACCGATAAATCTATGTACAGGTACATTGAAAATGTATCGTTTGCTATAGTTGTACCGTTCCCCGGTGACGAAGTAATCTAACCGATAAGGAATTGACTCGTAAGATTCGTTCGAGAACGGACACGACACGTACAATTCCTTCGGCGGGGGGTGCGTTTCGTTTCCATAAAGTTTCACGTATCTACAAGCCGACTCGTTCTCGTTCAGTAAATTTTGATACCGCGTAACCAGTCCTGTTCGACAGAGTAAACAAGCCCGAGTAATTTCACCAAAGATTCACTTTATTCTGCGATTCTTACCATAAAAGTCTGCGTTGGTAACGCTTAAATTAAACGCAGTTACCTTGACCCCTGGTTCTTTGTAAATGTACGCACGCAAACTAAATTTGACAGCCTCACCTTCCGGTGGATTATAGCTAAACCCTTCGAACGTGAGATTCGAGCAATCTATCGAGAAAAAGAGAAAACCAACTAGTTTGCATACCTGATTCTTATCTTATACGTCACAGGGTTCTATATTTAACAATAGGAATCACGCGTTTAAACCATTACAACGAATGCACGCGATCGTCTAATAAACCTGTCGTCGTACCTCCATCCTTTTGAACGTTCGTCAACACGCATTGAAAACCAGCTGTAGAGACTAATTTTGTCTGGAAAAATACATTAATCAGAACACTCGAGGAATAATTCTCGTTAGCTACTACGGATGAAGCGGGGTGAAACGCAAGGCGTAAAGGAGAATTGAAGAATTACCAGGTTCTGACAGTAACCCGGATAACAATACGAAGCCGCGACGCCTCTGTTGAAACAACAAAGAAGCATCGCAAAGTTGACCAGCCTCCGCATCGTTAGGTTATGATTGCAGGTTAACCACAGCAAACGTACAACTTCCAAGCCAACATATTTACGTCTGACCAGGTGTCAACGGTTGATAGACCTTTCGATTTTTCGACGATTAAACATTACGTCCAATCACGACAATTTACATCTCTCGACGAAAAAATGACACGACGCGCAGTAACAAACGCACATTAGCGAACGTATATATACATACGTTTGTCGTGAACGCACTCTATCGAGAAAAAGTGTAACTTTGTCGCCTAGCTACGTTCGCGGTAAAGTATCGATCCGTTCTCGATAAACTATCGAACGATACGCATGCATATTTATCAAATTCTAATCTAGACGAAGATCGAATAAATCAAAACGAAGCGGAATTGTGCAAGTAACAAGAAGGAAAGAAAGAAAGAAAGAAAGAAAGCTAATTGCACTATTAAAAGTATCCATTTATCTGTAGTTTACGTTGGTTTATCATCGAGAAGTTAATCACTATTATCAGATATCGCGGTGGAATTATAGAAAAAAAGAAGGTAGGGGAAAGGCAGTGATTAACGAGTAAGTAGACTGTCGGTCGAACAACGAGAACCAAAATGCGTTCTTTTTTTTTTTTTTTTATCGCTTGTTGCTGTTGAGAAAGAAAGGAGAGGACAAAGACGAGAAGCAGAGGAGGCGCGCGATGCGAAGAAAAGTTAGAGAAGTTTAACATTCGGGTCGAAATGCTTCTTAAGAGTTTGCCAGCATTTGTAATAATCGTTGTCCAGCTTATTAGAAATGTTGTTGGCCCAGTCGGTCACCGCCAAGCTGTACGACGTTTCGAACATAAAAGCCTGAGTTCCTTCGGCGACACGCTCCGGTTTGAGCTTGTTGTTCGAAGCAGTTTCGAAACAACGCGTATCCGGTCCGTGTGGTGTCATGATTGAGTGCAATGACGCTCCGCCTGGATGGAAACTTTCCTCTTTAGCTTCGTACCTTCCCCTTATCAGACCCATGAACTCGCTCATACAATTTCCTGTAGGTCGAAACGAATTGCATGAATCGTAATAGGGAGGCTTTTATCACACGTCGAAACTTGAGCGATCGAGGGGCAAAGAGAGAAAGAGTGAGAGGAGGAGGAGGAGGAGGGAGAGAGATTCCAGACGAAAGAAACGATATCGCAGAACGATAGTCGGGAAATAAAAAGGAAGCCCGGTATCGATCGATCCGAAAGGAGAAAATTCCGAGTTTTCACCGATATCTCGGCTAGGCGATTTTTAGAAGCGGTCTGGCATAACGAAGTATCGAGCCGTGGAATTGACAACAAATCAGCGTAGAAAGGCAAAAGGACGGAACGGCGAGTGGCAATTACGACGGCGTCGTTATCTATTTTTCCGGTGGAAAGCGAAAAAGCGGAAAGGAAAGAAAGGCGAAGAGGCGGAGCGAGAGGCAGGCGAGTTCGAGTTCGATTACAGATCGCGCGAGTCTACTCTCGAAATTTCTCCATCGCGTTCCACCATCGACCACGTTTGTTCCCTGTCGTTCGTTCATTCGTTGGTTGTTCGCGTTCGGTTGTCGCCTTTACTACTAAGCCACGGCAGAAGCGACGACTTTCTACTTACGATGATAATAAGGAGGCCGGAAAGTATGCTCCTGCACGGACCAACGGGGTGGAAATATGACGAAATCGGCTGCGGCTGTGCCGACCTTTCCCGACGGACACGTCAGAACGGTGAAGATCGAAGGGTCCTGCGAAGAAACATCGATCCGTTCGTTCGGGGAATCTGTACGGAAGGGCAGCCGCCGTCTACGTTACATACTATATACGTTATATACTTACGCAATGGTCGAAAGAAACCGTATTAACGACCATGAATTTCTCGAGGTCGTACTTGTAGGGGACGTAATTTCCATGCCAGGCAACCACGTCGAACGGAGTATGATCTTGTTCAGCGACGAACAGCTTCCCGTGATACTTGCACACGATCTCGTAATTAACCTCGCGATCCTCGTAGAGCGCGACCGGCGTTTGAAAATCTCGCGGATTTGCTAGTCCGTTCGCACCTGTTTAGGAATCTCGTTGTTAACGATCCTTAATCCTACTCGCCTTAACCGTTTACACGTACAGAAATGAGCAACAGAAAATGCAAAGGATCGGAAAGAAGAAGCGACGTAAGCGTAATTCGTTCACCTATCGGGCCCAATTCGGGCAATTGAAAATGATCATCGAACACCTCCAAAATGTATCCCCGTGACGGCCCGAAAACCGCAACGTTGAATCGCATCCCCTGCTGGATCACGCATATCTCGTTTGGCTCGCACCGCATCTTGCCAAACTCCGTGGTTATTAACAACGCACCTAGTTGAGGCACTGCGAGAAAAGGATAATACTGCTTTTATGCCTTTAGCTTGGAACCCAAAGGCGAGGAAACGTTCGTAGCAAACAACAAACCGATAAGAAAATCTCCATCCGCGTTATAGAAAGCCTTGTCCCTCATGGAGGCGTTGCAAAGATAGACGTGGATCGCGACGCCCTGTCGAGCGCGAAAGTCACCCGCGCCGCATATCGTGTGCAAGCCGTCGACAAAGTCCACCTCCGCGGCCTGCCTGGTCGGTACGTCGAACGGTCTCCATCTAAGCTGAAACGGGACGAGGAGACGACAGAGGTATGTGGGATATCTGAGCATCGAGCGAAAGACAAGAAGAAGACGACACCGCCCGACGATACCTGATTAGGCGTTGGAGGAATAGCATCCCATTCGTAGTCGAGGCGAGTTGCACGGTCGCTGGGGGCGAAGGGTTTATGAACGACGGAAGGTCTGATCCGGTATAGCCAAGAACGTCTGTTTCGAGGACGCGGAGCTACGACAACGGCGCGGAAGCTGTATTAGCTAATAGTTAATAAGCCCGTTTTGGATATTTTACAGGATCGATAAGAGATCGCTTACCGGTAAACGCCGTGCCTGACAATTGCTCCGCGTAGAGACCGTAAGGACATTTCTGAGGATTGTTCTGACCAATCGGTAGGGAACCTGGACATCGTTCGTCCTCGCTGGAGAACTCGCTGCCGAATCCCGTGAGATACTGCGAAAGAAAGAGAAAACGCGGCTCAGCAAGAATCTTAAAATCGGCGAACACGTCCCTTCTACCTTGAACTCGTCTTTGCTCGCGCGACGTTCTTCCATCGTGAAATACGTTCTCCTCTCCACAGACTTCGCCCTTTTATACATCGGCAAACGACACCAGCCGACCTTAGAAGAAACGTGCTCGCAACGAGATCGTGATCGTGTAAAAAACGTGTTTACGCGTTTAGCCACACGATGGACCAATCGCGTCGCAGAATATACGAAGGCGCGACTCGTTCCGGCCGTCAGAAATTCCACGTGCGCTATGGAAATTTATCGACGCGACATCGAGACGAGCCCCCTTCTCGATATTCTCTCACGTTGTCCTCGTCTTTCCCGATCCCGGCTAATTCGCCAGCAAACTCGAAAAATAAAACACGTTTGTACGCTCGTTAAGACGTTGACGATGATAAAACAGCCGGCACTCCTCTTTTCACTCCCTCCAGCTTTCAGTTGTTACGCACGAAGGGAAGAACGGCGACATCGTTGCACGTGGACGTCGATTAAAGTCGGCGCAAAAGGTGGCGGACGAGGGGGCGATCAGTGGGAATACCAAGACGTTCGCTTAATTTCTGAATAATTCATAAACAGCAGAACCGTATTTTGCTTTGTCGCGATACAGCGGTAAGCGTCGTAAGATGTCGTAATCGCGACATCTCACCTAGCGTAGGGCGAAAGGTAGCAGCATCTGAAACTGAAAGACCGAAGGAGCAAGCGAACGGCACTGGTTTTGACGCGAAACCAACTCGCTCCTTTCGCTCGTGAAAACTGGTCCCCGTGGTTCGTGCAATGACCACAGCGAAAGAAAATGTCAGCGTCCAACGGGTAAATTCCGACTGGTGGGCATACAGCTGGACCTGATCTGATCGAGGTCACCGAAATCGAAACGACACCTCGCGACGGTTCGATCCTGCAGTAACGTTTCGCAACGAATAAGCTAAGAGAGGGGGAGGAGGAGGAGGAGGAGGAAGAAGAAGAGGAGAACGGAGCGGAGAAGTTTGACGAGCGAATCGAGCTAATTGCGCGTAATTGGCCAGGCGCGTTAACAGAGTCGTCCGCCTTTCGATATAGCGCGAACCAGCCGAGAGAAGGCAATAGAGGCTAGTGGGAGGCGGTATGGAGAGGTTTACAGTTAACCGAGAGAGATCTCTCCGACGAAGAACGGGAAGCAAGGTTCAGATGCTTCTGCATCTGACACGAGCATCCGACTAACGGACGTGAGACACGCACACATTCTCTAGATGTGTACGAGGCGACAAGAGAGTTTCCTCGAGTGCGAACGAATAGACGAGCAAAGCAATGGGGGAAAAAGGGTTTGCTCGAAAGAGAGGTTGCTTCGCTTCTGGACCGAGGGTATCGAATGGAAAGTTTCGATCCGGTTTTCTCGCTTCCGGTTAAAGCTCGACACGAATGCTCGCGGAATCGAGTTTATCGCATTCACCGAACCTCGGCGGAACGAGATAGGATTTACTCGTTAGAAGCTAGTAGGAGAGAAAAGGCGGCGAGAGATAGCACGTTGGAGAGGGGGGATTGGAGGCAAGACGTGGCACGGAACGGCTCGCGTCGAAGATCGGTAGTAACTAGGTAGCCGAGGTATGTACCCCTACCTCTTGGACAGGTAGCGTTTGCGACCAGTTGGCCGGCTCTCGCACGGAACAGGTGGGTCCCCGCGAGTCGAGAGAGTCTCGGTCCGCCGCTTACCGCGCACGGATCGAGTTCGTTGTCCGACCGGTCCTTCGCGAGTTCTCGCTTTCGGTCACGAAAACCTCGTTCGATTCGACTATCCGAAATATGCGTACGCAAGACAGTCGGGAAGAGGACCGTTAGAGCAGCAGCGGCGGCGGCGGCGGCGGCGGCGGCGGCGACGGTGGCGGCGGCAGCAGCTAGTTTCGTTCTAGTTCGCGCTCTCACCCTGGCCGCAACTCGAACAAGTGCGCGAGTAGATCTAGTGTGCGTGCGAGATATCTAGCTTCCTCCGATTCGACGTCGCCAATTGTTCGAATCGACCGCCACGCCGGATTACTAGATCCTCCTTTAGGGAACGATCGTTGGGAATCGCAGAGAAAACACAGATCCCGCTGCACCGCCACCAGACCACGATTCGGCTTGCCGTCCCCGATTTTGCATGGGTGTACACGTAAGTGAACCAGCATTCCGTTTCTCACCCTCCGCGAATACACGATAACGGTACATTCTGGATATTCGCTCCTCCTCGACCTCCTCCTGCTGCCGTTGCTCTCGTCCTCGTCCGGCAAGGACGAGGCATAAGAAATACAGGCAAAAACGGTGAAAGGCGAAAGCAAAGGGTTACTCTCGGAATGCCCGTGCTCGCGTACCGCTTTCATGGTGAAAATCGG
This sequence comes from Anthophora plumipes, assembly GCA_951804975.1. Classification (NCBI taxonomy): domain Eukaryota; kingdom Metazoa; phylum Arthropoda; class Insecta; order Hymenoptera; family Apidae; genus Anthophora; species Anthophora plumipes. Next base: position 26,182,809 of record OX638114.1, read on the forward strand.
CGTCTCGATTCGAGATTTACGGAGATGCCATATGGGTCGAGCAGCCCGGATGATAGTGGTCGTTCAGCTCGGCTGCCCACGGGGCAGTTCGTTCCGAGGAGGAAAAGTGCATCGCGCGAATCGTTGCACGGGGCAACGTCCGTCGTTTTTCTAGTCGCGCGCGCACGCGAATTCGTCCGTCGTCCTTCACCTGGTTACGCAGCCAGCATGTCGCGGGCGGGAGCAAATCTAACGCTAAACAACAGCCGGGAAACATGCCGTTTCGTTGCTTTATCCTCGACCCGCGGTGGCTGTACCTGGGCGAAAAAAGGGTAACGCGGCGGCAATCTCCCTGCGCGTTCCTAAAACCAAACGGTGTACTCCATTTTCGTTCGTCCTTATCCTTCCCCGCTCCGTTTCTACTTTCGCCGTTCCTCTCTTCGATCGCAGAGCGGTCGATTGCCAAATGGCGTAACTCGCGCGAACATCCGCAACCGTAACCCTCGCGCAACACCGATTACGTTCGCCGTTTTATCCTCGAATTGGCCTGAACGGCCGCGTGCGCGATGCTAACACCTCCTAGTCGCGGAGGCATTTCTTCCGCGTAGAAAGTTGCCGTCCGTTTCTCGCGCCGTCTCGAGGATAAAGGGAACGAACGAGAATGGTGGAAAGGCAAAGGAGGGGAATAAAGATTAAGCGGAGAAACGCGAAAACGTTCCGCAGGAAACGAGCGAAGCCCACCGTACCAATGTCACCGGCAGAATGGCCAGGGATCGTTCTGGTTCGGAATATTCGGAGAACATGAGCGACGCGACCACCTGCAGCTGCACCACGAGTTCCGTCGACAAGGCTAGTAGTATTTACACGATGGTAATCGATGGTATCGAGGAACCCGCGAGAGCGCGAGAGAGAGCGAGAGAGAGAGAGCGAGAGAGAGAGAGCGAGAGAGAGAGAGAGAGAGCGAGAGAGTGGTCGGGGCGAATCAGATCGATTCGCAACGACGAACGGCGAGGTTTTAACTCGGCTTGAACTAAATAGCGCGCGAGTCACTCTTCCGGAAGAGCGTACGATAGGTATGCGAGACGGCGGCGTTCGATAATGGCAACGATCGTTGTGGTGGTGGTGGTTGATTTCAGTGCTCGTTGCGCGGCTGCAGCATGTTTCAAGAGCCGTTCTTCCTACATCCGCCGGGATCACGGCCACGCGATGGGATCTACATAAATCCGATGAGCGCGTACATCGGCGAGCCCGCGAAACCGAAAGACACGGAATCCTTCTACCTGCACAGCCCTCACGATCTCGTCTACACGAGGATCACGCGACTCTTCGCCGCAGATCAGGACAAGCAACACCACCACCGACACTTCGACAAGAAGGACGAGACTTTGACTGGTAAGTGGCACGCGACTCGCCGAGTTTTCGATCGTGACGGCCGCACGCTCACGCCGAGTCTTTCGTTGTTCCACCGTTCTTCCAGTGAAAGTGGACGTGCATATCAACAATGGCGTTCTCGATCGACCGTCCAGCGGAAACGGATACACGGCCAAATCGGAAATGGTTCGCGAGCCATCCGAGCACGCGTACGAGCAGATCTGCCTGCGACAGGATACGGAAAACGGCGGCGGTGGCCTTTCCAGCGCGACGCCGAAGAAGCTGCCCGACAACAATACGACCGATCGTAGGTACGAATGAGATCAGCGTGAATCGACGGAAACAGGCCGCGAGCACGGATTTCGTAAGCATCTCTTCCTCGTAAGCGGGGACCGCTTTCGAAACGAGTTCAGTTTCCTTCGGTTGATGCTCGGTCAGCCGTTTCTCGCGAGAGTTTCGAAGCGCCGCGCCGCGCGACGCGGGAAGGGATGGGATCAAGTTGCCCTGCAAAGATACACGGCGATATCTGAATGCGATTTCAGCCGTTCTCGAAAACCCGATCGCAGATACAGCAGGTCGAGCAGCGCGAGCGAATCGTCGAACGTCAGCAGCGAGATCCCCTGCTTCTCGTCGAGCGGCTCGACACCGCCGTCGCTCTCGCGGAACAGCAGCAACGAACGAATCGGCAAGAACGGCAAGCTCGCCGGTGAATCGGCGCACGGTAGGTCGTTGCGATAGTATACTATATATACGCCTCGAATCCCGTAAGTAAGAATACCGTTCGCCGGAGAACCTGTACGATTATTTCTTGTTCTTTTTCCTCAGAGAAAAAGGACCCGACGAACTGTGCTTTGCAAGTAGAAAGCGAAAAGGAGATTGTCAAACCGGCCCACGGCGGCGGAGCTAGGTAAGTAAGTAGGCCGCGAGCGATAACCGAGTGTGACGCGCGATATCGAGAGCTCGAGAGCTCGAGAGCGTCGCACCGGGGTAATGCGAACAGATCGCGACGTTCTGCGCGCGCTCTCCAATCGAACGGTTCTACGCGTGAAGGACCGTATGAAAGATTTAGCTTTGCGGTATATCCTTCGTATCGTCTTCTTCCTTCCCTTCCACCGCGCGACTTTCTCAGCTTCGCCAAGCCACCGCCACCGCCGCCGCCGCCCCCACCACCGGACAAGGAGGACGTCGTGGTGCTCGTGGTGAACGCCAAGCAAAACTCTGAACCTGCTGCCGTCAGGGACGAGAAGAAGGACGTCGCTGCCGAAGCGAACCGGGATGGAAGAACCGAGAGCGGATCTCTGCTGTCCTCAGGTAAGCGCGAACCAGCCTGAAACTCGTTCAACTTTGATTCGAAGCGGGTTGCCGGGTGGTCCGTGGCCGGTGTGGGAATAGAGTAGGATAGGAGGGAGGGCAAGTGGCAAAGGATGGGGGTAAACGTGGAGAGAAGGGACGATGGATTTAATCGGCTCGAACGATGGACCGATTTCAAGTATCTATTTCGGATGGTCGTTCGACGAGCCTTAACGAGAATGACGACGACGACGACGATGGTGGTGGTGATGATGATGATGATGATGATGATGATGATGATGATGATGATGATGATGATGATAATTAAAGCGTCGGTGAATCGCAAAGGCGGCCACTTACTAGACCATGGCGGTCATCGGGCATATAATACACTTACCTAGATTTCACTTGCCCGACGCGTACTACGATTCGTTCTCCCTACTCCTTGCTTCTGTTTCGGAACAGCAACCAACAAGTCCGACGTATCCTGCGGCGAGCATCAACAGCCGGAAGTACCTCCTGCCAGTCCACCGGCGGACACCGAGGAAATTAAAACGAATCAAACGTCCCATCTGGTGAACAAGCATATGGTGCTGCCGTTCATACCGCCCAAGTTCGCCAACGCGGACTCCAACACCCTGCTCAAGCCGTCCGAATATTTGAAGAGCATCTGCAAGGCTTCCTCCAAGCACAGCCTGTCGAAAGCAAGGTCGGTCGAGAATTCGAGAATTCGAGAATTCGAGAGATCGTTTCGTTCTTCGTTCTTTCAAACGCGTTCCTGATCCTTTTTCGATCGTAACGCGCCACCGAGGCGATACCAAAGATAAGAACCGCGTTCGCAGGTCGGTGGACAACTTGGACATACAGAGCAGAAGCGCCGAGCGGAGAAGAGAAGGTTGCTTCGCGAGCAGACCGGAAGGGGAGGAGGAACTGGAGGACGAGCAGGTGGTGGGGCTGTTGGAACGAGCGGAGGAGGGGGGCGAGAAGACTGCGGCCGGGGCGGAGGGTCTGGCGGAGGTGTGCGGTGCGGCCGGTACGGCCGGTGCGGTCGGTGCGGCGGCCGAGGGGAAGGAGCGTACCGCGGGACCACCGCCGCCGCCGATGTCTCCGCTTCAAAAGTCGCGACGTGGCGACGAGGAAGCCGGTGGTACAGCCACGAGCTCCGATGCCGAACCGACGAAAACTCTCCAGCCACTGGCCACCATAAGCATCCAGGACCTGACCAGCATCCAGCTGCGGCGAACTACCACAACGAAAATGAACGCGACGAAAACGTTCTCCGCTCCCCCGCCGCGCAGCGTATCCATGACCAACGGTACGGTAGATAAGACATCTTCGAGAATCGCACATCACCTCTAGCCTTTCTTCGCACCCCCCTCGAAACCACCAACCTCCCTCCTCCCTGTTCTCAGTTTCAGAAACGTTCTTCGTCCAAAAGACCGATTTGATCGCGGAACTGAAGAGGACCAAGGACATTCCTGGCATCAAGAAGCTCAAGGTAGAGATGGCGCAAGTCGAGAAGACGCAGGAGCAGAATCTCATGTCGGAAATCAACAAGGCGTTCAACGTTTCGAACTTTGTGGATCAAGTAAGCGACGGTTACATTTCACTCGCCTTTTCTTCCTCGATTATTCGATTGCGAACGAACACCGAAGCTCTCTTTCGCTCCCTTTTGCTCTCTTTTCCGAAAGATTCCCGAGAAGGACAGCTCTGGGAACGTGATACCGATATGGAAGCGGCAAATGCTGGCGCGGAAGGCCGCCGAAAGGGCGAAGAAGGAGCTCGAGGAGCAGATTGCCAGAGAGAACGAGGAGAGACGACAGAAGGCGATCCCTGCTTGGAAACGGCAACTCCTCGCGAAGAAGGACCACGAGGAGAAAAGGTTCGTTCGGATGATGCCCTCTATATCTCTACGTAACCTATCTAACACACACCTCCGTTTGTACTGACTGTAGACTGACCCAAGCTCACGTACCGTCGACAACAACGGCCAAGGTGGATGCCACCGCGACGCCGAAAAGGGACGCATCGCCCAACAACCCCTCGCGGAACACCGATAAGCCGGAAGCCGAAGAAGAGAAGAAGAACGACGGGAACGCCGCGAATCAAGGGACGAACGGGGCGCATGCGAATCACACGGACGACGACGCGCAGATTATTCCATGGCGAGCGCAGCTCAGGAAAACCAACAGCAAGCTCAACATTCTCGACTAATCCGGCTTTTTTTTCTTTCGTTGGTTGGTCGATCCGACGCGTCCGATGGTCGGATGCGACGGACGGTCGCATCGCGCGTCCATCAGACGCGCCTCGCACAACACGCTCTCTTTGTACATAGTATCGAGTAAAGTTTATATGCGAAAAATCCCTCGAAACGTATTTCTCTTTTAACTCTGCTCCCAAAGTTTTCCCTGCAATTTTTCCCCTCGCTTTCCCGATACATAAATGATGGCCGCGGTGCGCGGTGGTACACCTATGTAACCTAAAGATCCTCGGAAGCCCACCCTCGCCGCCTCGTCCTTGCTTTCTAACGTTATCCTACTCTCTACGATCAGGTGAAACGTATCAAACGCCGAATTTCAATTACTCCCTCTCTTTTCTGGCGTACAACGCGACGACGTTGGTCCTTGCCGCGGAACAATAGCGATACAGCGCGACTACAACTGACGAGAGATTGTGGCAAACGGTTCGTACGGATTACCCGTACGCGATCAATGCGGGAGTACATTAGCGAGTGCACGCGGAAGGGATGACGCGGAACCCCACGAAAGAGTGGAAGAGGAACGAACCACCATAGGGCAACGAATAAAGAGATTCCTTGAGAGACTTTAGTCGAATTAACCGCTCTCGTCCATCCTACATACACGGTTACGGATAGGAATACCAACACAAGCATACGAATACGAGCTGCTAGTGGCCGTTGGAGCAATCCGTTGCGCTGTCGTAACGTCATCGGTCTGGCACTGTAGGGACGTCGCGCAGTTCGAACGACAGCTGCCAGTAACGCGCCGGCGATATTCCTACGCTACGTTCTCGGACCGACGGAGGATTCTGTTCCCGCAAGCCAAATTCCGACCTCCTCGCCCTCGTCGTCCACCTGGCGCCCCTTTTCTTCCTCTTCCTTCTCCGTTTCCGTTTCCGTTTCCTTTTGCTTTTACCTTCTTTCTACAGTTTCCTACACAGCCCTCCTAGTGTCTCTTTACCGAAGCTCTGCGAGAACCGCGGAAACTTTCCTTTCCCTCTCTCTCTCTCTCTCCCCTCCCTCCCTAGAATCCGTCCTACGACCCTCCCTCTCAGCTGCAACCAATTTTCCACCAAGGGAGCAAAGGATGCCGTTCAACTGGAAAGTTGTAGGTAAGCGATCTTCGCGTTAGCCGTTGCACGTGCTGTTAAATCAAGTTTCGGGAATACACTGGGCTGCTACCCAGCGGTTCGATCGTCAGCCAAACTTTACTCGCACTCGAATTAATCTCTTACGGAAATCCACGTGTAATCTTGTCCGCGCAACGTGGGCATTGTACCGAAAATCGTATCGGAACGTGGTACTGCACCACGCGCTTCGTCCCGTGAGAATCAACCCACCCGCGTGACGTCCACCGCGCTAGCCAAGACGAATACGTATTAATAGCAGCCGGAAGCTGTTACTGTGACTAAGTTCTGGGTGAAGGTCGCCGTCGATCTTCAAACGTGAGAACATGTTGCGCTCACGAATAAGGCAGCAATCTCTCGAATAAACGGAACAAGATGAAATTATTGCTCCACGTGACCGCCGCGGATCAAACCCCTCGGTACCGATTCGTTAATTCGTTCGAAGGTTCGCGATATCAATGGGACGATATCAATGCGATAGAATCTGTCGGGAGTTTGCTACTGCGCCGCAGTCTATCGATTCTTCGATACCGGGTACCAACGATCTACGTAAAACTAATCTAACGTATAGCTCTAAAGCCGATATCGGTTCAACCTGATCGACTCGGACACCGATCGACACACCGTCCGAGCACACTCGCCCTTTTTCAGATTGGCTCACCTGCAGGCAAGTGTTGAACATCATGGTTATCCTGGGTTTCATGTTGAACTACATGCTGCGAGTGAACATGACCATCGCCATTGTTTCGATGGTAGTTCCCGGCAACAACAGCTTGCATACAACGGAGCAGAACGTGTCCAACCACGGCGAATGCTACGATCGGCCAGTTACCGCGAACGGCAACCTTACTTCGTTCGATAATGGATCAACTAGCCCCTCCACGCCGACTTCGTTCCCTTATCCGTCGAAACGCGTACGTTCCACATTATCCACTGAATCCACCTCGATTCCGAGCAACAACCAACGATCACGTTTCCGCTCTGCTTCTCGGCAGCCTTCACAAAAGAACGCGGATCAGACGAGGTATCCCTGGAACGAGTATCAAGTGAACCTCGTGTTGGGCAGCTTCTTCTGGGGCTACATATGCACCGAATTGCCCGGTGGAAGGCTCGCCGAGATAATAGGACCTAAAAGAGTCTTCGGATACAGCATGCTGGTATCCAGCGCCATTACGTTTCTGACGCCACTGTGCGCGACCTATGGGTACGTCGCCGTCGCCGCTTTGAGAACTATTCTCGGCCTGATGCTGGTGGGTTCTTTCCTTCCATCAAAAATTCTACGAAAGTTTACCACGTCAAATTGAACCGTAGTCGCCGCGTTTTTACGCAGGGAGCTACCTGGCCTGCCATGCAGCCGATGACCGCCCGATGGATACCACCGAGCGAACGCAGCAAATTTGTCTCGAACATGATGGGTAAATCTACAATACTACTCTACCTCTATGGTGCACGTCTTCTACGGGAGTAGAAATTTCGTTGTCTTCTTCCAGCCTCGTCGCTCGGTGCCGCGATAACGATGCCGTCTTCTGGCTTTCTGATCGCTTACCTAGGATGGGAATCCGTCTTCTACGTAACCGGAACTATAGGACTCGCGTGGAGCGCGGCATGGTTCCTCCTGATATTCGACTCCCCTAGCCAGCATCCGAGAATTTCCATCGAAGAACGTCGATACATCGAGGAAGCGATCGGTACCACCTCTACGACAAAGGTTCGATAATGGACGTTGTCTTATCTAAACATCGACGCATAGTGGAGTTGAACAACGAACCGTTACATTTCCTCCTTTATTTACAGCGGCTATCCGTTCCGTGGAAATCCATCTTCCTCGCGCCACCTGTTTGGGCTATCGTGCTCACTCACGGATGTAACGTATTCGGCTACTTTACCGTTGTCAATCAGCTACCTACCTACATGAAGTACATCTTAAACTTCAACATCAAAGAGGTTAAAAGAACAATCTCCACTTGCGTTTTTCACTCGGAACCGGTCAATCACCTTCACGTCTACGTTAATTCACTTGCGTTTCTTTCAATGCCTCTCCGTAGAATGGAATGCTGTCCTCTCTACCGTACCTAGGCAAATACATGTTCGCAGTGGCAACGTCTTCCGTGGCCGACTACTTGTTCAAGAAGAATAGAATGTCGGTAACTGCTATACGGAAGATTTTCACCACTTTCGGTGAGTAAAGAAGATCCCATGCAACAGACGAGGTACGAAATAGACACTCAACTACCTCCCGTCTAAAGACGAGGGTTCTGAGACTTTGTCGTTACGCCCTCTACCAATTCTATTCGATTCAACCATCAAAGTGGTAAAATATTCTCTCTCGTTGAATCCACGTACCAAAGATATTATTACATTGCGCGATTAAACTTGTTCGTGGGTCTATTCACAACGGTAGAACATTCGCGTAAGACGAACCCTTCGTTTGCATTTAGTTTCAATTCCACCCACGCTGGATCGGTAACGTAGAGAATTTCACGGAGACGCGAACAGCTTCGCGACGGGAGACGGAAAGAAATGTATCGAGCGATGATAGGTCCTATCATCCTGTACCTCGTCTCTGACGATATAATACAGTAACCCCCGTTAATATCCGGACACCCTTCAAAAGAGAATAACTTTTTCAAAATTGGTTCAAACGAATCGTGTTCTCGCGAGAAGTTAGAAGGAATTAGAAAATTCCAATTGGTCCGAATTACGAAGAACATAGTAACGGTCGCCTTTTACAACATTTTTTATCTGACTCCGTAATGAAAATTTTTCAAGTACATTTAGTAGATTTATGTTAATTAAAAGGATGCTGAAAATTTCATTGAAATCGGTATATAACGCTGCTGCGAGCTACTAACGCGTTCGTATATTAATGGGAGTCACTGTATACGTATAGGATTACCCGCAGCCGTTCAACCGTTCGATCCTCTCCCCTTCTTTTCAAAGCCGTGCTAAGCCCAGGCCTGTTGATGATAATGCAAGCAAATTACGGATGCGATCGAGTTACCTCGGTCTCCATCTTCACGATAGCACTGACTATCAACGGCGCCGTGACAGCCGGTTATCTGGGGAACTGTCTGGACATCGCGCCAAACTTCGCCGGCACTATCTTCGGCATTATGAACACCCTTGGCTCGCTAGGTGGATTTCTCAGCAGCCACATGGTCGGCACTATCACCTACAGGAACCAAACTTACGCTCGATGGAGTATCATCTTTTGGATCCTCGCATCTACGTACTGTTTCGGTGCTGCCGTGTTCGCCATCTTCGGTACCGGTCAGTTACAAAAATGGAACAACCCCGAGGAAACGCAGGACGTGAAAGGCGCACGCGATCCAGGAGAGTCCGTGCCTTTGAAGGAGAAGAGGGTTCCTTGACGAGACAACCCGAAGCACGCGTTCGTTGCGTTTTCCGATCGAGGAATCAACCCGTTAGGTAACAAAGAACTTGACAGGTTCGATGGAACCATAGACACGTAGATATACCTTTGAAGGCCTTCGGTGCTTGTATATAAACGATTATTACCAAAATTATCAAGAGAAATAAACCTACTTTGTATTTGTACACTCAATCGCTTTTCACACGCTTCTTTTCCACTCTCACCCGTATCCATGTGTTTCCAAATCACCTGCGGAGTCCTCTACTGTCGATGATAATAAGCCGATCGGTAATAATAGTCTGCTTATTGCAAGGCGTCACATACGATTTCCAGTAGAGGATTTTCCAAAGAAATAATACTCAGGGGTCGTTCGATATGTGTGCGAGGGGTACAAACCACTACGGCAGCAGCAGGGCGTTTGATAATTTAAAACGCTCGTAGTATATATATTCCATGAGAGTTTATATACTTCATACTATAACTTGCAACAATTATAGAAGGAATGCCCAGTGGTGAACGCTAATTAAAGGTAACTTTTCTACATTGCGTCACTCTACAAACATGATCGCGACATCTAGCGATGAACAGAGACATCAAATCTGTTCGAAAGAAGAACATATAGCGTCATCTAGCGGTGGGATATGTGTACTATAAAAAGGGCTGAACCGATCGATGACTTCTCGATATTAGTAACAGCCTCACCACGTTAGATGACGCAACCTAACCCTGGGGTTTTTACCAGCCGAGTTAGTACCACTGCTCCTTATTAGATGGCGCTGCCGGTCCTAGAGACCGTGCGGTTTCTGACGGTTAGTAATAGTACATCCACGCTAGATGACGCCACGTGTCCCATGGTTTTTTACCTACCGACTCGGTACTGCTTCTCACCGCTAGATGTTACCACAGGTTCCGTCGATAGTGTCGTACCATCTAGCGGTAAATAGGTAAACCTGCGTGAAGGCGGCAAACGTTAACGTTTGTTGCTGGACGTGCAGCATAAAAATTTGATGGAAAATATTCTTTTGGGGATACTGATTCTTTCTAGGAAGCAGTTTATAGAACTAATGTTTTTTTACATCTAACAGCTGCATATGGTACATGTAAATGTTTGTAGAAGTATATGTACACTCATAGCTGCAAAGAATTATTCCTTTGAAAAACTCGACAACTGTAAAATGACAGTTGACGTTCTTTAATAGGCAGACGTAGTTGACAAAACGTACGTAATTTGTAAACGCTTAACAATCGTCGGTAACTCCGGTAAGCTAGGGGATGATCGTAAAAAATTCATTCTACCCGTCGGTAGAATCGCTTTCCACGTCATCGATGTTGCAGTTCTCTCCGCGATATCGTTGGAGTCGTTACTCCTAGTTCTCGTTTCGTATCGCGTTAGTTCCTTTCCTTCGACGAAAGTATGTAACGAGACCATACATCGGTACGAAACGGATGAAACGACGGGAAAGAGCGTATATGCATACGTACGACGAATGGCGATCCAAGTAGTGGAAGAGGTCACGGAGCAATAATCCAGGACACGGGTTGAAGGGTAAACAAGGCATAGATGGGACGGCGGCGCATCCGCGTCGCGATGACCGGCGTATAGGCGCCGCGCGTTGCGGTGATGCTCGCCGTGACGCGTGGCGCTGCGGCGCTCTGCCGATATGCCAGGAGCACAGCCGATCGAGGAGCCGCTCGCCTCGTTTCCCCTCTCCCTCCTTTATTCACGTTCGCCTATCAATCTCGCTCCTTCTCTATTCTGGGCTCCGTCCATGTTGTTTAACCTGCTGCGATATTTCGATTCGCGTTAGAGAGAGGCATTCCCGTCGGTCGTTCTTCGTCAACGCGGAGGTCTTTCCCGATTTTGTTCCTCGGAAAAATGATTTCGGAAAGGGAAGCTACGCAGATGCGTGAAAGAGTATCGTGGCAAACCTGTCTCATCGGAAAACAGGGCCAAGCAAGCATGCGTAGCGTCGAAACGACGATAAACGTTCCAATTTCTATTCGACGCAGAAAAAGAGCGAGTACACGTAGAAAAGTAAATACATAAATAGGAAGAATAGGACTCGCAACAATGTTAAACGAGACTACTTCGTTATACACGTAGGAAGATCCGAGTAACGTTTTATACTCTACGTATCGCAGTGGCGGCAGGGAATCGGGGGAAAAAATGAGACTGGATTGCGAAGTCAGGTAAAAAGAAGAGAGCACGGCAGAATGCGAAGAATCTGGTGCTGTTGCGGTGGTGGCGGCGGTGGCGGCGGCGGCGGCGGCGGTGGCGGCGGTGGTGGCGGCGGCGGCGGCGGTAGCGAGCTGCAGCACTGAATTCAATCGCTATGTCGGAAAGAATAGGATAACAGGAGCGTAACGAAGGTTGCGGATGAATAAGTTTGCCGCGCGGGACCGCCCGCTCAACGTACCGTTTACCAGGCAACCAGCGAAACGAATTGGTTAGGTACCGGGCACCGGTGGCTTCCTCGATTCGATAATCTCCTGCCCCGTTGTGATTAACTAAGGTTTAATCAGCTTTATAAGCTAAACTTCTTTTATCAACATGCAAGCGTATGGTAATCCACGGTTATCTTTCCAGGCTGCTCGATAGTTGAAAACACTCGGGACACAGGCTCGCCGTCGGAAGCGTAACAGCGAAGCGCAGAAGTGCATAATCGCGAACGAAAACGTCGTGCGGGAAATTCTCCGGTTTCTAAGAGCGAACGTCGCGTCGCCTTGGACGCGGTCATCTCGCAGCTATCGTCGAGTTGGTTAACGATATACTCGGCTTGCATATGCGTTCCTGATCGCGGTATTCGCAGCACGTCAGACGCGTTCTCGCTTCTCTCGATTTCAAGTTCCACGCACGGTGCTTGTTGCTCTCTTGTTGAAATTAGCAGCGCAGCTTGGTAAACTCCGCACGGCTCTACGGTGTTTCGCGTATCGAAATTCGTCGTCTAGGTGGAGAGGTGGTGAGGTGGTCCGTCCCGATCGACGAACGGGAAAGAGGGATAGAGTGGAATTTTTCGTGGTATGTACGTAATTGGCGAAATGGTTTCACCGGTAATGCCGAACAGCGTAGGAAGAAGAACGAAGGCGAACGAAGGCGAACGAAGGTCCTGCTCGATTATTAAGGCTTCCCGTAATAACGCGTTGGAAAGCGAACGGTTGCACGCACCGAACTCGAGAGGAACGCCGCGCCGATGCCCTCGAGTGGCCGGGGAACAACTTTCAGCGCGGCGAGCTGCTCCCCTGCCGCCCCCGACACTCATGGGAACGTCCTTAGGGCGATGCGCTGAGAAGCAACGTTCGTCGAATGTTCGCGCCTCTTCTCTCCGCCTTGATTCTCGAGGGACAGCATTGTAGTCTATCGCGTGTCGAGCTGCTCGCTCGATCGAGGGAACGTGAAAGGAAGCGGAGGAAAAAGATGAAGAAGAAGAAGAAGAAGAAGAAGAAGAAGTGCAGAAGCAGATTACGAGAAAGGGATCGGTGAAATGTCGATGAAGAGAGGTAGCCGGTAGCATGGATGGAGGAGAAAAAGGTACCGGGAATAGGAGGAAAGAGAAAAGGGAAGATGAGCGGCACGTATGCGAGGTATGCGGGTGAGAAACACCCGGGGCGGCTGACCGGTCGGCGGCCGATCCGCCCACGTTTAAGCCGTGCATCTGAGTCGAAGTTGGCCCGCGGCGGTCCAGCGAGCGTGGTAAAACGGTCCTCTCCGCTCATGCCAGCACGCGCGATTCGAGGAACTCGAAATCGAACGCGCCCCCGCGGGCACACGCCACCGTCACGCGAGCTCCTCCTCCTTCTTCTTCACCTCGCGGTCCCTGCTCGGCGAGGCCGAATTTGCTTCGTAACATCGATTGCTCGTGTATACGGGAATATAATCAGAGAACGAGGCGTCGCGTTCGCTACGGAAATCGCCCACGTCGCCTCCGCGTCCCACGTGGTCAGAAGTCGAATGCCGAGGCGCGTCCAGAGGGAATTACCGCGACAAAGGAATAATAATCACCAAGGAATAAAATGTGCGCGATGCTCGCGTGCTCGAACACCTTCCGGTTTCGGGATATACACTTGTCCACCTGTCGTGTAACGCGCCCGCTCGCCGTTCAAATTTCCTCGCTGTGTTGAACGTCGGTTACGCTCAGGCTCGGTCAAAATTTGCACCTGACGTACCGGGCAGCAGTCTCTCTCTCTCCCTCTCTCTCTCTCTCTCTCTCTCTCTCTCTCTCCTCCTCCTCCTCCTCCTGTTTCAGATCGACTCGCGATAACGAGGTTAAGTGCGGCCAGCAAGTAGCGAGCGAGCGAATTCAGCACTCCTCTTTGCAAATTCTCGCGAGCTACGTGATCCCCGATCGAATCGCGGGATCGCGGTTCTCGTGGAAAACTGTGCGCTACCATTCTCAGCTCCTTCCGATCAATTTCGCAGCATTAAGGCAGCAACACCTGACGTGCTGACAGTGTCGCGCGGCTGTCCTATCGCGATCACCTGCCCCCGTTCGCCAGGCGCAATTTTAAAGCGCCTCCCGTTTGCCTCGGAGAAAAAAGCGCAAAATTTATCGCGCACGAACAACGTGCGCCGCTCGACTCGGAAACCAATTAAGACTTCCGATAACGCTGGCCGCGCATCTGCGCCCAGCACCGTCCCGCGCGCGTTCCTCTCTCCGCTTTTAGCTGAAAAAAAAAAATAAAACAAACGGGAGAGTCGCCAAGTTTTCGCTGTTTCATTGTGACAACGAGAAAAGAAGAGGAACGCGATAAGACCCAGAGGAAAGTGGGAGGGCGCGACGCGACTCGACGCGACTCGACTCGACGCGACTCGACTCGACTCGACTCGACTCGACTCCGACTCACTTCGCACGGGCTTTATCTTTACGCTGGGAACGTAGGCGTGAAGTTGCTTCAGTTCAGACGAGGAAAGCGTGCCCACGCTGTAATCGATGTCCTTCTTGAGAAACGAGATGCGAACAAGTACCCAACTTTGAACCACGTTTCAGTCTCTCTGTCTCTCCCACCTCCCCGCTTCCCTCCGTTCCTCCTGTAACTCGAAGCTTCGTCAATGCAACGATAGGACAGGAGAACGAAAGAAAGAAAAAAGGCTTAGGTAGGAATGTAGTAGGTATACGCGGTTCCCGAGAACGAGAGCGAATCGGGCCGCTAGGCGAGACAAGGCGAATAGAGGATAATGGAAGCAAACGCTACGCGACTCGACGCGACGCGACGCGACGCGATCCAAAGTAGCTGGAATCGCGCAGTCACGCTGGCGCCAGTCGTACCGGTAACTTTATATCGATTCACAGGCACGGCTGTCGACTCTTGCACAGCTCCGTCGGGGATACTCGGACGCCCAGTTAGCCAAGCACCGATGTGTATTTATACGACGCTGCCGAGGTACATCTGTTTCCATCCGGGCACGTGTCGGCCACGAAATTAGAACGGTCGGAAGAAGACGCGGTCGGAAAAGGAGGCGTAAGCAGCCAGAAATCGAGCGGAGGGAAAGCCTGGAAATCAGCGCAACGCGGCTCATCTCGAAATGCCTGCAAGCCGGTTACGACTCCCCGACTCGACGATTCGACCGCGCGAGACAGGCTAAACCGTGCGAAACGAAAATGCTGGCGCCGCGACGTCGCGCATCTCCCCCGTCTTTGCCAACGCAACCTTTCATCCCGTTCCTCGCTCGGTTCACCCGATCGATTCACAGCGTTTCCGTTCTCTCCATTTCCCACTGCCGCACCGTTACTCTCTCTCTCTCTCTCTCTCTCTCTCTCTCTCTACATAAGTGTACGCGTATCGCCGATCGGTTCTTTGTTCCGCTCGACGAACCACTCGTCTCACAGCCAGCTGCTTTACGGTTCGAATAGAAATGGACCGAGCTGTACGGCGCGGGTTACACGCGATCGGCGTACATACCCGTGTGCGGCCCCGTGCATTTCGCCGTAGAAGCGAAAGCCTCGAGTTCAGACTTTCTGCTATTCGAGAAAGCTTGTGGAATCGTGGCTGCGAGTTGCGAGAGAATGCTCTTCCCCGTTAAGCGTCGCCTGGGGAATGCCGAGGTCTGGCCCGAGAACGTAAACGTGACAAGCGTCCAGGTGTCTCGGGGAATCGACGCGGGAAAACGAAATTCGCGAGCGGTTCGGAGCCATCGTTCGATTACGCGTGTGTAGCATGTACACGCGACAGCCTTTAAACGAGCATGTGGCGCCAGATGTCGCGGCTCGTAATCTGTAGAGCAAAGCACCGCTCTCCGCTCGGCCGTGAGTGCACACACGGTCTCGCGCCTCTCTCCTCTCGGTCACGCGTTCTCTGCCAACCGGCGAGAACGCATCGACGTGCTGGCTTCGCACCATCGGATCGTATCGTGTTTCATAATCGTAAATGATAAAGAGCAATTTCTCGCGATTTTCTCATCCACCCATATTTTCCCCTTTCCCTTTCACGTCGTAGGCGTTTCGCCTCGGGGACACCTCGACGAGGTCCAGCTGGGCGAAACGATGGGCACAAGAGTTAGACTATAACAACAGATCTCGGAAAGGCAGGTTGTAGGGGTTTACAATGGGTTTGGGGATGTAGGCAAAGGGCCGGACAATTACGCGGACACAAGTGCAGGTAGAAAGATCAGGCTGACAATTCAGCCTGAGTTTCAGGGGGGTATCGGTTACACCGTGAACAATCTCTCTACCGGCCGTATTTGGGGTATCCGTGTCACCGTATACAATTCCTTTACCACCTGTGGGTCATCGAACCGTCGCTTGGCTACACCGGCATTATTATACCTCGTGCGGTCCAACGACACCTGGATATTCGTTCGTTGGCCATCGTGCGGCTTCGAAAGACCGTGGCCCAATCGATTCGCTGACCGACCGATCCGTCGTTCGATCGATCCGTCGACGCGAGCGTTCGCAGTTTGCGATACACGTGCGAGAAGATGCGAGAGATGGATGAAAGTGCGACGAACGCGTCACGACGGGTGAATGGCGTCACGAGGCGTCACGAAAGGGGCGGCGGGGCGTAAGGTTCGAGAAACTCTGGTATTTCGAATAGATCTCGGCAGGTGAGGAGGGGCTGGTTCCTTTCCTTATGGCCTTGCATAAATCAGACCTGTGTCGAGGGACTCGTTACGCTCGCTCACACTCTCCAGAGAGTCTCTCTCTCTCTGACTCTCTCTCTCTCTCTCTCTCTCTCTCTCTCTCTCTCTCTCTCTCTCTCTTTCTGTAGGCTATACCGAATACCACCCGCGCCCTTGGCATTCGTAAATTTTCCCCGATGAACAATACGGTCCTGATGCGACCGGGGCCATAAAAGGTCGACTCTTGCCGAGCTTTGTAACCGATACCCACCCTAAACCTATTCGCATTTTCTCTTACACCTGTCCGACTCGTCCTCGCCGCCTATTCCGACCTGGCCAGCATACCTTTATCGCCAGTGGCGTTGCGAGACAGAAACAGAACCATTGACCGTTGCGTACCGTTGCTCCATAACGATGCGAACCGACGCCGGGGACGGAATAGAATGGAACAGAATCTAATCGGCGGTAGTTCCGAGGATGTTCCCGGTGGGCCCCTCTCTTTCCTAAGAGGAGAGATTAGATGTGACGAACGCGAGAGGACAGATTGGTCGCGGGTATGGTTAACGCGCGGACGCCACGGAGAATGCAAAAAGATGAAGGAAAGCGGAACGAGGGATGGACGGGAGGGACGAATGTGGCGGCGAAGGGTAGAGAGAAATAAAGGCAATGAATGATGCCATGCGGCAGGTGCATCGTGGCGTGTTTAACGAGTGGTCCGGTCCCAGATTCCGTGCACCTGTAACACTTGGACCGACCAACGAATCGACCTCTCCGTTCACGCTCGGTTTGTCCCAGCCTAAAAATTTCTTCAGGGGCACTTTTCCTTCCTACGTTATACTTTGGTAGGCGGTAGGTAATTGGCGCGCGATATTTCAAGGACCGTAAGTCAGGAAGCCGAAGCCCTCGAGCTTCGGGAACGTGAGAAATAAACGATGCCGCATATACATACGCGCCAGATGAAATACGATCGCGGCACGGCTGTGCTCGGAGAAAAGCCGCTTAAGAATGCTCTTGGCCCACTGTCTCTCCCTCTCTCCCTCTCTCCCTCCTCTCCCTCCAACACCGTCTCTGTCCCACACACACACACACACACACACACACACACGTATAACAGCGAACTCGAAGAATCCCTCTCGCACTCGCTCTCTTGCGGTATCTCTCTCATCCCGTTCTCGATCGACCCACCTGTTGAGTTCCGACGAGGCTCGTTCCCTCCGTTGCCGGCGCCGCCTCGACATACCTCTTTCGCTCCCTATCTCGAGGCATCGATACCAACTACCCTTTCCGAATCGTGCGTCAATCTCGTCGCGCCGCGTCGCGTTTCACTCCTCCAATCTGCTGACATTCGAATCTACATACCTACCATATCCTCGGAAATTTCCAAAATCTACTCCGACCGACCAATATTCTTTGGGAACCATCGTGTATCGCACGTGAATATCGTCTCATCCTGATAGTTATCCAAATCACGCGAATCTCTGTTTAACAGAAGCGGCTAGCTGAACGGAAATCCGCGGGAAGCAAATGAAACAATTCGTATCGGCCAGCCATATGCGTTCACGTTTAAGTTCGGACCGTTCGACAAACGGTATTCCTGCTACCCGCCCACTATACGTTTCTCACGGTTCGTCTGCGTAAATTTCGTAGAAAAACACAGGTCCTAAATAGAGAGAGAGGGAGAGTGAGGGTGGAGGGGCATGGGGGGAAGGGGCGAGCCGTGAAAAAGCGATACGAGACGCGAAACAGAAGAGGCAAAGAGTCACCATTATCGCATAGGTATGCAACAAACGTGGGAGCATTCGCCGATTCCTCCTTTGGCTTTCAACGGCTACAAATCACTACTTGTGAACTTTTAATGGCAGCTCCTTAGGGGCCAAAGCCCTCGAAAGCACGGTGTATACGTGTTCTCGAATTCCAAAGGACGAACGAAAACGCGTTCAGATGCACCGGGAGACGACTGAAACGCCTGCGAAAAGATTCGTGCTAACGCGCCGATTCTTCACGAAATAATTAGCTACGACACCCTATCGAAGGATCCCATCGTGCAGAGGCAAAATTGCACGGAAGAGTGGTAGCGAATCGAAGCGCGTGAAGCGATTGCGAAAGCCGATTCGCGAGCGGTGGACTCGCCTTTTTTGACAACGGTGGCAGGTGCGAAGAGCCACGCGATCCACGCGATCCACGCGAAATAATTCGGCCGTCCGGTGATGACACGCCGCGCCGCTCCATTGCCTCTTTGCGTTCGCAGAGATCCACCTGCCTATTCTGCAGCCATCGACCGCGATCGCCTAAATATTCCGAAACTTGACGAAGAAGAGAAGCCCAGCCAGCCTTCGACTGATTCCTCGATCTTCCTCCTCGAACTTTCTATTATTTTCTACCAATTTCTCTGCGCTACACGCCGACAGTAGACGGTGAAGTATCGATGAGCAAAGCGTTACGTGCTGCCGTTTATATTGAAACGGGCTTAATTGGCAACGAGACATTCCAATCGAGCGTGTACGCTCCACTGCGGTTCGTAGAAAAGTGAAATTCGCCGGGCGAAGTCTATCTACCTATCTGTCAAAAGTCGAACGCGTTGATCATTCTCTGGTCGTTCTCTAATTACTAGCGATTCGAATTGACGAGCGATACAGGTTCGCAACAGGCGTAAAACGTGACTATCGGCTGAGTAGATCGAGGGGGAAGGCAGGCGAAACGAAACAGGAAGGGCTGCGAAGACGAGCGCGTGCTTGGTGCATAGAGGAGGAAAGAGCGATGAGAGAGAGAGAGAGAGAGAGAGAGAGAGAGAGAGAGAAGGAGGGGGATGTAGGGAAGAGGAAGGACATATGGCAAAGCTTTAATAATTGAAGCTGACACTGGCGCAGATGCGGACACAGCCGCACGGTCCGCCCATCAAATATTTAGAGATTATTAAGTACGCACATGCTGCTTGTGACGTTGTTTGCGCGTTTCCACGTAAACGCGTGACCGCACGCGCGACTCTAGACTAGCGTCGCGAAACGAGGAAGAAAGAAAAGAGCGATCATCGAAGGGATATAGTTCCGTAGAAATTGCGGAGACTCGAGAAGAAGAGGGGGGGGGGGGGGGGGGGAATGGATCGAGAAGGAACGAGGTGGAAGAAGATTTATTAGCGCGCGACTTGTAGCCAAGAAGCAAGTACGGCAGGTGCGTGTGTCGCTTTACTTACGACAGTGAGAATATACCGACAAATCGCGCAACGCCCTCTGCAAAGAGAAGACCCTTGCCAAATTTGCCGGACAGGTTACTACCACGTACACGCGTGGCAAATGCCGATCGCCTTTTAATTCGGTCCTTCCCTTCGAACCGGTTCCACCCCACCAACTTTCTAACTTCTGGTTCGACGTGCCCCCACGATTCGACGACGTAAACGAGGAAAAGACAAAAGGAATAGGAAGAAAAAAAGAACAGGGTGGTCCGTGGAAACGTTCCCGGGTTGGGCCAGCGGGGTAACCGAATCGAAACCTACCGATGCGCAACTCGCGACGACTCAGGGCGGCGGTCGGTGCCCTTGGGAATTTCCTTGGGCTTTTTCCTCACATCTGGTCGACACACGGATCCCGACAAATCGGACGGTCTGTGCCTGCTCGCCTTTTCTCTTTAATACCCTTAAAGCACCCCTATCCGCGCATATGCTTCGCAGATACCGCACGAACGTGTTCGCACCAGGGGTTCCCGTTCTTTCCACAGCACACAGACTTTCCATAAAATCGTCAAACCCATACACATCCTATAGACGTATAGAAACTTGGATTATCGAGCGAAAGCGCGGTGAGTGTTCGCAAACGGGAGAGGTAACGTCGACGATAAACGCGATGGGAAGCGCGCACCCCTATCCATGGATAGGTGCTCGGCTGATAACGGCCACGATATCTATCGGTCGTTGTCCCTTATCGAGGAATATCGATCGGGGAACTTGGAGGATTTGGTGCGCCCGCTCCGGGATCCATCGTACCGCGAAAGGAAAGCGGACGAATTCCTTCCGGACGAAATCGTTCCTTCGAAACCACGTGATTACCCGCGCTGGTTAGGTTGAATTTAGGGTGACGAACAATATCGACCAGTCCGTACCGGGATTAAGCTATCGAGGTTCTCGCAGATGGTGAACATACGCCTATGCGGTTGGTGTTCCGGCAGCAAGCATGGAAGAACCAGGATGACTCGAGGGATTTTTCGGCTCGTAAATGACCGAACAAGGATCCAAAAACCGGATACGATCTTTTGTTATTCCTGTCGTGGTCGAGTGTTATACACGACGTGCAATGCAGCTCAGCTCGTCTAACAAAACGAAAACTATAAAGGAGTGAGAAAGAACAATCCACCTCGAAACAATCGAAAGATCGGTTTGACCGGTGTGAGAAGCATCGCGACATCAACTTCCGCGCGTTACGATCCATCGCGGGTGGTTCGTTCGAAATCGAGCCGAGAAGGTTGCAGACGTTTGCGCTGCAGCGAGAAGAGGAGGAGGAAGAGTAAGAGTAAGAAGAAGAAGAAGAAGAAGAGAACGAGCGAATGCAGGAGGAAAGGCACGACAGTGTACGGTGGATAGGAAGAAGAAGAGAGAGAGAGAGTGAGAGGGGGGGGGGGGGAGAGCGAGAAGAGCGAGCGGCGGAGAAGAAAGATGGACAGTGCAGAGTGGCGTGGCAAGGCGCGGAGGAGCCGAGTCAAACTCTCGGCCGGCTGGCGCCGTTCTGTCGGCCCCCGCTGCCTCTTGCCGCCAACAATGCACGCCGCACACCTCTTCCCCGTTCGCTTCGCCTTCCACCATCACCAACGTCAACGCCAACACCACTACTAACACTAGCGCCGGCACCAGCATCACGATACCATCACAATTCTAATCGTCGTCGTCGTCGTCGTCGTCGGCGGCGGCGGCGTGGTTGCGCGCGAGATACTCCGTAGCGAGATTCTCTTCGAATCACAAAACGAATATAGGTTTCTACCTTGCTCTCGAAACTCTTGCCTGTCGCTCGTCCTATCGAGTTTCGAAGCTGATGCGTAGTAGTAGTGGTAGTATCAGAGTTAACGCCAACAGACTGTATAACGTTGTTGGTCGGAGTCGAAGCTGGAAAAAGAAACCAAGTCCGTTGAGATAGTAGTGGTAATTGTGTCTATAAAAGATACAACATGGAGGTATGTTAGGTGATGGTGGTGGTGGCGGTGGTGGTGGTAGTGGCGGCGGCGGTGGCGGTAGTGCGTAATGGTGGTAGTAGTGGTAACGTTAGAGGCAGCAAAGTCGCAGGCCAGTCGGGACTCCCTCGCACGCGTATGCGATGAAAGAGGCTCGAACGCACGAGGCCAGTCAGTAGATCGTCGACTGCGATCGAGCGAGGACGCGTTATATTTCCGTGAGCTTTTCCTTTTCTTTCGTCTACCTTCTTCACACAAATTTATTTTCTCTACCATTGATTCTTCGCGCAACACCACCTGAACGTGTCACCGATGCGCTTTTTCACCCGTGATTTTCTCAATAATTTCTCTGTAAAAACGCATCCACGTACTTGAGATAATGCGTTAGAAAAGTAAAGGGGGAGAGGGAACAAACACGAGGGAATAGGCGAGTGCTAGAGAAACGAAAAGGGAGAGAAGGAAAACTAGAAGAAGAGGAGAAAGGAAAAGAGAAGAAAAAGCCACGAGGCGTGATACACGACTGCTGGCAACCCGTAAACCTGTCCGCTACACGTGTTCTTGGGATTCACCCCACGAAAAGTAGTGCATAAACGTAGTAGTGCGTGTGTGGTGATCAAAAATAGAAGAAGACGGTGTTGAACGCGCGTGGAAGCGCGCAACCGTGTCTCCAGCCACAGATGAAAATGACCCATCACGTGGTGGAATCCATCTCCGAGTTATCCGCTATGATGAAAGGTGAATATTTAAAATACCAACCGGACATGTTCCTCGAACTACTTTCCCCGGTTACCTCTTTTCCTTCTTAATCGTCTTTGTCCGTCGCAAGATCGTCGCGAATATATGTATCTGTCAGAGAAATTCCGGAGGGTAATCGCGGAAGAAGGGGGCTTTACGCTCAATTATGTGGACTCTCGAAAATTTCATCTTATCCATCGATCGCGATAGTAGAATAGTGACCGTGAAGGGAAAATCGTAAACGCTGGCGCAATAGAAACGTCGTCGTTGGTCGTTCGATTGATAGTCCTCTGGTCCCTGGTGGGAGCAGCGAAGAACGATAATTATTGTTACGAACGGCGCCAAGCGAAAGATCGACTGGTTCAGCGGTACGGAGACATGCAGCTCCGAAAGAAAAACGAACGCAAAGTCCTCTACGCTCCAGACAGGAGAGAGAGAGAGAGAGAGAGAGAGAGGGGGGGGGGGGAAGTGAGAGAAAGAGATGGGGGGAGATAGGAGCCGAGAGGCTGAGAGAGAACGCAATTCGTGACGGACCGTAAGACGGAAGAAAGGGAGAACGTGACAGTTGATAGAGGAGGAGAATGCGAAAGAGGGATAGGGCGCGGCGGCGCCAGCGTGGGTTGGCACATAGCGAACCAGCAGGCAAACCGACTTGTGCACGAAACAAACGACCTCTTGACCAAACTCGAAATTCGCTGTTCACTTCGTTGCACGCTTTTCTCAACATTCTTCCTTTCTCTCTTCTCTTCTCCTCTCGTTGAACGTCGTCGCGACGGTACGCGACTTTGCTCTTTAAACATGCCTATTTTTCTTTCCCCGCCTACCGTTGCGTCCATATTATAACGAATAATTGTCCGAAACGTATCGTCGTGCGATCGTTCGTAACCAGACGATAATCTCGTGCCGACGAACAAAATTATTTTAAGACCGATTGAACGAAAGCGAAAAACATCTTTGGTCTCCGGCTATCTCTGATAATGCGGAAAGGATAAGTAACCGATTTGATTTTCGTCGCAGGATGGCGACGGATATGAAATGTGTGCATCGCAAAATACGCGAGGAAAAGCTTCGCGATCGAATCGTGAAATCAGCCAACGGACGCGTTATCGATATCGATCGGTACGCGAAAATCCTTCGCGGACACGTTTAAAACGCTCATCTTTTTCTTCCACGGGGGAAGGGGGATTGTCGTTGAAACGGACGGCCAAAGAGGACGAGGGTGGAACCCCGGAATTAAGATCGTTCCAAGAACGCGATTACCAGTTAAACCAGATTTTACCGTCAGAGACCGCCGAGTGTAATCGATATATCCTATTGTGCGTGGTACAGGTACCACTGGCCCAGGTAGAATAACCGCGAGGGCCAGAACACGGAGAAGAGAAAGACTGGTACGGCAAGCGTTCAACCTTCCACCCACCTGTGCGCAAAGTCGCACCTGCTACCTGAGCCCGAACCTCTTCCTCCTCCTGCTTCTACTTCATCTACCCTTCCTCGACTTGAAAAGCCAGCCATCCGAAACTATATATTCTATTCTCCCGTACCTTCGAAAAATTCGAATGCGAAATGCGGGCGAAAGAGAGACTCGCCTCCTAGCTTGATTACACGTCGCATATTCGTACCGCTGCACCCACGGCGTTACTCTTCCGTACACGCGCACTCATCAACAACGATCCTCCCCGAATCGATCTGTTGCGATATCGTAATCGCGCTATCGATATTTTTCGAATACACGTTGTCGCGAATTGTCATCGGGGATAGAGATCGGCCGATTATTATTAATAATATCGAACAAGTTGAATTTTGTCGATTTCAACGAGAAGGAGAACTCGATGAACTAACGATGGCCAACCAAAGAAGAGAATTAGCCAAAGACGACGAGACGAGAGAAGAGAAATGTCATGGCGTCAACGATATCGATTTAAACGTTACTCACGCGTGGACCATCTGGCTAGCGCCATCTTCTCTCCTTTTCTTCTTATCCGCAACTCCCTCGCGCCTTTCCCCTCTTCGACGATCCTTAACCATACATTCTTCTTTTTCTTCTTCTTCTTTCCTCTCAGCTTCTCCTCTGTCTTCGATTCGATACCTCTGAAACAATGAAACAAGAGGAACGAGGATCGAACGCGCTGCCTCCCTGTATCAAACCGAACATCTTTGCTCCGATTTCGGTCGTGTTGCAGCCGTTAAACAATTGGTATTCGGGGTAGGTACGCGTGAACGACGCCGATCCTTTTTCCTCTTCTCCTCGATCCGTCGACGCCGCTTATTTATAATCATCGCGAAAGTTGGCGGCGATTCCTTCTTCGCCTTATTTCGGAGCAGTTACATCCACAAGCGTTACACTCGACTATTTCTAGCGCATCGTAAGGTCGCACCGCGAAGGCAGAAAACAACCATCGTCGCTATGGAACGGAGCGACGGAGCTACGTTCGACGACCATGAATTTCAAAGCACAAGAATAAGATATAGAGAGAGGGAGGAGAAGAGAAATCAACGAACTTTACGAATCTTTCGTTTCAACGGATTATAATTACGAAAGTAGACGGAAGCATTGCGTGAAATTAATGATTATCATCTATGCGCGCGCATAAAAGGGCTGAAAAGTGGGGAAGGATGAAAGGAAAGAAAATAGACGTCGAGAGAGAGAGAGAGAGAGAGAGAGAGAGAGGCCAAGACATCGCGGCCGTCCCGCGGCTATCCGTTCTTTCGTCCCTGACGAAACGATCGGAGATATCCAGTCTGCGGTTAGACATATGCGTTCACGCGAGTTTACACAGATGTCCAGATGTTATTTCGGTTTGTTTGAACAATTGCCGAACGAAACGACAAAAGTGCGACGACGGCGACGGCGATGGTGGTGGTGCAAGATATTCGCGGGCGTAATTTCAAGTCACGTGTTTGTCGTGCATCGAACATCTTTTCGGCTAGGTATCTCGAGTCTGCAGAAATTCCCCGATGCCGAAGATCAACATCTGTACGATATCCATCCTCGTTGAAGTTTTCAACGAACGTTGGCCGTCCTCTCTCGCATCTACGCTACATTCATCGGAATTGAAAGATATCGCCGCTCGACGATATCTACGCGAAATACGCAATCGCACGCGTTTCATTTAAACGCTCTCTGTTCGTCGCGTAGCAACGAAATGTCGCTGCGAGACTTTCCTGCTAGACTCTGTATACAGTTTACGTATATATATACATGTACGTGTATACTCGTATATGCCCCGATGGCATCGGCGAGAAAACAGATGTACTTGATACCGAAAGCAGAGAGAGGTATATCCTTATCGCGAGCCACGCTGTCACCAGGTGCGCAACACTCGTTATCATCTGACGAGGTAGCCTCGATATCTCCGATTTCGAAATAAATCGATTTCGCCCGCGATTCCACGCGCTACGATCACTTTGTCGTAATCAAGTTTCGAGGCTTATGTACGATCGGTATGTAAAAGACGATTATACGGTTATGTTCGAGGAGCTGTACAACTGTACGTTCTGCGGTAGCAGTAGTAGAGGAGGAACAGCTCTCGTACGTAAGGAAAAACGTTTCGATGCGATGCGCGGGTCGTCGCGACGTGTCACGACTGATTCCGCAAAAGGCAGAAAAACGAGGTACCGGCTGCAACGGATGGCGCCAGCATCGTGCGGACTTTTGCCCCTCCCTTCCCGATCCGATCGCTTCAATGAACGGGGACGAATCGAAATGTATAGGCTAGTAGAAGTAATAAACTTCTTCTTCGAAAAAGAATACGCGCGGCTATAAACTATTAGGTCAACGGATTGTCCGTTTGCTCTTCGACGAGAATCGGTAGAGTGGGAGGAGGCCGATGAGATGCGTCAGGCGAGGAGGAACCTTGTACAAATACGGCCGTCTCGATACAGAAATCGAAACGAAAAGGAATGGTTGAGAAGGGAAGGGAAGGGAAGGGAAGGGCAGGGCAGGGCAGGGAAAGAGGCTAACGAAAAGAGACGAACGGAATAGAAAGAAAACAGAGAAAGGAAGAGAAGAGAAGAGAAGAGAAGAGTTACGCGTATTGTAATCTTCCACCAGTCCTGTGCGCCAGATGGTATATACCAGTTGGATGATGTGTACCGAACCTGAAAACATCCCACCTTCTTCTCGTTTCAATAAGGAGAAACACGAGGCAAGACGAAAGACAACGTGAAACGAAACGAGACTACAGAATCTTCGCGTAGTCCCACCCACGTATATACATACATTTCCTTTTATATTCTCAATCGAACCGCGTCGGTATCGCCCCGCTTCCTTTATTCTGACAAGCTTCCTTTAATTATCTACTATATGTACATCTGCTACATGTAGTTAATTAAAATACTCTAGTCTGTTGAAAATTTCACGACTGCAATTGTCAAAAAAAGGTTCGCATTTGTTTTTCGTTTCAGCCGATGGTGCGATGGCTGGTTCCGAAAGGGATGCTGGTTTCTGTAGCGGTGGTGACGACGACGACATGTCTACCGATCTACACTCACCCAGCGCCTCTGAAGACAGCCTAGAGGTGCAAGTGACGCCGATATCGCTGAAAAACAAGAGAAAATTGGCCGAGCCACGGAAGATTCGGGAAATAAACTCAGCCCCGTTGAAAAAGCGACGATTCGAGAGAATCGAGGCGGAGATCGTACCTGACGAGGAGTCAACCAGAACGCTTCGATCACCGAGCCCATTCAGACCGTGGAGTTGCACCAGCAAGAATGTCGATTCGAAAATGTCTTTATCGGTGTCGATCGAAAGGAGTAATACAACTGGTCAACCGTCCGTCTTCTCTTTGTTATCCCCCACGATGCCTGTCACATCGAATCGAATTAACCACCATCACCTGCCTTGTCACCATCGAAACGACGACGAAAATGACTGCGGCGGCGGCGGCGGCGACGACGACGACGACGACGACGACGACGACGACGACTACGACGACGACGATAAGAGTAACGATGGTAACAACAACGTTCAACGAGTTGATCAGATCAACAACGTACACAAGAACGGTTCCAAAGATAAGGATGTCTGCGAAAGGACAAAGAGTGGAGATTCCGTTGAAAAACAACAGAGAGAGTCACGTAATCGGGAGAGTTTAGCTGCTCGAGTGAGACAGTTAACGCAAACACGATCTGCTCGGGCTGAGAAGCGAGAACTCTCTCGTCAAAAGTTTGACACTACGACAGTTTCAAGCTCAAGCTCAACGACGATTGTCTCGGAAGCAACGACATTGTCGACGTCCACTACATCACTACCTCCGATCACCCATTCGAGACTACAGGAAGAACCTCTGTCACTCGTTTTGAGAGGCGACGTGATCTCTAGAGTACCTTCTCACCCAGCTGTAAACGGTAGTTACTCCATTGGAGAACGCGTAAACGTTTCGTCGTCCCCCTCCTCTTCGTCATTCTCATCCTCCTCCTCCTCCTCCTCCTCCTCCTCCTCCTCCTCCTCATCGTCGTCGTCGTCGTCATCCTCTTCGTCGTGTTCGTCCTCGTCGTCGTCGTCGTCGTCGTCGTCGTCGTTATCATTACCGTTATCTCATCGTCAGCAAATCCGCCGGTCCTGTTCGAGCGGCGGTAATTCATGTTCTACGACGAGAACGACAACCACAACTATCACAATGACGACTACGACGCCGACAACCACGGTGACGAACGTCCAGACAGGTCACACGAGGCAACATCCGACTCCGGGTCAGCAGAGAAACTACAAAAATATGACACGTGAGAGGAGGATAGAAGCAAATGCCAGAGAACGAACGAGGGTACATACGATAAGTGCCGCGTTCGATACACTGAGGCGAGCCATTCCTGCGTATTCGCACAATCAAAAACTATCGAAGCTGTCTGTGTTGAGGATTGCGTGTAGTTACATCATGACCCTTGGCAAAATCGTCAATACTCCCGAAGACGAGGCAACCAACGGCGCGTCGTTAGGTGCTTGCGTAGACCTCGTGTCTAGGACTATTCAAACAGAAGGCAAACTTCGGAAGAGAAAAGAAGACTGAATAGAAATGAATCTAACCAGAAAAAGAAAAAGTGTCGTTTAACGCAGTAACGCCTAACTCGCACCGATCGTTGCGCATCCTCGAGTTACGAGTAAATAGTCCGAGTAAAGATGCGTTTCCCATCGTCCCTTTTCACCAGTTTTCGCGATCAAATGTGATACGCGCGATCACGCGTATCTATCGTATGCGTGAATGTGTGTCTGTAAATACGCTTGCCCGGGCCCGTCGAAAATACGGTGAATTAACTTGACACGTGCTACGACAGGGAAACACGATTGCATACAAACAGGATGAAATCGGAGATATCGAGAGTAGCGCAAGCAGCTTTCGATCGAATATATTGTAATTGTACTCTTCTACGTTTTAAGACTACCTCGAGCTCCGCGTACACGCTCGTGCCTAATTCTGTCAAGAGTTGAATAAATAAAACGAGATACGAATGCAAACAAGTTTTCGACGTTTTATCGATAACAAAGTTACACACCACCTCTCTTCCGCCACGCTCCCGTTCGCAATTCGATTCGGACAAAAGCAACGATATCGGTCTTCGCGTTGTTTGCTCGACAAAGCTGCTTTAACGTCGCGACGCGTGTTCCCGCCTAAAACCAGCACGACTATGCGCGAAGCGCGTGACACAAACGCGAGGAAGCCGGTTCGACACTTTGATCGGTCGTTGCAACCGGTTCTGGCCGGATTTTTCGGCAAATATAACACTTATCTGCGAGAAATCGTGTTCGCTTTATCAGACTGGCCAGCAACAAATTAGGCCGCATCGATAGACGTAGATATACGCGTTACATAGCCATTTACCCACATCGAACGTAACGATATTCATTTCGAGGAACATTTTTCCGTCGGTTCGATCCAATTGTTGTTCGATTATTTGATTCGAGAAGCAGGAGCTGTGCTGTGCAGGTAGCACCGACGTCCTCCCATAAAGACCTATCTACTGCTTAACGAGACTGGCCTTTGACCTATGTTCGTCGTATCTCACCGTCGTTGAACCTTGCTGTATTTCACAATGGCCTCGTACATATTAGCCGCATATTTCTCGAATACTAGCCGAGTTCACGTTTCGAAAGATGTGTCTCGATGAACCGCAACTGGCAAAGTGAAACACGCAGAGTGCAATAGCTGCGTATATCGGGAATAGGAAGGGGAGAAGAAAGAGCGCGCAAGGCCGAATAAAACGGAGCACGATGTAGGTACAACGACTCGTTTACTTGATGAGCGATGTACGCTTCCGACACGGGGAGAAAACGCACGCGCACACCTGCTGAGAGTGAGCAGGTGCATTCTGTTACTTTCATGAGCATCTCTTCATTTTTCGCGGTTATACGAGACGAATAATAATTGACCGCCGCCGTCACCCTTCTTCCACGTGCACGTAAGAAAAGCGAGGGTAGAGGTGAGGGACAGAACAAATGGCAAACAAATTACCTCTTCCTGCCATCGATGCATCGCGACGCGAACTCACCGACGCATCAGGAGTTGCGGCAATCGCAGGATACGAGTTCGGCGAATACGAAAAGTGCCGTGAAATTTCGGTGTAGAGTGTATACGTGTAGGGCGAGGGTGAGAATGACGGGGAGAAGCAGGAGAGAGCACGAAGGAAGATTAACGAGGCAAAATACTCTCTGGTGGGAAGTTGCCAGAGCGTTGGCGCCAGCTGACCGCCATCGCGTCGGACAACCTACGCGAATGTGTACACGCGTACACTGTCCCGCATCCCAATGGCCAAAACAGCCTCTTCCGAGATTACGTTCGCCTTCGCAATCTTCTTATTCTCTTCTACTCCTTCCTTTCTTCCTTCCTTCCTTCCTTCCTTCCTTCCTTCCCTCTCCTTCTTCCCTTGCTTACTTTTCCTGCTAGATTCCCCTTGTATCTTCGCGTTTATTCGACCAACTAGATTTACCAACCGACCGATTCGAAGCATCGCTGGCTCGTTGCCTGCTACAAATACAGCAACTATTATGCATCTCGAACGAACCGAGCCAAAGAATAAGACGAAACGGAAGCAAAATGGCTCCAAGAGAGATCCAGTTCTACTTCCGTCGAAATCATTACGATCATCGCGAACAAAGTTCGTGCGTCAAAGAACGTGCGTCCATGTCGCGTTTACAGAAATCACGTGCTGCAGCCTCGTTTTCCGATCCGATCGACCGATTCGCCTCTCGGTCCATTCGGTGTACGCGAATCCACCTACATATGTATATACCTTCGTTTATCTCTTCGTACAGGTATTTACATATGTACACGTACGCGTCGAATACGGGCGTAAACACGACACAGAAATGGTGTAAATGGCGTGTGACAGGGTATCGATATCTGCTGCGTTTAATTAACGCAGCATCAGCTGCACCGACGCGACGACCATCAGAAACCGCGAGAACGGTGAAACGGATGCTACACAGCACGGATCGGACGTTTATAGCGATCTCGTCCAATTCGGAACTCCCCCGGTTTATCCTTCTTCCGCTCTCGGCAACTGTTAATCAGCCAGTCTCGTCTCTTCTACGCTTTGCTCGTGTAACAAGTAGAGAGAAACGTCCAGGTTTAATCGAAAAGTGAGAACTAGTTAAGAAAATGATATTCCATTCTTGAAGGGGAATCGAATTCTCCCTGCTTCCCGCCCTCTCTCCTTCCGTCTCTTGGCCTCGAGCGTGTATATACGGCCTGTGTATGTGTTCTAACCAAGCATGTGCTCTTCGTATAGTCGGTACGACGAGAGTGATTTTGTATATAGGATGCGACAGTACGGCGCCAAGCTCTCGCATACAAGCCAGTTTCCTCTGCTCCTTTGCTGCGATCTGCGCAGACGATGCAACTCTGTGTACACTGTACAGGGTGTTTAAGTAAGCGATCGACCGACTAGCCAGCCAACCAGTCGTTTCGCGTCACCGGCAAAAACGGGCACGGTTACCAGAACATGCTTCTTCCGAGCCACGTGATACACGATGCGTTTTCTTTTTTTCTTTTTTTGTTCGCGTCGATCCTTCCACACTTTCCGTACTAGGCCATTTCAGACACGAGCTCAGATCGTTATCGTTATCGTTATCGTTTAACCCTCCCCCCGTTGAATCGTCTTGCAACCTTTGCTAAAGAAGAAACTTCTCTATATATGTATGTATACGTAGTGTAGTGCGATGGAACCGATACGACATTAAATTCCACCTCGCAAATAAACTGACTCATCCTACACTATCTGTCCTCTGTTTTTAAACTCAATCACGGTCACTGTCGATCTTTACCGATTTCAACCTATCTTGCTCCCACCACCTTTCTTTCTTTGAGAATCAATCAATTTTTCCACCGTCGCGTTCTTAAATCAAACTTCTTTGAATTCTAAAAATTGCGGGAATTTTACGAGACCCATTTTTCAATTGTATCAAGCTTGCTACATCTATCGACGAAAAGAAGAAGCTCTTATTGATTTATCGTCGATAACGAATTAAACCTAGTGCCCTCTTTACTTCTTGCACAAAGCGAATGCGACGTGCACCGTTATTCTTGAGGTTATTCGTGAGATAGAGGCAGAAATGTGGTACAGAATAAACCAATCACCTTACGAGACTGCGTCTCGTGTTTTGAAACACCGATTGTGAAAAAAGTAAATCAAAGATTTTGTTATGCCGTCTTCAATCTAAAGCGGTGAGTTTGGGAATTATATTCAACCATTGCAGATGGTAAAGTCGACCCACGTGTGATATCGTCTCTTATTAAATCTCCATGGAAAGATGTACATATTGGATTGCTTGATTAAAACTATCCACGATCTTTTCACATCGGTAGAACATGAGAATGTAGAATAAAGGAATACTTTATTTACAAATTCGTTGTAATATTTAGTTCTAATTCCAAACACTGCTAATGTTACGATCTTAATTTGCGTTGAATCGGTAACGTTGGGAATTGCAGACACCGACCACTTGCGTCATGCTCCATTAACGTGGGACTAAAATATACACGGGGTAATAGGTCTATTCTGTACCTCGTCTGTGGTTCTACTCTGTAATTCTCTGTATTCCTAACAGTGTCGTTGTAAAGGATCGTTAGATGTCGCTATTATCGATCTTTACAACACTTTTGATTTCTTAAATGCCAAAATATGTAGCATCTTTGGCGTGCTTTTGCGTCGATGAATAGATTCGTTCTGTTGTAGCAATTTCGCTTTCTACTTAACAAAATGGGTAAATAATTGCATCCTCGATATACGATTTGTTGCTTCTTTCTACTTACGTATAAAACGATAAACCTACCTTTCTAGGCTTGCCACGAAAATACAAGACAACGATGTCGCGAAAGAGTTTGTCGCAGTCCAGTGCCCAGACGCAGAATTACGATGCCTCTTCAGCTAGTTTTTCTCAACCTGTTCCAAGTACAAGCACGGTTGTACCTGGATCGCGTATTAATCGAAGATCACAGAAAAGTTTCGATCGCCTGGTTTCTGAAGAAGAAAATCAGCTAGTTAATAGTGTGATAAGATATTTTCTTGTAGTAGACAGGGAAAAACAAGCCATTAGCAAAGCTTCTATAATCAAGAATGTCTTTGGAAACCAAGGGAAACATTTTCACGGAGTAATGAACAAAGTGCAAAATCTTTTATCAAAGGTACCACCTTCCTGAGCAGGTTAATCAAATTCTCTTATTTAATAGACACACCTTGATAGATTTTTGGCTACCGGCTGGTGGAACTTGAAAGTTACAAGTATATACTGGTAAATGAAATTCAAAATGAATTACCCCATATTCAACCTACTACTATGGAAGCCAGCCAACAAGTACTGCTACTCGTAATACTTACTCATATCTTTATGCACGACGAGTCTTGCAGCGAAGGTAATGACCTTATACATTTAAACGTGCCCCTAAGGAACATTGCTAGTCTATATTGAAATCTTCCAAATCATTTCAGAGTTGCTATTCATCTTTCTTACAAATTTGGGTATTACCTGTACGGACAATCAGTGTCACCCTTATTTTGGCAATATCAAACATTTGATAACAGAGGTAAAAGATGGGAAAAACCATGGGGAAAAGGCAACTATAATTGAATCAAAATTCGTTCGTTTAGGTCTTCGTCGCTCAAAAGTATCTCGATAAAACCATCACGATAAAGGATAATTTGTCAAAGGCGGAGTTCAAATGGGGTCCGCGGGCCGAACATGAGTTTTCACGACGTGCGGCTCTAAAGTTCGTATCTGAGGTAATAACGTGCTTTCAAATTTATCTCTCAACGTGCGTTCAACGTACACATTGAACGATAATACGTATATCGATTATGTAACAGATATACAACGGATGTCCAATAAACAGCTGGCCGTTCCAATACAAAGCTGCAATGGCCCGAGAGTAGGCAAACAACAATTCTAAAGAGTAATGCTTTATAAATGTTGAACTACATCATCCCAAATATAGATACTATTCTTTACAATAATATGGTTATTGCCTTGAATATCGAAATCCTCTTTTAGCAAAACCGACGAGAATTTCATCGTTATCGATTACACGAAGAAGCACAATCTTCCATTCCATATCCGGAGGGATAATCGTTGTTAAAAATTTGTTCAAACGTCCCTGAAAGCAGCCACAAAACTGCAATGCGAGATTAAAGCGAATATGTGCGGTCTTCGAGTTCAGCAAAAGGATCGAAAGGAATCTGAAACGTTCGGTTGTCCCAGTTCTAACTAAACCTAATCGGATTCATATTTCCTTCTAACGTTCCTACGTTACGTAACTCGACAAGCATCGAGCGAAAAGAGTGTAGAGAAATAAAAAAGTAAGAGATCAGCGATGTTAATTCTTCGCACCACTTTTTTCCTGTCTGTCGTTATTTACCATTCATCGTCGTAAAAACAATTCAAGTCCACGAATATTCTGAATCATTTTACGCTTCTACCTTTTACGATTATCCCATGGATCGTTCGATTCTACAAATAGACCTTTTGTAGGAATACTATTCTGTCTTTTTACCGATCGTCTATGCAAAGACAAATATCGACGCGTTATCTGTGTGTCGGTATTTCTACGTCAATTTGTCGTCTCGTATCGACAATGAGAGAAAAGAAACGGAAGAAAAACAATAGGAGAGACGATGAAAGGAAAGAAACAATCGTGCGATTTCCATCGTTTGGGTGGGCCTCGCTTAATCTATTACCTGTCCCAATCTACGTTAAGAGTCCGATTACAACCTCGGTAGATACAGACGTCTATCGTTTCGCTAAATTGTTAAAAATCGAATCTGGCTGAAACCTCGTAAATGTGAATGTAACTTCTGGTTTATAATTGAACACTGGTCGGTGAAGTCGTAATAGATTTGGAAAACGTTAAAGGGTTGAATGATATCGTTAGCGGCGCGCGCGCGCGCGCGCTTGGTTTGTATTCGGAACGTATCATTTCGAACGCGAACGCGCACCTACCGCAGCTGAGGAAAGTGTCAGCTGAGCCGGGGAATCTGTGTCAGACTGGGGGCTGTAAAGTAGCGCGAGCCTTCGCCGAATACTCAGTATTCAGCCGTCCTCCTCGCTGGATAGTAAGCGGCGCGCGCGGTTTGCAGTGCCGCAGTACCGCGCGGCGCATAACCGTATTCTTAATCTAACTTTGTATTTTCATTTCACGTACCGAGCAGCTTCTTTCCTCGATCTTCTTTTCGTTGGTCATCTTTGAAATTGTGTACGGGTTCGAGCGAGATAATATGCACAATATACAATACACAAAGAAAGAAATATACATATATACGTTAAGGGAGTTGCGCGCGTGTTTCAGTACACCTGTACGCATAACGTGCGTGTTGGTGCGCAAATAAATTTCTTTTTTGAACGTAATCAAGATTCAATTAACTCGAGCAACGATAGAAAATCGTCGTAGCGAAGACAACGAAACTATCGTGGTACAACGTTTAAAAAAGTATCGATGAATTTGTAAAACCGCGAAGTAACTGTGCGCCGCGACATCGTTTACTGATATAATGGTCATGTAAGTAATCGATAAAATGTGGAGAAAACGTGGAAACAATCGTTCGCTGGTTATGCATCGTCGGAGACAACGAGATATCGTAAGAAATCGATCTTTCCTTTCGTCATGACGTTGTGTAACTTTTTCCCGCGCGATAGCTCGAAGGAAAGCTAAAGGTATGCGTTTGAAATAGTCGAGGATTTTCGAACCAGAGATTTATCGCGAATGCATATCGGTGCCCTTGTTACACATCGTCGTTGTTCGATAAAAACGAGATAAAGCAGCCGCCGTATACTAGGAATGGTTCGGGAAAAAGAAAGAAAGTGCACGATTAGAAAATTATACGATTATGGTAGCGCGTGAATAAACGCGAGAAAAAGGACAAAATGTTCAACTTGTATCAAAATTTGAACAAAAAAGACGAGGATCACAAGGAACCGGATGTGACCGGGCACGACAGATTCTGGCAGGAGCGACCGAGAACGCGTCGGAAGCGTCGTGCCGTTAATCGAAGGACTCAGAGCGCCATCGAGCTCGATTCCGAGGCTATAGTCTCCGCTCGAGGTACTCTTCGTCGTGGAAGAAGCGCGAGTATCGAAGATGAGGACAGCGACGAAGAGAAGAGTAGTTATCAGTTGACCAATAAAATCGACAATCTAGCCAAAATACTTTTCAGTCGCGTGTCTGCTGCACGAGGTTGCAAGGAATCAGACATCAGGTATGCATCCCATACTCCCGTTTTTTCTCTCTTTACTTCAGATGCGAGATCTTCTTTAAAACACACGCGTTAGATTTATTACTCGTCACATTTATCTACATAACGATCGCGGAAAGAAATATTTCCCTCGATCGATATGCTAACCGTCAAGTCGTTTCGATCACGTTATATCGTATAAACTGATTTGCCTACAATTCGCGAAGCGTGAACATTGAAGATTTTGCTTGTCAAACCGTCGTCGACTATCGATCGTTCTTGGCTATCCTCGACCCTCGATTGCCCCGTAATATTCGTCCGCTGAAACTTGGCATCCTATAAGATGCTTATGCACGAATAAAATCGAAATTCCCGCGTTAATTCACACGATTAACGATTCGATTCACGCTAGGGCGAACGAGTTTCGATTGAAATTCGACCGGTTCGTTTCATGTATACAATACACAATACACAATACACAACAGTAGCCATAGTTAAAATAGTCGCCGGGTTAGAAGTGTATTCCTTTCGATTAAAATTGTTCGTTCAACGATGGAAATAGGGACGAACAACGACTATACGGTCGATCGTCATCAAAATTACTTACAAAACACACGATCACGAGGAAAACGAATACCAATCGCACAACAACGAAGGTCTCTCTCTCTAGTATAGTATAGTATAGTGTGTAGAGAATGAAATAAACGAGTTTATTCGGAACATATCGACTTTACAATAGTCATCTTATTAGATGAAACCCTTGTATTCGTAGAGAGAGATGGCTAGTCACCGCTACTAATGCTAATGCTAACGCAACTGATCCACTTTGCGATCGTTGGTGTGCGAATTTGATCCGTTATTGGTATCGCTCGAGGAATCGTTCGTCGCAGCGGAATATAATTTGTAAACGCAATTATTATTTTCCAGAAAGCTCGATAGACGACACCTCGGTTGATGGGTAATGATATGAATATGTTTCTTTGTTCTGTTCAATTCGTTTAGTTGTTGCTTCTATCGTTTATTATAAACGTACAGGCGTTAAAATGTCAAGAGAAACATTCGATAGATTAAGAAAAGAGTAACCGATCGTTTAGAGTTAAGAGATCGAGTAATTTGTCGTATGCCCGAAAATAGGAATGGAAGGCACAACTACACAGCACTGGGTCACGGAGCATCCGTTTGCGAGGACGTTGGCGAGTGCATGGAAATGGAAAAAAGGTCCAGGGATCGTGCCTTATCTATCTGTCAGGTCTATATTCGTAGAACACCGCGCTATACTCTCGTCAAGCAGCTGAATAATCTCGGTAAACTTGACACGCTACCGTGTGTTCGACGCACCTCTCTTATCATCCGTTTCATCAATATCTCCTCTCTTTTGAAACGAAACTTCCACACCCCCCAATCGTGCTGACAATCACAAAAAAGATCTCTGCTCTTTTGTTCTGTTCTAGGCTCTAGAATGGACAAACACTGGTTCACAGTGAGGGACACTTGTTTAAAAACCGATCGACTGATCACGTTAGCTCCGTTGAGTAGAAACTGCTCGTTAAGCGTTTCTCCGTTAACGAAGAACGTTTTAAACGACTTGTTCTTAGCTTTACAACATCCATACGTATGTCCTATATTTGATATCGATTTTCTCGTATACGAGAATCAACAGTACGTAATTGTGGTCCAACCGATCAGTCAAGGCAGCTTGAAAGATTTGATTTATGGGGTAAGGATATACCGAATACCGGTAAATCGAGCAATTGACAACAATATATTACTCGAATATAGAATTGT
Organism: Anthophora plumipes; assembly: GCA_951804975.1. Taxonomy (NCBI): domain Eukaryota; kingdom Metazoa; phylum Arthropoda; class Insecta; order Hymenoptera; family Apidae; genus Anthophora; species Anthophora plumipes. The sequence continues at coordinate 26,220,566 of OX638114.1, forward strand.
TCAAGTTGAAATTAAACGACATTTTCGCCAGATCGAAAGAACAGGTTGGAACGAAGATTGGAGTCAAAAATACGTTTCCCGCGGTAAAGGACTTCCCTTGCCCCAGGTTCAACAAATGGGACGTCAAGTACTGGAAGCGTTGATTTTTTTGAAGGAAAGAGGATTTCCAACCGTGACCCATTTACATTCGGGAAACGTGCTCATTCAAAATGGTGTCGCGCGGCTCGCCGGCCTCGAAAACACACTTCTCGGTTTCACCAGCCGAATACATCCTTTGATCGCTTCTCGAATGTCTCAAACTATCTCGATCGACATAATATGTTTCGGTAAGATCGATCCCCGAGTTATACCATCTCGTCAAACTGTGACATGATCTTTTTATCCTTCCAGGTCATATGCTGTTTGAAATGTGTGCCGGTTACGAATTACCATCGTTTAAACCAAATTCCGTGCATCTGTCAGATCTTGAAATCTATCCACAAGTACAAATCGCTCTCTCTTTCTCTCTTTCTACATATACACGCACGCACGCACACTTTTATTCATAAGTATTGCTCCATTTCATTTTTCATGGGTTCTCAAAAGTTTGTCTACCAATACTTACATATATAACTATCCCATTTCACCGATAGCGAGCTTCGATGATATATACCACTTTGTCCAATTGTTGTTCAATCTTATCGAAGGAACCCATGAAAATAAGCGGACTTTCTACTTCGATGAAACTAACCGAAACGTTAACTTGTGCAGGTTGCTGAATTATTGAAATTTATATTTGCCGAATCGTCTAACCGTCATAAGGTTATTGAAGAGCTTCTTGTTCACGATTTATTTAGAAACATTGATCTTCGTGAAATGCGATGTGCTCCAGTCACGGTACGTATATACGTTTACAATTTCTATATATCGATCTACGTTCACCGTTCTTCCTCGTAGATATTTCGTCCAACGTTAACACCGCCCATAATGAATTTACTCGACGGCATTAAACGACAGAACGCCAACAAAAGGTAATGTAACATGGAAAAATTCAACGAATTGTTTCTCTTTCTATTTATATTTTGCTAAAGATTCATTTTGCATGCACAAACAGGCAGAGGTCACGCTCTATAAGCGATGTCTATTTGACACGCAGATTTTGGTAATACAAAGGCTCCAATTAACCGACGTGTATCTGAAAAAGTATCTATCGCGAAAATCTAAACGTCTCTTTTCCAATTTGCAGAACCACAGGTTTGGATCCCGTTGATATCGATACACCATTGCACGGGCCGGATACCGTTTGCAAGAATTCTTTACTCGACGAAATATACAACGAGCTTTCAAATACGACTGTATAACTATGGGAACAAAATCTATTTGGTCACAATTTTATCTTCGAAATATTCGTATGTTTCTCTACCGAGTGCCAAAAAATTACTTCAATCTCTATTCTTAATAGTTATGCAACTATGATAAATTTAATAATAATAGTAACAACAACAATAATAATAATAAATGAAAAGACGTAAAGAGAGAGAGAGAGAGAGAGAGAGAGAAGAAAAGGGATGGCAATAAAAAAGAAATGAAAATAGAAAGGAAAAGAGAAAAAGACAAATTATACAAGTGCAATTTATTTTATCACTATTTAAAATATCAAAAGACACCCAAGACACCTGCACCTGCAAAAAAAGTAGGGAAATGATAAAATGTCGTTTGATAAAACCTGGTAATTTATCCTCTTCTGTCGAGTTTTTCCTATACTTTTTTGCGATACTTTCACTTTATTTCGACACTTTGACAACATTCAAATGAAATAACGAGATTAATTAGCGGAACGAGATAAAAAGAAATTACACCGATGTATTGTCGTGATATCACCGAATATACATGCATTTTCTCATTCATCTCATTATGCGTACACATATACAGAATGTAGGAAAATATTTTACCATCGTGTTTAATTTTTAACCGATACGGATAAATAACATTTTACTATAACAGAAGATAACTAAAAGACTAACTAACTAGATAACTAGATTCAGAGAATATAAACCCACGTTTTTATTATTAATCACTCCCTGAATGCGATTTTCCTCTTTTGAAACGAACTAATTGGCAAATTTCAATTCGATATTGATTATTCTTTGTCGGAAATAATCTTACACTCGTTCTACTCCATAGGATATAAAACTTTATGTATAAACGTAAGAAATTGCAATGCATCACAGAATCCGTGGAGAAAAATTGATTTTTGTATAATTTTATACGTAACATGTATCATAATATTATGATCGATGAAATACAAGCATCAATTATTTCTAAGAAACATCGAAAGTACATGTACGACGCTTGTTTAATTAATTGTGGAAATGTATGTGTATATAAGCGGACTTAAGATTGGTAGTAAAAATAGGTATTATTGCTTCTCGATGATCTTTTTCGTTCGAACGTACAAATTCACTTTAGTGTCTTCTCTCCTTAATCTAATTGGGATCATTGGTTTCGCGCGTCCACGCGCATATGTACATACATACGCGGGCGCGCATGTGTCATTAGAAAATTTCAGTATCAAATAATTTAATCGATTACTTTCCTTACACTTTATGACGCACCAGCTTCTAATTCACTCGCAGGTGTGTCCGGTTCTTCGTCGTTGTAAATATTTTCTGCCATTTGCCACACTTGCATTATATTATCTTCCGACACCGAACATATCACCCATGGTTCATTCGGGTTCCACGAAAAATCACTAATCTTCGCGGTATGGCCACCGTGAATAAACTACGAATAGAATTCATGTAGATGAAATATCCTTCCCCCAAGAATTTAAGCGTAATTCAATTGTATGTATGTTATACGTACCAGTAACTCGGGTGGTCCATCTTCGGCATCTTCGCTAGATTGTTCCTCGCCAATTTTACTGAGATCCCACACGTGGAGACGCCTATCTGTACCACTGCTAGCTAATATCGTCTCGTTATGCGGTGACCACTGAACTTGGAAGATCTCGTCTTTATGAGACTCGAAAGAATGTAATTTTAATTTAAGATTCCTCAAGTCCCAAAGTGCTACCGTTTTATCAGCGCTACCAGTCGCAAGAATAAACTCCGAATACGGATTAAAACTCAAACAATTCACCTCGGCGGTATGAGCATCGACCGTATGACTTGGTTTGCTAGTATTATTACACCTGAAAATTACAACGATATAACTGCTCGTTAAAACCTGTTCTCGATAATCGATAAAAGTTAAACCTGCTTTCAATTACGTTTCCCTATTGTTTATATTACAAACACCTATAAATATGTAACTACCTTGTGTCCCAAATCATCAACTTCTGATCATCCGCGACCGATCCGAATAAAGATTCGTGCAAAAGATGCCAAGCTACATCTTCAACAACAGCAGTGTGTCCGGTGAAGATTGTTTTCGCATCTATAACGCGATTTTCTTTAGGTGGAGCGTTAATGTCCCATAAACAGATCGTGTGATCATCAGATGCACTGAGCAAGTATCCATTTAAATTTGGATTCCACGAAAGACCGTAACCTTCCTTTTGATGTCCCCTTAATCTAGTCAAAAATAGGAAAACATTACAAAACCATTATTATTGTCTTTTAATTATAAATTAAGTTCACACAATTACCAACCTTAGATCAGGTTGACATTCCCCATTAGGATCTGGTTTACTCGGATGCTTTGTGTAATCAAACACTAAGACATCACTGGATGGTGTTTTAGTTGCAATTACACATGGATTTTGTGGCATATACCGTGCCCTATTTACCTCCCCCTCATGATTTATCTTTATTTCAATTTCTATCTTTCCACTAACAGAACCGAATCCTCCAAATTCACCTTTCTCATTATCATAGTGAGAGGCATCAAACTGAGCATCTTCGTTAGGCAACTGAACACTGGCGATAAGTAAATGATTCTGTTCGTCTGAAGTATGAGTACCCAAAATAAGACGGTGTACAGAATAATCTTTCCCTTCTGGTCTAGTAACATCTGGTAGCCATTGAGCAGTTAAAGATGGCCATTCCAAAGCATGTGTCATCACAAGATCATATAAAAAAGGAGTATTTTTTTTCCATATTTTGTACTCTTCGTTGATAACTCTTTCCTCTACAGCATCGTCAAAAGTTTCTGCAATGAAACAACTTGTACGATAAGCTAACTAAAATAGTTGAAAGTGAAAAACAGGTGATAGCTATACCATAATATTACAAAAGGAATAAGGGAACAAAGTGGAGAACATAATTCATATACAAAGGATGTTAGGTTCAAATGCCTTTGATATATACCTTGACATTCAAATATTCTAAATACTGTAAATCGATTGATGTGTGTGTGTGTGTGTGTGTGTGTGTGTGTGTGTGTGTGTGTGTGTGTGTGTGTACGCGCGCAAGAGAGAGAGAGAGAGAGAGCGCGCGCACGCAAATGTTTTTAGACAAAATATGTATTTCATGAAGTAAACATTCAATAATTCAACATTTCTCAAGTAATGAAAATCTTATCTCCTTTAGGATGATATATAACCTAATATCAAAGTACAACAATATTATGTACTTCTTTTGTTTACGATATAGAAGTATTTGTGGTTTTTAGAACATCAACAACTAGGTATTAACAATAAATGAAACGACTTTCAAGGATGAACTTGGCTTTCGATGGAAAAACTGTCTTATAAAAATGTCCAGCAAAAGACAAGGTTGTTTATCATAATACAGAAAGCGTCCTTTGAACAAACAACCGGTCATCTTAATTGTATAAATAATTGGAAAAAAGAAGAGAATTATAAAAATATTGTGTTATTCTTACCGCCGTCTTTATCTCCCATTGTTAAATTTTGTTAAATTTCTAATATAATACGTAAAACACTACTAAGAAAGTTTCACCCGCCAAAAGCTGCGAAGCCCAGCCGGATTTCATTAAAAATGCAACCGTACTTGCCAGAATGCCTTAAATCTATACCGCGTTTTCATTGAGCGACTACTAATCGTGAATCTTACACGATACGTAGCTTAATTTCCGTTTGAATTATACACGCATTTTATTTTATGAGCCTGTATACTAACCAAAATTATATAAAACATTTTAATCATTTAACAAACCTTTTTTACGATCAACAAGATAATATTTATATATGACAGATGAAATCGAATAAAACAATTGAATTGTACATTTATACTTTTCGATCACAGTTTATCGCCGATTGTCAATTCGAGAAGCATAACATGTGGAATTTTCGAAGTTAATTGTTACACTATATAGATAGAAATACAATGACTCTCAGTTTGTAGAATTGGTATACACAAAAGCCGTGTATTTGGATATTTTGTTTATTAAAGGTGTTTAACAATTTGGTCAATAAAGTTTGCAGGATAAAGCTATTTAATAGCATTTGTTTAACATTTGCCGTTCACCGATGCAGTCCACGTATCGTTAGTAATATAAAAATGAGTTTAGCAAATACATCGTAACAATCTGTGGATTTTAAAGTTCATTTTTACCTTTTTTTTCAACCTATATATAATTTATATTGTTTACAAGATAAACTACATCTAATGGATTAGAAGGTGGCGTAAATTTGTCCCTTTTGTCGTCTAAATAGTCAAAGCACAGCAAAAAGAATGGAAGATATCAGTGCTAAAAGAAATGCCAGGAGAAGACGAATATTGGAAAATTCGGAGAAACGTTTATTGAAGATCACTGGTAAAAATGGCAGTAATGAATCAGAAGGTAAACGTGATTTATTCGTTTCAGTTCTCTCGTGGAAAATAATTTTTAAACGTGTACATTATATTTGTTTAATTAATACTGTTTGTTTTCTGACAACACTGAAATATTTTATTCATTCTTTTTCAGCTCCTCCTTCACATTTAGATTTATCTAGTCAACCGTTCATTGCTACAGATGTACAACAAAAGGAACCTTTGCATCAGAATGTAAATGGTAAAATACCAGGTAGTAATACGTTGTATAATGCTAAAAATATATTTGATATAATTTCTTTTTACGCAATACGAATAAACTCGGTAATTTAAACGTTAAATTTGAAGGTACTGATGGCATTTCTAATTGGACAAAACATTCACCACATATATTACTAACGAATCGTGTAAATTATATAATATTGGCTATTATTGTCAATATCCTACTCATGTTACAGTTGGATCATTTATTTGGAAAGGTAACTACACGTTTGTACAAGAAAATAAAGTTACCAAAATTTTGTAAAATATTTTATCTTTTCAATCTAAGTAATACTATAGCATATTCTGTTGTTTATATGTAACACTTGATTAAACATTACAGACAATCACAATACCATATTTTCCAATAATGTTGGGACGCCTATATAATTATAAAAATACACGAGAAATGCAAGAGAATAATTTACTATATGCTGCTTTGATCTTATGCAATATTAAACCCCGATTAATTTGTCAATTCAAAAAATTAGTAACAATAATTCATATGATACTTGGAGATTTAGCTTTGTACATTTTCAGTTTCACCCTAATACATTATGGTCTCTTTCATTGTTTGCACAATATGGATATTCAAAAAACTTCAAACGTATAAATCATGTATGAAATACAATTTGACAAGTCATTCATCCAAAGTGCTCCATTTAAATTTTTATAAAGGATACAAATATATGTCATATATTGAAATAAACGTTCTTAATGAATAATTATGACTGTACCAAATCAGTAGAATACACATTATTTTTCCATGATTCGACATATTCGATATATTCTATTTTCTAGATATTAATCTTTTGTAATAATCAGTTTTTTCTTTAATATTGGCTATTGATCTTACATATATCTTGATCATTTCCAAATTGTTTACTTATTACCTACAATCACTGCAGTCCACACAATACCGTTAAGTATCCCTAAAATTTAAATGTAACTAGATGAGATTACTAATTGGTCTGATATATTTTCACAAGGACTGGGTGCTTCTAACATTAACTTACAAAATGTTTAGAATTCTTGAGAAACATTTAATATTATTATTAATTTATTAAAGGGCAAGAACAATAAAATTCCAATTTTTATTCTTGTTGTTCACTTTTGGGATGTTCGTATTTCTTTACAGTTTTAAATCTTACAATGTCAGAATGACCTAAGTGAATCATTCTTGTCTCCCACTCCTCTAAATCTTTAGTATATTGTTCCATTAGTTTTGCAGCCTGTTTACGATATACTTCTTTTTCTGCATCTGACAATGTATTCCATGTTTCGGTTATCGATGTCATCCAGCTCTAAAGTAAAGAAAATAAATATTAACCTCTTTTGTTTTTTCTATTGTTCGTGAATCGATAAATTAATTTACAGTACCTTGAAAGGTATACTTAGGTCTCTTTCATTTTTTTTCAATGATAAGTACAACAGAAACGCGCCTGACGGTTTCTTTGGTTTACCAAATGTCCTACATTTCTGTAATTAATCTGACATTAGGCAAATTGGCAAAAAACAAAATATCAATTCATAATTTCATATGTTAATACAATTACCTGTTTATTAGTAGCATGCTTATTACTCTGCTTATATTCATTTAATTTTTCTTCCCACAATTGCTTTTGTTCACTGGTAATAGAATCATTATATTGTTTTAATTGTTGCATATACATCTCATAATTCTTAGAATACTGCATCTGATAGCTTTGTTTCTCAATGGGATCCAATTCTGCCCATTCCTTAGATGCTCTCTTTATTATATCAGTGTATTTTATATGTGGATTTTCTTCGATAAACTTAGACTTAACAGATCTTATATATAGAAGGAAAGAAGCTTCTGGTTTTTTTGGTTTTGGTGGAAAAACAGTCTTCTTTATAGATTTTAATGCACTTTTCGACACGTTCTGATGGAAGTTTAACGAGCAACTTCTAAAAAGCAACGAGGAATTCATTTATTCGTATTAATAGATAGCAATAGAAAGAAGAATTGTTAAATTGTTAAAATTAAAGAATAAATTGTCTTAACACGTAGCGCTATACTAAATTAATGCTAAGTAAACAAAATGATCAAAGAAAAAGTTATATACACGTGGTATGGCCGCTGTAATTTTGTTCCTACTTTACGTTGAAATTCTCAATAAAATTACTGTCTACTATAATACTTAACTGAAGATTGCTTTACCTCGTATACAACATATTTTCCGAATACAGAAAGAATATAAATCGTCCAAAACCTGTCATTTCATATATAATAATCCTTATATTTTAACAATTACTATTTGCCCTACTACAATGAAAGAATTTGTAAAAGATAATTTATACAATTAAACTTTCACCATAACAGACATGATTCTCATTGGTTTGCAACAATGCCCTTTTAATCGAACTTGGCTGAATTACAATGTTTAATTCCTTTTAATTATGGCATATAAAATGTACATGAAAAACACGTTAAAACTTTAACACATGAATAGCTTGTACAGTTACGTTTATTACGTCCAACAGCCATAAGATTCAGCCCTGTGATTCTCGTGTAAATCCACCCTCTCATTCATCCTATTTCATAGGAGGGGCTGGTTGGCTCTCGTCTAGTTACATTTCGTTTTTTCCCATAACGAGAAGGTTATGTGGATTAAACAATGTAAATTTCTTTCTACAAACTATATTCCTCAACTTAAAAATAAAGGATTCAATTGCACAATGAATATTTCGATATTCACTCGTGTCAAAGGAATGAAATGTTTCTACCTTTGTATGTATACAAACCGCTGTACTAGTAATAGTTGAGTGAAAAAATGTTGTCACTCTGCGATACAAAAATTTTGATTTATTTCCGACTTTCCGTTTACGATGAAAGTTTATAAAATGAATAGACTACAGACTTTGTTTTTATTACGTATAATGATTCTGTAGTCGAACTTTGCTAAATACTTGGAATTAACATAAATGCGCAGCAGCGGTGGTTTTATGTAAAATGATGTACGATGTTTACGATGATGAATAGATTATAATGCCGTTCCACATAGAATCACCATCGAATTAGGTGGTGCGCATTTATTTTAGGTGTAGGGTTTCAACAAGGGTCAAACGAGACTCTGTATAAATATATTATAATATAAGATTGCAGCATATTCTAGTTGAGTTTCTTTTAGTTGTAGTCTAGTAGAGTTGTAATTTCTTTTGATAATTATTCCTTACAACTTTTTGTATTCATTTACTTATTTCACACGGTATTTACAATCTTCGTTGAACATAAAATGTCTTTGTAAATGTAATTTAATACCTGATCGAAACCTAGAGTTTTAGAGACGTCTTATATTGTTCAGCATGATCGACATGTTGGGAATACCCTTTAAATAAAATTAAAAAAACAAAGAAAAGAAAAACAAAAGAAGTAAGTTGTATAACGAAGTTAACTTGTAGAGAAACTGCTGATTAAATATTAAAAATTATTTTGCAGTTATTTGTAATTTAAAATAATGGACACAATCACGGTAAAGTATTTTATATGTTATAAAATATTAAATGTTCACTTCCTAATTATCTAATCATGATTTTATTTAAAATTATTAAATTTAAAAAAAAAAAAGTTTTCTCAAAATATATCGTTATACATGTACATATGTGTACGCACTACTGATTATTTGTATAGTTACAAGTATAAATTATAATAAATATGCATACAGGCACGCACGATTTATGCCTATACCTTATCGGTGATACGATAATGGAAATTTATTAACATTGCCTGTGTTTTCAGGATTGGTACAATAAGTTAGACGACGTACTTGCGTGCCCTGTATGTTTGGAAGTTCCTGGATCGAAAATTTTACAGTGTAAATCTGGACATCATATATGCCATTTCTGTCATAAAAAGCTGGTAGCTTGTCCATTATGCAAGGCAGAAATTGTTGAAGTTAGACTTTTCGTTTTAGAGAATACAATTCAGCACCTTAAGGATATGAAGGTTTAATGATACAAACTCTTTGTTTTTTAAATGACCGCAAATTTAAGTGCATGTATTTATGGGGGTTGTTACCTGTTGTATTATTTTTAAAGCTTATCGTAATTTAATATTATTTGTTGTGCAAAAAAAATAGATTTATCTTCCACCAATAAAGTAACTTAAAATTTGTTTACGATATTGTTTACATGTTCAAAGGTAATACTACTTGAAACATGCGCATAATACTTGTACCTTCATACATGTTTATCAGATTTTGTCTTAAAACAAAATTATACAATTAAACTGAAATTTAAACAATTAAACTATTCTGATGTATCAAGTTCAAAGATCATTTTCAACTATATTTTTTATATCTAATAGATATCTCTAGAAGATTTAGTAAGAGACATGGAAGTAAAGATTTGCACGTATAGAAAAATAAGTGAAAAAAAGTCTGAAGATGTTTTTACTCAAACGAATTTTACATTACCTGAAATAAGTTCTTACACACAAACAGATGAAAGCTCCTATACAAGCTTGGTAAAACTGCAGAAAAACAAAAAGACTGTAGATTCTGTTATTTCATACTCATGCCTGATTGATTCGTGCACATCTCAATTTTCCCATGTACAATTGATGGTGCATTTAAAAAAATATCACGCAAATATCTTTTATGAGGTATTAAAATTATCATATATCCAGTTCATATTACAGCTATTTAATTTGGTATTTACTTCTAAACTAATTGATTATAGATTGAACCGACCAGTGGAATGTTTTCTACGAAATTTATTGTAGATACCACGTTATTGCCAAGAACTTATAACTTCGCATTTTTTATGAAACGTACAGGTCTGTTTTTCTATAATGCTGTAATATATAGTAACGGAAAGCTGATAGCAAATGTACAATATATACATGATGTGAAAAAAATTTTGTTTGACTATGAACTTGTATTTAAAGGAGAAAATGACCACTTACGACGTTATGCAATGGTAGTATTATTGCTATCGTTAAACTTGATGCAAATGTTAAAATCGAATGAATTTATTAAAATCAGTTAATATTTAATGATCATTTTATCTTTAAAACAGGTAACGCCGTGTCAACTAAGCAAAGAAGCACTTTCTCTATACAGTCTGCACGTGCATGAAACAGAAATGTCCGAAATTATATCAAATAATTTATTATTTGAATGTATATTAACGATAAAACCGCGTACTAAATATAGCAATTGGCGTAGTAAAATTAAAGAAACGTAAAATTTAGGAATTGGAAATCTTTTAAATATGTTAAAATTGAAGAAATTTGTATTAATAAGTGGCGTTATTTTGTTTGGAACTGTTACACAAATACACGTTAACAACAAGTAACACGTAAATTTGGCTCATTATCATTTATCCGATAAAAGTAATTTGTATAAAATCGATTAAATAATTAACTGCTGTATACTTTTCATTGAACTTTAATACATGTATTTGAAAATAATCAAACGTAATTTTTAATTTCAGTCATCGATCGAACAAAATTATTTTTTATGTTTGTTTACATAGACTTCTTATCTTTACAATGTTATAAATGCTGATCTCTCTACTATTCGTTTTATATAAATTCAACATAGAGATTTACTGATGTGACGCGATTTGCAAAATTATTTTGGATCAGTTTCTCTGTTAGAAAACGTAAGTAAATATGTATCGTTCGTACATTATATATTCATGTCTTCCCCCCCCCCCCCTCTTTCTCCTCTTCTTGTTTGGTGAAATTGTTACTTATAAAGAAAAAAAAAAAAAAAATGTACATAATTGTTAGAGAATAAACTGAAAGACTACATCGTTCTCGTAAAATGTGTATCATTAAATTCATACAGATTACACATTACCGACGTTAATGGCGTAATTCATGTACGATATTTTTATACTACTTGGTTTTACCGATGACAAATCTTTCTGTCACCGAGTAAATCGTTCTTTTCAAGCAATCCAAACCTGTAAACGCTTGGATAGATTTGAGAGAATCGTTTTTGAAAACCTCCGTTGCGCAATATTTTCTATTAGAATAACTTCGTTTTCTATCATGCGCATAACAATTAATGTAAGTAATTAACATCTATGTGTGTTTTTATATAGCGTATTTCATAACGCCTTGGACGTATGTATTGTTCGTTTTACGTAACGAACATCTAAACGCCTACGAAATCTCTCACTAGCTGTTGCTTTTATAACAAATTTAACGTTTTCGTCGAACGATCGGTAGAATTTATTGTAGTACGTTTTACTAGATCCCGTTAGTTAGTGTTGAATCCACAAGTTGGATACATCTGTTTTCAATACATTTCGATATAATCTATATTGTTTTCCTTCAGGTACCTCCTTCGCGTAATGATTTTTGCTGTTCCAAAAGCCGTTCCAAGGGAGATGGTCCAGGTCCAAACCATAAAGATTGTTGACTAAGCTGAGTCTTTGTTTGATCCTGATTTGACACCGTACTATTTTGCGAACTAGATCCCCATGTATTGTTACTGCTAAATAAGGAATAAGTGTTTCCCGTGTTGATAGACTGATTCGATTTTACGTCTACCTGCAAGCAATCGAAAATTTATTACAATAGTGTATGTGTGTGTGCGTGCGTTGCGTGTAGTTTATACTAGTATCGTTACACGATGTCACGCGTATATATAGGATTAATTTCTATTTTATAGAAGAACCGAGGCAATACATACTTCTAGTGGTCGAGAATTTTCGAAATTACTTCCACTGTCAAAATGTTTAATATGTTGAGAATCTGATGGATAGTTACTAGAAGTTCTCAATGGAACATGTGGGATCATACTTCCAGGGTTCGAAGTATCTTCCCAGTTGTGATAGTTTTCCATGACAGATACATCTTCTCCGTGCAATCGCACGCTTCCGCTGGTCGAACCCCAGCAAGGTATGGAAAGCTGCGAGTGCTGACTATCTTTCCACAAATTGAAATTCGTCGTTTCGTAATTTTGGAAAAGAGGATAATTATTCGCTGGTTGGGTTTGATTTTTCGATATGCCCACATGATTGGGTAACGAAAATTCTAATACGTCCGAATTTTTATTATACATCGACGACGATAGTTGTTTCTGCGGTATTTGACCAAAAGCATTTTGATTAAAGTCACTTTGGTTAAAGTTGAACTGAAAATTCGACGTAGTTGTCGGGTTCAACGAATTACCCGGCACATTCGACACATTCGGCTGCATCATGGATGCAGCTTGGTGAAGTTTCTTCTGATATGTATTGAAGGTCGACAAAGTAGAAACGTTCACCATAGTGGAACTAGTTAAGGTAACCTGATTCTGTAATGATATAGCGTTTGGTCTAAGGCCAGGTTTCGCGAGATTTTGCTGCTGCACACCAACCAAGTTATGGTTCTGTTGAATGTTCAAATTATGATTTTGTTGCAAAGCAATATTCCCAGTCTGTTGGGTACCAGCAATATTCTGCGAAGTATTTGGCACAATGTTCTGTTGGGTTGACGGCGAGATACCAAGGTTTTGATGTAACAACGAATTTTGAGGCGTATTATGAGTCGCTGTTCTCTGGTGCAGAGATCTATTTTGACTTGATGCATGCTGCAAATTTATATTCTGCGTTTGTATCGATTGTTGCGTGGAACTGGTAAAGTGACCTTGGATCGGATAACTCGATATATTTCCAACATGATTCGTCATGTAATTTTTCGTAAATTGCGGGTTTTGTACGTTGAACGTTGGATTTTGATAACAGATATTTCCTACGCATTGAGATATTCCAGATATCGGTGTTAGAATTCCAGATGTTTGTTGCTCTTTCGTAGGTAGGTGGTTAATTTGAGAAGGCTGTGACACGGGATGTTGTAATTTTGCGGTTTTCATTTGATTTTGAACAGAGATGATTTGACTTTGTACAGCAGTCGTGGCGAAAGGCATCAACGGTAATCGATTCTGAACGGTAATCGGTGTATTCGTGGACGCGTTAGGAACATTATTTAGCTTCGATATATCTCCAACAATCGATGCACCGCCAGTTTTGTTCCCGCTATTTGGTTGTACACTTTTCGTCGGAGACATCGATGAGTTTACTCTACTCTTTTTCTCATTCTCTTCTTCTACGTTTAACGGAGATAGATTCTTAAACGTAACTTGCTTTTGTTCTGTTTCGGCGCGTCGCATTATCGTTTGCATCGCTATATTTTGCCTCGGTTTTCTGGCCGTGGGTAACAACGTGTTACTTTCGAAACTATTGCATTCCGCTATAGCGGTAGTAGCAGCGACTACTATTGCATCTTTACTTCGTTCCAACGAACCTTGGGGTTTCAAAATGCCTATCCTTTTGTCCAGAGCGTGTTCCAATATATCGATATCGGTGGAACCTTTACTACTGGCAGACTCCGAAAGAACCGGACTGGTCGATATAGCAGACTGTCTGCCTCTGTTTAAACTGAGCTCCTCCAACTCTTTCATCAATTCGTTACTCAGCCCGTTTCCTTCGCTTATAGAACTGAATCTGTTATCACCCTTTTCCTCTCCCAATGTAATAGCAATCAATGCTGTACCATTGATTCTGTATTGCGCTAAACAATGACCTAAACGAAGAATACGAACTGCGCGTAACTTATTCGAAGCTTCGATATTATCTTCTAAATCGGTACTCGTAAATTTTAAACACTCGAAGCTTTTTTCCAAAGGTAAAAATCCTTGTAGATCACGATCCTCTGGCAGTGGTACTTTAACGTATTGATCATATGCGAAATCGGTCACACAATTCTGCAAAGCGTTCAACAATACGCACAGGCTGGGCCAAATCTGAAGTCTCGACGTAAAGGCTACTTCCTCCAAAACTGTGGGTTTTGTGTGAATCCAATCAAGGCACAGTTTTATAGAAGGCAAAGCAAAATATTCGATGATAGAATTTTTGATCGTATAGACAGGTAATAACAAAGCAGCCAGGCTTCCAGCTATAAGGTCTAAAATGCAATCGCGAGCAATTTTCTCATCTGGTGTTAATTGTTCATTTTTTAATGCCTCAGTGCTATTCATGATAACACTGGTCGTATGTTCCAATGCATACAAATTAATTACAAACATTTGAACAAGCATCCAAGAACTGAAACTTTCTGTTGCAACTAAAGCTGTTAATGTTTCAGTTAATAACTTGGCATACGTAGAAGCGATCTTTAAATCTCCAAGATTGTGTATAACGCCGTGAAGCTTTAAAAAAACTGCTATATACTCTTGGGAAGTTAATTTCGTCTTTCCCTCTATATTTAACGATGTGTCGTTTAAAGCGGAAGATAACGTCTTTGCCAAATTGGTCGTGGCAACAGGAAACGGATGTTTTACAGCAACAGACCGTGTGTAGTGAAATACAGTTGCCAATTTGTTACCACGGGACGCTTCAAGAAGGGCTAACTGATTGTACGGTTGTCCACTGGATGGTGATAACGATACCGCATGCCTATAGAACAATTCCGCTTGCTTACTCTCATTTCTGTACCGAGCGATATCTCCCAAGTGCACAAGGCAATATTGGCAGGCGTAAAAACATGAAGATTTGTGAGGCACTGATAACTTTTCGATAGCCTTCCAAGGCGATGTACACCCGTAAATGTAACCCTTCCTGGAAATACAGCTAGTATAAAATTTGTTCTAACTTAAAAATGTTGGAACTTATAACGGGAATGGCAGAAGGTCGCGTATATTGTATATAATTACCTTCTGAATGGTAAATCCAGGTCAAACGCGGTACAAATTTCCTGCAATAATGTTAAATAGAAACCACTTGCTGCCTCTAAACACCAACTAAGTAAAGCCTGGGATTCTCCACGTTTAGGATTCTTCCTATCCTTTGCCTGAGACTGCAAAGTTGCTATATAGTTTTTAAATCCAAGGTTCCAAAGTTCTTGTTCAACTTTCCTATCCAAAGCATATTCCAAGTCCAATATAAGGACCTGCTGATATATCTTTTGCAGCTGCTGCTGACACACCCATGCATCACTGTCGTTTAAAAGATCTCTGCAACGTTGTACCTTATCCTTTAATGGCTCTGCTTTCCTGATAAAAATAACAATCAGACGTTATTGTTAACAAACATTTTATAAATATTCTATTTAGATATTAAAACCTAATATTCTTTATTTTTAACTTACTTCAAAGCTTGTACAGCTGCGTTTAGGCCCATATTCTTTGTACCTCGAATAACAGACACAAGATGTTTGCCTATGTAAACAAACAGTTAAGTATACATGTACATTTCTATATACTGATATACCATTTGATATGTGAAAAATCTCAATCTTAATAACATATGAGAAAACATACGCGTATATTCATTTTGAAAAACACATTACATATTCAATATTTAGCTTACTAATGCACAAAACTGACAACATAATGTCTCTTGTTTAATAAGTTCTCTCTATTTTCTCGCATTCTATTAATCTTTTATTATTTATTACAAAATCTGATGGGCAAAAAGGAATTTCAGCAGCATCTTTTGTATCAATTAAATATACAACCGTGTCGATGAATTCGAACGGTTGCGCATAATTTTTCAAATTGTAACTTTCGTTTCAACTTACACGGGAAAAATTGCAAAAAAAAAAAGAGAGAGAGAGAAAATATGTATATAATATGTGTATATATGAAATATATATGCATTTATATATGTATATACGTATATGTATATATATCAAAAGCAATATATAAAAGCACACAGTTTCCACAAAATAAAACATTAAAAAACCTAATATTATTCATTTAATACACGAAAGTCAATGTATGTATGTTACGAATAAAAAGTTAGGTTACCTATGACAATATATAAAGAACGAAAGAAGTCATAAACAATGATATTAATTTCCAATTCTAAAATTAAAAATTACAGGAATTTTAAATAAATTATAAAACGTTTTAAAATTGGAAGAGGACTTACTTTCACATATTTATGTTAAACCTAAATTGCACCGCATTACTGATATGTACTTCGCGTTAATGAAAAACTGCACCGCCCTCGCGTTAAACATTTCTGATACTTTCGATGAGAAGCATTCAAATTTCTCACAAGTGCAAACGAATACGGTAAAAATGTATTATTGTTCAATGTACGCGCGAACTGTTGATACGAAACTTAAACGCTACGAAGCAATTTTTAATATTCATATGCCATATTCTACGAAGTTATGAAATAAAAGATTACGCGGTTATACTATTTGAAATGTCAGGTTAGAAAGGTATTGCCAGTTGTATAAAGTAAATCTACGTACATCGTTATTGAAGATGTTGGCATTCACCTCTGTTAGGATTTTCATGCATCTTCAACGAAATCATAACAGAATAAAAATACACAGATCGCTTTCGATAGTATGTAAAGTTTTTTACTATAAAGTTATCTACCATATTTTCCACGATGCTCAATAAGTCGGTATCGCTAGATTTTGTTAAATGCAAACAGAAATTACTAACGAATATTTCTTTTATCAATTTCTCATAAATGCCGATTCGTTTATTTCATTATAGACCAATTCCATTTCTTTCGATAAACGCAAAGAGAAAGAGATGGAAACGAAACGAAAAGAATTAATGGCACGCGGTCTTCCGAAACAGAAACCTTTGAAAGGTGTTAAACAAATCGTTGTTGTAGCATCTGGAAAAGGTGGAGTTGGTAAATCTACGATTTCTGTAAATTTATCCTGCGCTTTAAAAATTGTCGAACCCAAAAAGTCCGTTGGTTTACTCGACGCTGATGTATTCGGTCCAACTATACCGTTAATGATGAATATTCGACAATCCCCCATAGTTAACGATGCAAATCTTATAGAACCTCTTATAAATTATGGTGTGAAGTGGTGAGAAACTAAATTCGCATATTTTACCTATACTTCCATCATAATCTTTTCTCAAGTCATAAAATTCTCTTTTCATACACAGCATGTCTATGGGCTTTTTAACAGATAAGAAGTCTCCTGTAATTTGGAGAGGGCTAATGGTAATGAGCGCAATTGATAAATTATTACATCAAGTAGCATGGGATCCATTGGATTATCTTATCATAGATACTCCACCTGGAACAGGAGACACGCATCTTTCAATTATACAAAACATTCCAGTCACTGGGGCATTATTGGTAACTACACCTCAAAAAGCAGCTTTAGAAGTAACTGAAAAAGGTGCTGATATGTTTAAACGTTTAAACATCCCAATTATTGGAATTGTGGAAAATATGAGCAATGTTGTATGTCCAAAGTGTAACAATGAAATAACTCTTTACAATGGTGGAACAAAAATGATGGCTGAAGAACTTGGTATCCAATTTATGAGCATGACATATGTATATATACATATGTTATATGTTGGTACAACTTTTTTTTTTTTCTCTAGGTGTGCAAATTATACAAACTTTTCCATTGTCAGGGGATATCGTTAAAAGCTGTGATACCGGTAAACCAATTGTCCTATCTACACCAAAAAGTATTTATGCTAATGCATATAAAAATTTAGCAGAGCATGTAACCATATTTTTAGCTAACCATTAAACGAAGTGTGATATCTTCAGCTATATCTTTCCATTAAAATTTTTTGTTTGTTGAAAATTTATTACAAAACAACGTCCCTTTCTATGCAAATATTATATTAATTATATAAATCATGTGACAAAATCATCCAAAGTATTTTTAAACCAAAATATACTTATCATCATTATCCCCTCCTTTACCTATTTTTATATCGTATCCCTTCTTTTAATACTCCCATAAATTCCGAAGGAAACGCCGAAGCTTGCATCATGGATGACTCATTACGGATACGGTATACTGTACGTGTAGATTTAATTTTTTATCTTAAATATCTTAAGAATATTGTTTTATGTCTGTTAAGTGAAAAACCTAAATATAATTCTGTAATATTATATAGAATTTGATTTCTAAATCTCATAATGAACACATATATCTGTTTTAGGAATTATGGTATTTCTATTAATGATATCATTGAGAATAAGGCAATTTGCAATATTTTCGGCATCTTTGCGAAAAGATCGATGTATGTAACACCTAATAGAAATATTTTTAATGACATGTATTTTGTATTTAGTTGCAATCAATCATGCACTTATTTATATCATTTTATATATTTAGCTTCCGAAATGAATAATAAAAATTCTACTAGTATTCATTCTGACACAAATGCCGAAATTTATGACATTCCAATGAACGTACTTATTCGGCCTATTCCTCCAATCGTCGATGAAATAAAGGTTCAAAGTTTGATGGATACATTGAGCAATCCTAAAACAGAGTCGTCTGTACCACCGATAGATGTTTTGTGGATTAAAGGGGAAGAAGGTGATAGTAATACCTATTATTTTTCTATTTCTTTGCATTGTATTTATTTAAATTATATATTTCTCATTTTTGTGCAATATAATTGCATCTTTCTTTATTCAAGGTGGCGACTATTATTACTCTTTCGGTGGATGCCATCGATACACAGCGTATAAGAGACTTGGAAGGCCATTTATCAAAGCCAAATTAGTACGATCTACAATAACAGATTTAAAATCTTATCTTGGTGGTTCTACACCAAATTTGAAATGATCGTATTTTTGACCGATTTATATTATATTAGGGTTTAGCGTAACGAAATTCATTTTAAACTTAATTTTTCTTTCATCCAGCCGGTACGTAGATGTGTATAAAATATTACATTTACATAAAATTTGATTTTTAATCGAGGTACAAGCATTTGCATAATAAATAATTCAGCTAACGTAAAATTTAAAATCGAAAATAAGCATAATTCTATAAAAAGGTATGACCGCGAGACAGTAATTAGCAAAATTCTAATCATCATTTGATATAAAGTATAGATTTAAGTATACATTCAAATTTCGAAATGAGGTGTTAAAAATATTTAACCTTCGACGTAATAGATATAGTATGTAATTCTTAGGGCTTGTACAAACTCGAATATAATCGCTGAAAGCCCCGTATCCCGATAATCAATGTCGCCAAGCTATTGTAAACTAATTTCATTGAACGACGTAACACTGAAGTGTTCCCTCTTTGGAATGGAAAACATCGCGATGGCAATCAATTGGCCATCAGGACGCAGGATACCCGAGTCTGTACGAACCTTAACAATACAATACTTCTACTTGTTATCACTAGTTTTTGTTTTTAGAATACAAGACGTACTCGGGGTTAAGTGGTACGTTATAATTTATTTATACGACAATATTGTTAATTTATTTGTACAAATGTTGTATAAATTATAATTTCAGAGAATAATTCAACTTAAAAAGTGTTAAAGTATCGCATGTTGAATCGATCCTTGAAATTATATCGAATCTGTATAAAATGCATACGTAAATACATATACATAAATACTACATACTGATACCATGTTTGTGTATATGAACAATGTGTGCATGTTTGTTAATAGTATTACTTCAACTGTGTGTCGTTGCACGTCACGAAAGACGAACTTTTCTTAAATACTACAATTCCTTTATTTTTGTTTCTTTCGTGACGTTGAATCTTTTATTCGAGATCCTGATTTCGTCGAATCTCTCAACACCTCAGTTCTTACTTCCTCTAAGTCAAACTCTGAAATAAATTTCTGCTTCAATGTATAAGCGGTCGTCTTATTATCATTTCTACTATTTTTCTCGGCATATATATCTTTTAACATTTTTTTTTGTAATATCTTAGGATTACTTTCTTTGATAAAATACGGTTTATAATTCTTAGTTATATCCGTTGCTACTGCGTCCGATACGTCATTCGCCGTTTGAGTTGGATGTGTATGACTTCTAGATCTGTTGTTACTTTTTAAATGATTAGGTATAATCGACTGTTGTAAGTGCAGCAATTGTGTATTGGTAACTTCACAATCAATTTGCATCATAGTTATATGATTTGCAGGTGTTGAAAATGTTTCTATGAAAATAATAAGGATACTTTTATGAAGAATGTGTTTTCCTATCTTATATCGAAAACTGATTAAACACGACATTCTTACCATTCATTGGAAGAGCAGGAAGCACCAATGACATTCTCGGTCTACCTGTACTGTTTTTGCTCGAAGCTGGCAAAAGTAAATGTTCTCCACTGAACCAAACTACATAAAAGGTATCGTCCCTTCTTCCTAGAGCTTCGAATAAAGAAGCATGTTCCTTTACTATAGGCGAAAAAACTTCAACTGCATTTGATATCGGTGGACCTGTTGCTTTTCGAAGTATCTCAGATTTCTTATTTTCGGATAAGTTACGTTTATGTTTAGATTTCTTTTGCATTGCCCGGGGCGATGATAAAAGTTCTCCTACAAGATTCGCTTCCAATTTTGTTTTCTTTAATATAGCCCAATCGTCTTGGTCGGATTTTCCACCGATCCATCGTCTCAATTCGTAATCCAAACGGATTGATTCACTTTGATTTATGTGCATTGGACACATCAGCTGAGGTATCGAAATATTTTTACGGAAACCATCTTCGTCTTCCTCCTGAATTTTATCTTTAGACGCCCAGAGTAGCGTTCTTCCATGTCTAGTATACCGAGCGTTAATAGGAATATCAGTAGGTAACTTGTCGAATTGATTATCTCGTGAAAGTATATCCCTGCAAAAGAAGAATTTTCAGTTCCTGATTTTTCATTATAATTTTTATTACGTACAAATAGTTAATTGATTTTTGATCATTTTAATAATAAAATAACAGTTTATCATAAACTTACTTAAAACCATTGACATTTAAAGACACCATAAAGATCATTCCCAAAAGAATAGCAACATTCTTTTTATTTAAATTAAGATTTACACTTCTAAATTTAGGATTAGCATTTGTGTCCTGTAGTGCTGAAAGTCTCTGTTTTAAGTTTGTATTCTCCTAATATGGACAGAATTTTAACATTATCATAATCATTAAGAAATACATTAGATTAATATATGTTTAATTATTCTATAGGTTTTTACCAGTTTTAATTGTTTATTTTCTTGCTGTAACTCATAAATTTGTTTTTCCAACGAAGATACATATTCTTTTTTCTTTTTCCGCGACAAGCAAGCCGATTCTCTATTTTTTATCATTCTCTGCTGTCTTTTTAATGCTTTTATTTCGCAATCTTGTTGCCCAACAAAGTTAACTTCCTGAACCTCGTTTTTAACAACAATCGGAGAATAATTTGAATTTTTCGTTTTAATTACTATTGGTCTACACCTAGGTGAATTGTTTTTAACGATCATAGAGGTACATCCAGCTGTTTCATTTTTAAGAACTACAGATGTATTGGTCACGTTTACTGCTTGATCTTTTCCGGGTGTACATGCGTTAGGAATATTATTTATTACTTTTACATGATTTTCTTGTGGTATTTGAATTGTATTTGTTTCGGTTTTGATTTGCACCGATGGAAAATGTACCGAAGACTGACCTTTGTTATTCCCGTTTGTTGACACTAACTGGGCCATCAAAGGATACGACGTATAATTTTGCTTAACTTTCTGAGTGAATGCAATAAAATTCTGATTGTTCAAAAATATAGCATTCTGCGACTGTTCTGGGAAATATAACGAAAATAAAAACATAGAATGTTATTTACAAGTAAATATTAAAATATTAATTAAGGTACATTATTACCTTACCATCAGAGACAAGGTGTGCATTATTTTTTGGTTGAACTCGAACACGTTTAGCAGAATTTGCTTTAGAAAGAATAAATTTTGTTTGTTTTGCATCTTGATACTTAAGGGGCACCACTTTAACTTGTTTTCCAATAGCAGTATTTAAAATTGGTTCTGGAGATATAGGTGGAGAAATATTTTGTGGAGGAGATATAGGTGGAGTTTCCAGAGTTGCCTATAAATAATCAATGTATAAAATATATGAATTTATTGCAAGTATTGACTTTGAAAGCATCATAATTATACCTTAAAATCACAGAGCAAAGTAGCAGAGTTTGTTTCAATTTGTGAGTCTAATCTATTAAATTCAGAATAACTTGGTGCTGGTGATACAGGCAACTGAATATAAGGACTTGCAGGTTCCAATTTAATTTTCATCTTCACATCATTAACCAAATCCAAATCTGCAAGTAGAATTAATATCATATTTTTTGTACTTTTACAGCTTTAAATATCAATATACTAATAAAGAGCAAAGCGTAAAATACCTGCATTTTGTTGTACATTTAGATTTAACTGTTTGAAATTATTCAAAGGTTCTCCTATAGGTATATCATTTGTCATTTGGTTATCCATATCGTCATCTGTTTTTGAAGGTATTTCACTCTCTAAGAGAAGAGGAATACCTAATTCAGAACTTAAAGTTTGAAATAAATCATCTGGAAGAAGGGAGCAATCGCTGTCTGTAAAAATGTTTACATCTTAATTAAACCTACAATATTTAAATACATTTAATCTGTTTAAGTATCAAAAAGTTAAATGAAGAGAAACACTAAAAGAAAAAAATTACAAATATTTACTATGCCTATTTACAAAAGACCGTATATAAAATAATTATTCTTGCAGGTAGAAAAATTACAATAATAATAATAATAATAATAATAATAATAATAATAATAATAATAATTCCTACTGCAATTAGTCGACGATAAAGAAACACACGTTAAATATATAATGAAAAGGTATCGCGCACCCATTATTTCGAAGTCTGGAAACATCTGAATTTCCGATGCTGTAGCACCGTTCCAATGTGAATCTTGATTGATCAACATACTTCACCGCCTTTGAAATTTTCTTGTACTTAAACAAAAATATTAATGGCCTGTGAAATTAGTAACAGTTAGACGGGTAAACATCAATGCTTCTTTAGTCTGAACAATATGAAATTTTGCTGTTTTGCCGGCATTTAGCTACACAAACAGCTCGTTACCGATCGTTTTTGAAAATGATTTTTAATTCATAAGACACATGCCAACTTTAACAAAAACACGATCGCATCGCCCCCGCTATGATGATAACAACACTGACGTATACAGTATTGATGCAACATAAACGTAATAGACGGACTGTATTTGTACAAGAACGCCATCGCCATTCTGACGCTCACGAGATATATTTCATTGTAAGATGGCACTGATGTCGTTTAAATGACAATGCCTCGCGTAAAATTTTTATATGGTAAAGGATTGTTTTACAATAATAGAGAATAAAAAAAGTGTAGAAAAAACAGTAACTGTTTAATATTACAGTTAATACATTCGTACTTGTTGATGACTTATAAATAATATAATTTTGCTCTGTACATGTATGCGTGATGTGCGCGCACGCGGTACACATACCACACATATACGAGTTGGTATGCATATATGATTACTTCATTCTTTTCTGCTTCAACAAATGGTTTCTTAAAGCAATCTGCTTCTCCTTAAAGGAACGTTTAACCTTTCCCCTTATTTTATGTTTCAACATTTGAAAAGCTTTCGTTTTCTTTTTTTCACGATTTGTTTTACTGCATAATGGATTTTGTCGGTTGTCCTTATAACCGAATGTTTCCCTTCCTTTTTGCCCTTTCTGTAAAAAATGAAAAAATTATCGGCAATCGAACGAAGACCTCGTATACAACTTAGTCTTTCATGCTACACAGTAAAATTAAAAAACAAAAACCTTCATAGATTCAGTGCGACTTTGTTTATCGTGTTTTCGTTTTTTATAAATATTTTCTATATCTGTTAATTTGATAAAATCTCCACGTTCGTTATCATTAGGATGAACTCTCTTTAGACCGCGCTTAGCGTATGTTACTTGCTGCTTCGCTAGGGCTGTATCTATTTTTACGAAATCTTCATCAGTTAATAATCGTTCGTTAGATATTAAAGTTGCTTTTTCCTTCTTTTCTTCTGTCATTGTTTCTTTCATTTTTACCTTTGTTTCTTTTTGCCTTTTCAGTTTCAATTTTTTTCTTTCCAGTTTTGTTAACGGATGTTCCCTTTTTTGCTTTCGACTTGTAACATTTTTAATTTCTCGCGTTTCTGCATTATCTACCTTCAATTCGACACTTTTACTCGTAACGCAATTTTTATTTTCTACGCTAGATTCAGCGTTACAATCACCTGGAATTTTATCAGTGCTTTCACCATTTACAAACAATTTAATCCTTTCTTTTTCTTCTTCCTTCTCCTCTTGCTTCTGCGCTCCCTTTTTCTCATCCGTTTCTGATCCCTCTTCTTCGTTTTCCTTCTCTTCATTATCACTCCCATCACTGTCGTCCTCATCGTCTTCGTCGTTGCTATCTTCGTCGCTAGTACCACTTACATCGATCCACTCGTCATCGCTATTCTGTAATCACAATTTTATGAGTATAATTAGTTTAATAAAATTGATCGCAATTACGGAAGTGTAATATGTGCCTTTGTAGAATTTTTGCATACGTCATTTTCAGCATTAAACTTGGAAACTTCTTCAGTACCATCAGATTTATTGTCAAGCAAAATTTCAGCTCCTGGTACAAAATCGTTAGCAGATACTTGACCATACTTTGGCATTTCTAAAGTAATAGTTGCCTCTGTAGGCCGACCTCGGTCCTTTTTATGTAACAATTCAGGTACCGAAACTCTAAATAGAGCAATCAAAGAGCGTGCAGCCATCATTACGCTGCGTTCTTTGTAATGCTTATATCGTGCTAAATCTTGTAGTAAATCTGCGTTCATTACTAAAGGACATCGTGCGCATATTTCTCTAATAGCATTTAACCTGTATTTAAAACTCCACGTTAATTAAAACGATGAAAATTGATTAAAATATTAAACAATCGTAAATATATACATACCCAATAGCCATAACATCTGCAGAATTTCGTTCTGTGACAAAATTGTTTGCCAAAGTTTTCAATACAGGTTCCAATACATCAGGCGGTACAAGTTCGTGAGAAGATTGAGCAACAAATTGTAAAAGTTTCGTTACTTCTAATATCATTAAAGATAATACACAACGTTATATTTTATTTAACTGCGATTTCTTATTTCCTGTGATAATCATATTTGAATAACTAGAAATTTACCTCTTTGATGCGGTTGTAGAAATCTTTGAAGATAAGGATAAAAATTTAATAAAAATAAATTATGAAGACCTATAAGCCTAGAAATTACATCCAAAGTAATCAGTTTAATTTCGAATCTATCATTATTCTTCCCCAGCTGTTTAAATAATTTTTCTACAAAATCTTGTGGATCGTGAATCAAATGTAATGCCGAGAAATTGAACATTGGTGCTTTCGTTGCTTTCTTTTTAGACTTCTGAAATATTCAATATTTAAACATGTATCAACATCAAACTGTAACGTCACCGAATATTTACGATTCGTTGATAACTTACCGCTAATAATTGCTTCGCTCTTGCTAACTGTGTCTCGCGTTTCTTTGTTTTCTTATTCACTTTATTAGCCATCATAATTTCTTTGATATTTGGTTCACTATCGCTATCGCTCTCATTTTTCTGTTCTTCTAAGTCTGTACACAGAAAAAATTTCAAACAAGCAACCATAACTTTAGTCGCTTTAGAGAAACATCCTGTTGCTATGACATTCACAGTTTTTGCGTCATTCCATATATTTTTATTAAATAATTCTATCATGATGTCTGCAGACATTTTTGCAGCTCTGACATTAGAGTCTTTCAACATTGAAAACATAAAATTTTGCAAAGTTGTATTAATTTTCGCATTCTTCTGCTTAGCATTCACATTTTTAATATCGGTAATAATGTGTGTTTCCAGAAATTGTCTTAAATTTTTATCTTGACATCTTAACAGTTGAAAGAACAAACTAAGAAGTACAGTGGGTTGTAGAAGCGATTTGTTACGTAGTTGAATTAAAACTTTACAAAACGTCTGCAAAAAGGATTCGTGGTATTTGTAAAATTACGAGAAACAAATAATGCGGTATTTTATGACTTTACACTCACCAGCCGCATATCGCTGTCGAGGACTGTATTGTACATTTGCAATACATCGATGATTTCTTGAGGAAACGATTCTAATACATTTGGGTAACAATGAGCCACCTGTATTAAAATAAAAAAATTACATACTGCCTATGAACAACAAAATTGTATAATTATACAATAAGCTGGTAATAATGTATGTCCAACTTATTACATTTTTGCGTGTCTTTTGTGCTATAAGTCATCCGTTTACACAAAGAAAATACATTTGTAAATTTGAGTACTTTATTTTTAGAAAAAAAAGTTAATGAATAAATACAAAGATTAGACATTTAAATTTATACAATAATTATATTATTCCATTGGAGACATTATCAGCGTCACATAAAATTATAGAAATAGTTCTGTATATTAAAGCCAACTGTCTTGGCTATAACGAGAATAAAATCATACGATACGCAACACTTCAGTTTAGGTTCGTGTAAGTTATAATTCCCTACTATTGACAGCAAACCAAGTTGACACATAGATGGAATCTGTGCAAGTAAATTAGCATTTATATCGACCTTTTCATCGAGGATCGCACAAAAAATCGCGAGCATTCTGGATACTGGAAAATTATGCGGCTTACAAAAAGAATTCATCGTTATCTTTTTTTTCATAATAACTTTTTTCTTTCTTTTAAACTTTTGTTTCATGAATAGATATTTGTCCTCTTTTGCAGGATTATACGAAGCAAGATACGACGCAATTAACATATATTTTGCATAATACGGTAATTCAAAGCTCAATGCTAGTTTCATTGTTGATTCAATCTCTTTAGATAACTGATTACGTTTCGTGAAGTTTTCGGAAGAAACTCTTAGATAAATAACTTCCAAATTTGCCTTAAAAGTAGTAGAAATGTTTCTCCATAACAGAGCGCTGTCGTCTTTCTTAGATTGATCAATTTCAATGGGTTCTATGTATTTAGAAAAATTTATTTTGGCCATGTAACGAAGTTCGTTAAGATCTCGACAAAATCGAAAAAATACGGAAAGAAACAAATTTAAATAATTTCTATGAAATGTATCTTCGTAACCATACGGTTTAGTTAAAAGTAAAAGTTCAGCGAATTCGTTGCGTGTATATTGCGAAAAATAAAGTTTAATTGGCTCGTGCACACCTATTTTAACGCGAAACTTTTCCCATACTATACCACTTATAAATATTACGCAAATATTAACGTCCGTTAATTCTTTAAGTTTCGAAAATGCAGGTAATAAATTAGCATCAAAATCCCTTAATTTATCACAGTTATCGAATACTATTACAATCGGTCGAGTATCATTCACAAAAATTTCTTTCAGATTTAGTACAAAGTCTGCAAAATTATCGCATTTACATGGTGCTTTGATATTAGTGGTAGAATTAGTTAAATACGACGATAAATCGTCCAAAATGTAGTCAAATATGTGTCTGCTATTCACATGTTCTATACAATTGATAATAGCAGTGTTGTATTTTAAATAGGAAAGCATACTTTGCACTACTAAAGATTTTCCTGTAGCTACATGACCATAAATAAATATACTATATGGCATTGGTTCATCTGAATAACCAATTAAAGAATAAAGTTGCATTATCACTTTCTTGCGACAAATGATCTTTCCATCTATGTGTTTCAAATACTTTTCCATAATTACTACACTTAAAGATTTGTTTATCTTAACCAACTTGTAACAATGTTGCACACTATAAATGATTATTTTTTGACACTGTGTTAATATACCTGCAAAAGAAAGAATTTTTCTAATATCTAAAATCTTATAGCACAAAGGTGTTTTTTCATAAAATAATAAATTTGCTTGTGCTTCTCTTAATATTACCAAACTTACCTGGGCTAAAAAGATCACTATTTCATCAAGACTTTTATTAAATTTATTCGGTGTTAAACGAAAAACTTCCAAAGTGGATTTGTAGTATTGATGTTGCTGAAGAAACTGTGAAAGTACGAATGAAAAATGTACGAAATATACCAAATAAGTGGACATCATTTTAAAAAACTTACTTCTTCCTTATACGATTCTGGATCACGTTTGATAAGATTTTGTAATTGTGGAAGATTTTCTGGCAATTGATTGTTATGTCTCACCATTTTTTTACCTATACTCATAAACAAAGAATTTTAATTATTACTTAAGTTGTATTAAAAGTCTTCAGATAACCCGTACAATAAGCAATATGACGAATAACGATAATTGTACAATTTTATTTATCGAACCTTTAATGATAAAAACTAAAATCTAGCATGCGTCCTTTGTCATTTTTTCTTTAACTTAACGGTTAAAGTATTAATTTAATAATATCAGTAAAAACATATTACTACGCACGTGCTTAGCGACTAACCTATTTAAATACTTTCGAACAAACTTAATTATATACGAAACGAATGAATAACACATCCACAAACAACAAAGTAAAGACTGAATTATGAAAATAGCAAAAACAAAAACAGAAACAAATACATTTAAGAAAAATAATACTGTTTTTACCTTAAACGTATCATTAAATTTTGTAATAAAACTATTACATTACAATATCTTAACGTAACCGTTGAGAGTGTAGAATAATTTTACCGCGCTTTTTTCAATCAACTGTTAATAATATTTAATAAAAACCTATAATCTTAAATTGTGATTTAAACTAGTTAAAATTTGTCAGTGATCTTATCCTATGCATAGGTTGGCACGTAAGTTATTTACATGTGTGTGAGTAGGTGCACGCATATTAATTGGTATGCGCTAAGTTACACTTAACAAAATTTTATTTTTAACTAAATTATGTTGAATCTTCTTATTTTAATTTCTTGTACAAATGTTTACAGTGTTTAGTGCATATATATTTTCTTTTTCTATTCAACGTTCGATAAATATCAATCGAAAAAATAAGTAATAAGGATTCGATCGAAATGGGCACCGACGACGAAACGTCCGAGGACGAAGAAGAAATTCTTGTATACGTAGAATTCGAAGGACTTGTCGATGGTAATGTTTTTAGCGAAAAGCAACTACAATTAGATATGATCGGTATAGATACGGAACATCCTATAATGCAAATCAATGGGAAGGTAATTGTAAATTATATATACATAAAAATAGATTAAACGAAATCAACGTATCGTTAGTTTTGAGCGATCCCTAAATTTATAACAATTTTAGTTTTACGAGGGCACTTACGAAGATGTCATTGGTACTTATATGTTTTTCACGAAAAATGATAATTCCACAGTAGACGATCCTGTTTTCGATGTTGCTCCTAATTGTAAATATTTCGCTAAAACTAGAAAACTTCTGAAAATGCAAAGAATATTCATAAAATCTAGAACAGAGGTTCTTGGCGATTCTGATCATAAACAATGTATTCCAAATTTAAATACACTTGAACAAGCAGGAATACCATTTAAGTATCAAAAAAAAGGTATAAAAAGAACATTTGTTTGTAGTTGAAGTAATTATATTTTCAATAGAATTTACCTATTTTCATTATATTGTGAAATTAAAAATCTGTTTTATAGCACTTTCATTTTGGGAAACTATGCGAAATAATAGATTAAATGCATTACATACATACTTAGAAAAACAACGAATGAGGCAACAAAAACAATCTCAAGGTATCATGTTAGAATCTGAATCTGATGAGGATAATCCATTTGCCATATATAAACATAAAGAAGAGTCTGGTAATTTAAATAAGTCAGAAAACATCGATATTGATTTAGGAAAGGAATCAAGTTCCTGTGACAATCAAATTTACCCACAATTTATGTACCCCAAAGAAACTGACGAAAGTTCAGATATCACAAAAGATAGTTTAAAAAATCAGAAACGCCTTAAGAAACCTAATACCTTCTCAGAACCAGAATCTTTGGCCTCGAAAAGTAATAGTTGTCACTTAATTAAACCCAGGAAAGGTTACAAAACTAAGGTATCTCAGAAAAGAAAGCTAACCACAATTTGCAATAGACAAAGAATACAATTAAGAAAAAGGCAATCCTCGTTGAAAGAAAAAATTTCGCCGTTTGATGCACAGAAAAGAGAATCGTTAAATTTTGATGAAAAATCGAATGAATCGAATAAATCTAACATCGCAGAAACTTTTAATTCTCTAGCGATTAACGAAGATAAAAATGTTGAGGGGAATAACAAGTCTGAAACAGCAGTAACTGAAAAGTCTATATTAGATTGTGATGAAACAAATTCTAGTAATAGCAAAATTACAAAACAGCTTAAACGAGAAGCAAAAATGAAAGAAATTTCACAACAGTTGAA
This sequence comes from Anthophora plumipes, assembly GCA_951804975.1. Taxonomy (NCBI): domain Eukaryota; kingdom Metazoa; phylum Arthropoda; class Insecta; order Hymenoptera; family Apidae; genus Anthophora; species Anthophora plumipes. The sequence continues at coordinate 26,251,682 of OX638114.1, forward strand.
AATAATTGCAGAACACTTAAATCCAAAAACGGATGAACATAAATGTACATAGGGTTATTAGTTGTATATGAACAAATATAAAAAATGATAATTAATACATTTTTTAACTGCTTTCGCGTTAATTTTGCAAAAGTATGAAATATTACAATTCTCTGCATTAGTATTACATAAATAAACGATGAATGGTTTTTGTTTAACATGTTCAAAACTGTAGGAGAATTCGCGAAACTTTCGCTTATGACGGGATTTTGTGTCTTTTTCATGGAATATCTATCACAACGTGATCCACCGATGAATCACGCTTATCATCTTGAACATGTTAAATAGATGAATAAATAATTAGATTAAGCAACGCTTACTTGCTTCTTAATCTATATTGCTTAATTAATTAAATTTTCATTAGCATACCTTATTTAAATTAATTTTGAAATACTGAATTATATTTGGACATTACAAACTAATTGTAATTCGCTATGTTAATCAATAGTGTATGTGTACAAAGAAATTAACAATTGCATCAAAATAGATTTTGTGATTTTTGATGCTGAGGAAATGTAATGCAAACATTAATTGTTTAATAATGCACGTGATTCACAAAGTACAGTTTATTATTTCACCAATCCAAATCACCAGGAAGTTCGTCCGGATAGTCTCCAGTTAAACAAGCAGTACAGTGACCGATGTAACTGCTTTCGCGATTATCCATACCGAATCTTACAGCTTTTACAAGTCCTTCCACTGAAAGATATGTTAAACTATCAGCTCCAACATGTTTGGCTAGTTTCACACTATCCAATTTATTAGCAATTAATTCTTCCCTTGTTGGTATATTAATTCCCATGTAACATGGATATTTTAATGGAGGTGAAGCTATTCTAATATGAACCTATAAAAATATATTTACATGTAATTTGCTTTTTTTTTTGTCGCTTTTTAATATTCCCGATTAATTACTGAAACGGCTAGCTACCCGCGATGGAATAATAAACATCAAGTGAAAAGTTATGAAAGAAGATACTGACTTCTCTTGCTCCTGCATCACGAAGTAACTTAATAATAGGTCCAATAGTATTTCCTCTAACGATCGAATCATCAATAAGAATTAACTTTTTTCCTTTCACATTTTCTGATAAAGCTCCAAATTTTTTTGCCACGCCAAGTTGTCTAAGTCGTGTACTAGGCTGAATAAATGTTCTACCAACATATCTATTTTTGCACAATACTTCCGCAAATGGTATTTCAGACTATGCAACAGATATGCTTATAATTATATTTTATACATACACTTAATACTTTAAATTACCGTTCATTGCAATTATGGAATTTCAATAAGTTGATACATCTACCTGTCTGGCATAGCCATGTGCTGCTGCAGTTCCAGATTCAGGTACCGAACTAACTATATCCGCTTCTACTGGAGATTCTAGAGCAAGTTCTCGTCCACATTGCATACGAACAGAATAAACCATTTGCCCTATTGTATAAAATAAATTATTTATAAATACACGTACACGCACACACACAAACATTTCTTGATACATTTCTATTTTTCATTATATCGTGGTTTACCTTCAAAAATACTGTCGCTACGGGCGAAATAAACGTATTCAAAAATACAAAAAGCTTGAGGCTTTTTATCTGGTCTATCAACAATATCTATAGTTTTAATACCCTCGCGGGTTAATTCTACAATTTCTCCAGGAAATACTTCGCGTACATATCGTGCTCCGATACTTAAAAATCCGCACGATTCAGATGAAATGACCCAACCTTCAGCTTCATCGTCGTCGTCTGATTCATTTCCTATCATATAGAAATATTCCATTAATTGCAATTAATTGCTTATGAAATAACCTGCTTTATTAATATTATAATAATGAAACAAATTTTGTGCAATTCACGATAGAAAATTATAATATTGTAAAGTCGTCTGCAAATTATCGTTTGATTGCATACCCAAATTTCCAATTGGCACAATTTTTCCGAGGCATAATGGACGATTTCCATAAGGATCTCGAACACCGTATATTTTGTCCCTTTGCATTATTACTAATGAATATGATAACGGTGCTAATTGCATTAGATGTTTTATACGTGCTGGCCAGTCTGGGCCATTAACTTCTCCCTCAGGAGGATTTAAACAGAGAGCCTGTGTTATTAACTCGGAATCTGAGTAAGTTGATAAACCAACTCCACGTCCTAATACCTTTAAAACAAACCAGAAGCTATCAGTAACAGATATTAAATTAATATGAGCACACTTTAAGGATTTTTAGTACATGGAATTACCATTTTTCTTAACGATTCTGTATTTACAAGTTCTCCATTATGGGCAACTGCTAATGCTCCGTGTGCTGTGTGAACCACAAATGGTTGACAGTTAACTTCTTCGCTTGCTGCACTTGTACTGTATCTGGTATGACCAATTCCAAGATTCCCACTGAGTTTCTTCATGTTTTCATCGTTGAAAATGTTATTAATCATTCCCATACCTTTATGGACATGAAAAGATTTTGAACATACACCCTCGCTTGTAACAATGCCTGCACTTTCTTGACCTCTATGTTGTAATGCTACTAAACCTAAATGAACATTAATAATGCGCATTAGTGACAAATTATAATCTCTGAAAAAATAAATAATAATATAAAATGTATTTAAAGTTACCTAAGCAAATCACTTGAGCAACATCTATTTGAGATGGCCAATCACCTGCAGCAATACATCCAAAAACTCCACATTCGTGTGTAAGACCTGTCACCATTTGATTTTGTAAGTTTTCTTTATCATGCATTATTTTGTCTCTTTTATTCTGTACAGATATTATTCGTGTGCAAGAGTCTGTTTGCATGATGCAAGATATTTTAATTATAATCTGAAAGGCATTTATTTGTCAGAGAGTACAGAATTTGTATTAGATAGCAATGTTAACTTAGTTTCTTAGCTATGTAATAAATATTCAATCTAACTTAGAAATAAAAAAAAAAATTGATATACCAAACCTACATAGTATTATGCAATAATGAAAACCAAAAAAAAAAAAAAAACAAAAAAGAGTTTTTCTTGTATTGCAGAATACAGCAGACCCCTTCGAGATTTCTTCTATATTATCAGTAATGCCCCTATAAACTATTGACCCCTAATAAACAGATAGAAGTCTTCTTTCAATGTTACTACTACATTTTTTTTTTAATATACACACTTAATCTGTATTTCGCAATTGATTTCAACAGTGTATCATGTTGATATCTGTACATGTAGAAAATATTTATATGTTAATAATATCTTTTGATGCAATGTCGCAAAGTACATTAACAAATAGTTATACCGAAACACCTTTAATTAGTAATCAGGCTACATATGAAAGGAGAGCGAATTTTTAATAAAAATTTATATCATGCTTTTTTTATATATGTAGTACACCTTGACACTATTCATAATTAATTTCCTTCTACAATGTATGTATATCGCGTGCAACACGATTACTATATATGTATATGTATGTACATATATATATTGTTAAAGTGGGGGAGCTAACAAGAATAGGTTTATTGAGAAAAGATGTTAATAAACATAATACAAATGATAGGAAAGTGTATTCAATTTTTATTTAAAGATAATTGTAATAATTTTATTATTGTATAGTGCACATAAAACGGCCTCAAACGGAAATTTAAAAATTTAAAAATTTAAAAATTACGCATATTTCGTACAAAGATAGAAATAACGATGAACGTGTAAATTGTTAAAATTACTGTATTACGTTAAATATACTGTTTATTTACCATATCAAATATAAATGAAACGTAGAGCTCATTATTATCACGTAAAACTATAAAATTACATTTTGCGTTTGAGGCCGCTTTTATGTGCGCCACCCGATACTTTATTCAAGGTTTGATCTATTAAATATCGCAAGGATTGCAATTTTTTTACCTAAGACTATACCTATCTGTTGAATGAGATTCTTAGCGGTTTCCTAACTGATATAAAAACAAGTCACATGTACATCGTTTCAAGTTATAACTTTTATAGGTAAATTTTCTTTATTATTCACTTTTATAATTCATTGTAATTTTCTTCAACGATTAAATAAATAAACAAATATATATGAATATATATATATGTACGTGTTAAATTTAGCGACTGTACGGTAAACATTTTCATTTGTACGTATAAATTTTTAATTGTTTGTACATACCACGTGCTTCAAAAGTTTGAGCGTTCGTGATGTTCTCCTGTCAGCTTGAAATAAATCTGCATGAAGTATGTTTCTCGACTGGCTTTAGAAACACGAATGAAAGCGTTGACCAATGGAAACCTGCTTTTGACTGGAGGGGTTAACTCATTTTACTATTATCTTACTTTAAAACTTTGTAACTGTTTGCTTACACTTGTTAAAATGCTGAATATAGTTCAATGAAGTTAAAAATACCCGACTATTTACCGTTCAATTCGTGTATTCGTATGTACGACAAATTTACCTGAACGATTATTACTTCCTGCTTTATCATTGTAATTGTTTCTATATTTGTTACAAATTCTTCCAATTACATTTTCTGTAAACGTATTATGTATAAATTTGAGATTATATAATGGGTAAAATATTATTTACAAGATGCGTTGTTTTTTAAAGAACAAACCATTCATGATTGGCGCGTTGAAATCATTATAATTGATTTTTATTCCATTACGATCTATCGCAATATCGATCTATGCTTATATGAAATATAATATGTAATTACGAAGAATGGAAAATTCAAAATAAAAAAATAAAACAATCTTAAAATAATTTTTATGTTTAAAATAAATAACGTGCCGGATGTACATACCCTTAAAAAGATTAATAATATTTTATTAATATTTTCAAAGTATCAAAGTTTTTCAAGTCTTTCAAGTGAATATATTCCATTTCTATTATTCTTTCAAGAGTTTGTCTGCATACGATACTCACGATTCATAGATCACATAAGTTCGCATAAAGATAACTTACAAATTTACGCCAATCAAATGGAGCATAATTTTAAAAGTGGGGACTCTTATAGACTTGGGCATGTAAGAATTGAGACGCTACTAATCGCAAAGCGGATAGAAGAGAGGAAACATGAATGGTAAGTATCCAATTAATTTTCTATATAATTATCTATCGTATAATATTTGGAAGAAAAGTGAGACTATGTATCGGTAAAAAATAAAAATTTTCATGTGTTCTGTTTGATCTTTTAATCGAAAAATTGTATGTTTACTCCACAGTTAAAATTACCATATATTTGCTTTAAAACGTACATGTGTTAAAAATTTCAAATAATATATAAATATGCAAATGCATAATTTATGTTGTAAAAACATTGACGCGGTTGTCTTATTTGTGCACGTGATTACGGAGCTTTTGAAAATAGTAAAGATCATTGCCGTTATAAAATATTTTTAAACTATTTATTGTTAAATCGTTTAAGTTGCTTTCGATTGATCGAAAGTTTTAATTGAATATGCTTTTAACGTTCGAAATGTTATGCGTATATTCTTTTTCCTTTTTGTATAGTTTTTTACTACATTTCATATCAATTAACGAATATTAAAAAAGTGGATCTCAGTTACATAGTCTCATGTTTTTTTTTTTTTTTTTTTTTAATTCAGGATATCACTATACTAATGTTCATAAGACATAATAAGTATTTTAATGAGCATTTATCTTGCATGCTTATTTAATGTAAACGATTTGCATCTAAACAGGAAATAAATGTGGAGAACTCATCGTTGAAGGAAAGACCAAGCAAGTGTATAATATTTTAAATGATCCTACTCTATGTCTTTTACGAAGTAAAGACCGTATTACTGCTGGAGATGGTGCAAAGTCCCATGATTTGACAGGCAAAGCTGCTATTAGTACAGCTACCACAGCTAAGGTTTTCCAGTTTCTAAATAAAGTTGGACTAAAAACTGCCTTTGTCAAAGTAGTAAATGACACTTCTTTTATTGCAAAAAAATGTCAAATGGTTCCAATAGAATGGGTTACTAGAAGATTGGCCACTGGTAGTTTTTTAAAAAGGCATCAAGGTACCAAAATGTGATAATAATTTTTTTTTTATTTAAAAAAATACACATAGAAGCACTTACTTTTTTTAACTTTTATTACTTAGGGGTTCCTGAAGGATATAGGTTTAATCCACCTTTACAAGAAACATTTTTTAAAGATGATGCCAATCATGATCCACAATGGTCAGAAGAGCAAATTATTTCTGCTGGTTTTAAGTTGAATAATCTTGTAATAGGAAAGGATGAATTTGACATAATGCAATATACTACAGTTGCTGTATTTGAAATTTTGGAAAGGGCATGGGCAACTAGAGACTGTGCACTTGTGGACATGAAAATAGAATTTGGAGTGGATGAAAATGGTGAAATTCTAGTAGCAGATATAATTGATAGTGATTCTTGGAGACTATGGCCATCTGGTGATAAAAGATTGATGAAAGATAAACAAGTACTTGATGATATTATCCTGTAAAAGAAGCTACAACATTTTATTATTTTAATTTCACCTTTTTCTATAGGTATATAGAAATTTAACTAATGTAACTCAAGAAGACTTGGATACTGTAAAACGTAATTTTATGTGGGTGGTAGATCAGCTTGACTATTTCATTCCTTCGTTCAATAGTTTAGTTGTTATTTTGATGGGATCACCTTCTGATGGAGAACATTGCCAAAAAATAGCAAACCATGCAAAATCTTTAGGTTTAAAGGTACAACTTCGTGTATGCAGTGCTCACAAAAGTACTCAAGAAACGTTGCGCATTCTTGCAGAATATGAAGGTAATTATAAAAAGGTACGTATGTTGTTGAATTAAATTAAATTAAAAAATATATATATCATAATTTTCATACATCGATATGTATTCTTAAATACTATTACTTTTCTGTATATGTTACATATTTCATAAAAAATTTGAAATCTTTTTGTGGAAAAATACGTCACATATTTACAATCGCTTGAATACGAATAAAAATAACAATAACGAACTCATAGCGAACTGTATATCACCCGAACGTGTGTCACGAAGTCGTGTAATCACCAAAACATAATGATAAAACTGCCGATAGTAACGCATGTGTACTGTTTACTTCTGAATTATCGCAAGTTTTTCTTGTCTCTCCTAGGTGGTGCTAATAGCTGTAGCAGGGAGAAGTAACGGATTGGGTCCAGTACTCTCTGGAAACACATCTCTGCCTGTTATTAATTGCCCGCCTTTCAAACCGGAGAATATTTCACAAGATTTGTGGTCGTCGATTAACGTTCCCTCTGGTGAATTATCATATACTTGAATTTTATGTACTTATACTTTTTAATTTTCGTTGTAAAAATATTCTTAAATGTATTCTTCTTCCAGGAATTGGATGTACCACTGTCGCTTATCCTGAAAGCGCAGCGCTAGCAGCAGCTCAAATTCATGCGTTGCACGATCATCTGGTTTGGGCACGCCTGCGGGTAAAGCAATTAATGAATTTCGTTGCTTTGAAACATGCCGATGCTAACCTAAAGAATCTTGTTGTATAGAATTTTTAAATTGTTAAATATTACTTAAAGTAATTAGTTATAACTAACTAATTGTTAAATCTAAGTTGCGAACTAACGATTAAACTTAAAAGATCAGAATTGACGTTAAGGAAATATTCCTTTAACTATAGTTAGATATATACGCGACAAATTTCTTTTTTATACAGACATTGTTTGCGTGAAAAATTTGATTCCACATAAATGTTCATGCTAGCCCTTTTTGTATATACTGTATTACTGTTTCTGCTAGTTATTCTCTATTGGTTACAAGTATACAATATTCATTTGTTTCCGTTTAAACAAATTTTCGAATAAAATAAGAATTTTGTACCCAATCAATTTTTATGTACTACTTGTTTGATCTGAAATAAAATAAAATATGACCATTTTACCATTTTTAAATTATTGTGTATCGGTATAGAATAAATTGAATGAATTACAGAATCGTTATTATAAATGTTGACTCGCTAATGATTCTATTTCGGCGATTCCTTTTGGACAATTTTCTGTCAAAATGATCGGGCCATTCTCTGTAATTAATACGTCATCTTCGATGCGAACAGCTAATCCGTGAAATTCTGGTGAAGCTAATCGATTTTTGTGACTAACGTATATTCCTATAAATAATGAAAAGTAAAATTATTTAGGAAGTAACGGATAAACTGATGTTTCCGAATGTATCTTTACCGGGTTCTATCGTTATTATCATTCCTGGCTGGAGTTTTAGGCTTCTAGAGATTTTTCCTGTGTCATGCACATCCATACCTAAATAATGGCTTACATGATGTGGACAATAAGTATAAACTGCAGAAAGTAATTCATTTCCGCTGAAATTTTTCGGTATTAATCCAATTTCTTGTAATCTTTTGCCTAATAAAGAGCACATATCATGATACAATTGATCTAACGAAGGTAACTCTTTTAGTTTAGCAATTAAAATATTTTGAATATCTAGTACTATATCGTATAAAACTGTTTGTTGTTGTGTGAATGTTCCATTAATTGGCCATGTTCTAGTTACATCAGAGGAATAACCATGATATTCACAACCTAAATAAAAGATTAAAATGATATAAAATTATAGTAAAGATAACAAAAGATGTTTTAATGTAGAAATATAGGAAACATACCTGCATCCATCAAAACCATGTCTCCATCTTGAATTAGCTGATTGTTGGTGATATAATGAATGATGTTAGCATTTTTACCTGCAGCAACAACTGGTGGATAGGCCAAAAATTCTGCACCATTCATACGACATTCATAATCAACAAATGCAAAAAGGTGGTGCTCGCTCATCTTGGGTTTTGATATTTTTATAGTTTTAGATATTGCCTCTGAAATAATTTGGCAACTCTTTTTCATTAAATTGATTTCCGACTGCGATTTAATTAATCTAACTTTGTGCATCAGAGTTGTCGGAGAAGCAAGCATTTGGCCATTTGTTATTTTAATTAATTCACATAATTTTTTATGCAAATTTGGCTGTGCTACATCAACGTTATCATACCAAATGATACATTTTTTATTTTCATTAATAAAAGAGAGAAAAAATTGTTCAAATTCTGTTATTGGAAGAGCAGAATCAACCGCAAACATCTTAGGTGCTATATCAACATCAGTTCTTGGACCATCCCATAATTCTGAATGTTCATCTTGTTGTGGTACAAATAAAGTGGTCAGAAAGTTTTCATTTTTTGCTGTGATTACTAAAACACTGTCAGGCTCTTGGCAACCAGTAAAGTACAGGAAGTCTGTATTTTGGCGGAAAACATATGGTATTTTGCCAGACATGTACACTTTAGATGAAGCAGGTATAATCAGAATTTGTGGTTTATTTGGGTTTGTAACAGAAGTACGCGAAATAATACTTTCCATTAGTTTATTTCGTCTCTTTCTGAATTCATAAAGTTGAATGCCAGGTACAACTTCACCATCTTCCATTAAATGAGGGTGAGTTAATGGTGTTGGTTGGCCGCACGCTCGACAAAGAATGGCCGAGGATTCTTCGCTTTGTCGTCGATTTGCATTATTTGTAACTGTATCTAAGGAATATCGTATGTGTGCACGTTGTCCTGTAATAATAAGCAATACTGGCATATCATATAATTTTGAATTTGTATTTATTATTCTGTATATTCAGAGAAATATAACCTATTATTTATCGTTAGTTTTATTTAAGTCTCTTACCGTATTTTCTAATTTGCAATACAATCGAGTTTCTCACGGTCGTAAGCATTTTGATTAATTTTTAGCAAATATATTTGAACGTGTATTAACGATTTTTCTACAATAAATTGGTGTAAGGGCATCAAACTTTATAATACTACTCCATGTTAATCAGTAGTGAACACAATGACGACTTATGCAGTACTTTCATAAATAGTATACAACATAGCCGCTGTGAAATGGCATTGTGACAGACAAGTACAATAATGTGATTACCTATTCGAGTAAATTTACGATGGGTTTCATATAACTACATATTATTCTCCGCTAGTTTCCGCGATTCTGTGCTTACCGTTTAGGTCGCTTTTTTTTACGATCAATACATAGTCGAAGATCGTGGGATTTTTCGTGAAAAATGAAATTAAACAATGCCGTAATAAAATGCACGTATATCGGGAAAATGTCGCAATTAAAATACTGAGCAATAATAGCTTTGATATTTTATAAATTGTAATTTCTTAAAGAAAAACAATTTGTTATGAACGCATCGTCGAAGAAAACAATGACTAAATCTAATAAACATTGATTGTTCCATCGTAGGGTGAAATTGGAACTTTTGAAATTTGTCTAAACGAGAAAATCAACCGCACCATTGGTGTTTCACTGCAAAACTTTTGATTAATCTACCGCAAGTGGGTTTGCAAATTGTTGAGAATTGGTTAAATGTTAAATTGAATTTTCTTTCAAATTTGAATCTTTTTGTTAAAGGAAAAAAGAAAAAAAAAAAGAGGAAAAGGATGACAGAGTAGGCAATGGAATGATTAAATAATAAAAGTATTATTATAATATAGAGAATGCATGAATAAAAGTATTATTATAATATAGAGGAAGCAAATTGCTGAATTTTACATTATAAAAATGTAATACTTCTACCTTGTAGATTAAAATTGTATGCCTTATGGAAAGCTAATATATAAGGAGAGATCAACATGAGTGTTCAACTAGACATTGTAATAAGGCCAGAGACCCGGTTGGAAGCAAAATGGCTGAAGACAGATTTAAAACGTTTGCTTTATCGAGATGGTCTAGCTGAACTTTGGAATGAAATGGTATGGAATGGTGAAATCATAGGTTCCTTTAGCGATGGCCTAGTGAATGCAGCAGGAACAATAGCTAAAAAAGGTACGAGCAGAGTATGGAAGAAAAGTTTAATTTACTCAAAATGAACAAACAATGTGTTTAATAATTAATAAAACTTAAACATTTACAGGTGAAAGTGGTCATTATTATTGTAACATGAGAGTGCTGTCATGTCTGTGCTGTGATGGAATTTGCGGTCCACAGCGTGGTTGCAACTGTGGACCTTGTCAAAAATTAGATGAAGAAGAAGCAGCAAGACTAAGCACATGCATAGAGAAAAATATCCCTGCTCAGCACATAATGGATTCATGGCTTTGGGGCCCTCAACCATGTAAAGAACTTTTAAAGATAATATTTAAAATATACATTGCTCAAAGAGAAGATTCTATCTACGTGAAAGCTATTTAATTTGTTTCTGACATTTGAAAAATTTTTCAGCTGTTTGTGATTTAACAGCATGTATTAATTTACTAATCAAGGAGCAAAGAAAATTGTGTTACGAAGTTGCAAACAGTACATTGTCTGCTACACGATTGAGACAACGTTTGGTAGTAGCACGACGATATTTCACGGCTCTTTCACGTCATAAACCGCAGGAAACTAAAGATATTCCACAAGGATTGAAACCTACTAGCAAGTTACAAAAAATGTACAATAGCTAATGTTACAAACGAAGTAGTAGAAACGTTTCTGGTTAAAACAATTTTACAACGGCACGAGTATACTTAAACGATGATTAGCATCGATGTATAGTTTCATATACATGTTACATAGACGCGTCTAGACGCACAGACATGTATAGTAATAGTAGTGATAATAATAATAATAATAATAAGGGTAAGAATGATAACAACGATGGCGATAATGATAATTTCAGCGCAAGACCGAATGAGAAGGCAACATTGGGTTTAGCGCGAGTAGGATCTCGCGCAGCGTTAAATTTTTCGTTCGCTTACTTAAGACGAGCTTGGAGATCCGGGGAGGACGTAGAATTTTGCAGCGAGCTTTTATCCGAGTCACTGGAAGCATTACAATCCTTACCCGAAGCTACACTTTTCGACGAGAACAACGTTTCTCAAGTATGGCTAGAAGTGGTGGAACGATCAGCGAAATTCTTGCGACAAGTTGTTACAGGGTATTTATAACATTCTCCTCAGTCGTTCTATCAAACAACTTCTGTGTGTGTATGTGTGTGTTTTTTTTCTGAAATGTTTTCCTTTTAATCATTCTCAGGGATATAGTTAATGGAAGATCGTGGTGTCCTATTCCATTAGCTGATCAACACACGGCGCTTTGTTTGTTATTAGAATTGGTAACACAGAGAGCGACATTGTCGAGTTTATTAGATTCGGTTTGTTTGTTGCTTCAACTGAGTGGTAAACACAGACATCAAGATAATCGGGTTATGCCACCTGGCAGTACGGCACCGTTGGTCCCATTGCTGAGACGGTTAAACATGATACCGGCGTTAAAATTAAGGCGAGCAGACACAAATGTTGCACCGGGACCTTGCGAAGTTTTGTTAAAATATTTGAGGCTTCCGGAGGATGATTCGACGTCGGTCGATTTACGGAAAGCAGCGGTGATAATAATGTGCAACCTGAGTAGATTGGCCAGTCCCTTTTTACCTCCGATCGGCACCGAGAGATTTCAGAAATGTATAAATCAAACGTTTCAAGAGGTTTTCGCTTGGGGAAGTGTGAAATTCGGGAACGGCTCATCTCCGTTTTACTGCGACGCAATCGCCGAGCTCGATATCAAGCAGCTCTGTTGCACCGCAATGGCTTTGCTGATTCTGTCGGTAAACGGAAACGTTTACATGATGTACTACGGATCGGAAACTCAATATCCTCAAAGAGTGCATGGATTTTCGGAGAAGCCGGTAATAATGATCGCCTCTCATCCAGAGGGAGGGCATTATTTGGCTTTGACGAAAGACAATTCGGTCTATTCTTGGGGTAACGGGGACAGTGGCTGTTTAGGACACGGGGACAGTACGTGGCACCAGGAACCGAAGCTGATCGAGGCACTGGCTGAGAAGAATATCACGTTCATAAGTTGCGGGAGTACGTATTCTGCAGCGCTCACTTCGAACGGGGAATTATACACGTGGGGAAGAGGAAATTACGGGAGATTGGGTCACGGTAGTTCGGATAACGTGACTGTTCCAACATTGGTGACCGGACTGAACGGGCACATTGTTGTGTACGTGGCGTGCGGAAGCGAGTACTCTCAGACATTGTGCGTTACCGCGTCCGGCATAGTGTTCTCGTGGGGCGACGGGAATTTCGGCAAGCTCGGTAGGGGAGGTTGTGACGGTTCGAAAACGCCAAAGATAGTTGACAAATTGTTGGATATAAATGTGGCGAAGGTGTATTGCGGTGGGCAATTTTCGGCAGCTTTAACGGTATCCGGAGAGGTGTACACGTGGGGAGAAGGCGAAGCGCATCGATCGGATCACGGGACTGAGGAGCACGTCAAATATCCGAAGGTAATCGAAGCGTTGAAGACGAAGAAGGTAAAGGAATTGTCGGTGGGAAGCTTGCACGTGTTGGCGTTAACGGATGAGCAATTGGTGTACGGATGGGGCAGAAACGATTACGGGCAAATTGATCCAGCGTTGGACACCGTCGTGCCCGAGCCAACGCTCTGCCCGACCTTGTCCGGGAAAAACGTGATCGGCCTAGCTTGCGGAGCAATGCAGAGTTTCGGCTGGTGCACGTCTGCCTGGTCGGTTGCGAACAGAGTGGCATTCGTGGTGGACGCTTGCGAGGAAACCTTTCGATTGTTGGACACGTTGCTGAGCAAGGCGTGCGAAGGATTGTCGGGTAGCACGCGTCCACCTACTCAGGACCGCGAGTGTTTAGCCGTAGCGACGCTAAATCTGATACGATTACAACTACACACTATGATAACGCACAACATCGAGGGCAAATCGGTCGGGATGGCCGGCGGTAGCCCGTTGTTAAATTCGTTGAAGCAGCGATGCGTGACGCTGGCGAGCAGCTCGGGTGTCCTCGCGACGATTCAAGAGGCGGCGCAAGCCGTTTTGCAAACCGGCTGGAGCATTTTGTTACCTACCGCGAACGAACGCGCGAAAACCCTTTCGAATTTTTTGTCGAAGGCAACGAACGCCAGTAGCGCATTGGTGGAGCAGCCGGCGAACAACGCAGCCACGGGGAACTCGATCAACGCGGGTCTGCAGTTCATGGCGGATCTGTTAGTTTCAAGCCTGATGGCGGACGATGGCCTGGAATTGGCTTTAAAGACCGCGGTGAAGGCGGAGACGAGCGAGCTTGCGAGCGACGACACCAAACAGGCGAAAGAGTTGAATACGGAGAAGAACAACGCGACTATATCGTTGCTTCAGTTAGTGAAGCAGCTGATAAAGAACGGCACTTGTATCACGCAAGCAAAGTTACTGGCGGCTGTCCAACAGTCGAGCCGAAATTACGAGGAGGAACGGCAAAGGAACGAGACCTGCTCTCCGAGCTTGAATCTTCTACTAAAATTTCAGCGATTGCTGATAGCTCAGTTGTACCAGTGTATAAACGAGGTCGGGATGAAAAAGTTGGGCGAACAGGAGATGCTCGGAGCGGAGTCGCTGTTGAACAAGTACGTGTCGCAGATTTGCATCCACGTGACCGAGATAATGTCCTTTACAGTCGAGCTTGGGAGCACAGGTATCAAGCAGTTCGTGTTGGTCAGTACCGTCCTGAGAGGTGACATCGTGAATGTATTGCTACCGGAGCTGATTACCTGCTTAATTCTCCTGCAACTCGACTATCCGTTGTTGCTGCTCAAAATGAACTGGATGGAGATAATAACACCGATGTTGAACGCTCTCGATCGCTTCAACAAGCTGATCCCAACGATCGATAAAAACGAAACGGACGATTTGTCCTGGCCAGGCATCATAGCTCCACAGCATGGTAACAAAATCTCGATTTCGGACGAGCCATCGGTTATTCGTTGGGCCGATTTAGAGAATCACAATCGCGACGGCGGCCTTTGGGTGGTGGTGAACAATAACGTGTACGACGTTCAAGACGTTCGACTCAACGGCCGGTCAAACTCGTTGGAAGGTTTGCAGAGAAGATGTCAGCCTCCTGGTTGGGACGGTTCTGTTGAGACGAACGAAGTTTCTCAACGGGGCTCAGGGCAGCAACAGCAGCAGCAGCAGCAGCAACAGCAACAACAACAGCAGCAACAACAGCAACCGCAGCAGCAGCTGTTACTACCGCGAACCATGATGGATTCTTACTTCGTTGGTCATTACTGCCAATATTCCGAGCCTGAAAACACTGAGATCACGATCGACGTGACGGACGTCTGTTTCTGCTTACTCGATACAGAAAGAGCCTTGGGTTTCCTGTTGGGATTGCACGCGCACAGAATGCGACAGAGTCTCCCGTTGCAAACGGCCGAGGAAGAAGCCGGCCGTTGGTTGAACGCGAATTTCCTCCGCGGTGGACTACAAGTGCTACAACCACCGAATCCGTACGAAGAGGAGAAAGGAGAGGCGAGAAGTAACACGTCGACAGCTGCTAATTCACCGACAGAACCACCGGTTCCCATGCGTAATACGGGAACGAAGAACGAACCGCAAAAGGAACGACGTCGAGAGGACGATCGAGTTACGGCGTTTATTTACGCCCTTGCCGAAACTCACAAAACCGACCCACAGGTACATTCCTTCTTAACGATCGTCGACAAATACTCCAAGGCGAATAATCTTCTAGCGCACACCGAAATCTCCGGTGATCACCCGGTAGAGGAAGTTTGCCGATTGTTGATGGCGGTGATCGTGAAGCATCTGGCTTTAGGTCATCAAGCGATCAACTTGATCGATCATCAGGATACGGGAAACGAGAACAGTCCGAGGCTCACCAAGCAATTGGCCGAAATGGTTCGAGCGATTCATCAAACAAAGTGGAATTTAATCAGAATCAGACAGCAACAAAACAGAAGTTACAAAGAGGTGTGCGCACCGGCACAGGAGAAGTGCAGATTTCTTCTCTACGAGGTAAGATCCGCAACCAGCTACGAGATCAAAGGATTACAGGATTTGAAGCTACTGCACACTGTGCCGAAATTTCGGAAAACTGTCGAAACGGTGATAAGAGACGTTCGTAAGAACAAGGACTCACCGATCAAGCCGGAAGACATTGTCAACGCTTCGATTCAAAACGCGAAAATTAAAAATAAATCCGACGAGGATACTCTCGTCGTGACGCCGACTGTAACACCGACGACCACACCTCCAAACACGGCGGCAATTGCGATAATGGCAGCGGCAACGACGACGGCAACGATGATGACGGCAATGGCGACGACGACGACAGCGACGGCAATGACAACAATGGCGTCGACGACAATGACGATGTCGACGACCACAACGACGACGATAGCGGCGACGACAACTACGACGACTAACGAAACGAGCACAACACCAACGCAGAAAGAAGCGACTTGCAGAGCAGCAGCAGCAGCATCCTCGCCGAGGCTGGAAAATCTATCCGACGCGAAGAAGACATTTGGCAGGATTAGCGAAAGGATAAAGCAGAAAACGTTAAACATCGATTCGAGCGAATTGATGGCGAATATCATAAACTTTGTGATCACCGAGGATGGTGGGGACGTCGAGACGTTACGTCGAGCGATGTATTGTCAGGTGCAGCGCGCAAAGTTGCGCGAGCAGGGAATCCTAATGATGCAGCAACTGTTGAAGAAGGATTCGTTGATCACGTCGGTGAGGTATTCGTTGTTGAACGGTTGGCTCGGTTTGTCCCATGAGAACAAATTCCTCGGTGATGGAATAACGCATTGCCTCGAAAATATTCGATCGATAACGCCGTATCAAAAATCGAAGATCATTCTGGCGGAGGCGGAGGTAACCTCTTGGGCGGTAGAAGCGTTGCGAGCGTATGTCGTTCAAGCAGAATTGCCGAGTAAACCAAGCAAGGTAAGTGACAAGAGCAGCTTAAACCAAGGAACGTACACTTGGTTGCGCAAGTTGCCCAGGGCAAGGTTCTTGCTGACGATCCTGGGCATGTTGACTAATTACCAGCACGCAAACGAGATAGGGTTGCTGATCAACTCTGGCACTCTGTCGAGCGTTCTAACGTTGCTCAGACAAATCGGACCATCGATCAGCCAAGAGGCGGACTCATCCGCGTCTGCAACGGCGAAATCAAGGGAGCCGCCTATTATGGCCATATACGAAGACAGCTTGGAGAAAAGCAAACCACGAAGCGTTCAACTGACCGGAATGGAATTGGCGGCTCTAATGAAAATCGGGACAAGGGTGGTTCGTGGCGTGGATTGGAAGTGGGGCGATCAGGATGGCCCTCCGCCCGGCGAGGGTCTAGTGATAGGGGAGCTGGGCGAGGACGGCTGGATTCGCGTGCAATGGGACAACGGCGCTACCAATTCGTACCGTATGGGCAAAGAAGGAAAGTACGATTTAAAGCTGGCCGAGCCACCAACCTCACCGGAAACCGACAGCGACGTGGACTCGTTGCAGGACGCTGTTAAAATCGACAAGGGAGGAAACGTTCGTCACGTAGAATTCGCTGACGTCCATCCGACAACTTGCCTAAAATCCGCCTCGGTGACGGTCTTTCGAGTTTTGCTGCTTTGTTGTGGCATCGAGGCTGACAAGGTGGCCCCTTCCGCCGTCAAGATACTCGGCTCCGTGTTACGAGGCATCGTATCGTCCGCGTATAAATCCGGTTTTGGGACTCAGTCGCAACTCGCCAGAGAACATCACTGCACATGGGCGACCCTTGGCTCGTTCAGAGCGATCGCCAAGTCGTCGGAACTCTGTAAATCTCTGAGCACTAAACCGTGGATCGATTTCCTCCTGAACGTTGTGATAGCCGAAGAGAATCATCCAGATCTGGAGAAACAGATAATGGCGGTTAGGTTGCTCACAGCTGTCCTGCCTTCTTGGTCCTCGGACAATCCGAACCAGATACCCCTCCTCGAGAAGATCTTTCGTATATTGGGTCATATCGCGCTCACTTGCGATCTCGGAACCAGCTCGGAACTCTACTCAAACAAGTGTCGGGTTTCGCTCACCGCATCTCACAGCTCCACCGTGGTCGAAGAGCTGGTCTCGTTGGTCAGATATTTGCATTCTCTGTCGAAATGGAACGCGTCTTTGAACACATTCCTCGCCTCCAAGTTGTCGCTCGCCGCGGATTTGCTGAGCGACGGCCCGTTCTTTCATATACAGGTGAACGAGAACGGAGGGGAGAACAGCGGTTACATTCAAGACACAGTAATGGCGGCTCTAATCGTTGTAGGAGGCCTCGACGATAGACCAAGAATTGGCGCACTGGTTGACGTGGATGGTCAACTCGGCACGATATTCAAATTTACCAAACACTCGAAAATCCTCGTTCAAATGCACGAGCAAGGGGGCAACAGCGGCGGCGGTGGCGGCGACGTACGCCTGAAGGTTCCTTTCTTCGGGGTGAAACGATTCGTCGAGAAGTTTCGTCTAGATCGAATGCCCATGCCCGATTCTTTCGTTTCTACTTGGGCGAATTTATTGCTAGGCCATCGTGGAATGGACAAGAGACCAAACGGTATGCCTGCTGTGATTGCTGGCTCGGTAAATCCCTCTATTCTGCGCAATCAGCAGCAGCAGCTTGCCGCGCTGAACGCTGGCAAGAGCATGCTCGATTATCAGACAAAATTGAGAAAGATATTGAAACATTCGATTCATAGTCACGCTACCAGCAACAATTGCAACAGCAGCAACAACAACGACCACGCAGACGACGACGATGATGACGATGACGACGATGAGGTCGACGACGACGACAACGACGGCAACGATGGCGACGATGACGACGATGGCGAAGACGAAGACGACGACGACAACGACGACGAGGATGACGACGACGACAACGACGACAACGACGACGACGATAACGACGACGACGACGACGACGACGACGTCGACGACGATGGTAATGATAACGACGAAGACGACGAAAACGACGACAACGACAACGGCGACAATGACGGAAATATTGTTTGCAACATAGTCGTTTACGAAGATGCGAATCGTGCCACGATCGGCGCTCGCCTCGATCTCGTTATCGGCGACAACGACGAAGGGAACGATAACGTAGATAATAACGGAGATTGTAACGACGACGATAACAACAAGAACGACGACGACGACGGTAACAACAAGAATAACGAAGAAAACGTCGTTCTTTCCGCCACCGGTGTAGCCAGTCCCGTCGATACTGGTAACCGAGCGGTGATGAATAAAATAAAGAACAAGAACAACAACAATAACCGTAACAGAAACCGTAGCCGCAACGTCAATAATAATAACGGCATCAAGGAGAACAGCGTGATCCGCCGTGGCCGCGGCGTGAATCGTAATCGCGAGCGACGTCTCGGCATCGGGATTGCCAACAAAGGTTTGGAGAGCGACGATAACGAGGAAGATGGTAGCAACAGCAATCGCGGCGGGAGGCATAGTTATCGTAGCAACAGACGGACAACCCTCTTTCGAGAAATGCTCGTCAGGGCTACGAGGCCGCAACCGCTCAAGCCTATATTCAAGCGAAAGGAATTGGAAGAAGCTGCTCTAGCGGTTTCTCAGTATTTGGCCTCTGAACTGAGGCACTCGCCGATCCAAGGAGCCGCCGTATCGGCAACAGCAGCAGCAACAGCGATGGCATCGGCGTCTACATCGGGTGCAGTAGTAACAGGTGTAGCGGGGACAGGTGGGATAGGGACGGTAGGAGGCCCGTATTCCGAACCTGATTCCCCAGCGTCCGATTGCTCGTTGGTTTCGTTGACTTCCAGTCAGAAGAAGCATTGCAAGTACAGCGGCAGGAAGAGCCCTTCGGTCGCGATGAGTCCCCTGGTCGCCCAGCTCACGGATATGGGCTTTCCAAAGAGAAGTGTGGAATTCGCGATCAAGAGCTTGAGCACCACGGTCGGATTCATCACAGCGGAAAGTGTGGTGGCTTGGCTTCTCGAGAATCCCGACGCGGCATTGAGCGACAGCGAAACGTTATCGAGCGTGTACGGTGGGCTGTCGGAGCCCGAGGACTCGACCAGCGAGAACATCGACGATTCACCGTCTACGCACGACCCTGTCGTCTCTTCGTCCTCGATGATAGCACCGCCCAACTACATGAAACGTCCCGATTTCCTCTCGTTGGACGAATACGCGATCTATGTACGAGACAACCTGATACCGGGGATGCTGGTCCGTTGCTGCAAGAGCTACGAAGAGGTCGAGTACGGTGACGTTGGTCAAGTAATGAAGATCGATCCGGAAGGTTTGCACGACCTGAACGTCCAGGTTTCGTGGCAGCGTAAGGGCGGCACCTACTGGGTCAGGTTTATTCACATAGAGTTGCTGGGTCATCCGCCAGCGATCCCGGGGCCGGCCGCGCTCAAGATTGGCGACAAGGTGAGGGTAAAGGCGTCGGTGACCGTGCCAAAGTACAAATGGGGATCGGTGACACATCAAAGCGTCGGAGTTGTGACTGGTATAATGAACAACGGGAAAGACGTATCGGTCGATTTCCCGCAGCAGAGCGGGTGGACTGGTTGTGCGATTGAAATGGAACGAGTACCTTCCTGTCATCATTCGGTCTCGTGCAACTCTTGCCACCTGTTGCCGATATCCGGGCCGAGATTCAAGTGTAAGTACTGCGAGAGTTACAATCTGTGCGAGAATTGCTTTTACACGAAACGTTGTCATCGGCATGGATTCAATCGGATCGTCGAGCCAGGCTCGGCGGCGGTCTACGCTGGCAAGCCAGGACGATATCACAGACAAGATTACACCGAGTCCTCCTCGCTGATCGACGACTGGTCGAAATGCATACGAACGTTGAGTGTATCCTCGAGGGAGAGTTGGGCGACGCGACTCGTCGACGAATCGGGCTTCTATTGGCAAAGCTGCGGCTCGCAAGGGAAACATTGGATCCATCTGGAAATGTTGCCGGGCATCCTGGTGCACTCGCTCAAGATCACCGTAAATCCGCAGGACAGCAGTTACATGCCGTCTTTGATAGCGGTAAACGTCGGCGAGTCGTTCAACAGTTTGGTAGAATTGGCAACGGTGAGCGTGCGGCGCAACGACACCAGCGTGCTTCTCTTGGAGGACACCAAGGAGTATTATCCGTGCATCGAAATCGCGATTAAGCAGTGCCGGAACGGCGGGATCGATTGCAAGATACGCGGACTCGAGATAATCGGCAAGAGGAGAATGTTCGAGAATCAACTGGCCATGTCCGTTTCGTTCCTTGCCTCCGACTGGGAGATCGTACAGGAGCAGATGAGCCCGGCGCAGCGCAGCATCGAGCCACCGCCTCCGGCCCAACACTCGGCCGTCTACGTCTGGGGATTGAACGACAAGGATCAACTGGGCGGTCTGAAAGGGTCGAAGATCAAGCTGCCGGTCTACACGGAAGTTCTCTCAAGGCTGAAGCCGATCCACATCGCCGGTGGCAGCAAAACTCTGTTCGTCGTCAGCCAGGAGGGCAAGTTATACGCCTGCGGCGAAGGGACGAACGGCAGGCTCGGCCTTGGGGACGACAGTAACGTGTGCGAGCCGAAGCCGATTCCGTTCCTCAGCCAGTACGTGATCAAGAAGGTAGCCGTGCATTCCGGTGGAAAACACGCGTTGGCCTTGACACAAGACGGCAGGGTCTACTCGTGGGGAGAGGGGGAGGAGGGGAAGCTGGGTCATGGGAATTGCGTGTCGTTGGACAAGCCGAGGTTGATCGAGGCCCTCAAGTCGAAGAGGATACGGGATATCGCGTGCGGCTCCGGTCATTCTGCCGCTATAACGAGCACCGGTGAATTGTACACCTGGGGCCTAGGCGAGTACGGGCGATTGGGTCACGGTGACACGGCGACGCAACTGAAACCGAAGCTGGTGCAATCTCTGGTTGGTCAGCGAGTGGTGCAAGTCGCCTGCGGCAGCAGGGATGCACAAACGATGGCCCTGACAGCTGACGGTTCGGTTTACTCCTGGGGGGACGGAGACTTTGGGAAACTCGGCCGCGGTGGCAGCGACAGTTGTTACACGCCCCTCTTGGTCGACCGGTTGAACGGTTTAGGTGTCGTACAGATTGAATGTGGAGCTCAGTTCTCTCTCGCGTTGACCAAATACGGGGAGGTGTGGACCTGGGGCAAAGGCGATTACTTCCGTCTCGGTCACGGCAACGATCATCACGTTCGCAAGCCAACCCTGGTCGAGGGACTTCGCGGGAAGAAGGTGATTCATGTGGCTGTCGGTGCGCTCCATTGCTTGGCGGTAACCGATACCGGCCACGTATACGCCTGGGGAGACAACGATCACGGTCAACAGGGAAACGGCTCGACGGTTGTGAACAAAAAGCCATCGCTGGTGCACGAACTCGACGACGCTAGAGTAAATCGGGTGTCCTGCGGCTCCAGTCACAGTATCGCCTGGGTATTGACCGATCAACCGGCCACCAACAATCAAGAACCTGTCACCTTTCCCACCACCAAGGATCCCCTCGGTCAAACCTCGCTCCGATTCAAATCTGTTGTCGCCGGTACACCAGGAGGAGAAGCGGACACGAGTAGCAGAGCTGGTGGTACGATTCCCTACTCGAAACCTTCGAGCATTTTAACCGGTGGATCGATCAGCACAGGCGACATCCCAGCTACCGGCGACAGTTCCGCCGTTGTCAACCGGCCCTCCCTCTCCAGCATCATCCTCTCGCTGGAAAGCAACGTGGCGAAGCAGCAAGCGTTGCAACACGTGATAAATGCGCTTCGAATAATACAGGCTCGAATAGCAGTGGTGACAGCGTTGCAAAGTCACTCGACGTTAAAGTCCTCGTCAACAACGGCAGCGGCAACAGCAACGGTAACGGGAACGGCAACGGTAACAGCGACAGCAACAGGAACAACCGGTGGTGCAGGTATCGGTGTTGTAAACGTCACTGGCGGCTCCTCCGTCGGTGACATATCGGCGCCGGACGGACCGGTACCTGGATCGAGCAGCGTCACCGCACCAGGCGGAGCTACGGTAGGTGGAGGACATAGTCAGGTTTATCAGAACGTCGGTGATAGCGCCCAGGGTGGTGGAGAAGCACCAGCGAACGTGGCGGAATTGGTTAACCTGGTGAGTAACAGTCCCCGTAACAGCCCTGAATCCGAGGAGTATCCGCTAGCCGCGGTCTTCCCCTCGATGTCCAGCTCGGCCAGTTTATCCTCTCGAGCCTCGAAAATGTCGACCAGCGCGATGAGCGTGATCGCGGCCACTCTGACCTCGAACGCGCAAATCGTCGGCGAAGGGATAACCGCGGATCCGAACCTGGACGATTTCACGTCCACGTTGACCGAAGAGGACGCGAAGATGCTGGTCGACCTGCTGAAACTGGCGGTTGCCAATCGAATATGCAAAGGAGCCAAGGAAACGATATCCTCGGTATTGATCGCGCTCGCCAAGACGAATCATTCGATCCGCAGCATGCTGCTCGAGCTTTGTATCACGGAGCTCGAGGACACGGTGGCCAACTCGAACAACAGGAGCAACATGCCGCAGCCTGTGGTGCAGGAGAGTCCGCATCCTTACATAGATGGGACCACATTGACCGGTCACGTCAAGATACCGGGTGCGGAGGCGCTTCGCGTCGCGTTCGATAGACGCTGCTCAACCGAGAGACGTCACGACCCTCTGACAATCATGGATGGGAACAATCGAGCGCTCGCCGTGAAATCCGGACGGGAATGGAGCGAGTGGGCAACCGAGGTTCGAGTTGCCGGCGACGAGCTCAGATGGAGATTCTCCTCGGACGGATCGGTGAACGGTTGGGGATGGCGATTCACGGTACATCCGGTACTTGCTAGCTTCGCACCTCACGAACTCGTCTCGGATAGAGCGGTTCTCTCGCAACCGGCCATCGCCCTCGCCGAATCCCTCCTCGACAACTCCCTCATCACCTTGGACAGGAACGTCGCGACCCGGCTGGCCGCCACGTTGGCACAGTGTAGTCAACTGAGCGTTCTCTCTGCTCAGCAAAGGATGTGGGCCCTGAAAAAGTTACAAGTCGTTTACACCAGCGGTCCCGGTATACGGCCAGAGATAGCCCTCTCTTCGCTCCTCGGCTCGTTGCCGCAAGCGTTGCTCAAACAGTACGCCTACGAGGATCCCCTGGTTCGCGGCGGAAAGCAACTGATGCACAGCGACTTCTTCAAGGTTCTTGTCGCGCTCGCCTGTGACCTCGAATTGGACGGAATGCAGTGCTGCTCGGAAATTCACAGATGGTCGTGGTTTCGGAGATACTGTCTTTCTGCTCGAGTCGCCAAGGCTCTTGTCAACCGGACACCCCTTCCGAAACCGTTCTGCCTCGAAGTTATGAAACGAATCAACGAGATGATCACCGATGGAGAAACAAACAACAGGGACCACGAGAATCACGAGCTCTTCAAACAGGAGCACGACGAGCAGCTGTTGCAATGGTTGAACCGAAGGCCGGAAGACTGGACGTTATCGTGGGACGGTTCTGGCGCTATCTACGGCTGGGGTCACAACCATCGCGGCCAATTGGGTGGTCTCGAAGGGGCAAAGGTGAAGCTACCCGTTCTCTGCGAGGGCTTGTCCGCCCTTCGACCTGTTCAGCTCACCGGCGGGGAACAAACCCTGTTCGCTGTTACGGCCGATGGAAAGGTCTATGCAACCGGTAAATTTTCTCTCCCTCCTCCTCCTCTTCCTCTTTCCCATTCTCTTTCCGTTTGCTTAAGTAAAAACAAAAAACAAAAAAAAACCAAGTAGCAAGTTTACTACTCCCTACTCGCTACTCGATACAGGTTACGGTGGGGTCGGACGTCTCGGAATCGGTGGAACGGATTCCGTTATGGTGCCGACTCTTTTGGAGTCTATTCAACACGTATTCGTGAAAAAAGTGGCCGTTAATTCTGGTGGTAAACACTGTCTTGCTCTAAGTTCGGAGGGACACGTTTACTCCTGGGGCGAGGGCGACGATGGAAAGCTAGGACACGGGAACAAATTGTCGTACGATCGACCGAAATTGATCGAAGAGCTGCTGAGGACGGAGATCGTTGATATAGCTTGCGGTGGTCATCACAGCGCCGCGATCACCAGCGCCGGATGGCTCTACACCTGGGGAAAAGGTAAACGAACCATTTGTCCTTATTTATTCGTCGTTTTAAGACGAAATGACACGATACGGATTTCGAAATTGTTCGATCGCAGGTCGATACGGACGATTAGGTCACGGCGACAGCGAGGATCAATTGGCCCCGAAATTGGTCGAAGCTCTGCAAGATTACAAGGTAATCGATGTCGCCTGTGGAAGTGGAGACGCGCAGACGCTTTGCGTCACCGATGATGACAACGTTTGGAGTTGGGGCGACGGGGATTACGGAAAGTTGGGCAGAGGAGGTAGCGATGGTTGCAAAGTTCCGATGAAGATCGAGTCGTTAGCTGGTTTAGGTGTCGTTAAAGTCGAATGCGGCAGCCAATTTTCGGTAGCGTTGACCAGATCAGGAGCAATATACACATGGTAATTATCATACACATCGTATCATCTCACAATCGGTCTTTCCTTTTTCCTTCTTCTTCTTCTTCTTTTTCTTCTTCTTCTTCTTCTTCTTCTTCTTTTTCTTCTTCTTCTTCTTCTTCTTCTTCTTTTTCTTCTTCTTCTCCTTCTTCTTCTTCTTCTTCTTCTTTTTCTTCTTCTTCTCCTTCTCCTTCTTCTTCTTCTTCTTCTCCTTCTCCTTCTTCTTCTTCTTCTTCTCCTTCTTCTTCTTCTCCTTCTTCTTCTCCTTCTTCTTCTTCTGCTGGGTTTGAGCTAGATTAAATTCTACACGTGCGTAGGGGTAAAGGAGATTATCATCGTTTGGGTCACGGCTCGGATGATCACGTGCGAAGACCGCGTAAGGTAGCAGCGCTTCAAGGGAAAAAAATCATCTCTATAGCAACAGGGTCGTTACATTGCGTAGCTTGTTCCGATAAAGGCGAAGTGTTTACTTGGGGAGACAACGACGAAGGCCAGTTGGGCGACGGGACGACGAGCGCTCTTCAAAGACCAAGATTAGTTCACGCGTTGCAAGGGAAAAAAATAACGCGAGTCGCTTGTGGCAGCGCGCATACTTTAGCATGGAGTACCATGAAAGCCACGCAGAGCAGAATGCCTGCTAGCACGCCGATGGAGTACGACCTGGTGAAAGATCTTCCGTTTCCTGTGCTGCACAACCGATTGGTACTTCTTCACCACTTCGCCGAACTACTTTGCCCCTGTTTACCTATGTTCCCAATCACCGGTGCTCCCATCAGTTTGAGTAAATTGGCTCCAATGCTGGTCTACAGCATCAAAGAAGCAACCTTTCGTAAAGTGGTGCAGGCAACGATGGTAAGAGATCGACAGCACGGGCCAGTGATCGAACTGAATCGGATACAGGTGAAACGGGCGAGAAGCAAAGGTGGATTAGCTGGACCGGATGGCATTAAATCTGTTTTCGGTCAAATGGTTTCTAAGATGTCTTTATTGACGCAAGATGTTCTCTTCTTCCCACATAGGGTCTGGAAAGTGAAATTCATCGGTGCGTTGAACCACATTTTTCTCTTTCATCTTCACCGTCTCTCCATTCTCTCTCTCTCTCTCTCTCTCTCTCTCTCTCTCTCTCTTGCTCTCTCTTTCTCTCTCTTCCTCTTTTCGAGATAATGGAGATAGTATTTGTAAGAAGAAAACACGATGCGAACAACGATCGACAAAGGAAACTGAACGAGCGAGAAGTAGAAGAGAAGAGAGAGAAGAAAAATGATAAACAAACACACCTAATAAATTATCTCGCATTCTCTATTCTCTGAGCAGGAGAGAGCGTGGATGATTGCGGCGGCGGATATAGCGAGAGTATAGCGGAAATGTGCGACGAATTGCAAAATGGTTCTTTACCATTGCTTATTCCAACACCAAATGGTAGGGATGACAACGGCACTAATAGAGATTGTTTCCTCTTGAATCCGATGGCTGATTCCTCCGTGCACATCAACATGTTCCGATTTCTCGGCATCTTAATGGGTATAGCGATAAGAACCGGTAGCCCGTTGAGCTTAAATTTAGCAGAACCTTTGTGGAAACAGCTCGCGGGCATGTCGTTAACGCCCGCGGATTTAACAGAAGTCGATAGAGATTATGTTCCGGGATTACTGTGTATCCGAGACATGGATCCCGATCAGAAGGTATTTCAGACTCTCGAAATGCCATTCTCCACCCCGTCGGCTGTTGGTCACGATGTACCTTTATCGACCAGGTATTATCATCGCTGTTATTCTTCTCCTCTTCTACACACCACCACGCTAACGTGTCAGCTTCTCTCGTAAAAATGATCTTTTTCAGATACCGAAAAATTACTCCGGAAAATAAACACGAGTATGTCCAATTAGCATTGAATTATAGATTGCACGAGTTTGACGCTCAGGTTGCTGCTGTTCGTGAAGGAATGTCGAAAGTTATTCCTGTACCGTTCCTCGCGTTGTTCAGCGGACCGGAACTGGAAACAATGGTTTGCGGTAGCCCAGATATACCGCTTACTTTGTTGAAGTCTGTCGCAACTTACAAAGGTAGAAAATACGTGCGAACCATGCGTACATTTCCAACCTACACACACGTTTTGTACCTTAGGTATCGAAGCGACTGCTCCCCTGATCCAATGGTTCTGGGAAGTGATGGAAGAGTTTTCCAATCAAGAAAGGTCCCTCTTTCTACGATTCGTTTGGGGTAGAACTCGTCTACCACGCACGATCGCTGATTTTCGTGGAAGAGATTTTGTTTTACAGGTAAAAAATCTGTTTTATCGTTTACCCTTTACCTTATATCGTTCAAACAATACATTCCTACATCTTACGTTTTTTTTTCGTACCTACGTTCAGGTGATGGACAAATACAATCCGCCAGATCAGTTTCTTCCTGAAAGTTACACGTGCTTTTTCCTTTTGAAAATGCCAAGGTACTCCTGTAAACTAGTGCTACGTGAAAAATTAAAATATGCGATACATTTTTGTAAAAGTATCGACACCGATGAATATGCTAGAGTACAAGCTGCGACCAATTCGGACACCGAAGAAACGGACAGCCTAGCTAGTGAAGAGTATATATCGCTTTAACGAGATTGATTCTGTGCCACTTTTTTCTTTCCCTTCCAGTTCCATTGAAATCTCTTCGTTTTCAACGATAAAATTCCACGTATGCCAAAAGGAAGATGATAAATATCACTTTTCTTCTTGCATTTGCTTCGATTAAGTACAAAAAATCCTTCTTTCTTATAAAAAAAAAAAGAAAAAAAAACTGTGTCATTTGGAGTCATCAAACTTAAGAGTATCATCTCTGCCTCACTCTCTGTATGACGCGCGTGCAAGAAACACAAAGCTCAACTAATCCGCCTCTATTCGTGAAAAGAATGTAGGACGTTTAATTAGTGATGACAGGGGCACGCGCGCACGCACACACACACGTGCGCGCGCGCATATATATATTTCATTTTCTTTAATAAAGACACATAAA
This sequence comes from Anthophora plumipes, assembly GCA_951804975.1. NCBI lineage: Eukaryota > Metazoa > Arthropoda > Insecta > Hymenoptera > Apidae > Anthophora > Anthophora plumipes. The sequence continues at coordinate 26,280,104 of OX638114.1, forward strand.
AATAAACAGAGATAGTAAATTACGAATAATTCGTTGTTGGAAAAGAAGTTTCGTAAATATTTCATCGTACATGTATATACGTGGATAATTGGAAGTATATTGTAAGTTAGATTATCTATTGTCAACGATACTCTGCTCTATCAAATTTCACACAGGTACTATGAATAGTAAACACTTAATACGTAAGTTTTATGTATACACATATTGTACATTAGGTATGTATTATTTATGTGCGCGCGCTCGTTCGTTCTGTCCTCCCTTCTTATTAATTTTTTTTATTTATTTATTTATTATACCTAGTTTGTTTCTTACATCTATATTTATATCGAAATGTTTCTTTGATAAATAAAGACTCTGTATATATTTATCCATGTGCATATAAATATGTACACGCGCGCGTGCATGTACATCGTAGATTCGAGTGGCACAGTTGTATGAATTTTTATTTTATAAAGGAAAGAAATAAAAATTAGAAATCAACTGGTGTCGTGCGCATAAGTAAATAAGGCTCACGTGTGAAAACGTACATACGTACATACGCTGCACACATTCAGTTAAAGCGTTTATTTTTCGCTAAAATGATATTTACGAGCAGCTTTCGCTTTTTACATGTATTTCACAATTACGGAATATTGTGAAAGGACTGCGAATCGATGGTAGCGTATTTTAATAATTTATATTTAACTTTATACGCGTGAAATCTCTCATTGAATTTCGCATCATAGTTGATATCAAGAGTAAAAATGAAAAAATGATTATTTCTTGCAAAATAAGCTAATCATAAACAATTTCTATTATGTTTGTTCAATGATACATTGTAAGAGAAACAAAATAAAAAGGTTTATCTGTGTAATTATTACCGATGGAAAATAGAAGAAGAAGTTTCATTCTTTCCATATGATAATATTTTTTCAATTATAGGGCAAAGATGCGAGATAACAGGGGTATTTTATACTTTCGTATCAATTTATGAATGACAACATTTTAAGTATATCACTTTTTAAATGCCCTCTGCATATAAAACACTGCACATCGGTACAAGAAAAACATCGTTAAACAGTGTAGCAGATTAACGAGTATGTTTGATAGTATGGATTGAAAAACAAGGTCGTTGAAACGATAAAGTATGAGCAGAACAGTTCAACTACATCAAGTTTAACGTTAGGACAATGTAAACTTATATTGCCTCTCTTCGTATAAAAAAATATGTTCCGTTTAATAAAACACAAGGTATTTCTAAGCGTTTCTTTTAGTTCATATTAGATTTATTAGGCTTCTAATTTGTTATTTTCAGTTGTATAATATGCGTGTTAATTATATAAAATCGGTAACAACAAGAACTGTGAATTTATCATCGACGATACACCTACCAGATTATGCAGATGTTGTAATAATAGGTAAATAGAGGAATCCTCTTCTAGATATCATCCTTTATTTCTTAATGTACAAAAGTCATTATTTTCAGGTGGTGGTAGCGCGGGGTGTAATGCCCTTTATCATTTAGGAAGATATGGTGTCAAAGCTGTATTACTAGACAAGTCAAAATTAACATCCGGTACTACGTGGCATACTGCTGGACTTGTATGGAGTATTCGTGGTCCAAGTGATGTTGAAATGGAATTACTGAATGCTACAAGGCGTGTTCTGAACTCTTTGGAAAAAGAATCAGGGATAAATCCAGGATGGATAAACAATGGTGGACTTTACATAGCACATTCCAATGTGAATTCTTTCTCATCTTTCTGTATGGTTGTTTCTATTATTACCATTACTTAACATTCAGCATTAGTTGTGTTTTACAGGAACGATTAGATGAATATAAAAGGATGATCACTGGTTCCAAAGTTTTTGGTATTCAGGCACATCTAATTTCCCCTCGAGAAGCAAAGAACTTATTTCCTTTACTGAATGAAAGCAGTATTCAAGGAGCCATTTACTCTTCGGAAGATGGAGTTATCGATCCGACCATGTTGATAAATGCTTTGACGAAATCAGCAAAAAGCAACGGTTGTCAGGTAAAAGTTATTTAATGCTCTTTACAAACGAATGATAATACTCGATAAAAGAAAATTATACAAAGGTATTAAAATTGTTTAGATTATCGAAGATTGTCCTGTTACAAAAATACTCACAAAGGAAACTATTAAAAATAATCAAATAATTTATGGTGTAGAGACACCGTATGGAATTATAAAAACAGATGTTGTTCTCAATGCTGCTGGAGTTTGGTCAAAAAATGTAGCAAATATGATCGGCACGAACATCCCTTTAACACCAATCAAGCATGCCTATATTGTTACAGAACCTATACAAGGAGTACAGAATCTTCCAAATGTTAGAGACCCTGATATTAGTCTGTATTTTCGAATTCAGGGTAGTTCCATAGCTATAGGTGGTTACGAACCGAATCCTATCATGATACCATCTGTAAGTCTACCTTATCCGTCAATTTTAAATTGACAAAAATTTAGTTCAAGCAAAGCAACAACTTCACTAATATACTTTGTGTTTCTGTACAAGGTTCCTGAACAATTCTCATTTAGTCTCTATGAATTAGATTGGAATATCTTTAATGCGCATTTAGAATCGATAATTCGGCTAACTCCTAAATTATCAACAACTGGAATAAGAACTACGATATGTGGACCAGAAAGTTTCACTCCAGATCATAAACCGATTATGGGTAAGTATTTAAAAAATATATTCTGACATTCTTATATACACGCTTTAACTTTCATTCGATCTGAAAGGAGAAGATCCGCATTGCTCCGGATTGTTCTATTCTTGTGGTTACAATAGTGCAGGAATGATGTTAGGGGGTGGATGTGGAGAACAAATTGCTCATTGGATAATCAATGGTCGACCAGATAAATACATGTTCAACTATGACATCAGAAGGTAATTTCTCTTGCTGGTTATTTATTTTTTCCTTTCCAATTCTATTTTATCAGCAATACTTCGAATATTTCATCTATTTGTTGATTCGTAGATTTCTACCGGAGCAAAGAAATAACTCAATTTGGGCAAATGATAGATCTAACGAAGCCTACGCAAAAAATTACAACATTATATTTCCACATGATGAACCACTTAGCGGTAGAAATTTGAAAACAGATCCTTTTCACAATGTAAGAGTAATTATATAATTATATAATAGGATTTTCTATAAGGTCAATACTTAACGAGTTACTTTATATATAGTTGCTTGTTAAAGAAGGTGCTATTATGGAAGAATGCCAAGGCTGGGAGCGACCTGGATGGTTTTCGTCGACGAAAAATGTTGAAATCACGCCATATAATGGTTACGGAACAAGTAGAAAGAGGAATGACGCGTATAGTACAATTGTAGAAAGAGAACGTAGCTTTAATTTTTCACCGTACAATAATATAGTACGTGTTTAAAAATCAAATACATAGAAAGGAAAAAAAAAGGTATCGATACTACGCAATTTTTACACATTAGGTACGAGAAGAAGCCCTTGCTTGTCGTAAAAGTGCTGCTTTATTCGATATGTCTCATCTCGGAAAATTCTATCTTTGCGGACCGGATGCTCAAAAAACGTCAGACTATTTGTTCACAGCAAACACGAACTGCGACTTTAATAAAACAATTTACACTTGCATGTTGAATCGTGCCGGGGGCGTAGAAATAGATTGTACAGTTACAGTCATAGAACCTGGCTCAAACGAAATTCTAAATCCCATGTTTAAAGAAAGAGCATTCTATATTGGTACGTTTTCATAAATTACGATCGTCAATATTGTAACATCGCTATCGTAAATAGTGACTTTTTATATTCATTGCTAGTTTCAAGTGGTGTATCGGCATATCATACTTGGGCTCATATCAACAAGGTAATAGCAGAGAATAGCTTTGATGTATCTTTGCACGACGTCACCGAACAAATTGGTATTTTATCTGTCCAAGGACCTAATAGGTATTATTATATTACGTACCTATGCTTCACTTAGACTTACATCCCGAAATAATAAAAACTGAATTATCATGCAGCCGAAACATAATGGAACTATTGGTAAAAGAGGAAATCTCTGATGAATCTCTCAAATATTCGACCACAAAAGTAGTGAAAATTAAAAACGATGTGGTGCGCTTAATTAGACTTAGTTTCATTGGTGAACTTGGTTTCGAATTACATATTCCAAAATCATCTTGTCAACTAGTTTATACAACTTTGATAGATTGTGCTAAATCATACAATATGAAACTTGCTGGGTACCGAGCACTGTGTAGCCTCAGTTGTGAAAAGGGTATGTAACCGATTTTTGCCATTTCTTAAACGTATATTGCCATCGTGATTATATCTTTCAGGCAATCTACTTTGGGGTTTCGATCTTAGAACTGATGATAATCCTATAGAAGCAGGACTAGGATTTACTTGTCGCAGTAGTGGAAACTATTTAGGAAAAATGGCAGTCGATCAGTTGCGAAAAATTGGAGTTAAAAAGAAAATAATACGTGTTCATCTAAGCGGGTATGTAGAGCCTAAGATACTGTTAATTTTCACACTGAACTTGAAAAATAATACTAATAATGCTTATTACAACAGTAGTACCGTTCCATTATGGGGTTTAGAAGCTATTTATAGAAATAATTGTCTTGTCGGTTATTTACGAAGAGCGGAACAGGGATACAGCTGTGGAAATACCATTGGTCATGGGTAAGTAAACTGATATACAATGAAATTACAGTTAACATTATTTAATGTTAGGTACATCATGCACCCAAACAAAGAATATGTGACAAAGGAATTTGTAGAAAGTGGTAAGTACGAGATTGAAGCAATGGGAAAACGATACGCGGTAAATCTTCAACTTCCTACCTCGTCTAATCAAAACGGAAGGAAAAACTTGTAAGATATACGAAAATATATGAAAATAATATATAAAAATAAATATAATTCTCAATTTCTAAAAAATAATACCTTAAGAAATAAACACTTTTAATTGCTACCTTTTGTACATTTACATTTATCCTGCCAAGGGATTAGCATGTATAGTGACACTATTTATTCGAGTTTCTGTAAGTGGTCTATAATTCTTAGGATTTACCGGTAATTTTTCTAACTGCTCAAGAGTTTCCAAACCATCGATCACTCTAAAAATAAAAGCAAAATTCATTAAATGCAGTTGAAGTACAAGTTTCAAGGTCTATGTAGCTCAGAAAATAAGTATATTTACTTTCCAAATAAAGTATACTTCAGATCTAAGTGAGGCTGTGGGCCATACGTGATAAAAAACTGACTTCCATTTGTGTTTGGGCCATTGTTAGCCATAGAAACAAGTCCCCTTGCGTTATGTTTTAATTCTTCTTTAAATTCATCTTCAAATTTACGGTCCCAGATCGATGTTCCACCTTTACCAGTTTGCGTGGGATCTCCAGTTTGCACAATAAAACCCTTTATGTTTCTATGAAACAAGCAGTTGTCGTAATAATTACTAGCGCATAAAGCAAGAAAATTCTGCAAAATGTGAATAATTGTAATTAGCAAAGTTGTGACAAACTAAAATATAAAAAACCTTACCTCGCAAGTTTTTGGGCATAACTCGCAAAATAATTCTATTTTTATGTCTCCAACGTCAGTATGTAAAGTCACACTCTATAATTGTTTTATATTATGTGTCAAAACAATGCAAAATCTATATCTACAGTTTCAACAATATAAGTAGAAATAATATTGATTTACCCACCATTTTCAAAAATATTCTCTACTGTTTTGTAGAAGTGAAGAAACATCGCTTCTTATTATTAATATCATTCACATTCTCAGTTTATTATGCACCGATGAAAAACCCGAATGCACATGTATTTATATACGTAGGATAGGGACGGCCATATTGAATTTTATAGAATTACCAACGAAATCAAATATACGAATTTACTTCGAAACGAAGTGGAACTTTTCCTAATGTATTAATTTTAAATAAATAGTAAATTGGTAAAAAAATTCAAAACGGTCTATATATAATTAGAAAGAAAAAAACAGAATATATCTGAATTATTTGTAAACTATACGGAACATACTTCACGAAGGATATCCAAATATTTGTAACCAATTTGACTTTGGTTCAGTGGTAAGGAATCGTCAAAGCAGCGCCACTTATTTCTGCTGAATGTTCCGCTCGTTTCTCGTTACAAGTAACGGTTAGGTAAAAAACGATATCGGATACCGTGGCGTAGATTTAACTCGTAAAGAGCGTATTTGAAGTTGTTTAAATTGAAAAGAGAACTACATTTTGCATAATAAAAGCGAAAAGAAGTTAGTTGTGAAAGTTAACGTAAAGGAGTGACAAGAAAATCCAGACGAGTGGCGCGTCTGTGCAAACGGCTCTCTTTGGTCGCATGACGTAATTGTATTGATCGCGGAAGAAGAGCCGAAAGTCGCGCATTCGCCATCTTGGACGAATTGTGGAAAAGAAGTTTCTGTGTCTCGCAGGCGCGGTACGCTTGTAATAATTGTAATCCGTGACAATCCGGACATTAATTAATTTAACTGGGAATTAACCCTTTTGTGAATTGGAAACCCATTTGGACGGACCAAGGTAAGTCATTATTTCTTTGATATGCTTCTTCGTCCAAATCTTTTTTTCTATATGGAAGCCTTGCTATGTAACTTTGTCCTTTGATCATTCATTTTCAAACCTTTTTTTTTTTCTTTAATTCAAGCTGCCTCAACGTTCTTTCGAATTGGCGCAGGCTTCTAATTGAACTAGTTGTTGCTTATTTTGAAATTTCACCAAGCTTTCGACAGGAATCATTTTGTTTTGAATTTTCGTGGCTTTGACATCACAATCGAGGGGTTGGGTCCGATCATTACACTTCGACTGTTCCACTACTTTCTAATTATCTTTCCTTATTTTATTCCATCTAATATTTACTTACACTTTCAGTGGTCCCTCGTTTAATCGCATTTTGCGTTCTTCTTTCCATTCGTTTGTCGTAACAAAGCTTTTCGAAACGCTCCTGTCTGCATTCCACTTTCTGCACTAAACATTCTTGTCAACTTTTTTTTTTTTTATTTCTACCATCCTCCATCAGAGTTATTTTCGAGTTCCGTGTAATTGTTATCGTTAATATTCTTTTTCATTTTAGTAAGTTTCGTGTAGAACAATATTGACTTATTTTTCCATTTATTTCTCAAACAATTCTATCAATAGTCGTTCATTTTTAATTTGGTTGTCCAAATAAATTTTTCATATTTTTGTTTATATATCTATATACCTATCATCATCTATTCATAGTATCATACCTATTTTGAGGTGATAATGGATACTATAGTTGAAAACAGATTAGGTTCAATTATAATTGTTTCAATGTATAGAAGATTGAAGAAGCTGCTTATTCTTAAACTTCTTTTTTGTTCTTCTTTGTATGAGGTTCTTTCTTATGAGTTTTCACTAGTCATATTTAAACATATGTAGATAATTTTAATGGAACAATTACTTTAAATATTGTTTTACTTAACTAGTATTTCTATTTTATTGAATTTTGGTGTGTAAGAATTTATTGTAAGAAAAAACAAAAGGTATGCAAAAAAATTAACTCTGATTTCAGACAAAGGGTTCGTTCTTTGGGTCTGATTGGTACTAAATGGTTGCCTGCAGACAGCATGTCTACTCTGTCAGGGCTCGTGTCGAAGGGGGAGAAAGGAAAATCCAAGTTTCAATCATTAGACATCAATAGCTTATATCTGCTAAATAGGGTGAGTTGGCCAAACAGTTTTGTTTTCCTTTTTCTCTCTCTCTCTCTCTCCATACAAGTTCTCTCTCCCTCCATCTTATCCTCCCTCCTTCCTCTTTCCATCCCCTCCCTTCTCTTCTCCTCCTTTCCCTTTCTTCAATACATTTAATCTTACAGTTTTAAGTAGTTTACGTTTTCATAGTAAGCTAATAGATACATGTCTTTAAAATTAAGGATATTACTAAATGGAAGTTATTTGCATAAAAGAAAATGGTATTGATACTCAGTTTGCTATGTACACAGGGAGAATCTTTAGAGCAACATCAGCAAAAAAATACATTACCACGCAAACATGGAATGCAAAGTCTTGGAAAAGTGCCTTCGGCACGACGACCTCCTGCTAATCTGCCTAGTTTAAAAAGTGAACATAGCAGCAACGATCCAGCTGTCAGTCTTGTACCAAGCGGAGGAAGTGGTTGGGCTACTACCAAAGAATCAACTACTACCACTACTGCTACTACTACTACAGCAGTAACTGCACCAGATACATCTACTGTAAATTTGATAGAAACATTATATTTATTTATAATTTACATTTCCTAGCATCATCCATATTTTATCTCTGAAAGTAGTGGAAATTGTCACCTTATGTTTATGTATTTTCCATAAATTTGATAAAATATTCTTCCTTCTTTTGCATTTTGCTTTGTTGTTTCGTTTAGGTTTATCGGTATCGTTTATCGGTATGCCTAGTAAGAAATGCAAAAAAACAGAGGATAAAATCAATTAATTTTGTTGCTAGTCAAATTCTTCATCGGCACAATGTGTAGTTGGAACTGTCGCGACAACATCACTGCATCCATTACTGCCGGGACAACAAAATACTCCGCAGGCTTCATATTCTTCCGATGCGAACAACAAATCGTCATGGAGTGCAATAATGAGCAGATCTGGAGATGGTGTGTAATGTTACGTTATAAACGCAAATACGTGTTATATATCCATATAATTTAATTTTAATCTACAAATTATTTGTAGCTTTATCGTTATTGTATCGTTAAAACTGTGTAGTAATACAATTATTAGTATACATCATTACACAATTATACATCACGTTATTCGATTTGCCGATGCATTTAGGCACTGTATCAGGAGGCCAGCAACAATCACAACAGCAACAGACAACAAATCGGGAATTAAATGCGCAATACGGACCTGGACCAAGTTTACGACCTCAAAGTAAGTAAATCTGCCATTGTAATTTATCGAATTACAGATTATTGTGTTCGTATATGCCGTATATTGCTCTCGTGTATGTTAATACCAACAAGTTGGATATTGAAAATAAATAATACGTTAAATGAAATTACGTATTAGCGGAAGGAAGTTGGATACAAGGTGGAAGCCGCACAACCAGTGGTGCAGCAATAGGGGCTCCAGGTCCCGTAAGTGGGAATTCAGGGGTCCAGGCCCCCCCTTTAAATATCACCGCATCAGGTGGACATACCGACATATCTGGTGGCGGGCGACAGAACTTGGTCCAGTCTCCCAACATGGCCATGGGCCAGGGAGGCCCTCATACTACTTCGAGTAATCAAAACGCTTTGAATTCTAGTTCTCATCAAGTTGGTCCAAATTTAAATCATTACAGAGGACTTATTCCCCCATTCGTAAGTTTCGTTGCTACTTACATTGCTGAAATTGTTTCGTGTAAACGGATATATTATTAAGATTTAACGAATTAATTTTCTTTTTCACAAAACGTGTTTAGATGTATAGAGGAAACTTTTCCGGTGGATTTCCCCCGCAGTTTCCGGCAAACACAAATTCCGGTGGGCCTAGACCCCGGTTCAATTACTCTGAACGCTTCCCTCCTCCTCAGGTTGCTCGCCAACAGGAACGCGAACGCATGCCCGAGGAAGAAATTATTACCCGACCAATAATTAAAGAAGAAGATCTTACTCGAATGGACGATATTTCTCGCGATGCTGGCTGGGCGGCTCACGATGACATCGATTACAATCAGAAACTCGCCTTCAGTGACGATGAACCTGATCCCGAACCATCGAAGAAAGATGAAAAGCGGGACAATAAGGAAGAAAAGATAGAGGAAAATATAATGGAGGAAAGGGAGAAGATTAGAGAAACCCGCGATAATCGTGATTCTCACGATAATCGAGACTCGAAAGAATCCCCCCGGGATCAGCCAACTCATCGTTCATGGGCTCAGAGTTCTTTACCCCGCGATTACCGTGGGTCCAACGGGTCTGGTAGTTATAGCGGTCAGTCACAACTGCATTCGGTGCATTCTTTGAGAGGTCAGAATATTTATGTGACTTTGTCGCACCTATAGATTTTAAATTTATTTATTCTTTTATATGAACAAACGGTTACTTTTAATGCATAATATGTTACAGACATATTCCTTTATATTGATTGTTTACAATTTTAAAAACAGGCGTAGAAGATGACGAAGCATGGAACGAGAGGCGCAGACTGAAAGTTGTCGAAGTCGCGTCTGCCGTTGAGCGCGCTCGACAACGCAAAGAGGAGGAAGAGAAGCGATATCAGGAGTTAACTAGACAAGCGGCAGCTAAGAAATTGCAAGATTTAGAACAAAAATTGAAAGAGAAACAAGCTATTGAATCGAAAGGCTTGATAAGCGTACCACCGGTGCCGATTCCGGTTCCCGAATGGGAACGAGAAAGGGAAAATAGGGAACGAGAAACTAGAGAACGCGAACGATCTGAAGGAAAAGATGATAAATCGTTGAATCGTGAATCCCAAACTACTAGGGATGGTCCAAAAGATGGCAGAGATTCCCGTGACCAACTAATGTCAGATTTCCGACAAGGCGATCGACAAACTTTCACAAGACAAGATAGCGTTCGTAACGAGCGAGAAAGGGAACGAGAACGTGAACGTGAACGTGAACGTGAACGAGATCGCGATCGTGATCAAAGGGATACAAGAGATCGCGAACTACACGCCCCCTTCTCTCGACAGTTTCAAAACAATTTACCACCTCGATTCCAGAAACAACAGGCGGAAAGAAGCAGTGCTGGTTTTAATCGAATTTGTCCCAGTACCGAAAGATCGTCTGCCCAACCTGTTCCATTTTCCCAGCAATACGATCCTGGTAGATGGGTTCATAGTCACAGTTCTTTAAGTAAGTTTCATTTGGAAATATGATACACCCAGTTCAATTTATTTCTCAGTCTTTTCGGTTTTATCAAAATTCTGTACAGTCATTCAAAAGCGGTTTCTTGTACTTTTTTTTTTTATGCATGTTTCACGTTTTTCGCCGCATATATATGTATATATCAAGAAGATAAAGAAATTTACAAGAAGTATTCCTGATTTTGGAAACTGCAAATGACCATTTTCGTTACTTTTACATTTTTCTTTTTCATCTTTTACATTCTCTTGCCGTATGATTACCTCTATTTCTATTCAACGAGACTTGTATTAGTAGACAGCAATTTGAAGCCAACACATGGTGCTTCCTCGCAACGCCGGAGTAGAACAGATTCAGATATCTCCACTTCGATGGACGATGATCGACCTCCATCCCGTGATTATCGTGGTTCTCTACTTCGCGACGATCGATATCGTCATTCTTCACATCGACCATACGAGGCACGTAAGGCAGCCGGTTACTATGATGAATATGGTCGCAACTCCAGAGATCACGATTACGATGATAGACATTCTCGTGATTCTTGGGAACGCGAGAGATATTTCGATGATAACAAAGATCGAGATTCAAAGGACAGTATAGAATCAAGAGATATTAGAGAAACTCGTGATATTCGTGATAATCGTATGAATAGGGACAATCGAGATGCGAGAGAACCTCGAGAAAGAGATAACAAGGATAAGAAGGACTATGATAATTATTTGAAGGTATTTAATATTCTTTTATCATCCATTTTGTTTATTTGTTATCGTTAGAATAATAATGTTTTCTCGTCTGGGCATTTTAACTCATAACTTGTGTTCATCTATAGGATACCTTTGACGATCGTGATCGAGACCGTGAACGTGAACGTGAACGTGAACGCGAACGTGATCGCGATCGTGATCGTGATCGTGAACGTGAACGTGATCGTGAACGCGATCGTGATCGTGAGCGTGAACGTGAGCGTGAACGTGAACGTGAACGCGAACGCGAACGCGAACGCGAACGTGACCAGAGAGAAAGATCGGAGAGTACGGAATGGCGCGAAGAGCGTATCATTCAAGATAGAATGATCGATAATCGTCGTGATACGCAGAGAGAGGATCGAATGGAACGCAACGAACGTCCTCAAAGACCGGATTCTCGAGATAGTCGTACTTCACGGGAATCAAAGACATCGTTACGTGATGACGATTCACACAAATTACGGGACTGCAGTTCTTGGGTGAACGAAGTTGCCGATTATGAAGAAAGCAAGCGTGATACATATCACGAAGACATTCGGGAAAAGGAGAGGGATAGGGAGCGAGAGAGAAGACAGCCACTTGGGCCAGTAACTAAAGAAAGAATCGAGGCAGATGAATTGAAAAGTGAAAAACGTAATCTTACCCAATTAAAACGAGCAAGTTCAAATCAAGATAAAAAGGATCAGACGAAAGAACCTTCGACAGAGACGAAGAAAGAAGCAGCGGATGTTTGGGGCAGAAAGGTCGAACGGATTAACGAAAGCAATCGAGTAATCGAAAGAGGTGATAATTCTCCTAAAGCGTGGGCAGATGCCGTTTCGCCGACCTTCGAAAAAGAAGAAGATAAAACATTGGAACCTGTTAAGAATGAGAAAGACCCGGAGGACTTGAAACAGACTTTTGATAAGCTAAATCTAGAGAAAAGAGAGGAGGTCGTGAACGAGGATGTTGTGGTAGAACAGCAACAAATGAAGGAAGATAAGAGGGAGAAAAATATCCGGAACAGAACGAGTAGTGGTGGATCGAACTCGCGGGTTCGTGATTCTCGAGGTGGACGTCAATGGGGAGGAACTTACAGCGTGTATACTCGAGGGTGGCGTGGTCCAGAATCAAGAGGCCGCAGGGGTGGGCCTAGAGCCGCTGTTAGACCAGCTTCTGCTAGAAGCGGTTCCTACGGACATACCGATTCGGAAAATAGCGCTGACGAGGTATCCGGCTCTACCGAATCTGGTAAAGAAGAAAAAAAGTCTGCCAGATCACCGAAACCGGCACATCAGAAACAAGAGAAGGAAGAACGCAATCGCGAAGGAGTGGTGTCTTCTGGTCGAGATGAAAAGCGGGCCGACTATTCTCAGTCACAGCGCAGTGAGAAACGAAGTTACGATAGTAAAGCAAGCCGCGGCGAAGGTTTTGCTCCTTCGGGTGAGCCATCTCGTCGTGGTCGGGGTGGTTACCGAATGCGAAGTGCAACAACTACAGGCAGCCGCATGGAAGGATATGGACCACCATCCAATAAAAGTCCTTTTTCTTCTGAACGCAGTATCGACGAGAAACAAAATTCTGCGCGACAAAATCCGACACCTACTCCAGAGAAGGAAATGAATTCCTTCGTAGTCTCACAAATAGAATCTACGGATGATAAAATTATCGCGAAGCAACAAGCACTTACCGCCGGAATAACTGGAAAACGTGCCAAATCTCCGAATCAGCAGCTGCAACAGTCTCAACAGACGCAGCAGTCTTGTAATAAACAAGATATTGGTCATACAAGTAACAGCGGTCTCTCTCAGAAAGTACAAGTGGCAAGGAAAGAAGAATTACGTTCCAAAAGAACTGGCAGTGGAAGTAGAAGGGTAAGTGTCATCTAAGTGTGATTTAAAAGGTCAAACGTTGCCTTTCTACCTACCTACCTTCCTACCTTCAATGCTGTATAACTAAATAATCAACTATTTATACGTAAATACGTTTTGTGTTTCCAGGGTAGAGACAATCGTGAATTGCGGTACCGTGGCAATGGTAGCAATGCATCGAAACAAACGTCTTCGGACGTAGGAAATGAAGATTGGGAAACCACGTCTGAGAATAGCGAAGAACACGTAGAGGATCATAAAGAATCTCGTAACAGTCGTAATAAACAATTTTCTTCGCGTGTAAACACGGGGAGCAATCAAACTGGCGTCGTATCATCTAACGTACATTCACGTAGAAGCGAACAAATGGGAAGCAGCCGTGACCAACGTGAGAAAAATGTCAAGTCTTCCAATACCGCATCCCGTGCTCCAGGTGCGGAAAAACGAAATCTGCAAAATTCGGGTTTTGCCAATCAGAAAAGTCATTCTAGCAGCATTCCTCCGTTGGTACAAACGGCTCAAGTACAAAATGGAAGATCGAGAAATCAATCTGCTGGAAATAATTCAGCGGCTTTAAGTAAATTAGGTACGAAGGATAGTACAGTGAATCGTTTGGATGAAATAAAACTGAGCGATCCTAATTTGGTTAGTCAAGCTCTTAACGACATCAACAAAAAATCCCAGGGAAAAGAAAAAAAGACTACGATTGACTGCGAAATGGAAACGAACAACTGTGTGGAAGATGGTTCGAATGTTATTGAAGATAAAGTCGATTCGGATGGTTTTCAAGAGGTACGTTCGAAGAAAAACGTAAAGGAATCTAGACACGGCCAGAAAGAAGAAACGAAACCGGTAAAGCGCGAAAAGGAGAAAGACAGAGACCGTGAGCGTGACCGTTCCAAATCGAAAGCTAACGGTAGTTCCCAGCAAGCGGCTTCTTTGCAGCAACAAGTTCAAAATATACCTCCTTTGCTTGGTCAAACCATTCCACAACCTGCAAATATGTTGCAAAAATCGTTTGATAGAACTCCTAGGAATAACAAGCTTGCACCTAGATTCCAAAAACAACGTTTAGCGAAACAGCAACAACAACAGCAACAACAACAACAACAACAACAACAAATGTGCTCATCGGAATCAAACGAGTCGAACAAAATAAACAATTCGAATAATTACGGTAAGGATTCATCGAACGGTCCTGCGCCTCCGCCATCCGTGAACGCTTGGGATAAACCATTCACAACAAGTCAGTTGCGATCGAATTCTCCTTCGGCTATTCCCACTGACATTCAGTTGATACCTGTTTTATCGTCGCAAAATGATCATGGTCACGGTCACGTTCATAGTCACGAAGGTAACGAGCAAACAAATTCTGGCAGTAGTAGCCAACGAAATTCGCCGAACGGCGAAAAAACTAGTAGTAAAAATTTGAAAGATCAGCTGGTAGAAAAGACCTCAGTCTCCGATGTTTCTTCACCGCCTGTGCAAACGTTAATTTTCGAGAATACAAATTACTCGAAAACTACCAAGGCAGGCCCTTCTGATTTAGCAGTAAAAAATAAATTTCCAAATCACATCAAAGCTCAGCAGCAACGGGTTGAAAAACGTGCCGATTTGGAAGAAGAAGGTAACTCATCAACCGCGATGCAGCAACAGCAGCAGCAGCAGCAACAGCAGCAGCAGCAGCAGAGTCTTCCGGTAGCATTCTCAAATAAACCAAACGATTTGATAAAAGATAAGAATCAAGAATCGATTCAGATGCCACTTTCGTTTAATAAAAACGAGGACAACGCGGATATGAAATTGGATTTCACATTCGATTCAGATCTCTCCCAATTGACCGAAGACAAGAGTAAAAGCTTGGGGATGACTCGATCGATGCACATGGCTACCGGTCAGAATACCATTTCACCTTCTACAGCAGAGCTCAATTTAAAGATTGCATCGGTAAAGAAAGTATGGGAAAACGCACCACCTATGCCAACTGTGGTCGAGCACGAGGATGGCAATGTCGTCAGTACCGCTAATACTTTCCCTCAAGCGTTTGAAAGTACAGATGTTGATGATAGTTACAGCCCTCATCAACAATACAATCAAAATAACATGAAAAATGAAATAACTACTTCTACGAACGTGTGCAAGGTGAGAAATCATTTCGCGAACATTATATCATGTTATCATGCATGCATAATCTAAACTATTACATCACTAGAAATTGACTCGATATTTAGCATAAATTCGAGTAAAATGCATTTCTTCCAGTTTTTCCATTCTGTTGTTTCCTCTGATTTTAACGTTCCCCGTTCGTATTTGAAAATTCCCTTAAATAGTTACCATGGTGAAAATCAGAAAGGTAAGTGGCTAACACGCATCGTTTCGATTGATTCCATTTCGTCGTCTAGAAAACCTATTCTTTTTCTTTTTCTATACAAATTTTCCAAGTATAAGCATTAGTGTATATTTATTTAACCACATTAGTGCTCTCGTTATTATTATTTTATTATTAATGCGTTACAATAACTATCGTCATTGACCCTGTATTATCATCAATATGTTACTGTCACGACCACCATCGTCATTATCATTATCATCATCTCGTCGTCGTCGTCGTCGTCGTCGTCATATCATCATCATCATCATCATCATCATCATCATCATCATCATCATCACCACCACCATGATCCCTTTTTCTTTTTTTCGCTCCCAGGTTAGGTTATCTATCATTCATATAATATCGTTGCTTTTATCATTTATTGCTTTTGTATCGTCATTGTTCTTCTCTTTCCAATAAAGTCTTTCTATTACTGATCCACTTACTACTTGACCTAGCTTACGCGGTTAGCGATGAACCTAACTATTTTCACCAGAATTCAGAAGAAGAATAGAAAGAAAGGAGAGGCAATCGTTTCCCAAAATTCGCGTTATTCGGTCAGCATCGATTAAAATGGCAGTTGATAGTGATGTAAATAGAAAACTAAAAATAACGAAATACCATGTCCCCTGTGGGAAGATGCTGACTCTTTGCCTGATGCGCAGCTGGTTCCCCCGCAGGTGAAGCCGCAGCAACAGTCCTCGGGAAGCAGCAGCGGACAGTCTGGTTCAACCGTTCCAGGACCAAGCCCTATTGGAGCAGGTCAAAGTCCTATCGGGCATCCTCCCGTCAGTCTTCAAGGACCACTGAGCCCGCCACCGTTTAACTCTACCGGCCAACCCTCTCATATCAATTATCAGGTAAAGTCTCTTTCTCTCGTTGTCTCCTCTTATTTCTACCCCTCAATCACGTTAATCATTAATCGTAATTACATCTTCTTTTTTCTAGGAATTCCCACAATATCCTGGCTCGCAAGCTGCGCAATACGGGAGTATGTCTGCCATACCTTCTCCGCCGGCCGTATTATTTAATACTGGTTCTGGTCAACTTCCAGCCCAAGCAGGAGGTCTTTATGGAGCATTTCAGTTAGATCAGAGTCGTTCTCCTTTCACGCAGTATCCACCGTATGCGCCGTCTCTACAAAATTCATTTAGCCAGCAAAACGTTTATTTACAACAACCTCCGCCACCACCGCCGCATGCACCGAATGCACCTACACCGGACATGTATCAAAGCAACCTATCACAATATCGCATAGTGAGTAATCAGTTTAAACTGAGGAAGAAATAACGACTGACTCTATATTCGAATTAATAAACACTAACATCGTTGTGTAATTACACGAAATAAGAACGTTCCTTTTCGCAGACTGCAGCTGCTGCTCCACCGTTCGGGCAAAATCAACAGCTGAGTAACAATCCAAATACAGTTCTCATTAGTTCTTCGTCAAATTCTTTAATGTCGGCTAGTGTGAAGCCATCCTCCCAGCCTATTGGCGCTATTGGAACGAAAGGTCCTCATTTTCAAGCACCATCTGCTCCACAGCCTAATCCAGTACGTCTTAGCTCTGTTGAACGTAGTAGTTAACACTTACTCTGTTTCCTGCACGAACTTATTTGTCACGTTATTTCCAAGATACGTATGTCTTTCTTCCTCTTTTTTTCTTTTTTTTTTCTTTTTTTTTAGTTAACGTACATACCGTATGATCCAAATCAAGTACTCGGCGTGAGTGGCAGTTACATGGGCAATTCCCAATTGGTGCAGAGACCTGGTCCGAACGTACAAGCGTCGGCCAATAGTTACTATAGCGCAACTTCGGCTGGTAAGTGGAAATGAAGATGAAGATGTGGAACGTAAAGAGACGTGACTAACTTTTCCACCATGATACAACGTATCACCGATGATACATTTTCATTTCCTATGGGTCGATCTGTACTTCTGTTTCAGATGTATTTCCCGGATCACAAACAGGTTTTTATCAACCAGGAGGTGCTACGCAACAGACTGGTACTCATTACGGCCTGCAAGGATTTGGCCAGCACAGTCAGAGTCTGGCAACTGGCAACGCTACACCCGTTGGACTTCAAAACTTCAGCTCAGGCTTTTTATCTAGTTCCGGTTTACAGATCGCTGCAGCTGCAGCGGCTCAGCAATTTCGTAATCCCACAGGAGGACTTCCTGGACCAGCAAACGCAGGTCCTACTTTTCTCAGCAAACATCAACCACAGGAACAACCAAGGCAATTGAAAAGTCCCTCGGGAAATCAACAAGATGTCCTTGCGTCAGTTTTCAGTTCCAGTGAGTCAATTTTTTTTTTTTTTTTTTTTTAACGAATGTTATATTTATATCGTTCATTTTATCGTTATATCAAATATGTTTCCCAGCACCACAAATACCATCTCCTAAATCAAGAAACTGCAAGCAGCAGTCTTCGTCTCAGCAACCGCAGCCTAGTCCGACGCAGCATCACAAATATCAACAGTATCAAGGCGTTAATCAGTCGACACTGGTAAGCAATTGTCCTAAATATCACTTGTGTTAAACGTATAAAACGATCTGTTTTTTGCGTTTATACTTGATCTCAGCGTATCATTTACAAATGCTTTTCACTTGGTAATTCAACAAATTAGAGATATAATAGAAATCGAGAGGAATAATAAAAGGGAATAAAAAAAAAAGAAAGGATTGAAAGTTTCTAGTAAACTTGACAATACTGGCTAACTAATATCACTGAAGGACGATCTATAGAAGAGTGATGCTCAGAGTACTTGGTTACAGAGGGAAGGATTAGCAGTAGCCAAATTATTACAGGTTTTACAACAAAATGTACGTAGCATGGGTATGCCACCTCGCGCTGGTATTCAACCGTCGCAACAACGATATCCACCGCCCATTCAAAGACCAGTTGTTCCATTTACACCAGTCCCCAATCCGAACAATCCTACGCAGCAGCAGCAACAGCAACAACCTAATTGCATACCCTCGCAGCAGCAGCAGCAACAACAAGCCCAAATTAACCGTCACAGACCGAATTTGCATCAACAACAACAACAACGTAACATGAAGATGCAACAACAATATTATTCTACGCAAGGTTCGTTTGTGTCCCCACTCCTTCCCTAAATACGAATGATACGATACAAACGAGAGATTTTTCTCTACATACTTGATTCTTATTTTCCAGGAAACGTGAAAATGGATACGAACGAAAAAACAGATTCACACAATGATAAAATCAACGATGGTAGCGCCAGTGCTCAGCAAGGTGGCGCTAAAGCAAACGTAAATTCCCAAGACAATGACAATAAGGAAGAAGTGAATCAACAAAACGAGTGAATTGTGAAAAAGAACATTCGTCCTCTATCATTTGAAAGAAAAGAAAACTAAAAAAATAACGTAACTTACGATCATACATAATGGTACCACGTTGATCGAGAGGTAAATGATAATGATTAACTTGTCATACGCGTGGAGTAAATTGTACTCCAACTGATATTGTATTTATCGATTTAAAGCGGCTTGCGAGCTTAGAATTCGTAATTAATAACTTGGCCATCAGTCTAGTTAGGATAATTTAATCGAGATGTGTTGAAAAACAGAAAAGATATAGATGGTATTGTTATTATATAAGACAATGCTTCTCTGAATTAACAATCACACGAACGTTGCGTTTCATGAATTCTTAACAAACAAATCGCTTTTATCGATCATTCCCTTCTGCTTGTTCGAGGAAATATTGCGAATCGTAAAACAGCGTTAAGTGCCGAGAAATACTGTAGAAGAAATGCCCGAAAAAAACTAATTTTAATCGATGTATCGATATTGCGTCGAAGATGATTTTATCTTCGAACAAATCTCTATGGATTATTTCTCTCAACAACTGTTAGGAAACTGTAACACGTTGTTCAGTATGACAAAAAGAAAAAGAAAGAAACGTAAGAAAGAGGTCGAATGATTGTAGAACTGTGACGCGCACAACTCATTCTCATTCGATGTCGATTGATTACCCTAACCAATTAATTATATTATCGACTACGAAGATAAGGAATCTGCACAAGAATTATGTTTCTGTATGTGGACACGATGGGCGGTCTGCTGTGGTATACGTTGATGTAAAAGTCAAATTTTCGTGAAACGTAGTTCGACAAAGATATTGCACGACCGTTGCTACAATTTGTAGAGCATAATCTTCATAAAGGAGAAAGAAAAGGAAAAAAATAGAACTCGATAAAGGAGACTATTGTGTATATCGAAATTACAAAAAAAAAGAAAGAACATAAAAATATACATGCGATGGTCGTATAGATCTGCATGACGTTGTCCCTAATACAATGTGACAAGCAAAGTTCGTGTACATTAATCGTTTATTCATATAATGTGAGGTCATGACGAAGCTTGTGAAAAATAAATAGTGCAACAATTGTTTATAGTACTGAATATATTATCATGACCTAGCCACTCTTAGAAAGAGTATCAGTGATTAGGAATGTAATAATACAACAGAGAAGAGGGTCGCTTGCAGAAAAACGAAACGCGCTCGATTTTTTCGCGTGTAGTAATTATTCCGCTAGAATGCAGCCACTATCTGTCGCAACGTACATGTCGTAGAAAATGAATTGTGTATATTCTCTGCTTTTGTTGCGGTTCCACGCATTATTATGATTATTATAATTATAATTATTTTTATTATTATTATTATTATTATTAATTATTATTATTATTACTACTACTACTACTACTATCATCATTCTATTTTAATTTTATTCTATTTTATTTTATTTTATTTTATTCGTAGTACTATTTTCATCATTACCATCGTCATTGTTTCTATTGTATTACTATACTGCAACATATAATATATTATCATCATCGCCCTCGTTGTTACTACTGCCGTTGCTGCTATTATTACTTATTGCCACAACCACCATCATTACTGCACAGAATCATTACCAAGATTATTATTATTATTATTATTATTATTATTATTATTATTATTATGGCAGTCAGCGTCGACGCTGTCATTGTTATTATCATTGTCATCGTCGTTATCGTCATGATCAGCATCGTATTTTTCATCATCACTATTACCAACTTCAACGTCGCCGTTACTATGATTATTACTACTATTAATACTATTATAAAAATGAAACCAATGAAAAATAAATAGTAGTATTTACAAGAATTAATTTTTACTAACTTTCCTAGGACGAGTAATCGTTTAAAAGAAGCTTTGTAGAATTACATTAAACTTACAAAAGAACTGGAAAAAATTTACCTACTGCCAAAATCCTATTGTTGATTGTTATCCTTACATTCTAAGTGATCTTTCAATGTGATATTTTACCGCAATAATGTAAGAAGGATGAAAAGATAATGCAAATTAATAACAGTTTCAATGGCTTCAAAGAGTGTCTGCTAATTATTCATGTAATATCTTTTAATAACTTTTTTCAGTCGTATATCGTATAAATGTTTGTTCAAAAATATTTAATAGCTTTGACTATAAATGTAACTACAATGTGAAAGCACGCAGTTTACAAATAGTCGAGACATGGTGCCTTTAACTTACTGCCACATGAATATATGCATTTTTTCAGATGATTACGAATAACGTTAGAAATATGTAATACTTTAGAAAAACAAAAAAAAAATGAATAACTTTCGGTGATGTGTTATTTTGTCATTCCACTTTTTATAATCTCGTACATCGATGTTTTTAATTATAGCTTTTTAATAGTACTAGTAGTAATAGTCGTAGCAGCAGTAGAATAACATTAGCACGAAATCGTAATAGTAGTAACAGCAGCGTTATTAATATATAAACATTGCAATTATTATTATAATCAATAATACCGATATTATTAAATTAATAATTTACGATACCGCTACCATTGCTCTAGTTAACGTTTCTGCTATTATTTTTATCGCAACATATTTACCGCTACAGTAGGACATATTTACCATCCTCAGTAGCACTTTCATAATTCACATCACGACTATTGTATAGCTATTATTTCTATTTTTCATCAACTTTTATATTAATTATCTTACAATATGTGCTGCCACTTTTATTTCTTTTATTTACCGTATTATTATTAATTACATTCGATTAGTTACGCTTTATTTCATACTTAATTTTACAGTCGTCATTGTTCCCGTCATTATCGTGACTGTCATCGCCGTCGTCATTTTTTTCTTCCTCTTCGTCTTCGTCTTCGTCTTCGTCATCATCGTCTTAATTATCGTTACATTGAAATTTCATATATCAATTTTATAATATTTGTGATCGGTGTGATACATTAGCGTACTCTTGATCTATCAATTGTCATTATTGTCAACATTGTTACTAGTAATACGGTTGTCATCCTTACTTTCATAATAGATTGAATAACATTGTTACACTTAAACAAGTGAATATTCAGCAGCTGACAGCACGAAGATGAAAAACAAACTGAAGGATGAGTAAGTTGAGAAACACAGATTGGTTGTGTGACGGTATCTCGTAATATATCAGGGATACAAATACGATTTATTTACCCCTTTACCTATTAGCGCTTGTATTCAAGTTGAACTTTTCCCGAAATGTACATATATTAAACAAATACCGAAAAACATACAAGCACAAGGATGTGTCGGACTACAATGTAATTAAACAGTAGTAATAAACAGTTTATCAGAAAATTGTAATATATCGATACATTTAATAGTATAAAAACTATGTACTGTTTCGGTTACAAGTATTCTCAGTTATTTACAATTGATGTAGAATTTTAATATACATATATACATGTATATTTGCAAACATGAATAAGTCAATCATATATGTATGAAATAAAATGCACGAATAATTATTGTTTCTAATAGTATATATGTATGTGTACATGTATTACTATGTATTTAATTTAAAACTAAATGAAAATAACAAAATTAAATAGTATGGTAATTACCATTCTTTGTAAATCTCTAAAATGTAACGGAATAATACGGCTAATCCTCATACCTAACTTCAAATGATCAAGTATTTGTAATTTAACTTGTATAAACATAAACTAAATGTATACTGAAACATATCGCAATGTTTTATACTATTTAGTAGACGCTCGGCGATATTTGTATATCCTTTGGAGAAGGTTTAATGCGATCTCTTCAAATTTCTTATTCCACTTGAAAAGAAAAAAAAATCTTAGTTGTTTTTCCCCATAACCTTCAAATAAAAATCTTAAATTTACGAACAATTTGGTACTTTCATTGATCGTATAAAAATAAACTTCAGCCAATCCTAATTAAAAATTGACAAATGGCGCTAAAATCGCATGTCTGTATAATAGACGGAGATCCTTGTATATATATTATTGATGAGTAGGATAAAGAAAACTAGTGAAATAAATCATTTTATTTAACTGTCAATTAAATGTACCAGAAAAAGGAATAATTGTTGAACATAATTCACAATGGTGGTATGATGTAAATATAGTATGGACTTTAAATTATCATAGTGCAAGTGATAAATATTTCAAAGAGTTCCTTCTAACGGAAAATAAATGTTTATCTAATTGTTCCTTTCAAACGTTGTGGATAACGTTAAACGTGCATTTCTTTCTTTGAAATATTGATAAGATTAATGGGGAATAAAAAAAGTACCCTTAGCGGGCTGCAAATCGACGAAAAACCTGTAGAAATAACAGATTTTTGGGTGCATTATATGGCCCGCGTAAATGGTTACAATGCTCAAACTGTTTCTGTATTTGTCAGCGAACCGTCTTTGCATTATAGTGCAAGTTTCGGAAATCCATCACCTTTAGAGAAAGCTACAAAGGTTAGCATTTATTTTATCGATTGTCTCCTTTATCGTAAATTCGCATAAACACGTGTGTCGGCAAACGTCATTTAGAAATAAAATTTTTTAATAATGTTATTTTAATTAATTAAATAATCCATATTTTTTAATCTATACTATTTTTATCTATATTATTTTTATATTTTAGAATCTAATGTTATATAGGCATCCTTGTATATTGAAATATGTTTCTTCGTGGTCAAAAAGTAGTAAGTTTTTCCTTGCCACCGAACAAGTTAAACCTTTAATTCAGACAATAGAAACTCAAAATACATTGCAAATATGCATGGGCTTATACAGTATTTTACGTGCATTGGTTTTTCTTCATGAAAAGGCTTCCACATCTCATAACAATATTTGTGAAAGTTCTATCTATGTTACACCGGAAGGATGTTGGAAACTTGGTGGATTAGAATGCTTATGTAAATCTAAGGAATTAACTTCTACTTATTTAAAAAAAATAAGAAACTACAGATATGAGAAAGCCATATCTTCTAATGAAGATGTAATTGTCACCTCCACAAATTTTACTGCGATCGATGCATATGCATTTGGAATTTTAGCCGAAGATATATTGAAGTTAAAGGATCCAAGTAAAATTTATAAATAATCTAACATTTATCCTGTACACCAGTATTATTAATCAAAACTTTTGTAAATATTTTGTTGCATTGTAGGTAACGTTCCTAGCTTTTTAGAATTTAAACAGTTTTGCAAGGAGAATTTACAAAATCCAGATCCAAATTTAAGAAGCGAATTATCCTGTGTACTTCAACACCCGTTCTTTACTCATGACTTCATGAGGATATATGCATTTTTAGAAGAGTTACCCTTAAAAAATAATCAAGAAAAGGAAATATTTTTTGGGTAAATATTTTTAACAGAAGTAAACCGATGATTATTAATATAGGGTACTTGTAAGCATTGAAATTTTTGTTCATATTACAGAACCTTAATAACACAGTTGAGAACATTTCCTGAAAATATTGTTGCAGAACAATTTGGTCGGTTATTACTTTCACGAATGGTTTTATTAGATGCAACAGCACAAGAAAAACTTTTACCATTTATTTTAGAACCAAAAGGTAAACGGTTTTTAATAAAATCTTATCTTTAATATAAATTAAGGCCATATATTTCATTTGTAGATGGAAAAGACAATATACATATTAACCTGTTTACAATTTCCACATTTAAAGTCTACCTGGTACCTAAACTATTACAAATGTTTTGCATACGAGATATATCAATCCGTTTAGTACTTCTGTCCCATTTTAATTCATTTGTCCATACATTTCAAGTAGATGAATTAAAATCTCAAGTGCTTCCTGAATTACTTGTTGGAATTAAAGACACAAACGATTATCTTGTATCTGCAACGTTAAGAGCGTTAGCCGAAGTAGTTCCAATCCTGGGTGCAGCCACTGTGATCGGCGGAAAAAGAGGAAAATTATTCACAGATGGACGACCAAATAAAATACAGGAAGATGAGAAGATCAATAGTACAGATATCGTTCAATTCACTGTCCCAATAAATTCTATTGAAAAAACCATTGATTTACCCGAAAGACCGTCTCCAGACGGGGGTGAAGATAAAAAGGAAATCGTTTCTGCAATTGCAGAAGAAGAATATACATGGTCGGATTGGGACGTACAAGAAACTGGAGATATGCATTTTCGAATTTCACGATCTTCCGACGCATCATCCCATTCTAATGAAATTTTAATTTCGGATTCAAAATTAACAACTCCGACAGATTCAGTAGTAAATGTAGACAAAATTAAAATGACCGAATCAAAATTAATAAGAAAGTCAGCTGTTTTATCCGATATTTCCGAGTTAGATATAAAAAATTCAAAGTTAACCGATTCTCTGAAGGAAGAGTATGACTTCTTCATAGACATGGAGCCTGTAATAAAAAAGACACAGATTTTACATGTACAGCAACCACAAGCATTATCGAAAAGTCTGTTTGACATAAAGGTATTGAACGGATTAGAAGCACCTGAAGAAAATAACGGTTGGGACGAGGATTTAAGCGATTGGGGTACAGAGGAAGCTCAAGAAGTAAAAACCTGAAAAAGTCTACTGTCTTTTATCATATTTCTCGTATTTTTAAACAATAAATTAATTAAAATTGTTTACTTAATATCTGTAAATAAAGTAACAGAAGCACCTATTCCCTAAATTATATGATCTCGATATAGAGGGTGATTCATAAATGCGTTTATGAATCATCCTATAGTACAAATGTATGCATATTTTTTAAAATTGTATAGTCGTTTCTAATTTATGTAGTGTAAATACTCTAGCAATAGAAATTTTCAATTTAAATATGTTAATAATATGATAACGAAGTCGTCCCCCATGTTCTCTCGCCATCTCACGATCTGGGTAAAAATTTGTAAGCTTCATCTATATTTAAGAAGCATTTTCAATTGACTAAATTGTCAATCGTTAACACGATGCCGTATGAAGTAATTAAAAATATCACGTATTGGTAAGAGTTCAACTTAAACTCTATTCCATATATTGAAAGTAAAAAAAGATTAATATTTTGTATCATTGTTGTAACGTCTTCGAAAACAATGTTTCAGATATCATTTAATAATTAAATTGATGTAAACATTTGAACTGTTAAAAGAAGACTGAAAAATATTATATTTCCGATATAATATTTTTGTTTACATTAAAAAGGAAATTTCTAATCGTGAATTTATCACTACGTGAAATAAACTAGATTTAGTTCCTGAATAGTTGGTCATGCTTGAAATAGGAGGGCGCAACGAGCGTAAGAAGAAACCTCCTTTTTGGTACGTGGAGCGGTGAGAGGTGGTATTTCGAGTAAGACTTTTATCGAATTTATCGATAAAATGGTAAGTGAAATTTCATTAAGATTAATATAATTCACTAAATATAATTTTCAATTGATTCTACATATTATTTGATATTATTGAAAACGTTAGATGCCCGTTATTCGATGGGATTCGATAAACGATATGTGCTGTATGCTGTGAAATATTTTAATAACATAGAACATAACATATTTTTCTTGTTATCTTAAACCTATTAAAATCACGTTTTCTGTAATTATAAAAAGATTCTTTTTAAATTGTTTAAAAGTTTAATACAATATTAAGTAATTTAAAGTAGATCAAAGTTCCAACAGAATTCTATAATTGTAAAATCGGTTTTTCCATGATGATTACCTTTAGCTCACTTTGACGAAAAATGAGAATTATGTTCCCTATGTTGCTGAATTTGTTATACAATTAAATTGGACGTTCTAAACGTAAAATTTCTCGATCAATTTAACAAGATATATATATTACTTTTTAGGGTTTTGTAAAAGTTGTTAAAAATAAGCAGTATTTTAAACGTTATCAAGTTAAGTTTAAGAGGCGACGGGAAGGAAAAACAGATTACTTTGCACGTAAAAGATTGACCATACAAGATAAGAATAAATATAATACACCGAAATACAGGTTAATTGTGCGACTATCAAACAAAGATATCACCTGTCAGGTAAATATATTTCAGCGATGCGTTTAAATATTTGACCTGCTAAATTATTAGAAGGATACGTACACGTAGGTCGCATATTCGAGAATCGAAGGAGACAGAATTGTATGTGCGGCATACAGCCACGAACTTCCTAAATATGGTGTTAAGGTTGGACTTACAAATTATGCTTCGGCATATTGCACAGGTCTTCTTTTAGCTCGAAGAGTGAGTACTTTTATACTTGTTTTTATCGTATCGTTACATATATTTTATAGCGCTTATTTAATGATGAAACACCTAGCTCGCTTTGATGCATAACTGAAGAAACAACAATTGTTCCCTATTATATAATTCTGAACAACAGCTTCGTAATATTAAGCATAATTGAATTTAGACGTATTACGATTACCTCCTGTCTGTCTTACGATTCCCTACAGCTATTGAAAAAATTAGGTCTAGATACGTTATATACCGGAACAAAGGAAGTTACCGGCGATGAATATAACGTCGAAGGACTAGATGAAGGTCCCGGAGCGTTTAGATGTTATTTAGATACCGGTCTTATGCGTACAACTACAGGTGCCAGAGTCTTTGGCGCAATGAAAGGTGCCGTTGACGGTGGTCTCAACATTCCACATAGGTATTTATCGAAACAGTTTGGTTCGAAAAGTGTTTCTTACAGAATCGTAAATAAATATTCATAAATCTTAAATAGTATGATGATATTACAACACATGCGCGTCATCTGAGTCGTAGCATAGCACGACATTGTATTTGTGTTCTACAATATACGTTGTCCCTTTGCATGGACGTAGAGATTAAAAAACGTGTCCCTGATAATCTATGATTAATCGCGAAAGCGACACAGAACGTAACTTCGAGTACTGTTTGCAATATTTTCTATTCTTCTATGGTATGTAGCACCAAAAGGTTTCCCGGATATAACAGCGAATCGAAATCTTTCGATGCCGATGTTCACCGGCAACACATCTTCGGGCAACATGTTGCAAATTACATGAGAAGATTAGAGGAGGAAGACGACGAAGCTTTCAAGGGTCAATTTTCGCAGTACATCAAGAATGGCATTACTGCTGACAATGTAAAGTATCCGCGTACATTCTTTGCGTATTCTTACTCGTCCAGCTTATAATTACTGCAAGATGTCATCATCTTCGCGGTGTCGCAGTTGGACAATAATAAGTGCATTCGGTTCTCAAAGATAAATGCGCAAATCTTTGCATTTTTCATGTTGACCTGTGTTACATTCCCGTTGCTTCATTTCCAGTTTTTCTTTATTTTATTTCATCCTTTTCTTTCAATTAAATACTGAAAGCATTTCTATATTGACAAGCTTATACCGTTTTCATTTGTAGATCGAGGGTATTTACAAGAGTGCTCACGAATCCATCCGTGCAAATCCGGAACATACGAAGGTCGTCAAAGAAAAAGTACCTGTGAAAAAGCGATGGAATCGCAAGAAGCTTTCTTTGTCAGAAAGGAAAAATCGCGTTGCTCAAAAGAAAGCTTCCTTCCTCAAGACCCTGGAAGAAGTGGAAGTTTAATTTCATCGTCTTTTCTTTACATGAAGATCAATATTTATATACAGCGCAAGTACAGTGATCATGCACGTGTAGATAAAATTTTGATACAGAAATAAAGAACATACGATGATACTTTCGCAGCCTTTTTTATTTGAAGTATTCAATATAAAATTTGTGTAACATACCAGGCTCGAGGATTCTGTGTCTTCAAGTATGGAAAACATCTATTCTCTGCATACAATCGACTCACAGCGAGTGCGACATGGCGATGTTAAAGTATGTGGCGCCATCTACCGGTGGATTAAGTGTGCTACTAAACCGGAATGTATATGGCGACATCTAGCAGTGGGTTAGGTATACTACTAAACGGTGTCTGTAGCGCCATCTAGCGATGGGTTAAATGTACTATTAAACAGGCTAAATCGAGAGATGAGTTTTGGACTTTAGTAATAGCACATCTATGTTAGAAGGCGCCACCTTCCCTTTTGGATTGTTCATTATGGGTTAATATCTCTATTAGCCGGTAGATGGCGCCATAATGTCCTACCTGCTTGGGTCATATCTTTTAAAATGTAGACAACTTGAAAGCAGAATTGCTATTTGTTGATAAGTAGGTAATTGTTACCTATCGACTTATTATCTTCGCTAATAATACACAATGAATCATACAGAAACCTACCGATACGAATGTCGGATTAATGCACCACGCGCGATTTATACGGTACACGCCTAAGGCGTATGGTGCCCATAAACAACCGCGAGGCCCAAGAAACTGGTGTTGCTTCTGAAGATTGGCCAAAAAGAGCAGGTAATTTCCAAGCCTGGGATATACCGTTACACGGTAATTACTAATTATAGAACATGGAAATGTATATAAATGTAACCTCAAGTTAGTCATGAATGTGTCTTGTTTATTCGCTCACTGTATTTATATATATTTTTTTTTTGTTACACAAGTATGGTGTTTATGCAAAATACGTACATAAATCTGAAACGTTAATAAGGTTTAGAATACACGAAATGTAGATTACAAATAAATTAATAACTTCTTTTAATTACATATCGATACTATGTATAATTTTCATTTGAATTCCAACGTAAAACTTTTTACATAGGAAGCAATTTTGTAAAACAACACTATTACACGAAAAAACTTACGAATTCGAAATAAGAAATATTTTCTTCAAACTAACGAAAAAGCGATAACCTACTACGAGAGCCAGGTAATCTGCCTTGTTCATCGATCAATCCAGTTTGAATGTCTCCGATCGAAGGAACAGTTCTTACTTCTCCTCGAGCTGCTACACTGGGTGCTGATTTAAGTAAACGGCACGCCACGCGTTTCACATCGTCTTTTGATATTGCGTCTGTAAGCAGGACAAAGAATAGAGGAGTTTTTTCCTAATTAATGCCTAACGTTAATTATACACAGAGTAAAGGAATTGATATGAAACTTGCCAATTGCTTGTATGAAGTATTCCGGTGGCTTTCTAGATCCAGTAGCTAAAACTTGCCTTCCAATATCTTCAAATACAACGGGCCTTTGTTCCAAATTCATGAGCAACATAGATTGTAGCTGTTTCTTTGCTCTCTGTATTGTTAAATAACCATCAATTTAATATTGTAAGTGAGTGAGTGAATGAGTGAGTGTGAGAAGGAGGGAGGGGGGGGGGGGGGGAGAGAGAGAATGTACGAATAAGAATTATAAATAAACTCGTACTGCTAATTCACTGTCTGCAATGTTATTCGTCATTGTAACCATCTCGTGTACGATCACTTCCACCATATCTCTGACGTGAGTTGGCGTACAAGATGCGTGAATGTAAAAAAGACCTGTGTCCGCATATGCGTGCTTGTATGCAGTTGCGCTGTACAGCCAGTGATACCTGCAAACTTAACTTTTTTACGACAATGCCTTTTTGCCACTGAACATTCCAAGGAATCAGGCATACTATATATGTTACCTGTTAAGGACATTCGTATATAAACGAGTGTACATTCCCTTTCCTGGACCTCCGGCACTGAAACTGTCACCGCCACCCATCATCATATTTAAAACACACATCGCTACGAAATCTGGATCTTGGTGAGAACAACCCTCCAAGCCTATGACTACGTGTGATAATTCCGGTAAACCACTTGGCCCTGCATATACAGGTACGTTGCATTCTTCCTGTATACATACGCGTTAGATATTATCACGGATAATAGAATTTAAAAACATTTTTTTATATATTTAACTGAAAAAGATACCTACGAGTATGTAACCTCCGGTATATTGTGCAATTGACATGTCAACTTTATTTAAAAATTTTCCTGCGGGTACCGAGCTTTTCTTTTCCTCTTGTCCTTCCTCTTCTTCCCAAGTAGACTTCTGTTCGACGAAATATCTACAACAGTGCCAATAAAATACATTCGAAAACTATTCGTATATTTAACAATGCTGTATTATCCTTTAAATTACACAAATTTAAAAACACTACATCTATGGCTTTCAAATTAACGAAAATCAATTTAACGATACTTTTATGTATATTGATGAATACTTAACAGTTTTATTTATAATTACTTTTGAACTGCCAAAACTAGATCCTCATGCTCTATACCAACTCCAGCTACCACCATTCTACTTGGGATATAATGGTGTTTTAAATATTCGATCAATATCTTTCTATCGATACGGTCGATATTTTCTTTTGGACAAATTTTTGGAAGTCCAAGGGTGTTGTTTCTATACGCAGCCTAAAAATAAGTTTACCTTCGTATATACTTTTGCTATTTAATTAAAGTTCCTTGTTGTATCGGTAAATTCATTTCTTCTTACTTACAGCATGAATCATATCCATGAGTATGGGTTCCTGTTCTGGCCTTGTAAGTAAAGACTCTAATTCAAATTGAATCATTTGTCTAGCAGCATTTACCTAGGAATTTTAATAATTACTCTAATTATGTTAACAAAATGTCTATAATACACAGATGCCGTAAATTTTCATAAAACTATCAATGCCATAAAACTGCTATGTACTTTAATTAAATTAATATATTACATAGTAATCATTTTTTACCTCTTCTTCTGTAATTTGAGGTCTCAAAACAATATCACCTAAAATTTGTACAACAGTATCTAATCCATGACGTTCTGCTGCTGCAGCATAAACGAATATATCTCTGGATCCTTGACAATCGCATATTCCTCCGTGTTTTTCCAACGCCAACATTATTTCGTCTTTATTCTTGTATGTTTTGGTAGACTGTAAAAGTAAATTACTGATTTTTTTATACTTGAAATAGGTTGCTTTCTATATACCATAAAAATCTTACACCAAATGCCAATTTTTGTAGGAAATGTGAGATACCACTGGGATAAGCAATTTCATATCGAGGACCAGAATCAAGTAATACTGTGAAAGATTATTTGAACATATAAAGAAATATATGAAAATTAAAAGTTTCTTAAAGAATTCTTTCGGCAACTTACCACCTATTGTGCAAAATTGTCCAAATCGATTTTCAGAAGCAACTTTCAGTCCATTTGATAAGACTGTCACTTTAGTAGTTTGATGTTCATCTTTGGCGGTAGCATAGATCGCTTTAGGTAAATTAGGAACCGGCTCCGTTAACGGAGGAAATGGTGTAACAATTGATTTTCGTGTTATTTTATTATTAGGTACCTTCTGGGAGGAAAAATTACATTTTTTAAAGAAGGAAAGAGTTTTTCCTTGTATCGCACTGTAAAATATATCGTAACGTTTAGTAACGCAAAATTTCTGTAGGGTTAAGTAAAAGAAACTTTTACTACTCCAACACTTTTTCTTCCTATAATAATAGTTACCTTTTTGTAACGGCAACTGTTAAAGGACTTTGTGACACTTTCATCAACATTTTCATCTTATTATTCGTATCGAATCATTTAATATTTAAATTAACTTGCTACCTGCACAATTCGGAAAGAAGTAGTAATTAACCTAACAATCTGAAAGACCAACAAAAACAACTTTAAGAAGTAAGCTTTCGTCAAATAAACGAACTTGGATACATTCAACGAGAATTGATACATACATATATATATATATATATATATATATATATATATATATATATGTATATCAATAATGCTGCAATTCTAGGACTTTTTTAAACTTAACGACGGAAATGATAACGTTGGACGTATAATTTATTCTTCAACTAGCCAATACAACTTTGTACAAGTCTTCTTCCCTCTGTCATATTTACGAGAGAAATTAACCATAAAAATAAAATTACCTTAGAGTTTGTTAAATTTACAGTAGAATTTATAACCTGCTTTACATAATACGAAATGGATTCATTTAAACGATCGAAAGGAAAAGTTAAGGATATAAAATGCCGAAATTTAAAATTAGTAGAGAAATCTCGCAAACAAATGCGTAAAGATCTCAGGAAGCAAAAGAAAATTAATAAAGTAATTTACTCGAAAAGAAGAAAGGAATTACATGCGCATGCAGAAGTCATCGGCTTTGAAAAAACTATTGAAGTTAACGATGATGAAACAAACAATATGAAAATTGTTGACGACGCGGTAAATGTAAAAAGAGATTTTGAAAAACCTAGAAAAGAAATTGCAACTCGAAAACATAAAGGAATTGAATGTAAAAAGAAAAATAAACAGAAAGAATTACTTAAGCATGCTAATTCACAGGAAGACAAAATAATTAAGAAATTAGAAAAGCAATTAAAATTAAATAAGAGGAAAAGAAAGAAAATTTCCAAGTCATTTGTAGAAGATGGTTTAGACTGTATCCTTCCTTTTTTATTTTAAATACCTATTTGTAATTATTGTGTTGTTTACTAAATTTCCTTAATATACCTATAGATCTTTTAAACTTTTGTTTAGAGGAGAATAGAAAAGATATAATAGAGATGGAAGGAGAACATCCGGAGGATGAATTTAAGGTAGATAATTCAAAGTTAGAAACAGTTGAAGGAAATGAATATTTAAATGGTGAATTAAATAATGGTAAGAAATATGAAAGTGAAAGTGAAAATGAAAGCAGGAGTTCCGATATTATAGTTGAAGAACAATTCGATAATAGTAATGAACCAGATAAAGTTTATCTGGTAAAAGAATCTAAGGTGACAAAGATAGATAACACAGGGATTACAAAAGTTAATATTAACAAAGACACATGGGAAGACATATATGGACGAAAGAGAGATAAAGAAGGTAATGTTATATGTAATGTTAATAAATATATTCCACCAGCTGCCAGAGTTGCTATGCGTAATATAAATCCGGATGATGAAAAATTGCATTCTTTAAAAAAGCAATTGAAAGGTTACTTGAATAGAGTGACAGAACATAATATGCACTATATAACTAATCAGGTAATTATTATACACTCAAATTATAACTGGTATAATAAAATATAGACTATTGAATATATTACAGATAGAGGCAATGTATATGACAAACAGCCGTAATAATATGAATTATGTTTTATCAGAATTAACATTTGAAAGTTTAATTTCACATGTAATTACACCAGATCGTCTTATTTGCGAGCATATAATGTTAGTGACAATTTTACATGCCAATATCGGTGTTGAAGTAGGTGCTAGTTTTTTAGAAAAACTCATTAAAATGTTTATGGAGATAATGGAAAGACCTCAAGATGTGGAGGATAAAAAAATGGACAATCTAGCTCTTATGCTTTCGCATCTCTACAACTTTAAAGTACAAACATTTTCTTCTATAATAATGTATTAAAGTGATAGTTCAATTAACAGTTTCTTTAATTTCAATTTTATACAGGTATATGGACATAAGCTCCTGTATCAGATACTTGATCAATTAACGACGAAATTTGGAGAAAAAGAGATAGAATTGATACTGATTATTTTGAAAACTGTAGGGTTCTCATTGAGGAAAGATGATCCAAATGCTTTCAAGGAATTTATACAGAATTTGCAAGGAAAGGCTAGTCGTGAAAAGGGAGAAAAGTAGGTCCTTTTATGCTTTTTTAAGTAACACGTAGCAATTACTGGAATTAAGTTAAAAATCGTGTATTATTACGCAGTTCGAGAGTTAAATTTATGCTCGAGATTTTGTTAGCAATAAAAAACAATAATATCAATAAAATACCTCAGTACGATCCTTCTCATGTGGAGCACTTAAAAAAAATTATAAAAAGTATAATACGCAAAGGGAATACGGTAATACAGTTTCACGTGTCTTTAGAAGATTTATTACACGGTAAGTAATATATTCGCCGAAACTAATATCGGTAGCTAGCCAGCACAAGTAAATTATGTTTAACTATTTTGTCATTGTAGCTGATGAAAATGGAAAATGGTGGATCATAGGTTCAGCTTGGTCTAGTTCGAATAATGTACATAACAGAGATATTGCAAATGAACATAGTAAGCTGAATTTTAATAAAAAGATGTTGGATTTAGCACAAAAACAAAGAATGAATACCGATACAAGAAGAGATATTTTTTGTATTCTTATGACAGCTGAAGATTATTTAGATGCCTTTCAGAAACTTCACCAACTTGGTTTGAAGTATCAACAAGAAAGAGAAATTGTACATGTTTTAATGCATTGTTGCTTACAAGAAAATAAGTTCAACCCTTATTATGCGGTATTAGCTGAAAAATTATGCGAATATAACAGAAAATATCAGGTAGTTGATTAATTTATTCATTATAGAATTATAGAGAAATCCCCTATATGAAAATGTATCAGAAAGATTAGTAAACTTTTTAAATGTTAATGCTATTGTACCGAAACTATTTAATGTTACTGTCAGAAGCCAGAGTGGCTACCTAACTCCATCGAACAAAATTTATTAAGTTTATTTCATTTATAAAGAATTAAACATTAGTCATGTGCTTTGCTATTATACTAAAATTGAAAAAATTGCGAAACAATAGAATCAATCACTTTGGCTTCGGGACGGCTTAATCGTCAAGAATTTCTTACAATTTTTTTCCAAGTTCTATATATACGTGTCTACAAATAGAAATGACAAATAATATTTTTCACATGGCAACAATTTAGCTCACGATACAATACACTTTTTGGGACAAACTGAAAACGCTAGAAATGTATGGAAACAAACAATTAAGTAACTTGGCACAGTTCTTAACTTATTTATTTATTAAAAAGTGTCTTGCTTTGTCAGTTTTAAAAGTAAGTACTATACTTTCATTATGTTATTATAAACATTCGTCGCATAAGTCTTTTACCAAGTAACAATCATTGTATTACAGGTTATTCAGTTTACCGAATTAGATAAGCCTACCATGGAATTTGTGAGACAAATTATATTGGAAATTCTCTTATACGAAAACGAACAGGCTTGTCTGGAAGTATTTGAAAAGATTTCCGTTTCTCCTCACCTGCAAACTTTTAGGGAAAGCCTTCGTATGTTTATAAATTGTTTTTTAATAAAAAATGTAGATTCGCATAGTATATTAGATAAGCAGAAAGTAATGTTGAAAAAAAGAGCCGTATTAGTGGATAAAATATTAATCTCACATGAATCTAAAATCATGTTTTAAATTTTAAGTATAGGAAGATATAGTAATTTTAAATGAATCGTCAAAATTAATGCTGCAATAATACTTTCGTGGAGAAACATGAAAGCACTTTAAAAAAATTGGGACAATATTAGTCTCTAATACGGCAAGGATTCTTAACCAAGAAATGCGTTTTCATATTTGTAATATTTATAATCTTAGACAATAAATATATGATCAGATCACGGATAATAAAATAGCTTGTAAAATGATTTCAATAAAATTCTCCTTAAAATAAAATCGATGCTATATACTATTCTATGATTTATTCAAGATACATACATATATATATATATATATATATATATAAATATTTTTTTTATTATTTTCCGTCAGTTATTGTTTCTCTGAAAAAGTCTGCATGCAAAACTTGTAAGTATCCTCGTATTTTTTGTTCAAAGGACCACTGCATCCGTAACCACCTAATCGATGAATACGAAGAAAGTCGTCGCAGTTGACATTACCGTCGCCGTTACAGTCCTATAAACAAGTATATAAAGGAAGAAATAAATTTTTGTAAAGACTTTAACGTACATATTTTTAATATAAACGTTCGCATTGAAAGAGTACCTGTGCAAATTTTGTCATATAGCCCTGTACCGTACGAGCCGCACAAGAGGGGTCGTTCACGCAGCGTGCATATGCTAACAAAAAGAAGTATTCTTATTTTACTATTTTCTACCCCCTCCCCCATCTTTCTTTTTGTTTATCTCAATTACAGGTTAACGCATTTATTCAACTGCAGAATCTTTTAACATATCTGTACATGTATGTAGGTATATATACTAACCATTTTCGTTCGTACTAGGCGTAGTTTCAAGAGTTGGCTTCCCAGCATCAGCCCAATAACCCCACGTTATACGAAATGGGCCACAAACAGACTCATCACAGCCAAGCGTAACATTGCAACCGGAAGCAGCTTCGCATATGCATCCTAGACAAACTCTTGATAACGTTGTTTCTGCTCCAGTCGTTGGTATCTGATGCTCTGTTGTATGAAAGATATGCAGTTAACAAAAGAAGAGAAATAAAAACTTTCCGTCCTCGTCTAACGCAATAATGAAAAACCAAGTAATCCTATCGATAATGTATAAAATTAATAATTTTTTTTTTAAATCATCTCGCGTGGACTTTTTTGGACATGTCAAGCGCCGTTTTGTATCTCATGAAAAAAATGTTCATATATAGCCACGATGCAACCATGAAACCAGATTTTAAGATATAGAATTCCTACTTTTCCGTTCTTTAACTAATAAAAATGTCCGAAATTGTTTTCAATTATCCCTTTCCCATCGGTGATATTTTCTGTGTGCAATTATAGATACGACGTTGCTATTGTTTTTGTTTGGATAAAAATATAAATTATTGTATGTTATGCAGAATTTAAACTGAATAAAATTATAAAAATATAACGAGCTATTTGTCATCTTACAATTAGACAGTATTATTTAGAGCAGTGATTAATAATGTAGTGTCAATACAAAGAAACTGTAAAAAGTACAATATCATATAACGTTAAGTATATTATTTAATAGAAATTAACCAGGAAGATCGATCGTTATTAACGTATTTTGCAATTGCTGACGTAAGATCGGTTAATTGATGTGCAGTTCGAGAGAAATTATGATTTAAGCGTAAATAAAATTTGTTTCTTCTCCACTTGTCTTTGTTTCATTTCGTTTAAAAGCGTCAGGTATATAAGCTCACCATAAATCACTAACAGCGGTAATAAATACGTTATAATTGAAAAATTGAACAAAGAGACCATCTTTCTTGTCCTCGATTTTCCCTTGATGAACAAATCACTTTTCTTAGAATATCTATTATTATGATTAATATTTGGAAATACCACAAGGATACTTTGAAGAATATTCCGCGATGTTCTTACCGTCCCCTTTTATATGCAAGAGAATCGTCGCGCGTTGTCGATTACGGAGGTGGGGATCCTATTAGAGGTCAGTGGCAAGGACTATCTCTTGAAAACGATCATGATTGAAAAAGAAAAACTCAGAATTCGACTTGCCGCGACAATAAGACAAAAGAGAAGGCGAAAGAAAAAAATCAGATACCTGTATGCTTAAATAAGACAGAAAAGAATGTATATTTCGATTTGTGTCGTATACCGTGCGTTTTAGTTCAAATTTATGCGTGTATACATTTTATATTTCCAGGGAGAAAAGTTGTAGTTTTTAACAAACATATGTCAATTAAAAATTTTATTATCTTATACACGTAGGTACTCGTATATTTTGAAAAATCGAATACTTCTTTGAGTTGCATTTCTATAAATATTATTAACGCAATAATAACGCAACTAAAAAAGGTGTTTATTTATTAATGAAGGGCATACGTATTTTAACATTTACGTACTTTTGTAACATCCTTGACGTTTTCCCGATCGCCTTCTTTGTTTCAAATCTACATTTCTTTACTGCATAACTTACATATATAATGTTTATTCAAGAGACAGAAACTATACTAAAACCGGATTTCACGCTCAAGTAACATCCAACGCTACGATAATAGTATAGAAACTATGGGCACACAATATAGTATCAATACTTACATATCAAAAACTTACGAATGTTTTTCTGATCTACACACGTCTTCTTTC
Source organism: Anthophora plumipes (assembly GCA_951804975.1). Lineage (NCBI taxonomy): Eukaryota > Metazoa > Arthropoda > Insecta > Hymenoptera > Apidae > Anthophora > Anthophora plumipes. The sequence goes on from OX638114.1 coordinate 26,319,011, forward strand.
TTTCCATAAAATTTTTCAATTATCGTTAGTTGTTTATTTTTAAACATGAAAAGACCAAGTGGCAACAACTAGTTTTGTTAATTGTAACAGCTTGGAAATTTCTATTGTAACGTGGTAAAAACGTATGTTTCTATGTTTAAGCCGATTCTTTGTGCCCTAATTTACGAGTATGTACGTTTAATGTAAAAAATAATATCACTTATCTCGCAATTTATACAAAAACATAAAAACTGCTCTCGTTCTAAACACCGAAGAAAAACATTTGAAACAAATGTTAGAAAGGTCATGGATTTTTATACATAGAAGGAATAAGTTTTCATAACGTTATTAATAACAAACGGAACTATTGAATAACGTTATTCGTGATAAGAGATATTTAAACTCAATTTACAATACGTATAACTACATACTGACAAAACAGTACTTATACTAATAATGGTGTAACAATTTAGATGAAATTTCAAGATTACAGATCTAAAATAACAGAATGAAGTTCTAAATACAGTGTACATAGTTAGTCGAAAAAAAAGCAAGGTATAAATTCAATGATATGTTTAATAATGAAATACAGTATTTCGATATCTCGATCTAATTTCGGAAGGACTAATAGGTAAAGGATTAAAGTTAAACTAGACAGGTTTGAATTATCTTTTTTTCAAATCATTTCTTCTAAGCCCTGAAATGCTGAAATACACGTTTATTTAATATCTAAACAGATTCACGATACGTTTATTGTATATTTATCGGCAGCGTTGCTTCTCTCGGTTCAATTCTTCCTAGCAGTTATGTATAAATGATTAACTTCTAAATAGGTAAAAAATATACAAAAATAAATCGTCAGTCTGCTTTTTCTATCATCTATTGTAAACATCGAGATAATACCATTCGGATAAATATTTTGGTCAAAGCTTTGTTTATATATTATCACTCAAATTGCATTAATTTGTTTTTTTTATCTAATAACAAATAATATGTACAAACAATGATTATTTATTAAGTTTACATTAAAAATAATAGACAGAAACAATTGTTTATATTTTATTAAACGATTCAATATCGACAGATTGAACATACTGTTCGAAACTTTCTATTTCTTCTATCAGCACGTCTACAGATACCTTATCATCTTCTATGACGCACATTATCCTGAACTTATGAATGCCATAGCCTACTGCGACTAGTTTAGCTGAAAAAACAATATACACGAGATGAATAATTTTTGAACGCCGATTAAACACCGGAAAAATTCACGCAAGAAATGAACTGACATGCTCCCCAAACTAGGCCGTCCATTTGAATGGATCTCACAGCTTCTTCCATGGCTTTCATATCGGTTTCGTCGTCCCATGGTTTAACATCTAATACAACACTGGACTTAGCAATAAGTGCTGGTTTTTTAGCTTTCTTCTCGGCATATGCTTTCAATCTTTCCTCCCTGACTTTCGCAGCTTCTGCATCTTCTTCTTCGTCAGACTCAAAGAGGTCCACATCTTTATCATCGTCATCTTCGTTCTTAACTGCTGTTACGTTAGTAGAATTATTACTACTAAAGATAACAGGTGCTTTTTTGTCTCCTGGAAGTGTCTTTAAATCATACGATTTGATGTGATTATACCATCTTAAAACATGAGGATTCGAATATGTCGGTGTCTTTCCTAAAGCTTCCAGAATTACTACATCAGCCTGACTAGCTTGCCACCTTGAAAATACAATAATTTTCGTATGACCTTCTTTGGAAAACCTCGTTATGTTTTTATCGAAATATCAAAGATAAATTGATGTAGTGCATAACGTAAGATCGTAAATGTATTTCATCGTAAATGTAATATACGTAATGAAGGATTGTTTTCTATTTTTTATATTCATAGTATAAAAACAGGTTTCTTCAATTTTAGATACAATCTTTATTCACATTTTAATAGGCGCACAGACACATACACACATACTCTCTCTCGACGCACGCACGCAGATGCACATATGTGTAATGATGAATTAACATACTAAAAGAAACTTGAAAATGTTTTTAAAGATGAAAATAGAGTCTGTTATGAAAGAATAATAACTGCAAACACAAAATATGGGAAAGTAGAAAGAAAGCATAAACGTTCGATAAGTGGAAAAAACCACGTGCATTTGAATAGCTTCTACAAAGATAAAAAGTACACGTACCCTTCGATATAACTGCGATCCGCTAAATAGGAATTTAGATCTTTAACACCTTTGTCAGTCGTAAGATCACCAACAGCCATCGTGAAAAATTATACAAAAAGAGAACACTTAACCGAAGTTACCGATAACGAACTTCCCCTTATCTGCGTACCGGAAGAGAAAGCTATACACGGCAAAAAGTTGACGGTTCGTTACGTAGCCGTGATATGACGTCGTTCCGGTACGCTATTCTCGGGAAATAGTAAAATTACTAGCGGTTAATTTTAAATCTTCGTTTCTTAATTGCGAAATTATTTTATTATTGCCAAAATCAGGCGCAATACATCTATTACGAACGTTTCAATTACTATTTATACATCATCTCACCTTATTTCTTTCTTTCCTTCTTTAAAACACATAACAAATTCCTTGGTAAGGTTCTGTTACTTTTAATTCTATTTTTTTTATTTTTTATCTTATTATCTCATTATCCTTTCACTTGTTCCCAAATTTCTTTATAAAATTTATAAAGAAATTTAAATTAGTGTGTACGTGACGCGCGATATATATCGCTTACTTTTTTAAAATTATTTTCTATGTATAACGAAAATCACATAAAAATAATGTTATTTTGCAATCTTGCACAATTGAATAATCATTGGATTAATTTTTTCTGGTAGATGTCGCCAAGGATATGTTCAAAAATTAAACGACGTTGGATAGGTACTTTTTTGCCAACGCTTGAAAATATATAGTAAAACGATACACTGTCTGTGACTAAATCCTATTTTAGATCAATCTTTTAGGTCATCCGTTTTCGGTGTTCCTCAGGTTCGAAAGAAATTTGCGAGACGGAAAAATCTGGTAATTTTTCACCGAATAAATCATCGTGGATATGTTGTAACAATAGAATAGTTTTATCACGTGAATATATATTATAGTTCATTCGTGTATTTGTTTTATAGATACCAAGAGAATAGAAATTTATTGATTAATGTAAAATTAGGTTATTACATTCATTGCTTAAAGTTTGAAGGTATGATGTTTTCTTACATAACAGGATAACGTCAACGCATAACAGAGTAATTTTACCAAAATGTTGAGACTCCCGGTGGTAAGATTGTCCACAGGATTACAAAATGGCAGACTTTCTACTGTAGGATTGCATACTTCTTCCAAATTGCAACAAGAGTTGGTAGAAGTATTCATAGATGACAAACCAGTTCAGGTTCCACCAGGAACCACTGTATTGCAGGTAAACGTAATCTTTTTAGTTATGTGGTTACTGTTAATACCGTTAACGAATCTTTGTTGAATTGTTCTATTTAGGCAGCGGCAAAAGTAGGAGTAGAAATTCCTAGATTTTGTTATCACGAACGTTTAGCTGTAGCAGGAAATTGTAGAATGTGTCTTGTGGAAATTGAAAAGCAAGTTAAGGTATTTATTATTTATTGTATACGCATTCACATGTATGAAGTAAGTTAAAGTTACACAGATATATGTATATATATTTATCGTGCTTGTAAATATTTAGCCAGTTGCAGCTTGTGCCATGCCTGTTATGAAAGGATGGAGAGTGAAAACTAATTCTGATTTAACTCGTAAAGCTCGAGAAGGTGTTATGGAATTTTTATTGGTAAACCATCCTTTAGATTGTCCCATCTGCGATCAAGGTGGTGAATGCGATTTACAAGACCAAAGTATGGCATTTGGCAGTGATCGAAGTAGATTTGTTGACATTAATTATAGCGGTAAAAGAGCAGTGGAGGATAAGGATATTGGTCCTCTGATAAAAACAGTTATGACACGTTGCATTCATTGTACAAGATGTATTCGATTTGCATCTGAAGTAGCTGGAATCGACGATTTGGGAACTACAGGCCGTGGAAATGATATGCAAGTATGTTTACAATAGTCTTTTGTTCTTAATTTCGATCTTGTTATTTGATCTTTCATTTTTGCTATTTTATAGATGAGGTATCTTTAAATTGTATTCGTTTTAGGTAGGAACATACGTGGAAAAGATGTTTTTATCAGAGTTATCTGGTAATATCATTGATTTATGTCCTGTTGGAGCACTAACCAGTAAACCATATGCTTTTGTTGCTCGTCCATGGGAAACACGACGTACAGATAGTATCGATATTCTGGATGCTGTTGGTAGTAATATAGTGATATCTCACAGAACGGGCGAAGTTCTGAGAATTTTACCAAGAGTTAATGAGGTATTATTGAGATAGTAATTAGTAGCCAAATGGGTTTGCACCTTCTAACGATTTAATGCTCTATAGGAAATAAACGAAGAATGGCTCTCAGATAAAGCGCGTTTCTCCTATGACGGGTTAAAGCGGCAAAGACTTATAACTCCTATGATAAAAATCAATGGAAAATTAGAAGCTGTCGAGTGGGAAGATGCTCTTGTAGCAAGTATGTAGTAACTTTGCTTTCCATTTCCTCCCTTATATAATATTTTCATCGTATTAAGATTATACGTTCTTTACTAGCTGCTCAAGCTATTCAAAATATACCTCCAAATAAGTGTGCGGCAATTGCTGGAAAATTAGCCGATGCCGAAGCACTTGTTGCTCTGAAGGATTTAGTAAATAGACTTGGCAGTGAAACCCTTGCAACGGAACAACCCTTTCCGAAACATGGTTCAGGCATTGACATAAGGAGTAATTATTTGTTAAACAATACTATTGCTACGATAGAAGACGCTGACGTCGTATTATTGATCGGTACTAATCCGAGGTACGAAGCACCATTGGTGAACACTCGTTTAAGAAAAGGATACATTCATGGCGAACAGACTATTGCTCTAATTGGTCCGAATGTAGATTTAACATATGATCATGAAGTAAGCATGAAATCTTTTAATGCTGTGATAATATAGTAACATTCTCTACCTGTTTTCAAAGTATCAAATATTCGTTTAAATTTTAGCATTTGGGTGAATCTCCGGATATTATAACAAAATTGAGAAACGGTAGTCATCCATTTTCGAACATTTTGAAATCTGCTAAAAGACCTCTAATTATCTTGGGTGCTGAGCAACTAACAAGAAAAGATGGAGCAAAAATTTTGTCCGAGACGCAATTGTTGGGGAAAACTGTGGGAGAAAATTCGAAAGTAAGAAAAACAGAATAATTTATATTTTATTGTATATTATATCGTAAGTATGTTATTTTCTACAACATTTTAGTCTCCCGAAGAATGGAAAGTTTTAAATATTCTTCATACAAACGCGTCCCAAGTAGCAGCATTAGACGTGGGTTATTCGTCATCTGTTGCGGAAGTTAAGGAACAGCAACCAAAAGTTCTCTTTCTACTAGGTGCCGATGATACAAATATAAAGAAAGAAGATCTTCCGAATACTTTCATTGTATATATCGGTACGTAGAAATTGTTCGTTTAAAGAAATACTAATCATTTATATTGATTACGATCGCACATTTTAGGTAGTCACGGCGATGAGGGGGCTTCGATTGCAGATGTTATACTTCCTGGAGCTGCGTACACCGAAAAAGTTGCAACATATGTAAATACAGAAGGCCGAGCGCAACAAACTTGTGCTGCAATTACACCGCCGGGTTTAGCACGACCAGATTGGAAAATTATACGGGCTCTTTCCGAAGTAATCATCAATAAGTTTCATATGAATTTAAATATAAATAGGAAATCGGACAGCATTGACTAAATGTTATTTCAATAGATTAGCGGAATTTGTTTACCCTATGACAACTTGTCGGAAGTAAGAGATAGACTGGAAGAAATTGCACCACATTTAGTTAGATATGGTAATGTAGAACCGGCCAATTTTTTTGTTGAAGCATTGGAATTATCGAAGGTATATGTACATACGGATCTTATACATAAATAATAATTAAGCATAATTTGTTAATTTGACACATAACATGCATATATTAATTTATATTTATTTCATGTAGAAGGTAGGTGGGTCCTTGTCTTCGAGTCCACTGGAAATTAAGCAAAAGACGTTGGATCACTTTTTCATGACAGACGTGATATCTCGTGCTTCGCAAACTATGGCAAAGTGTGTACAAGCAGTTATCAAGCAACGAGAAAGTATTTTATAGACATTAATGATAAATGTAAATAGCAGACTGTTATGATAGATATGTGATAGTTCATGAGAATGTATTAAAAGTATGATACTTTTATTAAAGAGTAAGATGTAAGTACTATTATAGTTTCTCCTATTTTATTAAGTTATATCGTATATATTTATTTGACATATAGATACAGCTTGAATACTAATTTAACGGAATGTTAAATTACTTCGTTTTTATCGTTGCTTATAGTAATATCTAAGAATGTAATATTTTATATTATTATTTAATGTACGATGACAACTGAATCAGCATTAAGAATTTTTTAAAAAGATCATTATGATTTAACAAACCGTGTTCCGTCTATATCTCGAATGCAATTAAAATATTTATCGGTTTGTCGATCGATGCAATTAAATAAATTCATACGAACATTTTATTTAACATGCAATTAAAATACTGTATATGTGAAATCGTAGAAACACAATAAAAATTATACATCTACTTTCTGAGATTGGCAACATACTGTTTTCTTTTTTTTTCTTTTTTTCTATTTTGATAGTACACGATATGTTATTATTTCAAGCAAGTAGGAAACATGGAAAAAGAAGGAAAGATACAACCAAGGTAAAAGACTTTTCGTTATCATTATTTCTATGACAATTCTCGATACTGAAGAAACGATATTAATCGATGCGATCGACGGAATTACTAGATTCTGGTTGATCATCGGTGTCGAGTTCAACAGAACTTTCGTCTGTCTCGATCTAAAAGATGAAAAGAAGCTGTAAAAAAATTGAACTGCTCCTTATCGAGGATAGTTTGACAATATGTTTGAACAGAATTACACACTTTCTCGCCTAATGCAGCTAATTTCTCTTTATACAGCATAATTTTACTATCTTGATCCGTTAAAAGCTCCAAAAGGTTTTCTTGGTCTTTCTTCAGCTTTTCCAGTTCATCGGATTTTTCCTTTAATTTGCGTTCCAAGTCAGTTTCATCCTTTTCTTCTAATTTTCGTTTGTATTCTTTTATAATTGAAGCATATTTTACTAAACGATTTTCTAACTCCGTAATCACATTCTTATATTTCTCCGCTTCTTTTGTACAACTTTCACTGATCGCTACGTTATTAAGTTCTGTTTCTTCTGACGATAAATTACTTTGTGCTGCTCGTAAAACTAAATTTTGATCCTTCAAATGACTAATTGTTGATTTAAGATCGTGAACTTGTGCCTGCACAAGTAATTATTAATAATTCAAATGTTATACACACTCCGCTATGGTAATAAAACGTTATTTGTTATAATGTTTACTATACCGTACTTCGAGTTCATGTTTTTCTTTGACCAATGATTCCGTAATTTGACTGAGTTTCTGTATCTGTAATTCTTGTTTTTGAATAACTTCCTTATATTGTGATACTAAAACAGAATCTGGCAGTATAGGTGTTACAATCTGATTTTTATTGTGCTGCAAACTACTTCCATCTGGAACTAACTTTGTAATCACACCTGAAGATACAAGATATAACGTTAGAAAGTGGAATTAACGAAACTGTTAAAGTTTCAAGAGTTGGTGTTAACGCGTAACGAATAACCGTAATCATTAGTATTATTCACCCTCTAACGTTTTAGATAATCTACAAAATTCATGGTCCAATAAAAGCTCCGAAGGATTGTTCGCCGAAGGTTGAGGGTGTTTTAAAGTTCTAGAATATACCTCATGTCTAGCGAGACCACCGATAGCATCTTGAAATCCTTCTAATCCTATTCTATTTTCAATTAAATCGCATAATTTTTCCTAGAAAAAAGAGACGAATATGCAATACAATGTTAATATACAGTTATAAAATTCTGTAGCATTACCTTCGTATAATTAGGAACAGTGTTATCGTTAAAATGTACACACAATCCAATAAGCATGGCGCACATACTTTGTAACAAGGTTTCCTGTAAATCATCGTTATTTTCCTGCGACGACAGCAATGCTGTTAGGTAAGGTACGGAGGAATCGATATCCAAGAATGCTTTAACAGCAGCTGAACAATGAGCAGTCCATCTACAAAGTAGCATTAAAAGGCCTAATTTGCATTGTGTTTTATTGCCTTGTTGTAGCAACATTACGCATTGTTGCATCAATGTCACTGGTGGCTTTCCGATGTTGGTCGCAAGGTGTACGCGTAACATTTGTTCCTTTTGCGCGTTGTTGTCGATCAATGCGTAAGATAATGCCACGGCGGAGAACCAATTCGATAAAGAATCCGAGGAAAATAATGCTCCGCATAACAACTGTCCTAGCAATATTACGTTTGTAAAATATTTCTCGTTCGTTATACACCAATCGCGCATTACAAGAGCACAATTTCTACAAGAAAATCGTTTCACACAAACCTGTTGTCAAAGATGGCACCTCATTTCCTTGGGGTAATAAAGTCTGAATAAGTTGACTTTGACCCACTTTGTTTTTATATAAAAAACATTGAAAGCAGTAAAGAACGGAACATCTTAAAGCAAATGATTGTTTTTCATTTACCATAGACATGAGTAAAACAACGATCGCAGGTCTGCGGAAATAATATACAAGTTTCATAATAGTGTAATACGGTAGACTTATAAAACTTATATATAGTACCATGAAAATACCTAGGAGGATTACTAGGAGCCATTACTCCAGCTAGAAATTCTTGATTGTTTGTATTCCCTCTAATAACTTCAGCTACTGTATTAATGGTCTCTGCTAATACATTTGCAGGTACACCACTAGCCATCAGTATGTTACACAAAGCTTGTAGAAGTCCACAGGCTCTTATAATTTTTTGACAGCTAGCTACTGTCTTTATATATGTTATTAGCCAGAAGTTTCCAATGAAATTAGAAAAGGAGATTTAAAACACTGAAAAGCTGAGAAATTTACACAATATATTTGCATAATTACCTGGGCAGGTCCACTTGGTGCTACCAAAGCACGAACCACTTGCAGCATGCAATGAACATTCGATACCTTCTGTGGACTCCACGTATTGTCGTTAATTCCAGATGGTATTTGAAACATTGGTGTCAATTTTGGAATATAACTACCTAAAATTTGCATACAGATTAGATGTAACAAAGCAATATTTTTCAAGAATACGTTTATCTGTACATTACCTTCCTTGAAGTAATTCTGATTACTAATATTACCCCGTAAAAGATTTAACATCAGTAACAGACAATCTTCCACAACAATACCACCTTCTGCATTACCCTCTTGTGCGATAACATCCAAAATGCGATCAAACACATTATCAAATGCAACTATTTTTTGAATGTATGCATTACCTTTTGTTAGTTGAATAAGAAGCAACAAAATCTGCAACATTGCGAAACTATGTTTCAACTTGTAAACAATAAAATGTAACAACATGAAAATGTTTGTATAAAGAGCTTATAAAAATATACATCGTTACGTATAACTTCTCTACTATCGCCAAGGAGATCCATCAGCTTCCAGACACCCATGGGTCTAATTAAAATTATTTCTTGCATATCTTTCAGTCTATTAGTCGACAAGTTCATCAGTAACTTTAATGCTAGCCATCTGACGTTAAATTCAAATTCTTCCAAAAGTGCTAAAACTAATCCCACGCTATCTGTATCTTTTATAAATATCTCTGTGAATTGTTCTCCTATTTTGTTATTAGGCTGCTTATTTACTGAAAATAGTATTTGTATAAGGCATGGTAAAATTTGTACGTAGAAAATAGAATCGTGTAAGTATATGAACATTACTTTCTTCGTCGAAAGTTTTTGGATTTGTTATATTACAAAGTGTGTCCAATGCTAAAGCAATGATTTCACAGTCGGTTCTATCAATTTCTAGAATTTGTTTCAAAGCATCCATTCCTTGAGCTCCTACCTCGACGCGGTAAGTACGTGAAAGAGCTTTCAGCGCCCGGCAGGCATCTCGCCTGTCATTTAACAACGTTGACGATTGTAACCTGTCTACCAATCGCTCTACCTGTACAAGTACCTCAATGAAAAAAATGAACGATACAAAAGTACGTATGTATATGAAATGATATATACAAAAAAGCAAAGAAAAAGAACGAAAAAAAAAGAATCTACGAAATTTCAACGCATCTCTCAATATCCAGATTTATTTGAATTACATACAGTTTACGATTATGTTCGTTTGTTTGAAATGTCATGCAACTTATGACTACCATGTGTTGTATTAGAACGAGACGAAAAGACAAAAGTATGTTATTTATTGATTAAAACGTTTGAAATACCGTATCAGCACCCGATGGTTCGTTTCCTGCAGGTGCAGAACCTAACACAGACTTTAAAATACTACTTTTAAAATATTCCATTTTCTCTTCAACAGCTTAAAAATTGTACATTACACGTCACACGACGTTGTCGATATTTTTCAGTTATTTGAAGTCACTGAAACGAGCAATGCTCAATAGGGGGCGTTAGCTACACAAACTTTCATTCTAACGCCACGCAACCTTGGAAAAAGTGATATATTTTGTAGAATAGGATTTACAATAGACAATTTAACGCTGTGAACTTGCAACATATTGTCGTCAATAAAACGGGAAACTTTAAAGTTTCACAAGTTTATAGTAGTAGCTTCATACGTAGCCCCGGACGATTTCTTGTCTCTGTGCTAATACTAAAATAAACTGTTTCATTTTGCACGTACCTTGACTTTGTCCAATTTTACAAGAAACGTTAAATTTTCTTTTACTAACGAACTAAACGTACGAGAAATGAGTAGTTGAAACAAATCGATAGTCCATTGACATATTAATCGTAAAATATGTACAACAGCGTACAGTAACGTAAATTTGTTTCGGCAATATAATTTTCAGAAAGCCAAGAATAATGTACATATGTATATAAATATCGCGATTTACTTACGTGTATTCGTTTCATCAGTTTAAACAAATATTGTTTCTCAAATGATCGTTCGTCGTTTTATGATATGTATAAATGTATATAAGGGCAAAAAAGTTACACGTACCACACATATGTAGACGCAACCGATCTTTTTCTCGTTCATGAGGCTCAAGTTATTGTGTAACAGATTTAAAAATAAAAGCAACTTCATAATGTATGCATTTGTTTGGAAAATGAAACAGAACGATCATTTTTAAATACAGAGTAAAATTCATTTAATTAGAGTTATATCGTGGCGACCATGATACATGATCACGAATAGACTGCAAATTTTTATGCAAACTCATGTATTTTTTTCAAATATAGTAAAAGAAGGAGAACTTTGGCAGAAAATTGTTTCGCTTATCAGAAATTACAAAAAGCACTATAACTTGGACATTTCGTATACTTTTCCATATTACACGCATTCTGTGCAATTTTGCACCTTTGATTTTTCAGTAAATCCATAAAAATCCGCAACCTAACGTTTCTCTTCAACTCAAATCACATGTGTATGTGTTCGACATTTTCGACGATTAAAAAGAAACGAAGAAAATTGCACTAAAGGATACGTATACATGTATGTATGTATATATGACTTTAATAAGGTGAAATCAGTCGATGATAAGCAGGTTGTAAATTATAAATTGCTTATACATGTGGAGGTACAAATATTATGCAATAAACGAAAACAATGTTGCTCAAATGAATCTGATGCAAGGAAAGTCAAAGCAATTCTTGATGATGTTACATCATCGTAATAAGAAATGGACGAAAATATCGTAAAATACTCGTTTATCAGTTTTATTAATGGTTTTTAAAGAACGCCGTGGATGAACAAGTGCGTACGTACATATGTAAATCATCCCTTAAAATGATCGAACCAAAGATACAAGTATTTTTACGCACAATACGAATGCGTATAATTTATGTATATAAATAACAGTACACATATCTAAATACATTGTACGCGTATGCACATATGTACATCCTATAGAAGTAATCGTATCGCTCGTGTTGTCAGTTCTATTTTTACAGAAACCAGATAAAGACCAAGAAACGAGAAAAGCAATGTTAGTCGAAATATGAATAACTATGCTATTATAAATGACTATGGGTATTCTCTATCCCCCCATTGCGCTTGTGAAAAACAAATGAAAAATTCCGACGGTGATATTTTTCACGAAAGCATGTACTGTGAGTCAAATGCCCAACCAACCGAGAAGAACAGATCTACATCGCACACATGTACATACAGTATATGTACATACATGTATACGTATATTTACGTTTACCACAATAAAATGAGAGATACTATTGATTGATACCTTGTTTTGATTTCTCTATATTTTCGTTTACAGCTTTGTTTTACTATTCCTCCTTTCTATGTACATGTGAATGTATATCTGTAAACGTATGTATCTGTAACACAGTTTCTTTTCTCCAATTTTCTTGCATATTGCATGCATCGTTAGTTCGATATATGTAATTTGAGTGTTTTTTATAATTCGCACGAGGAAATGACGTTTCTTAGGGTTTACATGTTAATTCAGAAAATTTCGAAAAGTATGCTGCTGGTGCGTGTGCGTGCGCACGCACATCTCTAGATGTTGCATGTGTGTGTATGTATCGACGAAGAATGAAGAATCTAGAATCTCACTTCGTAACGAACTATCCTGTCGTTTGCAATTCAGTTGAATTAGTAATACGCTTATCGTTTACAGGCGTGAATGGTTTAGTCCGTAAAAAAATGTATTAAAGATGTTGAGAAAGTATAGAAGAAAATTATACCAGTAATTCGGTAGGTTGGAAGTCGAACGAAGCAACAGACGAGATAAAGAAAGTGAAAAGAATTGTGGAGTGACAATACAATAACAATGATAAAACAAATAAAAGAGGTAATGATAGATCATAAAAATTGGAGAGTCAGTCGTGAAAAGAAGCATTTACATTCTATACATACATGTATATATGTATATAGGTACATACATGTTGAATTCGGTTTGTCGTTGCCATTAGCTGGTTACTTTTGCAAGTATACAATGTGAATTGATCAAGTGTCTTACATACATTTCAGGATTGACACAAGTATAAAGCAATATCGTAAAATTGAAAATGTTCGAACCATGATCGATCAAGTTACGAAAAAGTAGACCACGTGAGAGAAAAAAGTTAGAATCGATCTGAGAAAAAGGGATCATGGAAAAAGGAAAGGTAAATTAAAATGAACGAAAGAAAGAAAAAGATGAAAAGAATACGGTAATGTTGAGAATACCGGTAGGGTAGAATTAAATCGAGACGGGCAGTATCAGTCGTATAGTTGATCGGTGGTGATGGCGAAGGAAAGCGGTATTAAGACCCGAGGATAACCGAACGAGAAGAAACGGAAAGAGCCGAAGTGGATGCAATGCGAAACATCACGTAGCCGGTGTTGCTAGGCGGTTTGTTAAAGAACGGGGGAAGGGAAAAATCAAGGAGGAGGGGAGTATCAGTATAAAAGTCACGTCATCGTTGCTTGGCAAATCAGTTGTATCGAACTAAAAAACGGTAGTGCGGTTAGTGTGCTGTTCCTAACGATTTGGTGTTGCAATTCGAAGTGAAAGTCTAAGAGAAAGGACTGTTGCTGTTCGTGTTTATGTTGTTAAAAGGAGTGATTTTACCGTATTTTAGAGATTTGTTTTATTATCGTTATAGTTAGGAAAAGAATATCGAATAACACTCGAAGAAATATATCGGAAAAGAATAGTTCGAGTGTGTTGTATTTCTAGAAGGTCGTTGTGACATTAGACGTATTGTGCCTTTGTGCGTGCGTACGTGTAACATCTTTCGACATGGAGGTTTTACCGTGCCCAGTGAATGTAGATTTTAGCAATACAAGAGGTACGTATTTTTCTACATTTTATTATTCCCTGTATAAAGTCTTCTTCGGGCTAATTCAGACACGATCGATTCTCTTCTTTGATTTTCAATACTTTTCGCTCTTCTCTCTTATATGTCTTTTTTATGCACTGTGCCTCACCTTACACCTATATTTAAGGAACGGTGATCGATTGTTTAATATCAGCTATGACGCCGTTTCAGCTGATTTCCAAATCAGCTGACATTTCGTGGAAAAAACGAATATTACTTTTTACTGTAACTTTTACTCCTTGCCATTTTGTTTTAGTTTTTCATAGATTTCTCAATCATTCTTACAAAAGTACATTTTGTACGATGTATTTCCAATGTTTGTTGCAATTGTCTTTCTGTTACTAACATTCTCTATTTTCGAAATATACATCCATTCGTATCAAAACGAATATATGTATATATATCACACAAATATAATTAAAAAAGATAATAAGTAAGGTAGAGAGAAAGTGAGAGAGAGAGAGAGAGAGAGAGAGAGAGAGAGAGAGAATTCAATAAATCTTATAGTGTAATACAAATTATGAAACAAAATATCTGTTGCTTTCTAGCGTACAGATAATTTGAAGGTTTTCAAATAACTCGGTGCCGGCATAGCCGGCCGGTAACATGCATGTGCCGCATGAAAGTGTGTTTGCTCGCGCGCGCGCGCGCGCGCTCTCTCTCTCTCTCTCTCTCTCTCTCTCTCTCACTCTCTCTCTCTCTCTCTCATTGGTAAACGCGTATACATGATGGAGGTCGTGCATAGAAGCACGTAGGAGGCAAGTTATCGGATGATGTTACTATAGCTCACATTTACAAAGGTATTTAGATAATTCTAATTAACAGATTATTCTTTTGTTTGATTTTCCAACGATAGCTGGAACAGTGGCCGAAGAATTCGACGGAGCTTGTCAGGCTTTAGCGAAACGATTGGAAGTTGAACTTAGGAGGGCGAAGCACGCTCAATTAGCCTGCGAGGAAGTTCTGTTTCCTGCCGATCTTTTGCCTAGAATAGCTAAAAATGTTCTTAGCATGGCTGAGAACGAACCATGTGGTCTCAGGTAAGACGTCAGCAATCCCCGACGTTCTCCTGTTACTTCTGGTTTCAATGCATGTACATGCATTCGATGTAAATACAGACATACATCTATCGAGTGTAATAACGTGTTGCGTACGTTTGTTACAGAGGTTGCACCTTGTTCATTAGCTTTGAAACGGACAGCGTTTGCCGAAGATTGTCTAAAATACAATGTGATCCAAGTGCAGTATCCACCTTTGAGCTTTATTTGACTTTAAAGCAAGATCATACGTCTTGGCGCATCCTATTACCTCAGTTCTTAAAGTAAGTCAACTCACAGCGACGAGTAAATCAGCGACGATCCATAAGCAAGAGTGTAAAGTCACTTTTCTTTTTCGCTTTCAGAAATCTGACGCGAGGTGGTACTATTATGATCAGTAGGGACTTCACTTTGGAAAAAAAGAAATTGTACAGATCGTATCAACAAACGCTGTGAACGATTTCCATGTCCGAGAGTTGTTGGTTAATTTTCTCGATAAACGCGATTATTCCAAGCTCCGCTGATTTCACACAGGCCCCAGACGCAATATGCTGTTTATTACTTTCCACGCGAAATGAGCAGATCGAGTTTTTCGATGTGCAGATATTTCGCTTCGATTATTCAGCTCTCGACCGTGTTCAGTGATATGGGATGGAAGTAATGGGGATGCGACGAAACAATAAGATAGAACGACAAAGAGAAAAGAAGTGAGAATCGAGCGAAGAGGAGGGAAAATGTCTGGACTTTCGGAAAAATATGGATACGTATCAACATCAGAGATGATTGCGATTTTAAAGGAAGAAAAATGACAACAATGTCTTGTAAGAACGCAAAGTGAATAGATATTTTGCGTTTCGTCGACCTACGATTGCTCGAGAAAAATAGTAGGAATTGGCTGTGGTTTTAGCCGGTAATATTGTAATCTAGGGAGACGAATCTAATCTATTATACGCGTTTTGACATATTTGTGATAGTAAGATGGAAAAGAAATTTCAGTACTGTTAAAGTCGAAGAGTCTCTTTACGCGATTTCTAGATTTTCTACACGATGGATTTTAAGAAACGGCATTGATTCAATGTTGTTCTTGCTCGTCGTAAAATGTAAAACATATCTAATCAACTTAGCAATGTAGGCTGATTTCAATCAAATAATAAATCGTTTAGCAATCATTGCAATATTACCTCGGATTCCATTGAATGTTGCGTGAATTCATTTTTAAAAATTTTGTGACAACGATACAGACTTCTAGATTTGCGTAAGGGGACGTCTCTCATAAAAGAAAGAAATTGTAGCTTCGTTCAACGAAGCACCTCGTTTGTAAAACTTGTAACAGTAGTTTCTCTGCGATAACCCGTAACGATGCGCTAAAATTAAAAAATCAAGTTTCGTTGTTTTCAGTAGCCAGAGTAGTGTAGAAGTAGGAATACATATGTCGATATGTGTGTGTGCGTGCGCGCGCATACATGCACACATATACATATGCATAGTTTTTAGTTCTAACTACAAGTACCAGTGGATATCTAAATCAATTTTAAATATGGTTTCATTTTCTCTGTATCAGAAGTTTTCCAGATTCAACGGTATTCCTTTTTTCATTTATCCGTAATTTTACGCGCGCGCCCAAGCGTGCGTGCGTTTTGAAATTGTTTCATCAGAAATAGTCATAAATATAGGTATCAATTGGTAATGATATTGTGATATTGTTGAGAAAGAAAATGCGATTAATGTAAAACGCGAATTCACGTTACATTTCAAATGTTGGCCATACGTGCAACTTCTCTTCGATATATGTACTGTATAATACAATAGTTATATTGCCGAGGCACAAGTTGTCAAACTAAGATTAATTCATTGTCGATTTATCATCATCACAATTACCATCGCCATCATCTTAATTATCGTCGTTATACAGTCATAATTATCATATTTTACTAAATTATGATACTTAATGAAATACGTTTTATTTTCGAAATTTGTGAAATTACCGCATTTGGGGAAGATGAAAGGGTGTGTAAGAGCGTATGAGCACACCTATGAATTTATAAGACTGATCAGCGTTAGAATTTTTCAAATAATATTTATATCTGTTCAGAATTAATCGGAACGATAAAGAAACTTTGAGAAGTTACACATCGAATGTTACAGTTTGTATCGATTAACGATCGTAATTATTCTTAAACAAGTTTCACGCGTTAAATATAGTGAAGAACAAAGCAAGATCTGTTTGTGGTTGCTGTGACAAAAAAAAAAGAAATAAAAGAAACGAAACGAAACGAAAAGAGTGAAAGAAAGAACACGCGATCTTTATTATTGTATTAATTACGTAGGAGACAAAGTATAAAATGCTGTTATGTATATTTTGTACTTCGTTAAACAGTTAAAAATAACAAAAAGACATTAGAATTGTAACGTGTAGAATAAACGTACACACGTGAACACGCACACGTATATTTAATTTTTTATATATCGTCAAGTATTGTTTGCTTAGAAAAAGATAGCGGGACATTAAGCGACTGACAAAATACGTTATATTTTTGCGTTCGACGAATATGCTAGAGAAGTTTTGAATGTTCCATTCAAATATTAAGTTTTATTTTTTTCTCCGTATTTTTCTTTACCTCTTCCTACCGGTTTCTGCCGGTAGTACAATCCTTTTATCGATCAAACTGTCTCGGATTTGAAAGTCTAACTTTTTTTCGATTCTTTACCGCTTGTATGTGATGTTAATTCTAATTTGTGATCTTAAAGTTAAATAAGAGAAAAAATAAAGAATTACAAAAATTTTAATAATAAATTTTAATATATCTGTATAAAAGTTGTTCATCTTTTATGAATGATCCATAGAAAATCGATTAATTTTCTTTAATTTCAAAGTTCGTTTGTTGCCTTCAATAGCTAATTTTGCGTAAAAAATTTTATTTTGCAAAATAATTATTTCAGTGGCTTTACAGAATATACAAGGTTGGCATTTTCCTTTGATAAAATTTTGTCTATGGTAACATGAATTGCACCTAACCTGTGCAATTTTACTCATTCTCCCTTTTCTTTCTTCAGTTAAAACTCTATATATCTATTGGGAGAGTTTAAATTGCATCTGTATGTATAGTATATAGAATTGTAAATTTCTTTCTCAATAATAGGTACTTTATTTCGATTGACGAGTGTTGGTTACATCTTGTTGCTTCTTAGCTATACTAGTATTCCTGATTGGATTCGAAGTTTTTCTAACAAAATGAATTTTATTTTCTTGACGACGAGCCGTTTCAACCAATTTTTTTGGTTTGGAAAGTACCTCAGTTGTTTTCTTTGTCTTTCTTGGTTTGTTATTCGTGCTTCCCTTCGTTTCCTGTAATTCTTTCATTTTGATATTCTTCGATTTTGCTGCTTCAACCTGTTGCGTGTTTTTGCTTTTTTCATGGTAATTTAACGTCGAACTCGTAACAGCCATTGTCGACGATGGAGAAATAAGTGTCCGAAAGGAAGATTTTTGAACAAAAATTGGCAGCGCTTTTCCACATGTCCAAGAATCAATCGGCGGTTGCTGTGGTTCGGTATCGATGATTAGATGCATTGCTTTTCTCTCAGTTACGTCACATTTCCAATAAGGATCTAGTCTTAGAAATGCCCACTGTAAAATAAACTAAGCTGGAGAGAATAGAAACTGGAGAAAATTACGAAAGCTACGAAATTGATACTCGCGTCGAACAAGCGTAGCCAAGCTGTACGAGTACACAGGCTGCTGAATTTGAACAGGTTCTCTTTGAAATGTTCTTTCCGATAGATGGACATAATCATGAGGTCGAACATTTCTTCCTGAATAGCAGCAAGGTAATGTTCCGTCAATTGATTCCGCACAAATTCTTGCCACTTAGGTTCTTGAACATTGGAAATTATCAAATGAAACATGCTTAAGAATCGATACTCCAGCCTAGTAGATGTAAAACTTTCTTTCGCATTTGAAGAATTCATCTTTCTTTTTCCATTCATCGTTTCGTCTTCTATCTTCTACAAATTCATCGAACATCGGGGTGATTAGCGTTGATAGATTTAATTTCATCGTTTAAAAAAGGGATTGAATTATAATCAAGTACCAGAAGGCTTGTTAAATTTTTGATAAAATTAAATTATATGTACCTAACACGTTTAAACGTTTTATTTCTTTCTTCACGTATTTATTGTCCCGAAGTATTTTTTCTCTTCGTATAGAATGTACAATAATACGCATAACAAACGGATCAAGTTTGTCAGCATAGGAAAGTTTTTTTTACAATCAAAGGAATTACATACGCATTATCACTGCGCGGGTATATGCATATGTGTGTGTGTGTGTGTGTGTGTGCTGCGTGCGCGCGCGTTTGCGAGCGGGCATGCGCGTTTTAGAAAAAAGATTCCTTATAAGAAATTTTTGAAAGCGGCACATATGTGTACATACTTACGTGGCATACACATTGCGCAACAATGGACCCTAACGACAGTGTGTCAACGGTTACAGATTAAAAACTAAGAGAAAATATCCACGAGATCAAATACAAAATGCTCGTTTTTACGTAAACGTTCCCAACACGTTTAGATTTAGTTTGAAAAAATGCGGTTTACAGGTTGGATTTCGATTTTGTTAATACAAATAACATTTGACGAATGGTCCTTTGCTGAAATTATATTGGTCGCATCACATTTAAAAGCCTATTTTCATCACATCGAGTAAGTCATATTACTTCGTGAAACAAGCAAGAAATAAAGAAGCATACGAGATAGATCTACGATTATTTCTCCCCGATGCGTCTTGTAACGTTACTTTTTAAATTATTTTCTTTTATAAACGAACGAACGAACATCAGACAGAGCGACAACTCTACGATACGACGTGATATATGGAAACAAAAACGCAAAACTTCTCGCAATTCAATTGTTATTTTTATGCGATTTCAGAAAAGAAAACGACACGTACATATGCGCACGCGCGCAAGCACACAACCACAGACACACACATAAACCTCTCACTCTCGCTACTTTCGTGCGACAAAATAATACTGCTTCTCTTTCTCTTGTTTTCGTACTGATCACGCTTCTTTCTTGCTTATTAAACAGTACTACTACTAGCCTTCTATCTACCGGACTGCATCGATCGTGTTCTTTATACAACTTAATCACCACGGAAGTGGCAAAAAGGAGAACATGTTAGGAAAAAGAAAAAAGGACAAAAGAGAAATAGTCGTCGAGTTCGAACGGACGAACGATGACATGCCAACATTTATGTTTTAAGCTACGACATCGGTTATAATACCACCGGCTGCAGGAAGACCAGTTTCTCCCATTAGAGCTAAATCTATTTCTCTCGCGGCTTGTCTGCCTTCTGTGATCGCCCACACCACTAAGGACTGTCCGCGCCGGCAATCTATAAGAACGAAGAGTACGTAATGCGTTAACCACCAATCGGTAAAATGAAAAGAACGCGGTATAAGAAAGAATAGGACGAGAACGACAGAAAAACTCACCTCCAGCAGCAAATATTCCAGCTAAACTTGTCTTGTATTTACCGACTGGTGTTTTGTAGTTACCTCTTTCGTCCATTGCCGTATTTAACTCTGTCGCGATATACTTTTCTGGACCCAAGAAACCCATCGCGAGTAAAACTAGGTCACATTTGTATACCTAATTGCAAGAGATTAAAAAGATTAAAAAAATAAATAAAAAAAAAAACAAAAGAACCGGAGAAAGGAAAAGTAGAGTATAAATATACACGAATCAATATACACTTTTGTACATGTAATTCTTACCTTTTCTGTTCCAGGAATTTCTTCCATTTTCCAACGACCGTTTTCCATTGTCCATGAAACCGAAATTGTTTTGATACCACTTACGTGACCATTCCTATCGTCTAAGAATTCCTAAGGGAATCATAGGAAACGTAAGAGAATCACGTTTTAATTTTTACCGAATCGAAATTATTTTACATGTAATAGAAACCGTTACACACCTTGCTCAATGTACTGAATTGACGCGGATCTCGGCCAAACTTGAGTGACACTTCTTCGTGACCATAATCCACTTTAAATACACGTGGAAATTGAGGCCAGGGATTATCTTGTCCTCTTTTGCTCGGTGGTTCCGGTAAAATTTCAAACGTAGTAATTGTTTTGGCTCCCTGAAACAATATATATATATATATATATATATACACACACACGCGCGCGCGCGCGCACGCACGTGTGCGTGTGTGTGTGTGTGTGTAGAAACGATATAGAGACGAACGAATGAACGAACGATTGTACCTGTCTTAAAGACGTAGCTATACAGTCACAACCAGTATCACCGCCACCTATTATAATGATATCCTTATCTTTAGCCATCAGTCGCATATCTAGTGGAGTATCATTTCCCATTTGTTTTTTTTGCCAGTGTTCCAGGAAGCTTACAGCAAAATGAATACCTTCCAGATGTCGACCTGGTATTTGCAAATCTCTCGGCCAAGTTGCACCAGTGCACAGTAACAGTGCGTCATACTGTTCGTGCAACTCCTACGGGAAAGCGATAACGAGTTTAATTAAAAATAAACGTAATTATAAAATTCATAATTTTGATAAATTTGAAAAATTCGAATTTCAAACCTTAACGGAGATATGTTTTCCAACGTCGACGCCAGTCTTAAACGTTATACCCTCTGCTGCAAGAAGGGAAACTCTTCTTTGAACAACTTGTTTCGATAATTTCATAGTTGGTATGCCGTACTGCAGCAATCCCCCGATTCGATCGTTTCTTTCGTAAACAGTTACCAGATGGCCCGCTTTATTTAACTGATGAGCCGCTGCTAAGCCAGCCGGACCGGAGCCAACTACGGCTACTCGTCGACCGGTTCTCGTTGTCGGTGGATATGGTTCTATCCAACCTTGTTCGAACGCGTAATCGATTATCGCACATTCGATGTTCTTGATCGTAACTGCTGGTTCCGATATACCCAACACGCAAGCTCCTTCACACGGAGCAGGGCAAACTCTGCCGGTGAATTCTAACGCACACGACATATTTTCATGAAATTACTATAAAAATAAGTTAGTCGTTTGCTCGAAGCCATATCAACTATCCTATTAACTAACTTTCTATTACTATCGATCACTTTTATCATTCTAGACTTTAAACGAACCTGGGAAATTATTAGTCTGTAGCAATTGATTTAAAGCCTCTTTCCAATTCGACTGAAAAACAAGATCATTCCATTTAGGAATGATATTTCCCAATGGACAACCATGACTACTTTGACAAAATGGTACGCCACATTCCATGCAACGTGCTGCCTGTACGCGCAATCCTTTGCGAACTTCTTGAAAATTGTAAATTTCATCCCAATCGGCAATTCGGTTTTCCACCGGCCGATAAACGTTCGTTTGTCTTTTGTATTTCATAAATCCTCTAGAAAAATTGTTTAAAAATCAGATTCAAACTCTAATTTGTTTGACAAAATATATTTTATTTAGCTAATAGTCTACCTTATTTTGTCCAATTTACGCTGTTCCATAGCAGCATCTGCAACAACATCCTCGATATCTTTAACCTTATCGTTTAACCGATCGTGAGAGTTCCCATTCAGGATCGGTTGCGCGTGTTTGGCTTCTTCGAGTTGCATCAACGCCCGTTGATATTCGTACGGAAATACCTTCAATAAGATAAGAGAATATTTTTAGTAACCAGAACAACCACATGATCGATCGAAAGTGCTGGACACTCTACTACCTTAACGAATCGCGTCGTTGGTTCAGGCCACAATTTTAAAAGATCTTGAGCTATAAGAGAACCGGTTTTCTCAACAAATTCTTCTAAAAGTTCTTTCACGTATGCTATATCCTCGAATTTGTTCAAAGGAAGCAATTCTACCATTTCAGGATTGCATTTGCTGTGTAAAAAGTAACCGGGGTCAGATATGTACGGCTGTGATCAGCATGGCATGGGAATTGTGCATTTAACAGTAGCTCGTACGTACCTTTTGAACGATCCGTCTACATCTAACACATAGGCTATCCCACCAGACATCCCAGCCGCGAAATTTCTTCCGGTGAGTCCTAGAATAATTGCACAACCACCAGTCATGTATTCGCATCCATGATCTCCAACGCCTTCGACCACAACTGTCGCTCCGCTGTTGCGAACACTGAATCTTTCGGCAGCGATTCCTCGAAAGTACGCTTTACCCGAAGTTGCACCATAAAGGCAAACGTTACCAACGATTACATTCGCTTCAGATTTGAAAGTGGAATCCTTCGGCGGATATATCACGATTTCTCCTCCACACAAACCCTAGAAAGTACGAATATGAGTATCAAAAGGGTGTCATGCATATTGCATTGTGGATTCTCCGTAGGGAAATTTATTTACTTTGCCAACATAATCGTTGGCATCTCCTTCCAGGGTAACATGAACGCCTTTCGTCATGAAAGCACAGAAACTCTGACCTGCAGAACCTTTCATTCTTATGTTGATGCTACCTCTTGGAAGTCCTTTTTCACCATATAATCTGCGCTCGAAAGAAAGCAAGTTGGGGCACAATTGATCAATAAGACAGTTTAAAACAAAAAAAATCCACACACACACACAGATAGAGAGCGACTTACTTTGAGATATGATAGCTTAAAGTCGATGCGAATGCTCTACTTTCGTTATTAATGCTTAACTCCATGTCAACGCTATCTTTTGTCCCACTTAATACATCCGAAGCCAACTCGATCACACGATTGTCTAATCTGTTTTCTAATTGAAAATCTTGTTTTACCGATCCCCCCTGAATATTTGTTTTTGGTCGAAGTTCAAGGGCATTACGCAAAATATTGTCGAGCCTTAACGTTTTAGCTTTCTCTATCGAGATATCGCTGCGCACTTTCAACAGATCTGTACGACCAATTAGATCTTGAAAGTTACGTAATCCAAAACTAGCCATATACGAACGCACCTGATAGAAAAACAAATGATCACTCAGCATCTGACGGATGCGACATAACACATCTACTTTAACAAACATTTATCTGTTTATAGGAAAATCTTGCATTTCAATTCTCAGAACATACATACCTCTTCTGCCAATGCGAAGAAGAAATTAATCACGTGTTCTGGTTTTCCTTCAAATTTTTTTCGAAGCGCAGGATCCTGCGTTGCAATACCCACAGGGCAAGTGTTTAAGTGGCACTTTCTCATCATGGTGCAACCCATAGAAATTAAGGGAGCGGTACTAAAACCAAATTCGTCAGCACCTAAGAGAGCCGCAACCACTACATCAAATCCCGTACGCAGTTGACCATCTGCTTGAACAATGACACGTGATCGAAGATTATTCAATGTTAAAATCTGATGAGTTTCGGCAACACCTAATTCCCACGGTAACCCGGCAGATTTTATTCCTGTCCAACTGCTAGCACCAGTTCCACCATCGTGACCGGATATCACGATATGCTCTGCTTTTCCCTAGAATTGTATAAAATTGGAAGAAAGAATACATCACGTACATATAAAAAAAAGGGGGGAGGGGGAGGAAGAGAGAGAGAACTGAGAAGGAAGAGTGAAAGAAAATTACCTTTGCCACACCCGCTGCGACTACACCTACTCCTACTTCCGACACTAACTTGACAGAAATACGTGCATTGGGATTTGCGCACTTCAAGTCATAAATCAATTCTGCAAGATCTTCGATTGAATAGATATCATGATGAGGAGGTGGCGAAATTAAACCTACGCCGGGTACCGAATGTCTTGTCGCAGCAATTTCAGCGGTAACCTGCGTATCGACATAGCTTGTGTATTATACAGATGTACGTATAATTCGTTCGTTATTCTGCTCCTTACCTTATAACCAGGCAACTCGCCTCCCTCTCCGGGCTTTGCTCCTTGTGCCATTTTAATTTGGAGATCGTCAGCGTTCGCTAAATAACTCGAGGTTACACCGAACCGTCCGCTGGCAACTTGTTTAATCGCCGATCGTTTGTTGAACTCTGGATCTTGATTCAGATATCTAAACGGCAGATTTAATTCCATGCAAGTCATTATCAGTTGATTCTTTACGATCGTACTAGAGTATCACTTATACCATGTAAATTACCTATCAGCATTTTCACCACCTTCACCGGTGTTTGATTTACCACCAATACGGTTCATTGCGATCGCTAAAGTCGTATGTGCCTCTATAGAAATACTTCCGAAACTCATAGCTCCGGTAACAAATCGCTTCACAATTTCTGATGCCGGTTCAACTTGTTCAATGGGTATAGAATTTTCTGTTGTCTTTACTAGTTCCAGTTGACCTCGTAATGTGCAAGCTTTCACCATTTCCATCGTAGTTTCTTGATATTTTGCATAGGCGGTTTGCTTCTTTGAACTTACGTAATCCTGAGAGAGGAGTGCGAAAAAAAAGAAGGTAGTTTTTTGTCAACAAGTAAAACCACTCCATAAAATAGTGCAAGCAAATTTACCTGCAAATTCGCAATACTATCTGGGTCATTTATATGTTTTTCTCCACCGGATCGCCAATGATAAATACCTGGATTTCGAATAACAAGCACATCCATAGGTTTTTTCCAGTATGTCATTTGATGCCTTTCGAACGCTTCTTTCGCTAAAATATCGAAGGTAACTCCACCGATGCGGGATTGTGTTCCCTGTATGGATAAGCAAGGTACAAGGAAATTAGAGAAAGAGAAGGGTAAATTTGATCATACAGTCAAATGAAAATGCAATAATTACACCGTGCGATGGTCTATGTAACATGTACAATGTACATATGTATATAGAGTACGTCATTAAAAATGTTGAATCACACCTGATCGTATTCATTAATTGGATCCAATTTATAATCATTCGTACACTTTCATCACAACGTCGTCAATTGTCATTAAAATGTGTAGAAGAGGACGTACCTTGAAACATTTCTCGATAACTTGATCGGATAAACCGACTGCTTCAAATATTTGAGCTCCTTTGTACGACTGTAACGTAGAAATTCCCATCTTTGCCATTACTTTTCCTATACCCCTCTCCATTGCTACGGCATAGTTCTGAAACAATATTCTCCTTCTCTTTTTTGTGTTCTACTGGTATCCCTTCAACGGTTAAAAAGTGTAATATGCAAAGAATGCGGACGAGAACTTACCGCGCACAGAGCATCGTCGGTCAACGACGAATCAAGCACACCGTCTGCACGAAGATTTCTCGCCATTTCGAACACGAGATACGGACAAATAGCATCTGCTCCGTATCCAAGTAACAGGCAAATGTGATGTACTTCTCTAGCCTCGCCAGTTTCTAGAATGAGACCGACCTTCATACGTTGCCGTTCCTCGATTAGATGATGGTGGACTGCACCTAGCGCCAGCAGACTACTCACAGGCACTCTGGTGATACATATATGTACATATTATAAATAAATATATATATATATATGTAATGAAAAATTATACCGTTGAATGTTGACATATTGTATCGAATAACAAAAGCGTGTTTTCACACCTTTCCGGACCAGCTTCCCGATCGGAAAGAACCAAAAACTGATAACCTTCTCTCGCAGCCAGATTAGCCTCTTGACTAACACGATTCAGCGTGTTCATTAATCCAGGAGGGCCATTTTCTACGGGATATGTTGCGTCGATCACTTTAGTTTTCCACCCACGATACTTCGTTCGTTTGATTATCTCAAGGTCTTCCAGCGAGAGTATTGGTTGCGGTAAAAATAATCGATGCACTTGTAATTCGTTTGGTTCGAGGATATTACTTTCAGGCCCAATAGGACAAAGCATCGACATTACGATCTTCTCTCTGAACGGGTCTATCGGGGGATTTGTGACCTAAGAAAAATTTGTTGCAAGAAAACAAGAAAGAAAGGAAGGAAAGAAGAAAGAAAGAAAAAAAGAAAGAAAGGAAGGAAGGAAGGAAGGAAGGAAGGAAAGAAAGAAAGAAAGGAAGGAAAGAAGAAAGAAAGAGAGAGAGAAAGAAAGAAAGAAAGAAAGAAAAAAGGAAGGAAGGAAGGAAGGAAGGGTAGAAAGAAGGAAAGAAAGAAAGGTGGATTATAGCTTTCGACGATAATCAGGATTCCATATTTCTTCGTTAGGTAAGTAAAACTGTTCTACCTGAGCAAACAGCTGTTTAAAGTAGTCATAGATAAGCGGTTGAAATTGGGAAAGGCAAGCAAGTGGCGCGTCGTTACCCATGGAACCCAACGCTTCTTTTCTGCAGAGAAATTGTTTAATTTCAAATATAATATATACAGTGTCGTGATATCGTACGTACATCTAATTTCATAGATTTCTCACATACTTGGACTGCATCATAGGCAGCAGAAGTAAATTAATGGTTTCGAGCGTGTACCCATAAAGGGACAACCTTGTATCACCTCCCCAAACTCGATTCACAGCAGATATCGGATTAATATCGTTCATTGCGTTTCTTTTGGCTACTTCCTCCGTCGTCATGTTACTTTCGACAGTACTCGATACTTTTCTACAATCAGCGTCAGCATCGCGAAGATCTTCCATTCTGATCTGTGTACAGGATGCGATAAACATTAGGTTGAATCGAACATCACCGAACATATTATTACATATAAATAACTGTAATAATATGTTGAAATGAACGATCATATGAAATTAACTGGGTGTGCATCTGTAAGGTATAGTGATGCAGCAAACAGAAGATAGGGGATGCGAGGACTCACCATCTGTGTGCGATACAGCATGAATGATCACACATCACGTAACATTGTTTGCAAGAAAGAAACGAACAGTTTTGTTATTAAATATACCATTTTATCAGAAAGACGGTAACAGTAACGCGTTTGCGGTTAAATAAAGGTAAAGAGATTGATTGAAATGAATCGTGAGACGAAACGTGACGACGATGAAAAGCGGAAGAGCAAGGATACCTGATCTTTCAGCCATTTGGAATGAGGCCTACTTCGAGCAATGTGCAGCTTGAGTTCAACGTCTTCGATAATTTTCTTCTCGCGCGTGTCGACGAGTAACATTCTTCCAGGTTTCAAACGGCTCTGTAAATAAAACGAAATGCAAATAATCATTCTCGGATAATATCCGCGATCATTCGACATTTATACGACAATACTGGGTGACGATCCTATAAATCTATATAAACCTAATCTTTAAATGATTAATTGCATATATACAATATATGTATATATCTATACATATACATATATGTGATATATGATGTGATATAATATGATGATATATGTTAGAAAATAAATAAAATATTGTACGGCGTCCTAATTCGTATACTTCCAAATTATATACACAACAGAAGTGTATATAAAAACAAGATATACGCCTCCTACATTAGACGGTGATTTCTCTTTACTGAGTAGTCCCTCCTGCAAGATTAATTAAATAAAAAGTGGCGATGCTCTTCCATGAAACGTCGATGCATGCTTCGTTGTTCTTCGTGAACTGTTTAGTGCTAACGTGAAGGCAGAATCATAGGATACAAGCTGTACTTTTGAATATAATTTGTTTTACCAAGGAAAAAAATACACATTCGCATACACGCATGCAAGCACACGCACACACGCATCATCATCCGTAGATCAATTTGAATCCAGTGTACGCAGGAAGCGGAGGGGAGTTGGAGTGGGTATCGTGTAGAAAAGAATCGAGTAGATGATAATATCGTTCGGTATGGGAGTGTGTAAAAATAGAAAGAGAAGCGTCTGTCAATTGATACTACTTTAGGATTTGGTGTGCCTTCTTATATTAACTCGTACTGCATTCAACTCGCGTTGCAAGAAAAAGAAAGCTTTTTTCTCCCTCGATTCTGTGCAATGTTCCTCCTAAAGCTGAAATTCTGCATGTTGGCAATAACATAGAGAGGAAGAAGCGCGTATGGATGGCCGATTGTTGATTAAGTGCTAATTGGGCTAGAAAAGATCTCCAATGGTGGTCTATAGGCCTGATCGATGCCGTGTTTATTTCCTCGTTTACCTTCAGGACTACATTGCTGGGCGGAGTGTCATAGACGCCCACTTCGGACGCCATCACCATCATGTTATCCTTAGTGACGTAGAAGCGCGATGGGCGCAGGCCGTTTCTGCCAAACAAAAATTTAAAAAAGTCTTTTGTATTACCACCTCATTGCCGCGCATTAGTATCATCTGTGACTATATTTTCTTGTTCGTTTTTCCGTATTGCCTTCCTGCTGACATACCCTCTTTCTTTCTCGCGCGTACACACACATACACACGCACAACCTTCTTTTTTTCCCTCCTATGCCTAGCCGCCCAGTAATTACCTTTGTATTTATACTAGCCGACCAATTTGCTTAGGTAGACAACGCTGGGGGCTCCCCTTTCTCGTTTTGTAAACATCGATTCATGTAGGCACTGGATCATTTGTGACACAGTTCCCTTGCCTACCGAGCCTCGGAAGATAGCGAATAGCTGTTTCATTTTCCAACAAATTTTCAAACTCTTTAAAACATTCTCTCTATTACGATTAATCTCATTTGCAAACATTTAAAAAAAACTCTCGCTTGCTTGCTTCCTTCCTGAACTTTAACGATCCATGTTTACGTTGTTTCCTTTTTCTATTTTAATATTACCTTTTCTCCAGTTCTTCCATACATACACATACACATACACACACATATGTAGAAGAGTATCAATATGTAGAGATATTTATTCTCCAATTACATACATACGTATACTGGTACATATGTAAGAGCTTAAAGAAATTGCATCGCGAGAATTTGCGTGCGTGTATGTGACTATGTACTGCGTGTGTACTGTGCATAGAACAAGCCTTGAAAATATTGATAAGCATATGTGCAAGTATATATGTCTATACATATACGTATGTAGATATTAGATTTTACAATTAACATCGACCGCACAATAGCGTAGCATTAATCGTATTCGATTCGTACACCGTTTTCATGAGACACGACACATTCGATATCTTAATACCTTTCTTTCGTTTACTTCCAAGATGAGAAATACATTTACAAGGTTTTGCACATTCTACGTATAAACGATTGCTGCATGAAAACGGGCAAGGAAGCGTAATAAAAATAAAAGATCACATGAAATCGAGAAAAGTAAATATCAGTTTCTACCTGTCTAGAATAGCACCAATGTAACGTCCATCCGTGAAAGTCAAAAGAGCTGGCCCGTCCCAGGGTTCCATGGCACAAGCAGCCCAATGATAAAAGTCGCGCTTCTCCGTTGCCATCGTTATATCGTTCTGCCATGCTTCCGGTACCATCGTCATTACTGCCTAAACATATGCTTTATTCGGACATTGATCGACGATTGAAAAATATGAATGGAATGTTAGCGATAAGTGCCAAGATATTGCTAAAAAATATTTCATACCTCTGGTAAAGATCGCTGTCCCACCATTACCAAGAACTCTAAAACGCAATCAACGGCCCCCGAGTCCGAGAGATTTGGTTCTACCACGGGATAAAGCTGCTTTAATTGTTCCCCATAAAGTTCGCTGCTCATCACTCCTTCACGAGCTTTCATTAAGTTTACGTTTCCTCTCAAAGTATTGATCTCGCCGTTATGCGCTAACAATCTGTCGACAGTTGATTTTCGTGAAAAAAAAAACTTTATGGAAATATGTATACGTTAGAGAGCATATCTCACACGGCTACCTACCGAAGAGGATGTGCTCTTTCCCAACTGGGAAATGTATTTGTGGAGAATCTCGTGTGTACTAGCGCCAGATAGGTTTCAAATTTTGGACACTGTAACAAACACGAGTGTCATACTACAATAGGCTGACGATTACTGCGTATATGTATATACACCGTTACACATTTCATATTACCTTCAGATCTAAAAAGTAAAGCCAGAGCTGATCCGCCGTTAACTGCCCTTTATAAACGATCGTTCGTAAAGAAAGTGAGCATATATAGCATCTGATTCCTGGTCGTGGTATAGAATGAGATGATCTTTTCCTCAATATAAAAACCTACAGCGAAGATCCAATTTCGAATTTTCATTTCAACTATTTACGTTGCCAGTTTCTCTAAATAATTCAAAGTATTTACCTGTCGTTCAAGACTACCGTCGTTTTCTTGATCGCCAGTGATAAAGACTTGACGCATGTAAGGTTCACATCTCAGTGCCACCTTGCCGATATGCGTATTATTCGTTGGAACATCTCGCCAACAGATTACCTGCGGTACAAAGAATTTGTTTGGAAAAAAAAAACGATTGCAAAGAAACGAATTTTGCCAGAGATTAAGTTAGACTACATATATTACATCCTACCCTTAAATTGCATTCTTCCGCTAAATTTGCAAACGCAGCTTCGGCTGCTTCGTGGGAATTTTTATCCAAAAATAAAATACCTGTAGCGTAACGACCAAATTCTGGCAATTCGACATTTTGTCGTTCACTGAAAGCAGAACAGAAAACAGTGGAGAATGATTCACAGTAGCAGCAGCAGCAGCAGTAACGGAGAGGGGCTTCTTATTCATGCACGTATCGAATTGGTAGATTTCGTTCGGTCAAAGTTATCGTTATCGGTCAGATAGCTTTCTTGCTTTACACAGATATATAATACGTGGTAAACTTATTCGTCGCTTGAAACGCGTTCACGTTGATCGAAGAAAAGTTTTAAACGAGGCAGTAATTAATTGATGAAAAGGGGAGAAATAAAAGTATAGCGAATCAAAGATATATCATACACAACGATATATATAGAAGAGGAAACACATACCAATTGCTTCTGATACATACAAGAACAAATGATTAGAACGATAACGATTAATACGTAATAAGGTCGATAAAACGGTAAACACATAGCAGTTTCATGCTACTTTATGCACGAGCCGCGCAAAGTCTAGATAACCCAGAAATTACACTGTCGACCTGCAGCACGAATGATGAAACTACGCGTTATCAAACGCACCGCGCTTTTAATACGTCATAGGATGATAAAGCGTTAGAAAGTCCATGAATTTTGCTTATCTCTTACCGTAATTCATCGGCGTAATACTCGTGTGGAATTGCGCAAAGAACACCGGCTCCGTCACCAGTATCGTTATCGCAGGCACAAGCACCACGATGGTTCATACGAGCAGAGAGAGTCTCTGCGTCGCGAACAATCTGCAACGGACCGAATGTATGTACATATGTAGAAGAAAAATGACACTCAGGCTTCGGTAAATGTGCGTCAAGCAGGCTTCTAACGTTTAGTAAGCATGCTCTACGGTACAATCATACTCTACAGAAATACAATGCATCCGACCGACCCTTCTCTTCTCAGTCGACACGCTCCCTGCCACCAGACACACCATATGCTCGATATGCTGTTGATTTTCCGGTGGCAGCGAATGTATCAGCAACGCCGATCAAAGAGTAACACCGATGGCGAAGCAATCATTTTTTTCTACACGCCGACTCACCTTGTGCGATCTTTTTCCATCTATAGCAACGATGAATCCAACACCACAAGCGTCCTTTTCAAGAATCGGATCGTAGAGGCCTTGTTTCGGGGGTAGGGACCAGATCTCGCCTCCGTTCATGCTTTCCATCTGCAACAATTCTACCCAACCTCACCACCCACTTGAAACAATACAATACGTAACCTTAAGTAATCTCAAGTATAAATTAGGTATAATTACCTAATCTATACTTATAGTATAACGGGATGTCTACTTAGCAGAAACTAGACAAAAATGAAAATTGAAAAACGAAATGGTAAACAGAAGATGGTAGACAGAAGGAAGTGAATAGAGGAAGAGAGGGAAGTGCTTCGCACGAGAAAATCGAACGTATCCACTTACGGTACGGTCGTCGCACGCAAATCAAACGAACTTACAGTCGTAGAAACATTCAAAGCAGAAGACGTCGAACGAAAACTGAACAATTTTCACGCTTGATTCACATTTTATTAACGTAAATCAGACAACATTTCAAACCGATTTAAACAGCAAACCGTGCAGGTGTGAAATACCTACATGATTCTTACAAGTTTTCTGCTTTGAATGTTTTTACGACAAGTACCATCTTCTATGCATGTTAGTATTCAAAGTAAGCAAGTAAACGCTACTCGCAAACAGTCAGGCTACGTATTAAAGAGAAATTCTGAACAAATGAAAACAAAATAAAAAAAAATATCATTGAAAAATTCTTCCTAATCTGACCTAATACCACCTCCGCTGTCCTTGTACTTAGTCAAGATAGTTAACAAACTTTAAAAGATAGAGTAGACTGCAAGTTTAACGTTAAATATCTTATAAACTATATCGACTCGTCCGTCTCCAAAAGCGGGTACCACTAGTTTCGGTATTCGAAGCTCTGTTATTGCATAAAAATTGATTAAAAAGTGAACGCTACACCTTGGGACTTGTCCCCTGTTTGTAGTTACACGCTCCTGTTAGCGCTTGCCAGCCCTATCGATTTATTACGTAAGATGTGTATACGCGTAAACCGTCTGCTCAATCAGTCTAATGCAATAGATAAACTGTGACCATGAGGAAGCACGCAAATTGCACGGTGAAAACACAAGTGGAAACAGGTGAACACAGTGTCGCATGACAGATGATTCGATCCAGATATGCGATATCAAATCGATTACTTGACCGATATTAATTTTCATTTCCCACTATCATATACACGCTATATACTGCATAAAAACTGCCGCGCATAAAAATACGTATATAATTATATGATCGAACAATGGCGAGAACGAATACGCTTAATTTTGGTTTTCTCGTCCATTTCATGCAACGGTGCACGAGACGGTGTCGTATCGCGCCTATCGCTTCTGTAGTTGAAACACGATGTGCCGCGGCGAATTTGATCTGGTACATTATCGATATCATCAATCAGGGTCACCTCTGCGGTCGAGTTCGAAGCCATAGTAGATACTTATGCACATATTCTTCTAACGAAGGTAATCAGAAACTAGATCCCGTAATTGCGCATAACGCATCGAATCGGTTGCCTAACGATAGACATCGTTCCTGCTGTGCTTTTCCTGAATAATTATATTCATACATATGTAATACAGCTGCTGCTACAACAATTTGAACAATCTTAAAACCTTGCTCGTGGCAACGAAAAATAAATATGCACGTGAATAGAATTCATCGTGGAACAGAAAAAGAATTTATCGACATATGATCGCGTGAAATTTCTTTTACTCTTTCATCAATATCCTCGTCCTACATTTTTCTATCATTTGTCTGTAATTAGTAAATTATTTCCTTTTTCTTTTTCTTCAGCCCCCCTCCCACCCCTTTTCCATAGAGTTTTCGTACTTCCTATTGCACTCTTTTCTCTTCCAGGAACGTTTACCTACTCAATTTTATAATTTTATAGGAAGTACCATTTACGCGGTTATCGTGTTTAAAACAATTAAGATTCGTTGAAACGGAATAAAAAAAAGATGGAGAACGCTGCTAAATCTCGTATTATCTGTTGGTTTCAAAATGTCAGAGGTGGAGAATGGAAAGAATTTGGGGATAGAGGGGGGAGGAGAGAGAGAGAGAGAGAGAGAGAGAGAGAGAGAGAACGGGGGATGATGATCGTTACACGTTCGTGCGGAACGACAGATTGATCATAGAAAATGGCCGCTCTTACTTGAAATAATTTTTACGACGCAACGTGTTCCACGTGATTCGCGAAACATGGCCTAGACGATGATTAGTTGGTTAGTGCTTACCCTGAAAATTTCGTGCAACAATGTCGAAACACTTTCTTTTCTTTCTTTGTTTCGTCCTTCCGATGTAGTTACTCTAACGTATATTCACCGGTTAGATGCAAAATCTCGAAGAGCACAGGCGTTGGCTTCCGATTACTTTTGCAACCGCTATTCAAAAGCTTCCGGCTTACTAACGTTGTTTCCTCTCTGCGCTTACGATTCATCTTCTCTTCCCTTCTTCCATTTACCCTCTCTATGTCCTCTCATACTCTCTTCAATCTTTTTCGCGTCTTTGTCGTTGACGTTGTCGCCGTCGTTCCCGCCACCGCCGCCGCCGCCACTACCACCGCCGTTACATCGATATTTCTCCCCACCGAGAAACAGAGGTTCTATCGCACAGCCATCTTCGATTTTATGCGACGATTCCCTACGTACGTACCTACGTCTCGTTGTCCACTAGTTGCGTGTTACTTTTCTATGCTCGGTTTACTACGTATCGCTGTTGGATCGCCAAACTCGTCCCACCGCATTGCGTTGCATGTAACTACCGCTGCTCCTTTCTCGTTCCATCACACAACGCACTCCATTCCATACCCAGGGCGCGACCATCATCGAGAACTTTACTCAGCTTTGCCCCGCCTTTGCCTTCTCCCTCTCTCTCCCACTTCCCCTTCTCCCCTCCTTTTCTACACGCATGGTTATCCCCGTTGCCGCCACTCTTCACGTTCCAATTTGTGACCAACCTATGTCATTTTTCTTTCTCCTTAGCAGGAACATTTACAGACAATTTCCTCTTCTCCCGCTAAAATTCTCCTATCTACCTAAACCTTATACCGTCTCGTTAAAATGTCTCCCCCTCCCCTCCCTTCTCCTTTTTCCCAATATTTCACCGTCTTTTAGATGTTCAAAGAACACCCAGCTACACGATTCGTACATTTTCCCATATTTACACATTTCAGTGTTCTCTGACCGCATATATATCCTCATTTTCCAAGTAGCTTTGCTCCAATAATTCGTACAAACAAATCTTCATCTTACAGAAATAAGGAATATCATTATTTTATATTATTATGAAATAAAACGTTGATACTGAAAATAATTTCTTCTTCATAATATTTGATTAATACAATTGGTAGAAGAGCGAAAATTACCTGTACTCGGCAGTTATGTGAAAATAAATATACGTAGATAGTTTTCAACGATAGCTTCGATAGTTGCAACTTTGCTGTAGATATTTGGCTTTATGCCAAAGCGTCGATAGAATCTGGAAATCTCTCAGTTTCCCTTAAAATACATTTCTATTTTAGAAACACGAAAGTCATTGATAACACTGCACCTTCATTTATGTATGTACCGCTTGTTTCATTCTTCCTCGCGTGCACACTTATCTTCTATCCTCCATTCTCGATTTTTAATTCTTTTTTAATTAAATATTTACATATAATATTTACGTTCGTAAAATTTTTCGTTACTTTTCACTACATCAACTAAACGCGCATTTGTGTATCTTTCCTCGATGCTAAATAGATTGCATGTATGTATGTCTTATACCAACGATTTTACATATTTCTATTATGAATCGACCACCATCTTGGGTAATAATTATATCACGCTATTTGGGAATTAGAATTTTCAAGATAATGAGATAAGACGCGAGAGGGAAACTCCCATTATCGTTAAAAGTGCACACGATAGGGTTAGGTGAGGTAGAGTTGAATCAAATGCACGCTCAACTTCTTTCGTCACTTAAATATCCTCCTTTGAATATACCTGAGTTTCCAACTCCCCTTCCCATTTTACTATATTTGTTGCTCTCTCACCGATAATACTGATCAAATGTGTATTATGTTCCTATGTTACAATAAAAAATCGTATCTATCGTTGTTCAATATGTGACCGCATATTAATATCGTTTAAGGGAAAATACATTTTGTCCTTGGTCGAAGTAAATCTGTCATAAAAGAAGTAAATTTCCGTTCTGTGAACAAAAAAACTAGCAGCACGTCGTAGTGATGAAACCTTCGAGTTTGCCAAAACTAATATGGAAGGAATCTGTACATACAACTATCGTCTACTTTGAATTAGTAACGTTTACGTCCCCGAACGCATGTAGCCAAATCAGCTCTTTTCGAATTGAAATTCCGCAAATTCTTTCTCGTATGTCGAGTAATCGGGTTTCTCAAGTTTCGCCAATCAATTTTGCACAATCAGTAAAACGATCAATCATTCGTTTTTGGACATGCGCGCATGCGGTAATTTTACGTCCCTTGATGTTGACCGATCGATAGGTGATACCGATTCGAAAAATTACCACGTCTTTTCGTTTGTTCTGGAAATTTTTCTGCTAGTACGATCAAACTGCACGTTTCATCGGGAGAATTTTATTTGAACATTTCATTTTCAACATTACAAATTATTTGACTCTATTATGCCCGTATCTAGGTACTTTCCCCCGTAAGCGATATTTCGTTACATAAATTAAACTACACGAATCTACGTGCAAACTATCTAGGAACATTTACCATGTAAAAAACGGTAACAACAAATGAAACAAGAAGAATA
This sequence comes from Anthophora plumipes, assembly GCA_951804975.1. Lineage (NCBI taxonomy): Eukaryota > Metazoa > Arthropoda > Insecta > Hymenoptera > Apidae > Anthophora > Anthophora plumipes. Next base: position 26,356,300 of record OX638114.1, read on the forward strand.
CGAAGAACATTTACCTGTCTGACCGTATTAACGAGTAATGGCGCGCTCGCGCGCGCGTGCTACACACCACTGTAAATTCTGTTGTCTATTCGTTATTCGGTGTTACAACTTTTCTTTTCTTTTTATTTCGTACCAGGACTAGTTTTTCAATTGGTTTTCCAGTTAATTTCCGTAACTCGATACACGTGAATTATCACGTTGTCCACTCGATTATTTGAAAACTATGTAAGAATACGTCAACGAGAAGGAAACACTGGGTGACAGGATTTCGTCAATTACTTAAACGAACGATTCACTTATTTCAACTATTGCGAATTCCGATAAAACGCGTAGTCATTCGTAATCCGCTCGAACCGACTTACACGATTTGTCTGAATTTAGTTCAAGATACCCGACTGTATCCTACAGATTGAACAGCAAATATTCTTTCCTTCCACCTGACGCGACGATGTCGCCTCTCTCGGCAAATTTCCAGTCAATGTCAGCCAAACTGTAACACGTGTTTTGCGCTCTCTATTGAACAATTTCCTACACACAGGAAGTTGATGTAGATAAATGGTCTTTCATTGGTTGGTTCACTGGTTTCGTTATACCTGCGAAGTAATCAGTTGCTCTTGTAGTAGAATGTTTGTCTACCACAAATATATTTAAGGATGTATCGTTTTATTTTTCAACTTCAATTCAATTATGTGATTGTTAACATAACGAAAATGAACAAAAACACCGTAAATGTATTTTTCTAAAATCTACAGTATGTAATTAATCATTTTTACCCTTTAGTAAATAAAATTCAGTTACTTGCTGTTACGTACTGTCTATGCAAGTATGACTATGATAGCATCTTCAACTTTACGATCTAATTTATACGCGACACGAACGTATGTGTCTGTTCATTTTTCAGTAATGCTACAGTGTTTCTAGAAACCACGTCGTCTCGTGTAATTTTTAACTATCATAACATAAAAATAAAATGTTTAATTCGCAATTATCGTGCAGGCACTCTCTCGTCCGGTAATCTTCGATCGAATTTTTCTTCAACAAATTACGTATAATTGAAAAAAAAAACTTGTTGCCTTATTTTATGTCCACATGTACGTTATATCTTGCTGTTTGCCTGAAAAATATAAATCAACAAATAATCGTACGTTTGTCTAAAATACTTTGATACCGCTGTAAATTAGGAATGACTCTTTTATTTTTCTTAATCGCATCGTACGGCTTTTACAATAATTAAAAAATAGGTGATCTGTAAAAGTATAATTGTTAATGTATACAATAATAATCTGTGACAATACTTGGCAATAAGGTATACAGACACAGGGTATTCGTTTTAAGTCATCAACGAATTATCTTCGTTTTGACGGAACATGAAAGCATGTTAGAAAAAATATAATGGAAATATATAATATTTTGTCTAGTAATAATTCGCTGTACACAACAATGAGAACATTTCTATTCACTGCACATTATTCGAAACGTTAGTTTATTTATTCGCTTAAATATATATATACTGTTTGATGATTTTCAGAATAATTGTGTATGTAGCAAAAGCAAAATGACCAAAAATGCAAAAATGCGAGATCTAAAACGTTTTCTTCTGTTTCTTTTTTATTGCTCGATAATATTTGTACGTGCTTCAGTTTCCTTTCCTTCGAAACTGAAATATTCTACACGTCAACACACCCATACACAGATTTGTTCTCCCCTTTTTTTCAAAACATTCAAGAATAATTAATTATACACAGGTGATCGGTGTGTTGCGCTAAAGTACGTATGAATACGTATGTATATATATACGTATACGTATGTGTATATGTATGCATACATATACGAGGCAACCCGAAGGAGCAAAAAGGAATAACGATCGGTGTTCATTAGGACTACACATATCAAAATCAAGTGTATGGTATACGTAACTGTTTCTTGAAATAAAAATTGTATCGGTGAAACACGCGTGCCTCTTTCCTTTCACTACTTGCTTCGTCATTGTTTCACTTTAAAGCTGCCTGTTTGATTAAATCCGTACACGTTCCACCATCGCATACGATCGCGTTAAAGCTATCGTGCCTCTTGGCTGAATAACGAAAACGTGCATACGCGTTTCATCAAAGTATTCCGTACTCGATACAGAAAACGCGTGACATTAAATATAAATACGAAACAACATCGTAAATAACAAATAACTCTAAAAATTCAACTAATACTATCTATATACATACATTCATGACATATAACCTTTATGTAATTCTAAAGTCCAAGGCGTGATACTTTTCGTTAAACGCAACTAAGTCGTTGCGCGCAACTATGGAAAAAAATGTATCAATTGGTCCAATGGAACCCGAGTAGGATATCGGATGCATCCAATACCAACTACGCTGTTGCTAAAATCGATAATTAATCTACGTTTGTATTTATCATCTACGGAGCACGTTATTGGTCAGGGACGGTGCAAATATGGAATGAGATGTACGCTTGCGTTCGCGTTCGCTCGTTCATATCGAACAGCCAGTACCGTTTAAACTAACACGTACAGTGTTCTATTCTGCTTGCACGTAAAACAGGACGATAATTTGGTTCGACGGACCAGTAGTGATAGTGTATAGAAACTCTTCCTCGACCTATTTCCATGTGAAATTGATATTTTAGAAATGCGATTCAATCTGACCTTAAAGAAAATAAATGTCAATTTTCAGTCTTCTATTTCTATTGTTGTCGGTTGTTGTTACTGTTGCTGATGTTATTGCCGTTGCCGTTGTTATTGTTACCACCAATGCTGTTGTTATTGTTACCGGGGTTGCTACCGCTGTTGCTGTTGCCGTTGCCGTTGCTGTTGTTATTATTGCTATTCAGTAGGTTGGAACCTGGATTACCGATGTTATCGATCTCGCGTTGCGCGCGTGAAATTTTTACCTTGTCCCGCGGAGTTCCATCTTCGCCAGTTTCCATTGCAAACATTTTCATCTTTTCCTTGAAACTCAGTTTCTCAGGTACTTGACCAACTTGAGAATTTTGTTGCTGCTTTTGCTTTTCAGCAAGTCGTCTTTGTCTCGGATCCCTAGAGAGGGAATCGATTCAGTGGTGAACAATAGAAACGTCGGTGAAGGAAGGAATAATAATGTAACGTTACTTGTACACTTCCTGAGCACCAATCACGCCAGGTGTACTTCCAGTGATCGGAATTCCAGCGAGACCTTCAGGCGTTTTTGGAGATGCCAATAAAACTTCTGTATCATTGATGAAATTCTGTAAAAAAGAAAAAATAAGGAAAGATATTAATCCTATGGATGGCATTTTATCAGATTTAATTCAAAATTATTGAGAATAAGAATCAGAATGTGAAATGAAAATAATGAGAATATGCAAACGCGAGACTATATCTTACGTTTGGATCTTCCACGATAACATCCATGGTTGTGGTCTGGTTCGTGCTCAAGTTTCCGGATGACAGATTTCGTTGAACAGATTCTACATTTGCGTTAGAATCATGAAAGGAAACTCTCTTAACGGACACTGTCTGTTGTGGAGATGCTAGCGTGATTATGTTACCGGGGTTTGCGATGTTCGATCTCAGGGCACTTTGCTGCGACATGATCGCATAGCTGGAACCCCGTTCCGGAGGTAGAGGCGCATCGTTGTTACCATTTTGCGTAGCTAACAAGTACGTGAACACAGAAACGAATGAAATTTTCTGTCGTGAATCTTAGAGCAGAGCAGGTGATCGTTTTAAATGATCAATACTTACAAGACGCGTTCGATCCGTTAATGATTAAACTATCCAATCGTAACATACTAGGATGCAGGATTTGTTGAATTTTATGATGAGATTGGGATTGTTGCAAATGGTGGTGTTGCTGTTGTTGTTGCTGCTGCTGCTGATATATTTGTGGGTGTATCTGTTGTTGTTTTATAGTTTCTTCCTCTTTTTTCTTCGATTGAGCATCATCGAATTCGGTTTGTTTCCGTTTAATTTCATCGTTCCTGCGATACATTTCTTTATCTTCAGTAGATTGAGCGAGTCCATGAGGCTTTTGGGAAGCAGTGATATGAATTAAGGATGGCATCGAAATTTGTCCTAGGTTGTTTTGTATTTGATTAGTTTGTTCATGTTGAACATCAGATGATAAATGCGAGGCAGAATTATGGAAATCTTGTTGTTGGTTTTGTTGCGAACACTGTTGAGAAACAGTACCGGCAGCGTTCACATGTGGCGTGGCGACGCTGGTAGGAAGCATCGTTTGAACGGTATGGTTTCCTCTGAGAGGCTGACTGGTTAGGTTTCTGGAAATATCGAGGTGTTGCTCCGACAAATTGATTCGATGATCTTGATTCGATGTTGTTCGAAGCAAGCCCTGAACTCGTTGAATGCTCTCAGCGTCTAAATCGTTACTTTCCTCGTCGTCGTCTTGTTGAACCTCCTCCGCCCTCTTCTGAAAGTCTCTCTCCAACTGCAGAGCTCGCAACTGTTCTTCCTGTTGCGACGTTCTATGAGGTAATGCGCTTAATTCTGCTATTTGTTGATCGCGCCACTGCCTCGCAGCTTCTCTTCTACGTGCTTGTTCCTAAGTTAAATGTAATCCTTATGAATATTTACTAAGAGAAAAATGCTAGCTGCTCTGTTACTTACTATTTGACCAAATTCGTTTGAACGTTCTTTTAACTTAGTTTAGGCTTACCTTCTCCCTCTCCTCTCGTTGCCAAGGATTCGTTGCACTGTACTGATACTGACGCGGTTGTAACATAGCGCCCGTCGCGTTCGCTGGGTAATATCCTCCACGGGGAGGATCCTGCATACTGGCAGTGTACCTAGGTGGAGAAACGTTTCTCAATGATCCGTCAGTTTATTCGTCTGACTTCATTCTACGGAACTACGGGGAACATATATTCCACAAGATGTTACCTTGAATCTGACTGTTTATTGTACAGAGGATGAGTCGAGGTGTTTGGCGGTGGAGGCGGAGGACTTTCCGTAAATCCTTCTTCCGGAGGTGCAGGCCGCATCGGTATTTCGTTGGAAATAGAGGAGCCTCCTTCCGACAGCACAACGTGCCCTCTAGCGATACTACTTTCACCGCTATACTGATCGTTTCGTACTTCCGAATTAGCGTTCAAGTAATACTGCGAACCGGCAGTAATGTGTTGCTGATTCTGATCAGCATACGCCTTGGTAACATCTTGAATAGTTTGATCTCTTCCATAGTCGAATAAGATTTCGTTCGTTTGTAAATGACTCAAATCATTCTTTCCTCTGGACGATGGCGTGCCACCACCACCACCACCACCACCACCACCACCACCGTACTGAACATTGGTAAGATTTTGCGGTTGTACGTTCTGCTGGTACTGATGCTGATGCTGGTGCTGATGTTGATGTTGGTGTTGGTGCTGATGTGGATGCTGAAGCTGAAGTTGATGTTGATGAGGGTGTTGAAGTTGGTGCTGGTGTTGGTGCTGATGTTGATGTGGATGCTGATGTTGATGTTGGGACTGTGGTTGCGATTGATGTTGATGCTGGTGCTGATGCACGTGTGGAGGTTTCCCGTATTGAACCATGTATGGGCCATATTGCGCATCCAGGTAACCATAACTGGAGGCACCGGCACCGGCACCGGCACCGGCACCGGCCTGTCTAGTAGTAAGATAACTGGATGATGGAACAGAGGGCGCAGCCATTGTTACAGGCAGGCTCGATCCCAAATTGTGCTGGGATCCAATAGATTTGCTCGGTCGGACAAGAACAGCAGGACTAGTCGTAGATTGGACAGTGGCAATATTTGGTTTAACATTATACGCGACCGGTCGATACTGATTCGATGGCACTGGAATGCCGCCTCGTAACTCGCGCCGCCTCACTTCTTCCTGCATTTCCTGAAGCTTCGCCTCCTGTCGCACTATGTCCCGGGAGGACTGCGATCTCGGAGGTGCTGTACAAGCTTGTTGCTGCAGTTGTCCACCGATGTAGGATTGCTGTTGCGGTTGCGTCATGTACGCGGATATTGGACGATCTCTGGGTTGGCTGTTTGTTTCGAACGTTCCTGTCGGACGGTTCAAAGAGTTTTGCGAGCCCCTCGAGTTTTTTTGCAGCTGCAGAGGATTTCTACGGCAAAAGGGAGAAAGTAAGGTAGAGGAAAATCTAATTTCGAATCGATCGTAACAAACGGTAAGAAAGAAAGATATATATATATGTATATATATATATATAGAGAGAGAGAGAGAGGGGGGGGGAGAGAAATTAGCGAGGCGAAATAGGAAAATGTCAACAAGAAGAAATCGGCGGGGCAACGAACAACAAAAACTACATACCTGTCGTCCGAATGTTGAGACGGGCTGTGTTGTCGCTGTTTCGTAGTCGCCTCTTGATTTCTGTAGACGCTCAAGTTTTGATAAAATCTTTCTGCTTCGTTACCCTGAAGAATGTTCGAAACTGTTCCAACGTTAGCAACCGTTGAACCGCTGTTACTCGCAGGTGTTTGACCAGGATTTAAATTCGGCGACGACTGTTGTCGACTGACGAGGCCGCTCGGTGGTAATGTTCCGATTCTTGCCGGGTCATGTAAGTTATGACTCGAGCTATTTTCAAAGCAATCAAACCGTGAAATAATAACGCAGAGAGGAAACATTTCAAATTGTCCTAACAATATTGTAGCACATTAGGAAAGGAGCATCGGAAGAGAAGATTTACCGAGAACGCAGCGATGTCGAGCCGTTGATTGCTGCGATCGATGTAGGTTGAGTGACCGGTGGCGTAACGCTGTTGCTAGATGATGCTCTACTATAACCAGGATTGAATACCTCGTGCTGTTGCTTCCCGTCTGTTCCTACGTCTGTCGCAAAAATGACACGCACCGTGAATCTCCGCACACGTTATTGCATCAACGATATGACATTTTAATAGCACGTTTCGTGAGAAAGGATCCAACAACATACTTGCTTCGAACAGCACGATGGAAAACAGAAGAAATTGCAAATAGCAGAGGTTACTTACTGTGCAACGCTGGTACGGACTTGCTGGTATGCATTTGTTGCTGGGGAACAGTTGCGTCACGTCCAAGCCGCGATGGCAAATCTCGTTCACTCATGCGACGAGGTCCTGCGATAAGCACAAGTTGCGGAAACATCTGTATGAAAGCGGAGAATGACGGTGCGGCGAAACGCGTACCCGAACACGAGTAGGAGAACGAAACATTTCGAACGAACGTGACAGTGTTTCTCAAAATCCTCACCGGTGATCTCTTCTATTATACGAGTACGATACATTTATATCGTTACGTGCCGTTTAGGATGATTTATCGGCGAAATAGCTTGAAAGACACTGTTGTAACATACAACGACAGACAACATGCAACGAGGAACACGTATCATGCCCATGCGTATACCGACTATACATACAAACGTAAAGAAATGCGTGTAAAAACTAAGCGAACGTGTCAAATTGGGATCGAGGTACGCAAGCGAGTCAAAAGAAAAAGTGAGACTGCTAAGCCATCGATCTCGTTTTCGTTCTCTCTCTCTCTCTCTCTCTCTCTCTCTCTCTCTCTCTCTCTCTCTCTCTCGCTCTTAATCTTAATCGTGAGAAAATCGATAAAATGAATTGCCGTTGAAATAAAATCGGGAGAAAGGAGAAAAGGAAGGGTGCGTATTAAAACGAGAAACGAAGGTCGGTGCGTGGTGCGTACGTGACGAATTTCGCTAATTTGCACAACATCAAAATTCAAAGGCATTCGAGGAAATTTAGGAATTCGAAAGATGCGAGAGGGCAATGTCAATTGCGCTTACGTAAAAAGGAATCGACATCTAGACAAGTTCGCTTTAATCTTGGACAACTGGTTCGATCGATCGATTTTTTCCAATTCTCGATGAACTCAGTGGTTGAACAATCAATGCGAGGAATTACCGATGTTTCTTTCTTGGCTACTATGGTCTTCAACAGCGTCTGCTCGCTGGTTGTGTCTTTTCGAATTTCCTCGAGCCGTATCGGAGCCGCTAGCAGCAGACTACCTTTGAGATCTATCGCTAATACCCCTTCGATGAAACGAGTTTGCGAGCAACGATGTTTCGTTATTCCATTATTTCCACCGGCATGTGACAGGTGCTCCATTCTTCTGAAATTCGGATAAGAGTTTGAGTATTTCTTGCTCAATTTTTCTTGCGTGCCACACGAAGATGGAGAAGAAGATCGTGGTAATACGGTTGCAATATTCGTATCTTCGTTGTCGATATCGTTCCTATTGTTTCGAGCATAGAACGGCGATGTGCTTCCATCGTCGAGATTCGACATTTTCTTCAGCTGCTCGATCACGTATCGTTGCTCCGACAGTGACAGCTTTCGTTTGCCTTTCTCCCTGCCGCACGAATCGTCGTAGGAGTAGCTACTGTTAACCCTGCTAGCGTTTTTCCTGGGTGGTGTCATCTCGGCATTCCGAATTCTGAAATCTAATTCGGATCGGTATTGCTCCTCCGTTCTCCTGTTCGGCTGACGGCGCACCCGATACCTCGACAGCATTTCTCTCGAAGAGAAATTAGGCTCCGAAGCGAATTTTTTCAAATTCTCTCGTGAACTTGTAGAGTTCAATTGATGGCGATCTATCGATTCAACCGAATCACTAAGTTTCGAGAAATGTTTAGCCAACGCTGCTACTCGACCACCGCAACCTAATCTCACTTCCTCCGGAGATTTCCAGCATTTGTTCAAGTTGGACAACAGATCGGTCGATGTATCATCGCTATCTAAACCAGACAAATCGAGATTCAACAACGGCACGACGATATGCTTTTTCTCTCCTCGATCCTCCTCCTCCTCCTCCTCCTCCTCCTCCTCCTCCTCCTCCACCTCCTCCTCCACTTCCTCCTCTTCCTCCTCCTCCTCCTCCTCCTCCTCCTCCTCCTCCTCTCGTTCGATTACCGACCGTTTACTTGATTCTCCGTCGGAGCTCGATCCCCAATAAACGCGGTAATCGATCGTCGAGGCAAGTTTATCTTTCGTGCTATCATCTTCTGATCGATATCCGAATGTCATCGTTTCATCGATTTGATCGATGTAGGGTATAGAGTCAAGAGAGAAACTGTCAGTTTTGATTGCGTTTACGCTTTGATTATCAACATTCCAGTCCATGATGGTTATCTTCGGTTTTTGGGCAGGGCTTATATTCACCACCGGTTCTTTAATTTCGGTTGAAGCGCACGCGAGATTCGCGGAAACATTAAAATCCTTCGTATGCGAGGGATGATGGGTTTCACGTTCGAGGGACAAATGTAAAACCGTACAATCACCGTTACCGTCAACATCACCACCGCCACCATCGCAACCACCACCACCACCACCACCACCGCCATCACCGATGTCGGCTGTTAACGACCACGAGGAATTTCGAGCCCGAGAGTTATGCATCTGTGTCAGATCTTCCGGTGGTGAAATATTCCAGGATGGATTGCAACACTGATTCGAGAGCTGATACAACGCAGAAACGCGATACGAATCGAAACCAACGTGACGATATCCCGACGCGTTCTTCGGATAAGTCGGAGAAAGTATCGCACCTGGTACTGAATCGATTGGGCGGTCCGAATCAATCGCATGCCTTGGTACATTCAACAGATTACCCATTGAATGCGACGTAGATGGCTGCTCGTTTGCTTTCTGCACCTTCGAAGCTTCCAAGTGCTCGGACTTGGGTCGAACCTTGTGCGCTGCTTAGGAACACAATCAGTTAGTAAAGCGTTAGTTAAGCGATTATACGAAAGGATATCGGAGAGCGTAGCTGTATATGCGAATATATGCGAATATGCAGGAATGGACCATAGACTATGAACAATTGGAGAAAGCGTTCAAAAGCAAATGTGTCGTTACAATAGGTCAGTCGAGTCAGTTGGTCGGTGAGTCGGTAATCGGTCAAGCTTTTTATCTCGTTCGATAACGTGGACAAAGTCGAAATCGAAGGATGCATACCTCTGGTCATTACCGGCGACGGTTGCGACAGTAACGTGGCCAAACCGTGATATATGGCACCTTGCTTGGCAACTTCCAGCGTTACTACTGGCCCAGTACGAACCAAATATTCGGCAGCCCTGCGAATTCCAAAAACATTCAAACGTTCCGTTCTTTACTTTGCTGCACGCAACCGTTACAACTTACTTTTCTTGAGTAATTCCAACTAAACTTTGCCCATCCACCTTGAGTAACTGATCACCGGCTGTTAATCTACCATCCTGCAGAAACGAAAAGCAAACGAAGGAACGAATACATCGAGTATGTCGCCTACATGATACGAAAACTATTTACTCACAGCATCAGCAGCACCACCCGCAACTACGCTCTTGATATATATGCCAAGCCTGTCTTGACCAGCACCCTGCGAAACGTTTAATTACGTTTTCCATAGAGCATCATGGTTGGAAGTAAAAAGGAAATCGTACGTGTATGCGTATAAGGTATACCTTTGCGGCGACGATGCTCAAACCCATTCCATTCGACGACTTGTGCAATTTTATAACGTGTATCTCCGGTTGAGCCGCGCTCGATCCCGCGTGATAAGAATAGCCCCCAGATCTATTGCTCATGGCGCTTGGACTGCGAAACTATGTACGATTGAAAGGTTTTAGTTGTACGCTGGTCAAAGAATATCAGTTGAACAACTCACATTGTTATGGTGATCTATCATGTATATAGTCCAGTATCCGCTGCTAGTGAGTTGTGGCGCCATACGACACAGACCGTCCCGCTGTAACGGGCTTAAGAATTCCGCTAAGCCTGGGGGCACGCCACGAATCACTTCGCAACTGTATCCATCTTCGGGAAGAAGAAGAGCCAACGCGAGCGTAGGTTCTTCCTCCAATCGAATCTCTCTACCGTCGGCGCGTGCCAGCGTGTCCGCCACGCTTTCAGCTACCTAAAATTTCACGTGGCAAAGTTAAAGCCTGACCGTATATCCCGCCGTATATCTACGATATATCACCATTCACCACTCACTCTGACCACGTTTTCGATCAATTCTGCTGGCAGACGTGGCTCATCCGCGGCTGGCTGATATTTTTGCAACAGGGCGCGAACTTGAAGGGAATTCAGCTTGAAACAGGTGGAACTTAGGGTGGCAAGTTCCTCCGCGTTGTACTTAGGCGCTTGGAGAAGATGAGTCGCCTGCATGATTGTTGCCAAGTGACACTGACTTGCCAGTTCCAGGCCTTGTCTTTCTGCCCATGTTTCGAGGGCATTCAGCCTTGCCTTTAGCCGGCGACCGAACCATCTAACACATAAGTTCGTGTTAGAAACCAACGCGTTGAACGCGCTCGCGTTTATCGTGTGAAACAGATGACTGAATAATTGAATCGTGAGGGCAGCGTTCACCCTGCATCGTCTCAACAAAGCCATCGTGCTCGAGAATATCTGTAAAACTCCGGCTTCTTTCGCCGGCTCGTCCGCGTCGGCCATGAACTGCGACATCGCCGGTGCCAATTCGAGGGAAATGCACCTAACCAGCGATGCGAACGCAGTGTGAACCGACTCTGTCAAAATATCTTGCGCTCTCGTTGAAAATGCTCCGACGTGACGATCATTTTTTAACATATGCAGTAGTTCTGAACCGTTTGCCAGCCAGAGAGCCAAAGAGGAAGCATCCATGTACCGCTCCTACGAAACGCAACCATTTTTTCTCTTTTCAAACAGAACTTGATCACCTTAACATTTCCAATCACTCTCACCTGTATCACTCGTTGTATCATGCTCGCAACGTTCGCCAGCATCACGGTCAGTCTGTGCGCCCTCTCCGTTGGTTGCAACTCTGGTCTGTAATGCGTGCTCGCGCGATATCTCGCTGCTAAATACAGCGTATAGGTGGGTGCCAATTTGAACTGCGGCGCTGACGGTTCCACGTCCGTTATCACTGCGTGAAAAAACGTCTCCTCTGTTTCCTCCAGAAATTCCAACACGGCCGGTAAAATTGGATCCGTTCCACGCGGCTGTCGATCGTTTTGCAATGTTCTGCTCAAACATCCAAACAGAATCAACATCAATCCTCCTTCTGCTTCCCCTACATTTTAATCCCCCCCCCCCTTTCTCTTTTCAAGTCTTTTTACATCTTCCCCTTACCATTTCTCTCAACCTTTAATCGGAAATCGAATTCTTTGGGCGAAAAAGAGAAATCGTTGGTGGTTACCTGTTGCCGTCCCTGCTAGCAAGACTGGCAGTTTCAACGTTTCCATCGAGATCGAAAGTTGTTTCGTAATTGTGCGTGGATTCCGATGCATGTGTCGGACTTCGAGTATGACAAACAGCAGCAGCAGCAGCAGCAGTAGCAGCAGCGGTAGGAATAGACGTGGATTTAGTCGGACTAGACGGATGAGAAGTCTGATCCTGAATCGACTCATTCTGACCTTGAACTTGACTTTGTCCGTTATTTGGAGTTCCAGATGCCGAACCGTATTTTTCCACGTTCGTTTCTTGACCGGTCAAGTCTGGAGAGCGTCTACGGTACAAAAGCAGGCTGCGTGCAGCAAAGAAAGTCAAGCAAACCAACGAACGTAATATACAGGATCGCAGAAGAAAGAGAGCTTTACAAAGCAGCTCTTCTATGCCTTAAACAAGGACGTTGAAACAAAATGAAAGAGTGAGTGAGTGAGTAAGTGGGTGAGTGAGTGGGTGAGTGAGTGAGTGAGTGAGTGAGTGAGTGAGTGAGTGAGAGATCGCGTCACACAATCGTTAAAAAAATAAAAGCGTACGCGAAACACAAGTATAATACTATGGCACAAATGTAAATTTTTATTTCATCTACACGCTACGCATCGTTTCATCCTCTCACCTGATTCCTTTCCCGGGTTTCCAATTTGTCTCTTTCCTCCATAGCCTCTTAGAGAACTACAGCTAATCTACTCGCCGCCAAGAGACTCTAAATACTCTACTATACATGTATATACGTATATCGCGTTGCGTATATGTTGTATAATACGATACTTGGAATTAGAGAAAAGATTCGAGAAATGGTAGGTGCTTACCGCTCGTAACCGTACTCGATTTGCCTAGCTGAATCGTGCCGTTGTCTGATACGTTCGTCGGGTGTTGGGTCGATGAATCGAAAGGTATGCAGCCTGCCAAATTTCACAATTGCTCCATTCTAGAAAGGATAAAAGCATCGGTGGTAACAGATCGGAAAAGTAAGATCCTTTTCCTATTCCTTTCGAACAGGTCGCGGTTAGGTTAGGTTAGGCATAGGCAATACCTGCAGTATCGTTGTCTGATGTATCCTCTGATTGTTTACGTAAGTGTGAGCATCTCTGGAACAAGGCGTCAACGTAACGATATTTTCGGTAAAAGCGATCACGCAATGTCTTGGCATCACAGTTGGTCCAGTTAACGTAAGAGTTTGAGCTTGAACGCCCTGCGGACCTATCGGTCTTTCCGACCCCACTTCCGTCACGTTCGGCTGCAATCGGTGTCGCGTCCCGGCTCCATTCGGAACGTCACTGCCATCCGGATTCAATTCCAATAGGAACGGCAATCTCTCGTCCTCGTATCTGTCACAATCAGCAAACTTTGTCGCGTCATCTTTTTTCCATTTCCCTTATAAACCGTCGCACCGCAACGAAACGCGACCAATCTGATACTCTTCCAACCAACCTGTGATCTAATTCGTTCCACTTCCCACTTGGTTTTTTCTTGCGTTTCCGAGGAACGTAATCGGCGGGCCTTCTCCGCACATGGAACATTATCGAACCTGCGAACAATACATACCACCTTTACCTTCCTTATCGTTCTTTTCCTCGTCTATGCCTCTTCTGTTCTTATCAATTCGTTTGTCGAAAAGGGGAATCGAGATTCAAGGGGAAAGGACATTATTCGGTCTAACAATATTCATCAATCGCATATTATACCCTTCACGCAGCCGACTCTGACCTACATATTTATAAAGTAGCGTCGACACGTGCATCGACACCAACCGCACCTCTTTGTCGCTACGCCATTTTCAACGATCGATACCTACATATACTTACTCGTATCACTGCCATTTCTCCTACACCTTGGCTAACATGATACAACATTTTCGTTGTATACACAAACGTGTATATTCCTGAATGAAATTTATATTTTATTCTTTCAACTACAACTTTATCCTACACATGCAAAGTCGAATCAACAACGTCATTCATCGATCGAAATAATCCAACTTTCGTAGCAACATCATTTTTAATTCTTCGATATATTTCACCCAATAATCGCATCAATTGGAATATGTTTGAATCGTTTTGGAAACATTCTTACGTCTAATTCCCCAATCCATCATCGTGTAGAAAATTTCTCGTTCCCTTTAATATAACGTGGTCCCTCGATATATATATATATATATATATATATATATATATATATATATATATATATATGTGTACGTATATACGTGTATTTTATTTTATTTTCTACATGGTCCCTTTTACGATCGATCCCTTGAATTTGGTCCTCTACGTTTCATGGTCTCTCCTTTTCTGCTCAAACTTTGCAAAAATATATGGGTCAGCTCAATATACGAGGCCGTTGTACGGCGCATTTTCTTTCTTCTTCTTTTCTCTTGATTTAACTATTATTACAGACATTGAAGTACGAATAATCCACATGATGAAATGCCGGTGTCTTTTCAGAGAAAAGACTGGGGTATGGGTTAGTAACGGGGTATCGGGGATGGGTGATGGGTGATGATGCTGGAGGAGAAATCTTGAAACGATTGAAATTTTAAAGATACACCACAAGCACGAAGGAGAAAAGTAAGAATGAAAAAAGAGCTCTCGACAGGTGGACATGGATCGAAAGGGTCTTCTCGATCACCCCATTTCGAAATGTAGAACAACGCGCAGCAGAATCGATCGTTGGCTCGATGGTTTGACGCTTTATCGTCTATTGTTCGACACACTGCACCACCACAACTTGCAGTATTTCTTCACACTCTTAGACACCGTATCAAATAATCGTTTACCGAACAATTTCGAACTTCCTTTCATTCTGATTACTCTGAAAAATACGGGAGAATAGAAACGGGATTGGAAACGCAAAGGTTCGACTTTTCCTTTTTCGCGGCTGCTAAGAAAAGCAACGTTCAATTACGTGACAATGTTACGTGACTGAACATGAGCCAGTAGAGGGAAAAAGAGCGCGGGGTTGACGAGGGCGGTTCTTCGTACACGGCAAAGCACGAGCGCGCCTGCTCCTTCGTTCGCTCACCTTTACCACCCCCTCCTATCGACGCGTACCCTCCTAACCAACTCGTTTCAACGCAGATAAACTTTCTTCCGATATGCTATCGCTCTACCCTGTTCGCACACAATATACGCGACTCACGCTTACTCGCTAGCTTCTTCCTCTTCTCTGCCTCTTCTCTGCCTCTTCTCTGCTTATTCACCCCTATATTCCTTCTAAAATACAAACTAAAATAAAAACTAACTTACCACGCGTGGAGGGATGATTCATGAGAATTGCCAGGGGGCATTCGTCGTCGTCCAGGATGTATTCCTGCTGCGTTCCTCCATTCACGTTGTTCCCACTATTCACCTACACGCGATAGTTTCAATTAGAGACACGTACACGACACGGACACGACACGGCACGGCACGGCACGGCACGGCACGACACGGGCACGTCACGACACGACACACCTTGCGGACTGCGTTATATCGTACATGTTTGAAATATGATATTCGGGACTTGAATCAGCCGTAAGCATAGGCCAATAAGGCGATACCCACTATGGTTAAAGGTTCAAACGAAACTAACCTGAACCAGACAATACTGTTGCGGGTCAACCTTCTCTAGGCCATATTTCGAGAGCATCTCTCGCACCACTTGAACTGCTGAATCTCGAACGCTCAGTAGCAAAGTTTTATATGGAACATCCTTGCAAAGCGCTTCTCCGTAAATCTTTAACGTTCCACCGGTATCGGGACCGCCGTCTTTACTGCGAAATTGCTGCAATTTTCTTTCTAATTTCTGTTGCCGCCGTCTCCTCATCACAGCTTCCGGATTCGAAATACTTCTAGTAAAGCTTGTTTCAGGTAACTCTAAAACAGCCAGCAGGGTATCTTTTCATTTTTCGCTAACCTAAAACCCCTACATACTCACCTCCGCGACTTTATTTCATTTGCTCACCCGTGTACAGCTTCTCCGCTACTCCGTTTTGGTCCACAGGTACAGCGTTCTCATCCTGTTCTAAACTTTTCAATCGGCTTAACTTTTCCTGCTTCTTCATCTGCTTCTTCTCGCGTTTGCTTAATTTTCTGCGAAAACTGGATCCTCCATCCGACGAAGAGAAACCAACACCCTGTGCGTTCGTCTTGTCGTCGATTCTTCTCAACAGAAATCGGCCTTCGCGGTCATCGATATGCCAGTTCAGTTGTACCAGCAGCGGCTTCTCCTCTAACCCAAGCTTACGTTCTTCTGTGAAACGAAATTAACATCAGCTCTGCTCCCAAACCCCGCTGCTATGTATTATACATGCACCTGTACCTGTACTTGTACTTACCGCCGTTCTCGTGAATCTCGTAAAGGGCATACTCTGGAACCGAAAGCATTCGCATATCCGGACGGAATTTTTCGATAAGGGTTTCGATCACGGCCTGGCTCGTCGCATCCGACGCCACTCGAATGCATTTCGTCGCGACTTTCTGACCGCTGTCTTGAAAATAAAATCTCATTACTCCGTGGAACTCCAAATCCTAAAAACGAGAGACCAATAATCATTGGACAGAAACGATTAAAAGGCTACGCGATTAATCCACGTGCGACGGTAGGTCACCTCGTTCGGTTCCGAAAGTTCGAACAGATCCAATCTATTGGCGTTCCACTGTTGGATCACACCGCGCAGAGCTTCACGCTCGGCTTTCTTGTTTGCCAATTCCGCGGCCATTCTAAAATCAACAATTAAACGAACAAAAGTAAAACTTCGATTCTTACTTAGCAAACCTTCCCTCTCACATTTTTCACCCAATTTCCCTATATTCAACGATGCTGCAATTTTATTTCTTCCTTCTCACTTTCCTTTTCATTGCGAAAATACCAAGCTACTTTATATTAGAACCCCCCCCCCCCCCCCGATTACGCATCGATTTTCGCTCCTGACTGAATCATTCGATCGAGAAAACGCCCATTACCGTTCATCCTACGATCAAACTGTATACATGTAATTCCATATCAATATAAGATCGTCGTTTCAATTCCCATCAATCGTACGTACAAGATGCACAACTATCGACCAAATTTCTATCGATCACTGATCGTTCCAACTTTTACACATCTTTTCCATCATCATCGTCCTCGTCGTTTGATAGCCGTGTCGCGACGAAAATAATCTATCAAAAGTAATAACGATTCAACCAGTCGTGTCATCAAAAGTAGTTCTCTTAACCTTCACCGTATTATCCTTCATGCATGCATTTGTACAATCTGACGCAACATAACAAGTTTCGTGGTTGAAAAGAGCAGAGCTTGCCGAGAAGAGGAACAAGGTTTTTCGAAATGTTACTTTACGCGAACGTTTAACACAGCTTTAGTAAAGACAAATATTTAAGAAAACATACATAGCCCAATTAGGGTTGCAACGCGTCCAAGAAATTGCAACGGAGCTACGAAACGGAGGAACTTTTGTCACGATCGCCGAGAAAGAGATCGGTTTGTATCGGTTACGATCGTCTCGATTCGGACCTTCTCGGCTCGGCTCGAATGAAATCGGGTTAACTCGGAGCGTGAAAAACGTCCAACGGGCAAGCCGTCGTTGCATACCACGCATTCCAATCTCCTTCAACAGTGTTCAGTCTTGAAACCTTAAAAGCGCGCTCGAGTAATTCGAACACGCTCGAGTACCCTCCGTACAACTTGCCACGATTCTTCAGATGTTTTCGCCTTTCATCCATTATCACCTACTATATATATATATATATATATATATATATATATATATATATATATATATATATATATATATGTATGTATGTATGTATATTCTCTCTCTCTCTCTCTCTCTCTCTCCCCTTCCTCTCCCTCTCCCTGTACTGCTTTCGCCCTATGCACCCGTCAATCGCTCATGCCGCCAAACCTTTTATCCAAGAACACACCTATATTACGCTAGAGTATGCTATATAATTTTGGTATTTAGTTCACACAGAGACACGAGTATACCTTCGATAAAGATATCGGTAAATATTTTTTTTCATTGCTTAATAAAAACTGAAGTTTACTTTCTTTTATTCGGTTTCCTTTTACTTTAAACAAAAGATTGAAACGAAAAACCCGTTGTTCGTACTTGCATAGAATTTTTATACAGCGATCGAAAGCAATAGAAACGATAATGATGAATTTGTAAATCAGAAATTATCAAAACTTCTTCGACTTTTGATAAAACATCGAGACAAAAAAAGAAAATTGTCAAATACACGAAATATGATTAAAACGTGATGGGAAATAAAAGAGAAGTAGAAAACAAAAGGGCAGTAGGCAGTTTGATGTCATTGTACTTACTCTTCCGAGACTGTCATTCTTCTGATACAGTCGTAGTAAATACAGGATACGAGACAAGTGATGATTTAAACGAACATTAACACCTCAAAGGTAATACGGTGAAATTTTCGAATACTAGATATAGAGAAGTAATTATTTCTTCTAACTTTTACGAATCATATCGTCGTTCAACACGTACGTATAACAACCTTTGTATTATTTTGACCGAATTCAGTTGATTCTGGAATATCGTGTTTCTGAATATCTCTCGAGTATTAAACATTTTTCAATGCACGAAGCAAGAAATGCTTCCGATCGAGTATACTACGTGTTCGTCGACCAGCCTAACGTTGTACATCCCATTAGCGGGAAGGACACTTTCGAGATGTTCCCAAGTTTAATCCAACTTGCGGTTGCGTGTTCGAGCCTCCGATATTTAATACTTTTTCTTTTTCAAAACTATCGGTAATCATCGATAATCTTTGCACTAAATTCTCAAAAAACAAACGCCACACCCAAACTTTTTTTTTTTACCGTATACAACCAAGTGCCGCGTATATCAAACCGTATCTCTTGCCGCGTAATTACTAACGAACTGACCAACACAAGCGGACTCGGAAAGCTTGGGCCTCAAGAGTGGGAGAACATTATACCTCTTACTATAGCGTTTTCTTTACCATCCCTACTATTCCTTCTCTTCCTACCCCTTCTCTTCCAATCCATTTCTATCCCTACTTTCCCTTCTCGCTATTCACTGCTATGCCACGATACAGCTTGCTCCGATCTGGTCCGATTCATACCGCTTCATTCTGTTCCATTCCGTTCCGTTCCGTTCCCTTTTATTCATTTCTCTTTCATCTTCATCGCAATACATTTGGACTATACTGGACATAATTAAATATTTATGCTTTTTATATTTAACATCATTCGACAAATTCAAATTTCAATGGTAAATTGAAATGTACCATAGAATAGAAAAACTGTATGTTACATAGTACGATGAAACGCGTCAACGGGTAAGAAGACTTTTTCAAATTTCCTCAACTGCGAAAACGCATTTGCTTCGATGTTGCATATTTAATACATAATAATTATAAACAGGACACAAATCTCCCTGCTAATTTCAATAGTTCTTCTTCGATTAGTAAAATATTTCACTCGTGTACCAATTTTCTAGTGGAACGAATCTATTTTTCATTGTACGGCTTCGTCGCTAACTTCATTATGCGTTACGTGATTAGAGCAAATAGATGGAAATGAAATTTTTACTCGATACACTAAATTAAAAAGAAAATACGGAAACTTATATTTGATGGTTTTATTTGACGCGTATTAAATTTTATCTCGGGTGCACGTAAAAAAGCAAGCGACAAAATATTACTCATTTTCTAAGCAATCACTCCCACCTAAGCAACAGAGATAGTGCGTTATATCGTATTATTTTTATTGTGTTAAAAAAAGTTGCAAAGCTTCGTCGAAAATGGATGTTTGGACAGTCTGTTTATTACCCTTAACTAACTGTTTCCTGCTTACTTCGTTCACATAAATATACCAAATGAATATGTATGTACACGATTACTTTGTGCTTAAACTTTCCTCCAAAACCTTCCAATTTTTCTTTCTTTTACAATTTACGATAAACCTATATGTGTACATGTATGTGTAACATGTACGCATGCATACACATTTGTGTTAAAAAGAAGACGAAAAAAAAAGATTAAAACTACAGCGTTGGATTACAAACCGTCTCGAACCGTCTTGTAGCTGTAGACATAGACATAGACGCATATAGAGTGTACGCGGTCAATGCTGTAGTGGCCGTAGCTTGATCTGTTTTATTATTAAAACAACGTTCAGAAACATGTTTGAAGAGAAGTCTTTTCAGAGCTGCACGAAACAGATAAGCTTGGGAAAAATTCATAAAAGCTATAGTAGTCTTTTCACGTAGTTATCGCGGTACATGAAAACTCTTCCTACCTTTCTCTTCGTCTATTTCATATTTGTAGTTATCGCTAAACCTTGGTGTTCTTGCACGCATTATTCCCTAAACACTACTGACAATTTACATTATTAGTTATTACGTTAATTACGACACCTATTAAAAATTCGCTAAAATTCTGGAATAAAAAGATTTACTCGCGATTGTTTAGCTGATCCGTATTTTGAGAAAGAAAGAATGTGATAATTAAAAATTTCCGATAGCCAAATCTACGGTTTCGTTTCCTGCGTCTGTACATGTTCAATAACAACCCTGATGCGAAAAATCGAAATGCAACGACCAAATAAAATGTATACATCGAAATAAAAGCAAGCAACGATTAATTTTGTCCAAGAAAAATATCTTCGTGTGAATCGATTAATGCATACCTTCCTAAGGTAGACTTCTTCTTTCATCTGTAAGATAGAACACTTTTTTTTATCATTTATAACATTCCTCGTATTCTCAAGTTCTATCACGTCACAACTAAATACTTTCCTAACGGATCATCTATGCATTTCATTTTGTAAACATGTCACATTCGGGATGTGACTCGTTATGTGTGCAAGTACAAAGAAACACGGGCTTACGATCAAAATTGAAACCTCGAAGTCTTGACTTGACGATCAAAATTCAGGCATAAATGGACGTACATAAGCACTTGGAAGTAACAACCTTATTGTGTACATCGGGCGCGTGCGCAAGCGCGCGTTTGCAAACCAGGTACACACCTACATATATACACACATACGCCCTGTAACTATTCTACCCGAGACCGGTCCAACGTTAACTGGCGGCACCGTTTGCAGCTAATATACTATCGATCGCAGAAACCGCCAAAAATTCAATTACGGATAACAACACGTCAGAAGTTCTTTCGAATTTATCGTTTACGCTTTTCTTAGTTTACTTTCGGTCTGCAAGTACGGTGTAAACTTTTATCGATACATGCGCCTGCATTTGTTATTTACATAAATAACATTTTAAATAACTTTCAACGTTTCGGAGCAAAGCACGCTAATAAAGTCAAATAATAGTGAATGCTCAACGAAACGTTGGTTCAGAGAACCGCTGATTGAATTATGGAACGTGGCTGCGTGATATTCCTTTGTTACGAACAACTTTCTTCCAGTAACGTACGATCCTCTGCGTTACATCGGTGTTCAAAGAAAGTTTTACCAAAATATATACTTTTTACATTGAAACTTTCTTACATCCGCTGCTTGTCATTAAATATTCCGAATTCACCAATCATTCGTCATTCAACCACTCGATCATTTCACTTTAACCTCTCACTCTTTCTCGCTCGCACTCTCCTTCCCATCCCTCCTTCCACATCGTCGTCCGTTATAATCTTCAAGTGTCACTACCTTATTCATGATTTTCCTTCATAATTGGTTAGTTAGTTTAATGTTGTTACTCGTTGTTAATGTAATTTCTTTTGTAAATTAGATAATTCATCGTCAATTATCGGTAAACTTGTAGGAAAGCATTGCATATTATGCGAGAAGTGGTACATAATACATCAAGACGTGGGCATAAAAAGTAACGCGTGCCTTTAACAGTGCGATGTTTAACAATTTACCGACAAAAAGTCACAAAAAATAGAGAAGAATGAGAAAAATGGAGAATACAATGCAGGGTCTAAAAGCTTCAACAGTTTCGTCGTCATCAGAAATTCCAACAGGTGTCGCTTCACCAAGTTCGTCCGAATGACAATCAATTCTGAAAGTTTCTATCTGTTTCGTAAATTGTTATTTATTTATATATATTTTTTTTATTCAAAGAAATGATAAAATAAATCGAAGATTCTAAAAATCTATTCTGCAATAAACATCAACTTGCTAAGATATCAAACGTACACAAATGCATTCTATTTATGAGAACTTTTACGCATAACCTTGTTAATTGAAATAATCATTTTGTTGAGAATAAAAAATTACAATGTCACAATATGTTAATAAGAGTGTCATTCTTATCCGTTTTTTATAAAATTTATCGTACAGTTAAATAATATTACGACAAACAATTACAGACACAACTAAAAATACCACGAATTGATCGTACATTTCGTCGGTTTAAGACATTTTCGACCATGTTTTCGTATACCATGGTGATTTTATAGCATGGCATGTATTAATAATAGTTATTAGTTACTGCTAATTAGTACCTTTTATAATAGTCAACAACACAGGAACACAGTAACGTGTGGCCTTGTTTAGAATGTACGGTATGTAATGTATTATAGAAGTAGGAGGAGGTTCGCGGTGGTAAGTGATCAAAGTGAAAATAGCGTAGAATGAGAGGCGGCAGCAGAATGAGAATTTTCCGTAAGAGTTTTTGTTGTGGAAAATGACAAGTATGGAGGATGATATCGATATTTATGAAGATTTATCTAGCTTCGAAACAACTCACAATGAGAATGTGCGTAACAGAAAATAAGTTTATTCGATCGTATAGTATTGCTAGGTTAAGTTGCATGTTAGAAAGTAAATTATAGGCGCACATTCGTATATAAAAATTTGACGTTCTACGGTATTTTCAGGTCGCATCAAACAACGAAGAAAAGATCGTAGGTGAACAAGTACAATTAAAAAAAGAAATTGCAGAGCTGATAGTCAAATTAGAGAATTCCCAAAAGGTGAATAAAAATTTGGAAATTAATTTATTTTCATTATTGAAAACTGCGAAAGCAGAACTTGCACGGAAAGATAAAATGATAGACGAATTAAAGAAAAAGTAAGTATGGATGTAAACATGGTAATTGATTCGTATTACAGCAAACAATCTTAACCATTGATCAAACGATTACAGGCTAGATGATGTGACATTCAAAAGAAGCATACACCTTAAACCTAACAACTACATTGCCCGTAAATCTGCTTTTCACGAAACAAGCATAAATGTAAATCACAAATTGCCAGATGTTTGTTTATTTTCCAATGAAACCGACATAGACGTATCTCCGGTGGATTCTACGTATAAACAAGCAAACAAGGAACAGCAAAGTAAATCTAGCCTACTTCCCGTTGTTACCGTCTTTGGTGAGCGATTACTTAAAAGAATGGCGGATGAACAGAATTTAGAAAAGAAAGATAAGCAGTCGAGTAAGTCAAATGGCAGTAATAATGCAAGTGGCGAGAATGCCGAAGGATATGTAATCGAAAGTGATAAAGAAAATGGTTCCTTAGGCGATACTAATATCTGCGATACAAAGGAAATTCAATCTTCTGCGATTGCACCGTATCAAGGAAACGAACATACAAAGAAAACTTTAGCAACGCTATCGAAAAATACGTCGAAGGATTTGCATTTGAACAATAACAACAACGCTAGCGAGATAAAGAGCAAATTTGATCGAAAATCAACGTTTATCGGTAATTATAGTGGGAAAAGGACGAACGAGGATACAAGTCATCATATTTCTGTAAAACGAAAAAAATCTACCGCTGAAGAATGTTCCTCGAAATCATTGAAGAGAGAAACAGACAGCGGCATAATGTTAGAAGCCAAGGAGAAGTATACTTTCCCCTCCTCCCGGTGTATCAACCTGGAATCTTCCGGAAATTTCAAGTGGTACAATCGAGACTCGAGCGTTGAAGTGAAAAAGCATGGTTACTTCGTAGACAATATAAATAAAAAGGAAGGAAAGAAAGACTCGAAAGATAAAAGTGGCGGCGACGTATCGATTGCAACGTGCGAGAAAAAAGAAACGAGCGAACGTTTTTCGAAACGGTATAACAAGTCTACCGAAAATTCTACTTTAGAGGAAAGAAACGGTGGTTACCGTGGTTGTATCGATACTGTTCTCAAAAAGAATGGCTATCGAGTTAATCACAGTGAACATCGTCGAAGTAATCAAAGGGAGTATCATCGTACCGAGGATTATCGATCACGTATCAAATCAACGTCGTATGCAAAGTGTCGGGAGGAAAAATACGGTAGACATCAGTATAATAAGCATACTACCACCACCACTACCACCAGTTACGAAGAAAGATTAGAGAAACCTTATAATTTCCGAAAAGCCGGAGTTTCTTCGGATAAATCGAGACAACTGTTCAACAATAAGAGGAACTTCTCTAATGGCCGTGGCACGAGCAAATATTCGACTACCGATCGACTTTCGATTGACCAAAAGGCCAGCGATGTAAAAAGAGACGATCACTCTACCGACTACGACTCCTCAGAACGAAGATCGAAGAAGAATATTGATAAAACAAACAAACGAGAAAAGAAACAAACTACCGAGCACAATGAGCATCCGCATCGTAAGTTTAGTGCGGAGAAACCTAACGAGCATTCAAAATATGTGTCGGTTTCGGAACGAAATGTTAAAAAGGATGATCTTGTAATTGAACGAATCAATAAAGAAACGACGGAAACGGAACGAGAGGTCGGAATTGACGAGGAATTACGGAAGTACGCCGAGGAGGAATTGCTAGACTCATGGACAGAGTTGGAAGACGGAGAAATTTCAAGCAATTCGAACAACGAAAACGATAAACTACACGGGAGATCGAAAGATCAACGATGCGACCTACCACCACCATACGGAGAATCGGTAGGTGACGACAATGTTACATCGATAAAGAGCCCGAAATGTGATCCAACAATAATCGAAACAGTGGAGGATGGGTTAAAGGTGTCTTTCGAGACGAATCTTTCGAATACCGATGATGTATCTGTCGCAATGAAACGAAAAAGTTCCGAAAACATGGAGAACATCGAGAATGCGGAGAATGTTGAAAATATAGAGAAATTTATTCGCGATTATGCTTCGACGAACGATAAAACGTTCGAGATGATATCGGCAATGTCAGAAACGGCACCTGCCCCGCACAATTCGCTAATAGATGTTGGGACAACGGTAGAAAACGACGCTAGCGCTCTAAACGAAGTTTCTTCCAACTACGTGGAAACTTCCGTGAAATGTTGCGCAGTGTTGCCATCAAACAGGAGCAACGATCAGATCGTTTCTTTCGACGAAAGTCCTGAAAAGAACGAGAAACTTTTAACAACAAGAAGCGTCAACAACGAGAAATTAGTAGATTTTGCCAATGATGCTGTTGCTGCTGCTGCTGCTGCTGCTGTTGTTGATTATCCTGCTGTTCAGAAAGGTCAACGAACAAGACGAGCGATATCTTTGAAATATGAAAAAGATGATTCAACTACGGAACTAAGCACGGCGACGGAAGAACCCAAGCCGAAGAACATCGTGAAAAATTACGATCTTCAAAATACACGCGGGCTTCCCTCTACGACTCTCCTCGAATCGTTCATAGAAACGGATAAAAGAAAGAAGAATAATAATGTAGATATCGCTACTAATAATGATATTGAAAAGAAGCACGATTATGATACTTGCAACGATCATATTGAGAGCATAATTAATGAAAACTCAAATTCCTTAGAAAATAGAATCGCGCCAACGGTGGCAACAATAACAGGGACAAAAGTTGAGTATAAAAACATGAGTGTCAGAGTGGAAACGACACGAGAGAAAAAGATGAGTAAACTCGCGATGGAAAGAGGAGAAACACGATTACAAGAAAATGAAAAATTGTCGCAAAATCGAAACCAAACTAGAAACACTGCGAAAAATATATCAATGAATGTTCGTGGAAAAATAATTGTGTACTCACGTCGCAGAAAACCTGTATGCTTGGGAAACAGTAATGCAAATATGACTGTTCTTGTAAATAATAAGCACGATGCTAACGTCCATTCGTCTAATGTGAACGACACAACGACGGTATAGGATTCTGTTTCAACAAATCGTAAGAACAATCGATCGCGATACAGTGATAAAGCTGTTAATTTGTCGTTAAAAATAACAATAAGCTGAACTGAAGTAGGTTATACTTGGCGAGGAGAAAATTATTCTGGTTTAACACCAACGTTACTCGGGTTAGGTTATACTTAACTGGAGTAACTACAACAATAGATTCTGCGTTAAAATATGTTGATACTAAATATTTGTCAAGTTCCTACTATTATCGTTACCAGTGCTGTTGTTGTCACAACTACTAATTCTCTATCATCGTCGTTGTTACCACAACCATCGCCCCAAGAGAAATTTTGTAAATACATAAAGTGTATATAGGTTTTAAATCGTGGTGAACTAGGCGTTGCCGCTATTTTTCCACCCCGCCAATGCATATCCTATGCTAGTATAATAAATCTAACGATAATGTTCGTTAATAGAGATTTCGAAATATACACAAACTTCGATTTAACAACCTTTTCTATTTTCAAACGTTCCCTCCTGCGTGGAAATTAGTTTCGTTCAATATTTTTTGTATATTTAGTCCGTCGATCTAATCACAGACTAAACGAGTCCCGCCAAATTGTCTGTCTCTCTGTTGCTATTGTTGCAGTCGGTAAACAAACGCGACAGACGATTAGTTGAGCTCGCAACACTGTTGATGTCGACAAAGGGAAAGCACTTGCGTGCTCACTCTAAAAAGCCCACCAATTAGGTTAGGCAGACGCGACGCACAAAGTCCTAGCGTCGCACACAGTCTGCGCTGTCGCAGTCGGAATAGACCGAGTGAAACCGAAAGAGAAAGAAAAGAATAAGTATGAACGTTGATATTGTGTACACATAGTCGTTATTAATAAGCGAGGTTTTACTAATTGTTTGAAACCCTCGAGCGGGAATAGAGTTGAAAAATCCGTAAAACATGTATAATTGAAAGGAAAGAAAGGAAAGAAGGAAAGAAAAGGGACAGACAGTTCAGCAAACGTGCACGAGTCGTCGCGCGTAACAAATTCGCGGCTACGAGTCATTTGTCCAGTCTAGATTCCGAATCGATTCTACCGTACGACTAACGTGTTTGTATCACCAACGGACTCGAGCCGTCGCGTTGAATAATGGGTTCGATCGTTCTAAAGTCTCTCTCAGTTCTCCTCGGTGTATTTTTCGTTTTCGTTGGTACCATGAAGCTAACTTCTCATATTAGCAAGGATCTTCATAAGGATTTGGTGAGCACACTCGCAATCTATTATTATGTTATATAATTCACCCTACTCTATACACTTGGCCATTCGACCGCACGATCCTACCTTTTCACCTCGTACTTATTCCTCCGTTTTTCATTGCCTTCTAATTATTTTCCCCATTTTTCGCTTCCATTTCTCTTCCCCTTCATTTGGAATTAGCATGATACTCCCTGTGCGTTTTGTCTAAAGTTCCAGCCAAGTTTCCGTGGTGCGTTCTGCGCCTTACGTACATACATGTATACGTACATACACGCCGCGTGTTAACACTACGTGGTTGTTATGACAATCTGTCTGTCTGTCTCTGGGTCTGTCAGCTTGGTCGATCGTACTTCTTTCCTCCATTCCCTCTAAGTCACGAACAAATCAACGTATATTCTTCATTCTATATAAACGCGTATGATAAAGCAGCCTGAGCAATTTGTGCAACCACATTATCTAACGAATAGGAAAAATGCGCGTCAATGCATATCACACACGTGTCTCATCCATATACACCATCGTGCCTCTGCTTCTTGCTTTCTCTTTCGTCTATTTTTTTTTTTTTTTACCTTACCCCCCTCCTTTCTCTCTTTTGTCCATTTCCTTTACTTCTTTTCACGAGTAGCAAATTCTGGAATCGTCATTGGAATTTTACATCGTTTCTAAAAGTTCGCTTAAAGTTTATCAACGAAAAAACGGACGAAAAAAGTTATTTTGTCAAAATTTAAATATTTGAAATTTTTTTTTTAATGCGATGCAAACGGAATTTAACGCGTTCACTTCGGTATGTATATCTCTCGTGAGAAGATTATTTTCGTCTCTCGTTGTTACCCAATATTCAAAGTTATATAGTAAACCATCAACTAACCACTTGGTGATGCGCCAAATATTGCTTAAAGTGCCAAAGCTTACTATGTTTATCAAACGGAAATTGTGATTTCGTTATCTTGAAAACTGTGATTTTACTCCCTCCCCCTTCACTATCCCACTCCCTCTCCACAGCCAACCGATACTATTTTTTGCGCGCACTTATGAGTCAGTTGTGTTTACAGAGGAAAGAGTACGTCAAGTATGCAAAAGTATTTCCACTATCTGGTACACTGGACTTTAAAGTACCGAGTAAATGGTATAGAAGAGTTGTTGGATCGCTTGAAATTATTTGCGGACTGGCGATGGCTGTTATTCCAAGTCGTAAGAAAGTATTTCCTTCTTTTTCTTTTTTTTTCTTTCTCTTGATAAAAATATTCTCAACACATCTGCGATTCATGCTTCTTCTCTATTTTGTCGTCTTTTCGCATTTTTTTTCAGACAAAATAAAAAACTTATCCAACGCAGTGTTACTGCTGTTGATGTTAATGGCTGTGTATTCTCACTATATGGTGAACGATAAATTTGAGAGGATTGCCCCAGCGCTGGTAAGACTGAGATAAATAATTCTGCAAATTAACATTAGCTATTTAACGAAAACAAAGGAAAGAGAAAAAACAGCGAAAGGAGAGGGGGAAGGGAAGGGAATGGAACGGAAGAGAAAAGAAAGAAGAAAAAAATAAGGAAATTTGTGGTTAAATTCGATTGTTTTTTCTTTTTTCTTTTCTAGGTGTTCTTCTTCATGCTGACAGGGCGACTAGTGATTGATTGGCAACTCAGACGAGAGGAGATACAATCTGTAACGGCAAACGGAGTCGATGATAAAACCAAGAAACAAGATTGAATTCAAAATTCTCTTATACATACCCATGCAAATAAGACTTTCCTTTGGTTACCGTGTGTCAGTTATCACCTGCAACAACGTATCACGTCAAATAACAGCCACGTCGAAATAATATTCGCGCGATAAATAAGTCGTATTACGACTGCGGTTCTCCATTTCTTACTCTACGATTAGAGTGTTAATTAATTTCCATGCTTACTCATTACACAGGCTAGGTTCTCGCTCGACGAGCGTACTCTTTCAAATTCACTCCCTTTTCAATTTCTTCTAATTTCTTTTCGTATCGGGCTGTTGTTCCTTCAATTTTACAACGGCGGTATTTTTCATATCGATAGAAACGTCCAAAATCTCGTATTGCGAAATCGTTAGGAATTTACCGACGTTATCTTAACTTTAATCTACGACAAAATGTCACCAAATACTAGCTCAAGCACAAGTTATTAACTGCCATTCGAATTAATGTGTTCTTCTTGATAACGTACTAAGATGTACACGTGTCCTTAGATGATAATTAACAACGTCGTAGTTCAATTGTAACGCACACACCGCATGTTTTCTTCGCATTAATCCGCGTTTTTACCTAATCGAATAAATTTATCACGAAGATGGTAATAACGATAGTGAAAGAACAAAAGTGGCGAAGAAATTCGTGGTGAAGTAATTTATTCACATGTAGAAATGATAATACGTTTGTTGCAAATTATTAATGTATATCGACCGCGTGTAAATTGTTTCAGAAACCATCCAAGAATCGAATCTATTTCGTTGGTTTGCTCCAGTAGCTTACACTTTTAATTATACCTTGAAAAGCAACGTAAGATATTTTAAGCATAGGAAAAACTATTCTCTCCCAACTTACACGTATTTACGGTATCATCTAGTTACTCACCTCTGAACTTTACATGCCTTGAACTACGCACACACATACACACACATACACACGCACACACGTGCCCGGGAACGCGTGCTATGCATGAACACGAAATTAAAAAAGAATATAGTTGAATACATAAAAGTTAAGTTTACATATTCGCGAATAGAGGAAAGGAATTTGTTACGATTCTTTCTCGTGTTTTATTTTTATCAAAATCCATTTTAAACTTTTAGGCCTTTTCTCCTTTATACTGAAACTGAAACTAAAAAAAATCCAAACGATTCACGGATTCATCGATATATACGTATATCGGCACGCACACGCGCTCGCACATATTTACCCGATCCAAGTATTTCGGAATTACGAGCATTACGATGATACAAACGCTGATTTTATACGCAAGCCGGATGAATTTAAAATATCTTTGACGTTCAGTGTGATGGCTGTAATAATGTAAACAATTCAAATAAATAACTTATCGTTTTTACTCCTGCATCGATTAAATTATAGATATTTATGTTTACGTTACTCTTTACAAGCGATAAAAGTAAATCCAGCAAAAATCCAGTACATTCTCGGCGAATGTACCACTCACAAGTCATCTTATCGTTAGATTCAAGTTTAATTTCGATTAAACCGCTTCTTCACCGGTAGTTAAGAGACGCAAGGCCTTTTGAAGATTCAACACGGCCGTGGGTACATCGTCGTAATTTAACGCGCTTCCAGCCCATTTGATAAACTTTTGTGCTTTGTTTATATGTTCCACCGACAGTTCAACTCCACCTGTTAAGTGGCTATTTTTAACACAAGTCAACAATTTTATATAAGTCTTTATATCTAATTGCTCTTTTCATAATTTACCTTCCATTCTTGTAACTGTACTACCGTCGTTATTTTCAGAAGACCATTCCCCAATGTTTCCTTTACTAGTTATGCCGTGCACACTATCGGCCGAATTAGCGTTACGAATATCAACTAATTCATCCGTATTTACCGTTTCATCTCCTTCCTCTTTTGATTTCGCTGCTGTGGCGCTGGTATCATCCGAGTCTGTTAAAAGAAATCATTGTAAACTTTTGTTGTTGTAAGAAAGGGTAAACGATATACACTCACTTTCCTCCAAATTTTCTTTATCTTCTCCAACATTCTTATCTAGATCAGCATTCTCGTTATTGTCTTCCATAGGTCCTGGTACAGGTTTGATATTGTTCTTCAAACAATTGTGAATGTATGCTGTTTTCCATTTCGCGTATCGCCTATTTTGCGTAGCTTCTTCGCTCAGTTCACCAAAAACGGTCAAGACATCGTAAAGTAAAGCTGCTGTGAAGAAACTTTGCGTCACGTGTTTTCCAAAATTACCAGCTCTGTCGTTCTTATCAGCATAGAGAAACAGTTTTAATGCCAAATTTTCCAAGTGTGCTTGCGCAACTACGTCATTTGTGATGGCTTCGTTATCACGTAATTCCTTTTTCGTCGTTTCTAACCAATCCATTAATTTCAGTAAGAAATTCGTTTCCTTCGATGTCTTTGTTGAAAGCTTCAATCCTGTTTCTAAAGCATACACACGACCTATGAAAAAAACCGATCATTTTATCATTAGAACAATCTATAATTGTGTTAATCATTCTTCTATGATCTATTCCCTGTAAGCTCAGTTGAAAGCAAACACGTACACCAGTAACTAACAACAGGGTCTCGTTGATCATGTGTCACAGCTACCTTCAAATAGTACTGTATACTTTTCAAAGATTGCGGTATCTCCGGTAGATCTGGCCCGATCATCTCGATCGATGGGATTTGTTCCGGTTAGTATTTTATTCTTCTTTCCTCGCTCTTCTTTTAGGTTAGCCTTCTCACGTTCCTTATTATTTTTTATTCTACTTTCCCTATGACATAATTATACAACACTAACAACAACTTGACGCGAACTTTAACAATAGAAAAGATTGATATTACCTTTAAACCGTAAAGAAATAGGTGAGCACTTTTCGCGTCAACTATTCTTACTAACTTTGATATTCGTCCGTTAACATTGATAACGAATAGGTTCCTTCTGTTAATTCAGTTAGAATTATTTATTTCGTGATTGTTTATTAACAATATTATATGTCAGTTTCTTTGACACGTTATGACAGTGAGATGCGTAAAACACACCACAATAGTATTATCACAAATGACAAAGTTTATACTGTACACACACACACACACACGCACACACACACCTTTGAAAGAATATAGTCGTTCTTATGTATACTATATCTACATATATACATGCTTTTCGTTTCGATTATTGCATTCAACGTCAGCAGCAACGTCAAAATGTTGTGCTCGTTGTATTATTTTCATGGTTGAAATTTCCTTCGACAGTGTTATAATATTGAGAGAAAAATATTAGCAAATCTCTATCAGTTAAATCATGAAAATGCGACAT
This sequence comes from Anthophora plumipes, assembly GCA_951804975.1. NCBI lineage: Eukaryota > Metazoa > Arthropoda > Insecta > Hymenoptera > Apidae > Anthophora > Anthophora plumipes. The sequence goes on from OX638114.1 coordinate 26,388,735, forward strand.
AAGCTTTAGCAGTTATCACTTTTCCAGTTTATACTTTAAAAATCGTGGGTAGTAGTAACCACGAGACTGTTCCTTTCAGTATTTACCATTATCTTCTTCAACTTAAAAATAAACTTTGAACTTTCTTCTCTTTCAATAAAGCATGGAATGATGATGTTGAAAAGATTTTTAACATTGTGCGTGCCAAATGGTTCATCTTTTTTAACAACAGGTAAGTTTTATATCTACTTTTTATAACTGTTTCCACTAATTATTTCCTGCTTCTATAAATTGACTTAACATACTTTATTTAATTAGAATTTTAATTGACAATCATCCTAAACAAATGATCGAAACAAAATAATCGAAGAAATACTTGTCGACAGGTACTGCTTCGTCGACAACTAAGGTTATATTTCGGACATTATCGGATCAGGACATTGATGTAGAAAAATGGGATTTACTAAGTGCTGTTTGTTTAGAACGTCATCCCGTAATTACAAAGCCAATGGTAGATATAGAAGCAAGTTATCAAAAGATGTTACGACAAATGGAATTTGAAAACAGTAAACTATCAGATTTCGATATACGAAAAAAAACGGAAGCGACAAAAGGAAAAGGAGCATTTACATCTGAGATTATCAGTACTAGCCAGACCGTAGAAGACCTTGAAGATTCTTGGGAAGAGGCACTGACAAATTTTAAATTCGCCCCAAGAATAAGTAGCGTATCTGTTTATGGTTTAGTATCGTGGTCCATACGACTTAACTGGAATACTTTTTATAATTATATTTACTTCGTTCGTAGATGCCAAAGAAGACGATATAGTCGTATCACTAAATCGGAAACTAGATAAAAATCTAGTATTACTTGTAGAACAAAAAGTAGGTAATTCTGATTTTTGGCTTCCTCCTCAAGGCATAAGAAAGCATAGAGAAACTATGATACAAGTAAGATATATTTTTACGATACATTCTTGCTCCTTTTGGTAACAAATGCAATTATCAACCAAGTATTTGTCTTTTTGGTTTCAGACTGCGTATAGAACGTTACAAGAATCTTGTGGAAATAATATAAAGGTAAAATTTTATGGTAATGCACCTATAGGATTTTATCAATATAAATATCCTAAACATATACAGGAGAATGGACGAAATGGTGCAAAAATTTTCTATTTCTTGGCAAAATATATAAGCGGTGATATTTCTCCCGATATAAAACACTGCTGGTTAGACAGAGATGAATTGAAAAAACTTGTTCACCCTGACATTCACAAGGGTTTGTCTAAATTTTTATTACCCGATTGAATTACCATACTATAGAAATGTACAAAGTTTTCAAAGGTATGTATACAGGAAAATAAATATCGACACTGTGTACTATACTAGTTTGCCTTCCTGCAATAAATGAAATATTTGAATAAAAAATCTCGATTCTCTTACCTTCACCCGTGTAGCATTAAAAACGTAAATGGTTTGCTCAATCATAAATTACAATTCATACGATATATTTCATAAACGTATATTTATTTTTTTTAAACAAGTTTAAACGTGTATGAAAATTAGAAAACTATATTCTTCTTAAAATTTACCACATCTTCTTCTTCCGGTATATCTTGAATCTTCCCGCACTTTCTTGCCTTGTTTTCGTCGCCTCTCCTTTTTCTCAATAATCCATTCCCTACTATTCTTCAGCAACTTACCTCTGCCCTTTCTAGCTTGTTCCCTGAAAATAATAACGATAAATTGATCCATTTTACAAGAACATTCGAAACTCAAGAAAGTTTATCGTTATGAACTAGAGCAATGAAAAAGCAGACCTTCTAGATGCGTAAGGGATGACTGTTTCGGCTTCGTTTACGCTTAAACCTTGCGGAAGAACGCTAGGTCCACCGGTCATTAGAACCAGGAAATACTTTTTCGCTTTTGTGCTGTTGGGAAAGTCTACAACTACACCACCATAAAAACCTGCTTTCGTCGCTTGTGTAGTGACTAGCTCAATTTGTTCGCCGTTTTCAGGATAGAACTGAAACACAGCTCTGGCAGATCTCGATAAACATGAGAACAACGTAGAAAAGAATTTGTACAGCCGTTTCGAAGGGTTATGAGAGGTTTTATCAGCGTTGCATAACCATTGTAATGCAGAAATACTAATTGCTCCGTCAAATGTTCCAGCTCTAAAGGGCATCCCTTGTCCCATATCTCCCAAAATTAAATCTCCGTCTACTTCCCTTTCCAAAGCTATATCTGTTACATAGATATAACAAAAACAATTAGAACCAGTCGAGAGACGAATCATCAAAGAAATAGATTTCGCGTATATACTTGCCAAGCATTGCAGAAGAGATATCGATACCCGTCCACATATGTCCATATTCTTCGATTACACTACCACTTAAACCAGAACCGCATCCAATATCGAGAAGTAAGACAATTCTATCCTCTGGCAGTAATAGGAGCTCAATAGCACGCCTACACATTTGCTCCTGTATATCTATCATTCGAGAACTACGGGATTATAATTTTAAAATGTTTGTTGAAAGCGCAACGAAAATATTATCAAATGTACTTATTAAGTACGTATTAGCATTGAAAAACTTAACTTACTTTTGCGTGTATTTCCGTGCTTCCGACTCATTATAAAACTAGAAACGGGAAAACAAAAAAAAATAGATATAGATGACGTTAATAATGATCGATTTTGAAAATTAACCCTTACTACTTCAGGTGGAGCTAAGTGTTCTGGTCGTTTCGACATATTTTACACTTGTTCACGTTTGTCGAGTATTATTTGTTTCCTCTTATTATTTTCTTCAAATCATCACACTTCGCAACCTATATCACTATTCACGTGTTCATTGGTATTTATATTCTGGGTCACTTGAGGCACGATACAGAAACTAAATTGTTTAATGAAATTTACCGAAAGTATCGCGAGTCTTTCCTTTTGAAATTGGAATTAATAAATTCAAGAAACAATCCATTTCACTTTGTACTTAACCTTATATATATCGTAGGCAAGATAAAAGAGTAGACCACTCAACCGATATTTTTTTCTAGTCACACGATCTCGGGGCTCTGGAACCCTGTTACCATTTTCCTCTCACACATTACTATATTGATTGGGCAGTGATATTACATATCAATTCCTCTCCGAATAGGCCGGTAAAACAGAATCCGAACTTGTAGCTAAAACTCTATAGCTTGCGGTACATCTAGCGCCACCTGGCGGTAATATGCGTGTACAACATAGATGCTAAAGCTTGATTTAGTACCGAAATTTGCCGCTAGATAGTGTAACAATGTTGGTAGAGCGCGGGAATTTTGAGAAATTGCTTTTAATCGTGAAATGCGATGAGAAACCTATTCGATAGTTATTGAGGATTACTATAGACTTTCTAAACTATCAAATACATCGGAGAAAGTCACCGAGAATTTGTTCTACAATGTATCAAGTACTAAGGTCGACGCGGGGACCGAGACGTATGACGAGAGAAATGCTTTTGAAAATCAGCCGAAAAGAATAGTTATTCCCAAGTTCTGATTTAATTTAAAGAATTGATTTACTTTATATATTATGTTTATTCTATTTTTTGAAAAACATTAAATAAAATTACACGTACAGTATACAGTGTTAATGTTACGTAATTGATAAATCTTGAAACATGTTCAATTTACAAATGTACGGTACAACATTTAAAAGAAATGGGATGGTAGAGGAGAAAAACAGAAATAGAGAGGAGGATTGAAGAAGATGAAGAAAAATAAATGTTTAGCTGTCAAAAAAAAATCGTTATACTAATTAGACTACGGCTCGTTACGTAGATCCAATTTCTATCTACTGTTATTTGCGAGCAGCAATGTTCCATTCTTATTTCTAATTAAAGTTTAACACATTGCAAAACCGTACGAAGAAACGTCTTCGTTTCATATCGTATCGCGGTATCGTTCACTACTTACTATTAAAGCATGATTTGCAAATAACGTGCAGTATTCAGTGGTTAAAAATGTATCGCAATTCAGTTGATAAGCAAGGTGTTAATTCAAAGAGAAATTTCAGTATCAAGTTTGAATTTAGATACTAGAGCGATGTTGCGTTTGAGAAAATGCGATATAGATGCCTTTCTTAGCCAAAATTCTCTATTCTTTATCAAAATTGAAATTTTTGCACAAAAGCAATTTGTTCGTTTATCCGATATTAAAGAGCAGGGGATACTTGCGCGATTCTTCGTAAAGAGTCCTTAGATATCCTTTTTAATAAACTTGAAGTAATTAATTAAAGGCATTTCAACGTCTGGAAATCATTACTGGTAATTCTGCAAAGTAAGGCGGTAAAATCAGAAATAGTAGTAGAAATAATACCGATAATGAAACGAAAGTAACGATACCAACAGTGGTATCAATGCCGCTAGTAATAATAATAATAACAACAATAATAATAATAATAATAGTAATAATTATAGTAGTAAAAATAATAATAGTAATAGTAGTAGTAGTAGTAGTAGTAGTGTAGTAGTAGTAGTAGTAGTAGAAGTAGTAGTAGTAGTAGTAGTAGTAGTAGTAGTAGTAGTAGTAGTAGTAGTAGTAGTAGTAGTAACAACAACAACAACAACAGCAACAACAACGATAATAATAATAATAATAGTATAATAATAATAATAATAATAATAATAATATAATAATAATAATGACGAAGATAACGACAATGATAACGTTGGTGATGATGGTGATGATAATAGTAGTAGTGGTGGTGGTGGTGGTAGTAATAAGGATGATAATGACGACGACGATAACAATAACGATACGGATAATACTAATTGTTTAATATTTAAAATTGAATACGTGAATGCAGCAATGGGAATAGTACTGTAGTAGTTAAAGTGTGTAGCAATAATTTAGGTGGTACGTCAGCATTAGTAAGAGGCAGACGTACGCATAATTGGTGAAAGTAAACATAGTGGCAAGAGCAAGTTGAATAACAAAAGGCAAAGTACTAACATCGGTACATTCGCGACGCTGAAGGTGGTATAAGAACGACGACGATTACGGAAATGACAAGGAGGATAATAGTTGTGACGTGTGTAATAATGCGATAGTGATAATGAGAATTATTGAGAAATTATAATAACGACAGCGATAATATAAATTATGATACACTATTTCTACAGTTGCAACAGTATCTTGTTACTAGATCGACGGCTTAATCCATAGTCTTTATAAATTCAATTGCAGAACAAAATTGCGTCCACCAATATTGTTCTTCACCCCCTAATCGATTTCCATAAAAACTATCCACGTACTGTATGGTTGAGAGCAAGGAGGGCGGATTAGTCTGAAAAAAAAGAAAAGAAAAAGAAAAAACGTAAAATGATTACTAAATTTCAGCTGTGATCGATTATCAGTAATAAGAATGTAATTGCGAATCGAGAAGAGATATTGATAAAGAGCGGAAAGAACGAGATGAAAGAAGACTTGCTTTAATGATTACGTAGACTAATACAGGAATCAGATCATCGGCTGCAGGTACTCCTCTCTCGGTTGCCATTGAAAGCAGATTCATAATGGTGGTAGCACATCGAAAGACACATTGCAGCTTATCCCTAGGAGTTTTATACGCTGATATCACAGCTAATTCTGCCTGAGCCCACGGCCAGGGACATTCGTAATGATATATCTTGGGAATTCTCAAGTCTTTGTGATTTGGTGTCACCACTTTGGCCAACTTTTTAATGTGATCGTAAAGTAATTGGTCCCTGTAAACGTCGCCGTCCCCGTTCGGATAAAGCGCGTTGTGATAAACACGCGCCATCACGATCCTTTCCACCACGACTCTTGCCAAATTCAGTTGATTTTCACTGGCACCTAATCACAATCACACGACGCGTGTAACAATTACCACGATTTTCTCCCAATAGTATTATAGGTGCGTGTATGCGCGCGCGCGCGCGCGCGCGCATGTGTCTGTGTGTGTGATTTTACTCACATTGCCAAATTGGATCGTTGTCCATTTTTGCATGAACTTTGCTCAGAAAGCTATCGACAAGATCCTGTTTCTCGTCGGCCAACGTCAACTTTTTAAATTCATCACAAAAACGTAAAAGAAGCGATTCTCTTTTCTCCAAGAAAACCCTCACACACACGGATACAAGATGATTATTAACGGCATCGCGGTCGCACTTCACTCTAACGCACAATCTATTCGAAAATTCTCATCGATAGAAACATTTTTTAGGGAACATTTGATTATACTTGCTTTCTCAGTGTTTTCGTACCTGTCCAAGTGTGCTAAGGTAGAAAGCAATCCTTGCCGACATCTGATTAGGTAGGCTATGTACGGTGACCGTTTTTGATAATCTTCGCGCAATGATCTGAACAATTTTCTACATCCGTCGTCGTTAAATAATCGAACACAACGCAACGTTTCGTGGAGATGTGCTATTAACGCTCTGTCTTGCAAATTGATGGCTTCTGCCAACTGTAATTGTAAGAAAGCGACTAATTCGTTTTCTTTCTGCGACCAACAATTTCGCTGCAACAAATTGTACATAGATAGATATTATATTAGAATATAAAAGACAAGTTGCAACAAATGCTTTACCTCGGACGTAGAGCTCCAAGGATTATGCTGGAGATCAGCGGTACTAAGTACCATTCGTAATTTCCTCTTCGCATCGGCAAACGCGTACGAGAGTTCAACGTTACTGGTATCTATAAAAAGTCTCTCGTCCTCGGTTGGTTCTTTCGTGCGAGACTGATTGCTCTCTATGGATGCGGTATCGCTCGCCACGCTCGGTTTCCTTCTGTACTTGGCTAAAATATCGTCCGTGCTGTCTGAAAATATTTTCGTCTTTTCTTTACAGCTTCGTAACATACTAATTTTCCAACTGTTATACTACTTATCCAAGGATAAACAGAAGAAGGGATAGGTGTTGAAGAAAGGAATATTTACCACCTGTCGCATTACCGGCCGATGATACGTCGTCTGGTATTATTCTACGTAATCTGTGCCGTCCTATGTCAATGCCATCACCGATTGTTTCTCGGTCGTAACACCTGCCGGAGATATCGTCCGAACCACGATGGATAGTAGCCTTGCCCCGTCGATTTCTCAGAGACATCTTTAACTTCCCAAAGAAGCTCCTTTTGTTCTTCTGATCGTCGTCCAACAGTTCCTTATCTCCACGCTCTGCGGTCATATCGAAGCTGATACTTTTCGGTATAGCTCCGGTGGACACGTTCGATTTCGAAGAGTCATTCGTCGCTATATCGATCGCATCGCAACTTTCATTCACTGCTAGTGTTCTTGCAACGGACAACGGTATCTCTGAACTCGCGTTCTTCATACGTGACTCGGAGCTAGAGCTACTGCTGGATGCTAAGCTGCCGGTACTCAATCCAACAACGCCAACTTCCTGGCCACCTTCGTTTACACTTTCCTCGACCGAACCCACGCTACTTTCCAATTCCTGCGATTAAAAAAGTTACACGCTTCAAACATTCATTATACTGTGATTATTTATACGTATTTAACGCGTATGCATCAAAGCAGTATCACAAGAACATGGGTAACCACCACCACCATCACACAACAACAACGATAATCGAGCGTGGCCGCGTCGGCATCGATATCGTCGATATTTAAATTAGAGCACAAACCTCTGTTTTTGTGTTGGTGTTGCGTGACTTTTCTATGCTCAGCAAAGTAGGCGGCGAGATATGATTGGCTAATAATAAAGCCGGTGCAACGGCTGCTACTCCGATACGATTGTGAGTCAAACAAGTCTGCCGCTCTATCTGACTCCTTCCATTCTCGATGTGAAGTTTGTCTATCAGGTGGACCAATCTATCTTCGCACAACGATTTATCGTAATCTATCGCATCTCCAGCAACGTTATTGGCATTTTTGTCGATATATTCGGTCATGCTTCTTTGATAATCGCATCTGATCGCACTCGGTCCAAGTATATTCGAAGAGGATGCCGTGGGAGATGCTGTGGGTGAAAGAGAGAATGAACCAGTTGCAGAAAACCGTGTACTTTCACGGTTGAGTGATACCATCGATTGAAGGTTCCCCGCTGTTGAGGCACATTCGGTCGGTGTAACATTTTCTAAAAATGAATGACACGTGGAATAAATACTATGAAACGAGCAATATGTATATGATGATCGTTTAGCTATTCTTACGGGGAATTGCTGGTATTAGGGTTTTTTCGGTAGTGTCGCCTTCGCTACGAGCTTCAACTTCGATTTCAGATCTTGCGGTATCGTCCGATCTAAAAACATGACAATAAATAACGCAACTTCTTTTCGCCCTCTTCCTCTCTCTCCTCCTCCCCCTTCCTCTTCACCTCCTCCGCCCCCACCTCCATTTCCATGCCTCCGCCATCTCATCATCATCGTTTTATACATTTCTAATGTTTCTCTTTGCTTTTGATTTTCATTTATAATTTTTTACCTCGCAACGCTGGCGGTATCATCGGTATCGACTTCAGTTAATCTTTCAGAATCGCTAGCCAATACATCGGTACTCCAAGCTTCAGATGCAGTTTCGCTGACGTCTAACACAGCTTGAGGCACCGATTCCGAAGTTGTTGCTAAAACTGGCGGTGTTCGTTCGGAAGAAGGTGGATACGATACTTTCTCTTGTTGCTCGACTATTTCACTATCCGAGGCCAGAACATCCGTCGACCAGGTGTCGGACACCATCGAAACAGTTTCATCACCTGAAAATCCGTGTAAGAAAAGGGTTTAATTGAGATTCTTCTTCGTTCAGAATCTCAATTAAACGTCCGTTACAACGTACCTTCGATCATTTTCTTTATTTCAAATTTGCAAAATTTATCGTCTATCTCGGATCGACTCTGTTTCGTTGGTATATTTGACGGAGGTAAATCTAACTGTCGCGTTTCGCCCGCTGCTCGCCCTTCGTCTCCTTCGGTGATTTGAGACGATGGGGTGTCACGACCTTTTCCAGATTGTACATACACGTCAAATTATCTCCGATCATCTCCTTTTACTCGAGGCAACTTAATTTCATACAAACCTGATATATTGGGCGTTCCTCGTCCCGATACACTTGCAGATACCATGTCTGAGAGATTATCATTTTGATCTTCCGTTTCTAACTCGAGCGACGAAGCGACACTGTGGTTCGAAGCGGCTTCTGATACAGCCTCCAAATTATCCGAAGTGTTTCCGATGAAACCTTCAAATAAAACTAACGGCATTCAAACGTTATTATTGTTATTATTATTATTATTATTATTATTAATTATCTCGAGAACGAAGATAAGCGTGTAAGCGGTCAATTTTAAGTTCAAGTCAAGTTGAACAACGTTTCAAAATTTTACTTAATACCTTCGTCGTGGGACAGTGAAAATCGTGTTTTTTTCTCTTGCGTTTCTATACGTTCTACGCTGCAACTTTCTCGCCTATCGTGCACGTTAGATATATCATCTGAAAGATTCAGGGTAACCGATCCGTTTTCCATATTCGATTGATCAAGTTCCGTGCATAAAACCTACAGAAACAAAGAAACGAAAAAACTTGGGAACTTTGAGAAAAACTGAAACGTTGGCTTTTCAAATTATACAAGTACATACTTTCTGTTCGCTTAAAAGTCCGACGAATTCTCCGGTGTTTGGTCCAAATGGAATAACAAGAACATCCTGAGGATTTTTATCAACGGACTCTTCTTCAGGGGTTGAAGTTCCATTCATTTCATCTGCTCCATCGTTGGTCGTATTAGATGAATACGACGACGACGAGGACGACACTCGTACTCCTCGACCTTTTCCTAGTTGAAGAAAACCCACATTTCTTATATGTTCTTCGTGTTTGTGTCGTTGTTGAATACTCAAAATCCGCATACATGACACAACAGAAATGTAAGCAAAAACAAAACATCATTTCAACTAAACGCAATATTCGCAAGTTTCGTATGAATAAAATTAAAAAACAAGAGAATACGAAGACGACGATGACGACGAAGACAGCGACGGTGTAAAAAGAGCATCGTTAAATCATGGACAGAATAAAACTATTGCTTCAACAACTAATTACCTTTTCCCAGTAGATTTCCCTTTTTATTATTGCTGCTTTCGAGTGAAACATTATTAGCCAATTTATTTGCAGTTATAGAACCAGAGGGCAACTGAGAAAGCATATCGATCAATTGCTTCGCGTCAAAGGCGATAGATCGCGAACCATTCTCTATCGTTGTCTCGGCAGCTATCGTCTGCAGAAATGTAATTAACGTGTTCAATTCTGTTTCCGTGAACAAAGCAGCGGACCGTGAAAGACCTCCAAGTTTATTATTCTCGATGATATTAGGCTCGTCTTCGAGTTCCTCTGTTGCACCATCTACCATCGCGTCTATTATGGAAGAGACAGAATCCTTGTCGAATTTCTTGTAAAGATCGAATGTTTTCCCGTCGACAGTTTGGTATTTCATTAGAGAAAGCATTTGCAAAATTTGTCCAACTTGCATCAGATTGAATCTGGCAACATAGCTTATAGGTGCGTCGGTAATACCATACGGTTCTGGATTCACTATCGCAGGACATATAAAATACGTGAAAACCAAATCTGTGCACATTGCGTGCACCTCTTTTAAGTCAACGTTCCCATTTTTCCCCAAAAGTCCTGCCATCTGTCTAACCAACCAGCATACACTACTGGGAAAACAATGCATATTTTCTCGTATACTGACTATGAATCGTTGCGTAATATGGAACAAAGAATTAATCGTCCAGAGTCTGTAACGTTGCAATTTTGCTTCATACTCGGGGCTACCTTCTTTGCCAAATTTCTTCAATCTTTCCGATGCAGGAAACCTTATAGGAGCCTTGTCCGGATCGATGTCGAGAAACATTTCATCTTCCATCAATAACTGTACAATAGGATTATGTAAAGCGGCAGTCAAGAAGAACTTGGCCGAAAATAGACTCTCGTGAAAAACTGAGTAAAACCTAGAGAAAGCACACGTTCCATGTCTGAGTAATCTTCGCGGATTATCCGATGGTACAATCTGCAGCAGCATCAGATGTTTCAATAATTGTAGAACCAACATTTTATCCTCGGGTAGTAAACAACTGCCGTATAAACCTGCTGCTAGTGATTGAACGATACTTTGCACCAAGTCTGGTAATAATTTGTCCCCCTTCACCAAACATAGTGCGAGCAGTTTCGGAGATTTTCTAAGAGCACCTAAGAATTCCCCGTATGATAAACATGCCTGATAACGTAAATACTTGTACACATCGATGAAATGTGAATTTTCCAATGTATTTGCTCTCTGACAACAAGATGCCGGTGTACAGTACGGTTTAGACATTATCAATTGATTAAGATTAACTCTTTGTTGCGCCGTAATCCATGCTTGTTGAGCCAAATTGGACGACGCGTACAGCACCTGAACAAAATTCAATCTATTCTTTCTCAGTTTTCTCTTACTTCCTCTCCCTCCTTATTCCTATCCTTTCTTTCTCTATTACTTTTTTCTTTCCTTAAGTAAATTAACCTTAGTTACATACCTTTTCGTTCAAAATCTGTAAATTCTGTTGCTCTGAATTAACAAATAGGCGTTCTTGACGCAAATGGTTGGCTAGTTCAATTATATCCCACTGCAACGTTCCCAGGGATTCTATACTGTTTACCGACGACATTACTAAGCATACCCAAGGGAACAACCAGTACCATAAAATCACTTTTAGCTTTCTTCCTGGATTCTGTAAATGTTTAACGATATTTAACAAATTTTCTTCTGTATTTATTAGGTGTTTGCCATTATTAGCATTGTGTATGATACTTTATTTAATGTAGTCACCACACCTATATCTTGTCCAACCAACTAAATGCTTTTTATCTTCTTGTTTAACAGAAACTTTTGCAAAATATCTAAAAATAACAAATCGAGGAAGAATAGCGCAATAGTTGAAAAGGATAAAAAAAAACTTTAATCAATTATTTCTACTAATGTCTTATCTTTTTCTTTAAACGTACGATCACTTTCTTCATGCGGCTGAGATGTTGTTCAAACCAATAGTTACGCGTTACTGCTTACAAAATTATGCTTCTTTATTGTTACTCCCTTTATCTTGAAACAACGTTCGCACCGACGCACGATCATTTTCCATTCCAGGTTAGAATTTTCTTCGACAAATGGCTGCACTTGTACTTTAAATCGAAAATAATACCTTAATACTATTTCTCGATTACTCGCAAGGTAGTGGCTTGCAATTTGAATTAACAATTGAATCACTTGTTGGAAAATCAAAATTATTTTATTTAAAATTATATTTCGAATTTTAATACGTTTTAATAATACCGCTCTCTGTTGAAAATATATCTCCAGTTTTATTTGAATTGGTTAACAGCTCGAAGGGAAATTGAAATCTAAATTTTTACCTTACTTCAAGGAGAAATTACTTCTTTTCAAATGCTTTCCTTTCCAATTCAAATTTCATATTTAAATTTTATGCATTTACGAAAAGAAGATAGAAAATGATACAGAATAGAAGGTACTCTTTCTAAGTAAAGATTAACGTACATAGAACGTGTATGCAAGTTGTCACGTATCTACATGCATGTGTTTACCTATTACAACGTATTTATATTTGTATGGAAAAAGTATGCGTGGCACACAGTTGTCAAACAAAATTACACTTGAAAGTAGTTTGTACCTTTTTTACATGATACATTGTTTCAGTTGTTGCGATCGATCGATCTTTAATTATTTTCAAGCTTATATGATTCGTTGCAAAATTTCGTTGTTTCTACTACATCAGGAGCAAAGTTTGAATAATAAATTTGTTCATCATTGAATAGGTTACCGATAATGAGAAACCACAATAGCGAATATTAAAACGAATCTTCATTTTAAAAAGAAAACCGAAAAGAAAAATGACAGACATTATTGTTGAAATTAACAAATTCATTTCGGAATGTTGGACAAGTATTTTTACAGAAGTATACGATGCAGTTGTTTACATAGATCATTGTGCTATCGAGTGCTTGCATTGGTACACTGCTAGTAAGGGTTATTTAACATTGAAAAATGCTGGAGCAGTTGCAGTTTATGAGTTTGGCATGTATCATTTTCGAGTATGTATGCATAATTTATAAATATGCATTTGTAAATGTTTAGAAAATAATACACGCGAAATCTTTTTTTATAAATAGTATGTCCAAGTCAAGCATAGCAAGAAAGCTGTTGTAATTTCAACATCCGGTGATCCAGCATTTTACCAAAGAACAATAAAAATGATTCTGGCCAAAAATGTATTTGAAAGTTGCATAGTTTATTGCGGTGCACCTTGTTGCACTATTAATTATTCAGGAACATCGACAGTTGAAGAGAAATTAAATTACAATAAATTAAAGAGCGACATCAAAGCTTGGATGACTTCTGGAAATCTTTCTCAAGTTTGTTAATTATTCTTTTTCTTTTTGTTTTTTCGTTTACCTCTCAAACTTATTACAAATCTGTCTAAACTATGATTAGTTCTACGATGAATTCTTTTTGTAGGAACCTACGGTCAATGTTATCTATGTGCCAATTTTTCTTGCTCTTTTAAATAAGGGCTTGTTTGTGACACCACCCTTCGGCGAACTGATGCCACCTTTGGATGCAAACATTTCAAAAGATACATCTACCAAATTGAATCTTCTGGCATATTCATTTTTCAAGCTGTTTGATGGTATAAACGCTAGATTGGATGTTTATTCTGTTGGAAAACTAAGCGAGCATCTAGCTGACAGTTTGGAAAATTATACATCTAGTACAGATCATAGAAGTGTAAGTGGTAAAATATAAGGTAATAAGAAAATTAAAAGTCAGATACTCATTGTTGCTTTTTATAGCATTTACCAAAAACTCCAGAAATAGGGGTTTCTCTTATTTTGATCGACAGAACGTTGGATCTTTGTACACCTACTAGCAACAATACAGAGTCTTTCCTTACCAAGATTTTACGAACATTTCCTCGGTTGTCACATCACGATAACGATGTAGCCATTGATATGTCACCTGCTTTCGGAACAGTAACGGTAAATACAGAGATTATCTGTGTATCTTAAAGTAAATGTAACTATTTTCAGTAATTTATTTAGATGTTTGACTCTTTTCCTTACGGTTTCAAGGAAGTTCTACAAGCGTGTGAAATACCGGGATGTTTAGCAAGCATAGAAACAGCTACGATGGATCTGTTTATTTCACAGAAAGAAAAAGAGTTATTAAGCGTTGCCAATCAATTTTTAAACGACATTCCCTTAACGAAAGATAGTTCCAAGTTAAAGACACCAACGAGAATTTCTGGTCATAGCCTAGAGAAACTTTTGAATAAAATGCAAACTACAAGTGGTATCATCGATTCTACGATGATTCATAAAGGAAAGCTCGAGGTGATTTTCGACTTTTTCATTTCCGTTTCTCTATACGTATGTATGCAGCCCGGAACAACAAATCTTCTTCTTTATCACTTTTTAATTATACCAACTTTGAAATACAGTGTATTCTAGCAATAATTCAAGCATCAACGTCACGAAAAGTCGGTCAGCTTGATTTACTTACCAGTTTAGAGAAATTAGCTTTGCAAAGTCTTTCCGTTAGTCGAGAATCATCGAGTATACTTATACAGGTAATATTCACACGTTCAACTTAGATCCTGTTTATAAAATAATCAACCCGTTGTTCACTAAGAATGAATCAAACAATTTTCTAGCTAAGTAATATCATACGAACGCGAATTCACAGAGGACTTGACATTGAACATTTGTTAGCATTACTAACACATGTTTACTCCCTCGCCGGAACGCAAATTCGATTTTCTATACAGCAAGAAAACCAATTGGAGGAGTCAATTGCTGATGCAATTTTCGAAGACTTTCAAATTTTAAAAGAAAATCCATCGGCTGGTTCAAAATCGGCGTATCAACGTACTTTATTATTGTTAGGCAAGTGCCGTTCAATTAGTATTCCTTATCGTATAATAATATATCATTTGTGAGCAATTCTTCGTTCATAGGAGTGAACGATGTCGCTGTAGCGCGAGAAACGTCGTACAGGATTGCATCGCGCATCATCGATAGTCTACGATCAGTCGCGGAACAACGTTCAACGTTACAAGATTACAAGTGAATTTCCACTTGTTCTACAAACTTAATTGGCATACCTTTTTCATATTTGAATATACATCTTATTATTAATAATCAACCTAACGATTATTTGCAGATATTGTATGGTGAAACCAAATTCTCAAGAACCGATTCGACACATCGGTATTTTAGAGCAAATAACCAAGGATATATTTTGTGCAGGTGAAGTCCGAGAGCTACGGGATCTTCGTAAAAAATCATCCTCACTCATTTCAGCTGGTTTCAAGTAAATATTTTTTTCCCTATTTATACGGAGAAATTATTAAAGTGTGTGATACGCCGTGTAAAGGCCGTGATTCTTTGCGTTCCAGTTTAATTTTAAGAGGTAAAACAAAACGGCATCCTGTTGATAATGCCCATGTTTTGATATACATCGTTGGAGGAATTACCGCGGAAGAGGCAAAGGTAGTTCAAGAAGTGGTATCGGTATACGGTAAGAAGAAAACATCGTGTGTAATGTTAGGAGGATCTAGATTGTTAAATCCATTGGATATTGTGAATAAAATATTTTTCTGTTAGTCTTTCTCATTAGAGAAGCGTATAAGCGTTACAGAATTAATCTCCTTCCTTCCTCTATTTCCCATTTTATACCATCCGATGAAATAGAATAACATATTTTTCTAATAATTCGTACTGTTTCTAGCTTACATGAAAGATATCGAGAATTGTGCATCCTGCATAATTGTATTTTATAATCAACGTTATTTAGAAACTGATCCACAAACTTCTTCCCTTTGTCATACAGATTTTCGTATTGTTTAGTATATATCGTTACGACGTTGAATTGAGTTGTGTGCATTCTGATAAGTTTTAACAATTTCCTTATATAACTATCAATTGTGTTGACATTATCTTCACGATCTTGCCAATAATATGCCGTTATACTGTCAATGGCTAAAAGTGCGATTTTAGGGTTGCCAAGAAACATATCGTCCAGCATGCGCAATGTTAGGGAAAATTGTTCGTTATCGTAACAATCGAGAATGTGTAAATTATGCAAACAATTCTGAATAATGTTCATGTTGTTCGAATTTACTTCAGTCACTTGACTGTTTAACGTAAACGATACAATATCATTCATCAATTCGATTAATTTCGAAATTTGAAAACAATGATCTGTATTTATGAAAATGGCCGAAGCATTGCAACCTCCGATTCGATTGGTTCCATGATAATCTGGAAGGATACACTTTGCAAGCATTTGAGAAAGAAGAAGGGTCTTCCCCGTTGATTGCTTTCCGCTAATTTCGACGACGTCCGAGTTTCGAAGACCTTGCGGAAATAAGGTATTTTCGAGGTCGAATAGACTCGATTTACTACTCAGTCTTGCGAGCAATTCTGTTCCAGATTCTATTTGTGATCGCATAGCTTTACTTTCTCTTTATCTCTATCTATTATTTAACCATTATATGCGTATTATCATCAAGTTTTCGCTTCATTATACATTTCGTTTCGTCTACAATAAATCAGCTGTCCGATCAACTTAAATCTATACTGATTTCATTACATTATATTCAACGAAATATTTATACATTTAAAATTGGTAAATAATAAACTGGGAACGATAACGAGCGATCAAACATATATCGCAGCTATTTGAATATTTTAAATAACATTATCTCGTTGAAACAATCACAGCGTCCAACTATTACGGAAGAACAACAAATGAAACAACAAACTGAATTCTATTTTCTCTTTGTAGCATTTGTCAATTGTTCTAATTAATTTGGGGACACCCGATGCCATCTATAGGTGAAGAGGTGTTACTAATTAACAAGAGGAAATCTTTTGCAAACTTTAGGGTGCGTTTGAAAGCTTGGATCATTAAACCTTAGTTTGCAACAATTTCCCAGCTGATTTTTTTACGTGACTTATTCGTATATAATTATTAAAAAATTATACATGTGACAAATTGTTACATACATATGTATTATACTTTGGTGGAATATTTCAGCTTGTTTTTGTATGTGCAACAAAGTTATAGTTATTCCGTTATTAAAAATCAAAGCTAGATTCATCGATAAAAGCTAAACTGAATAAACGGAAATGGAATTTTGGGAATGAACACTTAAAACCTGTATTGCATACAATCTTTAGGGCTCTATTTCATGATTGAGATTCGATAATTCGCTACAAGAGTTGTGCGACACGAAGGTAGCAGTTTTTGTTTTTCGTTTTTTTTTTCACGTACATACGATCCCATAAAGGTCCCATTGAATATAAAAACAACTTTCCACGAATAGGAAAAATGCCTTATTGATAAGAAAGGTGTATGTACTTGTATACAAATAAAACGAGAGAAACAGGAAAATTGAAGGAAAAAAGGCACATCGAGGAATCGAAAAAAAAAGAAAAAAGCAAAATTGGCGTTCGGAAGTTTCACGAACAATAGATGATTTTACGATTGGACGCTCGGTAGGTAACGATAGTCAACAAGACTACTCGATCACATGTGCGTTTGACTATTCGAAGAAAATGTAAAGAGATATCGATAATTGATGGATACATATATTGCAAATCCAACGATGCAGTTGGTCGTAATTATTTGATATAAAGAAATTTAAAAGAATTTGTTTTAATCACAAAACGATTTCTTCTTCTGGACTTTTATTCGAGGTTTGAATGGCAAGTGCGTTAAACACATCATTAGAATTTCTCTCTGTAATTTATCGTAACTTTTCTTTGTATACGCGCCTTAGTTTCCATTTTGTACGTTGATACGATACATTTGCCGAAGTTCGTTTAAAAATGGTGCCACTTGGACCATCACCAGGGCATCAAACGTCTGTCAACACTACAACTGCTCCTGCTACTGGAACTAAAAGTAGCTCGACATTGGTGAGTAAAGTCAATTAGTTTTATTAATTTCTCGTTTAATTTTCTTTCAAAATCATCCTCTTAGAATCGTCGTTCTTGTTTCCTTTGTTTTTTTCAGAAACCAAACTATACTCTGAAATACACATTAGCAGGTCACACGAAAGCAGTTTCTTCTGTAAAATTTAGTCCTAATGGGGAATGGCTTGCAAGTTCTTGTAAATAGAAATGTTTCAATTCAATGTCACTTTGAGTGACAAGCTTCAATATTTTTAACATATAAAGTTTGTACGAATGCAATTGATCTTTCTGTTCATAGCTGCAGACAAATTAATCAAAATATGGGGATCTTATGATGGAAAATTTGAAAAAACAATATCAGGCCATAAACTTGGTATTTCAGATGTTGCATGGTCCAGCGATAGTAGGCTACTAGTGTCTGCTTCGGATGATAAAACTTTAAAAATATGGGAACTAAGCTCTGTAAGTTTGTATTTAAACAGCATATTGGAAAAACGATCAGATTTCGTTACACATTTTAACACTTTAAAGGCAGAGTAAAGTATCATAATGTAAATAACGAAATAATATGGAAAATTTTTTTACTTCCTTTGTTTCCTTTTCAGGGAAAATGTTTAAAGACTTTAAAAGGTCACAGCAACTATGTTTTTTGCTGCAATTTTAATCCACAGTCGAATCTAATAGTTTCTGGTTCTGTAAGTATTTTCATAAAGTACATTTATGATTTTGTATAAGTATGTGTGCAAACTCTTAAGTTATTGTGCGCATAAGTTTACATAAAAAGAAGTTTGCGCGCGCGCGCGCGCGCGCACACACACACACACACACACACACACACACACACACACACACAAACAAACAAACAAACAAACACAAGAGGTGTGAGCAATATTAACTGAATGGATATTAATCAGTTTGACGAAAGTGTTCGAATATGGGATGTTAGAACTGGAAAGTGTCTAAAAACGTTGCCCGCTCATTCGGATCCTGTAAGCGCTGTTCACTTTAACAGAGATGGATCATTAATTGTCTCCAGCAGTTACGACGGATTATGGTGAATATGCATGTTACATTTCATACATGAATATATTGGGCGTTAATAGACGAAGAAGCAAGTCAAAGTTACATCGAGGAATATAAATGTATCATTACACAGTCGAATTTGGGATACAGCATCTGGTCAGTGTTTGAAGACTTTAATAGACGACGACAATCCTCCGGTATCTTTCGTAAAATTCTCGCCGAATGGAAAGTACATTTTAGCAGCGACGTTAGACAATACATTAAAGCTTTGGGACTACAGTAAGGGAAAATGTTTAAAAACTTATACGGGCCATAAAAACGAAAAATATTGTATCTTTGCCAATTTCTCGGTTACTGGAGGAAAGGTAAGTTCGTTAGGTGTTTCTTCGTAAAACATTACATATATCCTTGTTCGATCTGTTACAAATGAATTGAGTGAAATTGATACTGTTCAATTATATTTTATCGTAAATCAGTGGATTGTTTCGGGCTCCGAGGACAATATGGTATATATATGGAACTTGCAGACCAAGGAAATTGTCCAAAAACTGCAAGGTCACACAGGTATGGTAGTAGATCAACAATGGTTAACGTTAGCGTCGGCATATGACATGTAGATTAATTTTTCTATTGATTTGTAGATGTTGTATTGTGTACGACGTGTCATCCGACGGATAACATCATAGCTTCAGCTGCTCTTGAAAATGATAAAACTATCAAATTGTGGAAAAGTGACACGTAGAATGGACGTATTATTGACGATTTCATTAAAAATCCTACAAAATACGTTTGTATCTTTTTAGGAATGACCTACGCTCGTTGTTCATCTTTTCTCAATTTTCGATCGTGACGAAATACACACTCATCGTTTAAACGGGCAATTCTCGCGCGTTCGCAGCGATAAAAAGAAAAATGATAGATTTTTCTTTTTGTACAGTTAGGATTAATATATTATCTTTTTTCCGTGTATACGTAAAAACGTATACTTTGATGGAGTGTCAATTTATACAGGTTTTCTCCGTAGCTGAATACATTTGAAACTATAATGCATCAAATTCTTGGTGAACAATTCGAGAAGTAATGAGAAAAGAAATTGACGTGTCTCTAAAATGATACGATTTTATATTAACAATCGTCTATCGTTTTGAGATATTTCCTTTCTGTAATTGTTTGCTTTATTCTCATAATTTTGTTTAAAATAAAATGGTGCTTGCAGTAATATTTAACAGTGCATCGACATGCATGCGTATTGTGTCTTTCTTAAATATATGAAAGAATAGAGATAGTTCAAGAAATTGGAAACGGATAAAATAAGTTTTTATAACGTGTTTGATTATGTAAAAAAACACTAAGAAAAAAGAAAAAAATTATATACAAGTATACACACACATACACAAATTTTCTTACCTGTAATTATTCAATCGAAAGGTAGAGTAACTGCTATCGGATTGAAGAAGTAACTATACTACAATACTTTGTATTTTATTAAAGCACTTTACTCTCTTTTTAACGTACAATCATAGAATTGAGTAACAACACGCGATACACTGAGTGAATTTCTTTTTTTCCTATCGAAAGCAACGAGTAACTCGTAATTTACAAGGAGCAAGTGTATTAGAATTAATTTTACTTATTGAGGTAATTTAGGTAACTGGTAAACCATAAAAGTTTCGTTAGAACTTATCACAACAGCTAATTAAGAGACAGATATAGATTCGCGCGCGCGTGTGCACATATACAAGGTGTCCGATTATAAACAGTATATGCAAATTGATGGTAATTTATCTGCTGGAAAAAAAAAATAGAAGAAAAGAAAACAGTTCGGACGAAAACTGAATAGTTTCGAAGGGAACATAATACGGTGCATTTAATTTTCCTACAAATAGGCGGGTAGAGAAAACACGGAGGTGACATACATTTTTTTTTTTTAAATCGAATCATATAGTTTTAAATGTGATAATCGATCCGACTTGACATTTCCTACGACAAAGTATTAACATGTTTATGTCGAAAAATCATTTGTTTGGAAGCTATTTTATCAATTATTTATTATGGAAAAAATTCACCCATTTCACTAAACTTTGTTCATGTACCCGACTTCTCACATTCCTTGAACTTTATTCAGCATTTACACAAACAGTAAAGGCACTGAGACAGTGTGTTTACTAACGTTACTCGAAAAAGTTAGTCAATGTCAATATCACCATTCTTTTAGAACAGTAGCCATCGCTAATACAATACTTTTTTTTAGAGAATAGCAATACGACCCAAATACTGTGCTTAAAACTATATAATTCCATATTTTATATATATATAAAAAGAAAAACCGTACACGTTATCCTCATATAACCCCCTTGTATATCATTTTAAAATTATATTTTTCTTTTTTTTTCCATAGAGGGTAATGTACCAGTAATTTGCATATTCTATTTATAATCGGACACTCTCCATACATCCATCTATTTATCTATCTACCTATCTATTTATCGATCTACCTATCTATATATCTATCTATTCGTCTATCTGTGTAGATAAATAGATATCTATATGTATAGATACATAAATAAATAGTTATAAGCAAAGAAAATAAAAGATGAAGCTCAGGAATTCGGGGAAAATCCTTATATTTATGTAAAAGAGCGAATTTCCTTTAAACAGCGTATTTTTTGTGTTCTGTTTAACCAATTCTTCGCAAAATCTCACTTATGTACGGCGTAGGATTTGTTATTTCCTCCAGTAAGCCTAAAACAAGTATAAAAATTCGAGATTTGAAAACTTACTTGCACGTTTGTGATACCATATGATACCATACATGTGCATCGAAGAAAACGACGGGCGTAATAATTTTTCACTCGCTCTCTCTCTCTCTCTCTCTCCCACTCTCCTCTCTCTCTCTCACTCTTATATTCTTTCTCTCCTGAATGAAACTATGTACTTGTTTATAGTTTTCAAAAACTTACCAACAACATCGCAAAATTCTTCGAAAGATGTACAGGGCAATAGTTCGTCACGGTAAGTAGCAAGAACACGTTCCGAAGCTTTTAACATGGCCTCGTCGTTATGTCTAATATATTCAGCCAAAACTGAGGGCCACTGATCGTCGGATAGTACGTTAACCTTCTGCAATGGAAATGAAAGAAAAGAACGTCGTTAAAAAGGGCACTTTCAAGTTATCGAAAAAATATGTGAATAGAGGAAAAATTGGGGGTAATGTGAGTGGGGGGTTGGTGTCAATACCTTGAAGAAATTCACATAAATACAGTCGACTAGTCCGAAGAAAATCAAGACGGTTTTGTATATCGTGTAATGCTTATCCGTAACGTCACCGATGGTTTTCGTCGGACGCGTTGGCGAAAGATAACGTTGATGGGCCAGAACGATCAATCTGTTGAGATGAGTGATTCTATATGCTTTCCAGCGAGCCGGTGTATGGAGCAAAAGTGACATAACGCATTGGTAAAAGGGGCCTTCCGCTTCGTAACAACTCTCGAGCCAGTTTGAGCTTGGCGGTGTTTCTAAATATCCGATTAACGTTTTTTCTGCTCTGGTGGCCGCTCGCGTGCTACAAAAACAAACAACAATATACTCGAGATTGACGCTACGAGAAAACGTGAAAAATTGAAAAGTGAGAGAAAGGTTATATCAGACGTACGTATTAATGACATAAAGAGCTGTGTGAATCAAATAAGGAACCAAGTGCATATTCGACTGAGGTCCACCTCCGCCGCTGTCTTCGTGAAAACTCTTCTCTTGGGCGAAACGCAGTAAAAGCAATTTCAAGTCGTGAACGGTCGATGGGTAAGATATGTCGTGATGACTGGTGCACTCTTGCAGATAGGTATTATGCCTTGCCAAGCAGCTGGCAAAGGTGGATTCCAACACTTGGGGTCCCCACAACGGTAAAAGTCCGTTGCACTTGGTGTTCGCATTTTGCAACGCTGCACTCTCCCATTCGTCCCTAGCGCGTGCTAATCTAACCGCTGACACATGGCAGTCGACGTGGACAACGTTGAAATGTGTAACGGTCGTGTACCCTACCGTCTTTCTTTGCTTCGTTTCGAATTCTTCGACGTTGCAACGTTTCGAAAAGGTGTAGATGCCTAAAACCTGTGAAAGAAAAAAAGAGAGAAGCGATTTACGATAAACGTCTTACGGAGAAGCATAGAAATAAGAATAAAAGTTAGTTACCATGCTTGGCTTGAATTTGTATCCTTCGCGGCAGATGACGCAGACCAGTCCGGTTTCGTCACCTAAATCTTCCATTTGTTGAAGAATCGTACCACTGGCCATTACTTGACCCTTGTCGTTTGTTTGCATACCCAACGCGCCCAACTGTCTCTCTCGCATCGCCATTGCTAAACGTTTCTTCTCGCTGCGCGTATGCTGTCGGGCTTTCTCGATTAATTCAGCTACGCGTTTATTCGTGCATAACGCTTCCAAGAGGTTTTCCGCTAAAGAGCCGACGTGTTCATCGGAGGAGACCTGTTCCAGCCTGTGTATTATGCTGATGGTGAATTGCGAGACCGCTAGCTGCGTTGGTTCGTGATCGGTTGCTAGGCCAGTAAGGAATCGCAGGATATACTTGAGCGCTGGTTTAGAAATGAAGTCCTTGAGTTCGTCGCTATCGGTTCGTAGTAGGGTTGGTTTGACGCAAGGAGCGCGTACAGTTATATACTCGAAAGCGTCCTTTACGATTCCCATGTTTATAATGTAGTCCTTGAGGGTATTCCCGATGGCGTTGCGTTCGATGGCCTGAGTAAGAATACAGAACAGCTCGAGCTTCTGCTCGTCGTCAGGCGTATGTTCGTGATCGAATTCGTAAAAGTTTAAGACGGGTTTGAAGTAATCGTAGAGTAGTGCCATTTTGCCGCGATTACCGTAGGTAAGAGCGGCGAGTACACGCGCGAGGTGTGGCAACACGTTGCTCTGTCTGACAGCGGTTGATTGGGCGCAAGAGAGAAGGGTCTTTATATGCTCTGGGCCGCTGGAGGTGCGTGAGAAAGCCTCGAGAGTGGACAAGGAGGCATGCGTCAAGATCGTTTCCATGATGTCCAACAGTTGTTCGGTAATTTTCGCCTGGGAATTTTCAGATTCGGTTGCGAGGCAACGTTGCAGAACGTCGAGAAAGACCGTGACCGCGCCCAATTTACTCAAGACCTCTTGGTTCTTCTTCACCTTGACCGAGAGTCGGAACAGCTTGAGAAGCACTTGCAGCAACGGTCGAGCTCGATTAACGTCTTGTATAGCTGCTAGCCTATTCAACATCACCTCGAGCCCACCGCAATCTGCCAAAACATTCGCCATCTTGTACACCTCCTCGTTATTCACCTCTTGCTCGCTATTAGCGTTCAAGCTTTCGACAAACTCTTCGGTCGCATCCCCAAGTAATCCCCGCATTCGGTAAACTACCCGCATCGCGTCGCATTCTCCGCCCTCCAGTACCCAGACCTTTTTGTATACCTCTTTCACGGGTAAATCGAGACTGATTATCTTGTTATTGACTAAAAGCTCCATTCCGTTGTCGTCCTCGAGCAACGCGACCAACTCGCAATCCTGACAAATCTTATTTTTCACGTCTCTCATCAGCGGCCCCAAGCCAGGCTCCAAGCTGCTGTACGGGTTGCCCAGCATTCTGCCCTGGAGGAAATCTTCTTGCTGCGAATCCTTCTCGAGGGTTAGGAAGAATTCGCCTACGTCGTTCTCTTCGGGGTAAATGATCGAGCAAAGCCTCTCGAAGATGAACACCGGAGTACGAACATCCTCGACGCTATACTTTTGTACCGTCTCCACGCAGATCGCCATGAAAGCTTTCGTCTCCTCTTCGGTCCCGGTGGTCATTTCTTCGAGAAGCTCGAGCAGCTTTTCTTGCGTGTCGTCGATCAGTCTGGTTCGCTGAACGACCAATCTTCTCAGCGAAAGATAACCATTCAACACCGCTCCCACTAGACGGCCTTTGTATTGTTGCTTGATGCTCTCCTGCTCTAGGAAGGTCGCCATCAGTTCGGTGAGCATCTTCAGGGAATAACCTTGCGCCAAATCACTGGTCAAAGTAGTCTCTTCGAGTCGATGCAGCTCCTCGATCTCTCTGGTTAACAAGTCTGCGAGTAAAGTCATCACGCCTCGTACTGCTAGAAACTGTTTCCACGGCGGTTGTTTGATCAAGCTTTGATACAACGCGAGAAACTCTGTGCTACTCTCTCCGGCGGTGCGCAATTCCTCCAAGTAACAGGTGAGCAACACCAACACTTCCTTCTTCCGTTCCGTCCCTTGACATAGACTTTCGATCATGTTGCAAGCGACCTGTCGCGCAAGTCGCGAACTGGGATTGAACAAGACCTCTTTCAGCCAAGCACCGTCGGCCAGTTTCAACGGTTGAACACCTTGTTGCCGCGTGCATCGGTTGTGCCACCTGTGACCATACTTCTCCATCAAGTAAAGCGCTCGACTTTCCTCTTTCTTCAACGGTTTACCACTACCGCCGCCGCTGCCGCCGCCACCGCTCCCAGACGATGCTTCCGTCGTTTTTTTCCCAGGCATACGCCGAATCCATTCCGAGTACGAATGCTTTGGGTCTCCGTTCAACCACTTACTCACATCGATCGTGATGATACTTTCGGCCGGTTGAATACTTGCCATCGACTCGATCGTTTTCTCTTTGGTTTTCTTTGAGACTGGCTGCTGTTGTTCCGGCTTCACCAGTCCTTGCAGTATTTTCAAACAAGGTAAAATGATACTCTCCATCACGACGGGACTCTTCGACTCCTTACAAGCCATCAGAAATAATTGCATCACGCACCGTAACTTCTGTTCCCAGCAAGTATCTTCTTTTTGAATCAAAGCTGCTAGTAACGCCATTTCGTGACGAACAGCTACCGACAAGTCCGAAGTGGCGACCCGACCGCGAAGCGTCAAAGTGATACGACCGGTCAATAATGAGCACAATTCTTTGGTAGACTGTGCGTTATCTCTGGTAACGAGGCATAGCAACTGGCGCACCTCTTCTTGCATCTGTACGGTACCCTTGCGTAAATTGTGCTCGACCAGTTCCTGAATCAATCCTTGTTTACAAAGTACCTCTTTGGCGACTTGATTGGTAGCAAGAGCCCGCAACAGCGTCAGGCAATGTTCCGTAGCCGCAGTCGCACATCCGTAACAACGGCCTACCGTTTGCGGATTCACGGTCGCGACTACGGCTGGTTGTTCAGGCGTCGTTATCGTTGTCTTTGCTTTTGATGTCGTCGTCGTAGTCGTCGTTGTTACCGTCGTCGTCGTTGTCGCAGCTGTCGGTGTCGTTCCCGACTGCGGACCACTAGTCATTGCCACCAAAGATTCTTCTTTACTAACAGCAGCAGCAGCTGCAGTGATAGCAACAGAAGAAACATCGTTGTTGCTCAATAAACTACCAGTGATTATTTGACCCCGTTGTTGCCGATCGTACGCCACCAATTCTCGACGGCAAGCCAACACTCTTTGTATAATTTTACTCAACTCCTCGAACGAAGTTTTACATTCGCTGCAGTATCTCTGCGCGAGCAGTTGTATAGCTCTATTCACTTGAGTGCTAGTTCCACTAGAAACCTGGATAGCAGTCGCCGCACCATCCTCCACCAAACCACGATCTAAACGATGCTCCGATATTTTAACCAGCAACATCTCCAACGTTGGTTTATTCGATATCAATGTTTTGTACACTCTGTCAGCCTTCTCGAGCAACGTGTTGATAGTTGCGACCGTTTTCTTGCGATCGTCGTCACTTTCGATAGGATCGACCGCGCAGCAAGGCCTTCCGGTAAGCGTATAGTCAAACTTGGCGTACTTGCAGAACCCGCAGGCGTGACATAGGAACGGATCCTTTTCGTCGTAATTGATCGCTCGACATTTGTGACATTGAAACACGTTCTCTCCGCAATTGGCGCAAACGCCTGGATTTGCCGGCACGTTTGCTGAACATCGCGGGCACTGCAACGTCTCGGAAGATGCCTGAATGTCCTCGTAAAAGTCCGCGTATTCGATCATTAGATTACAGGCGACGATTGGCAACGGAAATTCCATCTTGATCTCCGTTTGTCCTTGAGCGAGCGTGATCTTTTTAGCCTTATGCCACATGGCGGGTTTATTTTTCAACTCGACCACCGCCTGAACCGATCGATTATTGTAGTATATGTTGATCGTGCGTACCATCTTCGTTCTCTTCAGATCACCTATACGAAGAGTAATTCGGCTGATTGTATGACTACCGATCAATTTAACGAACTGCGTAGTCGTCGTGAACTTGGAATCAACTTTAATCGAGGAAAGTTTGATCGTCGACATTGCCACTTCGGGATTATTGCACACCAAGCAAGGCTCGCTTTCCAGATAATATCCATCCAGCTCGACGAACTGTGCGAGGTTCGCGTACAGATTCGCGTTTGGATGACGCGCGAGCAGCTGATTCTGTGCGCGCAATACCGCCACCGCCTGTTCCATGTAACCGTGCATTTTTTTGCTCGTCTGGGGAGTTTTCAGAGAGAAATACCCGAGTAAATCGACAAATTGCGCCGCTTTTCGACCATATGCAGGCAATAAAGGCCACAATCGCCATAACAAGTCTAGCAGAACTTCCTGATCTGCCGGTCCGCAATTTCTACAAAACGAACAACATTGTACCGCCATCATCGACACACGAAAACATAGTTTTCTGTACATTGAAGGTAAAGCTGAAGAAAAATGAGAGAACGAGCTATACGCATGTACGTGTACATGTCTCTATTTACTCACTTGTATATAGCCAATATCAAGGAATGCGCTTGCCAACGGACATTCGTGTTATTCGTTTCGAGTAAGAAAGTCTGAACAAATTTCGTCAAGAGGCTCGGTGACACTTGCTTTTGAATTTGTTCAACTAAAGCCAAGCATTGCGCTTCCTCGAATTTAGCTTCCGTATCCGAGTCTTCGGATTTTTCCCTTTCACGTCTCTCTTTCGTTGCTACGATTCCACCAGATTTCGTTTCCTAAACGTAACACGAAGGAAGGAAAGTATAAAAAAGAGAATAAAGGGGGAGGGGGAGGGAGGGAGGGAGGGAGAGAGAGAGAGAGAGAAATGTTGTTTGCTTGTTTACTACCTTCGCTGTTTTACTCGTATCCTTTGCCTCCTTTGATTTGTTGCTCGAGCATATAGCGCACTGCAAAAGTTGCAACACCGTAGGACTAACGCCTTCGTCCAAAAGCGTCGCTATAGTAAAAAGATAAGAGAGCACTGTATTCTGTTTTAAACAGAATCGTTGCCAATTTCCTGTGCGACAAGTAGCTATTTCGACGCAGCATTTCAAGTGTTCGATTAATTCCACTAGAGAATCGTACGGCAGGTTGATCGAATGTGGTCGCGTTTGAAGCGGCTCGAATCCACCAGCGGTGCAGCATTGTTGCACCGACTATTAGAGTAAAGTGACTACGATGAGTTGATACGATACAAATCGCGGAACGAGAAGAGAAAATAACCTTACCTGAACGTGCGAAATCAGAGCATGTAGATCACGCAATTGTCTGTACTTCTCTTTATTACCGCATATGAATAGAAGCAACTTCCGTACTTGTCGTCTAACAAGCGGTGTTTGATAAGACATCATGTACTCGCAAAGATAAAAGTACCAGGGTTGTTCGAAAGCTGACTGCACCGAATTATTTTCAGCATATTTATGAACTTGATATGGTAACCGTAGTACCATCTCTGTTAATAATTGAGGATAAGGCTCGAATATGTCGCTGGCATGACCTTTGACATGTTGCCGTAAAAAGAATGGTGACATATCCGGTAAAGAGGTCGTCAGATGTTCCTTCAGCAATTGACCACCAAGGATGGTACCAGTTTCTTCGGTTGATGTTCTACATGTATAAGATATATCATAGCACACATATGTCGAAATGACAACCAAAGTAGAAGAAGGAAAAGAGACAAACGTACGTTTTCCAATATTCCAGTAAAGCTTTCAGCAACGTTAAACAATAGTCGATTACTCCAGCTTTGTTCAGCGTCGCTGCTGTCATTTGAGAGACAAAATTTGAATGATCCGTTTGTGTTTCAACGGTATGTTTTGAGCGGGACATTAAAACGCCTGTAAATATAGAAAAATAACGACTTCAAGTAGAAAAGTTCAAGAGGAAAAGGAAAAATTGACATTATTCAATCTTTCTTTACACTTACTTAGCAATCGCATAATAACCAAGTGAACTTCTCGTTTGTTACTACGCTGGCATATGTTATTCGTATCTGGCTTATCCATTTCTAGCTCTTTTACCAATATTTCAAGTAATCGTTCTACACAAGCTCTGTCTTTCTCCTCCTGTCCATCTAAATCGGCCGTCAACATTAATAAAACCTGAAACATGGACAAACGTTTTGTTAGATTCGAGGAAAGTAATCGTTACACAAATGTGAATCAGCATCGGCAGGTGAAGGGTAAAGTAGGGGACAAACCTGCATGAATGGGACAGTCAAGACACCGGATACATTTGTTAAATTTGGCACAAACTGCATCAACTTATCGAGCAACAGCAATCGAACGGTGTGGAGTTTCGCAGTGGTCTCACAGCTTGTATTGTCATTTTCCTGCTCGGTGGTGTGTTCCTGTTCCGTACCCTCTTCTTCTTGTTCGGCAACCTATCGAACAAATCGCATCGTCGTCATATCCTTCTGTTTTTTATCATCTTTCCTTCGATCGTTTATGTCAGAGCAGTAAAGAGCACCGATACGATGAGAGGAAAGAAGAAAAGAGGGAGTAGTATTGCGAATTATTTACGGTAAACTTTTGCTCTTAACACATTCTCTCCACACGTTCAACACTCTAGTGGTAAATGAAAAAACTCAACTTGTAAAGGGTCTATCGAGACGCGATGCGCGAGCACGAAGGTGTATCGGTCATTAACGAGTCTATCGTCGTGAAAGAAAGGAAAAGAAATCGAAAAAAAGAAAAAGAAGTGGGGGGGGGGGGTGTACTTGTATATTACACGAACACATGAGCGAGCGAGTCAGCGAGAGAACGAACGAACGAACTAATCAACTAACAAACGAAATGCAAGAGCGCAATTGAAAAAGACCAAAAACGTGTATTTGTCGCTTGCAAAACGTATGGTGGTATTGGATGAATAAAATAACGATGAAGAATAAACAGAGTAACGGCAACGACGACGGCAATGACGGAAGCACTTACGGTAAAAGCCGCGGGAAGACCCACGGAATTAGTTTCGGAACGTGATGCTTGGTTGACTCCAATTCCTCCAATCGGAGGTATAGAATCGGGACCATTGTCTCCATACGCGGAGCTCCTTCCCGATACATTATGCTCCCCCGTCATGCTGTCTACAGCACTTCCTCCGCTCTCGCTTCCACCGCTCTCGCTACCCTTGCTACCACCACTACCACCCTAACATAAAATATATCCCAAACGTTACTACCACCTCCCTCTCTACTACTATACGATACAACTTTCGATAATCTCCCTCCCTCCGCCCTCTCTCACTGTTTCTCTTCTTCTTTCAATCACTCGAGTTACGAGTAAACAGCAGCAAGAGCAGAGAGTACTGAAAGTAAATGACAAACTGCCTCGACGTGACTTTCAGGAAACTCAAGGGTAACTCACTTGTTCTGCCGGTGATGTACGTAACGTACTGCCGTCGGTAGCGGCAGTTGATCCCTCGTCGTCCGAGCCTCCCGCAGAGGCAGTTGTGTCCGAATAGTGACCTCCACCCTCTTGACCCTGATCAAAGTTCACGGGAAAATGTTAACCACACCGTTTCATCCAATAAATTCTCACATATTTCTTTTACAATTCTCTCGTTTGCTTTGATCGTTTACATAATTTTCCATCGAGCGAATTAAAGGAAGGAAAACTTGCCTGATTTGTATTTTGAACTTGAGCCAATCCTTGCGCTCCTAATGCTTGTAAAGTTTGTAACGCCGGCCCGCTCAAATTTTGAAGGTTTTCCAGTCCTTGCAAGTTTGAAAGAGTTCGTTCGAATCCTTGTCGTAGTACTTCCAAATCGGTGTTCGTACCCTCGTGATCTTGCAAGCTAAGTGCAATTGCTAATTCCATCATTGTTTCGTCATCGGTATCTGGCGGTACGTCTAATATCTGTGAAAAACTTCCGGAACCGAGCAACGTCTCCAACGAATTCACCGCTCCTCCTCCTCCTCCTTCTCCTCCGCTTCCAGCTCCTCTCGTTACCTGTCCACTACTACCAGCAACGCCATCGTTACTTCCACCAGCAGAGTTTCTACTTGCATCGGTGGATGACGCTACACCACTTGTCGAGCTACTCGCAGCTTCGTTCGCTGCTAACATCACTGCCAGTGGATCAATTACTGACGAACCCCCACTTCCCATTGCCTCAACGTCCACCTGTTGTTCCGTTTCTCGATCAAGAGTTGACGACGTTGCTGTGGTGGCGACGGCAGTTCTTGTTGCTTCTCGATGGGATTGCATTACGGATGGTGCTGCTTTTTCCTCAATATCCACTGTCACAGTTCCTGCACACATTTTTTGATAAATATTCTTAATCACCTCGAAACGCCACGATAATACTGTTAAATCGAGTAACAACACCTCTTACCTGGTGTATTACAATTAGGAGGACTTGGTATATAAACGCGTCTTCTCTTGTACTTGGGCCGGAGTACACGAATTATTGCCTGTTTTGCTGTGAAACTGATCGTTGTATCGGATGATAGTAATAACTGTAGGTACAGTTTTGCCGCCAAGGGAACATTCTTTTCAATGTCACATGTTGTAAACGCGTGAATTATTTCAACGATCGCATGAATCGTTCCTTCGACGTGAGTTAATCCTGGAACTACGACTGGTGCAAGGGCCATGTTCTTTGGGTAAGCCATGTGCAACGACCACAATATTTCCATAAGTTGTACCACAAGATGTTCATTTCCATCCACGTTTTTACAAGGCTGATTACCACTTTCTCTATCTTTCTCAAAAATCGGCACTAAATTGCAATTACCGATAAAATTAGCAATGTCAGAGATAACGAATAGGAGAAAATAACAATAACCGACAATATCTTACCGTTCATTTCATCTATCGGTTTGTTTGTGTACTGGTCGGTGAATTTGGCCAGATTTTGCGGTCGTGACACTGAAATACTACGAACGATTAGCACAAGTCTGTAAAAGTTCTCGGCATCTATATCCCGTGCGTCATTCAGTTCTCTCATTGATTTCAACGAATCTAGTACGTGAGATAAGAGCACATGATCCTAGAAAACGATCAAAATATTATCAATTCTCTGTTTTAACGTACTCTTATGCTCCCTTCTCTCTCTTTTCTTCTGCTTTACTTACCTTGTGAAGATGATACACCTGTTTGGATGGATGCAGAGCGGCTAAGAGCGCGGTTGTGTGCATTTGTACAGGTGGTGGGGTTGGTAATACGAGTAATTGCGATGCTACGTCAACCGCTGTTGCTTTCAATGATACTTTGTTTTCATCGTTTGAAGGCACATTGAATGATAATTCCAAAACTTCCAACATGCCTGCGATCATTCTACGAAAAAGTAGTGCCTCGAGTAGCATAAATGTTCTTACCAAGAGTTGTAAACAAATACTATGCATACATGTACAATATGTATGTACTGTATGTATAATTCCTTCTTAGTTGCTCTATATTTGTAACGTATTATTTATGTTTCAACAGTTTCTTACCTTTCGATATCAAGGGAATTGTCCTTCGTCGCGCTAAAGCATTATGCAACGATAAAAGATTGCGTTGTACACGATTAACAAATTTATTATAATATGTATATCGATGCCAAATTTATCGATATGTTAATCATTATTATTCGCGTACCTATCAACAGAGGACAAAGAAGCAGGTGCAGAAAGAGCACTATCCGTCTCGCTATTTATCGTGGTCACTGGTGCAGACGTCGGTTGGCTGGTCGGGACATCTTCTATTTCTTCGGGCCAACCGAAAGCATCCTTTGTCTTACCGTATCTAAATGCAAAAACGATGCCAAGTGCGATACAACAAAAGAGAGAGAAAGAGAGAGAGAGAGAGAGTGAGTGAGGGGGAAGGGGGAGGGATGAGAGAGAGAGAGTAAGTGAGGGGGAAGGGGAGGGAGGAGAAAGAGATTCATATACGTACATCTTGATGCAATCCACCATGATGACACCTTCGGGGTCTTGGGACGGTCCAAACGTAATGGTTAATTTTTTATCAGCCTGAAGGCTTTCTTCGCGAGTCAAGGGTATGTCGAACCACCGGCTCCTACTCAAGGTCGTACGAACACTTCTACCGAATACCTGCGGGGGCCAACACAGAATAGATTAGGCGAATAAGAGAAATCGAATATTTCGACGAGCGTCGCATCGCGTAATTTTAGCAATACCTCGATATAAACCGGGGCCCGCTGAATGTCCTGATTTCCGAGCGATACGCGAATTCCAGTCATAACCAAAACAGGGTCGTTGTTGCTAACTTCAACGTTGAAACCCATTGCTTTCGTGGAAACAACGTACATTCCAGTAGTATTCAGCCTATGTTTGATTTGTGCCACGTTGTAAATTTGTAACAAATCGTTACCGCCAAATTCCACTTCGTTCATCACTTGACAGTGCTCGAAAAAGTCAATGGGAAAAGTGACAGATCCCGATGGCTTTCCTGTTTTCGCAGTTTTCTTTTTTCGCGCTGGCTTCGCAGTAGCTGTTGTGCCTACTGGCTGAACGGTAGGCGACATCCAATATCCGGTTTGCTCCATTCCTGCCATATAAATTCGTAGACTTCCATCCTCGCATAATAATATTAAAGTTGTACGATGCTCAGCATTCGAACTTGGATGCCTTATAGCAACCATGTCCATAATTTTTGCCTTCGCAGGTATAGCTTTGATCTCTTGAATCATGATCGTGTCAGGCTTAATCATCAGTATTACCGGGTTATTACTTGTCTGTAGAACCGAGCAGATTAATCCAGGATGGTTGGGTACTTCGCTCCATTGACACAACGGTTGCGGTTGATTGTTGTTGGATTTGTTTCCATTCGAAGTAACTTTACTACCGGATAGATTGATTTGAAACACAACCGTCACGTCGGTGTCCATATATTTCAGAGGTGCGATGAAACTTTTCCCACATGCATAGCTGAAGAAGAGCAACTGCAAAACGTGCGAATAATAGATCGACACACCTCCACCACCAACTTGACCATTGTCTTTTATTTCCGGATGATACACATCTAGAGTGTTTGTTACATAGAACGGCCCGTATTTTGCTGAACTCTCGTCGTCCATAGCTTGTCCGTAAATATAACCAGCCGAAGACATTATCAACAGGTAAAAAACACCATCTTCGGCGTACATGAACGTACAATCTCTTATCTTTCCAGTTGGTACTAGGAAATAATATTGAGGGCAGAGATGATCTTTACTAAGATCGTAGATCTTTACAAAGTCCGCGGTAACCAATGCGAGCTGAGTTTGAAATCCAGGCAACCAAATTGCCTTTATAATGAAATTCCCTGTTTCTAATTGCGGATGCAGAACCAAGTGATTGGATACCATTCCCGAAGTATTAAAAGTTAACACGTGGCAATCTTTAAAGCCACAAACCGCCAAGAAATCTTCGTTCCATTGATTTCCAGTTATCGATAATACAGTGAAGGGTACCGGGGCAGAAGCCAGTCTCGTCAACGTTAATTTCCTTTTCGACGAATCTGGTTGCTTCAATAAAGCGCTCAACTGCAACACCGTGATCTTTCCTTTTTCGTGCGAGACCGCTATGTGCAAACGAGAGACCACTTGTGTTACTACAGAACTTATCTATTTATCGTATAATTATATTTTCGACGCGAAAAATCGAGAAAATCACGCTTACCCAAATGCTGTCTTTTGCCATATGAGGACGACAGGCAACACATTGCAACACGACGAATCATATGTGCCGATAGCAGCTGTCTAATAGTTTGTCCTTGATCTCCGGAATAATTCATTCGAACGTTTTCGAATGCTCCTTCTTGCGATCCCAATGTAGGTAGCTGAAATTAATACGATACAACCAATCACGTTCTAGTTTCTCAATTCAATTCCACCGTTTCACATACACGCACATACGTGCATACGCACGCAAACGTAGGTACATACCATTAGCTGATCGGTATATTCGAATTTCTTGTCGCCCGTGTGTAACTGTTTCAGTGCCATTTGAGCACGTGCGTGACAACCAACCGCCGAGTTCTTTCTGCAAGATGTATCTACAGCTGGTACTAATGCACGAGTCAAATCTACCAACGATGACACTAAACCGCTTTTCCAAAGGTGACCTTGTATCCAATCTTTCGACGTTTCTGCACAAATGATAAGTAATCAATCACAACTAAGCGTAAATATAACGTGGCTGTGAATTTGATCGAGAAAACAATGTCGCAGCAATTACCTAATTGTTTCGCTAAATAAGCATGTCTTTGTTTATCGCGTCCCTGCCTTTCTTGCTTGTCAGAAAAATATAACGGACTGGAAGTTCTTCGGCGCAAACTACTCGTGAGGAGAAGATCTCGATTCTCAATGGACGTTCCAAGTGCGTTTCCATAACTTGTGCCGGCGTTCACACCAGTCGAACCACTACTTGACGCGGCAATGCCGCCGGCTGTGTTTCCAGTACCAGCAGCGCTAGTATTGCTCTGATGCTCCGACGTTTGAGGACTTCGTTTCGTTAACGCTTGACAAAAACCATCGTTTTTGGCACCGCAGTCGCAAAAGAAATTTCCATATTTCGCATAGGTTACGTCATGTCCACGATGACAAACACGCGCACACACTGTACAGACACCAACTCCGTTTACCATGTTGCACGTATGACAGTGATACCAATGTTGATTCATAAATTCTTTTAGCGTGATCGTGAATGTGCAAAGCTTGTTGCAAAGACTATCTTCGTCGGAATCCTCAGCTGCGCTATCTTCGTCTTCGTGTGGAATCTCATCTACCCAATCGCTGTCGTTCACGTCGTTAACCGGAGTAGCACCTTCCCACGGCGGACTGGTTGCTCGATCTTGCGACTGGATTAATTGAGGACAAACCGAGCTTACAATATCCGCTATATAGTTTAATATACAACAGCCGGCTTCGATGAACGGCAACGGTTTATCCAAACTCTCGACATCCGTATTCATCAGTTGTTCCTTACTATGTGCGTAAAAGATATAAAGACAAGTAAGATCAAGTTCGTTTATCCATAAACAAATACAGCGTCTATTTACCATAGTTCAATCCATTCGATTGCAGCTTTAAACAATAAGGTATGGCCCTTTTCAGAACCAGCGTCAGCTAACGTAGACATAACGTTCATTAATTCAGAGAATCTGCTGCCCTCGATTGCCGGAGAGAGAATGTGATAAGCTAACGGTATAAGAGCTCGAAGAATCGTTACCGGTACACCTTCGTCGACGCTGCTGCAGAGGCAAGAAAAAAGAAAATAATGACGAAAATTGTCATAGAAAGATGAATAAAAGATCAAGACGAGATGTAACTTTACCTTTTTTCCTTTACTATATAATTCGTAAGTGCTCGCAAAAGGCGACTATTTTCGTGCATAGAATGTTGCTGCTGGAATTGCTGCTGCTGCTGTTGCTGTTGTTGTTGCTGCTGCTGCTGCTGCTGGTCGTCGGTGATACATGTCGACTGATTATTACTAGCGGAGTCGTTTGGCATCAAAATTAACAACTGATCTTGTTCGTTGTTCGGTGCATTACAGACTTCGTCTGCTTTCTGAGCGTCTTCAGTTGTGTTAGAAACGGCAACCAATCTATCGTCCAACGTGAACTTTGTATTAATTACCACATACATTTTTTTTTCTCCTTTCAGACGCAGTTCCTTCTCGGCATAAACTTCTTGTTACGCTTGTTATACTTACGCGTTTGGAGTTAACATTGTCGGTGCTTGTACGTTTGTCGACGATGCACTCGGAGAAATACTGGTTGCTCCTAAGAGAACTTGCTTCAACCATATCTGTAGTTTCTCCGTTTCTACGTGCGCTAAATTCGATACCGATCCGCAGAGACGTTCCAACGATGCATCGTTTCCTTTCTCGGCTGGGAACAGAAAAATGTGAATGATGCTTCACAATTGCGAAAATGAAAAATAACAGATTTAAAACCGATGATACCTATTTTGAATAGCATGTTGAAAAATCGTAGAACGTGAGTGGCAAATTGCTGCGAGGATTGCGAGGACGTTATACATAGTAAGACAGAAACGAGAGATCGATTGGAATTTGGCGCAAAAAACATATCCAACGCCTTACATCCAATTGGTTTTTCCAATAACTGTTCCCAATATTTAATGCATCGTTTCAAAATTTTTTCATCGACGGTAATACTGAAAGAAAGCAAGTCGAACCCCGTATAATATTATTATGACATACGATTAGGGGGTTAACCACTAAATTACTATTTCTAAAAACTAGCAAATGCATCGTACTTGACGGCATTTTGATTATCATTTGTATATTCAATAATCAAATTATAGGTGCGATGCAAAACGAAAAGATGTTCTCGTAATTGTCGCGCTTCACTGTCGTTATCACCCAGCAGCTTTATCAGAGCCTTATTAGTCATATCTTGAAGATAATCCGTACGAGCATCCATAGACAATGCAACGAGAATATCCAGCGCTTGATTACGTATGTCCATATTTTCCGGTGCAGTTGTAGGTCTACCAAAAAAAGTTTTCATTAAATTCGTACAGACACTCACACAAACGCAAGCAAGCACGCACGCACACACATGTACTCGTGTAATGTAACGAAGAGAAATGGAAATACCAGTCGGACTTTCTATAACTTACGTGACATACTCTACCATAAAGGTAACTAAACTGTGCAGCAACTTCTTCAACGACGGATTAACGGAAAAAGTTGGATACTCGGAGAGTGGACTCACATGTAAACATACAGTGGCCAAAATGTAACTTTCTGCTGGTATTATGTCATTTGCGTACGTATTCTGCGATTAATACGGCGATTAGTAAAAATGTTTCTTTAACGATACTACACTACCTACAACATTCTTAACGGCAAGTACGTTAAGGCAACGTTAATTTTCAGTACGTACCCAAGGAACGTGAACGACGTGAATTGATTTCCATTTATCTAACACTGATTTTACAGAGTTGGGTAAAAATGTGATCAAAGATGCCTCAGTTGCCCAGTTAGCGCCTGCCATTGCAATAATGTCGTCAAGTATAGAGTAGTCTCGTGGACCATATTTAGAATCTTGTTCCAAAGACTCGAACATTTCGTGCAATATGTTCGATCGACACGATAATAGAATCGACTCGGTCAACGAAAGCACATGTGGAAGTATACTGATCATCATTTTGTTTGTGTTTGAATTTCCGGATTCCGAGCTTTGAGGATTCCTAAATAGAAAGAAAAGTGATTCGTAGAAGTGAATTAACAACAAAATACGACTTTCTATATAATCAACTTACTTTGAGCTTTCTATGCTCTCGTTCTGATTCTTCGACATATTTTCGTAAAAAAGAATTTGTAACTTGCCAATAACAGCCGCCAAAATACATAACGAACTGAGCTTCGGCAATGAATTCTTCGGTATTATTTTATTGGTAAAATTAGTTTCTGGTTTTAACGCCGTGATGCAATTTTTTGCAACTGTAACATCGTACTTGAGCGAATTTACGGTAGACGATACGGTCTTCAACAGATTTTCCGCATACTGTGTATACATTCCTTGTCTAACTAAACAGTCCTATGTGCATCAAGTTTTTCGTTAATTTTCATTTTAAACCTTTTTTGAGCATTTATTTAAACCTTATGAATCAAGTACCTTCATCCAACTAGTGAAAGTTTTATACGCAGCTCTGGGACCCCAAATTAAAGAGTAAAGTAACATTGGTCCAGCAGGAATTTCCTCACCAAGAGCTAATTTATCCATATATGGGGTAGACGGTGGTAATATTAACAATAAACTGTCAACAATTCAGAAAAAATAATTCCAAATAGGTTTCGACGTATCGTTCACTTGTACAACGTACCGATAATTCGGATACATAGGAGCGATACCGTCGTCACTTACCGCCAACATATAGAAAAACAATAACGAATGGCACACAATCCTATGAAAGTTGGCGCCGCAGCAGCAGTTGCCGTTCCTTTATCTTTACCATCGGCGTTAACCTTCTTCTGCATATCCGCCTGATTCAGCACGTTTAAAATATCTATCAACGCATCCACGAGAAGCGGATACTTCATTTTATCCGGCGCACCCAAAATGAAATTACAAGCCTGCAAAGTGAGTACAAAGAGTTTAATCTTTGTTCGGACTCGACTGAAAACTTGAACGATTTTTCTTTTCGAACGATTCACCAACCAATCCGTCCAATTTCGGAGTGTCCTGATTATTCAGATCTATGGTAGAAAGATTGTAGAATCGAGGCTTCATCGAAAATTCATCCTGGTTACCAATTTTACGATAATTCTCTTCGATCCCTGTCCATGGTGTAAAAATACGAGCTGTCTGTTTGGTACCGTCTTTTGCATCGGAAACCAAACTCGTGGCGGAAAAGAGATTCCACTGAACCTATGTATGTCATTTACAATTAACGTATATTGTAATCAATTAACTTACTATCCTTGTAGTTATTATGCTTACGACGACATAA
Source organism: Anthophora plumipes (assembly GCA_951804975.1). Lineage (NCBI taxonomy): Eukaryota > Metazoa > Arthropoda > Insecta > Hymenoptera > Apidae > Anthophora > Anthophora plumipes. The sequence goes on from OX638114.1 coordinate 26,428,388, forward strand.
TGAAACTGTACAAGATTCTTACTACCACTCAAATGTACCTTTCGATTTGGTGGCCCTGGTATCTTATTACGTTTCGTTTATATACAACGAACATATAAAGTTAATTTCGCATTTGACAGATTAACGTTATTCATTGTAATATCAATAACGTGTTTTTCTTTAAATCCCCGTTGAAGAACGAAACAACGAATTAAGCGATGATGTAAAAGGTAGATATGTTAAAGGTGAAATGAAAATGAGATAAGAAGTAAAAAATTGTGACGAATGGGAAGTAAATTCAAATGCTTTTTCGTAGTAGTAGCTAAGAAGAACAAGAAGAACGAATCGAGAAAATGTTGTTTACTTACTTGTTCAAGTAACGCGGGGGGCGCATCGTAGAGATGTTTCATCATATATTCAAGTAATAGCAATAAGCGTGATAAATGTAGTAACTGAGAATCTTTCATCGGAGTTTTGATCGCTTCGCTGCAACGCACAGCACCGCTACCGGTTACAAGCAACACCGATTTCTTTTGCATTAGATTCAGAGAATGGAATAGAATCAGAACTAGTTGAGCGTGCTCCACGTTCAGATCTGAAAACATCGATGTTATGTGTATTACAAATTATTTCAACTCTATTCAACTCGACGACGAAAATACACCTCTCTCTCGCATATAAATATACACATAGGTATAGAGAACTACATAGCACTTGTTATCATTTGCCTACCTTCGTTTTCCGCCTCGAATGTAGCAGGTGGATTACACACATTCTCCACCATTGTTGTAATCAAACGATGCCATATACTTATACAAGCTGCTTCTTTTTCCGATTGAGGCTTTAACAATAGAACCTATTGCCGACAATGCCGATAATTAGGCTTAACTATAACAACACTTGATTTTGAAAGTATTCTAAATTTTCGAGATAAGAGCGCACCTGTGCTAATACACTCAAAGTTCTTGGATAAACTTGCAGGGGCCAAGTACAAGGGGTTGTGCCTTCTAATCCAGACCAAGGATTTACGCCTAAATGCTGAAGAAGGGTGTTTTGCAAACTTTCACTCAGTGTATTTCGAGCAAGTAAATTGTGAGTGTACCGACTCAAAGCTTGAGAAAATTCAGAATACATGGTGCCCAATGTGGCACCGTAAAACACCGATATCGTCCCTAAAATAGAAAGTTTACTCGCAAATGATATCGATACAATCGATCTTGTACAATTGAAATGTTACACGTTATTGCAACGTTTCAATTACAAACTCACAATTACTTACCGGTTTCTGTTCTAGCAGTCTCATGATCCAAATCTCTGATTATTGCTGCTAATATAACCATCTGTTGTTCGACTAAACCGTTTACCACATATTCACGCACGTATGAACTTCTACTACCGATTAAATGTTGATTCATAAATTGAAAAATTTTTGTAGCCAATGATATATACTGTGACGAGAAGAAAAATAAAATGAATAGAATGAAAGAAAGGAAAGGGCGAAACGCGATAACAGAAGGTAAACTTACTCCATGAGGTTCGCGATTGTCAGGAACGATAGTAGTGACAGTTCGTTCAGCACTGGTTTCGTTGTTAGATTCCTTCGTACCGTTCGCAGATGATGCATCGGACGGAGCAATTGTTTCTTCAAACCATAAACCCAAAATCGGTTCGCTGTCCTCCTCTATTGACATAACAGTTTTTTCTGTATAGCGAAAAGACGCGTTTATTCTATTAATCATCTCCTTCGTATGTCCAACGACGAAATTAACAAACGCATTATTTGCTTAATAATTACTAAGAGAAACTAACCGTTGTACGAAGCACGCGTATGATTGTATAAAAGCATATTCTGACAACAGCTTATCAGCTGTCGTTGCAATAAACAATTTTCCACGTACGATTATTAGATAAAAAAAAAAAAAGAAAGAGGAATATATCTACATACAATTCTTTACGTTTTAAATTGTTTTTCATTTCAATTACGTGACAAAATAACTATAATTGCAATTTAGTATTACGCAATAACACGCCTTTTTTACCTTCGTCGGTAGAATTATCTGAACAACTTAACAGATCTTCATAATACGTCGTAGAGTCAGATTGACTCAATGCGTCGCCTTCAAACGGATGCTTTTGTATTCTCTTCAAAGTACAAGCCTGCAATAAGGCATAGATTTGTAAGAGGGAATGTTAAAACAACGGCAATTGTAGGTAGACAATCATCCTCAACTGACCCTCCTGTAGCTAATGGTGGCCAAGTAAAATAATAAGTGATTAAGTGGCACAGCTTGTAGAAAAGTGACCGCCCTTTGAAGTGCAGTAGCAGTAGAAAGTATATCCAATGGAGCTGGTTCGGGTGGAATCGTAAAATCACTAATCGCTTCTACCGATACGTCTTCTAAGAGAGCGCTCATCAATGTGAGCGCATGTGAGGCTAAGGCAACGGAAAGTACTCCAAAACCTTGTTGTCTGAAATTCAAATGTTTCTTATTTATCAGTTGTCAGCCTTGAATCGATCACGTTCGTTGGTATACGTGTATTAGAATAGATACTTGAACTTAATATACTGTACATTTTCATAAGATTAACGCGAATCGTTCCATCTCGTGCTTTACTAGGTGACTTTCCTTTCTCTTCTTTCCCTTTATCCGCCGCGCTTAAACCGCTTACCGTAAGCTGAGCTTGTAAACCAGCCAGCAATAACCATACTCCGATCAATAAATGATTCTGCAGAATCTGTTGCAAACGATCGATATATTTTACTTAGACTGTTGCATAATTGAAGAAAAATAAGCATCGGTATTTCTAATAAATTAAAATACATCCTTACATGACCTCCTGCTCGTGTGCTATTTTTAATTACGTTCGAAACTAGTCCGAATATTTCAAGACTTTTCTCAACCACTGTAATCGCCAGAGCATCGTAGTCTTCTTCCGTATTTTTTATACCTTGAGCAGTTTGTGTACCGGCGTTCGTATTCGTACTACATTTCGGCGAAACAGCATTTGTTATTCCAACGATACTGGATGCAGTTGCATACACAATGGAGCAATATAGACAAGACATTGTCAATAATGACAGCTTCTCCAATTTGGTCGGAGTCAGAGGTTCTAGCAACGGCAAGGACATTACGTTGTATACGATATTAATGTCGTTTGATACACAGTGTAAATTATGACGTATTGCGTGTGCGTCAGAAGCATTGACAGGTAAAGTGAAACTCTTTTTATGTAAATACGCTTGATATTTGCGGGTGTAACACGATAAATGTGGAAGGTTCAGACATATATCTAGCAGCATGTCACCCGCACCCATGCTTCGGAGAATATTTATATTATTCGTAATAAATGTTGTCTGCAAAGTAAAAGTAAAACATTTAGAACAGATGTGAATTTTTTATACCATTTGCGATAGATGCATGTTACGAACGAAATATACATCTTGTACCTTAGCATCTGAATGACATTCGTTAACCATACTATCGTTAGTAGCTTTAGTCACGCTCTCATTGGAAGTTTCAACGATAAGAGGCACAGGCATCGTAAAGTCTTGTAGAGGCATGGTTAATTGTTCTAAAATACTACAAGACAAATCTCCACGAATTCGCACAGAATCCTTGGACGACTGACAGGTGTCTTTCTCTATTCCCGGAGATGGTTGGGACTTGACGTAAGGTGGCGTCTTGGCATTCTTTATCATAGCGATCAGTGCCACCTCTTCGGTAGACGAGAGTAGAGATTGTCCAATGCAAAGAGCACGCATTGGAAGCAGCAACTGTTTCGTACTTAATATGGTAGGAGTTCCATTTCCTAATTGAACCTGATGCTGAGATAATTTGTCTACAAGACGTTGAAGTAAAATCCTACATGCTTGACAAACTATGGATATTTGACTTTTGGAAACTGAAAAATGACAAATAATTGCATACAAGAACACACGTAAATTCGTTCAATCCAGGGTGGTTGAATACAATTTACGAATGTAAAACTTACATGTATTGGCGCAACCGCTGAGGTAATCTGCCGCAAGGGCTGCCACAGATACGTAAAAAATTTCATATTGTTCTTCTTGCGAGAGAAACTTACTTTCGCTAAAAATTATAAGAAAAGTCATGAAAAATGAACGAGGAAACAACTGGGAGCAATAATCATCGTTAATTTTTGGGTTGTCATTGTGAAAGTATACGATACTTTCTTCCAGATTTTGATCGACAAATAATTTCTTACACTAAAATTACTCATACTCTGGAACATAATTCTTACCTTTTAACGATACTTTTTGCCAATTCAAAGATTTCATTTTTATCAAACGAACCGTGCGACACTGCCAATATTGGTTTCATTATCGATGACCATTCATCGTTACCACCACTCTTGGCCGCCATTTTCGAAACTGTTCGACTTTGTTCGAACCTCTCTTCCTCTCCCTTGACGATACTTTACTTACACACACTATCGCAACTACGCACAACGTGTTATACACGACGTTTCTTTTACGTTCTTTTTATGTTTGTTTCTCCTAAACTATTCTTCTCTTCCTGCTGTTCCGTCTACTCTTTCATCACCTTTGTTTCTGCGATTGCATTTATGTCTGCGCAATTTTTAAACCATGTATATGCACATTCATGTATGTAGGACTGTGCACGTTTGATATACCTATGCTTAAGTGGTATACACAATGTCGCGAGAAAAAAACAAAGAGAGAGAGAGAGAGAGAGAGAGAGAGAGAGAGAGAGAGAGAGAGAGAGAGAGAGAGAGAGAGAAGAGAGAGAAGGAACACGAAGACAAAACAGACAAGAGTAAAATAATCAAAATATATGTATACACAAGGAAACAGGTTATGGAAAAAGGTAAATAAAATTAAAAGGTAAAATATTACAGGCGTTAATGTATTTTTATTCCTGCGTTCGTTTAATTCCAACCAGGTCTTTCTTTCGGTGAAAACATCTTGTCTGTTTTCATGTCCGCGTTCACGCGATATGTATTCAATTCGTGAATTGCGTATTAAGCTTAGCGTAAATTGCGTTTACATGTTTATCTTACTTTAAAGTCTAAAATTCTAATTTTGATATTGGACGAATGAATGCTTCATTAATAAAGGAAAGCAATATGGAAATTTCGGGATTTCGACAAATGCATCTAAGTAAAAGGACACGTGCCACGAGCATTCTAAAGCCGTTGTTATGTTTTTCATGCTTTTATACTAACTATCATCCTAATAAATATGTAATGTATTTAAATAAAAATAAAAACAAATGGCATAAGATTGTCGTTATTTTCTTTCACTTTTTACTTTTCTTTTCCAATAAAAGAAACATTACAATATTGTAATACTGCATTAGAAAAACATAAATATTTAAAAAATCTTAAATAAATGAAAGAAAGACTGCTAATCCAAGATTCGAATCCAAGCAGAACCAGCGGAGAATGGTTCGTATACATATACGATATATGTATACATGTACGAACTACACACTACCATTCATATTACACCACAAAATTTTATTCTTAATTTGGACGCTAGACGATTAAAATTTTCACATTTTTAACAATGAATTTGTTGAAAACAACTGCAAGAGGTGACCTGCCTTACCTGTCAAAAAACATTTGATAAAAAAACTCGGAGTACACTTGTAGGTTTTCTTGAAAGATAAAGAGAACTTCAATTGTTTTAAAATTTTTTTTATGTTTATCAATGCATAGTCGATTTGTTATTATGAGCATTTTCGTTATTGCGTAATCTAATTAGAAGCCAAAAATAATGGTTCCAAGTTTGCCAACCAAAGGATTGAACGATGCCTTTTTTTTTCTTTAATATATACACGCATGCACGCATGTGCTTGCGCGCGCGTCCAGCATACACATGTATAAACGTATGTATATATACATACATATTATATATACATATTTATTTTCTTCTTTTGTTTTCTTTCTTTCTTTCTATCATAATAACAACGAATATATACAATCAATCATCTATGCTAATTGTAAAGAGCAGATTTTAATTTATCTAACTACTTGTTTCTGTTGGCCATGTGTACAATAGTACGTATCATTTTGATCGCGCGTTTAGTTTATAAATAATGTTTAACATTATTGTGTTTGTAAATAATCAAAGCAAAATCGAAGGGAATGAATTATTTTTCGCAGCTTCATGCACACAGCCGTGCGCGCAGAAGCGCACATATAATCGCATACTGTCACACTTTTTTCTTTGGACGAATTACACCTGACAAAGCGATCGATCTGAACTGAATATGTGCATTTTCTTACGTAACTAAACGAAGAGGTTCGTTCGTACGCTATTTTGAACGGCAACTACATATATGTACATGAACTATACTCGATGATAATAAATCAGGTACGTGTTACAAATAATGAATCGCGTTTATATCACTTGCAGGCAATACGAGCATTGTGTATCATATTGTAAGTTTACAAATATAAATAATAAGACAATATTAAAACTGTATAATACGAGTAGTGTTATTACCATCACGAATAAATTTCTCGAGGACTTTTCAAATCTGAAAGTTTTCCCGCGTCACCTTGGACGAAACTTATCCGTCACGAGTTAAAGAAAAAATGTCGGCAATGGCGTCTGCGTTTCAATTAAAATGCTTATTATCAAAAGCTTAAAAATGATCGATTTACGTTGATAAATTTAATGCATCAGTTTCGCTCTTATGTTTCGTACTTCTCATTGGTCTCTGACAAGGAAATTTAAGAGAAGGATAAGGCAAAGGAGAAGGAAGAGGAGGAGGATGACGATGATTACGACGACGACTAGCCTCCGTTAACTCCTAACGACGATTACGACAACTTCGACGACGATATTCCTCCGACATAGGATGTTTACTTACCAAGACTTGATTACTGGCAGTATTATTGGAAGTGTCTTAATTACCGAAAAAGCTAAATTCGCTCAAATGACGTTTTGCTTATTCCTCTTTTCGATTATGCACTCGTTGTGTTAGTACAATTGTTGAGTCATTCGATCATAATTTCTTAGACGCTATCATCGACCTATGATACATTGCTCTTTACGTATCGATTCATTCAATCGTGAGTGTCGCGATACTTTGGTTAAGCAAGAACAGTTTTGTTCTGATTTCTAATCTCTTCTAAGAATAAAATTTTATTCGATTGGATTTTCGCTCGCTCAGGCAGTGGAAAAACTTATATTTAACTAATATTTTCGAAATTGTAATAATAGCGGATGAAAGAAAATAGGATAACTACTGCCGATTTTTTCTTTTGTTATTAAAAGAAGAAATTAAGCGATTCGTGCTCTTGCGTATATCAAATCTCGTGTTATGTTGATAAAATAATTCAATGGGTATTGTACCTCACGGTGAACCGTAGTTTTCGAATGCGGATGGTATTCGTGCAAGAAATAATTTTAATAATGTGGGAACCACGCACGTAATAGTCAAGAATTTGTAAAATAAAACTATGCGATACGTGCAACTGCTACGTATAAGTATACGTATAAGGCGTTGAAATGAAATTAAAGAATTTATAGACATATGAAATACACAATAGATGAAAGAAAAAAAGATGAATTGCGAATTTTCAACACGAATTTTCGATTAATTTTAATATTAATTTCTCGTTCGTTTCTATCTACTTAATATGTGTAGTATTCACTCTAGAGAAAACAAAGGATATCATTGAAAATGATACGGTTAAAAGTATTTAGCTGTCTAATTCTTGTACATATAATTGAATCATGTACAATGAATGTTGCATGCGTCTCCTTTTTTGTCACGCGGCGTAAAGTGGACACACGAGTCTGCGACTGTATCAGAAAATAAGAAACAATAAGAATTAACTACTACATTACAAAAAATTTGCTTCTCTCGTGTAAATTTCACGTATTTACACGATCAATGAAGAAGCATTAAGGTATATCCAATCCATACATGCCTGTTCCACATAATTTGCACACGAGTTTTTAAATAAATAAAAATTTCAAGGTTTCCTCTTCTCTCCTAATTATTCGTATCTCTCTTTCCCTCATTAGATAAACGAACAAATATCATGAATGATTAAACATGTTGCTTAATTTATGCTCATGTGTATTTTTAAATACTTATTGACCACGTGCATTCTTTAAGCGTAAATCAACCCTTCTATTTGTTCTCCGTGGGAAATGCGCGCGCACAAAAAATCTCGTGTTTTTAATCAAGTTTGTTCGAGACTGTGTAATTATCAATGTAACTGATCGAAGCATATAGGGATCAGGTCGATGACAGCGGTGAAAGTGAAAGGTGAGAGGGAGGGAGAAAGAAAAAGCGAGAGAAGGGGGAGGAGTGAATGAAGAAACGAGCGAGTAAAGAAGCCGGACGACGAGAACGATGACGAGAAGTAAAAATTGATCAACGTGCGTCCCAGCCACGCGTGCAAACGCAGAAGAGGCAATTCGGTCGTTTATATTATTGCGTTGAACTGACGGAAGAACGATCGCTATCTGTCGATGCTGTATCCGAAAGTGGCACGAAGGATGACGTTGGTGGTGGCGAATCGGATGCAACGTAATTTTCACGAAATACTTTAGCGAAAGGTTGTCGCGGAGACGATAAAGTAATATTTACATTTTCAGGTAAAGGTGGTAATACGTTATTTTGAAATTGTCCGGATATATTACCAACGGGTTGGTAATTAGCTACTACGATGATTTTACCGCTTCTACTGCGAGCTTTTCCAACTCCGAAATAACGACTATTTGCCCAAATTAGCTGCGTGAAGTGACCTGTGTATGACGAAGAAAACAATTAATCCATTTTCACAATTTTCACAATTAAGACATTTACTCAAGCTCAAATCAAGCTCTACTAATATTATGCAATATCGCGATATATAACGACGTAGCGTGTCGTATTGCGCCAGAGATACCTGCGTTCACATTGGCATGAAGAATATCTGGTTCTTTCAAAAAATCATATTGTTTCACCGCGGAGTACCAATACGATGCAACGTCTTGCCCAGTTACATCGGTAGGAACAGCACCGCCAGGTCGGCAGTAAAGATTTTGTCCCACTTCTCGATCATTTCTATAGTAAAATGTATTCGTATGCGCCAAGTGATTGGCCCATGTTTGCGCGTACTCGCACAACTGTAAAATAAGGAAGCACTCGATTAAACCGTCGATGACATCTGTCGTACAATTTTCCCATAGGTATAACGCGGATACAATCCATACGATTACATCGTGTAAGTGATACATAACAACGACAAGAAGGATATACATATGTACGAGTACGTGTGTATCTCTTTTCCATTTTCATCCTTTGTTCTTTCCTTCATTTACACTCGGAATAATAACAAGATCAATGAAAATGTGCCAGTTTATTTCTTTTTTCTCTTTCATTTTCATTTGTTACTTTCCTCTGTGCGAAACACCGCTATTCTTACCTGCGGCGACATCGTTAAGGGAGGTGCATTGTGTCTTTGTCGATAAACATTGTGCCAGCATAAACATTCCGTAATAAATTCGCTATCTCGCCAGTCAGTCTCCAAATCGTTACTGTCATGTGCGATACTCATCGGCCTGTTACTCAGGATCTACGTAGTATCGACAGAAAAGAGCAGGGCCAATAAAAATGTGCCTTCTTGATAAACTAACCAGTTAGGCTTGTTCGTCTCGTTCTTTGTTAGTGTGTCCTAAGCGTTCAATCTATAATAGATTGTTCAAAGAAGATTTCGTTGTCTCACCTTTTTCAACAGCTTCGGCCGATTATCGAGCTGCCGAATTTGCTCATTGTTCAAACCCAAAGATGCAGATGTTGATCCACAGCTATCCGAAATTCGACTAGCTTTGTATAATTTTGATTGCTCCACCCTTTTCCGAAGATTTTCCAACGCTTTCGCCTCTTCTCTCTTTCTAGAAGGTGGCCAATTGGCGTTTGAAGTGTGAATCATACTAATTCCTACAGACGACGTCGCATCCTGAAACATGAAAAATAAACTGTTTCCTCCTCTTTGATCTAACTACAGTGATAAGAGGGTGATGAAATGTTACCTTCAATCTCTCTCTCTCTCTCTCTCTCTCTCTCTCTCTCTCTCTCTCTCTCCCTCCCCCTCCCCCTCTTTCAATCTGTCAACTTTTCATGTATACGCATTCATCTTTTACGTACTTTATTCAAATAAACAACTAACAGGTGTAATGTTTTCAATTTATATTGCCAAGTTAACGTGTTACACAATACGTAATTGCAATTTCACAAATATATATTTTCAGGAATAAGTAAATAATAACATTTTATTATATCCGTACAGACGGGACAATAACGATACATATAAGCATTTTTGTAAATAATTGAATAATTATCCGAGTCTTTTTTTTTGTGAAATTTGACAAATCATTATCGACAATCGCAACAGCAACCGTATCTATTACATCGATGAACAAATATACCAACATACATAAATATATGTGAAAAAGCAATCGTGCATAACGAAACTATCAATTTTTCTAACGAATTTTGGAACAGACAAAAAACGTAGCAGCGCCGTCATTCTTTCGTTCAATTCAATGTGTCTTCCTTCTTTTTCGTTCATAGGTAGTAAATGATGTTTAGTCCTATATATCAAGTTATAGGAGACGATATGGGTATACATAGAGTAGAGAAAGCGAGAGCGAGAGAGCGAGAGAGAAAAGAGAGGGAGAGAGAGAGAGAATGTACTAAAAGAAGAGGTGTGATACACCACCTTTTGATGATTACCATTGGCGAGATTAAAGTCTGCCAGATGAGCTGTTTGGCTAAGTAGCCGACGACTAGCAGGACATCGATTACGATTAATTATTTCCTTCTGAATAGCATATTCAATGAAATAACTTTCAACTTCCATGTTATCGCGATGGGATGATGGCAAAAGTTCCGTAGTTTCCTCCGCAGTGTCGAAAGTACGATTTACTTCGCGTAACTCCATCGTGAGAAGGCTATTTCAAATTTTCTGCAAACGACTGCAATATTATCCGTGCTTTTTCGTTACAATTTACCGCAGCTATCCGTAATTGCCGGCTGTCTACCGTTAACTGCTGTGCTACCACCTTAGTTTCACTACCTCGATCCACACTTATTTAACGCTGATTTCTACTACCACTTCTATACTCGATAAATACATCTGCGTCGACGCGTCTATGTTTTGCCTATTCACCCATGCGCATCTCGCTGGAACCTATCCATGCATATCTACTCACACGTTTACACAAGTACCCTGTACATATAAGGTAATATACATTCTTCTTCGCAAGCAATCGAAATTCGTCTGGCACGCATGCACTTGTGCACGCTGCGACACCCTAAATTGACCGCAGTTACCCGTACTTGCGTTTTGGTGTTTCTATTATGCTAACATTTCGTTCCGGTTTAATGCTATACATTACATATGGATCTATTTTATATAATACAAATATTGCCATTATAAAATGTTTATAATAAAATAATCATTATTTCTTAAACATCCTTTGCTAACGAATATTTTCGTTGTTCATTGGCAAATTTTTTATTTTTATCGATAGTACCGTGATGCCGTGGAGTAACGTTAAAGTTTTTATTGCTTTAACTACTATTGTTATACAGGATAGCGACTTTAGATTTTTCCCATAACCGAGTAAAAACTATTCAACAATAATCATACCGTAAAGATTAAAATTCTGATGTTTTGACACAAATCTGGCAATTTCCTGCAGAATATTTAATAGAATAGAGCATCTATAACAATTCCTAGTAATTTTTCAGTGAATTTCCAATAACGTACAGCAACTAAGAGAAATTTCCTGAGGTTGTTACTTTAGGAACATTGTTGTGCCATCTGACCACGAACAGCGATACTAAACAAGCCGCGAGGACAGCCAAACGGCGTGCGTGGCGCCACCTAACGGTAAACAATGATAGTAAAGAAACCGCGACGATGCCAAATGTACCGTTTCAGCTTTGAGTTCGTGTCCTACTTTTACCGGTGTATTCGGAGGGAGATTGAAGGTAGCTCGGTAGCACTTCCTTCACACTATTAATACTTTAATACTATTTTTAATTCACGAAACTTAACAAATAATTATGCACGCGACCAATGTAAACGGAATTTGTTACTCTTTCTTCCTGACTACTTGACTTTTCGAGGGACGCCAATCCATTGATACTAGATGTTCTGTTTTGTCAAATATATTTGAATGATTCGTTGAATTTGTCCAGAAATTTTGAAATTATTCTTTTTTCTGTACAACAATTGTGGAATAAATTATACTCGGTTATGTAAATGTTGTCAAGTCGCTATTCTTTGTAATGACAGCAGTTTAAGAAGAAAAAGAAAACAATTATGTTAATGTTGCATCACGTATATTGGACAATAAAAGAAAGTTTATTTAACGAGCAGTGTAAACGTTTGACAGGAAAGTGTTTGAAGGATATGGACCTTTTGCTCGTACATATATTTTTACAACAATGTTTGAATATTATCAATGAAACAGTATGTTGTATTAGATTTTATAATATAGTATTGAAAAGCTAGAACAGACGCACCTTTTTCTAATAGTCATTTTACTTTATTCATATTTAAAATAAAATTTAGCACTTATGTGAAACAGTAAAATGCTCTCGTGTTTACACTACTTGAATTTCAAAATTTTCAACGTCTATAAAATTAATTACTCTAAATACATCATTCACCCTCCTTTTACACGACTATTATTTACTTCTACATGTATTAATACTGCACATCTCCTTCTGATCTCTACACTTGCAACACGTTCTTTTCGAACGTTATACAAACGGACAATAGCAGGCGGGATTCTATGGAAGAACTCCAATTAGACGAAAAACGAAAAATAAAAAATATATAACAAAGGTACAATGTGTTAACACATTGATATTATTTTAAATCTGAAACAAAAATTTGTATTAATTTTAGTATAACGTGCAGCTTAACTTCAACTTATCTTACACCTAGCCAAAACCTGACTTAAAGTAGGACTTGGACTATCGCAAGTAGTCTTAACTTTATACGGAACATTACTTTATGCATGCATCATTACTCTATATTTTCATCACTCGATAAGAATGTTACGTGAAGTAGGAATCTAATTCATTAAATATTTCGACACAAAAAAAAAATTCACTCTGGTGTAAACATTCGAAATTTGTTATAGAATGCGTTACGAGCACGTAAAAACTTTGACATGTCAGGCTCTTCACACATGGTCGAAATACAGGAAATAATGGAAACGAGAAAATTACAAACAGCAATGCGTGGTAACGCAAGCACTGAATTTTTATTAAAAACGTGCCTATGCAAATGATAAAATCTTAAAGAGTAGCCTGCTTCACTAAAGATCTAACCCAATTTAAAAATCGCCTACGCAACTAAGAATCTATGTTAAATACCTTAATTTACAAATTGCCTGCTGAATTAAAGATCTAACTTAATATAAAAATCATCTACCTAATTAACAATCTATTGTAACTTAACAATGAAATTTAGCAATTTAATTAAAGATCAAACTTACACTTAAAAATCGCCTGAGCAATTAGAAGTTTATATTTCTCCTGTATGTATATATAGTATATATTCATATTATATCCTGTCTATTTTGAAAATGTACAGGGATATAAAGAAATGAAAACAGAAATGTCAGCAATATGAGATGAATTTCTTCCTTACTTCTTCTCTGCCACCTGCAACAGACTCAAATCGAAACGAATTTAGTAGCGAAATTGTACAATTCCCGATATCATTTCCTATTTTCATTTTGAAGATGACTAAATCGAAATGATTTATTTGAAATTGATAGAAAAGGGGAAAAAATAAATCTCAAAATCAATCGCGATGAGTGCTTCGTCTAAATTGCAATTTGCACGTATAAAAAAAAAAAAAAAAGAAAAAAAGAAAAAGTTACTGTTGGCGCAACACTAATCATCTATGCACTCTTTAATTTATTTTGTAAAATGCGCAACGCTAATAACGGAGAATCCACGGCAGCCGTACAAAGGGCTACTGCACTTAGCATCACCAGCTTTGTGCAGCTTATTCAGCTGCTTCTGAAGGTGATTCGGAAACGGGAACAACTTCCACCGTGATCTCGGTGGAAAAATTTGGGCATTTCGTCGTAGTCGCAACGCTAATTAAAGGAATCCCAATCGATCGATCGATCACAAATCGTGTCCGACAAACAAAGATAAACACTGACTCTATTTTCGCGTGTTTGATTTTATTGTGAAATTATTAAATTATTACTAAATATTTAAAGAGCAGTAAAACAACAACAAACTGGTCGACAAGTACGTGACAAACACTGACTCTACCGACCGCATTGCGCGCGGTCAATAAATTCTCTGAAAAAGAAGCTGTTTATTAGTCGAGGAAAAGGGGAGGGTAATCAATCAAAACACAGATGTTTCTTTTCTTCGTTTTTTGTTTGTTTGTTTGTTTTCATTCCCACGGAGTATCCGTGACGAAAATCTGCTGTTAAATTTCTTCGTCTCTCTCTCTCTCTCTCTCTCTTCTCTTTCTCTTCCTCTTCGTCTTCGTCTGTCAGACATCTTAATAAAGGAGAAATACGAATTTATACACGTGTGAATTGTAAACAAAAATTATCGCGTTCTAATTAAACATTTTAATTAAACGAATGCAACAAATGTTAAAGTAAAGTATTAATTAATTAAGAGAAAGTAATATGAAAGTGTAGTCCTTCTAAAATACGTAGCACGAATGATAGAATACGAATAGCTCAACATAAACACGTCGACACCTTGAAGCTCGGCATCTGAATGACATCACCTCGTATTGATAACACCGACATCCGACCGCGGTATACCGAGTGACGGGGGAGAACACGTTTCACGAATTGTTTGCTTTCGAAATATTCAACGCGACTAACAATAAGGACACATTAATTAACAAAAATGCCTCGATGCAGTCGAGGTGGGCGACGTGTTTACAAGTTATTTTGTAACAACAAATTTCACGGTCACGTACGTTGACGCAAAGTCACGTAAGAACAAAACAATCGAAATATTGTTCGATCTATGTAATAATTTATACGTCCGATTCACGTTGAAAATTCGTTTAGCAGTAAGCCGATAAGAATAAATTATGCGTGTACTTACACAACTGCTAGAAGATATTGATCCTATAGATTTCCCGCGGTTTCGGTCAATTACAATTACCAACTGTCATGGCGTTGTACGGGGCTGTTTGAATGTTCCTTCCTTCGAAACTTCTTTACACTTTAGCACGGTAAAATAACTGTAACAGAATAAAAAAAAGGGTTATTTAAGGAAAACCATGCATGTAGAAAATAAAGGAAAGGGAATTAGTGGGAGACAAAGTAAATTTACGTACCTTCTTAACATATGTGTAACCACTACACGTCTACTCTCTTCACGTCCAAAGGCGACTGACGGCGCGCGCAGCGCTCGGAAAGCGGAGAGGAAAAAGGCAGAAGTGGGGGTAACTCCGTCACCTATCAAGTCAAATGAGCGGTATTTTTTGAAAATACGAACATACGAAAATAGGAAAATATGAAACTACGAAAATACGAAAATACGAAAATTATAAAAATACGAAAATAATGATTACAAAAAATTGTCTATGTAACATCCTACCTTTAAATGCTTATTATCTTTGTAATAAACGGATATGTCATGATTTCTACACCGCGTATTCTTTTTTTGTTTGGCGTATTGCTCGTACCGGAAAGCACCGAGGTTTTCGAAATCAATTAACCATCCAGGTACGCCAAAAGCTGCTTTGACGAATTTTAGTCGCACAGAAAGGAAACTTTAAATAGCATCGTCACGGCAAACACTTTGTCCAAAGTAAAATTGACACAGTTCACTCGTTAAACTTTTCGAACAAGTTAAACTTTGTCGATCTTTGCTATGGAGCACTAATCAGTTCCGTCGTATATAATAATATAGTAAACCGACGAATTATCGAAGAAATTCACATCATATACTTTTAACTATCACTTGATATCTAATGTAAACTCGTAGAAACACAATTGTTTCGAAGATAAACGTTCCTTTTACACACAATTTTTCCTGTACTTTCGAACAGTGGTCGGGAGGGTTCGACAACGCTCGGAATAGTTCGGTTGGCGGTTGGCTATCCGGAGATTCAAAACAGAAAATGGTGTCCTAATATCAAATGTTCCATTGTTTCAAAATCTAATAAAATTTCTAGTAATTCAAGTCACGCTAATTTGAGATCACTTGAATGAAGAACAACGTACTTTTAGTAATTATTAATTTAAGCTGGAGTATTCGATGTTAATTTAAAACCGTAATTATTTTGTTATACTGTTCTTGAACGTGGTTTCTCAGACACTTGGGAAAGGGGATTCGACGCAAGCGAGTATCGATTGTCCAGTTGGGAATATTACGCGAGCCAGGTGATAGAGGAAACAGTTTAACGAGTTATTTCAAGTCGTATTGTTACGAGACTTACCCTTTATGTTCAGACAGGGCGTAACTTTATCGACTTGACTATTTCTAACGTCAAGTTTAAACAAATCTCAATCTATCCTCGAATCACCGTTCTCCATCTACCAGGAGAAAATCAAACTAATACCTTCAGCAGTTTCCGGCAGATGGCAGCTAAGTCGGCATATGACTGTAGTGGTACACGTACGTGAGGCAACGTTGCCATTTAAATTTGATTGCGCGCGCATAATTTCAAAGTTATTCTGATGATGGCATATATTTGGGGGAGTTTACACGGTGCCCAGTACATTCAATGGAGTTCCAAGGTCCCAAGGGAAACATCTACGAAAGACGAATTTGGTGGCAGTATTATCCAGCATAAACAGTGTGTTGTTTTATGCTCTAGATTGTGACATTGACAATTAAAAAAGGACACATTTATTTGAATTTTACTTACATCTATACCTTTTCACCCGTTTTTTTTATTTGCATCTCCAAATTTTGTACTCCTATAGTTTCTATTCATTTAAATAATACATACGGGGCGCTATCTATTTACAGATAAAATTCTCTTGGATCAACTGAATATTGTTCAGAAGAGAAAATATTTAGAAACATCTGTGATACAAACAGAATATTTAGAATTAACTGTTTACCAGCTGTACTCCCATGTGAAACGCTGTTTCTCAGCCATGGTAGGAAAAGGAATACGAATCTGTACAAGTTTTTTGTATAATTATAGCATGTATGAATAGTTCTATGAAATACAAACAGTGGAATAAGAAAATACATAGAAGTAATAGTTATTATACCTTGAAAACGCTTAGCATTCCTATGTTTAGACTTTACATTTTAGCAAAATTTCGAACTAGTGATATTGAACTTCTTCTTGCTGAAACTATTATTATAATACAGAACAACGAGTTGAGAACGTTTAAATAGCCGTGTGGAGACAATTCAACAACAATCACACCGTACAAATTAAATTTCACTGTTTTTAAACAAATTCAGCAATTTCCGGCAAGATTTCAATTTAGCGGGGCAAAATTTACCGCGATGTCCCGCCATCTAGCGGCGGAAGTATGTACTAATACTTTAGTTCTTCCTTTCGCCGCTAGATGGCACCACGCACACTAAAATTTACCCTACCGTGCGCTTTGCGAAGTTAAATGGCATCCCCACTGCGCGGCTAAAGCGCGCGAATTTTCGAAACGAAACCGCCGTTGATCAATTTCGAACAGTAGAAATTCGCTCTTCAATGATTCTTAATTACCTTGGACGTTCCGATTCGTCAAATGTATCATCATCTGTCGAATAGATGATCCAGAAACATTCGAAATATTATTTCTGCCGTTGAAAATCGGTTGAATCGGTTCTGCTGGTTTATCGAACGGTTTCCTTGACGCTATTCTTTACGTTTCGTGTACCGCTGATCGTATTCTGTAAAATATATACAGATCCCTTTGTATAAACATGTTCAGAGCAATAATTATAACGAATAAGCAGACAAAATACCACCAAGCTGCATCACTTTCTGCAAATTACCATAATATTTGCATTATGCATTGCATTGCTGCCTGATCCTTGCATTATTCCTGATGATACGAGTAATTCAAGCTAGAACAAATGAGAATTAGCCTTTTGGTAACGATTTCAACGTTATGGGAAACATAGATAGATTCTATTGAAGGCAGAAATACATTTCAATCGTATATTACTTAATACAATTAAAACACACGATATAATCTGCATCACAATGTTAAAGATGCAACAAAACTTCTCAAACACAAACAGAAAGTGATACACACCACTAATACTTCAGAAAATTCATGCTTTCAAGATTGAAATTTGGTGATTTCACAAAATTACATGGAAAACATCGTTTGTGGGCAATATAAATGTATAAAAACAGCTTCCCATTGGATATCTGGCTTCAGAACATCTGCAATTTGATTCTGTCTGTGAAACCATCCAACCTATGTTGCTATAATTCTGTAATGGTTGATAAATTGTCAATGATCGACTACACTGCCTTAGTTTCTATATTATGCCTGACATTTGAATACCTTTCTTAGTTTCTTCAGCTGGAATTCCTACATAGTTTACCCAGAGTCTGTTAATTGTAACTATTTTGTAAGAAGAACAAGATTAATACCTTCACAAGAGGAAACTAATATGTGCTTAACACTCACCACATCAATCTAGATGTTTGATTAATCGTAGGGTAAATTTGCATTAAACTAGACATAACATAATAGTTACATGTACTATTTTCTTTCCATTCCATTCCTATTAGTCGTTTGCATCGTGCTTTTTCTTTCAGCAGCTTTGTAAAGAGTCTCCTACGGAACCGATTCTGCTTGACATTTGATAGGTACGGAAATTAAAAAACAATTTGCTATATCTGGGGACAAATTTACCCCTCCCTCAGAGAGATGGACAAAGCATGGTTCCCCATCTACCGATACGAATTAAAACTAATACCTTCAACAGTATCCCACAGATGGCAGCTAAGTCGGCATATGACTGGAGTGGTACACGTACGTGAGGCAACGTTGCCATTCATATTTGCTCGCGCGCGCATAATTTCAAAGTTATTCTGATGATGGCATATATTTGGGGGAGTTTACACGGTGCCCAGTACATTCAATGCAGTTCCAACGTCCCAAGGGAAACATCTACGAAAGACTAATTTGGTGGCAGTATTATCCAGCATAAACAGTGTGTTGTTTTATGCTCTAGATTGTGACATTGACAATTAAAAAAGGACACATTTATTTGAATTTTACTTACATCTATACCTTTTCACCCGTTTTTTTTATTTGCATCTCCAAATTTTGTACTCCTATAGTTTCTATTCATTTAAATAATACATACGGGGCGCTATCTATTTACAGATAAAATTCTCTTGGATCAACTGAATATTGTTCAGAAGAGAAAATATTTAGAAACATCTGTGATACAAACAGAATATTTAGAATTAACTGTTTACCAGCTGTACTCCCATGTGAAACGCTGTTTCTCAGCCATGGTAGGAAAAGGAATACGAATCTGTACAAGTTTTTTGTATAATTATAGCATGTATGAATAGTTCTATGAAATACAAACAGTGGAATAAGAAAATACATAGAAGTAATAGTTATTATACCTTGAAAACGCTTAGCATTCCTATGTTTAGACTTTACATTTTAGCAAAATTTCGAACTAGTGATATTGAACTTCTTCTTGCTGAAACTATTATTATAATACAGAACAACGAGTTGAGAACGTTTAAATAGCCGTGTGGAGACAATTCAACAACAATCACACCGTACAAATTAAATTTCACTGTTTTTAAACAAATTCAGCAATTTCCGGCAAGATTTCAATTTAGCGGGGCAAAATTTACCGCGATGTCCCGCCATCTAGCGGCGGAAGTATGTACTAATACTTTAGTTCTTCCTTTCGCCGCTAGATGGCACCACGCACACTAAAATTTACCCTACCGTGCGCTTTGCGAAGTTAAATGGCATCCCCACTGCGCGGCTAAAGCGCGCGAATTTTCGAAACGAAACCGCCGTTGATCAATTTCGAACAGTAGAAATTCGCTCTTCAATGATTCTTAATTACCTTGGACGTTCCGATTCGTCAAATGTATCATCATCTGTCGAATAGATGATCCAGAAACATTCGAAATATTATTTCTGCCGTTGAAAATCGGTTGAATCGGTTCTGCTGGTTTATCGAACGGTTTCCTTGACGCTATTCTTTACGTTTCGTGTACCGCTGATCGTATTCTGTAAAATATATACAGATCCCTTTGTATAAACATGTTCAGAGCAATAATTATAACGAATAAGCAGACAAAATACCACCAAGC
Source organism: Anthophora plumipes (assembly GCA_951804975.1). Classification (NCBI taxonomy): domain Eukaryota; kingdom Metazoa; phylum Arthropoda; class Insecta; order Hymenoptera; family Apidae; genus Anthophora; species Anthophora plumipes. The sequence goes on from OX638114.1 coordinate 26,448,653, forward strand.
TGCATCACTTTCTGCAAATTACCATAATATTTGCATTATGCATTGCATTGCTGCCTGATCCTTGCATTATTCCTGATGATACGAGTAATTCAAGCTAGAACAAATGAGAATTAGCCTTTTGGTAACGATTTCAACGTTATGGGAAACATAGATAGATTCTATTGAAGGCAGAAATACATTTCAATCGTATATTACTTAATACAATTAAAACACACGATATAATCTGCATCACAATGTTAAAGATGCAACAAAACTTCTCAAACACAAACAGAAAGTGATACACACCACTAATACTTCAGAAAATTCATGCTTTCAAGATTGAAATTTGGTGATTTCACAAAATTACATGGAAAACATCGTTTGTGGGCAATATAAATGTATAAAAACAGCTTCCCATTGGATATCTGGCTTCAGAACATCTGCAATTTGATTCTGTCTGTGAAACCATCCAACCTATGTTGCTATAATTCTGTAATGGTTGATAAATTGTCAATGATCGACTACACTGCCTTAGTTTCTATATTATGCCTGACATTTGAATACCTTTCTTAGTTTCTTCAGCTGGAATTCCTACATAGTTTACCCAGAGTCTGTTAATTGTAACTATTTTGTAAGAAGAACAAGATTAATACCTTCACAAGAGGAAACTAATATGTGCTTAACACTCACCACATCAATCTAGATGTTTGATTAATCGTAGGGTAAATTTGCATTAAACTAGACATAACATAATAGTTACATGTACTATTTTCTTTCCATTCCATTCCTATTAGTCGTTTGCATCGTGCTTTTTCTTTCAGCAGCTTTGTAAAGAGTCTCCTACGGAACCGATTCTGCTTGACATTTGATAGGTACGGAAATTAAAAAACAATTTGCTATATCTGGGGACAAATTTACCCCTCCCTCAGAGAGATGGACAAAGCATGGTTCCCCATCTACCGATACGAATTAAAACTAATACCTTCAACAGTATCCCACAGATGGCAGCTAAGTCGGCATATGACTGGAGTGGTACACGTACGTGAGGCAACGTTGCCATTCATATTTGCTCGCGCGCGCATAATTTCAAAGTTATTCTGATGATGGCATATATTTGGGGGAGTTTACACGGTGCCCAGTACATTCAATGCAGTTCCAACGTCCCAAGGGAAACATCTACGAAAGACTAATTTGGTGGCAGTATTATCCAGCATAAACAGTGTGTTGTTTTATGCTCTAGATTGTGACATTGACAATTAAAAAAGGACACATTTATTTGAATTTTACTTACATCTATACCTTTTCACCCGTTTTTTTTATTTGCATCTCCAAATTTTGTACTCCTATAGTTTCTATTCATTTAAATAATACATACGGGGCGCTATCTATTTACAGATAAAATTCTCTTGGATCAACTGAATATTGTTCAGAAGAGAAAATATTTAGAAACATCTGTGATACAAACAGAATATTTAGAATTAACTGTTTACCAGCTGTACTCCCATGTGAAACGCTGTTTCTCAGCCATGGTAGGAAAAGGAATACGAATCTGTACAAGTTTTTTGTATAATTATAGCATGTATGAATAGTTCTATGAAATACAAACAGTGGAATAAGAAAATACATAGAAGTAATAGTTATTATACCTTGAAAACGCTTAGCATTCCTATGTTTAGACTTTACATTTTAGCAAAATTTCGAACTAGTGATATTGAACTTCTTCTTGCTGAAACTATTATTATGATACAGAACAACGAGTTGAGAACGTTTAAATAGCCGTGTGGAGACAATTCAACAATAATCACACCGTACAAATTAAATTTCACTGTTTTTAAACAAATTCAGCAATTTCCGGCAAGATTTCACTGTAGCGGGGCAAAATTTACCGCGATGTCCCGCCATCTAGCGGCGGAAGTATGTACTAATACTTTAGTTCTTCCTTTCGCCGCTAGATGGCACCACCTAACCCTACCGTGCGCTTTGCGAAGTTAAATGGCATCCCCACTGCGCAGCTAAAGCGCGCGAATTTTCGAAACGAAACCGCCGTTGATCAATTTCGAACAGTAGAAATTCGCTCTTCAATGATTCTTAATTACCTTGGACGTTCCGATTCGTCAAATGTATCATCATCTGTCGAATAGATGATCCAGAAACATTCGAAATATTATTTCTGCCGTTGAAAATCGGTTGAATCGGTTCTGCTGGTTTATCGAACGGTTTCCTTGACGCTATTCTTTACGTTTCGTGTACCGCTGATCGTATTCTGTAAAATATATACAGATCCCTTTGTATAAACATGTTCAGAGCAATAATTATAACGAATAAGCAGACAAAATACCACCAAGCTGCATCACTTTCTGCAAATTACCATAATATTTGCATTATGCATTGCATTGCTGCCTGATCCTTGCATTATTCCTGATGATACGAGTAATTCAAGCTAGAACAAATGAGAATTAGCCTTTTGGTAACGATTTCAACGTTATGGGAAACATAGATAGATTCTATTGAAGGCAGAAATACATTTCAATCGTATATTACTTAATACAATTAAAACACACGATATAATCTGCATCACAATGTTAAAGATGCAACAAAACTTCTCAAACACAAACAGAAAGTGATACACACCTCTAATACTTCAGAAAATTCATGCTTTCAAGATTGAAATTTGGTGATTTCACAAAATTACATGGAAAACATCGTTTGTGGGCAATATAAATGTATAAAAACAGCTTCCCATTGGATATCTGGCTTCAGAACATCTGCAATTTGATTCTGTCTGTGAAACCATCCAACCTATGTTGCTATAATTCTGTAATGGTTGATAAATTGTCAATGATCGACTACACTGCCTTAGTTTCTATATTATGCCTGACATTTGAATACCTTTCTTAGTTTCTATTCATTTAAATAATACATACGGGGCGCTATCTATTTACAGATAAAATTCACTTAGATCAACTGAATATTGTTCAGAAGAGAAAACATTTAGAAACATCTGTGATACAAACAGAATATTTAGAATTAACTGTTTACCAGCTTTACTCCCATGTGAAACGCTGTTTCTCAGCCATGGTAGGAAAAGGAATACGAATCTGTACAAGTTTTTTGTATAATTATAGCATGTATGAATAGTTCTATGAAATACAAACAGTGGAATAAGAAAATACATAGAAGTAATAGTTATTATACCTTGAAAACGCTTAGCATTCCTATGTTTAGACTTTACATTTTAGCAAAATTTCGAACTAGTGATATTGAACTTCTTCTTGCTGAAACTATTATTATAATACAGAACAACGAGTTGAGAACGTTTAAATAGCCGTGTGGAGACAATTCAACAACAATCACACCGTACAAATTAAATTTCACTGTTTTTAAACAAATTCAGCAATTTCCGGCAAGATTTCAATTTAGCGGGGCAAAATTTACCGCGATGTCCCGCCATCTAGCGGCGGAAGTATGTACTAATACTTTAGTTCTTCCTTTCGCCGCTAGATGGCACCACGCACACTAAAATTTACCCTACCGTGCGCTTTGCGAAGTTAAATGGCATCCCCACTGCGCGGCTAAAGCGCGCGAATTTTCGAAACGAAACCGCCGTTGATCAATTTCGAACAGTAGAAATTCGCTCTTCAATGATTCTTAATTACCTTGGACGTTCCGATTCGTCAAATGTATCATCATCTGTCGAATAGATGATCCAGAAACATTCGAAATATTATTTCTGCCGTTGAAAATCGGTTGAATCGGTTCTGCTGGTTTATCGAACGGTTTCCTTGACGCTATTCTTTACGTTTCGTGTACCGCTGATCGTATTCTGTAAAATATATACAGATCCCTTTGTATAAACATGTTCAGAGCAATAATTATAACGAATAAGCAGACAAAATACCACCAAGCTGCATCACTTTCTGCAAATTACCATAATATTTGCATTATGCATTGCATTGCTGCCTGATCCTTGCATTATTCCTGATGATACGAGTAATTCAAGCTAGAACAAATGAGAATTAGCCTTTTGGTAACGATTTCAACGTTATGGGAAACATAGATAGATTCTATTGAAGGCAGAAATACATTTCAATCGTATATTACTTAATACAATTAAAACACACGATATAATCTGCATCACAATGTTAAAGATGCAACAAAACTTCTCAAACACAAACAGAAAGTGATACACACCACTAATACTTCAGAAAATTCATGCTTTCAAGATTGAAATTTGGTGATTTCACAAAATTACATGGAAAACATCGTTTGTGGGCAATATAAATGTATAAAAACAGCTTCCCATTGGATATCTGGCTTCAGAACATCTGCAATTTGATTCTGTCTGTGAAACCATCCAACCTATGTTGCTATAATTCTGTAATGGTTGATAAATTGTCAATGATCGACTACACTGCCTTAGTTTCTATATTATGCCTGACATTTGAATACCTTTCTTAGTTTCTTCAGCTGGAATTCCTACATAGTTTACCCAGAGTCTGTTAATTGTAACTATTTTGTAAGAAGAACAAGATTAATACCTTCACAAGAGGAAACTAATATGTGCTTAACACTCACCACATCAATCTAGATGTTTGATTAATCGTAGGGTAAATTTGCATTAAACTAGACATAACATAATAGTTACATGTACTATTTTCTTTCCATTCCATTCCTATTAGTCGTTTGCATCGTGCTTTTTCTTTCAGCAGCTTTGTAAAGAGTCTCCTACGGAACCGATTCTGCTTGACATTTGATAGGTACGGAAATTAAAAAACAATTTGCTATATCTGGGGACAAATTTACCCCTCCCTCAGAGAGATGGACAAAGCATGGTTCCCCATCTACCGATACGAATTAAAACTAATACCTTCAACAGTATCCCACAGATGGCAGCTAAGTCGGCATATGACTGGAGTGGTACACGTACGTGAGGCAACGTTGCCATTCATATTTGCTCGCGCGCGCATAATTTCAAAGTTATTCTGATGATGGCATATATTTGGGGGAGTTTACACGGTGCCCAGTACATTCAATGCAGTTCCAACGTCCCAAGGGAAACATCTACGAAAGACTAATTTGGTGGCAGTATTATCCAGCATAAACAGTGTGTTGTTTTATGCTCTAGATTGTGACATTGACAATTAAAAAAGGACACATTTATTTGAATTTTACTTACATCTATACCTTTTCACCCGTTTTTTTTATTTGCATCTCCAAATTTTGTACTCCTATAGTTTCTATTCATTTAAATAATACATACGGGGCGCTATCTATTTACAGATAAAATTCTCTTGGATCAACTGAATATTGTTCAGAAGAGAAAATATTTAGAAACATCTGTGATACAAACAGAATATTTAGAATTAACTGTTTACCAGCTGTACTCCCATGTGAAACGCTGTTTCTCAGCCATGGTAGGAAAAGGAATACGAATCTGTACAAGTTTTTTGTATAATTATAGCATGTATGAATAGTTCTATGAAATACAAACAGTGGAATAAGAAAATACATAGAAGTAATAGTTATTATACCTTGAAAACGCTTAGCATTCCTATGTTTAGACTTTACATTTTAGCAAAATTTCGAACTAGTGATATTGAACTTCTTCTTGCTGAAACTATTATTATGATACAGAACAACGAGTTGAGAACGTTTAAATAGCCGTGTGGAGACAATTCAACAATAATCACACCGTACAAATTAAATTTCACTGTTTTTAAACAAATTCAGCAATTTCCGGCAAGATTTCACTGTAGCGGGGCAAAATTTACCGCGATGTCCCGCCATCTAGCGGCGGAAGTATGTACTAATACTTTCGTTCTTCCTTTCGCCGCTAGATGGCACCACCTAACCCTACCGTGCGCTTTGCGAAGTTAAATGGCATCCCCACTGCGCAGCTAAAGCGCGCGAATTTTCGAAACGAAACCGCCGTTGATCAATTTCGAACAGTAGAAATTCGCTCTTCAATGATTCTTAATTACCTTGGACGTTCCGATTCGTCAAATGTATCATCATCTGTCGAATAGATGATCCAGAAACATTCGAAATATTATTTCTGCCGTTGAAAATCGGTTGAATCGGTTCTGCTGGTTTATCGAACGGTTTCCTTGACGCTATTCTTTACGTTTCGTGTACCGCTGATCGTATTCTGTAAAATATATACAGATCCCTTTGTATAAACATGTTCAGAGCAATAATTATAACGAATAAGCAGACAAAATACCACCAAGCTGCATCACTTTCTGCAAATTACCATAATATTTGCATTATGCATTGCATTGCTGCCTGATCCTTGCATTATTCCTGATGATACGAGTAATTCAAGCTAGAACAAATGAGAATTAGCCTTTTGGTAACGATTTCAACGTTATGGGAAACATAGATAGATTCTATTGAAGGCAGAAATACATTTCAATCGTATATTACTTAATACAATTAAAACACACGATATAATCTGCATCACAATGTTAAAGATGCAACAAAACTTCTCAAACACAAACAGAAAGTGATACACACCTCTAATACTTCAGAAAATTCATGCTTTCAAGATTGAAATTTGGTGATTTCACAAAATTACATGGAAAACATCGTTTGTGGGCAATATAAATGTATAAAAACAGCTTCCCATTGGATATCTGGCTTCAGAACATCTGCAATTTGATTCTGTCTGTGAAACCATCCAACCTATGTTGCTATAATTCTGTAATGGTTGATAAATTGTCAATGATCGACTACACTGCCTTAGTTTCTATATTATGCCTGACATTTGAATACCTTTCTTAGTTTCTATTCATTTAAATAATACATACGGGGCGCTATCTATTTACAGATAAAATTCACTTAGATCAACTGAATATTGTTCAGAAGAGAAAACATTTAGAAACATCTGTGATACAAACAGAATATTTAGAATTAACTGTTTACCAGCTTTACTCCCATGTGAAACGCTGTTTCTCAGCCATGGTAGGAAAAGGAATACGAATCTGTACAAGTTTTTTGTATAATTATAGCATGTATGAATAGTTCTATGAAATACAAACAGTGGAATAAGAAAATACATAGAAGTAATAGTTATTATACCTTGAAAACGCTTAGCATTCCTATGTTTAGACTTTACATTTTAGCAAAATTTCGAACTAGTGATATTGAACTTCTTCTTGCTGAAACTATTATTATAATACAGAACAACGAGTTGAGAACGTTTAAATAGCCGTGTGGAGACAATTCAACAACAATCACACCGTACAAATTAAATTTCACTGTTTTTAAACAAATTCAGCAATTTCCGGCAAGATTTCACTGTAGCGGGGCAAAATTTACCGCGATGTCCCGCCATCTAGCGGCGGAAGTATGTACTAATACTTTAGTTCTTCCTTTCGCCGCTAGATGGCACCACGCACACTAAAATTTACCCTACCGTGCGCTTTGCGAAGTTAAATGGCATCCCCACTGCGCAGCTAAAGCGCGCGAATTTTCGAAACGAAACCGCCGTTGATCAATTTCGAACAGTAGAAATTCGCTCTTCAATGATTCTTAATTACCTTGGACGTTCCGATTCGTCAAATATATCATCATCTGTCGAATAGATGATCCAGAAACATTCGAAATATTATTTCTGCCGTTGAAAATCGGTTGAATCGGTTCTGCTGGTTTATCGAACGGTTTCCTTGACGCTATTCTTTACGTTTCGTGTACCGCTGATCGTATTCTGTAAAATATATACAGATCCCTTTGTATAAACATGTTCAGAGCAATAATTATAACGAATAAGCAGACAAAATACCACCAAGCTGCATCACTTTCTGCAAATTACCATAATATTTGCATTATGCATTGCATTGCTGCCTGATCCTTGCATTATTCCTGATGATACGAGTAATTCAAGCTAGAACAAATGAGAATTAGCCTTTTGGTAACGATTTCAACGTTATGGGAAACATAGATAGATTCTATTGAAGGCAGAAATACATTTCAATCGTATATTACTTAATACAATTAAAACACACGATATAATCTGCATCACAATGTTAAAGATGCAACAAAACTTCTCAAACACAAACAGAAAGTGATACACACCACTAATACTTCAGAAAATTCATGCTTTCAAGATTGAAATTTGGTGATTTCACAAAATTACATGGAAAACATCGTTTGTGGGCAATATAAATGTATAAAAACAGCTTCCCATTGGATATCTGGCTTCAGAACATCTGCAATTTGATTCTGTCTGTGAAACCATCCAACCTATGTTGCTATAATTCTGTAATGGTTGATAAATTGTCAATGATCGACTACACTGCCTTAGTTTCTATATTATGCCTGACATTTGAATACCTTTCTTAGTTTCTTCAGCTGGAATTCCTACATAGTTTACCCAGAGTCTGTTAATTGTAACTATTTTGTAAGAAGAACAAGATTAATACCTTCACAAGAGGAAACTAATATGTGCTTAACACTCACCACATCAATCTAGATGTTTGATTAATCGTAGGGTAAATTTGCATTAAACTAGACATAACATAATAGTTACATGTACTATTTTCTTTCCATTCCATTCCTATTAGTCGTTTGCATCGTGCTTTTTCTTTCAGCAGCTTTGTAAAGAGTCTCCTACGGAACCGATTCTGCTTGACATTTGATAGGTACGGAAATTAAAAAACAATTTGCTATATCTGGGGACAAATTTACCCCTCCCTCAGAGAGATGGACAAAGCATGGTTCCCCATCTACCGATACGAATTAAAACTAATACCTTCAACAGTATCCCACAGATGGCAGCTAAGTCGGCATATGACTGGAGTGGTACACGTACGTGAGGCAACGTTGCCATTCATATTTGCTCGCGCGCGCATAATTTCAAAGTTATTCTGATGATGGCATATGTTTGGGGGAGTTTACACGGTGCCCAGTACATTCAATGCAGTTCCAACGTCCCAAGGGAAACATCTACGAAAGACTAATTTGGTGGCAGTATTATCCAGCATAAACAGTGTGTTGTTTTATGCTCTAGATTGTGACATTGACAATTAAAAAAGGACACATTTATTTGAATTTTACTTACATCTATACCTTTTCACCCGTTTTTTTTATTTGCATCTCCAAATTTTGTACTCCTATAGTTTCTATTCATTTAAATAATACATACGGGGCGCTATCTATTTACAGATAAAATTCTCTTGGATCAACTGAATATTGTTCAGAAGAGAAAATATTTAGAAACATCTGTGATACAAACAGAATATTTAGAATTAACTGTTTACCAGCTGTACTCCCATGTGAAACGCTGTTTCTCAGCCATGGTAGGAAAAGGAATACGAATCTGTACAAGTTTTTTGTATAATTATAGCATGTATGAATAGTTCTATGAAATACAAACAGTGGAATAAGAAAATACATAGAAGTAATAGTTATTATACCTTGAAAACGCTTAGCATTCCTATGTTTAGACTTTACATTTTAGCAAAATTTCGAACTAGTGATATTGAACTTCTTCTTGCTGAAACTATTATTATGATACAGAACAACGAGTTGAGAACGTTTAAATAGCCGTGTGGAGACAATTCAACAATAATCACACCGTACAAATTAAATTTCACTGTTTTTAAACAAATTCAGCAATTTCCGGCAAGATTTCACTGTAGCGGGGCAAAATTTACCGCGATGTCCCGCCATCTAGCGGCGGAAGTATGTACTAATACTTTCGTTCTTCCTTTCGCCGCTAGATGGCACCACCTAACCCTACCGTGCGCTTTGCGAAGTTAAATGGCATCCCCACTGCGCAGCTAAAGCGCGCGAATTTTCGAAACGAAACCGCCGTTGATCAATTTCGAACAGTAGAAATTCGCTCTTCAATGATTCTTAATTACCTTGGACGTTCCGATTCGTCAAATGTATCATCATCTGTCGAATAGATGATCCAGAAACATTCGAAATATTATTTCTGCCGTTGAAAATCGGTTGAATCGGTTCTGCTGGTTTATCGAACGGTTTCCTTGACGCTATTCTTTACGTTTCGTGTACCGCTGATCGTATTCTGTAAAATATATACAGATCCCTTTGTATAAACATGTTCAGAGCAATAATTATAACGAATAAGCAGACAAAATACCACCAAGCTGCATCACTTTCTGCAAATTACCATAATATTTGCATTATGCATTGCATTGCTGCCTGATCCTTGCATTATTCCTGATGATACGAATAATTCAAGCTAGAACAAATGAGAATTAGCCTTTTGGTAACGATTTCAACGTTATGGGAAACATAGATAGATTCTATTGAAGGCAGAAATACATTTCAATCGTATATTACTTAATATAATTAAAACACACGATATAATCTGCATCACAATGTTAAAGATGCAACAAAACTTCTCAAACACAAACAGAAAGTGATACACACCACTAATACTTCAGAAAATTCATGCTTTCAAGATTGAAATTTGGTGATTTCACAAAATTACATGGAAAACATCGTTTGTGGGCAATATAAATGTATAAAAACAGCTTCCCATTGGATATCTGGCTTCAAAACATCTGCAATTTGATTCTGTCTGTGAAACCATCCAACCTATGTTGCTATAATTCTGTAATGGTTGATAAATTGTCAATGATCGACTACACTGCCTTAGTTTCTATATTATGCCTGACATTTGAATACCTTTCTTAGTTTCTATTCATTTAAATAATACATACGGGGCGCTATCTATTTACAGATAAAATTCACTTAGATCAACTGAATATTGTTCAGAAGAGAAAACATTTAGAAACATCTGTGATACAAACAGAATATTTAGAATTAACTGTTTACCAGCTTTACTCCCATGTGAAACGCTGTTTCTCAGCCATGGTAGGAAAAGGAATACGAATCTGTACAAGTTTTTTGTATAATTATAGCATGTATGAATAGTTCTATGAAATACAAACAGTGGAATAAGAAAATACATAGAAGTAATAGTTATTATACCTTGAAAACGCTTAGCATTCCTATGTTTAGACTTTACATTTTAGCAAAATTTCGAACTAGTGATATTGAACTTCTTCTTGCTGAAACTATTATTATGATACAGAACAACGAGTTGAGAACGTTTAAATAGCCGTGTGGAGACAATTCAACAATAATCACACCGTACAAATTAAATTTCACTGTTTTTAAACAAATTCAGCAATTTCCGGCAAGATTTCAATTTAGCGGGGCAAAATTTACCGCGATGTCCCGCCATCTAGCGGCGGAAGTATGTACTAATACTTTAGTTCTTCCTTTCGCCGCTAGATGGCACCACGCACACTAAAATTTACCCTACCGTGCGCTTTGCGAAGTTAAATGGCATCCCCACTGCGCAGCTAAAGCGCGCGAATTTTCGAAACGAAACCGCCGTTGATCAATTTCGAACAGTAGAAATTCGCTCTTCAATGATTCTTAATTACCTTGGACGTTCCGATTCGTCAAATGTATCATCATCTGTCGAATAGATGATCCAGAAACATTCGAAATATTATTTCTGCCGTTGAAAATCGGTTGAATCGGTTCTGCTGGTTTATCGAACGGTTTCCTTGACGCTATTCTTTACGTTTCGTGTACCGCTGATCGTATTCTGTAAAATATATACAGATCCCTTTGTATAAACATGTTCAGAGCAATAATTATAACGAATAAGCAGACAAAATACCACCAAGCTGCATCACTTTCTGCAAATTACCATAATATTTGCATTATGCATTGCATTGCTGCCTGATCCTTGCATTATTCCTGATGATACGAATAATTCAAGCTAGAACAAATGAGAATTAGCCTTTTGGTAACGATTTCAACGTTATGGGAAACATAGATAGATTCTATTGAAGGCAGAAATACATTTCAATCGTATATTACTTAATACAATTAAAACACACGATATAATCTGCATCACAATGTTAAAGATGCAACAAAACTTCTCAAACACAAGCAGAAAGTGATACACACCTCTAATACTTCAGAAAATTCATGCTTTCAAGATTGAAATTTGGTGATTTCACAAAATTACATGGAAAACATCGTTTGTGGGCAATATAAATGTATAAAAACAGCTTGCCATTGCATATCTGGCTTCAGAACATCTGCAATTTGATTCTGTCTGTGAAACCATCCAACCTATGTTGCTATAATTCTGTAATGGTTGATAAATTGTCAATGATCGACTACACTACCTTAGTTTCTATATTATGCCTGACATTTGAATACCTTTCTTAGTTTCTATTCATTTAAATAATACATACGGGGCGCTATCTATTTACAGATAAAATTCACTTAGATCAACTGAATATTGTTCAGAAGAGAAAACATTTAGAAACATCTGTGATACAAACAGAATATTTAGAATTAACTGTTTACCAGCTTTACTCCCATGTGAAACGCTGTTTCTCAGCCATGGTAGGAAAAGGAATACGAATCTGTACAAGTTTTTTGTATAATTATAGCATGTATGAATAGTTCTATGAAATACAAACAGTGGAATAAGAAAATACATAGAAGTAATAGTTATTATACCTTGAAAACGCTTAGCATTCCTATGTTTAGACTTTACATTTTAGCAAAATTTCGAACTAGTGATATTGAACTTCTTCTTGCTGAAACTATTATTATAATACAGAACAACGAGTTGAGAACGTTTAAATAGCCGTGTGGAGACAATTCAACAACAATCACACCGTACAAATTAAATTTCACTGTTTTTAAACAAATTCAGCAATTTCCGGCAAGATTTCACTGTAGCGGGGCAAAATTTACCGCGATGTCCCGCCATCTAGCGGCGGAAGTATGTACTAATACTTTAGTTCTTCCTTTCGCCGCTAGATGGCACCACGCACACTAAAATTTACCCTACCGTGCGCTTTGCGAAGTTAAATGGCATCCCCACTGCGCAGCTAAAGCGCGCGAATTTTCGAAACGAAACCGCCGTTGATCAATTTCGAACAGTAGAAATTCGCTCTTCAATGATTCTTAATTACCTTGGACGTTCCGATTCGTCAAATGTATCATCATCTGTCGAATAGATGATCCAGAAACATTCGAAATATTATTTCTGCCGTTGAAAATCGGTTGAATCGGTTCTGCTGGTTTATCGAACGGTTTCCTTGACGCTATTCTTTACGTTTCGTGTACCGCTGATCGTATTCTGTAAAATATATACAGATCCCTTTGTATAAACATGTTCAGAGCAATAATTATAACGAATAAGCAGACAAAATACCACCAAGCTGCATCACTTTCTGCAAATTACCATAATATTTGCATTATGCATTGCATTGCTGCCTGATCCTTGCATTATTCCTGATGATACGAGTAATTCAAGCTAGAACAAATGAGAATTAGCCTTTTGGTAACGATTTCAACGTTATGGGAAACATAGATAGATTCTATTGAAGGCAGAAATACATTTCAATCGTATATTACTTAATACAATTAAAACACACGATATAATCTGCATCACAATGTTAAAGATGCAACAAAACTTCTCAAACACAAACAGAAAGTGATACACACCTCTAATACTTCAGAAAATTCATGCTTTCAAGATTGAAATTTGGTGATTTCACAAAATTACATGGAAAACATCGTTTGTGGGCAATATAAATGTATAAAAACAGCTTCCCATTGGATATCTGGCTTCAGAACATCTGCAATTTGATTCTGTCTGTGAAACCATCCAACCTATGTTGCTATAATTCTGTAATGGTTGATAAATTGTCAATGATCGACTACACTGCCTTAGTTTCTATATTATGCCTGACATTTGAATACCTTTCTTAGTTTCTTCAGCTGGAATTCCTACATAGTTTACCCAGAGTCTGTTAATTGTAACTATTTTGTAAGAAGAACAAGATTAATACCTTCACAAGAGGAAACTAATATGTGCTTAACACTCACCACATCAATCTAGATGTTTGATTAATCGTAGGGTAAATTTGCATTAAACTAGACATAACATAATAGTTACATGTACTATTTTCTTTCCATTCCATTCCTATTAGTCGTTTGCATCGTGCTTTTTCTTTCAGCAGCTTTGTAAAGAGTCTCCTACGGAACCGATTCTGCTTGACATTTGATAGGTACGGAAATTAAAAAACAATTTGCTATATCTGGGGACAAATTTACCCCTCCCTCAGAGAGATGGACAAAGCATGGTTCCCCATCTACCGATACGAATTAAAACTAATACCTTCAACAGTATCCCACAGATGGCAGCTAAGTCGGCATATGACTGGAGTGGTACACGTACGTGAGGCAACGTTGCCATTCATATTTGCTCGCGCGCGCATAATTTCAAAGTTATTCTGATGATGGCATATATTTGGGGGAGTTTACACGGTGCCCAGTACATTCAATGCAGTTCCAACGTCCCAAGGGAAACATCTACGAAAGACTAATTTGGTGGCAGTATTATCCAGCATAAACAGTGTGTTGTTTTATGCTCTAGATTGTGACATTGACAATTAAAAAAGGACACATTTATTTGAATTTTACTTACATCTATACCTTTTCACCCGTTTTTTTTATTTGCATCTCCAAATTTTGTACTCCTATAGTTTCTATTCATTTAAATAATACATACGGGGCGCTATCTATTTACAGATAAAATTCTCTTGGATCAACTGAATATTGTTCAGAAGAGAAAATATTTAGAAACATCTGTGATACAAAGAGAATATTTAGAATTAACTGTTTACCAGCTTTACTCCCATGTGAAACGCTGTTTCTCAGCCATGGTAGGAAAAGGAATACGAATCTGTACAAGTTTTTTGTATAATTATAGCATGTATGAATAGTTCTATGAAATACAAACAGTGGAATAAGAAAATACATAGAAGTAATAGTTATTATACCTTGAAAACGCTTAGCATTCCTATGTTTAGACTTTACATTTTAGCAAAATTTCGAACTAGTGATATTGAACTTCTTCTTGCTGAAACTATTATTATGATACAGAACAACGAGTTGAGAACGTTTAAATAGCCGTGTGGAGACAATTCAACAATAATCACACCGTACAAATTAAATTTCACTGTTTTTAAACAAATTCAGCAATTTCCGGCAAGATTTCACTGTAGCGGGGCAAAATTTACCGCGATGTCCCGCCATCTAGCGGCGGAAGTATGTACTAATACTTTAGTTCTTCCTTTCGCCGCTAGATGGCACCACGCACACTGAAATTTACCCTACCGTGCCCTGTTCAACCACCCTTTGCGAAGTTAAATGGCATCCCCACTGCATTTAGGGAGTTTACTATTTGGGGGAGTTTACACATCGGCTGTCTCATTAAAAATCTAAGATGGTTAAATCTAGATAGTCCATTCGGCAGATGCTGATACATTTGACGTAGCAGAACGTCTAAAATAATTATCAATCATTACGGAACGAATTCCTACCGTTAGAGTAAGGAATTCGTCAAAACTTTCTTATAATAAGATAAGTTGGTGGAATTTGACTAACATATTGCTTGCAATTGCTATAGACGTCCTGTTCTATAGAATGCTCTGCAGGATATTGCTGAGCATTCATTTTTGTGTTAAAGCACCCCATTATATACAATCGCAAAGGGTTGACAAAGGATAATAACTTTTGCACGTAGACATCTTTTTATTTCTGTATTTGTGTTTGGTGGAATCGTTCATACCTATACTATTTTATGGCATTGGTGTATGGATTCTATTTCGTTTCCCGCGAATACCATTTCACATACGTGTAACTCGCGGATGAAGGGGAAGTTCTAAATATTGTACAATTTCAAAACATTTGACTGTTTTAAATCATATTCAGTTTATCAACATAACAGTATCATGTATACGATTGTTCTATTAATGAATTCTGCACAGCTGGAATATTTGAAAAGCGTAATAAAGGAAACACGACGACATGCATAAGTGGTATAACATTGAAATAACAGCAGATCTATTTCATATCCTGCATGTAGAATGTAATATAATACAGTATACTGCTTAATTGATAACAATGTCGAGAAATTGGTATTTCGTAAATAGATACATTGGGATTTATTTCTTAACGAGATAGAATAAGATGTTGTAAACTCCCCCAAATATATGCCATCATCGGGATAAGTTTGAAAGTGTGCGCGCGCGAGCAGATTAAAATGGCAACAGCGCCACATGTATGCGCATCACACTAGCATGCATCGATTTAGCTGCCATCTCTCGGAAGCTGCTGAAGATATTAGTTTGATTTCCTCCTGGTAGATGGAGCACGATGATTCGAGGATAGATTGAAATTTGTTTAAACTTGACGTCAGAAATAGTCAATTCGATAAAGTTACGCCCTATCTGGACAGGGTGTGAGGGACTATGGTAAGTCTCGTAACAATACGTGTTGAAGCAACTCGTTAAACTATTCCCTCTATGAGTTGTCTCGCTTAGTATTCCCAACGGTACAATCGACACTGGTCTGCGTGAATTCTCCTTTCCTAATAAATTAATAATTACTAAAAGTACGTTTTTTTTTCTATCAAGTGATCTCAATTTAGCGTAACTTAGGTTACTAGAAATTTTATTAGATTTTTAAACAATGAAACATTTTCTATCGTGAATGTTTTCTATTTTGAATCTAGGGATAGCCAACCGCCAACCGAATTATTCCGAGCGTTGCCGAACGTCCCCGATCACTGTTCGAAAGTACAGGAAGAATTGTGTGTAAAAGGAAGGTTTATCTTCGAAACAATTGTGTTTCTACGAGTTTACATTAGATATCAAGTGATAGTTAAAAGTATATGATGTTAATTTCTTCGATAATTTGACGGTTTACTATATTATTACATACGACGCAACTGATTAGTGCTCCACCGCAAAAATCGACAAAGTTTAACTTGTCGAACGTTACGTGCGAGTGAACTGTGTCAATTTTACTTTGGATAAAGTGTTTACCATGACAATGCTATTTAAAAAGTTCCCTTTCCGTGCGACTAAAATTCGTCAAAGAAGCTTTTGACGTAACTGGATGGTTAATTGATTTCGAAAACTTCGGAGTTTTCCGGTACGAGCAATACGCCAAGAAAGAATACGCGATATAGAAATCATAAGATATCCGTTTATTACAAAGACAATAAGCATTTAAAGGTAGGATGTTACATAGACAATTTTTCGTAATCAATATTTTCGTATTTTGATCATTTTCGTATTTTCGTAGTTTCATATTTTCCTATTTTCGTATGATCGTATTTTCAAAAAATACCGCTCATTTGACTTGATAGGTGACGCAGTTACCCCCACTCCTGCCTCTTTCCTCTTTCCTTACCGCTTTCCGTGCGCTGCGCGCGCCGTCAGTCGCTTTTGGACGTGCAGGGTGTAGACTTGTAGTGGTTACACATCTGTTAAAAAGGTACGTAAATTTACTTTGTCTCCCACTAATTTTCTCTCCTTTATCTTCTACGTGAATCGTTCTCCTTAAATAAACCTTTTCTTTATTCTGTTGCAGTGTTTTTACCATGCTAAAGTGTAAGGAAGTTTCGAAGGAAGGAACATTCAAACAGCCCCGTACAACGCCATGACAGTTGGTAATTGAAATTGACCGAAACCGCGGGAAATCTATGGGAGCAATTTCTTCTAGCAGTTGTGTAAGTAGATTTATTCTTATCGGTTTATTGTTAAACAAATTTTCAACGTGAATCGGACGTATAAATTATTACATAGATCGAACAATATTTCGATGGTTTTGTCGTACGTGACTTAGCTTCAACGTACGTGACCGTGAAATTTGTTGTTACAAAATAACTTGTAAACACGTCGCCCACCTCGACTGCATCGAGGCATTTTTGTTAATTAATGTGTCCTTATTGTTAGTCGCGTTGAATATTTCGAAAGCAAACAATTCGTGAAACGTGTTCTCCCCCGTCACTCGGTATACCGCGGTCGGATGTCGGTGTTATCAATACGAGGTGATGTCATTCAGATACCGAGCTTCAAGGTGTCGACGTGTTTATGTTGAGCTATTCGTATTCTATCATTCGTGCTACGTATTTTAGAAGGACTACACTTTCATATTACTTTCTCTTAATTAATTAATACTTTACTTTAACATTTGTTGCATTCGTTTAATTAAAATGTTTAATTAGAACGCGATAATTTTTGTTTACAATTCACACGTGTATAAATTCATATTTCTCCTTTATTAACATGTCTGATGGACGAAGAGGAAGGAAGAGAAGAGAGAGAGAGAGAGAGAGAGAGAGAGAGAGAGAGAGAGACGAAGAAATTTAACAGCAGATTTTCGTCACGGATACTCCGTGGGAATGAAAACAAACAAACAAACAAAAAGACGAAGAAAAGAAACATCTGTGTTTTGATTGATTACCCTCCCCTTTCCCTCGACTAATAAACAGCTTCTTTTTCAGAGAATTTGTTGACCGCGCGCAATGCGGTCGGTAGAGTCAGTGTTTGTCACGTACTTGTTTACCAGTTTGTTGTTGTTTTTGAGAGCAGTACTGCTCTTTAAATATGTAGTAATAATTCAGTAATTTCACGATAAAATCAAACACGCGAAAATAGAGTCAGTGTTTATCTTTGTTCGTCGGACACGATTTGTACGGTCGCGTTAATAGCTTCATTTGAAATCTTTCCATTGTAATTGCAACTCGTTACCGGTATTAAATTCAGTGCTTCGGTCGAAGAAAATAACTAGACGGAGCTCTCAGAGCAAAAAATGTAAGTATTTACGATTTATTGCATCGATCTTTCGCTTTTCACCATCTTTTCCATTTAAAAAGTCGTTAATTCTTGAATTCTTTATATTTCTACATATATCTACTACCCTTGTCAGATTGAAAATTACAATTTCTAACGTAGTAAATGTAGCAAAGAATTATTTCGTTACGTAGTAAAGATTTCAACGCGGATTATTTGAAAATTCTTAAGTAATCGTTCAATTTCAAAAGCAAATGATAACACTCGGTGCTTCTACAGATTTTTTCAGACTGTCTTTGCTGTTTAACTCGTTTGGCCAACGTCCTGGACGACTTCTTCCGGTGGTGTAGCAGTTCGCAGCAGTGGCCTAGATGATATCCTGACATTCTGCGAAATGTGAGTCGCATGCTTTTAAGTTCCTCTGGTCACTCAATCATGTCGTAGGACGTTTGGTCCGAATCGACACGGGTGACTGGTTGTATTACGTAGTATTTTTTACGAGCACGGTGACCGTGGGTGTGTGTAAATATCTCACACTCGCGAGTAGTAACATTACTTTGTCGTTTATTTCTTAAATCAGGATAGATTTTCTTGCACGCCGCGACGCGTTCTTTCTTTCCCCTTTCCTTTTATTATTGTTAACAATCCGACGACTTTCCATTCGTTACAATACAAGAAGTAGATATAATTGAAGACATTAACTTGGATACTTGTCAAATAATGAATTATAAGTATGCAAACGAGAGATTTGTATTTGAACGAGAAAGATCGTAGAATAATTTTCGCGTTATACGTAGAGTAGAAGTCGGATGTCCTTCGACTTGGTTTGTTTGAAAACTGTTATTACATCGCGTCGATGATTGTTAACATCAGAGGAATAGAAACCAAAGTCCCTTTATTTCATTGATGAAATGCACGTTGCACGCGTTGAATGCATAATATCAACAATAATAATACCGAACGATTAAATTTGTTGCCATCCCTATTCGGTATCATTTTCGTTCCCACTCGGCCGGGATAAATACACGAAAACAATTTGAAAGTCGAGCCATTTACGAAAGATAGAAATACAATGCGAAATTGAAAAACTAGTGCAAGAAAATATCTCGCGATGCGACGGATAGATTTCGAAGTCAAAGTGACACTTTTGGATGTTACTTTTCGTGAAAGTTGCTTTGACAACGATATCTTCCGAGGATAATTTGATACGCGATGTTTTCAATCATCAAAGTAAATTACTTTTTAGAATCTTTTAAAGTCTCTTTTTCAAATTCAATTTTGCTTAGAGTACTCTCGATTAGAAATAAATACAGAATTCTCCTTGCTGGCACGATATATCTTTAACGTTCCATTAATAATGAAATAAAATTGAAGTAGCGATTCGAAAAAATAAAGTAAAAGTTAAAGAAATAACGTGTCGAAGAATGTTTGCCGGTTATAGATAATAGCTGTTAGACCGTAATAGATGAAATATGATACGATAATGCATTTCTAGCTCAGGATTTTCAGATTTAACCCCTTCCGTGTTCGTTGCCAAGAACCCATTCACGTGCCCAGGTGCTACTTGATTGGGTGAAAGGTGACGGGCACGATGACACTAGTCGATAAAATAACAGAATTTCTCAGCGGTTGACAATGGGTTAGCGTATCGTGCACGACGTATTTTCCACGTGGTTTGTGTGTATGGTTAGGCTGTGGAATTGCGTCGATTCTGATTAATATTTCCCTGGTAATTTTGAATTGTACCACGCGGTCGCGCATCCAAGTTAAAATCGGCGTTCGTTTGTTCCTCTGTTGCGTGAATGCAATGGTCGCTAACCTTTTGTCAGCTGATTTCAGGAAAATGGTACGTAAAGTAGAGCGTGAATGGTTGTACGATCGACTCTCGGGCGTCGGAGGCGTCCCGGGACGTTCTCTCTAGTGTAGGCCTTTGCGCCCGGGTGTTTGCGTGAGAACCGTGGAGCGAATGTGTTGGTGTGAATGTGTTTTGCTCTTTTTTTAAATCTAGACACAGGTAGGATAGGTAGCATATTTTCTGGTGTGTTTGCTAGATGTAAGTAGGTAGGGCCGGGCAGGTTGACACAGTCTCTGGTCGGGTAGGCATCTTTTCGTATGTGATCAACCTGTTTCAGGAAATCCGATTTGAAAAATCGAAGGTGTATCTGGCGTGAGTGGAGCATGCCACTCGCCACCGGCTACACACGTCGATTTTTCGAATTTCGCGCTCGCGTTCGGAAGGACAGGCCTCGAAACGAAACGCAACCAATTATTCTGCTCGAGGTTCTGCGTGGATGTACTGGCAACGATTCGTTGTCATTCCATCTACCTAACTAACTATCGTCACAGCAAACTCATTCTTTCATTTAATAGTGCGATACGCTTAGGGAATCTCGAGCGTAGAGTTAAGTTTCAGCGGGCATCGCGCTCGAAGAAAAGAAGAGGCCATGTGCCGAAGAGGCCCGGCAAAATTGCCAAAGAAGAGGGCAACTATCAATGGCTCTGCATCCTCTGGATGGAGAGTCATTCTTGTTACTACTTTGTCACTGTGCTCGTTTGCATGTGTAGTATTTGTAGTAGTATGTAGTTATGTTTTTCAGCAGGTGCAACGCTCCTATTGGGCAAATCGCGGTTTCAATTAGCGTTGCGAGTCAATACGTACGGGTTGCATTAGTGTTGCTTATTAATTGAGAACGTGTTTTAAATTAGAGTTGCGAGCCATTACTACACGCGGTTGTTTTTATGTATTTAATTCTTACACGTATTTCGTTATTTCGATCCCCATTCAGTTGCTATTATTTGCTTTAAGAGTAATATTAAAGTTCATTCAGAGTAAATATAATTTAAATCAGTCTATTTCTTCTGTCCCTTTTTTTTAACAATAGCGTTACGCGATTGATTCATTCGATCGATCGGGATTCCTTTAATTAGCGTTGCGTTCATGAATAATCGCGTTTTGACTTTAATTAGCGTTGCGACTACGACGAAATGCCCAAATTTTTCCACCGAGATCACGGTGGAAGTGGTTCCCGTTTCCGAATCACCTTCAGAAGCAGCTGAATAAGCTGCACAAAGCTGGTGATGCTAAGTGCAGCAGCCCTGTGTACAGCTGCCATGGATTCTCCGTTATTAGCGTTGCGCATTGTACAAAATAAATTAAAGAGTGCATAGATGATTAGTGTTGCGCCAACAGTAACTTCTTTCTTTTTTTATTTATTTTTTTTTTCATACGTGCAAATTAAACGAAGCACTCACCGCGATTGATTTTGAGATTTATTTTTTCCCGTTTTCTATCAATTTCAAATAAATAATTTCGATTCAGTCGTCTTGAAAATGAAAATAGGAAATGATATCAGGAATTGTACAATTTCGCTACTAAATTCGTTTCGATTTGAGTCTGTTGCAGGTGGCAGAGAAGCAAAGAAGAAATTCGTCTCATCTTGCTGACACTTCTCTTTTCTTCCTTTTATATCCCTGTAGATTTTCAAAATAGACAGGATATAATACAAACTTGTAATTAGGCAGGCAATTTTCAAGCGTAAGTATGATCTTTAATGGAAAGGGCGAATTCCATGATTTAGTTACAATAGATTCTTTGTTAGATAGGCGATGTTTAAAGGAAGTAAACGTAAATTTTATATTCTATCAAATACTCTGCATGAAATTACCGAATTTTAATTTTTACGGTATGATTAGCGTTGAACAGTCTTTGCTCGCTTATATCAATGGTCTCAAGTCGCAATCTCGTGTGATAACAACTATTTAAGCACGAAATAGTCCAATGTTACCATAGCATCAGATATTATCGATGGAAACAGAAAGTTTGTTAACGAGCAGCGCAAACATTCGATCTCAAAGGATCGTATTTAAAGGATAATGACGGTTATTCACAAATATTTTCCTATTCCAAAGTTTGCATTTGTTGGAAATATGTGGAAATTCTTGAGAAAGAATTCACATATATCATACGTATAAAGAATTGGTGGATAGATGGATACCACTTTACCGGCCAACGGTAAGCAACACCGTTTCACTGGATTGTCACCGGTATCTACCTATTTCTAAATATTCGGTTAGTATCAACGAAATTTTCAAGTATTATGTGTTCTGAATCATATTCAGTTTATCCAAATAAATTTTATGCATAAGTTAGTAGCATCACGTATGTAATATTTAAATAATTTTATTTTGTAGAATTGCAAAATTTGGAGATACAGATAAAAAAAAAAGGCAGATGAGGACATAGATATAAAATTCAATTAACAGGGGCCTGTTTCGTATTTTCCATGTCATATTGTAGAACATATTACAATACACTGTTCTTTGTTTGATAATACTGTCACCAAATTCGTCTGTCGTGTATAAATACTTTGGGATCCTTGATTTAATGGAACGGATAACGTGTAAACTCCCCCAAATGCATGCCATTATCAGGATAACTCTGAAAATGTGCGCGCGCGAACAAATTCAAATGACAACACTGTCTCATGTACGGGCACTACACAATCATACGTCAATTTAGCTGCCACCTGTGGGATATTGCTGAAGGTACTAGTTTTCATTTCCCACTGGTAGATGGGATATTGTGCTTCGACCATAACCTAAGCTTGTCAAACGTCAAGCAGAGCAGGTTATTTACAAAACTGTGTAGAAAGTCGTGGGAAGAGTAAGCACGACAAAAACGACTGTTAGGAAAGGAATGGAAGGAAAGAAATACATGTTACTATTACGTTAGATTTATTTCAATAGAATTTAAGAAGAACAGTTAATCAAACATCAAGATTTACATGCTCAGTGGTAAGCGCATATCAGTTTCCTCTTGTGAAGATGTTATTGATTATAAGATATTCTCCTTCCAACAAAATATTTATTACGAACAGGCTATGGGTAAACTATACAGGAACTCTAGACAGAGAAAGAGATAAAGGTACGAAAGCGTCAGGCATAATATAGAAATCAATGCAATGGATGTGTCTATCGATAATTTATCAGCCATTGTACGATTACAGCAACATAAATCGGATGGTTTCAGTGAGAGAAACAAATTCTAAATGTTTGGAAGGAGGATACGCAATGGGGAACAGTTTTTATGTATTGGCATCGCACGCAGACTATGTTTTCGACATAATTCTGTGAAATGATGAAATTTCAATCTCAAAGGCAACCTTATACCAAAGAATCAGAGGCATGCATCATTCTCTCTTTGTGTTTGAGAAGCTTTGTTGCATCTTTAACATTTCAATGCTGATTGTGTCACCTGTTTCATTTACATTAAGTAATTTATGAATGAATTGTATTTCTGTCTGCAATGGGAACTGTACATCTTTTCGACACCGTTGTAATCATTACCTACAGACTAATTATCGTTTGTTCTAGCTGCAGTTAACCATATCATCAAGAAAAATGCACAGATGAGACAGCTACTCTATGCATAGTGCAAATATTGTGGTAATTTGAAGAAATTATGCAGGTTGGTGGTAGTGTGTGCTTATTCGTTGTAATTACAGTTATCAACATCATTTTTTTTTTTTACAAAGATTTATGCACCTGTTTTGCAGGATACTGTTAGTGATGCAAGAAACACAACGAATAACGCCAGAGAAACTGTTCTATGAACCAGAAGAACTGATTGTACGTGTTTTAAAGTACAGTAATGATAATTTCAAAGTTCCTGGATAATTTGTTGGACAGGTGCTAATACGTTTGACAAAGCAGAACATCTAAAGTATTTATCAATCAGGTTTTCTTTCGATTATGGTACATCGTTGGAATTGGCCGGGAAAATTGCTGGAACTTGCTGTAGACGCCTTGTGCTGTGGAATGCCCTGCAGGAAATTGCTGACTCTATGTGGAAACATTCGAATTTTAATCTGTACGGTATGATTACGGTTCAATAGTTTCTGCACGTTTACGTAAGTATTCCTAAGTGGTTGTCCTGCATCATAATAATAACAGTTTTAGCAAGAAGAAGTTTTATATCAGTAGGACATCGGATATTATGGCAAATGTAGGAACGAGAAGTGTTTTTTTTAAGGTATAATAACTTTTACTTGTCTGTATTTTCTTATTCCACTGTTTGTATTTCGTAGAACCATTCATACATATTATAATTATAGAAAATTGGTGTATGGATTCTTATTTTCCTGTCAATGCGGACCAATAGCATTTCACATCGGAGTACCACTTACAACTTAGTAACAGTTACTTCTAAGTATTAGGTTTGCATCAGCGTTATTTGTAAGTATTTGCTGTTGTAAATCATATTCGGTTTATATAAATAAATAATTTTTTTTCTTTTTAATGTATAAATTAATAGCAACACGTATGCAGTATTGAAATTAATTGATTTTGTAGACGCACAAAAAAAAATTTGGAGATGTAAATGAAAAAGAGTTGAGAAGGTATAGATGTAAAATTTGAATAGAACAGGTCTGTTTCATATTTTCCATGTCATATTGTAGAACATATCACATTACATTGTTTTGCTTAATAATATTGCCACCAAATTCGTCTTTCGTAGATAAATACTTAGGGATCCTGTAAACTGCTCCAAATATATGCCATCGTCGTGGGTGAAATTTTGTAGCAGATACAGTGAATTGTTTATTATTTTCCACGCATATCAAACGTCAATGGGAGACGATTCTGTACTAAACTCTGTACAAGGCTGTCAGAAGAGGAAGCACGATAATAACGACTATTAGGAAAGGAATGGAAGGAAAGAAATACGTGTTACTATTACGTTACATTTATTTCAGTAGAATTTAAGAACGACAGTTAATCAAACATCTAGATCGATGTGGTGAGTGTTAAGCACATGTTAGTTTCCTGTTGCGAAAGTATTAATCTTCTTCTAATAAAATATTTACTATTAACAGGTTGTGGGTAAACTATGTAGGAATTCCAGCCGAAGAAACTAAGAAAGGTATTAAAATGTCACGCATAATATAGAAACCAAGACAATGTAGTCGATCATTGACAATCTATCAACTATTACAAAATTATAGCAACATAGGTCGGATGGTTTCACAGACAGAATTGAATTGCAGATGTTTCTGAAGCCAGATATACAACGGAGAATTAACGAAGAATTAGAGGTGTATTACTTTCTGTTTCCGTTTGAGAATTTTTGTTACAACTTTATGATTTTAATACAGATTACCTTGAGTTCTGTTTTAAGTAATTTACGATCGAAATGTATTTCTGTCTTTAATAGGAAGCATACATGTATTAAGAGATCTATTTAGAGATCTATATTTATTTTAAGTGCGCCAATAGCGTCACGGAAACCGTTGTATAAGCGAGCAAAGCACATTCAACATATTTGAAACAGCAGACAATATTAATTTCAACGTTTGTGGATAATGTAAACGACAGGTGCTGATATATTCGACAAAGCAGAACGTCTAGAGTAATTGTCAATCGTTCAGGAACGGAATTTATACCGTAGAAAATTGATGAACAGGGAGTTTGTTTTCGAAAAAAAAATCGCGAGTGATAGCCAGTAGGATGTAGCGGCATCTAGCGGTGGCGATAGGTACTAGCAATGTAGTTTCTCTTCTCGCCGAAAGATGGCGCGACGCACTCGGAATTTTCTTTCCGAGGTATGCTTAGTCCCGCCTTTCGCCGCTAGATGGCGGGTCGATGTCCTTAGAGCTGCGAATTCGTTTAAAATCGGTTTTAATTAAGATTCGTAGTTGCAATTTGAATAAAAATCGCCGGAAGTTGCTGCAGACACCACGTTCCATCGTTCAAGCTGCAGAAATTGCGAAATTCTAAGTTACTATAAGTTTAGCTAGCTAGATATTTCCTGTTTATCTCTTTCTACCTTACCTATACCCGCTGTACTTTGCTTTCGGCTAACATTCTTCTTCCTGATCTACCTACCGTATTACTTCCATTGCTGTTTGTCTCTCTCTCTTCTACCTTCTCTTTCTCTTCCACCTGCTCTCTCTTCTATACTTTCTCTCTCCTCTACCTTCTCTCTCTCTTCTATTCTTTCTCTCTCTTCCACCTTCTCCCTCTCTTCTATTCTTTCTCTCTCTCTTCTATTCTTTCTGTCTCTTCTATTCTTTTTCTCTCTTCTATTCTTTCTCTCTCTCTTCTATTCTTTCTCTCTCTTCTATACTTTCTCTTCCACCTTCTCTATCTCTTCCACCTTCTCTCTCTCTTCCACCTTCTCTCACTTCTATACTTTCTCTCTCCGCTGCCTTCTCTCTCTCTTCTATTCTTTCTCTCTCCTCTGCCTTCTCTCTCTCTTCTATTCTTTCTCTCTCTCTTCTATTCTTTCTCTCTCTTCTACTCTTTTTCTCTCTTCCATTCTTTTTCTCTCTTCTATTCTTTCTCTCTCTTCTATTCTTTCTCTCTCTTCTGTACTTTCTCTCTCTTCTATTCTTTCTCTCTCTTCTACACTTTCTCTCTCCTCTGCCTTCTCTCTCTCTTCTATTCTTTCTCTCTCTTCTATACTTTCTCCTTCTCTTCTATTCTTTCTCTCTCCTCTGCCTTCTCTCTCTCTTCTATTCTTTCTCTCTCTCTTCTATTCTTTCTCTCTCATCTACTCTTTTTCTCTCTTCTATTCTTTCTCTCTCTTCTATACTTTCTCTTCCACCTTCTCTAACTCTTCCACCTTCTCTCTCTCTTCCACCTTCTCTCACTTCTATACTTTCTCTCTCCTCTGCCTTCTCTCTCTCTTCTATTCTTCCTCTCTCTTCTATACTTTCTCCTTCTCTTCTATTCTTTCTCTCTCCTCTGCCTTCTTTCTCTCTTCTATTCTTTCTCGCTCTTCTATACTTTCTCTTCCACCTTCTCTCTCTCTTCCACCTCTCTCTTCTATACTTTCTCTCTCCTCTGCCTTCTCTCTCTCTTCTATTCTTTCTCTCTCTTCTGTACTTTCTCTCTCTTCTATTCTTTCTCTCTCTTCTATTCTTTCTCTCTCTTCTACACTTTCTCTCTCCTCTGCCTTCTCTCTCTCTTCTATTCTTTCTCTCTCTCCTATACTTTCTCCTTCTCTTCTATTCTGTCTCTCTCTCCCACCTTCCCTGTCTCTTCTGTTCTCTCTCTCTCATCCATTTTCCTCCAGCCCACGCCCCGCCCACTCACGCCCCATGCCCCACGCCCCGCCCACCCACGCCCCCATGCCCCACGCCCCGCCCACTCACGCCCCTGGTTAGGTTAGGTTAGGTTAGGTTAGGTTGGGAGTACGAGGTTTGTCCGGGACTTCTCGGTTGCTTGACGTTATTTCTGATTGCTGCCTTGACGACACTACAATGGAGACGATGTTGTGCTTGATTGCGTACTTGCTGTAAGGTAAGTGCGCGACGGCATGATTTCGTCAAAGTTGGCGGGCTCGGACGGACCAAATCCTCTCGTCTCACCTCCACGTGGTGCTCCTGGGCTTCTGGATCGGCTCCGGCCGGGACAGAAGGCGAACGAGATGAGAGGTGCCGTGTGAATGTATGTATGTATGTGTGTATATATGTATGTGTATGTACGTGTTTGTATACGTGTGAGTGAATGCGGCCGGGCGGGAAACTGGTGAAGGAGATCAGCGAGGGAGTAGGCAAGAGGAGGTGCGGTGGGAGGGAATGGAGAGAGGGCTGGAGAGGTGCGAGAAAGGATGGATCGAGTTTGAGGAACGGAACGCATGGCACTGGGATGCATGTGGTTTTTGGGTGTGTGAAGGGATCCAATGTTACGATCGTCGGGGTTCCCGACAAGTTTCCCGCACCCTCCCCCCGTCCAGACCCTCTGGCAGGCCCCCTCCGAAGACGCCGAAAGCCGCTGATCGGAGGATGGTGATGGTAACCCTCAAAGATCGAGTGGGAAAACCAAGGAGGGTGACTCGCGCCGACTTTCTTTCTTCCCTTTATTTTATTTTTGTTTATTTCCTATTTTGTTTAGTATCGGGCGAACCGGAACCGGCGTGAGCGAACGTGGTGTGAGAATGGGCTGCGGCCGGTGCCCGGTGGATATTCCTGGTAGACTGACCAAGGGGGGAGTAGTAAACCCCCCGACCGGGGCGTCTGGGTGATGTCTGTACCTGACCTCTGGCCTAGTAAAAAGGGTAAGCGTAAGTCCTGAAAATATGGCCGAGGTCCCATGAACGGCTACGTTAACGTGGGAAAACCGCTCCCCCGGCGTTGTCCGGAGCCTATGCCAGGGTTGAAGCTGGGATACCGGGCGCAGGTGTGGAGGATTACCTGGCCAGTGTTTCCTCGTATCTCGCGCCGCAGGGGATAGAATACTGCGGCGACGTCTAGCCCGAGGTTTGGGTTTGGCGTCGGATCGGATCCGGCGTCGCCCACTCGACAGGGGTGACGTAAAACCTCTTGCATCAATATGGCGCGGGCCTATCCCGTAACCCTTTTCGTAGAATCTCCACGTGTCGATAGGGGTGGCCTCCTGACAAACTCGCTTCTCGGGTTTCGGCACGCATAACTAGGGATAAAATTCACCGGGGGAAGTAGCCCTACCGCGGTAGGGCTCCCATGATGGGCGAACACGAAGAAACAATCAACTGCCACAATGACAACAATAACAAAAAACAACAATGGAAGGATGGAGGTGGAGGAGCGCGACGACCCTCAGGGTCACGCCACGGAGGTTACTGTGGTGGAGGCAGGTACTTCCGTCCCTGCGACGCAAGGAGGAACTAGAGAGGGCGCGCCTTGCTGCGTGGTGATCAGCGAATCAGACTCGGACAGTGCGTCCGATGTCTCGCACCACGCGGCCAAAAAGCGCAAGAGAAACAAGGCGAAGACCACCGGCAATCCCGTGGGATCCGAAGGCGCAGAAACAGCACGAGAAAGGATGGAGCTGCGCGACCTGGAGGAACAGGTAGAGGAGCTCCATTTCGGCGGGGACCCTCCTCGGCCGTCGCGTGGCTCCATGCCACTGCCAAGGGAGGAGGAAATCCTGCGGCACATGAGGGCTCGACCAACCGCGGAGATTGGAAGCGAGGTATTGGAGCACCTCAGGGAAGTGGAGGTAGTCGCGGCCAAGTCCGCAAATCTAAAGGGACCCTATGTGCGGCGACTACGACTGGCCGCGGTCTCGGTCAGGGCTGCGGTGACCGAACTGGCGAAGAGGACCACCGCCACGG
This sequence comes from Anthophora plumipes, assembly GCA_951804975.1. NCBI lineage: Eukaryota > Metazoa > Arthropoda > Insecta > Hymenoptera > Apidae > Anthophora > Anthophora plumipes. The sequence goes on from OX638114.1 coordinate 26,478,395, forward strand.
GGCCTGCGCAGACCCTGGAGCGGGAAAATCTCGCCATGCGCTCGAGGATCTGCGATCTAGAGGCGCAGCTGGAGGCGCTGACCGCGGGGCGGTCGACCGCGACTACCCGCGCTCAGCCGCCGAAGGCTGCGGCTCCTGCTGCGAGCAGCAGAGTGACAAAGGAACCGGCAAGGACACCGGAGCAGCGATTTCCGGCCGTGGCTGCCCAGAAGAGGGGGACCGCCCAGCCCTCCTCCGAAGGGCAGCGGAGGGAAGCCTGGGAGGAATCCCTATTTAGAAGAATCGGCGACCTGGTGGACGCCAAGCTGAATAGATTTCAGCTGGGCCTCTCCACCAGGCCGGCGGGCGAGCCTCGCCCCGAAAAGGCGAAGAAGACGGCAACAGCCACCACAGCTGCAAGGGAGGCGATCGCACCCCCCCCAAAGGGGGTAACAACCGAAGAGGCAGATGGACCGAAGCAAGAGAGCAGCTGGGCGAAGGTCGTGGGGCGGAAGGCCACGAGGAAACAGGCGACCGCTCCACCTCCCGCCCAGCTGCCAGCCCAAAGGAAGATGGGAACCACCGTAGCGGCCGCTCCAAGAGCACGCCTGGGACGCGTGCCCCGGACGGCGGCGGTGTCCGTGACGGTCCCGCCCGGCGCTGGCGTCACATACGCGGAGGCGGTGGTAACCGCGAAAACGAAGATCGACATCGAGGGGATGGGCATACCTGCGATGGTTATCAAGAGGGCGGTCACCGGGGGGCTGCTGTTGCAGGTGCCTGGCCCGGACAGTGCGTCCAAGGCGGACCAGCTGGCCGCAAAGTTGAGGGACGTACTCGGGGGAACGGGGGCCAAGGTGGCGCGCCCCTGCAAGAGAGCGGAACTCCGGATATCAGGGCTGGACGACTCCGTCACCGCGAAAGAGGTGGCCGAGGCGGTCGCAGCGGCAGGGGCGTGCGCCCCCGAGGAGGTGAAGACGGGGCCAATCCGAAGTTCCCCCAACGGGCTGGGCACCGTATGGGTATCCTGTCCCCTCAAGGCTGCCAGCGTCGTGGCAAAGAAGGGACGTGTGCGAGTGGGGTGGGCCAGTGCCAGAGTGGAGGCACTCACGGCCCGCCCGCTGCAGTGTTACCGCTGCCTGCAGGTGGGGCACGCTAGAGCCAAGTGCACGGCGGAGATCGACCGAAGCGGCCGCTGCTACAACTGCGGCGAGGACGGACACATGGCGGGGGGCTGCACCTCCAAGGCTCCGAGATGTCCACTGTGCTCCGACCTGGGACTCCCAGCGGAGCACAGATTGGGGGGTAAGGCCTGTTGTCCACCAACCCAGGCGAAGAAAGGGGCCAAGAAGGGGCCCCAGGCGTCCACCAGCGCCCAGGATGGGGAAGCGGCTGGGACACCGGCCGCACGGGACAGCGATCAGCGGGACGAAGGCCTGGGGGAGGCCATGGTGATTGCTTAAATTCACCATGCAACTCCTTCAGGCCAACCTGAACCATTCCCGGGGGGCGCAGGACTTGTTCTGTCAGGCCCTCCGGGAGTGGCGGGTTGCGTTGGCGGTGGCGGCCGAGCCCTACTCCGTCCCGGACCATCCTTCTTGGTTCGGAGACGCGGCGGGGTCGGTGGTCATCGTCGCGGGTGGGATTCCGGGGGCCCCGGCCGTCACGCTTCTGGAGAGCGGACGGGGCTACCTGGCCGTCGAGTGGGGTGAGTACGTGGTGGTGGGATGCTACATCCCCCCCTCGCGCACCCTCTGTGAGTTCGAGGAATACCTGGGCGGGGTTAGTGGCTGCATACGACGGCTGCTGCCTCGCCCGGTGCTGGTCCTGGGGGATTTCAACGCCCACGCCACTGCGTGGGCATCCCCGAGGACGGACGCGAGGGGGGGAACCCTGCTGGACTGGGCGGCGGAACTGGAGCTCCGGCTGTTGAACGTGGGCTCCGTCGCTACGTGCGTACGGCCGCAGGGCTCGTCCATCGTCGATCTGACGTGGGCGTCGCCCTCGGCAGTGCGGCGGGTGACGGGGTGGAGGGTGGCGGAGGAGGCGGAGACGCTGAGTGACCACAGGTACATAGTGTTCTCCGCCTCCTCCGCCGCCGCAAGGCCGGGCTCCGTCCGCCCCCGTCGCGGCGGGGGTGCTCTGCCACCGCGATGGGCGCTCACCCGGCTCGACGAGGACATGCTGATGGCCGCTGTCCACGCTGCGGACTGGGGGAGCCGTGGGGCGGCACCTGTGAGCGCGGAGGAAGGGGCGAAGTGGTTTCGGGGGGTGATGACGTCCATCTGCGACGTCGCCATGCCCCGATCCCGCCCGCCCCAAAGGAGAAGCGCCCATTGGTGGACCGCCGAGATCGCGGAGAAGCGGGAGGAGTGCATAGCGGCGAGGCGCCGGTGCACGCGAGCCCGCCGAAGATGGCCGCGAGACGAAGACGGGGTCGCTCGTGTGGAAGGAGCGTACAGGGAGAAGCGAGCAGCCCTCCGCCAGGCCATAAAGGAGGCAAAGGCGAACTCGTGGAAGGAGCTGATCGGCTCTCTGGACCGGGACCCGTGGGGGAGGCCGTACCGGCTCGTGCTGGGAAAGCTGCGCCCCTGCGCCCCCCCGGTTACGGAGAGCCTGGATCCCGCGGTTCTGCATCGGGTGGTAAGCACGCTGTTCCCCTCACCCGAGGGGACGCCACCCCTGACGGAGGAAACGGCGAGTCCGCCCTGGACTGAGGACCTGGCGGTAACGGAGGCGGAGCTGGGGGATGCCGTTCGGAGGATGGCGGCCAAGAACACCGCGCCGGGCCCGGACGGCATCCCCGGGAAGATATGGGCGGCGGCGCTCTGCGTGCTCGGCCCGCGGCTGCGGCGCCTCTTCGACCGGTGCCTGGAGCTGGGAGAGTTTCCGGAGCAGTGGCGGAGAGGGCGTATGGTCCTGCTCAGGAAGGAGGGACGACCGGTGGATTCTCCATCCGCGTACCGGCCGCTGTGCTTGCTGGACGAGGCGGGAAAGCTGTTCGAGCGTGTTTTGGCGTCCCGCCTCGCCTCTCACCTGTCGGCGGAGGGCCCGAACATCTCCGAGGAGCAATTTGGATTTCGCCGGGGTCGCTCGACCGTCGACGCGATTCGGAGGGTTCGGGCCCTTGCAGGGGAGGCTGTCTCGCGGGGGGGAGTGGCGCTAGCGGTGTCGCTTGACATCGTGAACGCGTTTAACTCCCTTCCGTGGGCGGCGGTTCGGGGGGCGCTCGAGTACCACGCAGTGCCTGCGTACCTGCGAAAGGTGCTCGGCGCCTACCTGGCCGGCAGGTGGATCGAGTACACCGGCCGGGGCGGTGTGCGGATGGAGAGGAGGGTCGGCTGCGGGGTTCCACAGGGCTCAGTTTTGGGCCCAATTTTGTGGGACCTCGCCTACGACGTCGTCCTTCGGGCGGCTCTCCCCCCCGGGGTCAGCATCACGTGCTACGCGGATGACACGTTGGTGCTGGCCACCGGGCGTGGCTGGGAGAGGACGGTTCGCCTCGCGAACTTGGGGGTGGCGTGCGTCGTCTCTCGCATCCGGGGCCTGGGTTTGGACGTGGCCCCGCAGAAGTCGGAGGCGCTCGGCTTTCTGGGGCCGAGGAGGAGGAAGATACCCAGGGCCTGGGTGCGGGTGGGCGACGCACACGTCCGGGTGGGGCACAGGATGAAATATCTTGGCCTCATCCTGGACAGCCACTGGAGGTTCGAGGCGCATTTTGAGGCGCTGGTTCCGCGGGTTGAGCGGGCGACGGCGGCGCTGGGGCGGCTGCTCCCAAATTTGGGTGGGCCCAACGTGGCGGTGCGGCGCCTATATGCGGGGGTGGCCAGGTCGATGGCCTTGTATGGGTCACCGGTCTGGTCCGGGGATCTGATGGTCAGCCGTCGAAGCAGAGACCTGCTTCGTCGAGTCGAGAGACGGCTGGCCATCAGATGCGTGAGGGGATACCGCACCGTTTCATACGCGGCGGCGATGGCCCTGGCGGGACTGATCCCGCTGGAACTGCAGGCGGTCTGCGCGGCCTTCGTGTACGACCGCGGGAAGGAGCTGTGTGCGGGCGGTATCCCCTCACCTGAGGTGAGAGAGCGGGTGGTGGCCGTCAGGCGGCAGGCGCAGCGGCGCGCGGAGGAGAGGTGGCGGTCGCAGCTCAGCGAGCCAGCGATCGCTGCCAAACGCGGCGTGCGGGCGGTCCTTCCTGTTCTCGACCAGTGGGTCGAGGGGAGCAGGAGGGGCCTAACGTACCGGGTGACACAGGTGCTCACCGGGCATGGTTGCTTCGGTGAGTTCCTGTGTCGAATAGGCAGGGAGGCGACGCCGCTGTGCCACCACTGCGGCTACGGGGAGGATTCGGCACAGCACACGCTGGAGGCGTGCCCCTGTTGGGCCGCTGAAAGGCGTGTGCTGGTGTCCGTCGTGGGAGGGGATCTCTCCTGTCCAGCTATAGTTGAGCGGATGCTGGACGGGAGAGACAAATGGGATGCCGTCGCCTCCTTCTGCGAGCAAGTGATGCTGCAGAAGGAGGCGGCGGAGCGGGTTCGCGAGAACAGCGACCCCGCGAGAAGGCGGTCGGGCCGTGGTCGCAGGCGGGGTGGCTTGCCGCTCCCCCAGCCTGGCAGGCCGCGGCCCGACTAGCGGAGGTGGCGACGGCGCTGAGTTCTCTCTCTATCCTTTAATCTTTCTCTCTCTCTTTCCTATCTAGACTAGCTCTTCTTCTTTCTTCTTCTTCCCACAGCGCCGTCGCCGAAACGAGGAATGAGGCTTCGCCGCTCCCACAAGATCTGGGACGGCGACCATGGGGAGCGCAGGTGGCTGGGCGGGGGCCTACCACCGGTAACGTGCTCCCCAGGTGAGGCGGAAGAAGGCGCTGCCGCTTCTTCCGCCGGAAGAGAGACGGAAGGGGAGGAAGACCACCTCCCCTTGCCGAGGGTGGGCCGCAAGGCGTGGCGCACGGGGGTGCCCAGAAGGAGTACTTCCAGGCTTCCTGGGGCCCCCGGGGCGCATGAGGAGGCAGCCGTGGGGGGTTTAGTCGGTACAAGTCCGACACTCCCCCGTCTCCTCCCCCGGGGCGACGGGGCGTCCGATGAGGATTCCCCCCACGCAAAAAAAAAAAAAAAAAAAAAAGGTTAGGTTAGGTTAGGTTAGGTTAGGTTAGGTTAGGTTAGGTTAGGTTAGGTTAGGTTAGGTTAGGTTAGGTTAGGTTAGGTTAGGTTAGGTTAGGTTAGGTTAGGTTAGGTTAGGTTAGGTTAGGTTAGGTTAGGTTAGGTTAGGTTAGGTTAGGTTAGGTTAGGTTAGGTTAGGTTAGGTTAGGTTAGGTTAGGTTAGGTTAGGTTAGGTTAGGTTAGGTTAGGTTAGGTTAGGTTAGGTTAGGTTAGGTTAGGTTAGGTTAGGTTAGGTTAGGTTAGGTTAGGTTAGGTTAGGTTAGGTTAGGTTAGGTTAGGTTAGGTTAGGTTAGGTTAGGTTAGGTTAGGTTAGGTTAGGTTAGGTTAGGTTAGGTTAGGTTAGGTTAGGTTAGGTTAGGTTAGGTTAGGTTAGGTTAGGTTAGGTTAGGTTAGGTTAGGTTAGGTTAGGTTAGGTTAGGTTAGGTTAGGTTAGGTTAGGTTAGGTTAGGTTAGGTTAGGTTAGGTTAGGTTAGGTTAGGTTAGGTTAGGTTAGGTTAGGTTAGGTTAGGTTAGGTTAGGTTAGGTTAGGTTAGGTTAGGTTAGGTTAGGTTAGGTTAGGTTAGGTTAGGTTAGGTTAGGTTAGGTTAGGTTAGGTTAGGTTAGGTTAGGTTAGGTTAGGTTAGGTTAGGTTAGGTTAGGTTAGGTTAGGTTAGGTTAGGTTAGGTTAGGTTAGGTTAGGTTAGGTTAGGTTAGGTTAGGTTAGGTTAGGTTAGGTTAGGTTAGGTTAGGTTAGGTTAGGTTAGGTTAGGTTAGGTTAGGTTAGGTTAGGTTAGGTTAGGTTAGGTTAGGTTAGGTTAGGTTAGGTTAGGTTAGGTTAGGTTAGGTTAGGTTAGGTTAGGTTAGGTTAGGTTAGGTTAGGTTAGGTTAGGTTAGGTTAGGTTAGGTTAGGTTAGGTTAGGTTAGGTTAGGTTAGGTTAGGTTAGGTTAGGTTAGGTTAGGTTAGGTTAGGTTAGGTTAGGTTAGGTTAGGTTAGGTTAGGTTAGGTTAGGTTAGGTTAGGTTAGGTTAGGTTAGGTTAGGTTAGGTTAGGTTAGGTTAGGTTAGGTTAGGTTAGGTTAGGTTAGGTTAGGTTAGGTTAGGTTAGGTTAGGTTAGGTTAGGTTAGGTTAGGTTAGGTTAGGTTAGGTTAGGTTAGGTTAGGTTAGGTTAGGTTAGGTTAGGTTAGGTTAGGTTAGGTTAGGTTAGGTTAGGTTAGGTTAGGTTAGGTTAGGTTAGGTTAGGTTAGGTTAGGTTAGGTTAGGTTAGGTTAGGTTAGGTTAGGTTAGGTTAGGTTAGGTTAGGTTAGGTTAGGTTAGGTTAGGTTAGGTTAGGTTAGGTTAGGTTAGGTTAGGTTAGGTTAGGTTAGGTTAGGTTAGGTTAGGTTAGGTTAGGTTAGGTTAGGTTAGGTTAGGTTAGGTTAGGTTAGGTTAGGTTAGGTTAGGTTAGGTTAGGTTAGGTTAGGTTAGGTTAGGTTAGGTTAGGTTAGGTTAGGTTAGGTTAGGTTAGGTTAGGTTAGGTTAGGTTAGGTTAGGTTAGGTTAGGTTAGGTTAGGTTAGGTTAGGTTAGGTTAGGTTAGGTTAGGTTAGGTTAGGTTAGGTTAGGTTAGGTTAGGTTAGGTTAGGTTAGGTTAGGTTAGGTTAGGTTAGGTTAGGTTAGGTTAGGTTAGGTTAGGTTAGGTTAGGTTAGGTTAGGTTAGGTTAGGTTAGGTTAGGTTAGGTTAGGTTAGGTTAGGTTAGGTTAGGTTAGGTTAGGTTAGGTTAGGTTAGGTTAGGTTAGGTTAGGTTAGGTTAGGTTAGGTTAGGTTAGGTTAGGTTAGGTTAGGTTAGGTTAGGTTAGGTTAGGTTAGGTTAGGTTAGGTTAGGTTAGGTTAGGTTAGGTTAGGTTAGGTTAGGTTAGGTTAGGTTAGGTTAGGTTAGGTTAGGTTAGGTTAGGTTAGGTTAGGTTAGGTTAGGTTAGGTTAGGTTAGGTTAGGTTAGGTTAGGTTAGGTTAGGTTAGGTTAGGTTAGGTTAGGTTAGGTTAGGTTAGGTTAGGTTAGGTTAGGTTAGGTTAGGTTAGGTTAGGTTAGGTTAGGTTAGGTTAGGTTAGGTTAGGTTAGGTTAGGTTAGGTTAGGTTAGGTTAGGTTAGGTTAGGTTAGGTTAGGTTAGGTTAGGTTAGGTTAGGTTAGGTTAGGTTAGGTTAGGTTAGGTTAGGTTAGGTTAGGTTAGGTTAGGTTAGGTTAGGTTAGGTTAGGTTAGGTTAGGTTAGGTTAGGTTAGGTTAGGTTAGGTTAGGTTAGGTTAGGTTAGGTTAGGTTAGGTTAGGTTAGGTTAGGTTAGGTTAGGTTAGGTTAGGTTAGGTTAGGTTAGGTTAGGTTAGGTTAGGTTAGGTTAGGTTAGGTTAGGTTAGGTTAGGTTAGGTTAGGTTAGGTTAGGTTAGGTTAGGTTAGGTTAGGTTAGGTTAGGTTAGGTTAGGTTAGGTTAGGTTAGGTTAGGTTAGGTTAGGTTAGGTTAGGTTAGGTTAGGTTAGGTTAGGTTAGGTTAGGTTAGGTTAGGTTAGGTTAGGTTAGGTTAGGTTAGGTTAGGTTAGGTTAGGTTAGGTTAGGTTAGGTTAGGTTAGGTTAGGTTAGGTTAGGTTAGGTTAGGTTAGGTTAGGTTAGGTTAGGTTAGGTTAGGTTAGGTTAGGTTAGGTTAGGTTAGGTTAGGTTAGGTTAGGTTAGGTTAGGTTAGGTTAGGTTAGGTTAGGTTAGGTTAGGTTAGGTTAGGTTAGGTTAGGTTAGGTTAGGTTAGGTTAGGTTAGGTTAGGTTAGGTTAGGTTAGGTTAGGTTAGGTTAGGTTAGGTTAGGTTAGGTTAGGTTAGGTTAGGTTAGGTTAGGTTAGGTTAGGTTAGGTTAGGTTAGGTTAGGTTAGGTTAGGTTAGGTTAGGTTAGGTTAGGTTAGGTTAGGTTAGGTTAGGTTAGGTTAGGTTAGGTTAGGTTAGGTTAGGTTAGGTTAGGTTAGGTTAGGTTAGGTTAGGTTAGGTTAGGTTAGGTTAGGTTAGGTTAGGTTAGGTTAGGTTAGGTTAGGTTAGGTTAGGTTAGGTTAGGTTAGGTTAGGTTAGGTTAGGTTAGGTTAGGTTAGGTTAGGTTAGGTTAGGTTAGGTTAGGTTAGGTTAGGTTAGGTTAGGTTAGGTTAGGTTAGGTTAGGTTAGGTTAGGTTAGGTTAGGTTAGGTTAGGTTAGGTTAGGTTAGGTTAGGTTAGGTTAGGTTAGGTTAGGTTAGGTTAGGTTAGGTTAGGTTAGGTTAGGTTAGGTTAGGTTAGGTTAGGTTAGGTTAGGTTAGGTTAGGTTAGGTTAGGTTAGGTTAGGTTAGGTTAGGTTAGGTTAGGTTAGGTTAGGTTAGGTTAGGTTAGGTTAGGTTAGGTTAGGTTAGGTTAGGTTAGGTTAGGTTAGGTTAGGTTAGGTTAGGTTAGGTTAGGTTAGGTTAGGTTAGGTTAGGTTAGGTTAGGTTAGGTTAGGTTAGGTTAGGTTAGGTTAGGTTAGGTTAGGTTAGGTTAGGTTAGGTTAGGTTAGGTTAGGTTAGGTTAGGTTAGGTTAGGTTAGGTTAGGTTAGGTTAGGTTAGGTTAGGTTAGGTTAGGTTAGGTTAGGTTAGGTTAGGTTAGGTTAGGTTAGGTTAGGTTAGGTTAGGTTAGGTTAGGTTAGGTTAGGTTAGGTTAGGTTAGGTTAGGTTAGGTTAGGTTAGGTTAGGTTAGGTTAGGTTAGGTTAGGTTAGGTTAGGTTAGGTTAGGTTAGGTTAGGTTAGGTTAGGTTAGGTTAGGTTAGGTTAGGTTAGGTTAGGTTAGGTTAGGTTAGGTTAGGTTAGGTTAGGTTAGGTTAGGTTAGGTTAGGTTAGGTTAGGTTAGGTTAGGTTAGGTTAGGTTAGGTTAGGTTAGGTTAGGTTAGGTTAGGTTAGGTTAGGTTAGGTTAGGTTAGGTTAGGTTAGGTTAGGTTAGGTTAGGTTAGGTTAGGTTAGGTTAGGTTAGGTTAGGTTAGGTTAGGTTAGGTTAGGTTAGGTTAGGTTAGGTTAGGTTAGGTTAGGTTAGGTTAGGTTAGGTTAGGTTAGGTTAGGTTAGGTTAGGTTAGGTTAGGTTAGGTTAGGTTAGGTTAGGTTAGGTTAGGTTAGGTTAGGTTAGGTTAGGTTAGGTTAGGTTAGGTTAGGTTAGGTTAGGTTAGGTTAGGTTAGGTTAGGTTAGGTTAGGTTAGGTTAGGTTAGGTTAGGTTAGGTTAGGTTAGGTTAGGTTAGGTTAGGTTAGGTTAGGTTAGGTTAGGTTAGGTTAGGTTAGGTTAGGTTAGGTTAGGTTAGGTTAGGTTAGGTTAGGTTAGGTTAGGTTAGGTTAGGTTAGGTTAGGTTAGGTTAGGTTAGGTTAGGTTAGGTTAGGTTAGGTTAGGTTAGGTTAGGTTAGGTTAGGTTAGGTTAGGTTAGGTTAGGTTAGGTTAGGTTAGGTTAGGTTAGGTTAGGTTAGGTTAGGTTAGGTTAGGTTAGGTTAGGTTAGGTTAGGTTAGGTTAGGTTAGGTTAGGTTAGGTTAGGTTAGGTTAGGTTAGGTTAGGTTAGGTTAGGTTAGGTTAGGTTAGGTTAGGTTAGGTTAGGTTAGGTTAGGTTAGGTTAGGTTAGGTTAGGTTAGGTTAGGTTAGGTTAGGTTAGGTTAGGTTAGGTTAGGTTAGGTTAGGTTAGGTTAGGTTAGGTTAGGTTAGGTTAGGTTAGGTTAGGTTAGGTTAGGTTAGGTTAGGTTAGGTTAGGTTAGGTTAGGTTAGGTTAGGTTAGGTTAGGTTAGGTTAGGTTAGGTTAGGTTAGGTTAGGTTAGGTTAGGTTAGGTTAGGTTAGGTTAGGTTAGGTTAGGTTAGGTTAGGTTAGGTTAGGTTAGGTTAGGTTAGGTTAGGTTAGGTTAGGTTAGGTTAGGTTAGGTTAGGTTAGGTTAGGTTAGGTTAGGTTAGGTTAGGTTAGGTTAGGTTAGGTTAGGTTAGGTTAGGTTAGGTTAGGTTAGGTTAGGTTAGGTTAGGTTAGGTTAGGTTAGGTTAGGTTAGGTTAGGTTAGGTTAGGTTAGGTTAGGTTAGGTTAGGTTAGGTTAGGTTAGGTTAGGTTAGGTTAGGTTAGGTTAGGTTAGGTTAGGTTAGGTTAGGTTAGGTTAGGTTAGGTTAGGTTAGGTTAGGTTAGGTTAGGTTAGGTTAGGTTAGGTTAGGTTAGGTTAGGTTAGGTTAGGTTAGGTTAGGTTAGGTTAGGTTAGGTTAGGTTAGGTTAGGTTAGGTTAGGTTAGGTTAGGTTAGGTTAGGTTAGGTTAGGTTAGGTTAGGTTAGGTTAGGTTAGGTTAGGTTAGGTTAGGTTAGGTTAGGTTAGGTTAGGTTAGGTTAGGTTAGGTTAGGTTAGGTTAGGTTAGGTTAGGTTAGGTTAGGTTAGGTTAGGTTAGGTTAGGTTAGGTTAGGTTAGGTTAGGTTAGGTTAGGTTAGGTTAGGTTAGGTTAGGTTAGGTTAGGTTAGGTTAGGTTAGGTTAGGTTAGGTTAGGTTAGGTTAGGTTAGGTTAGGTTAGGTTAGGTTAGGTTAGGTTAGGTTAGGTTAGGTTAGGTTAGGTTAGGTTAGGTTAGGTTAGGTTAGGTTAGGTTAGGTTAGGTTAGGTTAGGTTAGGTTAGGTTAGGTTAGGTTAGGTTAGGTTAGGTTAGGTTAGGTTAGGTTAGGTTAGGTTAGGTTAGGTTAGGTTAGGTTAGGTTAGGTTAGGTTAGGTTAGGTTAGGTTAGGTTAGGTTAGGTTAGGTTAGGTTAGGTTAGGTTAGGTTAGGTTAGGTTAGGTTAGGTTAGGTTAGGTTAGGTTAGGTTAGGTTAGGTTAGGTTAGGTTAGGTTAGGTTAGGTTAGGTTAGGTTAGGTTAGGTTAGGTTAGGTTAGGTTAGGTTAGGTTAGGTTAGGTTAGGTTAGGTTAGGTTAGGTTAGGTTAGGTTAGGTTAGGTTAGGTTAGGTTAGGTTAGGTTAGGTTAGGTTAGGTTAGGTTAGGTTAGGTTAGGTTAGGTTAGGTTAGGTTAGGTTAGGTTAGGTTAGGTTAGGTTAGGTTAGGTTAGGTTAGGTTAGGTTAGGTTAGGTTAGGTTAGGTTAGGTTAGGTTAGGTTAGGTTAGGTTAGGTTAGGTTAGGTTAGGTTAGGTTAGGTTAGGTTAGGTTAGGTTAGGTTAGGTTAGGTTAGGTTAGGTTAGGTTAGGTTAGGTTAGGTTAGGTTAGGTTAGGTTAGGTTAGGTTAGGTTAGGTTAGGTTAGGTTAGGTTAGGTTAGGTTAGGTTAGGTTAGGTTAGGTTAGGTTAGGTTAGGTTAGGTTAGGTTAGGTTAGGTTAGGTTAGGTTAGGTTAGGTTAGGTTAGGTTAGGTTAGGTTAGGTTAGGTTAGGTTAGGTTAGGTTAGGTTAGGTTAGGTTAGGTTAGGTTAGGTTAGGTTAGGTTAGGTTAGGTTAGGTTAGGTTAGGTTAGGTTAGGTTAGGTTAGGTTAGGTTAGGTTAGGTTAGGTTAGGTTAGGTTAGGTTAGGTTAGGTTAGGTTAGGTTAGGTTAGGTTAGGTTAGGTTAGGTTAGGTTAGGTTAGGTTAGGTTAGGTTAGGTTAGGTTAGGTTAGGTTAGGTTAGGTTAGGTTAGGTTAGGTTAGGTTAGGTTAGGTTAGGTTAGGTTAGGTTAGGTTAGGTTAGGTTAGGTTAGGTTAGGTTAGGTTAGGTTAGGTTAGGTTAGGTTAGGTTAGGTTAGGTTAGGTTAGGTTAGGTTAGGTTAGGTTAGGTTAGGTTAGGTTAGGTTAGGTTAGGTTAGGTTAGGTTAGGTTAGGTTAGGTTAGGTTAGGTTAGGTTAGGTTAGGTTAGGTTAGGTTAGGTTAGGTTAGGTTAGGTTAGGTTAGGTTAGGTTAGGTTAGGTTAGGTTAGGTTAGGTTAGGTTAGGTTAGGTTAGGTTAGGTTAGGTTAGGTTAGGTTAGGTTAGGTTAGGTTAGGTTAGGTTAGGTTAGGTTAGGTTAGGTTAGGTTAGGTTAGGTTAGGTTAGGTTAGGTTAGGTTAGGTTAGGTTAGGTTAGGTTAGGTTAGGTTAGGTTAGGTTAGGTTAGGTTAGGTTAGGTTAGGTTAGGTTAGGTTAGGTTAGGTTAGGTTAGGTTAGGTTAGGTTAGGTTAGGTTAGGTTAGGTTAGGTTAGGTTAGGTTAGGTTAGGTTAGGTTAGGTTAGGTTAGGTTAGGTTAGGTTAGGTTAGGTTAGGTTAGGTTAGGTTAGGTTAGGTTAGGTTAGGTTAGGTTAGGTTAGGTTAGGTTAGGTTAGGTTAGGTTAGGTTAGGTTAGGTTAGGTTAGGTTAGGTTAGGTTAGGTTAGGTTAGGTTAGGTTAGGTTAGGTTAGGTTAGGTTAGGTTAGGTTAGGTTAGGTTAGGTTAGGTTAGGTTAGGTTAGGTTAGGTTAGGTTAGGTTAGGTTAGGTTAGGTTAGGTTAGGTTAGGTTAGGTTAGGTTAGGTTAGGTTAGGTTAGGTTAGGTTAGGTTAGGTTAGGTTAGGTTAGGTTAGGTTAGGTTAGGTTAGGTTAGGTTAGGTTAGGTTAGGTTAGGTTAGGTTAGGTTAGGTTAGGTTAGGTTAGGTTAGGTTAGGTTAGGTTAGGTTAGGTTAGGTTAGGTTAGGTTAGGTTAGGTTAGGTTAGGTTAGGTTAGGTTAGGTTAGGTTAGGTTAGGTTAGGTTAGGTTAGGTTAGGTTAGGTTAGGTTAGGTTAGGTTAGGTTAGGTTAGGTTAGGTTAGGTTAGGTTAGGTTAGGTTAGGTTAGGTTAGGTTAGGTTAGGTTAGGTTAGGTTAGGTTAGGTTAGGTTAGGTTAGGTTAGGTTAGGTTAGGTTAGGTTAGGTTAGGTTAGGTTAGGTTAGGTTAGGTTAGGTTAGGTTAGGTTAGGTTAGGTTAGGTTAGGTTAGGTTAGGTTAGGTTAGGTTAGGTTAGGTTAGGTTAGGTTAGGTTAGGTTAGGTTAGGTTAGGTTAGGTTAGGTTAGGTTAGGTTAGGTTAGGTTAGGTTAGGTTAGGTTAGGTTAGGTTAGGTTAGGTTAGGTTAGGTTAGGTTAGGTTAGGTTAGGTTAGGTTAGGTTAGGTTAGGTTAGGTTAGGTTAGGTTAGGTTAGGTTAGGTTAGGTTAGGTTAGGTTAGGTTAGGTTAGGTTAGGTTAGGTTAGGTTAGGTTAGGTTAGGTTAGGTTAGGTTAGGTTAGGTTAGGTTAGGTTAGGTTAGGTTAGGTTAGGTTAGGTTAGGTTAGGTTAGGTTAGGTTAGGTTAGGTTAGGTTAGGTTAGGTTAGGTTAGGTTAGGTTAGGTTAGGTTAGGTTAGGTTAGGTTAGGTTAGGTTAGGTTAGGTTAGGTTAGGTTAGGTTAGGTTAGGTTAGGTTAGGTTAGGTTAGGTTAGGTTAGGTTAGGTTAGGTTAGGTTAGGTTAGGTTAGGTTAGGTTAGGTTAGGTTAGGTTAGGTTAGGTTAGGTTAGGTTAGGTTAGGTTAGGTTAGGTTAGGTTAGGTTAGGTTAGGTTAGGTTAGGTTAGGTTAGGTTAGGTTAGGTTAGGTTAGGTTAGGTTAGGTTAGGTTAGGTTAGGTTAGGTTAGGTTAGGTTAGGTTAGGTTAGGTTAGGTTAGGTTAGGTTAGGTTAGGTTAGGTTAGGTTAGGTTAGGTTAGGTTAGGTTAGGTTAGGTTAGGTTAGGTTAGGTTAGGTTAGGTTAGGTTAGGTTAGGTTAGGTTAGGTTAGGTTAGGTTAGGTTAGGTTAGGTTAGGTTAGGTTAGGTTAGGTTAGGTTAGGTTAGGTTAGGTTAGGTTAGGTTAGGTTAGGTTAGGTTAGGTTAGGTTAGGTTAGGTTAGGTTAGGTTAGGTTAGGTTAGGTTAGGTTAGGTTAGGTTAGGTTAGGTTAGGTTAGGTTAGGTTAGGTTAGGTTAGGTTAGGTTAGGTTAGGTTAGGTTAGGTTAGGTTAGGTTAGGTTAGGTTAGGTTAGGTTAGGTTAGGTTAGGTTAGGTTAGGTTAGGTTAGGTTAGGTTAGGTTAGGTTAGGTTAGGTTAGGTTAGGTTAGGTTAGGTTAGGTTAGGTTAGGTTAGGTTAGGTTAGGTTAGGTTAGGTTAGGTTAGGTTAGGTTAGGTTAGGTTAGGTTAGGTTAGGTTAGGTTAGGTTAGGTTAGGTTAGGTTAGGTTAGGTTAGGTTAGGTTAGGTTAGGTTAGGTTAGGTTAGGTTAGGTTAGGTTAGGTTAGGTTAGGTTAGGTTAGGTTAGGTTAGGTTAGGTTAGGTTAGGTTAGGTTAGGTTAGGTTAGGTTAGGTTAGGTTAGGTTAGGTTAGGTTAGGTTAGGTTAGGTTAGGTTAGGTTAGGTTAGGTTAGGTTAGGTTAGGTTAGGTTAGGTTAGGTTAGGTTAGGTTAGGTTAGGTTAGGTTAGGTTAGGTTAGGTTAGGTTAGGTTAGGTTAGGTTAGGTTAGGTTAGGTTAGGTTAGGTTAGGTTAGGTTAGGTTAGGTTAGGTTAGGTTAGGTTAGGTTAGGTTAGGTTAGGTTAGGTTAGGTTAGGTTAGGTTAGGTTAGGTTAGGTTAGGTTAGGTTAGGTTAGGTTAGGTTAGGTTAGGTTAGGTTAGGTTAGGTTAGGTTAGGTTAGGTTAGGTTAGGTTAGGTTAGGTTAGGTTAGGTTAGGTTAGGTTAGGTTAGGTTAGGTTAGGTTAGGTTAGGTTAGGTTAGGTTAGGTTAGGTTAGGTTAGGTTAGGTTAGGTTAGGTTAGGTTAGGTTAGGTTAGGTTAGGTTAGGTTAGGTTAGGTTAGGTTAGGTTAGGTTAGGTTAGGTTAGGTTAGGTTAGGTTAGGTTAGGTTAGGTTAGGTTAGGTTAGGTTAGGTTAGGTTAGGTTAGGTTAGGTTAGGTTAGGTTAGGTTAGGTTAGGTTAGGTTAGGTTAGGTTAGGTTAGGTTAGGTTAGGTTAGGTTAGGTTAGGTTAGGTTAG